>JAWNKZ010000074.1:11758750-14175000 GCA_035041615.1 Drosophila anomalipes | reverse complement strand
CATGCATATATAGCCATGATATATATATATACATATACATATATACTCTTGTACAGCAAAGTAATGCTGTTTGTAGTGGAGTATGTATAAGAAAAGTGCGCGGCGCGTGTAAATTGCAAAGAGTAAAATCTTGTAAAGGCAAATTCCTTTCAAATGCAACCATTTCCTTTGCACACAACTACTTAAAGTTGCAACAGTGTGTAGAAAGCAGATACACACACACACACACAAACACACACATATCCTTAGAACAGAGCAAAATGCGAAATGCAGGCAGCAGCGAATGCTGGGTGGCTAAATTTACACAGCGCATTCAAGTTGACTTTTATATGTCATACAACAAACAGCAAACAAGTTAGAACAGTTGAACAATTGGCCATAACCGACTAGCCAATACGCTGTTCAGTTATAAAAAAAAAAACAGGCTTGGTAAACAGGCTCATATTGTGACTTCAAAACTAACAGAGCAATTCGCAGTTTGAACTAATGCTAAGCCCTAATATAACCTGTCACTTTGTAAACAGAGTATAAGGACAGATGTGGGTGTGTGTAGATGTGTGTGTGTGTGTGTGTGTTTGCATTTGTGTGCCACTGTTTGTGCTAGTCGAGTAGCATTCAAAGTATGCAGAAACGTATGTATGACCAAACACAAGTCCGAATCCAGCATTGAAAGAAAGCAAAAAGCGCCCAGCGAACCTATTTCTGACAGCCATGAAGAAGCAGAGCAGCAGCAAGCAACAGCAACAGCAACAGCAACACAGTGTGCAAAAGATACTAAACAAACATTCTAGTTTAGATACTTGCAACAATTTGTGCAAGGGCTAGTGAACTGCCAGACAGTGTGGCAGGTGTATGTGTGTGTGGTGTGTGTATCTTTTTGTATGACTTGACCAAAAAAGCTTGTAAGATGCTTAGCCATGAGATGGAGCCTGTTTGCGGTCAAGTTGCAAACTACTTGAATAGTATCATGTCTAACCACAAAAGTATCTCACAAGCAGGATTCATTGTAGACCATTGAAAAGGACTTAACGATAAGCAGCACTAAAGATAAAGGGCGATGATTGATTGATAGATAGCTAGCCACGAAGTATGCAATGTAAACTTGAGCAAATGCGTTCTTAATCAATAAGTCAAGTACTATTTGTTTATCAAAGCTGATAATGCCAAGGATTTATGCCTTAGGGTTGAGATTTAGCTTTTACTCACATTTATAAGACATTTTAATGGCTTGTTCAATATTAATGCTCCTCGCAAACAATTTAATTCAATACGATTTTTTCAATTGATTTATTTAACTTTTCACGAACATTATGCGTGAATTGAATACACTTCCATTTCAAACATTTTGCAAAACCCTTTAAGCTTTTTTATTGTATATGCATAATTCTCAAGTTTTTCTTTCATTTTGCGTCCCTATTTTCGCTTTAATCTATTGTCGAAATTATGCCAAGACTACAACTTAATTAGACAAAGCCGCAACGAAAATAGTAGCAACTAATTACTTTAAAGAAGCAAAAAAAAGGAACCACAACCCACAGCCTTGGGGCAAGTCCTTGTCTTCATATAACGAACGGCAACAGACGACGCCATCTTTTATTATTTTTTGCATTTTTTTTCATTAGTCAGCATTGCTGTCGCATAATAGCATTTGAAAAGGCTTTAAAATCTAGCTGCATGAAGCAATGTTATCAAACCAACCAAGGCGAATGAAAGAGAAATAATGAAAAAATTGTGAAAAAGCGCGCGAGAATGGGAAAATTGCAACATCAAAGAAAACGCGCCATAACCCAAAAACATAAATCCTTTAGAAAATAAATAAAGCAAATGGCAAGAGAGAAATGAATATGCTGCAAGTTGCCAGACTATCTATGCGACTCACACACACACCCTAACAATATATGTACGTGTATGCAAGTGAGAAGGAAATCTAAGTGGAAAAAGTTGATAAGCGTCAACGACGAACCATTTTCTAACACCCATTGAAAAGTTAGAGGAGGGAACACAGAACAACTACGGGAACGTTGACTATTAAATGTGTTTGGGTGGCTAGTGGCAATAGGAAACTGTGGAGCCACAAAAAAATAATGAGATTTTGCTGTATGAGAATGACAGAGCATAAGGTACATAAAGAGCTCTGCAAAATGAATTAAAAAAAAAAAAACTAAACTGCTTTAAAGTTTTGGAGTGACAAGTGCAAACACTCTCAAAGTAGAGGTGAAAAGCTTAATAAACTAAATAGAAAACGAACTTAAATAAACTTTAGACATTCACAGATTTACTGAATTTTAGTTTTTAACAACTTTTTCAACTATGACCTATGAGCTTCCAAGGACAATAGACAACATTAATATAATGATCTGTGGAATGGAGCACTGAAGTGACTCATTAAAATACACAACTTATTCAAATTAATTGAAAATCTTAATTTAAACAAATATATCCTAGTTTTCTAAGAGATCAAGTAGCAAATAAAGCAATTTTTGATTTAAGCAAACACGTTGTGCATATATATATATATATATATCTACATATACATATATATATATATGGATTACCAAGAAACTAACTCTTTCTGCCTAAGAATGACATGTTTATTATGAGCTTCAATTTCTAGAATATTTGTCAATTTATTGCTCGACTCGAATTAAATCAAACGAAGCGTTTATTTGCCATACTGGCCGCCCTGAAAGCAAGTAGCACACATAAATTTACAGCTGACAATTTAATTAATAATGCAGGAGTCTGTGCAACATGATAATTAATTCAAGGGGCAAAATCGAACAGTTTGGCAAGGACGTCAAGAATGCTTAGCTTAGAAAATGACGAAAATGGACAAACTTGCTGCTGCTGCTAATTATTGAGCCCCAAAGGACTGGGCGCCCTGAAGACATTTTGTGTAAAATGTTTATGCATTTATTGAAATGTCTGCAATTATTGTTATGCATTGTTAAAATATTATTGTGTAATCAGGAGAAACATGAAAACGCACTTTATACTGCACAGAGGAGTGCGTCATTGATTTGGCTTTGAGTCAAAATGAATAAAATATGATGCGTGTATGCCACCGTGTATCCATAACTTATTTATAAAGCACTAAAAAACTTGGTGAGTCTGCTTCTTCTTCTACTTTGCAACCAACACCCACCCATCGCCTTGGCATAGAGTTTTAAGCCAGAGCATGCCTACAAATTAAATATATATCCAACGATGCGATTTTCATTGTAGTATCACACCAGTCGCCTAATGGCTGCCAGGATATGGACGAAGGCGAAGGACGAAGCACGACCCCAAGCAACATAGTCATCGACATGCTCCTCGCTCCCTCTCTCTATCTCTATCTCTCTCTCTCTCTCTCTCTCTCTCTCGTGGCTGACACATAAAACGAACAACAACAAGCATTGCTGCCAAGGACGACCAGGATGAGTAGCAGAAAGCAATTACTTCTTCCTGTGCTTGGTGCTACTGCTGCTGTTGCTGCTGCTGCTGCTTGTTGCTTCTCTAGAGCCCAAAAATAAAGCAAAAAATATAGTAAAAGGAGGAAGCAGCCAGTAAAGGAAAACACAAGAAAACTTTTGGTGGCTTTGGCAGCACAGTTCATGCTCCACTTGCCACTAGTCAACTGTCAATATTTTACTTTAAGACAGCACCACATCATTGCTATAAATTTACTTGCAACACAGACGAAAACAGTCAAGTAGACAACGACTCACAGTGTGCCTTAAGCTAGTCGCAACTTAGTAATAACATATAGTATCTATATATCTATTGTTGCGTGTTCTTAAAGTCAATTTCGTTATGATTTCGACTAGCTTGTAGGCGATTAATGACAGCTTAAACAAACAATTATTTAACAATAGCAAACACATAAACATATAAATAAGAAGAGAAAATATTATCAAATATGTGATTGATATTGATGGTTGGTAAACTAAAATGCAAATATTTAATTTAAAGCTGTTGGCGAAATTGTAGCGAAATCGCATTTGAAGCATTCTCGAGCAATTTATGTAGAAGAGCAAACCAACAGCAGCAACAACTAACAAGTTATGCTTGAGAGCGCAGTTTGGCCTCCAACATGTGTTTCACTTGCACAGTTTTTCAACTCAACCGACTGACTCCATGAGAGAGAGAGAGAGAGAGAGACAGAGCTAGGGAGTAAAACAAAACTCGAACCCAAAATCTAGCACCTCTTCAGGCTCCATCAGCAGCAGTTGTTAGTCGAGTACAAAATTTTGAGGTCAACTTCATGGCTGCTTGGCATAAATAAATCTGTGGCCTCTCGATTGCCTTGCGCAGGACAGCCAGCCAAAACTGCTTAGACAGCGCGGCCAGCAGAAGGAGAGTAAATGTTGTTTTTTTTTTTTTGGGCGCCATTGTTGATGCTGGTAATCAAGGCATTAAGTGTGTTTACTGTTTATTTTTATTAGACTTTAAGGCTTAGCAGCTTATTGTGTTGTGGCATTTCGCACAAAATATTCAATTAAAGTCCACTTTTTGATTTAATTAAAATGTTAAGCGACGCTGCTCGACCAAAATACATTATTCAGACAAAATTTCAAAATCAACTGCTCAACTAATTTATCACTAGCAACGTAAAAAAAACACACACAACTCAAATCAAGTGAAGTGCGGAAGTCAAGGAACTTTGCAGCACCGCTGACAGAATGAGAAGCAGCAACGAACTCTTACTCTCATTAGCAAAAGTTTGCTTCTTTTTTTTTATTGTTGTTGTGGACCTTTCCTGGCGGTTGCAACTACTTTTTTAATGTATATAACGCTCAAAGGGCAAATAAATATGTATATATATATGTATATATATATATGCTTATACATATATATGATATTTTTTTTGGGGGCATTCGAAAGTTTTTCGTTTAACTTTTGCTGGGCCTCACCCCTTCGCTGCTTATTTGTTGTGCAGCTGACGTCGCATTCTTTTCAGCAGCTTCTTCCACTTTTTCTTTTAGCACTTTCCCAATTCCCGGCAATCCTAGCGGTTCGTGCTTTCCTTTTTCTTCTTCTTTGTTTGCAACTTTCGCGACGTGTCCGAGAGCGCTGCAATCGACTGTCGTTGCTTTCCCTCATAGAGAAACCAACCCAACTTTCCAAACTTTTAGCGCTAATCTGTCATTTTTTTCTTTCTGTTATTTTTCACTGCAAAATTGTTGTTTTCAACTAATTTTACAGTTTCGTTTTCTTACTTTCTGCAACTGCTTATCATTATTATGATAGTTGTTGTATTTGTTGGCCTTGGCTTGTTTGTATTTTGATAAGCGGCGCATGCTTGATGAGGAGGACCCCCATTTATTGGTTTCCTAAAGAAGCCACAAGAAATACACACAATCTGTGATGAACTTGAGAAACTTACTAATTTATTTTTGTTAACTACAACAAATATGTACGTTTTAATTTTGATATGCATTTATTTATTTTAAATATTTTTCGTAAGCAATTAAGAAATTTATTTTATTTTTCGTTATTTTTGGGAATTCAATTTTTCATTTCCCAAAGTTATTTACCCAAGTTACAATAAATGAACTCTTAAGCTCATTTACAAGGATTTGTTTCACAATCCCAATGCAAACATAAATATTCTTATGTTTACCATAGTCCGGCGGCAGTTTCAATATCTGTTGAAAATTACCAAAATATTGGCACTTTAATACAGTTAAATACCAACTGGCATTTGCCTGCCTGAAATAAATTCAAAAGCTGTTGCTGGCCAACAGAACAAACAGCGACCAAAAACAATTGAGGCAGCAAAATTAGCAAACGAGTTGAGTGAGCCACTTGGAATTTCGGAATGCAATTTTCATATGCCAATATTTATTGCTTGCCTAGGATCAAACGAAAAATGCACAACAATCAACAACAACCAAAAAAGGTACAAGTTACAGTTGAAAGAGTGGCTCAATTAGTTGATACCCATTTGTGAAATAAAGAAAAGCTTTATTCAAATATAACTATATATCTCTATTCATATTTATATATATCGACATTGAAGTCTTCTTTATATCGGTTAAGAGTAAATTTATATTGTATAGCCTGATATTTCTACGCATTTACTTTTGGTATGCAACTGGTTCGACCCCACTCACCCGTCTTGTGGCTACAGGGTATGCGAAAACAAGACAACAACCGAACAATATTGATGTGGGCCTAGCTAAACCAACAAGAATACATAGCACGAAACATTCGTGTGCAAAATATGCGAAATCAAATTCATAAAACACACGAAAGGGGAGACTAGCAACACTGACTGAAGGTAAAAACCATTCAAATCATATTTCACAATTTATATCAATCGTTTTTTCTTCATTTTTCTTTAGCATTTTAACAAGCAGCAATATCTATAGTTAGTTACTTTTGCCACTGCTAAACTGATAGCTAAATGGAAAAATTTTTATGCCACCGATGCAATTGCCTTGCACATGCTCTGTAATAATTTATATTTATTTACTTGCTGTTATCTATTTGCTTCGAATACTCAAACGTTGAGTGAGTTATGAAATTTTCTGTGCAGCAGTATGAAAGGGTGGTCCTAAAGATAGCAACTGGCAATTGGTAGATTGCCAACGAGTTGGTGAAGTTATAAACGGGACTGCAGGTTGTTATGCAAGTCTCAAATGTCTCGTTAAAATCACATGGGACAGGTTCAAATATTAAACGACATCAAAATGAAATACAGTCGTGCAAAATGCATAAAGAAACAATTTTTAAAATTCTACAAAATGGTTACTGATAACTATTTGAATAAAATTGCGTTAACTTAGATTTTTTCACTTCAATATCAATATATTTTAATTGACGATTGGTAGTTATGTTCAGTCTATTGGTAGTATAAATGCTGTTAATTATCAACTATCGTAACGATTCATTCGAGTTCTACGACAGTTTTAGGACGCTGTTTAGCACTTCACATAAATCTCACAAAAATATATTAACATTGATATAATCTAACAACAGTCTAGCGTTTAGTATTATCGCTTTAGTAAATTTTATAAAACTACCAGAATAAAATATTAATAATGCTTATGAATAAATGACATAACTGCTGGCCAAGCATAAGAACTTACCCCAACTACTACTACTAAGAACACATATATCATATGCAAGCAGGCAATAACTTAAGCTATCCAATTAGTCAGCAGATAAAACTAATCATCTTAAAGTCGCCTTGCCTTTCCCCAAAGAAATCAGCTCATTAGTGCGTCCAGACAAGATTTTGTTTATTTTATTGCTTGGCCAAACACGGACAAGCAAAAACGTTAAAAGAAATGAAGAAAATAGGAAAATTGGCTCATGTTACGCTTTAATTAGTATTTAATTGCTCAATAATGCAAAGCACGCGTCGTATACGCAATATATTTTATTTCCTCCTTGGCCGCAAACAGAGCTAACAAACATTGTATAAATTAATAAAACATCAACGGACACCATTAATTTTATTACATACAAATATTTTTGCGTGCGATCACAGCTAAACGATGCTGACAAAGCACAGTCAACCCTCCCCGACCTCCTGCCATCAACCATACCCAACCCCTACAACAGAATAGGGCAACTCCAACAACACGCAATGCCAAATATCTAAAGGCAACTTTTAGACATGCCAAAAGTCGTAAAAGCGCACAAATCTCAAACCAAAAGTAATAAAGAATAAAAAAAAAAAAAAAAAACACAAAAACTCAAAGAAAACAAAATTGATTTGTTTGAGAGAAAATTTAGTTGTTTCAGCGTTGAAATAAATGGAATTCGGTATTAATTAGCAAATGGCCAGGCCGTTAAATGAGAAATGTGCCGCGTGCGCTGCGTGCATGGGGCACATAAATTCGGCTCCCTCAACTCAGCTCAGCTCGTAAAGGTAAAAGTCAGTTGGGCATTAAAAAGTTGAATTTGCGAGTGTTTGGCACGCAAGTTCCATTTTTAGTTTCAGTTTCTCGAATAGTTTAAGTGTTTTTGGCATTTCCCGTTTCTGAGAGTTTTGGGCGTATTAAAAAAGTGGACAATGTGTTAATTGGTTTGGACACGTCGTAAGCAGCTGGTGGCAGATTGTGCCTCCAGGAAGTTCACCCATTCCAGAAACTTTGTGGTTGCGTACGGGATATAATTACAATAAAGTTAACATCTACAAATGCTTAGGAAACTAGTGTGATTGCCTTTTCTCATATTTGATTTGATCTTTAATGAATACTACATTGAAAGTTGGAAGAGTCAATCACATTCATGTCTAAATTATATCCTCAAATAGGGCTTCGGGGGATGGTTTAAAAGTGTCCACAGCTTTATCTTTGTCAAAATTTATCCGGCTGGTTTTGATTATGATTTATCTACTACATCAATACTCAAGCTTAATACTCAAAATAATTAAAGTATAAAATACCCAATGCTCAAGTGCATGTACATAAACTGCATCTAATGATGAAATGGCGTCTGGCAAACTTTTACAGAATTAGTGCAGTGCTTTAAATATCAAATTAGCCAAAAACGAGGAGAGAGCAGGCAAAATGTCAAGCAAGTCAATGGTATATCGCATGGCCAGACACAAGAGTTGGACACATTAATTGCTCCGTTGCGATTTGCATGCATTGTGCGTTCATCGAGATAGCAGTAACAGCAAAAAGCCAACTAGACCAGAGTGGTGTACTGAGGTGTGCATTGAGACGAGAAGAAGTCCTTGTCTGCACCAATATATACATACACATATACACACATACACATATACATACATACACATATACACACATACATATGTACATATACCACAAACAACTGCAGCACTTGTCTGGTCTGAAATAACTCTGTCGACTGTCGTCTGTCATCTGTCGGTCTGTTGGCTAATTACAGTGCATTAAAGTTCGCCATCTGCATTGAACCTGACATAAAAGTCAAGCAAATGAAATAATGCAGATACAGTTCAGACTTCAAATGCTCTCAAAATGCTGATAAATGCAATAAACTTTGACGATATGTATTCTCAATTGTCATTCATTTGCCGTTGACCCGTTTATTGTTGTTGCTCCTGTTGTTTTGGCTGCTGATAAAAAATGCATATATATATACACAATACACATGTATTGTGTGTGTGTACAATTTTTAAGCTTTTTATATATCCCTTTATTTATTCTTCTTTCTTTTTGCTGTGTTGACATGTCAGTCCAATTGGGCGACGTCCAATTTCTCGTATCGTGTTCTTGTTGTTTACATTTGTATACATATATATATATACATATACATATATATATATATATATATATATATATATATAGTATATATATATATGCTATCATAATCTTCAGTGACACGCGATTTCGCTCTGTGCGTTTGATGTTCGTTTTTTAATGTTATCTACCCAACTGGTCGGTCGGGTTTTCGTCCCTTTACTGTTGTGTTGGGTTGTGTTGTCCTTGTCACTCATTTGTTGCTTCCATCAATTTGATGTTGTCAATTTTCATGAAAATTTATTGTTTGCTGCTCCCGAAATTTGACATTGTCATGCAGTTCGTTAGCTATTTGGCTGTTGTGCTCTATTAAAAGAATCGCTGACAATTGACACAGTTGACAATTCAACAACAATGTCTTGTCGCATTCCTGGACATTGACATATAAATTTCAACTTAATTTTGTGTTATCATTTCACTTTGTTTTTGCTTTTAGAATGCCAAAAGTTAGTTTCACTTATTTTCCATGAATGTCAAACATTTTTTCTAGCTAGCAAAAATAGTTTATTATTATTTATTGCCAACTAGTACAGTATGTACAAAAAATGTATGAATCATATAGTTGTTTTGAAAATTTTGTAGGAATTTTTATAATTAACTTTAGGTATTTCTTTACCTTATTTTATTCGAAGAGAATATCAATATGAAATTATTGTAAAATTCCTCATTAAAGTATTTTTATTATTTTGGGTATTTATTAAATATCAGCAGATGTAATAAACTTTTGCTGCTGTCTGTAATAAATAGTTATAGTGTATTTATGCATCATAAAAACTGTACCGCAACTGGGTTAAAAGTGACATAAAGAAATTCCGTCAATAACAGTGCAAAGTAATACCAAAAAGAAATATATATACTGGCAGAACAAATAGAGCAACCCACACACAGCTGCAATATATAGTTATGGTATGCAACGCACTGATAAGCCCGTCATAGATTTGCCATAAAATGCAAACCAAATAATTTCAGGCTGTGTGAAACGCTTGGCTGCATTCAGAGTTAACACTCACTGTCTGTCTGCCCCTTTGTTGCTGTTGCTGTTGTTGCTGTTGTTGTGGCAACCAACGAACGTGTGCTGATAAAAGGGACATAGGACTTTTTCGGCAAATAAATATGTGCAGCAGCCGCATAAAATACACAAGAGCGCAACAAACCAAAGCCGTTCACAGAAAAGCAAAAAAAAATAAAATAAAAATTGGTTGTGCCACATAAAAGATATGAGAGAAGGGCAAATAGCAAATAGGTGCGCACAAAGCTGTTAACATGTTTGTTGGTCGCTGCTTGTTGCACGTTGAAAGTGAGAGTGATAGAGATAAGCGTACAACAAATACAAACACAAATACAAATGCAGACAGACAGATAAGTTGCGACCGGTCGCTTGTTTATTTATATATTTTTTCAGGGGTCTTAATGTTAATTCGTGTGTAATAGACAAATGTGTTCCCCAAAGTTGAAGAGCAGGTCGCCAAAGTGGAACCAAAAAGACCAAAATTGTTGCTTGCTACCCTTTTTTTTAGAGCGCAGTATTTTGCCAGTATCTATTGTTATTATTATTTTATTTTTTTTATTTTTTTTTTGGTGACAGCACGTCACACTCTTATCAGGACGAGTTCGAGTCGAGTTTGTTCCCTCTCAAAGGGTTTTCATTTTGTTTACGGGCATACCTTTTGTCTCACCATCTGCAGGTGTTTGACTTTGGACAGTGAGTGTCCCTTGTTTTTTCTTTTTTGCCATCTCATCCTTCAGCCCAAAATATTATCAGACATTTTCTTTTGTTTGTTTAACCTTTTCAATTCGTTTTTTTTTTTTTTTTTTTTTGTAAACTGTTGAATTGAATTAAGTCAGTGAAAATGTCGAGATTTGTTTGTGTACGAATTGGATTTAATTCTAGATTTCATGGAATGTGCTGTGTTGTGTGCATTGAATTTAGTCGTTTATTGAGATAAATTGAATGTGAAGGACAGCCCAAAGCGAATTCAACCAGAAATATGGAAGGAACTTTAAGTGGAACAAATTGTTTCCATTGTTTTTACAAATTGTTGAACATTTCAAATAAAACAAAAAAATACTAATCTAGTATAGAGGGACTAAAATTACAATAAACATGGGGCTTATAAGTATAAAACTTTTCATCAAGCCCATCAATGGAAAAAAATGACAATTTTGGAAGTACTTCGTCACCTGGATTAATTTACGATAGTAAAGATAGTAATAACTATCAATAGTTTATTTTTTTGTTAACTGAAAAACCGATGTGTGTTAAGAATGATGTACTACGGCAAAATTGTCACCAAGAGAGCTATAAAAGTGCTACAATGCTTTTTGTACATCGTAAAAATATATTTCAGATCAAAAGCGAATCAATTTCAAAAGGGAGATGTGTGCAATATTCGTGACATTTTCAACTCAGCTTTACTCAATGCAAATATCCCTCATTTTAATTTATATTGCATAGTATATAAACGATTTTATTGCTGTCTTTGCAGACTTTTAAATGCCAACACTAACAAACATTGTGGAAATTTTGCTTAAAGCTACAGCTATCCACTGATTTCGTCCGTTTGTCCGAGTCGCATCAATTATTAAAGACAATAAATATGCAATACAGTGCGTATAAGTTATGAAGTTTTGATTATTGCATATATATGTGTATATATATATATATGTATATATGTATATGAGCTGTTGTTGTTGTCGTTTGTGTGTTGTTGTCGTATGTCGTTTGTCGCTTGTTAATATGCCTCATAAATAACACATTTACGACACTCACACACACGCACAGCACATTACAATCACACACACACACACACACACACACACACTCGCACACACACACATATTAGCTTGTTTGGCTTTCTCTTTCTGTTGTGGCATCCGTCTCTTTCTCTGCTGCTCTCTATTAGCAGCTTTGAAATGCAAATTTACCCCGCTCGCATTTTGTTTGCGTTTGCCTCTTCATAATAAGGTTGCGCCAGATTTTTCGCATTCACACATATACACATTACACACACAATCACACACACACACTTGTACAGTTACCTAATAGTTTAATATGCTTATAATTGTTGGAAAATTTGTATGCTGCATTTTAAATATTTGATTAATTTTACATACATTTTTGGTAACAATTTGAAATTGGCTTCATCGAGCGCCGCATGCAAATGACAATCATTGTTTAGGCCCCTTTTGTCCCCTCGCTCCCCAACCACGCCCACTTCGTTTCTATCTCTGTCTGTCCTCTGTTACTAACTCATTTAATCAGATTGTCGCTGGCACTCATTGATTTATGTTTAATGCAGTATTTGGGCTGCGTATTTAATTTATGATATAAAATGAATTTACTTCTCTTTTTTTGGGTATTTTTTTTTTTTTTGTTGCATTCATTGTCAGTTTTTGGCGGAAGTGGCGAACGTTTGTTTGGTTTTTGGGTTTGTTTTTCGTTTGCACACATTCATTTTTTTTTTTTTTGTTATTTATTTGTTCGTGTGCATATTTTTGTGCGCATGCATGAAAGATCTCACATGCTGGTTGTGCCTAGGTGTGGGTGTGCGTGTGTGTGTGTGTGTGTGTGTGTGTAGATGTGGGTGTCTGTACACTGCTGTTAGTTATTGATTTTTGGACACACTCGCTGTACGTGTGCGATTTTGTCGCCTGTCAAAATGCTTTGGGGTTCAGGAAAATTTAAAATTGAACTTTTACGTTATCGCTTATCATTTTGGATATTGCGAGCGAAAAAGTAATATGAAAAGGGGCTTTTAATCTTCAGTAGTATTTTTAGTTAGGGATCGCAACGGAAAGAAACCCTACTTATTTAGTACTTCCAGACTACACTTAGTTCCACACATCACTCAAATTCCATTTCATAAATTCTTATCCTTCCCATAACTGACGCACCGGGCCCGACACCCAAAATGTGTGCAATACTTTTCACACGCTCGGAAACACTTAATTTCGTAGCATTTGCTTATTTACGTATTTATTAAATGCGCCATCCTGTCCATCATTAAGTAAAATCTCATCCAGCAGCTGCCGAAGCAGCAGCAGCAGCAGCAGCAAATAAGAACAATAACAACAACGGCTGTGGCAGGCATAAAACTGTCCTTGACATAAAGATGTTTGCATTGAGGCCTGAGGACTTTATTAAGACATTTTACGTTGAAATTTATATAAAAGTAGAAAACAGCAGCTACCACCACACACACAAACACTCCCACACACACACACACACACACACAGATAGATACACAGCTACACAGCCAGGCATAGCAATAAAGCCAAGCACAGCTGAGTTTCATGCAGAAATCGTGAGATTTATGACACAGCCGGCAGACAACAACAAGGATGTGGACCGATATGCCCGGGCCAAGTCAGATCTGCTCACGTTTCGCACATTGAGGCTATGAAGACCTCCTTGCTTGCCATAAAAGCCGCCAACGAACCAAAACGTAGCAAACACCGGCACCAGCGAGGCGCAACAGCGAGCGGCATAACAAATATTGCCAACTTTTTGACGATTTGCGGACGTTATTTCGCCGTGTGATATAATTAGGATAAGTTCTTCCAGACTCTGCGCGCTCGTTTGCAAAACAACATTTTGATTTGTTTTTAACAGTTCTGTCGAAAGAAACGACAGCGTTTCTGTGAGATTTGATCAAGTGATTGCTGGAGATATATCTCGATATATATTTCCTTTAATTCTTTTTCTTAATACTATATTTAATATTATGCAGCTTCTTTATTGCCAGCTGTAAATCCTACTTAAAGTAAAGTTAAACAGTTTAAAATAATTATTCTCCACTAGAATATTCGTTCATGAAATGAGAAAAATGTTTGACAGGTATTAAAAGTTTCACAATTCCCAGTTTTCAATTTATTAAGACCCCCATTTTTCAACTATTATGCGCTTATCTACTTTTTTTTCAATTAAATATTTAATAAACACTGCCAGCTTAAGCAAAAGGTCAGCTTAAGCTGCCAACATTTCTTTTTTTAATTCAGCACCAAGAAGTTTATGAGAGTTTAATTGTTTAAGATTGCGTAGGCAACTCTAAGAATTAAAAATTTATTTTTGGATGCCCCCGCGTTCGAAGGGGCAAAGTCAGCATTTTTTTTTGTTGTTTTTTTTTGATGCCGACTTTAGCTGGAAAATTTAATTAAAACAGAGTTAATTTATGCAAACCGACTTGGTTTCGTTAAGCGTATAATTTTGCTTGAGGGCGAGTGTGCTTTGGATACACAGAGAAATGTTTATAAAACTGTTGCGGTTCACATTTGCACAAGAAGTTATAAGGTTTAATGTGGGTGCCAATCGGCTGAGGGCCGGGCAAGGCATATAAATGGCGAGAAAGCAGGCTGTTACTGCAGTAAACAAATTAGCTCGTTTCAACTTGCACAACAAACACACGCACACACACACACACACACACGCACACACACAATTTGAGAGGGAGAGAATATATGGTATATATGCCAATGGCAGCTGACGCGCCACAAAAAAAGTAAAGAATACAACCGCAGAAAAATTTAAAAATATACAAATAAATAGTATAAAAAAGAAATATATTTATATACGCATGCAACAAAAAAGTGGAAGCCAACAAATTGTACAACATCTGAGCAAAATAAATAACAGAAAAAAATAACGCTCAACTATCTGTGGTATGCCGCAGACTTGATACTCTCTCTTGCTTATAGTAAATATACAGGGCTGATTCCCGATTCCACTACTAATCAATGCTAGTAACATATCTAATGAAGATTATCAACTATTTTTAGAGTTATGTTGATCATTCTAAATTAGAATATCAGAAAACATTCGAGTAGATTCAGTAAGAGAAAAGTTTTCATCAATTTAAGCAGACAACCCAAGCTCTATTGTCTTATACAGAATAGGAATACTCCGTATATACCAAAATCACCTCTTCACCTCACCCTTCATGGCGTTGCATACCCCTTGGCAAATTGAAAATACTCACCGCAAGGGTAAAAATTAAAAAAAAAATGGAAAAAAAACATATTGTAAACGCAGCAGTTTAAGGCAAAGTCGTTCGCCTGTCAATAAACGCTGCTGTTTAAACGCTGGCTATTTTCGTTCAGCTTTTCACCTGCGAGTGAAAGCAATGGAGTGCTTGGTAGAAAGAGGAAGGGGAAGGGGAAGGAGAGGAAGCGTGTGTGCGCTGAAAAGTATGCTACATGAATGCATAACCTGTGGGTCAGCAAAAATAATGTAGCCATGCTTCATTGAGCGACAGACACTGACGCTGACTGCTGTCTGCCTCTGGGTGGTCTGACTGCCTTTTGTGGTTATATGATGATGACCACAGCTACAAAAACCCACTCGACCAGAGCGCCAACAACAAAATCAAACAACAACAAGAACACATCGTGAATGCTGCAGCATTTGCCACAATGGAAACTGCGAATCAGCGACAACCGTTGACCAGCTTTTGGTCAGGTGAAAATTTAAGTCGACGAGCTACTTTTGCCACTGCTACTGCTACTGCTACTGCCACTGGTCGCTGAGCACAACAATGCCAGCAGTTTTTCTTATTTTTTGGTTGCTCTTTGTGAATCTTGCGCTTTTGTTTTCGTCCCTGTCCACAGCGCGAAAACAATACAAGCGCTCTTAGACACCCAATTGCCTCAATTCTGGTCGAACTTAAGCTTAAACTGTGGCCAGCTACATTTTTGTACAGCATTATTAAAGAAAAGGCAGTGGAATTTAAATGCTCATTATTTTTAAATCGTCTCTGCAAGCACTTTTTGAGAGTATAATTTGAACACGAAAATCGAGTCAGAAGCGCGTTTCAACTTTTAATGTAGTATTAATAACGAGTTCATATAATGATTTAAAAGCCATGGTTTTTGAAATTCGTATCACTTTTCATAAAGTTATGGTTTTTGAAAGTTGAAATTGCGTTTCCAACTTTCCAAAACTGAAAAATCTGAGACTTTTTCCACTGCACTATTTAGTATGGAAACTGTGCCTGTTATTTTTCCAGATTATCATTTGCATTTTCATTAAATTTTCCAATATCTTCAGAGTACTTTAAGTGCAATTGAATTGAATTTAATGGTAAAATCATTTTTTTTATAACGTTTCTCGTTGGGAATTCACAAAGCAGCCTTTCAACCAAAATCTTATAGCTCAAGGAAAGCCGTCATTATTTCCATATACTAAATATCACAAATTTACATTATCTTTATTGTACTTCACAACGTATCCCCAACCATCCTTCTATCGTCAATTAAACCAGCCACATAAATATAAAGAAACAATTTGCGTGCTTAAAATAAAAAGAAGTAAAGAATTCGCTCCATAAAATGAGCAATTTCCATGAAAATATTGTCGCTTTAATGTTAAGAAAAATGCGAGGCACATTTATAGCAACGAGTCCTTTGAGCAGCCCATGCGGGTCATAATTTAGAGCTACGCACACACACACAGACACACACACACACACACACACACACGCGGATGAAGGCAGAGAGGGGGAGACATTTAGAGTCATTTGAGTGCCGCCTTTGTTATAAATACAAACATAAGATATAAAATGTATATATATATATATATATATATATACATCTATATATATGTGTATTTGGATTTTTTCTTACTGTGTAAACAAAAGTAAACATATGTCTGCTGTAAAGCATCAAAAAAAAACAAAAAAAAAAAAATAAAAATAACGGGACGAAACTGAGCGCAACAAAAGGCCACTAAAATATTATATCTAATAAAGCAGCAGGCAAAATACAAAAGCAAAACAACTGCGAGCCATAAGAAAAATCTTTCAAAGCAAGTAAAAATATAAAAAAAAAATACGCACACACACACACACACAGGCACACACAGCAGCAACAATAACAAAAGGCATCAATCATAAGTCGTGGCACATGCTACATAATCTCAACCATCCCCCATCTCTCTCTCTCTCTTTCTCTCTCTCTCTCTCTCTCTCTCTGTCTCTGGCATGTCAGAGAACTGTCGCTCCACTTCATATATTTACTTTTCAGCCAGTGCCTTAAAGACTTCAAAATGGGCATTGAAAAATAGATGTCAGTGCAGAAATTTGTCTCCGACTCTCGCTCGTTTCGCTTTTGACATCAAATGCCGATGTCGCATTGAAGTCTATTTGCCACGCCTGTGGCAGCTGTTGGCTGCCGTCGGCATATGTTCATTAAATTTATTAAATTACACAGGCACACGCAGTCGAAGACATGCACAACAAGGACAACAAGTGCCAGGACATATGCGTTACACGAATTTAAGCAAAGGCAGCAGCAACAGTAGCAACAGCAACAGCTGTGCAGACATTGCAACATTTAATAAAGACATGCGAAGCTGCTTTTCACAACAAAAAATGTCCGCTAATTGGCTGCTTAGGCAAGAGGGGCACGAGGGCGGGGGCCATCATTATTGAATTAAGCAACACGCGACGTTAGGCACAGCACCAGGTATGGGTGGTATTACTTCTGACAAAATTTTACAAAAATGTACAATTACACAGATGAACAGGGTAAAATGCTCCATCTTTAATACTCTGTCTTTACCTATCTATAAACACAAACGTCTTAAATACTTAAACTTTTCACGAATGATCAATTATGTCAAGAAAGCAGATATGTTAATCTGTTAGATTGAATCGGCTGTTGTCCCTTATCAAGTTTATATATACTATATTGGAGCTGCTTCTTTCTGACTTTTACAACGCATGCTCCTTTTAACCACTTTCAATTGGTTTTGGGTACAAGTCAGGCTTAATATAAGAATATGTTTTTTGTTTAAGATATTTCTTAATGTATTCAAAATAAGCTGGCATACATAAATAATATTTAAATACAATTTTCAATATAAGCAAGATTAAGTTGCATTCAAAAATATTATGCAATATTTGCCATAACAAAAATTATGTTTTAAAATAAAAATTAATAACTTGCTTTGAAAGCATCGGGAATATTACACAATTATATTTGCTGCAAGAATTCTTTTTGCAATTATACAAGTGAAAAATGCTTTTGTCTTGCTAAAGCAGCCTCAACAACAGCAATCTGGATTAGGGCAGCGTTTACATGTAACAAAACACAATTTTTTGCGCCAAATTTACTAGCTGAGAGAAGAATGCAGCATAAATTTGTTGCCATTGTTTGTTTTAAGCCCCATTACAATTTATTAATTAACTTGTATAAAGAAACAAAAAAAAAAATGTGCATTATCCAAAAACGCGAAAAATCCAGTATATTTTATATAGCCAGCACTTTCACTATTATTCGTGGCAAAGTGTATGCTTCAATTAACATGCAAACAAATAAAAATTAAAACAAGCGAATTAATTTTTATAGAAAACTTTTGCAACAGAGCAAAGCACAAATAAAAGGCAATTAGTAAACAATGACGAGCTTTACAAAAATATGAAAATAAGGTATGCCCGATAAATAAATACTCCGCTTTAAATATATCCAAATATATGAAGATAATACTTTCATATTTAACAGCGAAAGATTTTCCAATAAATCTGGTTATTTTTATATTTATATTGATTTGCATGCAGCAGTACCGAAAAAGCTTACTCAATTTTCACTTCTTTATAGGGTATTTTTTTTTTTTTTTTATAAAAAATACTTGGCGCACAAAAAAATAAAGCCGCATTATTCAGATTGTGGCACACTTTTAGCCAGTCGTCCGACCAAATAAAGCTTTTAATTGTTGCCAATGGATTAAGGTTTATATGTGCATATACTTAATATCCTTGTGCGTTCGCTTTCGGTTGGTTTAATTGTTGTTGTTCAAATTTTTCACTGGCTTTGCATCTGGGCTAATAGTAATTAAAACTATAAAATTTCAAGTGAAATTGTTCAGCCGGCGCACGCGTGAAATGATAATAATAATAAATATGCACATATACGATATGTAAATGTTGTTTTAATCGCCTTTTTATAACCAATTAATTGAAATATGATTGGTAATTAAATGCATGCTTGATGGGCACTGGCACATATTTTGTGCTCTTCAACAATAATTAATGCCAATGTACCAATAAAAATAATAAAGCGAACAAGAAAGAAAAACAAAAAATAGTTTAAGTGCCGCTCAATTAAAGTTTAAGTTGAAAAAGCAAAACGAACAAATACTGTAGCCTAGTTTGCCGCGTTCAATGAAAACGTACAATGAGGACAATGAAAGGACAAGAAAAACGTGGCACGTGCCTCAGCGTCTAGTCTTCAAAACTAATTGAAAGGCAGACAGACGGCTACGACGACGTCTGCGAAGCGGGCAAAAACAAATTTGCATATGACACAAAATGCTCCACAGCCAGAAGCAGCCTACACAAAAAAAAAAACAAAAAAAAGAAAATGCAAATGCAAAAAAGGGAAAAGAGTAGCAGAAAGAGAAAGAAAAGCGCAAGGCAAAGGCAAAGCCAACGAAACTGGCAACTGGAGCAGCAGCAGCAACAGCAGCAGCAGATGCTGTTAGCTTGCCATCGTCCTTGCCATCGTTATTATCCTGTTATCTCTCTAATAATGCCTCAGAGAGTTTGTAATTAAATTTTTCAAAAAAAAAAAAAAAAGATATAGCGCCCATCGTTAGAGGCTGGCCCGTCGTCATAGCTTCAACAGCAACAGGATGAGCAGCCGCAGCATCAGCTACTCATCTCTGAAATGCAAAAAAAGAAAAATAAACTTCAGATACAAACTACGAGATATAGAGTTGGTCGGGGGACAGGCATAAAGAACGTTACGCGCACGAGTGCCACTAGTTAGTTAGATAATAACGCTCAACGGAAGCTGTTCAAAGCGGAAACGGAAGTTAAGTTAAGCGCACTACTAAACAGATACTCAAGAGCCAGTCCAGAGGGGCGGGGCTAGAGCTGCCGCAATAGCATTGCGTAAAGCGACTGACTGACTGACTTACTGAATGAATACAGTAGTAATAATGCACTTATACTTTAAGTGTTCCACAAAACATTTTCGCTGTCATTTCAACAATATTCAAATAAAAATTATAAACAATTTTGTGAAGCTTACAGAGAAGAATTGCAATTAAAGATACGTTTAAAATGAACTGTGCTATGTTCAATTAATTGTTCAGCAGCAAACAATAATACTACTTAAATGCAGATTTCTTACGAATCGTTTATAAATATCAGAACGTATTTAATATGTTAATCGTTGATACGATTCTTATTAAAGTGCACCACTTCAAACACTTTCGATTGCGCTCATTTGTTACGCTTTAGTTTGTCCACAATCTGTGCCCCCTTTAAATACAAGTCATAAGAGTAAAACCCAAAATATAGCGAGTTTGCAAATTCAATTGGCCCAAGCACTCAAGCACTAAGTCCATAAGTATATAGCGTAAGCAGCGGCCATATTATTATCATCCACAAAACCAGTTCCCAAACCAAATCTTTTTCCACCAAATTTCACCCTTAATGTATATAAGTTGGCGAAATGGCAGCAAAAGAGATTCTCGCAAATTCAGTTGGATTTTTCTCTCTGCTATGGCTTGTAATTATGCGTTCCGAGTGATTTGTAGCTGCAGTTACATACTAAACTGAAGCTAAAGCAGCCGCCGCTCTTGTGTTACGCCCACTAACACAAATTAGCTACAACGCATGGCGCATAAAAGGCACAAAAACATCAACGAAAACAACAACAGCAACAACAGCAGCAACAACTAAAAGAAGAGCAGCGTTAACAAACAAAATGGGAGTCTGTCTGGGCACTTGTGCAACCGCAGACAACTCCACAGTCACGTCAAAGGCTGATGGGGTTGGGTTGGCCGTGGTGGTGGAGGTGATGGTGTTGCTAACGTATTTCGTTTCACTTTGTGAAATTTGTGTGATGTCCATTTAAATGGTTAGGTAATTGCATAATTATATGTCTGCCACTGAAAGCTGAAACGTGCCCAAAGACCGAAAGAGAGACTGCCTTTTATGGAGGTCGAAAAACTTTTGTACAAAATAGATAAATAATAAACACGCACACACACACAGACACACACACACACACACACACAGTGAAACAGACAAACAACAAATGCATTTAATTAAAACTCATAAATCACAATGCTGACAAGTTTAAGGAAAGCATTTTCAAAAACTCGACGCATAGTATAATCACAATTTCACAGAGACTAGATGACTCCACAATGCAAGTGCATTTAATTAAAACAATATCAAATATGTAGCATGAAAAAGTAAAACTAAAAGTTGAAGGAAAAGTAGAAATAAAAGCAAAAGAGGCAGGAGCAAAAATTAAATCAAGAAATTTTCGCATCCGCAGCACGTTTTTCAATTAAAAGCTCGTTGCTCGGAAGTCTTCTTGGGATATCCTGTCAACAAGCACCGACCAGACATGAAAATAGACAACAGCAAATAAAAAAAAAAAAAAGAAAAAAAAAAACGCGTGAAAAATCTCGCTTGCGTTTATTGCCACAAACCGACGTTGCACGTGATTTGTGTGCGATTTTTGGGTTTGTGTTATTCAACCATATTTGTCAGCATACAAAGTTTTTGCGGCTACAACACACGCGAGCAACACAAACACACACACACACACAGACACATCTATAATTGCCAATTGAATTACGGTTAAATATTTGTGGAAATTGCCAAATTTCGTTTTTGCACCATATTTGTTATTTCTTTATTTATTTATTTATATTTCTATGTAGTTTGTGGTTTTTGGTTCAGCTAAGCTTATTCCAATTTTTGTCGCACATTTTAGCATTGGCATACAAATTTGATTATTGTATATGAAATATTTATAAATCAAAAATTTAAGCAATCGAATTCAACGCAAAACGTTAAGCACTTAGGGAAAACTGCAATTCACATTTATCTATTTATATTCAGAAGTAGCCAACTTTTTTGACAAAGTGCGCTGCAAACAATTTTCAATGATTTATTTATTATTTATGTATTCTTTCAGAATATTTCCTTTTAGTGACTAAGACCATCATTTAAATTGTGTTTTATCTTGAATACAATCAGAAATTCTTATTGAATGATTTTGTTTCAATTGTTCTTCTATTTATACAATTTTGTTACTTAATGTTTGATAAATATCTGTTAACAAAGGAGGAAAACAGAGCTTCTTTTGCATTTTATTTTTACATATTGGCATATTTTTTGTGTTCTTATTTATATTAAAATTTATTTTTGGCTGTAAAGCTGTGCATTTCACTGTAATACGAGGAACTATGTCAGAATTATGCATGGGCAATCGAAACGAACATCAAAAAGCGTTCCGAGTGAAATGAAGAAATCAAATCATTTATCAAATATGCATTGCGCATATTAAAAATCAATTAAATATTTATGCAGACAACACACACAAAACGGCAAGCACTCAAAACAACAATATATGAGCAGAGCAGCAACACAACAATAAAATGGCAATCACACAATTTGAATTATGCGAGCAGCAAGAGGAATAAATGTTGTACAGCAGCGCAAGAAGCGAGCGAGAAATTGTAATGTAATTGAGGAAAAAACAAAAAAAAAAAGAAACAATAAATAAAAGCAAATGAAATTAAAAATTTATTATGCTCAGCTGCTGCTCTTGTCGAATAAGAAGCGACAGCAGCCAGGCAACGGAAATGGTTATTGCTGTGAAAAACAGTCACACACACACACACACATACACACACACACATATGCACAAAAGCATACACACACACACACTCAGCTCGAATGAATAGGAAATGGCACAGCAAGCAGTTGCAGGAGGACAATGATGCTGCGGCTGTTGTTGAAGTTTTGCATTTCCGGTATGCAAACAGCATCAAAAAAAGAAAAAAAAAAGAGAAAAAAAACAAGAACCACAACAACAATGCTGACACATGCTCAAGACGTAAATATGTGTGTAATTGTTGTCGTTATTGTCGTTTGCCATTGATAAAGCTTAACAGTCAAGGCAAACGTAGTGCGAAGAATACACACAGCAAACAAACAACGCAACACAAAAACACAAAACTCATTTGCATTTAACACGTTCACAATAGTCCAACTATAGCAGCAACAATGGCAGCCCGCCAGCTTGGCAAATACAGTGGGAATTAACTAAAAGCGATTGAATCACTTTGCAATTGCAATTATTGAAAGTGGAAATTGATTAAACAAACTTTGTTAACTAGTTTTCGATCTAAGAAGCAAACTATTCACACATTGAATTACATTCAGCATTCATTCATATTTGATTTACAGCATAATATGATAATTGAAAAATTATAGATTTCGTATCTGTTGCTGTGTTTGTATTTTGTATGTTGTTTACTAATCAGTTTCATCTATTTTTCTTTTAAATTTACAAGAAATTCTACATTAAAAATGATTTATAAAATTCGAAAAATTCTGTTTTATAAACAAAGCATTTGTCTGTTTTATGTAGTAACAAATTTCAAAGACAAATTTCTATGAAATGGAGCATTGCAGCAGGAAATATTAAATTATACAAAATATATATTTGTTATTCAACTTTTATGTTAGCAAACACACAACAAATCCAAACAAATAAGAGAAGTTTCGCATTTATCGCTTTTGCAAACTAAATTTTCAAATATAGAGCAAAGTTATAATGTATTTTTCACGGGCTCCAGGTCAAGTGCTAGTTTTCCGTTGCTTTTTATCTACTCTGATAAGTTTTCAAAATTTACGCTGGTTATCAAAATATATTGAGAAGAATGAATTTATATATTTGTCTAAAGTATAACGATATATTTTAGCTTAAAGAACACCTAACAAATGAAAAATATACAAATAAATTGTCCTTATGTTGCAATATTTACTGTACTATCAAAGGAGAGCCACACACACACACACACACACACACACACACACACAACTGTTCAAGCACACACGTCTCACACACAAATGTATATAAAATTGACAATAATAAAAATACCTTTTTTTAATACATGTCTTTTTACAACTCTTTAATTACGCTTAATTATTTATTAAGCAGATTGCGAGTTGCGTCGGAATTTAATTTTGGGCGACGTTTGGCGAAGGACGAACGATGCCGGAGGCAGGAGGACACAGTAGGCGTAGTTGGGCCTGTTGGCATTACTTGGTTCCTGACTCCACTCGACTGCTGCGGTGTGTGTGAGTGTGTGTTTTTGTGTGTGCCCGGGCACTCTGAAGTGCCACAGCACTTTTTGGCATACACTTTTAATGGCGGGGTTCAAGCCAGAATTTAGCGATTTTTTTTTTTTTTTGTATTTGACTTTCAACTTTCTGGTTGTGTGTTGGGGTTTGGGCGTGTTTATTGAATTTGATGCGACTAATTGTGCACTCAAAATGGGACGACGAATCCTTTGTGTGGTGCGTTGCTATGTGTATATTTACTGAGAGCAAGTTTAATTGAAAATTGATAAGTGTCTTATGCCTGCTTAGAGGGAAAACACACACGGAAAACAACGTTCGACGCTAAGGACGACGTTCGACGACGATGATAACGACAACGACGATGGCGAAGGATACGAGAAGGACAACGCGCATCCGTACCGTTTGAATGCACGATTTGTACTAAACTCAAGCTGAACGGATGAAATCGTGGCACACAACACAACACGCACTCGGCAAATTGCCAACGGCAAATTGAATTCACTCCAGGCAGGACTTGCTCTCTGTTTACAGGCGGCAATCTGTACTAAAAATAACGAGACTCAATCATCGTGACTGCTCTCTCTCTCTTTCTCTCAGAAGCATTCGTTTTGGGCTTTCGTTTGGGAGCCGCGATTCGTTCGCGTCCACATGTTGCCATGGCCAGCAACCTGTTAGACATCCTTGCGAGTCTCTGGATGGTTGTGCTGGTTGTATGAATGAATGAGTAACAAATGCAACCAACTGACTACGCTTCAGCTCCAGTCTCTAGGGGCAAATTCGAGTTTTGCGTAATTTAAGTAATGAAAAATCAAAGTCAAAAGATGCATGTTGTCAGAACATAAATAACATATAACTCAGAATTCTCAAAAATATCCTTTCTTACTAATTATGCATTTTAAATGTGGCTCATTTTCATAAAAGTAGATTAAATATCAAGTGTTGTAACTCAGAATTAACCGACGATTTTACATGTAAAATATAGCTAACTATAAGCTGTAAATATAAATACAATTTTGAAAAAAATCGGATACATTTTTAAAGAGCGTTTCTCGCTTATTAATGTATTTTTAATTGACACTTCACATAGAAAATTTTGAATTTAAGAAAATAAGATAAAAAATCATATTTTTTATTTGTTTGCTGTACGGCTTACAAACAATTTAAGCAAAGGGAAATTTCTGCGGTAGTTAAAGAGTAAAATTGCCCACAAAGAGCGCGCAGGCGCCTTGCAACGAATCGGTTAATGGGAAAATTGTGTCCCATGGCGAAACGGGTAAAAAACAACGAGCTAAAAAAGCCCAAAACAAAAACACGATTCAGCCAAAAAATGTAAACAAAATGGGCAAGCAAGCAATGCAAAAAACGAACGTAAATAACATAAATCTGAATAGGAATGCAATCTATAAGGAAGGAAGATTTCCTCATTAGACATTGACCATAAAAGCCAATTTAAAGCCAACGTTGTCGCTTCATTAGTTTTAGCTCAATGCTCGAGCTTATTAAAACAGGTCCGCTGGGCACCACAAATACCAACTAACTAACCAACCAACCAACAAGCAGCAACTAAAGCACACAAGCCAAACCCAAACCCAAACCCAAACCCAAACCGAACCCAACTAACTGATGAACTTGCAGCAATATTGTATGCTGCTCGACAACTGTGGCAAGCAGCACCAGCAGCAGCAGCAGCAGCAGCATCAGCAGCAGCAACAACGAATGTCTAACAAATGCCAGCAACTTTTACCGCGAAAAAAAAAGAAGAGAAATAGAAGTAGTAGTAAAACGACAGTGTCCTCAGCAATAACAACAACAGTGGGTTGATGTTGGCCTGTGCCGCTGTGGTCGCCGCAACAACGACAATAAATACGCAACAGCAGCAACAACAGCCAACTAAGAGCAACAGCGTTAGAGTCGACGACTAACAGGCATATCAACAGCATCATGATGTAAAAACTTTTTGCATTCGAGAACCTTAAACCACCTTCAAACCAGCTAACCACCGCTCAACCCACAACCAACTAACCCAACTCAACCCAACTCAACCCAACCCAATCCAAGCACCCAACCCACCCAGCCAAACACTCCGCTGCTCCCCGGTTGCTCTACTACGTCGACCCCGTCAACAATATTTTTGTTTACAAACTTTTGCTTGTTTGTGTGTAATGTATGCTTGGCAGAGAGAAGAAAGGAGAAGAGAAGTGCAGAGAGAAGTGCGGTTTGCAGGTAGGTGGGCAGGCAGCGTGGGGGAACGGCAGCTGTTGCTGTTGTTAGCATTGTCCACAAAGGACTCACAGGACGCGTCGCGCCAAAAGTTGCGAATAATTTTTTTCTTTCTTTTTTTGTGCCGCTTAACAGGGAAATTCCTGATGCGATTATGAGACGCCTTGTTAAGTCGAGCCACATAGCCCTCCAAAGAGTAGGTGGCTCTCGAGAGTTGGGTGGTTTTATATATCACATGACAAAGATGCCAAATATTTGTGGTATTTTACAGAGAAGTGATGAGCTAGCTTGTTGCGATAGTTGAGTTGAAGAAACTAATAAGTAAATTTACTTTATATTTAAATGGCCGGAAAATTATGTATTGAAAGTTAATATTACATTGGCAATTGTGAATGAATGAAAGGAATTATTGGTGTATTTGCGTTAAGAACTTGAATGAGATTCATGAAAAAGCTTGCTAGTTTTATGGCAATATAAAACTTTAGATGATTTTAATAGAATAAATATCAAACAACAAATGCTATTTTAAAATATAAATGGAGTACTCAATTACGCAAATCATGGTTAACATGATTAAAATAAAATAAAATATTAACATATAATTCAAGCTAATTAAATAATTATTAAAATCATATGCAGCCTCAAGCAGCCCGGTTTAGAAATATGCTGCTTGAATAAAGTGCATGAATAAGTAAGGCGTAGACAAGTTCATAGCCAGCATTTGCCGTAAGCTTCTTTATTATATTGATCTAATGCTAAACACTGATTTGATTGGAATACTGCGCCCATCTCCACTATTCCCCACCCCTTTCGACCAACAAAACCCATCCACTTACTTTTAAAAGATACAAAGTTGACTGAGCGCACTTACCTGCAACGAGAAAACAATAAAAAATGGAAATCAATTGGCTGTATCATAAACAGTGCTTCAAATTGATTATAAAGTCGTAGAGGCTTCTCTCTAAGTAAAGTACTTGAAATCCACTCCAGACGGACAAACAGACAGACGGACGGGCGAACAGGACACACACACACACACACACAGAGAGAGAGACTGGCACACGCACAACTTGAAAATGCCTCGACCACAGCGAAATGCACTCAGTACTTTTCAACCCACACTCTCAGACGGCTTACACACCCCCCCCGCTTCCCGTTACACACACTCCAGTCCAATGCAATAACGCCGACAGATTACAAAGTGCACATGTGGTTCGCCATAAACTAGTGGGTTGCACACTGCCACAGCAGCGAGCAGAAATCCATGTTGCAACAACAACAGCAACACAAAAGAACTGCTTACTTCTGCAAGCCGATGTTTACATGCACTTGCAGACCATAATCAGTAGGCGCATATTTAATATTAAATGTTAATGAAATATTAATGCAAAGAAGCAAGAAATACACAAACATTTACATTTACTTGATGTTAGACACGAAATAAACCAAATATATCTCTCAATTTAGTAGATAATTATATTTTATAGCGCGAAATGTCAACATTTTTGGCTTTCACTTAGATGTGAATGCAATGTAGCAAATAGGTTAAAGAACATGTTAAATTATTGACGCGCTGAAGTTCAGTTAAACCTGTCCTCTGACAGATTTCAAATGTTTAATGTTCCGTACACTGTGTGGTATTCAGTTAATTAATGTTAAAGAGAAACTTTAAATAAAATAATTAGCAAGATTAGTAGACCGATATGATATAGTGTTCGATATAGTTTGAGTTCACATACTGTTCAACCTATTGTGCCTTTGGCAGCAGCTATATGTTGATTGGGAATGGACATCTGCACACTTTGTTGGGCAGAGACGGCTTCAATGTGTTGCACATATCGTAACACAATTAGAATATCCCCTGCAAGGGTATAACAATACGACTACGACACAGCTCAAGTCTAGGAGACGCAATGCACTAACACGACCAAAACCCTCTGCCCGTTGCTACGCCGCACCCCCCACCTCTCTCCCGAAATCATACAATGCCGCCTCCTTTTGCTGTGGCCTTTTGCCGAACTCCATTAAGTTGACGCGACCAGCAACACGAAGAACTTTACTTTTGTGGTCGCTGAGGTCGCAGTCAGCTTCTATTGTTGTTGCTGCGTTGTTGCTGCTGTTGTTGCTTCTTTGAGTATGTCCAAATGTGTTGCAGTGTGTCTATTGATGTCCCTGGCTGTCTCTGTTGTAGTTTCTGTTGCCTTTGGCAACCATGTCAGCTCCATCAAATGCACTCCATATTAACCGCAGGCAACTCTCTCTCTCTCACAGCCTTTGAGGCTTCCAAAACTTTACACTGTTGGCAAATGTTACCAAGTTTGTGGAAAGTCAGGGGGCAAGCGGAGAGTTGCACCTTCTCTCCCTCTCTCTCTTTCCATTTCATTATGTAGATTTGATGATGAAAACCGTTGTCAAGGTGTGCAAATTGTTTGCCATTCATAGCCAGCAAAGTGCAGAGGAGAAAACTGAAGGCTGTTGAAGGTTGATAAATAGGAATTGCAAATATTTATGCAATTAAATAGAATGCATTGAATAAAAGTTTGCAGTAAAGTGAGCCGTTTACATCTGATACCTGATAATACTTATGGTAAGGGCCGACTAATGAGAGAAGAGTTGCAGTGTTAAAGCAGAACCGCATACATCTTAAAGGTTTTGAACTTGATTACATCAGAAAGAGGGAGAAATATTTCATTCCAAAAATGTTTGATACATTTTTGTATCAGACCAATTAAAAGCATTTCTAATGCAATTTCAATGATACAAAACATTTCAGGCAATGAGAAACAGTTGCCTTAGCACCCCATTAAAAACAAGTTGCAGCAAATTCCTTAAAGCAACTGCCACAGTGTCTACGTGCCACAAACAAAGTAGACAATGCGACAAAAGGAAGTTCATGCAGCTTTTGGCGTTCTGTGCTGGAACTCAAGACTCAAGAGAGAGAGACAGTTGTTGCCACACGCCCAACCCATTTGGCATTTACCATCACAAGTCCCGGGAACAACTGCAGAAGATGGCCCCAAACCGAATGACTCAACAGAAAGAAAAAAAAAACATAATAAGAAGGAGCAGTGGCAGTGGCAGTGGCACACAGCGGATGAGCTGAGAATGTGGATGTGGAGAGTGAGTGAAGTGCAGCGCCGCACATACAAAACAGATAAATGGTAGCAACTTTTTAACAAAACCAACGGACAACGGGCCCAGTGCATTGAGTAGACGAAGACCCCAAACCCAACCGAACTCCTTCACTACAGTGATGACCACAAAAATTTGACTACAAAATTATTTCTAATCTGAAATTTACCTGGATAAAAAAATAGGTTATTCAATATAAAAACGCGTTTTGGTTAACACAATCTGTGTTTCCTATCCGATCTTAATGACATTTATATATATCATATTATATATCAATTAGAGGGTTGTATATTTACAAATATATCTTTCACTTCTATCGGCAATCGTATCGATTTTGATCGATATTCGCGAACGGTGGCAGTTATCGATAAAATGAAATAAACTTGTTCTGTGTGGAATAAGTTCCAAATTGGAAGTCTCTAGCTCCGAGGTCGACAGACAGACAGAAAGACAGACAGATAAATGGGTAAATCAACACGGCTTTCGATGCTGATCAAGATTATATGGCATCTTGCTTTACTTAATTTTGCACAATTTCAATTTGAGAAGAGTTCAATATCAGCGACCAATAAAAATCAAAGCGTTTCAATATGGGAGCGAGCATCGTACTTGATTTTTTCTTTGTGTGTAGCAATGAGACGAGACAAAATGTAAAATTATGCGGCAGTTGCAAGCAAAACTTTATGGTTGACCCAGGCGACAAAAGAGAGAAAGAGAGAGAGAGAGAGAGAGAGAGAGAGAGCGAGAGAGGATAGGTTAAAAGGTGAAGGGATAGGCGAAGCAAAGCCAAGTGCATTTATTGTCTTTGGGCAAAGCGCAGTCGAGCACGCAAATATGCTGGAGGCTGACGAATGCTTCAGCTGCTGCTGCTGCTGAAACCCTCCTAACACACACATACACACACACACACACACACACATATACATATACATTAACAAAACAGGAAGTACGCATTTCCTGCACTTGAAAACAAGCAGAGACAGAGAAAGCTGGCACTGAAATGTAGACACTGCTCAGCAGTGCAAATGTCGCGACAACGTCGACAAACAACTTTTGACACAAAAGTGCTGAAAACTGTTTTTCTTTTTGAGCAAGCAGCAGCGGCCCACCACCACTCCCCCCTCCCAGCAGTTGCGTTGTGCCCACGTTGCCAAATTAATTGAAAATGACTAGACCAAAGGGAGTGTGAGCTAGCTAGCTAGCTGGCTGGCTGACTGGCTGGCTGGCTGCAGAGAATGAGCTCCTGTTGCCAGACATATCTCGAGTTGGTTGTGTGCCTTGATCTTGACGTTGTCCGTTTGTGTCCCTGAACTTGCTGCCTGCCCACTCATTGGTGTGTGCGTGTGTGTGTGTGTATGGGTGTATGTGTTTGTGTGCCACACTGGCCACATTCTCCTGGCCAGCGGCGGCACAAATGAGTTTCGTGTCACAAGTTGACCCAGCTGAGATTAAGTGGGCGTTTAATTTGCCAACTCTCGCTGGGGTCGCCGCCCTTAGTGACCAGAAATTGCGTTAATGTAATCCCCGCATGGCGTATGCTCGTGTTTCCCTGCTCCTGCTTCTGCTTCTTCTGCTGCTTCTGCTTTTTATTTCGCTCCTCATGCAACAACAGTTTAGGGTACATTTTTTCTTTCTATTTTTTTTTTTGATTGTCGCATGGCTGGCGCCGTTGCTGGTCTTTTTTTTCTCTTTTTTTTGGTTTTTGGTTGGGGTTTGTGCTTTGTCCTTGAGCTAATGCGAGTCGCCGACTTACTGGCTGCTCTCTGATCTCTGCTCGGTATTTTAACTTAATCAACAGAGTAAATAACACGTCCTCTGTCATATTTTTTCCGGGGGTTTATTAAGTGTACTTAGCTGATTTTTTTATAAAGTTGCTGTTTGTACTCGCAGCAAGTTATTAGTAATGGCAGCTAATGAATATAAAAATGCTTGCCAAGGCATGCTTTTTATAAGCTTTTAATTGGTAGCATTGTATAATAATCATTTAATCATGATAAATGTTGTTGAATATTTTGCTTTGTTTTATTATTTTACAATTTATATTTCTTAGAAAGTCAATTTTTGTCTTTAGCTCTTTTTGTAGAAGCTGTGACGCTTTTCAGATAATACGGATAACAAGTTTCGAAAGAAAATTTCTGTTTGCAGACATTGACAAGCACTCATCGATGAAGAAGAATTGATTTAGAATATTCAACGGTCTGTTGACAGCCCATTGTAGACTAAGAAGTCACCTAACTAAACCAACTAATGAGGAGGAATCCTCAAAGCATAACACATAAATCATATAATCACAGAATGCGAACAGAAACTATGACAAACAAATGTTATGGAAAAGTTTAGTTTAATTAAATCACAAAATGCCGTTTAACAACAATAACAAAAATACCATGCATAATGCAAAATCTGTCAAACTATCAACACAGCATTAATAATAAATAAATAATACACAAACACTTGCCAAAATTTGGTTACACAATCAAGCTTATCAATTATGTTTTCCAAACAAAAACTCAAAAATTAATACAATGGAGTGAAATCAAGATAGAAGCTATATCAAATGACCTAAATTTGATCTAAAATTGTCCATCACAGAGAAATGACAAAGATATTTATTTTATTTATATTCTCAATCATCTTTTTTCCAAATTTATTCTGCATACATTTTCAATTAAGCATTGTGTTAGCCATGTTTAAATAACTGACGAGATGACAAACGAGCACAATTTTAATTAAATATTTATCGGGATAAATGCAGCATTTAACTTATGTCTGACTAGAATTTGATGATTTCTCTCTACCTGCAAACTTTGCACATATGCAAAGTTTCTGCAAACTTAATTGCCGAAAATAACACAGAATTTTGGTAACAACAACAACATCCATTATTATTTGGCCAAAAAAAAGTGTAAGCCAAATAAAAGCCGCTACGCAGCGACAACAGCTCGAGCTAAATCTCCGAGTGGCTTAGTTTCTCCGGGCTGCTCTTATGGCTGATTGCAGCCGGAATCGCACAGTCCGCATCACGCTCAGTGCAGAGCGCAATTAATGGGAAAATTTCTAAAGAAAAATAAACTGAAAGCTGCTTTGACGGGGGGCGAAAAACAGCACACATACAAAAACAGCTAAAGAAAATCTGAGCGAAAAGTCCCCAGCCAACTGAAGTGATTTTCGCACTAATTAACTGCACTTAGTTGACACATACCAATCTATTCACACACACACACGCCCACACACACACACGCCCACACACACACACGCCTACATTCTAACAGCGTTGTTGGCATAATCAGCAGCAGTGCAGCATTTTAATTGGTTTCCAGCGCTGCCAATATAAAGTCCCACATGTGCAATTGGAATTTCTAGAGAAATTATAGAAAGTAAATGAAACGTATAAGTGTGTGAGTGAGTGTGTGTGTGTGTGTAGTCGTGTTTGTGTGTGTGTGTAGTCGTGTTTGTGTGTGTGTAGTCGTGGGTTTTGTGTGTGTTGTGTGGCTTTTCTACTAATATTGCGGGCGGGCACTTTGGCTGCAACTTAATAATTACGCGGCGCTGTTGACAGCTTTGACGGTGGCTTCAAACACAAAGTACCCAGCCCTGTGCTCAGCCCCTGGTATTGCCTTCATTTCACTAGCATTTTAATATTATCGGTTGACAGCATCGGATATCAAATGAATTGCGGCGGTTGCCAAAGGGTTTCTGCAATTTGAATGCCTGGACTAATGAGGCAAAAAAAAACCAACTAGAAAGCAACTTGTTTACTAAGCTTAGCAATTGAGACATGCCAATGACGGTATTACGTCTAATTAAAAGCAATGTCCCTTTAAAGAATATTAAATATTGACAATACCACACATTTTTTAATGAATTCATATAATGATTTAAACTCGGAACCTGGAAATTGCAGTGAAGAAAAACTGGAAAGCCTGTCTTGTAAAAATTAAATTAGTTTATTTATGAATTTTTCATTTAAGGAGTTCTTTTTTTTTATAAATTGTATATGTAAGAAGTATTTAGTTACGATAACACGATCAGGAGATACTCAGGACTTAGATTTTACATAAATTGTAGCAAAATTTGACTTTGTTATCCGATCTAAACGAAAATTTAACAGTTGATCAATTAGAAAGATAAAGATTTGGAAGTGCAGCTTTTATTGCTATCAGAAATCGATTTATCGATAATATGAAATAAACGTGAGCTGCGTATGATAATCCAACTTTGAAGTCTCTAGTCCCTGAGATGGGCCGAGATCCTGATGAAGGATACGGTACATACAACATAAAAAGATAATATACAAATAAAAACATATCTCTTTGCACTTATTATAGTTTGGCATCAAATAACATGGCTTCATTTTTTTATATAACTTGCCTTGCCAAAATTCAGCTTGTATATAATTTATAAAGTCTCGCCTTGCAGTCCACAGAAATATCTTAACCTAAAAACCCTCAACACAGGAGCTCAGTTTTGAACAAGAACGTAATAAACATTAAGCTAAATGTTACGATCCAAATGAGACACAATCGGTGGAGGTGAGAGCCAAGCAAAAAAGGCTGAAAACAGAAGACAAAAAAAAACAGCAACAAAAAAAAAACAACATGCAGCAGCTCTTGGAAAATAACAAGCAACTGGAAACTGCAATGGCAAGTGTGCAGCTGCAATACACGGCGCTAAAAGTAAACAGCAAGTGCCATAAAAATGCCCCTGATGTTGTGAGCAAGCAGCCGAAGCAGGAGCAGGAGCAGAAGCAGAAGCAGAAGCAGATCATATGAGCATTAGGAGCAGAGTGGCGCCAAGTGCATAAAGAGCAGAAACAGGCCAAGGATTGGATGACTTGGCCAAAAGGAATTGGCTCGGACCAAGTTGCACAAAATGAGTCAACAACTGCAGCAACGAACACAACAGACACACACACACACATACCAACTCATAAAGGACACGCCAGTTTGATATGGTACACTCAGAGAATAAACTCTGTGCGAAATTCAAATAGAATTCAAATTATTATAAAAATTTCAAGTAAAATAAGTAATTAAATATTAAATATTCAGTAAGTGCAAGAGTCAAGCAGAAGAATAGCTAGAAATTATTTTTAAGTTAAATAAATAATTAAATATACATATAAAATAAAAATATAAATTTCTGACTAAATAAATAGTTTAAATACTTGATTTAAGTTGATATCAGCATTGATTTAAGGATTCAACTAACGATGAGAATATATTATTTATCTAAACAATCGTATTTGATTGCTTTTATTAAGATATCTTATTAGAAGAAATTAGGTGCATGAGAAGAACTCGAGAAGAACTTAGACCTCTATTCTAGGATTAGGATTCTGCGCAAATTTTCAGAACATTTCTACTTGACTTAAATCAAAACCTTTCAACTAGTCTCTTAGTGTAGAAAGGTGGCGTAGCGGCCATGTTAGTGCAGGACATCACAGGACAGGACAGGACAGGACAAGACAGGGCAACGCCAAACGAAACCAATTGAAGAAATGTTGCTGACACGAGAAGACGACAGCGACGAAATTAGTTAGCACTCGAGCTGCTTTTGGCCCTGGTCCAGCTAGCGCAGAGGGACACACAGAGACACACACACACACACACATAGAGAAAGTACAGTCCGGAAGCGAGACACGTTGCTAGATTACAACACCTGCGGGTAAAAGTCGAGTTGAGCTTAAGCTATTGCTGTTGCTGCTGTTGTTGTTATAGTTGTTGTTATAGTTGTAGTTGTAGTTGTAGTTGTAGTTGTAGTTGTTGCTGTTGTTTTTGCTGCTTTTGCTTATGTCCTGTTCTTCGTTCAGAGAGCTGCAGCAATTAAATAGCTTTGAGCACACCGAACTCAATTGCAGCAATTTCAATAACTGTTAAGGGCACTCAAAGGCGGACATCGCTTGTTAATCTGTCATGCGCCGGGCCACCCATGCCCCAACCACCCCCCCCTCCCTCACACACACACACAAACAAATTGATGGCACTCACCTATTTTATGTTTTGCTTGCGTTTGGCCGAAAAATGAACACGATGTTAAAATTTTTTTCAGATTTGGTCTATTGCGAATTTGGTTCGAAATCTTGCTTATTTTCTGCTTATATATATATGATTTTTTTTTGCTAATTATATTTAGATCGTGACGCGGTACGGCCGAAAAGTTAACACATTGAGAATTTTGCCACTAAGAAGCCGAAATTTAACTTTTATAAAATAAATGTACGTTACACAATCTGATTTTGTAAGTAAAAACAAAAAGATCACATTTATTGAGACATTCTGCAAAGTGTGCTGAGACTTGGCGCTTACACTACAAAACAGCAAAAAAAAATTGTATAAAATGCACAATTACTTTAGCTCAACTACTTATATACATTCATAAATTATTATATCACTAATCTGGTTGGGGTTAAGTAATTAATCCAAAAACAACTTTGTGAAACTTGACAATTCAAATGAAACAAAGCAATGGCCTTTTATAAAACTGACAACTTGTTCATCTTCTACAGGTTGAGCTTAAATGGAAGACAGAAGAAGCACAGCGGCCCATCATCTTTCTTATTAAGCTGTTTTCAAAACTAGCAGCAAAAGTTGAATTATAAGCCGCCAAACGATGTCTGTCGCCGCCTATGCAAACAACAAACACAAACAACCAAAAACCCAAAAGGAGTGGGGGGTTGGAGTGTAGTCTCTGGTTAAGAGGGAGGAGTCCTTTTCCAAAAATGGAGGCACTTAAGATGCTTAGCGCCATGGCAAGCGAAAATAATGACGCTCATAAAAACTAACTAAACAGAAAAATAAAGCAAACAGCAGCAAAAGGACGACAACGTGCAATACACTCAGTTATAGACAGAGAGAGAGAAAGATATGCTCGGGTTGTTTTTGTGTGTTTATATGGGAGAGGAGAGGAGAGGAGAGGGTAACACTAATGGCAGCCTGTTGGTTGTTATAGTTATACCCTGTGTGTGCATCATGAAAGGATTGCCTGTGCTTAGCTTCCTACTCATAATTCAAATCGAATTTGATTTATTATCTAGTTATACATATATAAATATTTATGTTATATTTGGGTTATCAAACGGAATCGTATTTCGGTTCCGGTTCCCGTTCCGGTTCGTATAGTGTGAATGTTCCGGTAATGGTTATGAATTGATTTTTAATTTGTTTCGGTATTCTTTACCGTTAGATACATAACCATCTATGGACTAATAATATGGGTCCCTTTTCTGATTCTTAAGGAAATGTTAAATTGCGATTCTTTCTCTGAATTTCAATCGATAGAATTGCAGTTAAGGTTTCGATTAAATTTCATATTATATTGAAATCTCCTACGATGAATAATCGCCAACATTTTCGATTTTGACAGATAACTTACAATTATTATTTACTTATTCTTTCATAATTATAGATTTAAGGTTTAAACTTCATCCAGCTACTCAAGTATCTCAGACAGTTCTCTTTACTATTACAGGGTATTTGTTAGTCAGCTCACGCTCCTGCTGCACCGCTTTCTTAAGCAGTGCGCGCTCGGAATGACAATGATAATGATGTGCGATAATGTTGGTAGTTGTTTCGTTTGCTTTGTTTATTGTTTTAGCCTCAGCGGCAACGGCAAACACAATTCATGCCAATGATAATCAGGTCTAATGCTGATGATGAAGTTTTAGTTGCTTATTATTGCAGCGAAGGCGGCTTAAGGATTAGTTGAAGCTTCCTATCATCTGCCTACTACTATTCATTGTTGTAATTAAAATTGCAGCTTCTAACTGCCAAAGCTAATCAGTTTGGAGGCATCAGCAGCAACAGCAACAGCAACAGCAGCAGCAGCAGCAGAGGCAACAGCAGCCTCTTTATTTATTTAGCGGCAGATTTTCGTGTCTCTTGCCAATTTCATTAATTGATTAAAAAAGTACGTTGACAATTTTTACCCACCTCTTTCCACTGCCCATTTTTCTCTCTACACATTTGGCAGCTATCCAAACAGACTTGCAGCCTGATTGAAAGTATTTTCCCTCTGATTTGGCTTGTTGGAGCAGCAACAGTTTTTCTTTTTTTTTTTTCTTCCTTTTTTTCTATTACTTTTATTGTTCTGTGTATTGCTTCGACAATCTCTCTCGCTCTCTGTTTCTCCCTCTCTCTCTCTCTGGCTGTCTCTCTCTCTCTCTCAGTCTGCCAATTTTAGCAAATGACTTTCTTGGCACAACTTTTCAATTTGTTTTGGCTATTTAAATTTTAATGAAATTGTTGCTGAATGACACACTCTATCACACACACACTAAAACTCTCTCACACCCACAAACACACACACACACACACAGAGGATAACACACTCTCACGTATTGAATTCAACTGATTTCACAGGCTCGATTCATTTTTCGACGCTTACGTGCGTCTCAAATTGTATTTCAATTGGCATTTTGTTAACAAAGTCATCAGGTTGCAGAAACTGCCAAATTGAAGTAATTGACGTTTAAATTGATTGCTATTGTTGTGCCTACAATATTGGGGCTAACGGTAATCTATATGTTCGATTTGTGATATTTGATTTTATAGTGTTCATAAAACGCCACCTGCTCTGAATGTTAATGTAAAACAAAATATATACGTGGCAAATGTTGCAATTGCAGATAGATAAATAAATGGTTGCTTATTAAAATTAAAAGTATTTATTTGTTTGGTTAATATTGTTAAAATTGTTTTTATGAATTAATGAATTGAAATTGATTCCTCGGCAATTTACAGTCTTACGAAATGTTTTTTTTTTTCTGTCTAAATTTAGGGAAACTATTTTGGGCATTAGCCCATTAACATTTTGATTGCCTCGAATAGTTGTCTCTATCCGCCCCATTGGCTATTTGCTGCCTATAAATATTTGAATGCGGGACAAACTCAATTAAGGTATATCAAAAGTTTTTGCCAAAAGTAAAGCTCCAAAGCAATTATGCAACTTTTGCAAACATTATTTCAAGTTGTTCTCGTTGTTAGCAGAGAGAGAGAGAGAGTGGAGAAGGAAATTACCAAAAGTTGAGAACTCTGTTTACTCACCTGTCATAACTCAACTTTTCTTAATTTCTGTGGGGTCAAGTTGTTTTTAATGCTTTGCTGAACATCTTATTTATAATTGTGCAACAAAAGACTTAAGAGCTAGAGGTCAAAGTGTAAGTAAGATAGACTGTAAAAAGGAAAAATAATTGCCATACATGTCGTATGCGCAACATCATCAATTTCTGTTGACGCTGTCAGAGAGGAGTCGGTCGTCGTCATTGTAAACAAGCTTAGAAAACGCAAATGAACATATGCTACATGAAAAATGAACAGCAAAAAAGAAAAAAAAATAAAATAAAACAAAATTCTGTAGGAAAATAACAGGAAAAACATGAAAATGAGCAGCAATACACATGCACAAGAGGAAAACAACAAAACGAAGACTTAGCGTCTCAGCCAGAAGAAAAAATAAGTGTAACAAGAACACACTTAATGCACATATTATTGGAGTCAACATGAAAAACAAGGAAAAGACAGCCAAACAAGACATAAAATATATATGAAATATAAACAATAAAAAATCACAATAGACGCAAGCAAACAAACTGCAAAAGCGGATAACAAATAGAGGGAGGAAGACTTCCCATTGTTAACAAGCTTAAAATAAAATAAAAAAAACAAGGATGCTTTAGGCAAGTGTAAGCGACTAGAAGATACCCTGGGAATGTAGGAGTATCCACATACCCTCGGCTTTAATATACTCTGCCTTAATATACCCTAGAAGTATCTACATCCTCAAAAACAAAACTTAGATTGACTTAAAAAATTTGCCAATTGAAAACACTTTCAGTCTGTTTTTGGTTTTACTATAACTTTCAGCTACCCATTTGCTATATCTTTATTATTAATAGGTTATTCAGAGCGTAGCTTCAAAGTGGTATGCCATGTATTTAACTTAGTACCTACCCACCATATCAATGCAATTTGTATGCGACTAAACAGTCGCCTAGGGCAGAGGAGGAGTGGGCAAGGAGCAAAGAGCAGGGCGCTGCTTTTGTGACCCATAATGAAATATGTATAAATTTATATATGCAACAGTAGCAGCAGCAGCAGAGGCAGCATCGGCGGAGGCAGGAACAGAAGAAGCAGCAGCTCGAGGTCATAAATAATATTATTATGGGTTCAGTTATTGGCATTAGGAACTTGTGTTTGTCAAAGCAAACAAAACTCGTGTCCTGCGCTCCATTGTGTTTGTATTTATATCAGTATCCTTGCTGCTGCTGGTGTTGCTATTTAGCTGCCGCAGCGTGGTTGTTATTAGCGCTATTATTCTTGCAACAAGTTGGCCAAAGACGCCTCTAATGAGGCATAATTAAAGCATTGTTATTGGGTATACACTGTAATTGACCAATGTTAAATGACTAAAGGGCTTATTTAAACGGTTGCTTGTGCTTAGAACACTCTATACAGGTAGGAATTGATTGCGGGCCAGGCTTTAACAGAGAAATTTTGTTTTAATCTTTATATGAAAACAATATGCCTGAGTATTGAGTCCTTTATTGCTGTCGGAAATCGATACGTATCGATATTCGCGAAAGTGGCAGAGTTCTAAAGTCCTTTTGCTCTAAAGGTCTCTGAAATCAACTCGGCTTTTGATGTCGATCGAGTATAAAGATACATTAGAGGGTCAGTATACCCTTTTAACCCGTTTTTAATGAGAACTAAATAATTGCAGTTTCTCCGATAAATGTAAATTAAATCAAAGTCCCATTTCAATTACAAATCGAACAAATGCCCCTACTTATTTCATTCGAATTCATTAAAATATAAAAATGTATATATTTTTGTTATATATTGCCAGGGTTAATAGGTGGACAGTTTTATTGACATATAGACAAACAGCAAGCACGGTCAACAGATAGCACACACACAATATATACACAAATACACACACACACACACACACACACATAGAAATGTAAGCAACATTAAGGTTGATTTATATATCAACACAACACATTGCTTATATGCAATTATTGGCAATAGATTGTTTTTACAATTTAACAAACGAAATGAGATGAGTTTAATTAAGGCAAAGGAGAAAGTGGGAAAAAGTGAAAAGAAAAACATGAAAAAACATGGAAATACTACAATTAAACAAACAGAGACTTATAAACTAATCACCTTAACTCGAGTACTCACATAAACTGCTAGCGACACAAACAAATATGGTAGTTAAGAATATTATATATCAGATATATCAAATATATATATATATCTAAAATAGACCAGAAACCCACAAAGAAAGCGAAACAAGCACTTTATTTAAGACTACGTTTGACGCTGACGTTTGACGTTTGACGTTTAACACACGTTACGAGAGACGTAATGAAATAAGCGTAGACTTTTGACGTAGCTAATATTTTTTGCTTTTTTTGACGTAGCTAATATTTTTTGCTATTTTTTTTTTTGGTTGTTTATTACGCAACGGCACTTGTAATAAATATTTTATACAAATATATATATATATATATAAATATATATGCTTTTTTTTTAATTTTATTGAATTTGCTGAGGTTTTTTTTAATTTGTTGAGCAGACGCACAATACGCAATACGAAACGCAGACACACACACAAAGAGAATACGGGAGAGATATAGAAATGTGCAAGTGGGAAACGTTAACGTTATCAAGACAACAGACTCTGACAAACTAAATACCAAATACGAATACGAAGTACTACTGCGACTAGATGAGATGCGCATGTGACATATACTCAATTGTTGTTGTTGTTGTTGTTGCTGTTGTTGTTATTATTGCTATTGCTGTTGCTGTTGTTGTTGTTGTTGTGATAATGCTCATGATCGCTGACCGGCCTGATCGACTGACTGACTGAATTAAGAGGCGGCATCCAACGCTGAGAGCGTGTGCGGGAGATAAACGGAGACGCGAGCTATTTTCGAAATTGATAAGCGCAAATCGATCGATGCGAGCAGCAGCAGCAGCAGCAGCAGCAGCAGCAGCAGCAGCAGCAGCAGCAGCAGCATCAGCCGAGCCGGCAATCGATGTGTGTTCGAAATTCTAATGCCGAAAATACCGTAAAGTGGAATATGCTTATCAGTAACACACACAGCTGCTGCTGCTGCTGCTGCTAAAGATGTTAATCATGTGGAGTCTATGATGCTGTTAAACTATATATATATATATATATATATTAGAATGCAATAAAATAAATAAATAAATAAGCACAAACTGAAGCAGAATATTCTCAAACTGAGTCAGTATTTATACGCTGACAAAGGGTATTCCAAATTTGAAGTGTTGTTTGTAACGCAGAAGGTAGGCGTTCCCCTAAAAGTATCGTTATAGTTATCTTCAGCAGTCCGTCAATCTGTTTCTATGCAAACGCGTCCCTCATTCTTAAATCAATCTTGACAAAACTTGGAATACAAATTTAAGGGTGTTTCTATTTTTTAATATAATTCTAAACACAAAGGCTAGTGACGAAGTTATCTCTTAGATTGCTAACATTAAGAAGCCGTTTAAAACGATTTTATTGGACACAGAGTACATTAAGAATAGTGCTTTAAATACTTAACCGCAATTTGAACATATTTTCGCGACTAGCGGCAAACAATGCAATTGCTTTCAACAAAGGCATTAACAGAGACGTGTGTACTTAACTTAAGAATTATAGATTTGGCGAACTGCTAAAGACAGAGCGCATCAGCAGCAAAGCCACATAGCACACCTAAAAAACAAAATCGATTTTGCGTGGCATACGCAGCAACATCGATCAATGCACCACCATCACAGCATGCAACAGCGCCATGTTGCTCCACGTTGAGCTTGCCCCTTATTCGATGGCTACTTAAAAACTTCAAGAGCCGTAAATTCGCTGGAACAAGGCTATGAAATTTAATAGCAGACGCAGTCGTATAGTCCACAGAACCCACGTATTGACCATTTTCAGGCACAGACGAAGTGTTTTTCTTTCTACTTTCTTCCCTTCGCTTTTTTTTGTTTTTTTTTTGTCCTGTGCAAATACGCAACTGTATTAGCTCACGTAAATAGGGGTAGGTAGGTGGGGATGGGATATAAGGGGAGTTGGGGTACTACCATGTCTGGTGCAACGCTGTATTATTGACTTTTATAGCTGAGCCATTCATCCTCGTCTCCGGTGCGGTGCGCTGCGGTGTGGTGTGGTGAGGAGGAATCTGCTTGAGTTTTCCGGGCGTGTATGTTTACATTTTCAACTATGTAATTCGATGCATTTTATTGCACAATATTCTCTGTATGTGTGTGTGTGTGTGTGTGTGTGTTAAAATATTTATGAGCCGCGAGCTTTTCATTTTTGCAAAGTTTAACGAAGTGTTAAATGGGCTCAAGGAACCCGGACAATCATTTCTATATCGAGCCACTGCCTCCTTTTTATCGAAATTTGTCACGCTCTACACCGAATGGATTAATACAACAAAAGATTTTCATTTTCGTAGGAAAACTGTTGGCGACATGAGTTGCATGAATGACAGCCAGCTATGGCGGCGTAGATGAGAATGTTGATGGGGGTTGACTGGGGATTTTCTTCTATCAATAGTGTTGACAAAGGGGGATGAGAGGGCGGCTGGCACGTGTTGCTTAATACCTGTGGCTGATGACAATATCAGCATTACTTTTACTTTTGCACAAACGTCCGAATCGGATTTGGTTTGGGGGCTTGTGGCATTGTCCGGCATTGTTCGGCTCGGATGGGCTTAAGTAGTTTATTTATATTATTTGTTTTGTGTGTGCCACCGCCTTTCATATAAATGTGCAATGATAAATGCTGCAAATTATTTAGCTGAAGAGCTCTCGGACAATCCCACGAGTTGTCACAAAATGTTCTGGCACAAAAATTGAATAAATGGTTTATGGTTTAAGTGGTGCTTACAGTTGACTGAATTTCTTTTTTAGGCATTACAACTAGGGTCTCAAAACGGAAACGGAACCGGGAAAGTTTGAAATTCAGAAAAGGTAGCACAACTGGAAATAAAACTCACAGTTTTTCGAGAACCCTTATGAATCAATTCATAAACTTTACCACAACCTGTACAATTTATGTACCGGAACCGAAATACGATTTGGTTTCACACCCTCTTTAAAAGTGGCATATCGAAATTCAGCTCGTCACACACATCAATAATTAATACTTTGTGCAGCCGGAATTTTCGCATTCTGCCGGACATAGAAATTTCAACTACCCTTTTGTAAGAACTGTGTAATTGTGAATAACTGTCGCCAGTGCCGATGCAAAAAGACTAACACACTCAGATAATTGCTACTATTATATGAATATGAGCCGCTAACCGCAAAAGACGGACAATTACTGCTATTATCCATTGTTGAAATGGAGAAGTTGTTCGAGCAACTGGAGCTATTCCCAGCGAACCTATCAATAAACAATGAGGCAAGCGACTTAATAGCTATACGGGGGGTAGACACCAAACAACTAGCCCATAACATACAGATACACATATATATATATATAGATATAGATATATTTATATGCATGCGCTGCTTTTTGGGTTGCTCTGCTGACCAGAGTTTGCAAGTAATGTCCTGCAATTTGCAACACCCAAGAGCTGAGCATCATTTTAGAGTGTTATAAAGAAATTAGCTACCATTTAGCCTAATGAGCATAATAACAGCAAACTAATGGCCAGCCACAAGCAACAGCAACAGCAACCGAGACAGGAACAGAAACAGCGGCGAACAGAATCGAACGAGGAGCCCCTTATATTAAACAAACATTGACTGAAGTGCGATTAACTTGCGAAAGTGTTATAAATGTTGGCTCATTTATAATGTGTGTGTGTGCGTGTTTGTGTGTGTGTGTGCGAACGAGCGATATATTAAAAGATGAGCATAGATAGAGCCATCCAATACACTGAGAATTCTGATATTCAATAAGATACATCAGTAAGAGTCTAGCTATAGCTAATCTTAGACATTTAGTTTGATGGCATAAATAAGGATATGTAAAAATGAGAATATATCTATTTAGCCATACACTGAGCATAAGTAAAGCTACATTCAGCAAAAGAGAACAGACCGTTTTGCTCTATGTGGATATAGAGGATTATAGAGTTCAGAAAGAGACATACACTGAGCCATTGTGGGTAATCATTTAGAGTGTAAATACATTCTACAGCTGCATTCATAAAGTCAACAACTTAACCTGGTTTTCTTTTCTCAAGTGTACACAATAGTTTCATAGTCCAGACGAAAACAGAGCGTATTAATTGCGCCGGCGTGTCAACAATGATGAACATAAATATTGTGTCCAAGAGTCAAGGCCAAAGGCACAAATGTCCGAGAATGCTGTCTCAATTAATTTAGCTGACTGCCAATAATCATAAATAAACGCAAATCCAAGGACAGACCCAACAAGCACAGACGCACACACACATGTCGAGGGCTGAGTTTTAATTATTTTGCCAGGCCATACACACCCACACACCCATACACACACACACACACAAATCAGCAAATTTAATAAAGAATAATTAGAAGGCAGGCAGCCAAACACGTTAGGAATGTGAACCGAAGCATAGAACAAACAAAAAATAATTAACAAAAACTGACAAAGCAACAGCAGGTTACATTCCAAACCCCTCCCACGCTCTCTACCACCCACCCACCCATCCACCCATCCACCCACTCTACGCCTCTCTTCCACTACCCACACGCAGTCCGACAAACACAAATTAAAGACAATAATGGCACACAATTAACATATAAATTAAAGACTAATACAAATTTACGTGGCAATAAAATGCAAAAATCGCCAACATATTTCGACTTTCATTCTTTTAGTAATGCCACAAAAACAAAAAAAATACCAAAGTGTCTCTTTTTTTTTTTGCGCTGGTCTGTGCATTAAAAACAACAATACGTTTGAATTGCAGTTAAACAATTGATTGCGAAATGCATTACTTAACCAAGTAGTAAGTAAGAATGACTATCATAGGTAAATATCAACGATTACACACCCTTGCAGACCAGAGTCAAACTGATGACAATTTAAAGTTCACTATAAATTATATAGTACACCGATATAGATATACTACTTCGCACAGTTAGAGAAAGACAGACGCACTTGTCTATCTCGACTCAATTGTAATGCTGATCAAGAGTAAATGTACTTAATCAAAGGCGTCAAAACTCGCGAAAAATTCCATATTGCTCCCTTTAAGCGTATCAACATGACTTGATGCAAGTATATTAATTGAACGCATGCAACTGCAGCGAATTTGTATCGATAAAATAAATATTATTCCATAACAAGGGATGCCCCTTTATAAAAATATTTCAATAAAACGAGAAAAATGAAAAGGAAAATATTGTTTAATAATAGCAAGGAAATTTTATGGTAATTGGATTGTGCAACACACAATTAACATGCATTTAATTAACTGCGATCGAATTGCGGGCAGTTGGTAATAAAGTGCCTCGCAAAAAATATTTGAAATGCCATTTCCTCGACAAACAAAAATAATAATGGAGCTATTAGCACAGTGGTCGGTCGGTCGGTCAGCTATTAATAGCGGGTTCGGGTTAATGCCAATAACAAAAGCGTGTCATCAAATGCACAAATCAATTTCCGCTCAGCTGCAAAAAGGACCACAGCAGCAGCATCAGCAGCATCAGCCTCGAAACTCAAAAGCTCACAATGGACAATCAAAAGTGCTGAAAAATAAACGGAATGCCAACCGTAACCCATGCCATACCGCCATACCACCATACCGCCATGTCAGGGGGATCATCATTCGTTTCGTATCTGGGGCCTCAGTTGGAAAACAAAAGCAGTTTGTTCGCAAATAAAACAATAGCCGTCACATAGCGTTGAGCAATTTGCGTTAAATTAGTTTAATTTGCAGGTTTTTGCATATATTTTATTTTTATTTTTTGCAGCGACCACATATACTGCACCCAGATGTCCACTGTTTGATTATAAGAACTGTGTAGTTCTCACTCTAAGCCTCTCCCCGCTCCTCTTTGTCTCTCTCGCTCGCTGGCCCTTTCTCATTTGAACTACAACATATCGAACATTGGGAACGCAGGTCACATTGTTTTATGTCAGAGTCTCATCAACAGCAGCAGCAAATGCAGTTTTCCCATAAATGGTCGATTGGACAGCGAGTTGGCCAGCACCAGCAGCAACAGAAACAACATATCTCCCTCTCTTTCTCTCTCTCTCTCTCTCTCTCTGAAGGAAGTCGCACGAATGTTGTATACACTTAAAGAGTAGCCTCTTTTAACAAATAATTTGTTGGATTTTAGTTTTTGTTTCTTAATACTTTTACACATCAAGTTGAATACTGTTTAAGTTTAGTTTCTTTGAGTACTAGATTTTAGTTAGAGTCTAAATAATTGTATCTAAATATATCAATTAGCTGGAGTCGTTTATTAATCATCTGTATTCTCACTAAAAGAAGTAGTATATTAAAGCAGCAATTTTAGCGGCAATCTGTTGAGCTTTCCCTAAACTTAAAAGTTTAGTTGAGGAAATGTTTTTTTAAATTATTAGTATTATTTTGTGTACTAATTATTGAAAAAGAATGGTTTGCCTTTCTCAATTTCAACAAACTTTTGTGGATATATTTTTGACCTCTACTAATGCCTAATTGGTCGTTATTCGGACCATTTTGATCTTTGATTATTTGATTGCTTGAATGCGGCTGGCAGCCTTCAGCATTAGAGACTTGGCTATTAAAAAAAATATTAAAAAAGATGGGAAAAAAATAAATATAAATCTAGAAGGGGAGCTAGGCTCGATTGTACGTGCACGCATCTTGCATTTGAACATCAAAGAGTTATGACAAGCATATCCAAATGGGTGCAAAGAGCACACGAAATGTAACCAACTATTGTGGAAATTTTTGTAGTGAATCATTCGCCACATGGATTATAACAATTGAGCTAACCAAGCCCGTAAAGTGTCCGTCTGTCATCATCATCATCATCATCGCCATTCTTCTGGCCATCGATGACCCAAGCAGAATCGGCTGCTGCAGTTTTGATATTCACGTGCCACAGTAGCCCCCTCCCCAGCGTATGCAACACAAAATAATGCTGATTCAGCGCGTGGCGTTCGCACAAAAGCGAACAACACAAAACACACACACACACACGCGCACACTGAAAGAGAAAGATGGCGAATGACAGACAGACTCACTGCCTGTCATTCAGTCAGTCCAGTTCAGTTCAGTTCGGTTCGGTTCGGTTCAGGGCAACTAAAACAAAATGGCTGTGCTCGCAATGCCTTCACAATATTCACATTCACAATCGCATTTGTATTCGTATTCGAATTCGTTTTATTTTAAAATGCTGTTGATGTCGAGCATCAAATAGTAGGTCATACAGTTTTACTCTATATGTATATTTGACGAATAGTCCAATCCATCCGTCCGTCCCGCTGTCCTGCAGCACCATTGTGCAGTTGGATAATGCCAAGTGACATGGATACTTTTTGGACTGTGCATTGGTAATGAGCATCTGAATCCGCTGATGGCTGCCGGCGAGCCACAAAGTGAAATGTACATAATCAACTATATACATATATGCATACGAAAGTGAACTGTAATCAGAGAGGAGCGGCACATAAAAGGATAATCAAAGAAGGCTATAAAAATAAACGAGACGCAGCCAGTCAAATATCAATGAATTTCTGGTTGTATAAAACCGAGTTTGAACATTTTTTTTATTTTATTTTTCCTTGAAAAACTATTTTATTGCAGTAAAGTTTGCATAAATATATATAAGGTCTCATATATACTGGTATATTTAAAATCTAACTTTATTTTACTTGATTTATTTTCATATTTTTGAAATATAACACATGAATCTCTTATGAGACTTATTTAATTTGCAATCTGCAAGTTTTCTCCCTTCTGAATACCACAATGCCGCACGTCTCTCACAAACTTCAATTGTCAGACAGCGCCAGCCACAAACCAGTCGCAATTATTACACCAACTACCATCAAACGTGGCAGATATTTATCTATATATATATATATATACTATACATTTGTACAAAATTCACTTGGGCACCACTCTAATAACCAATTGTGCACACAGTTTTGAGCCTTGGCAAAAGCAAGCTTCATTAAGCTTTCATTTAAAACCAAAAACCCATTGCAAGACGACTTTATATATAGATATATATATTTCCCATAACTATTCTGTCGTTTTACAATGCAAAACAATTCAACTACTATTTTGTCATACAGAGGTGTACACTCAAAAAAAAAAATACTGGATATTTAATTAATAATTTATTTATTACGGCACATTTTGTGGCAGACTACATTTCTTCATTTACAGTCTCTCCTAATCCTAATGGGACATGACATAAGAGTTTGCAATTAGTGTAAATAATGTTTTACGAAAACGATTTTTCTTTCTCGTGTGAAAAACTCTTACTTATTTAAAGAATTTTGGGAAAATCTAAATACCAATTGTAATAAAAATGGGTAAAAGGGTAAATTGAAGATGTGCAAGATCTTATAAGATATATACATACATTCTTAACTATGTTCGTTTGTCTGGATGCAGCCGATCCCGATACTTCAAATTTAGAAAGTTATTGATTAGCCATATTTCATATTGCTGATAATCGATGAGGTGAAGTTGTCTTCACTTTATCTTACTTTTCTCTGTGTAGCTGCAATAGATTGAGCACTGCCAGCAGTTGGCTGCGTTACTGATTGATAGACGACGTCAGCGACACCATCAACGTCATCGTCATCGTTATCGTCATGGTTATCGTCATCGTTATCGTCGTCATCGTCATCGTTATTGGTCCTGCCAACGTTACTAACTGACTGCTCCTGGATGCTTGTCAATTAACGTACGAAAATGACTTCCGCTCTGATTGTGCGGCAAAACCAACTACGGACCGCCCCAACCCACACACACACACACAGACACACACAACCGAATCTCATCTATCGATTGACTGTCAACTGGCTGACTGCCTGCCTAACTGCCGACTGTCAGCCTGTTTCCGTTTCCGATTAAAGCAGCAAATAGTTTTCACTCAATGAGTTTCGCCCTCACTCACAGCACAGCAGCCAGTCAAAAGTTTCATTCATCTCAAGTGATTTTAGCAATTGTTGCTAGCCACATTTTTTGCCACACCCCCCACCTCCCCACCCCCCTCAGCAACCCATCACCCAACCACGCCATCATCAATCGCTTGATTAATGGGCGTTTAATTGTGCCCTTTTATGAGGCACATTTTCCAAGCGGTTTTTTGGCATTCGATTTAGTGTTGCTGATTTATTGAAAATGCTTTCAAATTCTTCCAGTTGTGTGTTTAATGAGGCGTACCAGAAAACACACAAGAAATTTGTGGTGGGCGGGTAAATAAATGATAAACTCTCGAGAAGATTTGTTATAATTTGTATTTTTACAAATGAAATGCTGAAACAGTCGAATGGTTAAACAGCAGTGCAAATTGTGCCCTCATTCAAAACCGGCTCGTTGTGAACTTGGTTGATATGAAGGATTCAAATATATTTATAAGCACAACATATTAGCAGCTTTGCAAGTTAAATTTTTTAAATGAATCGCCCACTTTTGCGCACCTTTACAACCAATCAAAGCTTAAAATTGGGCAAACAACTTTTGGCTGTTAAGAGTTTTCACAGTAAACTCCCAAGAATAACAGCGAGCACAACAGGAGAAAGAGCCAAAAGGCAGCTGCCAAGCCTAAGACGTGAAAAGCGCAGTCAGACAAGTTAAGGGGAAAGGATAACGAAAAGGCAAACAAAACGAAACAAGCAGCTGGAGCAGGAGGAAGACAACGACGCAGTGGAGCACTTAAAACGCACTCATACAATGAGGGAAGGTGAAGTGCCCAGTAAGTTGACACTCGGAAAAATAATCTAACCTACATCGGCCTGGGAACTGTGAGAACGGTATCTGGTTCCATAATGGTACTGCATGAATTAATTATATAGAATGCGACTGGTCCTTAGAAACATGTTGAATTTCGGTTCCAGTTTTTGGTTTTGCTTTCGTTTCGTTTTAAAAAAGGCAAAAGCGAGTTTAAGATAACAGCACACATTTTTTAGCTGAGTGTAGCTAAGGAAGTTGGCAGAGCCCCGCCGCAGTGCAGACGCAAACAAAACGCCTAAGTAATTGCAAAATAAACAAGCATCAACAAAAGATTAAGACGCATTCGGCTCAGACGGAGACGAGGAAAAAGTCTTCAGCGACAATTGCAAATATTTTGTTTGTATTTTGGCAGCAACATTTTGACCAAAAAAAGAAAAACAATTAAACAAGATACCAAGATACCAAGTTGAGACGTCTACAACACTTTCGGGCGAGGGGGCGGCAGCTAGACGGGGCATGGGCGTGGCTAAAAGTCAACGCTGAGAACTTTGCACGTTCGCGGTCGATGTGCAAATGATGGCGGTCAACGTTGTGGGCGGATGGAGAAAAAGGGGTTGGCAGCCGGGCGGGCGGGCAGGCGGGCAGGCAGGCAGCTACTTATAAAACTTGTCGCTGCAGAAATTTGTTGGCTGCACTCATCGGCCAGCTTACTTTTTAGCCCGGCAACTACCAAAATGTTCACTGTGTGCAAAAAGTTTTCTTCACAACTGTGTTAAGAATACGGCAAAGCAACCAAGTTCGCAATGAGGTTCGCGTCTTGGCCGCTGCGAAGCGTTAAGCAATTTGCCAGATACATGCACTTGCCAGTTGAAGGAAGCTATATCCCTCTATCCTCACACAAAACCCATTCTCATTTCTCAGCTTGAATGTTGGCACACACACACACACACACACACAGAGATAGAGAGAGTAAGGCCAATGCGGGTCTCTGGAGTAGAGAGTTAAGTGCGGGATTAAGAAAAGATAAACATTTGTAAGGATTTAGTGCAAAGTTTGCTTTCGCCTTGTTTGTTTGCCTTCTCATTATTATTGTTGTTGCTATTATTGTTGTTGCCATTATTGTTGTTGCTGATTTCATCAAGACCTGCGACGCAGAACCAGTTTTTAGCAACTGCTGTCAATTGCATTCTCAGCATTCACAGCTGTGCTGCAATAAGATTGTTTTGGGAAATACAAAAATGCTGAGCTGATTCAAAATGAACAGATTATTATTAAAGGCTTTTACGAAATCGTTTTTTTTTTGACACCATGATCAGATATGATTGTTAAGGCAATACTTTAAACATGAATTTTATGTTGGAAGTTTAAAGATAAAAAGTATACATTTATCAATAGAAGCTCTCGTTTATCAATGGAAAATATGTTATATTATTATAAAAGTCCTTTATTAAAGTCCTTTTGCCAGGCAGTTATTTTCAGTTAGCTACCTGAATCAATATGCAACTCAGACTTGCATAATAAAGACAATGCTGAAGTGATTGCAGTCAGATTAAACCGCTCAACTCCCAACCTCAATGACAGATGTGGAAATATGTATGCCAAATTATTATGTAAAATTAGATTAATAGTCTCGAAGAATTTCTCCCAAGTCTAGACTAGACCAGTCACAGGGATACCAAGTATATACATAAACAACAATAACATCATAATTAACTTAAATACGTTTTCAAAATCTTTAATACTTTAAATTTAAAGCAAACAAAATCAGACCAATCCGCAGTAAATTGAATTGACTTTTTCGCCAGCATTTCAAAATTGGTTTAGCCTTGGCAGCATTTAGAAATGCACACAAGATATATTCCGATGACTATTTGCCACTCCATCATAGCTATATATATATATATATACATATATATATGTTTGCATGATAATGAGTCAATGTCAAGTTTTGATGCCCAAGTTGATGGGTGACTTTTGTAGACAAGTAAATAGCAGACACACACACAGCTACAACAGTGGGCAGTAAAATATTAGCCAATAACTTTGGGCGTCTCGTGATTGACTGACTAAGCATGACGCATATGACTGATATCATGTGCTGCTCATTGGTTTGGGTTGGGTGGACAAACAGCAACACCAACAAAAGAAGTAGCTAACAGGAAAAAGGCCAGTGCCAAAGGCGCACAAAGTGGACGCGGTGCGGGAAAGAGCGCAACTGGAAACAGCATGCGTGATAAGTGAGCAGGGGGCTGGCGGAGAAAGGGACATATAAGGGACGCAGAGCAGGCACAGGCGGGCCTCCTCCACACGCATTGCCCAGCGTCGGTACGGTATTGATGATGCATTTCTCGGAGGCAAACAAGAGCAGCGGACACCGGACAGGGGACAGAGGGTAGCAGACAACGACGCCTGCTCTCTCTAATTTTAGTGAGTTATTTGAATATTGTGGCCCAGCAGCAACGAGAAGCAATCTATAAGAAAAATTAGTCGAAAGATGGGTTCTAGATAAATATATAGAAACTTTTAGTTTTTCTAGTTTGCTCAAATGTTTACACACTTCAATGGAAAGTCTTAAGCTGTGCTTCTGTTGCAACAGCAGCGATTTAAGCCAGGCTTAGAGCATTTCTCCAAATAATATAATTAAATTTAAACAGAAGCATTTTGGACTTTAGCCTGCGAGGGTATATTATCTTCGACGTGCTAAAGATAAGTGCTCTTTTTTCCCCACACGGGGGTTTAGTGTATTTTCGGTTTTATTATGCAGCCGAGCTGCTGCTGTCTCTGTGCTGTAGTCCTGGGGCTGGTCTCAGGCGCAAAATGTTTGCACAAAGGCTTAAGGCAAACAAAGCTGAATCAGCAGCAGCAGCAGCAGCCAGCTTCAGCAGCAGCACAGCTACTCTGCAAACTACAATAAGCGGGGTGACAAAATAAAAAAAAAAGAAAGGAAGGAAAATAAAAAATAAAAGTAGCAGCAGCAACGAAAAGCAGACAACTCATTGGAGCGCTGTCGCTGCGCTGTTGCTGCGCTGCCCATTCTTTGCATCTATTCTCTGCTCTCTCTTTTATTTCTATTCATTTTCTTTTTCATTTTGTTGCAGTGCGCAAACAAATGAAAGTGGATCCACTTGAGCGCTGCAAATGAAGTGCCGGAGAAGCTGGTGCTGGAGGATCGGGTCTGAACAGTAAAAGTGCAACGAAAGCGAAACAAAACATGCTGCGAGAGAGGGAGGAAACTACTTGAAACAAATACAAAAATGTCGAACCCAACAACACATATGATATGTGAGAAAAGTCCGTGTTTGAGTGTGAGTACACTTAGAAAAACAAAATACAAAAAACAAGTTAGAAATGCTGCAGTTTGACTTGCTGTTAACCAATAATATATATTAGGGCATATTATAGATCACTTGAAGCCTATAAATCTTTGTAATTATCCTTTTTGCCATCGGAAATCGGTTTGTATCGATATTCGCGGAACGGGAGAAGTTATCGATAAAATTAATCTGCGTTACGATCTGTGATCTGCGTTGGCTATATGAAAACTTGTCTAGCTCTTAGAAGGAATTTCTAATAAGCAAAAAAAAAAAAATTAAATATTTTTGGTATTCATCTAAGAAATTTCCATAGGCAATTTATAAAAATTGTATCAAAAATCAAAATAAACTCTGCGATTCTCTCAAGTCAAATCTAGATTATATATTTTTGCGAGTGTTGTTTCGTGTGTTGGCAACCAGTTGATGATGTTGCTGACGCTGCCACAGCAGCAGCAGCAGGACAAGCAGAATCAGGAGCACGGGCAGGCGGGAGAGAGGAGCATTCAGCAGTCAGGCATTGGCTGCTTACAGTGGATGAGCCGCGCTGGAGCACAATATTCAAGAGATACGTCAATATTTGACAAGTCGTCATTGTCGTTGTCATTGTGCATTGCCTGTTTCCACACATTTTTTTTAGCTCGAATTCTCTCATGCTGCAGCTGCCTCTGCTGCTATTTTCTATTTTTTTCTATATATATATATATATATATATATGTATTCGTCATGGATACTTGTGCATAGTTGCATTTGTTTTATAGTCGAGCGCTGCTGATAGCGCCAAATGGTGTGGAAGATGTAAAATTGTCAGCAGGATTAACGTTGAACATAACAAGGGGCTGGATTTGATCAAAGTTGACATAAAAGAGATGGGGAAGTCTGTATTAAGAATAAATACATGCAAATAAGACAACACATTAATTCTTAAAGCGGAAACAGGATTAAAATTATACAAGATATAAATAATAATTATACTGGAATTTAAAATATTTATTGGTATTGGCTAAAATATTAAAGTAAAACAATATTTGTTGGTTATTAATAAATAAGTAAACCTCACGGAGCTGGAGCCAGTCAAGAAGTCAGCTAAAACCAATATGAACACCGACCAAACCTTCTAAAGAAACATGTTAAAGTCTACAACATCTCAAGCATCTTTATTAATAATAAACTTTTGTTGCCGCTGGTGCCCCCATCGTGTATGGGGCTTATTAACAATGATGTGTAACTTGAAACCGATCAATGCATATTATAAATAGCCCCAGGCTCAAGCAGCAAGGACTGCTTCATCGAAACTGACGTCGTGCAACGTGCAGCGTGCTATTGAGTTGCCACACCAGCTGAAAAGCACACCTCAAGGGCCAGGAATAGCCACCACTCGACAGACAGTCAGACAGACAGAGAAGGGAACAAAGAGAGAGAGAGAGAGAGAGTTAGAGAAGTGAAGAGTATATGCAGCCCCCAAATGCAATAGCAAAGTTTTATGTGCAAACTAAGCAAGCTCTCGCAGCATTTATAGACGAAGGAGGGAACTAAATGGGGGCCGCCGGGGAGAGAGTGAGACTCGGTTCAAATACAGATACAATGCATAATGAAATCCAGGCAAACAGCCAATGACCATTAGCAGACAAAGTAGCCTAAAGCATGCGGCCAGCTCATGGATATGAACCACATGAATACACATTGCACCATGCCACAAGCCCAAACGAGTTATGTATGAATAAACATGAATGGAATAACTACACTTGACTTATTGTGAACCCTTTTTGAATTTTGTATACCCTTTAATTTTATGGCTATATTTAAGGGAAGAATAATTGTTGCTGGTTTTTCATTTATTATTTCTATTAACAAATGTTATTTTAATAATTTCTGAAGTTGATAAAAATCTACCCCAGTAATTTAGATATTTAATTTTACAAATTGTGGGCCACATTTTTGCCAAGTGTAGACAATATTTAATTAATAATATTCAATATTTATTATGGAAAAGTTAGTTTTAATTTGAATTGAGTCTCTTTTAAGCCTCTGGTGCCCAAGATCGGCTTTAGGCGGAATAAGTTTATTTTTAACTTAGTATTTGTTCCATTTTGTATAATTAGGGGATTGATTTTATTGCTGACACAATCATGTCAAGTTGCAAATTAGTGCAAATTTCAAAATATTAAAATATATATATATATTGAAAGTACTGGTAGCGTTGAAACTCAAAAGAATGGTTGGGTGCAAAAACAATGTTTTTCTTTTACATTCTTAACTTGACCACAAACCAGATGGCAAAATAATAATGCCTCACAAATGCAGATAAGCAAATGTGATGTAGGTAGTACATTTGGCCGGCCTAATACAGGAAACGGAAGTGCCAAAACACACACACAAGCAAACAAACATACAAATACAAACACACAAACACAGACGACGTGGGCCGGCCGGCCTCAGCTCGAAATGCGAACAAATATTGCAAAAGTTTTTGCATTGCACATAAATTTCTGTCATGTGGCATCATTAATTAGCGTTCCACGTTACGATCTTCTTCTTCTCTCTCTCAAAAAAAAAAAGAAAAGAGAACCGGAAGTACAGTCGCGTTTAGCTCAAACTACATTTGGATGGACCAGTTGAGTTTGGGGAAAAAGTTAAATTAAGTTAGTAGTTTTTTTTATCACTTCTTTTTTTTTTTTGTTTTTTAGCAAGTTGGATGATATTTTTGTTGTTGTTGTTTATGATGCTCGACATGGAAATTCAAATTGAAATCATCAATCATGCCGAAAGGAAGAACTTTACATCATTCTCCGGCTGCTGCTGCTACTGCTGCTGTAAAGCTTCACAGCCGACTAATGAAAGCCAAACAAAACACACACACACACACACACATACACGCTCAGAGAGAAACGGTTAGCAGCTGCTGGCTGTGTTGGATGTGTTATTAGGCAGCAAAAGTGGGCGTGGCAGGTGGCAGGCAACCGGTTGCGCTGTCACAAAGCGCCATCGTTGCATTTTTGTGGCACCTTTTGCGCTAGCTTTTCAATTCTTTTTTCTCTGTTGTTTGTCTTTTCTTTTATATATATTTTTTTTTTTTGTGTTTTATATGCATTTTTCGCTCTTCTGCTATCAGTGGCAGTAATCAGAAATTTTAATCAAGAGTATGCTGCATCCACACCCGCGCCCCGCCCCCTCAAACTGCCACCCGCTGCCACTGCCATAACGCTTCACTTAGCCCCGTGCAGAGGGGTAAACATTGCAATTATGCCGAGCACTCGCTACTGCTGCATCCAGAATCAAGTTGCATAAAGAGCAAAGCGCACAAGGCAGGTGAGCTATGATTAAAAAAAAAACAGTAACCAGCACCAGAAGATAAACAAAGAATGGGCAGGGGGTGATATGGGGCAAGGGATAAGAGGCGTTAACAATTTTGCACAAATCAAGTGTTCCGTTTATGACACAGACAGATTCCGAATATTTTCTTTTTTGCTAACCCCTTTTTTTTTAAATGTGTTGATAAATGTTTGCCAGAGTTGTAGATGCAGAAAGAATGATTAGAAATGGCAGAGAATGTGAAAGGAGGTGTTGCGGAAATATAGTGTTAGAAAAAGTTGACTGATAATGAAAAACTGAATTGTGTGCAGGATATGAAAGAGTCATCTATAAATTTGGACACAATTTGTAATTTTAATGAATTTTGAAAGAAATGAAAAAATGTTTTGATTAACAAAATCTACATTTCTTGTCCAGTTGATCAAATTGAAGGGCTCAATCTTTACAATTGTATTGCAGTCGGACATCGATTTGTATCGATCGAAGTCATCGATAAAATGAATTAAGCTTAATCAGCGAATGGTTTTTTATATTATTATATATTGATACCTAAATCAATGCTGTTTCTAAAAACAGCACTACTACTATATATATATATATTACATTTACAAATTTGTCAGGATAAGTTGCCTTTTATTTTATGACTATTATGAGCTCAAGAGGGACAGCTAAGCAAATTTACACACTTGCCAAATAAAATGGCAAACAGCCTTAAAACTCTTCGAAACAGCGCCAAGGAAGCACCACAGGCAAAAGGCACGTACAGTGGAACAACAGTTAGAGAGAGAGAGAGAGAGACAGATAGAGGGAGAGAGTTTAGACATGCAAGTGTATCAGAAAGAGAGAGAGAGGCGGAGAGAGAGAGGGGGAGCCAGAGATAGATAGCTTAGGCAAATGCACAACAAATGGGCATCCCAGTAAAGTGACCCCTTAAGCTCTACACAAACGTTTTACAACACTGCGCAGAAAGTCATGTGTAGTGTGTCTTTTGTGGTTTTATGATGAATATGAATACTATGTGATTGCATTAACTACTGCTGCCAGAGTGGTGTGGAGTGACGCCCATACTCATGAGCCTCGTTCTTAACATGACAACACACTCATTTTCATATGGCATATATATATATATATATATAGACATATATAGAGGAGTAGTAAATGTGATGGGAAGCATTTTGAAAAATGTGTTTAGTATGTGACAACGATGCAAGAGCAAAAAAAACTTGCAAATGCAGCCAGCCAGAGAAGCGGAAGTTCCTCTTAGTAGCAAAATAATGGACAGCAGAGTTGAACTTTCTTGTTCCAGTTCAGTATCAAATAGCCAAGTAGTCTGCTTTTAATATATTTATTAAAAGTACAAACTACTCTTTAAGCTATAAGTGAATTATTAAACATAAAATTGCCTATTCAAATATGAACAACTGAGCCAGCTCATTAGCTCATTTGAGCTGATTAATTCAAATTATGAACCACTCCAAATTGCTCGCTTGTTCAGTTTGAAGCCTGGTTCCACACGGAACCTAAGTCTGAACGATGTGGCACAACTCTAATGGTCAGCTCCTACTTACTGTCGGGGATGACTGGAGGGTGTTTGGGTGGGTGGTTGGTTGGTTGGCCTGTTTATATGTCTGGTTGGCGTCCGGTTATGGTCCAAACTTCACTTAGTGGCATTTTGTTTATTTAAATTATGTTGTGCGGCTTCTAGACTTCCGTTGGCTCAATTAGTGGTCACAGGAAGTGAATGTCCAAAAACACACACGCCCCCCCGCACCGCAGCAGCAGAAAAAAAAATGGAGAGAATATGAGAAATGTCTGCATTTACTTTTATGCGGCACGTACAACACCCCCCTCCCCCCTCTCTACACACACACACATGTATATTCCATAACCTCATTCTCTCCTGTGGCTTTTGCTGCAGTGCGTTTCATATTAAATGTGATTACTTTGCCCAATACCCAACGAGAGAAATGGGCGGGGAGAGAAGATTGGCAGCAGAAGCCGCTGACGACTGTTGTGTATTTGTGTGTGTGTGTGGCGACCAATCCAATGAACCGTAAAGCAAACGCAATGCCACAAAAGCAGTCGAACATTGCCACACACACACCCTTCCCTAGGCCCCCCATCGTTACACAATAACCGCCAATTCATTTGAGTGCCGTTGTCGAATTGGCAACATTTTGGTTGTGCATGTGTATGTGTGTGCGTGTGTGTGTGTCCTTGTTGTCCTGCGGGAACGTCGTGACCGGTCAGAAAAGGGTTACCAGTTTTACCTTGCTGTGCATGTGTGTGTGTGTGTGTTTGTAGCACAAAAAACAAAAAAAAAAAAAGGAGGAAACAAAACACACAATCATAAAAAGGCCCATCAGCGTTTGATTGAAAAGTCGCTGCTGTTTTTGCTATTGCTCCTGTGGCGTCTCCAGTTGCTCGCTGCTCGCTGCTGGCAGTTGAAGCTGTTGCTTTGATTGCATTTACACACACTCACACACTCACACACACACACGCACACACTCAGCGATTTAGGTTTGCTCGTTTTGCGAGGCACTCAAATTTGATGACAGCAAATTGCAACATATTAAAAAACTGCCGAAACCAACACATGAAGCGATTTCTGAATACATTATTAAATTATTTGTTTGTTTATGGAGAGAGTCGCCTTTGGGTGCTCTCATGAGTAATGCTTATAAAATGCTGAGTCTTATTTCGACTGAAATTGGATTTGGTAACATTTTATTATACGCAACAAAAACAGAGCACATTTTTATAGCACAAAATGTAGTTTTTGGAGAGGTTCCGTTAAAGATTATACATTGGAACTAATATCGCTTCCTGTAACTGGTACATGGAAAGAATATGGAGTCTAGTATCCGTTTCAATCGGTAAAGTTGAGTTTTTATTTTCATTTTGATACATTTTTTGAAAATTTTATATTTATTAAAGTTGCTTGGTGGCTCCTACTTGCATACATCATAAAGGAAAACTACTGTAATTGTGGGCTTTCTTTGGATCATCCATCAAGCAATCAATTAATCAATCAATCGTTCGGTGGCCGAGTTTCATACAAGTTTATATGGGTTTTTAAAAGTTGCTTAGGCATTTAGCGTGTATTATACACTTCTACATCCTTCAAGGCAGAGTCGTGCGTGCTTTGAGCTTACTTACCCTTTTTATATCGTGTTTAAACTCTCCCCTAGCGAGCGTCAAACAAATTGCTTTCATTAACTTTTACTATAGCATTTTGGCGCGCTTGATGGCAATAAATTGTTATCAACATCATATGGTGTTTTTCAACTTGTTGTACGTTGTTGTTAGTGGCAACCGGCAGCTGGTTGAGTGCAGCAGATAGCACAGAGCAGCTAGCAGGGTTACCTATAGCTACTTCAACTAAATGCCAATACATATTCATTTCGCTTAAAATTTTGCACATATGCACAACACGCACACTTCAAGCACAAAAGTAAAGCAGGATGCAGCAAGCCAGTGGCAGAGGAGGCGGGGCTAGACGATGTATGTATGTGTGTGGGAAATTGTGTGGGGAATCAGTTTTATAAAATTGAATTTATTTTGCCAGCGCTGCCAGCGGACCCAAGGGAGCTATGAGAAAGCCAAGCAGATGCATGGCAATCGTATGTGTGTGTGTGGGTGTTTGTGGCGCTATAAGTATCAATAAGTGCATGTTGTTGCCCCAAACAGAAAAACAACAACAAGAAGACAAACTGAAAGTGTAACTAAGAAGGATAAGTGTCCCGCCGTCCAAAGAAAAAAAAAAAAAGAAAGCAGAAAACCAGTCTGAACTATTTCATGCAATCGAAATTTATTTTACGGTCCAACTACGAGGGTTGTTCATTAAGTAAATACTTTAATTGGGTTCAAGCAGCTGCAACAACCCGCGTACAGTAGTCAGTCCAATTATAGAAATTTCAACTGTTTAGCAATCATGGATCACTTGGTGTTTATTTACATTAAATAATTTTATGAAATTTATGAAAATATATTCTTTGGTCATTTGAATTGAATTTTTGAGAATAAATATATTTAAAATAATTTAAATACAAATTTTTAGCAATTAATAGTTTGTGTTGCCATAAAAGAATCCGTTCATCAATCGAAAAGTTTTAGTTATCGAGCGCGCACTGTAAGATATTCCCAAGCCTTTGTCCCTGACACACTCCATGTGTGTGTAAAACATCAATTGTTTAACTACTAAAATTTATGGCCATGTTTGTGCTGCCAGCGCCGCCGCCAATGGGTAATAAATTTAAATTTACTCCGCCAATAGGTTCTCGGGCATAGTGGTAAATAATTGAAATTGAACGAGCCGGAAAACAATCGTGAAAGCTGAGCGTAAAAAGTGCCGACAAATTAGCTGGAATTAGATAAGTTTCGACGCAGGAAACGCATTCAAACGCACAATTGTGTGAAACACGCCAAAACTTCAATAATGGCCAGACGATTCTTGCCAACTGATAGCCAAAAGACGTCGAGAAACAAACCGCATCTGCATGAAACTTTCTTTGGGGTGCTAAAAGCTAAGGCTGAAGTCTATAAATGCGCCTGCAAAAGTTACGTCAGGCCGCAAAAACCAATTGAAATAACAACAACACACATTCACACTCAAACACACACACTTAGCCTGAAAGCTTTTAATGCATGAAATAAACTCAAGAGTTGTGTGTGCCCTGTGTGTGTTCTTGCCTACACTGAGAAGTTAAATCAAGCAAACTTTTTTTTGACTGAGTTTGGTTAAATCAAATTAATTCCACCTGCTTTGATAACTGTTCATCAGTTTCTACGAATTTCAAAATAAAATGGAGTACAAAGAGATTTTTAAAGCTAAAATCAATCATTTTATTTTAAAAAATAAATCGTTTTTTTCAGATTCTAAACATTAAAATCAAGAACTTTTCACCTATTTTAGGAAACAATTTCTTTTGTCAAGAAAAACCTTTTTGATTTCGATTTTAAATTCTAAAATCAAGAACTTTTTCATTACTTTAAATATCAAATCAATCTACTTCGAATCATACTTATTACGTGAACAATTTTTGTTCAGTGCACACTGCCCCACTGAAGAAAATCTAAGGAGCTGACTAAAAGCGTTTCACACAGCCCAAAGCCTGCTGCCAATGCAAATGGTTAAGCCAGTCAACCAACAACAATAACAAGAACGACTACTAATAAAAAGTGCGTTCTACACGGGGCGTATGCGTAACGCATTTAATGTCATATTCTTTGATTTTGTCGTCACAATTTCTGTTTCATCGCATGGTTTTTATTTGTATCACAAGACTTTTATGATTTTCCAGCCCAAGCGCAGCTAAACTGATTTCCATGGGGAAATCAGACCGTACAGCAAGCAATAAGTTTGCCCTTTTTCCCATCTCTTATCCTTCTTCTCGCTTCTTCTTGTTTTATTTTTATTTATTCATTTTTTTTAGGTCGCTCATATGCTCTGCTTGCTGCTAGTTATAGTGCAGCCAAAGGGCAAGAAAAAAAAATGAAGAGTTTTCTCTATTTTCTGCCACTATAAAAAAATATAATAAAATTTGAAATCACTCTCTGCTCAAATTACGAATTAATATTAGATAATTTTTTAATTACTGTGGGCATTTCAAAGCTGACACTTGACATTTTGGTTCTGTCACATTGCATTAACTCTGCAAAAATCAAGCCGAAAATTGCCAACTTTAATTAGCGTCTAAAAAGCTGCAGACAAATCTACATTCAATTCAAGTGCACAAAGTAAACATGCGGTTTTAAATCAGGCCCCATGGTGGGTGTAAAGGGGCGGCACAGTTGGCTGTGGCTAATTGCAACTTAGCCACGCCCCGTTGGTTAAGCCGCCTTCGCCAGGAAGCCAGCCACACACACACACACACACACACACACACACCGATCATTAAGAAGAAGCAGCTGGAGCACCTCGCTTGCATTGGAAACCCAAATGAAATGTAAAGAAAATGTTATTTATGGGCAATTTCATGAGTGTCTGACGATGCTCCAGCTCCTATTTCTCTCCAAGCAGGACTGCAGCATACACTTAGAGACAAATATAGATAAAAATATGAGGAATTGTATGAAATAAATCTCATAAAATTACAAACGCTTCCCCAAAATATCTTATTTATTTGATAGGGGAAAAAAGAGAAACAAACGCATTTATATTTATAACTAGAAAAGCATTGATTTAAGAAATTAAATTACATTTTGCCTAATGGATTCATTACTATAATTTATTATTAATGAAAATACATTTTCATTAAAAACATTTTTAAAAAAATTAAAGAAATTTTCAAATGTGCTGCCGCCAAGTACATTGATTTCACTAAGCAAAATCGCTTTCAAACAATCTTTGGAGTTAGGCGACATGTGTTTTTCGAGTGTCTTTTGCCAGCCAGAGCCCGGAAGTGAGTCAGTGTGTGTTTGTTTGTGTGTGTGTGTGTGTGTGTGTGGGTGTGTTCCGGCCGCCCGTCTCGTCTCTGCTGTCGTTGCGTGTTTGATGCTTGGCCAACATGCAACGACGAGAGGAATGCAATCTGTAATGCAAAAGGCAAGCGGCGCACTTTGGTGAGCTTGCAGCAGGAGCCGAAGCCGAAGCCGAAACAGGAGCAGCAGCTGCAGCTAGGAGCTATCAGCTAGAAACCGCCGCCAGAGGAGAGCCGCCTCTAGCAGCGGGCACTCGATAATGGACATGCACGTACGAGCACACACACGCACACTTAAACACACACACACACACACACACACATACACAGAGAGAGAGAGTGAGAGAGGGAGTGAGAGAGAGATGGAGAGTGATATCATTGCTGGACTGAAATCGAATGCAGGTTAAATGAAAATGTTATTTCATTTGCCCTGCCACTTCGAGTGTCGGAAATTGAAATTTATATGCGTGTTTTCTGGCCAGCAGAGGAGAATCGAATTCGATTCGTGGTTTATTGCCACAATTCAAGCTCAGCTGCGGCATTTACAGTTACAGTTACAGTTACAGCAACAAGCTACACATCTGTTCCAAACCTAAGTCCTCTTCTTGTATGTGTCCCTGCCCCCTCTTCCATCTAATATTTACCACCCACTTGATTTTAATGCGCTTTGACATTTAGACGATAATAATAATGAATTTATTTCTCGCCTGGGCTTGCAAAAACTTTTAATTTATTGCACTTTTGGGTATCTCAGCTGTGTGTTGCCATAGACACGGCGAGTCCCAATGCATGCCACACATCTCCAGCGAGGGTTGCGCGCAACCTTATACATTTTCGATCTGTTTAAATCAAAAAATGACGAACAAAGTAAAGAAATGAACAAAGTATCATATTATGTAAGAGGAGGAGGAAGCCAGTTTCTGTGTAATTATTTATGCCTGGTATAATCTTCTATAATCAACTGAATTCCGAATGGGTTTTAAGAGTTCGAACTTTATTTCGGTTATATTAAATAATAAGGAATGCAGGAGAGGTAATTAATATTATTTTCTATTAAAGTGTTTAACTTATTTAACTTAAAACTCCATAATGGTAATCAATAACTGTACCAAATTCGAAACGACTCTCGCATTTATCTATATCATTTTCAATCGTATTTTAAATGAATTTCAATTTCGGTTTTAGAATTGTGCGTTGTCTTTGCCATTGCATTTGGCTTGCTTTTGCTGCTTGGCTTAATTTATTGTTATTTGCACATTATTTGTATTATGTAAACACATTAGGCGCGTGTATTCGATGCCAGGCCCCAATCTCTGGCGTAGACTCTCTTTGGGGAAAATGGGAAGTGGGGGAAATGTAACAGCAACTGGCAGATGGATTTAATTTTCACAGCTTCTGCCAGTGCACAATTTAATTAACTTTGTTGTTCCGACTTCGTCAGCAGATGTGTCTTTCAGTTCAGTTCAGTTCAGTTTAGCATTGCATTTAATTGTTGTTGTTCTTGTTGTAGTTGTTGTTGTTGTTGTTGCTGCTGCTGCTTTAATGCATTTCAAATTTCATTTGGAAATTTCATTGTCGCTTTTACTATTTCTCGGCTGGCATTCATTAATTGCATTTCCCCCGGGCAAATTTGTGTCAAATTGTTGCCTTTGATTTCATTATTGTTTTATCGAAGTGTTTTTCGCAATATTGTGCTACAAAACCAATGACAAATAACTTGCAACTTGTTGCACGAACACAAAGCAACACTTGTCTTATTGTTAATTAATACAAGTGCAAATATGTTAGGAACTCTACTGATGAACCACCAACGTTTAATTAAAGGCGCTTGAGAATTTAACTTATTGTTTGCCATTTGTAAACATTTGTTTAAGCTTCGCATAACATTAGATGAGAGATGAATAATTAAATCCTAAATATGATGGCTATTTAATCAGATACATTTTGAAATTGATTCAAATATGTACAGTAAAAAGTCAAGTTTAGTGAAATATTCCAAGATTCATTAAGTCAACTTAGAAGCTAAGGCTCTCTGCTCGACTTACAGAATTGGTAGCAAATATCTTACATGGATATACATCGATATTGGGGAATATCTTAACAAAATGATAACTAGTTTAGCCAGATATATCAAGACTATCTAGTATTTATTGTTGAAGTTTTCCAAATGAACTGAAAATGGTCTCCTCGAATCGAATAAAGTTCAAAAGAGCTAGCAATGCACAGATTAAATATTATAAATTCAAGTTTGTTGTTTATTTATTTATTTCACTTTCTTATTTTTATTGATTGTATGGGGATATTTTTACCGTTACCGTTATCACGGTCGATAATCCCTTTAATCGCGCTCGTCGTTCTGCGTAGAGGTTAGCGTCTTGAAGAGTGTTTAGCTGCATGTTTGCCGAATACATAAAAATGCAACTAAACAAGCCACAAGCAGCTTACCATTGTAGCGGCGAGTTGCAACAACCGATTTATATTCACAACTCCATAAATCCTTACAGCTCATACTTTACACAAATCGATTGCAAGCCAAGTTTGTTGGCAATTACAGCAAGCAATTACCCAAAAGATAATAACCGATTTTTATATTACTCTGTTCATCTTCTTCATCATTGTCGCACAATTCAATTGGTCTCAAATATTCTCTATTCTCGTCGATTTGCTAATGGGTGAGTGGCCTTTGGCGTCCGTAGAAGTAATTAAGTCGAATATATAAAAAAGCTCCTAAAAACGCCACAAGCCACTCCCCTATGTGGCGACGAGATCTGTATGAAGACACTTCATTGTAGATAGTCGAAAAATATATTTAATTATTGATAATTATTTGTACTTTCACAGATAAATAAATCGAAAACATTCCAGCAAAATCAACAGTCTCCAAGAAAACCAGCAGCGCACCATGATCATCAAATCAAATCAAATCAAGTTTCTCATTGTCTCCGTTGTTTGTTCTAATCGTAGAACAATCTTTTCTATCTGCCATACACTTAACCCAAAAACAAAGAACGATTCTTTTAAATCAACTGCTTTTACTCCACTCCTCTCACACCCTTTATCTTTCGATGTATCACTAAAAGCTATTCTGCTGAGCTGCAACATTTGGCCAAAGCCCATAAACACGTGCCACTTTTAGGCGACTCCCCCCACGTCAAAACGTCATGACCCCTAGAGCCTGTGTGCTCCCCTTTTGTGGCTCATGTGCCACACGGCGTGTTGCAAATTATTTCGACATCTGATTTTAAGCGGAAAACAAGAGATAAAAGCAGCAGCAGCAGCAGCAGCAAACGAAAAGAGATATGGAGAGACAGAGATTTTGCAGTGGCACTAAGCACAAAATTACCGAAACAGGCAAATGGACAGGACAGCAAGGACAACGGGAGAACGACAGGACACATAGGCCAGTATAGTTCATCCATCCCCATCCCCCCACTCACAAACTCCTGCTCGCTCTCGGCCTAGGCACTTATGGCCTTTCTGTGTAAACTTTTGAGTGCATTTCATTCGCCACAGCTAGCCAAACAAAAAGTCCGCTCGCCAAAACCGGGCACATTACGTAACCCTCATGTCTAACCTCCAGCCCCCCCCCCCCCCCCCCCCCCTCTTTTCCAAACTCTCTGTACAACTCGCCCCCCTGGCTTGCAGTGGTGACATTTGCATGAACATAAAAAGCTCATGCAGAGCAATTTGCGACTTTGCGAGTGACATTAAACGTGGACAACGTCGACTTGCCCCAACATCGAGGCGGAGAGCACCTCTCTTCGACGACTAGCTCATTTCGTGCCGGGGCATCTATCCAACACACACACACACACACACACACACACACACCGACACACCCACAGAGGCAAGCAGGGGGTGTGCGAGCGAAAGACAGGGAGACAACACATTGCACACTTCATTTGATCGCAAGTGAAAGATAATGGCAGAGGCGACCCCAAAAATGATGTGTTAACGGCAGCGTTAAAAAAAAAACTAGCAAAAAAAGAAAAGAAATAAAAAAAAAACTAGCTCCAACACTGCCAACCTCATTGATTATACGCTGCAGTTGGCTGGTTTAGCTATGTAGATCAGCTTGTCGCTGTCAACAAGCCTATATTTAATTCGTAGTTAAGAATTTGTATCGTGTATTTAAAATAGACTATCAATCATCGTCAATCAAGCAATTAATCATCAAACACCAATGCACATCATTCTCTAAGTAAAAAATCTTTATTATACTATTTGATATGGTATAAAACACCTGTGTATATAGCAAAATGTGAAGCCGAAAGGATTTATGGATCGTGTTCATAGAAAAAATGTTTAATTTCAATCGCTATATTTTTGTTAATGGTTCCGGTTCGAGTCCCTGCTAGTTTTTGTGTGTTTTTTCAGTGGTTCTTAATTTCGATTATCGATTCCGGTTCGACATTCTGGTATCGAGTGGTTATCATTTCCAATCTGACAATTTTAATACAAATCTATATTAACAAACTTTATAAGCCCAAAAGGGTATTCAAACGTCGCCAGCGATTAGCAAGCAAGCCAAACGGATTTCGTTTTCTTGATATTCTGCTGATTTTGCGTAAAATGCCTGGCGTAAATTTATGCCGCCCATGTGTTGGAATGGAATTTGAAATTCGTTTTTGCTCAACGACTTTAAGAGCGGATTCAAACTCAATGCAACTCAACTCTAATGCTATTTGTATATGTGTGCTGTGTGAGTGTGTTGTGGTGTGTGTGTGTGTGTTGTGTTGTGGCTTGATTGTGTTCCTGGTAGCTGCCACTTCCTGCAAGTCATTTTGATTTATTGCCAATGATTTTCCAAGTTATTGAACAGATTATATGGGCGTTTTGTTTCTTACACAGTGCCTGCAAACAATTTGTTTACGTGTAAGAGAGAGAGAGAGAGAGAGAGAGAGAGAGAGAGGAAGACAGAGAAAGAGTGTCTCAATTTTATACTCAACGCATCCTCACTCAGTGTAACTTATGAGCTAGCCGTCCGTTGTCGTTGTTGTTGTTTTTCCCAACACGCCATTAAATGCAGAGCGAGCTGAAGTCCGAAATTGAAAATTTGCTTGTTTCTGCTCGACGAAGTTTTCCAAATGAAATGACAATAGTCTCGAATCGAATCGAATGAAGTTCAGTAGGTGTACAACCAACCAGGAGGGAGAGGTGAGGCAGACAAAGAGCCAACTTATTAAAATTGTGTGTGTGTGTGAAAGAAACCCAAAGTCAAATTCTGTGGCCAGCAAATCTTTGGCAACAATGAAAGCAAAAAGCAGCGCACAAAACGAGCAAGCAATGCACAGATTGAATATTATATATATAATATATATAAGTAGAAAATAACTATAAATATCATATTGCAAAATGGTCAAGGCAACGCTCGGGCAGGAGTCAAAGGTTTGAGTCTCTGCTTGATAATAATAATAATAATAGTAAGTCTGATAACAAGCAGCAAACAAATAGAACATTGATGCGTGACGGATAGTCAACGAATTACAAATACCCTGTAACTGTTTCAAGGAGTATTCGAAGTTCGAAACTAACATGTCTAAAATAGGCACCCAACATTCTTCAGATTAACAGGATATATCATCAAACTGGCCTTAACTTTTCAACTCAACCAATCAGCATCTGAACCGGAGCAATATCTTAACTCTCAGCAAGGTTCTATATACCCGACCCGCACACATTTACAGGGTGTGCAGCAGCTTGCTTGCATTTTGTATGCGCTTGTCGGTTTTGTGGCATCTTCTCCTCTATCTTTCACTCTATGCAGCCATATAATTGAATTCTAACCCGACGCGGCATCTCCAGGGTAATAATAAGCAGAAGCAGAAGCAGAAGAAGAAGAAGCAAAAGACGGTCAAACGAAAGCCGAAACCAGAAAACGGTAAATGCACACTGAGGGAAAGAACCCTCACCAACAACACACACCTGCCCCAAGCCAACTCTCAAAAAAAAATATAATAGAAAAATTGTGAATATGTGTGTGTGTGCAGTAAAATGCATCTCTCTCCTCTCATCACTGGGAAAAATTCAATCAGAATTTATTGTTGCCACTGTTCAATGCTGATGACGATGATGATGATAATAATAATGATGATGTCTGTTGCAAAAGCAGCTTAAGATTTGCTTTCATTCAGCTCTAAAACATTATTGGACAAAGAGTGACAAAGTTGCCATTTTTTGTTGTTATATTATTATGCACAATATGTGGCCAAAAATAAAGCCGTTTAGCTTACGAGAAATTATTCGCAGGCCCATTGTGAGAGTGCTCGACTAGCAGATACCCTGAACACTTGATTAATATGAAAATACGTGTTGGTTAACACAATCGATGTGTCATAGATAGTTAGTCTTAATCAATCTGTATCGATGTCCGCTAAAAGAGAAGTTTTCAATCAAATTAAATAAACTTTATATGCCTTGTCTTGTCGAAGGTGTTTGTTTCTGTTAATTATACCCTCTTCGCTCAGGGTATATAAATAAATGTTTAACTCGTAAATGTAGCACGCTGCGCGACCGGAAATTGAAAATTTGCTTTTGCAGTCATATTTTGTGTGCCTGGATTTTTAACGCACAACATCGCGCATACGCACCGTTGAGCAGTCAAAATAACTAGAGCTTTGAAAATACCCTGTAATCAAATTGGGAATGTATTCCTTGATTTTTAGTATATTCTTTTAACTAAAAAGTGAGCTTCACAAAATGACTTCAATCAATTAAAAAAAATTAATCGTTGCTAAAATTGTGAATTGAAAGTTTGATATGCGAATAGTGAAAACTCAAAAACTTATGAATAGTGAAAGAGATTGTTTTAAACATATTATTTTAAATGTATACGTAATGAAATAGTTGCATATACAAAATATAATTATTGCTCAGTTACAGGGTATGTTTGAGTTTCTCAACTCATCAATCATAAGGCCTATTTATTAAATATGTGTAACATTGTCAAAATTGTTCAAAGCCATAATCATGCCCCATGCCGTTAATTGTAATTGTGCAAAATCAAATTGGCCAATTTATAAACGACAATTTTGAATTGGTTGAAGCCCATCTGAGAATTTTAAATGGAACATCCTACAAATGATTTACAGCACGCTTCCTAATACTATATATGCATAGCTGCAAAAAAAGAGAAGCAATATTATCAGTCAATTATCAAGTATATAAATATTATCAAATCAGAGTTTGAAAAGTGCTTTCTTTCTGTTCTCGAAGCTTCAAGGTAATGGAAGGGGCTTGATTTTCCCATTATGGAGCGATGCCGGTTAATTTTTTAATAATCTTTAAACTCTCATGGATTAACATCGATTGTATGAATACTTTTCTTAGCAGAAATCAAAAACAACCCTTTCGTTTTGTGATTATAATTATATTTAATTGTACGAAAAACACCTCAAACAAAGATAAATTGCAAATATGGTGCTATTTTTCTCAACCGCACTGTAGATTCTTATATATACTTGGAGATCACTTCAAAGCGAAGCTTTTTGAGTTGCTGCGTAATTGAAACGAGTTCGCTGCAATCGCTCACAAAGCGACTCAAGCTCAAAGCTTAAACCAAAGCTTATTCAACAAGTGGGCAGCGATAGAGAGAGAGAGAGCGAAAGAGCGAGAGAGAGAGAGAGATAGAGAGATAGAGAGAGAGATGGAGAGAGAGAGAGTGATTTCAAAGGGAATTTAATCTTTATGGCGTGTAAAGTTTACTTTAATTTGCTTTTGGTTGTGAGAATAAAGAAAAGTTCGGTAGATTTCCATGGATCTTGAAATGTAAAGAGTCAGTTTGTGAGTTAGTCGACCGAAAAACAACAACACACACAACAACTCTGAATTGTCTTTGATTACAAACTCTCAACTTTATATAACCCGTGTCCTTTACACTTGCAAAAACTATGGGCAAGCACCCAAAAAGAAGATGTTTGACTTCCAGCTGTAATTTCTGAACTCGTCGAATAATTTTCATAATAAATATCAAAGCATTGAAAAAAATATATATAAAATATATTTCTTCTAAGAAGTCAATCTCTCATTTAATAAAGTTCACATTCTTAAAAACAAGATGAGACATTTTCTTGGCCAGTGTACTTTTGTCTGATTGATAACCAAGGAGCAGCAAAACAAATGCAATGTGGCATGAGGCACAAATATTTCTTAGCCTTTTTACAGCTCTTACGGAAAGAGGTTTCCTTTTTAAGGATTTATAGTCAATGCTGTCTGAGCTGCTGCTGCTGCTCATTGAGCCCAATTGCCCCAAGTGGCAGTCAGCGCAATGCGAGCGGTCACCAAGGCGACAGACAAGACTGCCAAGATTACAGGGTAGTCGATTATGGCTCAAGTATCATGCTCAATAAATGGCAAACACCGTGACGAGGAAGGAGAGAGAAGGCCAGACAAGGCAAAGCAATAAATATATATGAACCGCTCACACACAGCTTAATAACCCACTCCAGATAGGGAGAACCAGATTTCAGATTTAAGATTGAATTTTCATCAATAGCAGACAAGCACATCAAATAAATTTTGACATAAAATTGTACAATGCGAATTTGAACTAAAATAAGTAAGGATACTCGAGCCGAGAGAGCTCAAGTTCAAGATACTCTGTACAAAATGTACTTGCGCTTGCCGCTGATAAATATTAAACTAAAATAAATTAAATTATTATAACTGATCAATATTATGTCAAGGTTGATCGTTTAGAAAGCCACATCTTAAAAATAAAATATACTCGACATGAATAAAGAATATATTTTGAACTTTAAGTATGTAGTTCTTGTAGTCTCTGATTTCAGCATATTCATGCAAAGAGACAGGCTAAATGTTCACAGACAATTGTTTACAACAATTTATGACTCTATCATGCCCGATTAGCCACTAATAAAGGGTATTAAAACTCACTCAATAAAATAAGACTGACAAACTGGCTGAAAAACTGTGCCAACTTGCAATTAAATTCGATTACAATAAATGAAATTAAAGAAAAACCAAGCCAAATTCACACACACACACACACACATACGCACACACTTACACACTGACATACATACACACACACAGAGGAAATACACACCCAAAGACACTCGCATCGCAAAGCGAATCTGGCGATCAAAACAAAATAGTTTTCTTCATTGTTTTTCTGCCCTTCTTCTTGTTTTTGTTTTTGGCGCTGAACTCGTTCTGAGTTCAACTCAAATTTATTTAAACAATTTACGAAAGCAAAAAGCTTTTGCGCTTTGCACTCAAACCGTGTTGAGTCGAGTGTTGTAGCGCAGTGGGCGGCCGAGATTTTTTTTGGATGCGGAGGGGGGGAGGCGGTGAAACCGACAAACAAATAAAAAATACGAAAAACGAAATGTAAAATGCCAAACTCAAAATGCGCATTCAGTTGTGCGACGGCTGCCAAAGCGTTTAAAACATTTACGAGTTTCGAGTGTTGAGTTTTGACTCTGTGTTTTTCACAAAAAAAAAGCAACTAAAAGAATTATATTCAAAATATTATTTGTGCAAAAATGCTGCAACAGATGTTCGCCTGTTTTCTAATTGCCATGTGCCTCATGCACAGTGGTAAGTTTAATTGCTGATTTCAATTTGTATTCAATTTCAAATGGGTCAAAAAATATGAAAAAAATCGAGTGAAAACCGGTTTGAATTTTTAAAGCTGAATCTAAATGGCAAAAATACATTTGTTCACACAAAAGATTGAAATTCCAATCAGCAACCACATTTAAAAAATAATGGAAAAATACCAGACAAATGCTGCTAGTTTTTATATAATTATAGTTTTTATAATTATTTCAAATACAAAATTAGTCCAATAGTTTCTGGAAATTGCTAAAAATGCTATGAATTGTTAATAATGCTAATAATTAAAAGACTTTTAAACAAGTTTATACACAAAATATAACAAAAATGCTAGTATTCTTAATCAATCTTGTGATTAATCGTAAATGCAAATATAGAACTAATAAATATGCAAAAATTCACACAAGCACAACTATAATAAAGTTACAATGCTTTAATCAAGACTGTTCGAGTAGTAGATACCCTGTACACGGCGTTAAACTTGCTGATAATAGTTAGCAAAATGTATATTTCTCATCTTTATAGTATACATTTTCAGTTGATAATTTATTGCTGTCGAAAATCGATTTTTATCGATATTCGCGAAAAGGAGGCAGCTATTGATAAGTGGATTTGTGTAGGATATATAAGACCTTACATTCTAAATTTTAAGTATCTAACTTTTATAGACTGTTCATACAAACGGAGAGACAAACATGTCTGAGTTGACTCATCTGCTTATGCTGATCGAGAACATATATACGTTGTGCTTTCTGCTGCCCATAAGATACTGTTGCACAACATCTTTATACCCTCTTAATCTATGAGGAGCGCACAAAAATTCCCATTTGTTGTTTAGCACGTATTTGCTACCAAAACAAAGACGAATGTAGATTCAAAGCTGACTTCATAGCAAAAGCAAATATAGGCACATACCTATATATATATATATATATATGTATATAGAGATTTCTAATTGGAAGCAGTGTCGAGCTGAGGGCGTTACATAATAATGCGAGCTAAGTTTAAACTGGTTGTAAGCCTGAGTAATTTTCACATCTCAAATGAAACTTTGATCTGCTCACTCAGTCAACACTTATCTATCACTTATCTCTCTCATTTATCTGCTCTCTTCTGTAGCAACGGCCATCAAATGCTATCAGTGCAAATCGCTGACGGATCCCAATTGCAGCAAGGATAAATTGGATGACACTTCGAATATTCGTCAGGTTGATTGCGACACTATGCCCAAGCCGAATACCATGGATCTATTGCAGCCGGTGACCAGGTGCAACAAGGTCGTCACCAGCGGTAAGTGACAGCAATTGCGCAACTCCCTGCGCCTCCCCCTTTGAGCATGTTTTGCATACACCTTGAACGAATATAAATAAATTACGAATATTACGAGCATTTACGAGTCTTAGTGATGTCATTGCGTACGCCTCAGCTTGTAGAGGGGGCCAAACCCAATTAGCATACTGTATAATAAAAAACGATTCCAAAATTGCTCAAAAGTAACGCAATTTGACGAGTTTCGAGCTTTTTTCTTTTTGTTATTTCGATCGATAGAAATAAAGCTTTGCGTGGGTTAAACATTTGGCAAGACAAAAGGAAAATAACAAAATCGAATTAAAATCAACAAAATGTTTGGAAAACAATTGAATCAAATCCATTTAGACATATATAATGAATTTTATGATGATGCATTGTTAAAAATAAAAGTATTTGCTTAAAATACAAATCGAATATGTAAACAAATTCGAAAAAAAAAAAACATTTAAGATCAGCAATTCAACTTTATTTGCAATCGTCGCTGTGAAACTGGATCTACCATAAATGAAAAAAATTAAAATCATTAATTGTCATGTTTATTTGCTTTTAAACATATTCAATCGATTAATATAATTAACACTTTCTCGATTTCTTCATTTTTATACTTGCAAAATAATATTTTTATTTCACACGTCGTCTCGTTACTTTTAGCAGCAACGTTTAAATATTCATAAAATCGTTCGACTAGTTACCTTTAGCAACAACCAATGGAGCATAAAACCAAAAAGAAAAAATCACAGAAAAGCCACATGCACTCGTTGAAGTGATACTCGTTACTTTTAGCACACAGAGCTCTTGCTGTCTCTGTCTGTTCCACATGTTATATATACATTTCAAGCTCGCACACAGTGGCAACCTTGATTTATCAAACTAATAGAAAACTAAACTCAACTCTTCTTCTTTCTTACGCTTTCTCAACACACAGATCGCGCCGGCGTCATCGTCTCCCGTGACTGTCACTTTGAGGTGGTTGGACAGAAGGACAACGAGTGCACAGTGACGCACAGCCGCCAAGTGGAGACTTGTTTCACTTGCAAGGGAGATCTGTGCAATGCCAGCGGCGCTGGCCGCTATTTGGCGTTTAGTGCAGCCTCTCTGCTCGCATTCTTCGCCCTGCAGATGGCGCTGTAAGCCGCCTGAGCATTTTTAATATAAATATATATAAAAAGAAAACAAAAAATATAAAGTCAATCGTGTACAAATTTAAAGATATGTAAAAATTATTGGTTTTAAATAAAGTCCAAAAATAATAAATGTTTAACGAAATAACAAAAAAAAATAGTTAAGCTTACTTTAGATATATGGGCATGTCATAATTGTCCATCACATCGCTTTTAAAATCATTGTAAAAATGCATCCAGTACTTATCCATTTTCCCTGGGATTTGATTTATTATTTAATTATCATATAAACACAAAAAAGCTAAGCACAAACCAATATGAATGTGTGTGTGTATAGACACGTGCATGCAAAAAAAAAAATGGTTGTATGGCGACACCGAATCTGTCAAGTAACGGCACTGTGAGTCGAATCACCAGATAAAACACACAAATTCACGTATTAAAATGCAAGCAGATAAAATATTCTCGACAAACAGACAATGGCCAATACATTAAACAATCTCTGACATAACTTTTCAGACTTTAAAAACATTCGAAGACATATTAAAACACAAATTAAAAGCGAGCACACGGGAAGAGAGCAACGAAAGAAATTGGCAAAAACCCGAAAAAAAATCCTCTGTACGAGAATCGCTTGGATTGAGTAACGAGTAGAAATGCAATAAGAAAAGTGAAATACAAAAAATTATTCGAATTTCGTTATGTGGAATAAAAAATACATTTCAAAGCACAATTTTATATTAAGATTGGTTTTTAAAAGTTGGGGTAAAGTTAAAAGTGCTATAATGTTCACAGTATATTTAAATGCACTTGCAACCAAAGTATCGATACTTGGCCTCGATATGCAATAGGAAATTAGTTCACTTTCCTATTTAGGGCCTCATTCGCCTATTTTTTTATTACATATTGTATGGCTTTATGCATGTATGTACGTATGTATGTACGTATGCATGTACGTATGTATGTACGTATGCATGTACGTTGTATATACGTATGTATGAACGTATAAGAAAAGGTAAATATGAATTATACAATTGAAAAATAATTGCATTTTTAATTGTAAAATTCTCAGGATATCTAACAAACTTATTGAAAAACAAGTCGTTCATTCATTGTAAAGATTATAGGTTTTCAATAAACTGCAGCTGCCAGTAAAAAAAATAATAAAAGTGCAAAAGTAGAAAACTTACCTCATATATGTTGACAGATCGCAATTACTCAACAGATCGCTTTTGAAATCATTGTAAAAATCCATCAAATTCTTATCCATTTCCGTGGGTTAATTTATTAAAAAAATAAGACTACGAACAAATATGTAAATGTGTGAACGGACAAAATGGTTGTGTGGCAACACCGACTTTGCCAAGTAACGGCACTTTTTAACTTACAAGAAAAAGAAAAAATTGCGAAAACACACAAATTGACGTATTAAAATGCAAGCATACAAAATGTTTTCGACAAACGGACAATGGCCAATCCACTAAACAATCTTTTACACCACTTTGAGAACTTTAAATAACATTTGAAGACACATTAAACAAAAATTAAAAGCGAGCACACGGGAAGAGAGCAACGAAAGGAATTGGCAAAGACCCGAAAAAAATCGTCTTCAGGAGTATCGCTTGGATGAGTAACGAGTAGAAATGCAATAAGTATGGTCAACTACTAAAATGAGTATTCAATTATTGGAATATATATATATACAATTTTAAATTAAGATTGCTTTTTAAAAGTTATTCTAAAGTTAATATGACTTTAATTAATTCATATATATAATTGCGTATATTAATGTTCATTTAAATGCACCTGCAGTAAAAGTATCGATACTTTGACTCGCTAAGCAAATATGCATAACAAAGCAATTAAAATAATTAATTTAAATGTCATCTGCAAATAATAGAATTAAATGCTTAAATGTTTTCTATATAAATCTTTTCCATTACATATTTATATTTATCTACGATTGTTATAATTATTTAGTAAAGAAACAAATGAGTTAAAATTAAATATTGCATAAAAGGGCAATAAATTTTGAAAATGAGGCAGAGAATAGCTTCTCTTGGATAAAACATTTCTAAATATAATATAAATGAATATGCGAAAGCATTACATATTATTTTTTTGTATTTAAATCGTTTATTCGGTTGTAAAAATGAACTAGTTTTTTTGCATTACAATAAAAACTGAAAATTACCGTTTCTTAAGCTAAATTCAATATTTTTGTAGAAAACTGAACACTAATATCTCAAAAAGAGATAAAACTTTTCGACGGAAACTTGGACGGAATGCCGGCGCTGAGAGAGAGTAAATATATAAGAATACTTATACATTTAAGTGTATAAGTTGTTATTTTTTGTCTTTTTGAGCTACGATTTGAAGGCACATGAAAAATAACAGAAAATCGTTGTTAATGCCTAATGAAATGGGCGACAGCTCCAACGATAAATGTACCAAAGAGAACAGCGAGTAAATTTGATTTTTGCAGCCCCGCCCCGTTGCAGCCATCTTTGCTGTTGCAGGTGCAAAACTCCATGAATATGTTGTAGCTGCCGGTGCGCATCAGGCAGAAGCGTTCGTCCCCCTCGATGCCCGGCTCGCCCATATAAGCACAGCTACGGAAATAACGCCATTCCCCATGCACCTTCTGCCGGATCTTACGGCACATTGTCGGCCGCACGCCCCGCAAGTGCTCCAGTTCCGGGGCTTGCTGACAGTCTGTTATGGCCAGTGTGCTGTTATCGAAGGGATCACCGCACTTTGGATCGTTATCGGAGCGACAGTCCCAGCATTTAATGCCATAAGCTAAAAAAAAATTCACGAGACGGAAAAGAGAGAAGAAAAAAAACAGTTTTTTGTTTACTTGTTTCTTATCGTTTACTACGCAGGTGCGTGCGACTTACCTGTTTGTAGCGCACAACAGAGCAGCACGACGCCCACGAGACAATTCTCAAATGTTTTCATTTTTATTATTTATGCTTTTATTTTTATTAACATAAACTAATTTGTTAGCAGCAGCAAATAATATCCATGAAAACAAAATGCGAACACCGCCCTAAAAAAAAATATGATGCACGTATCGATAGCTAGTTGATGTATATCGATATGCAATAGCGTTGCCACCTGTGATGCGGTTGGTATTTTGTATGTTAAAGGAGCTAATGTCAAAATCAAATGTGAGCGCGCTTAAAATTAAATGTTATCTTCCACATGAAGTCTGACTCACAAATGCATACTTTTCGTTCTATTTTAAGTGCAAATGAAAAAGTAAGTATTCTAAATGCATTGTTATTTTTAATATTGAAACCATACATGTATTCAGTAACTCGTAGCTTCAAATAACTAAAGTACCTACGTACATTTGTACCACCATACACATGCTGTTAGCAGCGATTAAATTTATTGCCAGACCGCCACAATTTGAAGACTGCTCTAACAGCTATGGAAATGTTATGTTAGCAAGTGTGAGCATTCGGCTTACAGCTGTTAAATTAAATTTAAATTTAAATGATTAAATAAATATATATGAATATGTTCAAGTGATTTTCTTTTAAATTCAGCAGCGAGCTGCACCATGAAACGTATATCTTACATTCTTGCACACTACAAACAAAGCTGTTAAATGCAGAATGTTAATTAACAGCTGTTAAACTACTGATGCCAACAATCATATGGTATTTTTTTCTTCCCCATCAGTTATTAGACAGAGTCGATATTTTCAAGTTGCAACTTGCGGAGTTGCTCCTAAAAAAAAAAAAACAAAAAAAAAAAATTAACAAATTTTGTATTTGTGGGCTACATTCGGCTTGGACGTGAAGTGAATGATAGCGTTGACTGCTTTACTAACCAAATACACAATCGGTATTATGAGCAATTTAAGCAATGGCAACTTGCAGCAGAATCAACAACAACAACAGCAACAACAGCAGCAGCAACAACAACAGAATAACGGTGAAGCGGCGGCGGCGGTGGTACCGTTATTGATAGAGCCACCAGCTGCAATGCCCGCCCCCGCCCCTGTCCCTGCACCCGCCCGCGGCGTCGTCGTTTGGGGCTTGCCACAACGCCAACAGCAGCAGCAGCCACAAAATCCTGCCGCGGAGGGCAGCGGCTTGGAGAGAGGCAGCTGCCTGCTGCGCTATGCGAGCCAAAACAGTTTGGACGAATCCTCGCAGAAACACATCCAGCGACCCAACGGCAAGGAGCGGGGCACCGTGGGGCAATACAACAACGAGCAGCACACGGCGAGATCCTTTGACGCAATGAACGAGATGCGCAAGTAAGAAAGAGACAGACGACAGAGTGCTCGACTACCAAAATACCCTGTAAAAGGGGTAGAGAGTAGCAGCAGTGTTTGTCACTGTTTAATATCCTGTAAAGTGTTTGATAATTGATGGGTAGTATTGGAATAAGAGTTACGAAAGTGTGATCGCACAGTAAATACCCTGTAAATAGGTCTAGCTATAGTGCTTATTAATATTCAGTTGCACGTGTTTAATACCCTGTAAAGTGTTTTTCGATTACAGCTGCATATTGTGAGGATAAAAGTAGCAAAAGTTTGTTGGTCGTGAATACCCTGTAAAAATGTTTATATATAGTGTTTACTACTGTGCAGTTGTACATGTTGCGTACCTTGTAAGGTGATCACAGAAGAGTATAACAAGTGTATTGGACTAGTGAATACCCTGTAAAAAGGCATTTTGTTTAATCACATTTGTATGTCAATGTCCATTTGCATTCTTAGATCATAGATGAGAATAATAAATGTCAGGTAATGGGTATATGTAAATGAATAAGAGTAGCAAGTGTGTCATAGACCTTAAGATATCCTGTAAATGATTATCTGGAGTACAATTTGTATAAGATCAGCGCATAGCCCATAAATTGTTATATATACTAGTCAAAAGTCCTGTAAATATACACGGCTAATAGAATAGCAGCAATATGATTGACTAGCAAATACCCTATAAATGCCCATAAAGTGACTTGCAAACTTTTATGATGCGTATAAATGGATAAAGCTGATTAATGCAAAATCCTAATCAAACTAGACATTAATTTGTATTCAGCTTTTGTCAGTTATATAATTAGCACATATATACCCCGTTTGCGTGCCATTTTTAATGGGCATAGTTCGAAAATATGACGTCGCTTAAGATTTGTTTATTTTGGTCTTGGCAAAAATATGAAAAAATACTTATGATGGGCTAAAAACGGTCAACAATGTGTACATATTAATGACTATATAGATATATGTCTGAGTGTACATACATATATATATATATATATATATTTGCCGATCTGCGTAGCATTCTCTCGCATAATTTGCGCATTGCGCTTTGCTTGTCTGTTTGTCACTTTTGGCCCCCTTCAACTTTTTGCAGATAAGTCTGTCTGCAAACAATATTTTTTATATTTTATATACATTCATATTCGCATACCTGATTTATTCGCTTTTTGTCCAGAGGCCATTCGCATTCATTTTCGACTTTGTAATTTTTGTGCTTTTATATTTTTTCATTTTGTTTTGCTTATTAGCGTTTAGTTTAAAAATATTGCCCTTGAACTTCAAATCGCTCCGGTTTGTTAATTTTATTTATATATTTTTTTCTCATATATTCGAAATGCTTGCCACTTCCGTGGGGCCAACTTGATTAGTTGTCGCATAAATGGGGGGGAAAACTACCTTAATGGAAATTTTTTGTTTATTTTTTTCTTGTTTTTTTTTTTTTTTGCGGCAGCAAACTCGTTTCTTGGTTGTTGTTGTTTTTGTGTTTTTGTTGTTGCTGTTGTTGCTGCCAATGCCCCAAATGAGCTCTTGGTCCAAAGACTGAAAAGGTTTTTACCTGTAACGAATTTTAAACAGGCCTGCGCAACTTGATTGAATTTCTATCAAAATTTGGTTTCTTAATGCTGCATAATTAAATCGGCCTATCGAAATGCAATTCAAGAATGCGTTTGACTATTGATTATGTAATCAAATAATTTTCCACTCGCCTCAATTATTATATTATTTTCTGTAACCTGAACCCATATCAAATGGGCGAAGTGGGTTTAATCAAATAGAACGAAATATGTAGCAGGCAGTAGCAAGTATTTCTGATTCCATAGAGTACATATATATTATTGATTGATAGCAGTTGAGTCGATTTATATATGTCCGTCTATCTGTCTGTATGACTTTAGCTAGAGACTTAAGATTTTGAATATAAGATCGATTCAAATCGATAGCAAAAAGGCACAAGAAAACAGTCTTCCAATTTATATACAATTTCTGCTGACATATATATTTGATCAGCTGTTCCAAGTGATTATATACCCAAACATAATATTATTATTAATAAATACAGATTTACCTTCTTTATTTTCATATTGAACAAACTGCTGTCACTTAACCTTCCATGTATTTAAAAGCTGAGTTGAGGGTATATTCTAGTCGAGCTTTATTTTTATTTGACTTAGAAATTCAAAACTCAAATGTGTAAAATAAATTAATTGTGAAATTCTCAACCATTTGATTTATTTTTCTTTTTTGCCAATACGTCTTTGATTCGTATTGATTTATATTGATTATTTTAATATTTTTATTTGTTTTAAGTGTATTTTTTTTAATTGAACTTTGCCTCACTGTGCTTAAGAGTGCGTCTAGCTAAATAGCTAAGAATTTATTAGCTGACCTTACTCAACAATTACTAGGCATATATTCTATTCTATTCTATTTGTTTTTTATTTTATAATCCAAACACTCAGAACCGTAGAGGGAATTATATCTAAAAACGTATAAATATATTAGTTTATTTTGGGCTCTTCAAGATTGTGTGTATTTTATTTATAACTAGGAATGTGTCTAGCTGAATAGCAAAGATTTTATTTAATTTGCTGACCTAACTCAACAATTACTAAACATTTACCATATATACGATTCGTAGACAAAAGCAGCTCTGTGATGTCATTCTGGTTGCCGACGATGTGGAGATCCATGCCCATCGCATGGTGTTGGCCAGCTGCAGTCCGTACTTCTATGCGATGTTCACCAGCTTCGAGGAGTCGCGCAAGACACGCATCACGCTGCAGAGCGTGGATGCACGTGCTCTCGAGCTGCTCATCGACTATGTGTACACATCGACCGTTGAGGTGAACGAGGACAATGTGCAGGTCCTGCTAACAGCGGCCAATCTGCTCCAGCTGACGGATGTGCGGGATGCTTGCTGTGATTTCCTGCAAACCCAGTTGGATGCCAGCAATTGTTTGGGCATACGCGAATTTGCCGATCTGCATGGCTGCGTCGAGCTGCTCAACTATGCGGAGACCTACATTGAGCAACATTTCAAGTGAGTTGATCCCAACAACATCCAACAGGCTGAAATCAATCAATCAATCTATCAATCAATTATGTTGTAAACATATCTATGCATATTAAATTCAAACTCATTTCTAGTTATCATTTTTGTTGTGAATTTGTCAATGTTACTTTATAGATTGTTGATCAGTTTGTTAACTTATCTCCCGGCTACCTTGGATGATCAATCAATCAATCAATCAATCAATCAATAGTGCTGTAAACACATTTGTACATATTTAATTCGATTGTGATCATCTTTTTTATGACTTTGTAGATGTTTCTGCGAACTATTCTCTCAGTTATTTCCTATAATTAAACAATTAATTGTGATGTAAACAAATGTAAACCTATAAAATATTGTTGTAAATTATTTCGACTTATTTGCTATGCATTTGTTGATGTATTTGTTAATGTACGTCGATTCTTGATTCAGTTTATCTGTGAAATTATCTCTCAGCTATCTGGGACAATCAATGTTGATGCTATAAAATATAGAGCATAAGCTATAAACTATATAGATGCTTGATCAGTCTCCTTGGACAATCAATCCATTCTGAAAAATATTTAGTTACTCAAGAAATATAAAATATAAATTGCCAAACACAAACTATAAATTATAAAACATAAAATTTAAAATATAGAATATGAAATAGAAATTAAAAAATTATAAGCTATAAACTATATAGAATCATGATCGGTTCTTTCAAAATACAGCTATATAACATATCTCTCATATGTCTAAAATAATACACTTATTTATATATTAACATCATGTGCATAAAAACGGAGAACAGAACTTGATCAGCTTCTCATAGATCATTCAACTTGTTAGTCATCTAATTTAGCACAATTTATGACAAATTCTTGTTAACTTGTTTTCTCTCTCTCTCTCTCTCTCTCTCTCTCTCTCTCACACACACACACAGCGAGGTCATTCAGTTTGACGAGTTTCTGAATCTGACACACGAACAAATCATCAATTTGATAGCCAACGATCGGATCTCGGTGCCAAATGAGGAGCGTGTCTACGAATGCGTCATCGGCTGGCTGCGCTACGATGTGCCAATGCGTGAACAGTTCACCTCTGCTTTGATGGAGCATGTGCGTCTGCCCTTCCTCTCCAAGGAGTACATCACACAACGGGTCGACAAGGAACTGCTGCTCGAGGGCAATATTATGTGCAAGAATCTAATAATTGAAGCGCTCACCTATCATCTGCTGCCCACCGAAACAAAATCGGCACGCACTGTGCCTCGCAAACCGGTCGGCATGCCCAAGATCCTGCTCGTCATTGGCGGACAGGCGCCGAAGGCAATACGCTCCGTGGAATGGTATGATTTGCGCGAGGAGAAATGGTATCAGGCGGCGGAGATGCCAAATCGTCGTTGCCGCAGCGGTTTATCGGTGCTGGGCGATAAGGTTTATGCTGTGGGCGGCTTCAATGGATCGCTGCGTGTCCGCACCGTGGATGTCTATGATCCGGCAACGGATCAATGGGCTAATTGCAGCAATATGGAGGCACGTCGCTCCACGCTCGGTGTGGCTGTGCTGCATGGCTGCATTTATGCTGTGGGTGGCTTCGATGGCACCACCGGCCTCTGCAGCGCCGAGATGTATGATCCCAAGACTGAAATCTGGCGTTTCATTGCCTCCATGTCGACGCGTCGCAGTTCGGTCGGTGTGGGCGTGGTCAACGGCCTGCTCTACGCTGTTGGCGGCTACGATGGCTTCTCCCGTCAATGCTTATCCTCCGTCGAACGCTATAATCCCGACACAGACACCTGGTCGGTTGTGGCCGAAATGTCTTCACGTCGCAGCGGCGCCGGAGTTGGTGTCCTCAATAATATACTGTATGCGGTGGGCGGACACGACGGGCCAATGGTGCGCAAGTCTGTCGAGGCCTACGACTATGAAGCGAACAAATGGCGATCTGTCGCAGACATGTCCTATTGCCGACGCAATGCGGGCGTTGTGGCACACGATGGCCTACTCTATGTGGTGGGTGGTGACGATGGCACCTCCAATCTGGCATCGGTGGAGGTCTATTGCCCCGATTCGGATAGCTGGCGCATATTGCCGGCGCTGATGACCATCGGACGCAGTTACGCGGGCGTCTGTATGATAGACAAGCCCTTGTGAATGGAAGAGCAGGGCGCATTGGCAAGGTAACTGCTCAAAACTGCAACTAAATGTAAAAAACACTTTTAATTAACAGCTTCTTTGTTTTTTTTTTGTTAGACAAGCGGCTTCGCTGGCCATAGCGCTGCTGGATGATGAGAATAGCCAGGCGGAGGGCAGCATGGAGGGCGCCGTTGGTGGTGCTGTCTATGGCAATATTGTTGCACCGCCAACGCCGGCACAACAGCAGCAACAGCAGCAGCAGCCAGCTAATCATCCGCACTATGAGAACATCTATGCGCCAATTGGACAGCCCAGCAACAACAACAACAACAACAACAATAATAATAATAATAATATAAATAATAATAACCAACAAGTTGCTGTCGTCGTCAATGCCAATGCCAATGCCCCTGCGAATGTTGAAGAAGCAGCTCAACAACCACAACCACAACAGCAACAGTCAGCAGCAACTGAAGCCAATGCCAACAACAATCAGCAACAGCAACAACCACAACAACAACAGCAACAAGCTCGAATGCTGCCCATGAATAATTATCGCAATGATTTGTATGATCGCTCAGCAACCACAACAACAGCTGGCTACGATGTGCCACGAGCGGTGCGCTCTGGTTTGGGCTATCGTCGCAATTTTCGCATAGATATGCAAAATGGTAAGCACCTTGAAATAGTGAAGAAGTGTATAAATTTATCTTTATATACATATATATATATATATATATAGGATATAGTATTCCTGTTGCCATCAATAATTTCGCATAGATATGCCAAGTGCTAAGCACCTTGAAGAAGCGACAAAGTGCAGAAGCATAACTAATTTCTTATAGTATGTGGGATATATTATTCCTGTAGCCATAAAACATTGTGATACATATATATAGATACATATAGATATCTCTGAACCCATAAGATGTATTTATTCCTTATCAGCATCAATAGCCAAATCGATTTAGCCATGTTCATCTGTTCGTCATCTTCGTAGATTAGCAGAACTCTGTCAGTTTTAGAGACATTCCGCTGCTGTAGGCAGTTTTCATATCTGAGTTGACTGAATCAGATCACTATAGCACATATAGCTGCCATTGGTTAACTATAACATACAACTTATCATATAACTTTCAATGGAACAGTCAATAGACTGTATATGAATACAGTTTAGGTCTGCGAGGGTATATAAGAGTTCGGTGTGCTTAAAATAGCTTTTCTGACTTTTGATTTGATCACATTTCGATTTTAGCAAGTTTGTGTAACATTCAAAAGTCAAGTTTATATAGCTGTGCATCCGACTTTCTGCTCTGCTGACTGACCTTAGAGCCTAAGCAGAGCTCAAAGATCTTAAAATATATAATGGGTTTGCTGTTAAGTATGCTTTTATGAAGCAACTTCGTTTTATGATATGTCACGTAATCGCCCATTTGGATCTTCAAACCCGCACGTGCTTTTAGTAAACATTCCAAAATGCTATTCAAAGTCGAAATAGCTCGACTAGAAGATTCCCTGAGCCGAGCTGAAAATAGAGTTAACAAAATCGAAGCTTAGCCAATCTTAATGAAATTTCAACCGGTTATTAATAATATGTCTGGGTTTATTGTATATTAATTGAAAGGCTATATTTTTACAGCTGTGTATTTTATTGATGCCTGCAATTGATTTGCAACTTTAAAATGAAATTCGTATTAATATATAATAGATAATAGGACAATAGACCCACTACTTTATCAAGATTACCATTAAAACGACAAGAAGTAACTATAAAGAAACTGTTTATTTATTTATAGTATGAAAAAACAAATAATCATTTTATTGATATTAAGAAAGGTTTTAATTAGCTTAAATTAAGCCATATTCTTCTGTGTATGTTTTAATAGAGGCTAAGAATATATTGTGTACCAGCGATTTGAGTTAAATTATTATATTAATTATCATATGTTTTTAGAGGTAATCAAAAAATAATCATTTAAAAAACTAGAATTTTGTATAAGAACATTGCTCGATCTGCGAATTTATATAGTTTTTCGCTGTGAATTAAAAACATTGAAAAAACTCCTATTTTATAAAAAAATTAAAGACTGTTAATTTCTATCTAGAACTGAGGCTATCTTAAGATCAACAATGCCAATTCTCTTACCCATTTTTAACACGCTTCTTTCACTTTCTCCTGCACCGCAGCGAGTCGTTATGGCAGCGGTTTGCGCTGTGCACCACTCTACTCCGGCAACCGCTCGAATTGCCAGCGTCAGCGGAGCTTCGACGACACCGAATCCACCGATGGCTACAATCTGCCGTATGCCGCTGCGACGAGCAGTGCTGGCACAATGCGATATGAGAATATCTACGAACAGATACGCGATGAGCCACTCTACCGCACCAGCACCGGCACGGGCACCACAACAGCAGCTGGTGGTGCAACAAGTCGTGTGCCGCTCTATACGCGCCTCGACGTGCTCGGCCATGGCATTGGACGCATTGAGCGGCACTTGAGTTCATCGTGTGGCAACATCGATCACTACAATCTGGGCGGACACTATGCGGTGCTGGGCCACTCCCACTTTGGCACGGTGGGGCACATACGCCTCAATGCCAATGGTGGTGCAGCGGCGGCGGCGGCGGCAACAACTAATGCCAGCAGCTGTACGGTGCCCAATTGTCAGGGTTATGTGGCTGGTGGTGCTGCAACTGCTGTGGGTGCAAGTGGTGGTGCTGCTGCTGCTGCCGCTGCTGCTGCAGCTGCCGCCGCCGCTGGCTGCATGGATTATGGCAATGTGAAAGTGCCCGTCAAAAATAGCGCCAGCTCCTTTTTCAGTTGCCTGCACGGCGAGAATTCCCAGAGCATGACAAACATCTATAAGACGACAGCAGCTGCTGTGGCAGCAGCGCACCACTGTTCACCACTCACGCCCAATGTGTCCATGGAGCGGGCAACACGCTCTGCGTCCGCGGGACCAGCAACTGTGGCCATTGCAGCAACTGCCGCCGAGGAGCAGTTGGTTAATTTGGACAGCTTGTCGCCTGTTTTGATACGGCCAACGGGTGCCATACCAAAAATAAAAAGTGCCAACAAAGCTGCAAAGGAGACGAGTGCAGCTGCAGCAACAACAGCTGCGGCCACAACACAGAGTGGTGTGGAGAAAGAGCGCAGCACAGCGAGTGGTGCAGCCAGCAAAAGCTCAACGCTGGCCAAGAAGACAACCACAACAACAGCAACAACAACTTCTGCTGCTGCTGCTGCTGCAGCAACGCGTAGCAGTTCCTCGTCGGATGCCAGCAACAATGGCACCTTGAATCGCATCTCCAAGTCCAGTTTGCAGTGGCTCCTGGTGAACAAGTGGCTGCCACTGTGGATTGGCCAGGGACCCGAGTGCAAGGTGAGCAGCAGTTATTCATTTTTATTAATCGATTAAATCGTTTATCGCAAATCGATAAGAGCGCTTAACTTAAATATAGATTTGCCAAACTTTGCGGTTAGTTTGCTGGCAGCCTGCTTTAAAGATGGCCATTTAATAATAAAACCTGCTCCCAAAACCGATAGCTGATAATGTAAATCGATAACATCATATATCTCACACAATCTGAAAGTAAGAGTCAACAAATTTGAATTGTGTATTGCGAGTAACATTCTTCAGAAGTCGGAAAAAGAATCGGCAAAAAACTATAACTCCAGCAATTTAAGAGCTAAAGTTATTCGAATGGAATGCAGATTTTTAGGAATCTCCTTCAATTTTAAAGCTAAATTTAACAAACTTGCAAGGAAATATTACTGCGAACATCCTTCAGCATTTTTTCAACGGCCAGCAAATTTAAAATTGATTTCTAGGAAACTATTTCAAAGGTTTCTTCGCTATTTCTTGGCCACACTCAACCTGTTCTATGCCAACTGTTATCAGCTGTTATTGCTTATTGGTATCAGATTAATTCGCAGTTGTTAATACTCAATTTGTAAACTGTTTTCTCTGCTTCTTCCTCTGCAGGTGATTGACTTCAATTTCATGTTTTCGCGCGATTGCGTTAGCTGTGACACGGCTTCGGTGGCCTCGCAAATGTCGAATCCTTATGGCACACCGCGTCTGGGTATCGGTGCCCTGCCGCAGGACATGATGCGGTATCAGGGCAGCACGGCCAGCATGCGACGCGATATGAATGCCGCAACGCGACCGCTTCACAGCAATCTGAGTCGCTTGCGTTGCGGCACCGACAAGCGTCAGAATAGCAACAGCAACAGCAGCTATCGTCATGAGGATCCCTCCTATGAGAATGTGCATGTCCAGTGGCAGAATGGCTTCGAGTTTGGACGCTCCAGGGAATACGATGCCAGCTATAATTCACAGCAGCAGCGACCGCTGTTGCAACGCGCTCGTTCCGAGAGTCCCACGTTCAGCAATCAACAGCGACGCATGCAACGCGTTGCGGCACAGAACACACAACAACAGCAGCAGCAGCAGCAACAGCAACAACAATCTGTCAACAAGCTGGCTGATCCGTTCAAGAATTACGAACTGAATGCGGAGAACAATAGTTTCAAGCCCAAACAGCCGGCGCCAACAGTGGAATTGTGCGATGAACTCGAGGGCGCTGTGGGTGGCCAGGCGGCACCCGAATCGGAAGCCGAACAAACGTTAGAACCCTTGAATTTGAGTGATAACGAGACTGATACAACGACAACAGCTGCAACAACAGCAACAACAACACCTGCAACACCAGCAACAACATCCAATAGCCAACAAACGAATGCAAACACTCACGAAGCAAACGATTAAATCATATAAATTACATATGTCAAGTATGATTAGCATACTCCAATCTGTTCACTTGAAAATTAACGATTTTACTTATACCTTTTTTTGTTTATAAATATTGTTTAAAATTTTCGTTCAACCTCTTTTAGATCTCACAGAAAAACAAATTACAATTGCCCGAAAAAAAAAGGATAACAAAAAAGAAAATTAATTCTATGAAAACTTAAGTTTAAATATTAAGCATTGTAGAATTTGATACGATTGTGATTCGAGCACTTTTCGAATATTGATTAGTATATATATATACATATATTGATTAGACTTTTAGCTATGTATATGAATGTATATGTTTGTCAATCCTTAATCCTGAGAATGGAACAACATATTTGAGGAAACGCAACATGCAATACGAAAGCGCCATATCATGCACACATAATATACACACACACACACACACACATATATATATATATATATATATATATATACTACTTAGGTACATACGGCAACATATATACAACATATTATATTATATAGAAATATAAGCGATACGCATTTGATATTTAATTTTGAAGTGTTCCGCATACAAAACGAAAATGTTGCGTTATTTTCTTTGTAAAATGGCACAAACAAGAAGAACAAGTCCACTGCCCCAACATTTAAACTGTTTACACCTATTACATAATACTTAGTGGTTTTCATCGAGGTACGATTTTATTATTATTTTTTTTGTATTTTTTTTTGGCATTTGTTATGTGCACGCCGCGCTTTGTTCACCTTCGATAAGTTACCCAAATAGCATTAGAGATGAAAAGAAGGACGGATTGAAAAAAGAAAACCAATACAAATCTATCGTTTAGGTCAATTAGAATAACAGGTATTATTTACATGCATACACACTTATATACACACACATATACCATATATATATATACATATATATACACTATATACATATATACAACAATTATACAAAAAAGGCATACAAAAATCATATATACAATAATACTCCAAATATTTAGATCCTAAGCATACTTACATGTATTGCGTTTAACTAATTCATAATAAAATTGAAAAAAAAAAGATATATATTTGTACAGCTTTGTAAATGTGAAATGATAATGATGTAGTAGTATTCGTTGTGGTTGTTTTTTTTTTGTTTTTTTGGTTGGTTTTTGTTTTTTTATGGTTTTATTTTTATTTTAACAAACTATTATAAAATTGCATGTTTTTCGTTCTCATTGCTTTTGCTTCTTGTTCATATACACAGATACAGATACAATATAATAATTATAAACTAAAAAATACAATGTCTGTCATAATGTACTCGTATTCATTACAGTTATACATATATATGTATATATATATATATATAGTATTTCTGATTCTTGTTCACAACTATTGCGCTTGGCTACGACGAATTGGAATTTAATTTCTTTTCTTTTCTTTTTTTTGTTTTTTGTTTTTTTTTGTTTACTACATTTCTGATAATGTTTAAATTTATTTAGCCGATATGTTTTTCGCTATGTACTCTCTCTCTCTCTCTCCTGCTGTCTATCTCGTTCTCTCTAGCTGTCTCATTCTCTAACCTTCAAAGAGCGCCTAAATTTACTACATATTTTAATATGCATTATATATGTAGTATATATATATATATATATTAAAGTTTTTGTTTTTTGTTTTCCAGAAATACTTTTCTAAGTTTTCGTTTTTTTTTCTTTTTGTATTTTAGTTGCAATTTGTCGCTACGTTGTTCTACAAGCTTCACTGTAATTGCTGATAAGTTCTTTAGTATAAGGTATATATATATATATATATTTGTTGTTTTGTTTTTTTTTGTTGCTTTTGTTTTCTTTTTTTTTTTGTTGTTGTTGTAGTATACTTCGTTTCACCGCCTCGTTTCGAACGCTAACTTAAAATGTACACACACAGAAAACTAATAACTAACTAAAAAAAATCGTTACAAAATTAGCTCAGAACTATACAAAAACGCTTGAAGCGCGTCCCTCAAACACTCACCTAGACAAAAAAAACCCACACATATCAAAAAATGTTTGCGAACCCCCCCAAAAACTGCTCCTGTTCCAACGCCAAAGAACTCTGGTTGCATTTCCATATGTGTGTTTTGTTCATCATCATCATCATCATCTACTTGGGCAACTCATAGATCTGGACGGGCAATGCTTTGGGCGTTATTATCTCATCCTCGAAATCATCATCATCACCATGGATCGCATAGTCGCCGCCATTATGTTCACTCTCGAATTCATTGGGCACAATCTCGACATCGGGTCGCTGGGTGCTGCGATAGCCTCCGCCGGTTGGGTCTCGATCCGATCTCGTTTTGGTCGATTTGGTGATATGATCGCGCAGCATATGCGAATAGAGTATGTCGTCGATGTAGTACATGGTGCCCAGATTGTAGACAAACACCTCGCTCTCCGTGATCTGTGCATTGTTCACGCTGGTATAGTTGCTGCCCGGATTGCGGGTGATCTTGATATGTCCACCGCCAATCGTCTCGAACACCTCATTGTCCCTCAGATCTCGATTGTAGAGTCGTCCACGCACAAAGTGATTCAACAGCATTTTAATGCCGCGCTGCGATGCCTGCAAAAATCAAATATATATTTATAGTTAAATGGACCGGTTTGGGATTGCCTTTAACCCACCATTGCATCGTCGGACAGCCTGTCGAAGCCGAGTTTCTCGAACGCCTTGTCTTCGGGCACAAAGAATGTATAATTTGCCCCAGAAATGTGTGGAGCGATTTCTGCATTATTTAAATATCTGCAGGCAGATCAAATATTGTAATTTTAAAGCAGTTTTATATAATTAGAGAAGTTGCCTAAGTAAGTAATTATCTATTTAATCTTAGCTTCAATCAATACTCAGCAACTTAAAATGATAACATGAATATCGATGGTGTTTTCAGACTTAAGTACAACATTATTCTAGACTTCAAACCATGATATATTTTTTTAAATCTGATCAGTTCTGCAAAAGTTGTGCTTGTTGGCAGAAAATGCATTGACAACCGATTTAGATAAACTTTATCTATATAGTCTTTAATTCTAAACATTTTAGAGTCAATTTTTTACTATCGAGCTGTTAACCAAACTTTAAACAAATATTTGTAGTTTAACAATTAATTCAGTAAATATTTTTTCCTTCCGTTACTGCAAACAGGGTATTAGTTAGTCGAGTGTTTCCAGTTTGTTATCTCTTCCGTTCGACTGCTAACAAAATGTAATCTAATTACTATTAGAAAAATGCTTACCTTGTAATTTGTGTAAATCTTGAATCGCGCTCCAAGGCCAGAAATGAGTGCGATAGAAATTGTGCACCGAACCAGGGAAAGGCCAAAAGTGGCGGTGTCTCCTTATCCTTGTGCATCTGCGGTGAGTAAATTGTGTCTTAGATTCGTAGTGAAGTGTGAAGGATATGTGGGAGCACTTCTTACCTGATGCAGTTTGGAAACCACCGCCTCGGAGACAAATAAGACCTCGGATATGATAAACACCTGATTGCCATTGGAGAGTGTGTAATCCGACATAATGCTCACGTTATTCACAGTGGGCGTGGCTGGCAAGTAAATTAAATATTAACAACAATAAATGCATCAATTGAGATACATATATATATATATATATTTTGAATTGATATATATAGTTTTTGGGCGACCTACGTTGTCCGTGGAAGATGACGTCCTCGCCGCCAATTGTGTGAACGACCATTTGGTCCATATTCTTGACGTCGGACATACGCAATGGTCGCTGCATGGGCAGGAAGTGATTGCGTAATACGCTCTCGGTAAACTCGGGCACACTGAACGGATAGAAGCCCCAATCGATGGGATGCCAGCGTTGAAAGGCATTGTCCGATGGTATTAGGACCGTATACGCATTATCATCCATAATCCGTGTCAGATTCGATTTGGATAGAAAGTGCTGAAAGACTTTTGTGCCCGTCTTCATGTTGGCCAGAAATGACATCAATGGACTCGATTTCGATTCCTTAATAATGGGCTCCACTTTGGCATGGGCATTCGTTATATTTGGCTGCTCCAGCGGCTGTGGGTCATTGTAGCGGCTGCACCATAGGATGGGGTAAGGAGAGATTGTTAGGGACAGTGCCAGATAGAGGGGTGTACATGTTAGGAAGTGTGTGCAAAAGTTGGAGCAGAAAACTTTTCGCCTGAGCCTGGAAAAATTCTGCATGAGTGCACTTTTTGACCGCAAACAAACTATGTAGCATTTGAGCATACACTCAGAGAACGAAAAATTGTGTAGTTTTCCCAAAAAAAAAAAAAAATTCAAATATAATTTTTGGAATTTTCCACAGCCAAGTTTCTTTGATTATTTAATTTTTTTTTTTTTTTAAGTATTTCTATGATTTTGATAGATAATAATGTAAGTTTTATGAACAACTACTTGTGGTTTTTCGCTGAGTGTACGCACATACACATGTGCAATCACATTCTGCATGCAGGCGGGCAGGAAACGAAAAATCGGTTTTTGTGTGTTAGTCGCTTTACTCACTTGCTCATTTCCTGTATGTTACGCTTGGAGTAGGGCGATTTCCTATCACCCAAATATCCATCAATTCCAATGGCCATCAAATGCTCATTGATACGTAGCTTGTAGAGTATTTGTTGGCCGTTGAGTAGCCAAACATTGTTGTGGGACTTTTCCAATTTACGAAAAACGATTTTATGTCCATTACCATTACCAAACGACTCCTCCTCCTCCTGCCTGCCATTGGTCAGCGTATTGTAGCTATCAAAGACCTTGCCGGGCACCAAATGCTCCAACATAAATTCCTTCAAACGTGGCTTCTCAATTGTTCGCACATCAATTTTCGGTATTATCATTGTATATGGTGTAGCTGCAAATACAAATACAATTGATGAATGCACATATATATGTGTATATATATATATATATATATATACAGAAAATAAAGATATGTGTAAAGGTACACTGAACTTAAGATTCTTATCTTGCTGCATAAGCGATTCTATTATTGTTTAGTTTCAGAGATACCTTCACGTGCCATTTTATAGTTGTGTGTTTGGTATGTTTGTGTTGGATACCCAAGTTTCTTGCCTATCATTATTCAACGCGAATGCGAACAACGAGTCTAGCAATGTTTAAGTGATTTGAACAGTTCTCTGAACTTAGTACACAACATTTTTATAATCAGTTGGTTAGATGGAAGTAAGCTAGTGAAAGGACACAGGGGCAACAACAAAAATGAATAGGCTGAGAACTTAAATAAATTAAATTAAACAATATTCCAAAACATGGCAAGTTAAAATGCTCCAGGAATGCAGCTGTTAGATATATTTATTAATTGAAGCACAGATTTGCCAAGTCGAAGCAAAAATTATCTTTTTCAATATGAAAATACGTTTTGGTAAACACGAATTTCCACTCGATCAATAATATATTGGGGTAAATTTGACAAAGTGTCGTTTATTGACATCGGAAATCGATTTTTATCGTTTTGTTCAACACGAATTTCCAATCGATCAATAATATATTAGGGTAAATTGGATAAGGTGTCTTTTATTGACATCGGAAATCGATTTTTATCGAAATGTGCGAAACGAAGGCAGTTATCGACAAAATGAAATAAAATGGATTTTGCATATGACATGTTCCATATTCCAGATCTTCTAATTCTTATAGATGGACAGATGGACTTGGTTAAATCCACACTACTCTTCATGCTGATCAAGAATATGTATATATTTTGTAGGGTTTATGTTACACATTTTTGCACAACTTCATTTTACCCTTTTTCTCATTTTTAATGTGATCAAATAATTAAAACTTCGTCTCTGTGTACATAATATAATACCAAATAAGTGTTAATCAGCTATTCGATTATCTGCTTGATTGCCAATACTTAATATTTGCATAAATTTCTTCAGAAACAATTTGAAAGTGTAAATGCTGAGTTACAGTTTGGGAATTGGTCGTCTTAATTTAAGAGCTTTATCAATTTATCAAAAATTGTTTTCAGCGACACTTGTTCCTCTTTTTCCTTGTTTTGGCTACACTATTAAACAAATGAGCTGAACATTGAGTTGGCCATTAATCAGTGTCGGCATTGTGGCAGCAATCGACCCACCAGCAACAAAAAGTTGCATGGCGAGTAAATGGTTTTAGTTCTTGCACCATGTCCTTGTAACGGTAACGCTGCGCGCGTTGGGTATTTTGTCCACAATCTTTGGTTGTAATATCTACGAAAATTGCAACTGCTGGTCACACTTCTGCACTGCATTTGGTTGCATCCTTTCCTGATCCTGGTGTTCTGTTTGAATCTATACTTTTTTACACTCCGGTTTCTGGTCATTGTGACGGGCGATAAGGATAAGAATGATTCGGCACTGATGAGGGTCTACTTTCTGAGTTTTTTAATTCTGAAATTTCCGAGCATCTTCACAACCATATCAATTGCATATATCTCTAAATATCGTAGGCAACGTGTTGAAAGTGTACTCAATGCGTTTTTGACAATATATCAGCGATTTTATCGATTTTTATTTTGAGTGTCTTGATTTGAATACCAAAGACGATTACGAGTTATGATAGCTAAAGACTTGGGTAAAGGGTATCTCCTAGTCGAACGCTCTCGACTAGAGCATTCTTACATTTTTTTTTTCATATAATTAACGAAACTTTTAATACAATAATTTTTAATAAATAATGTAATTATAGAATTTAACTAAAGATCTTTTTATATTTTAATAATAAATTTGATAATTTCTTTGCAACTTAATCTCTTTCTTAACGTCAATGATTACAATGATGTACATCAATACGTGTCTCTATATTCGTCACTCACCTGACTTTATCTTGTAGCCGTATAGCTCCAAAACTGGAAAGCCATCGTCGATAAACCGGGTGATGTGGTGCCACTTGTCATCTTCCTGGTTGCGCTGCAGTCCAATCAATTCGGGCAGCACTCTGCTCTCAATCAGCTTGGCATTCTTCAGACTGGCATCAATTTGCCGTTCCACGATGGTGATGGGTGTTGTATCGCCGCTGCCTGCAGCAGCTGCAGCTGCTGCCAACAGTAGCAGCAACAATAATGTTGCTGCCGGCACTTGCAACATTTTGTGTGACATTCAAGTTTGTGTCTCTGGTAAACGCAAATTGTTTTTAATTGTTAGCACTTTTGAAGAAGACTTGTTCTTGATTTCGCTTGCTTTGCACTTATTTTGTTGTCCGTTTTTTGTTGTTGTTGCTGTTGTTGTTGCTGTTGTTGTTGTTGTTCTTGTTGTATTATTTTGCAGTTTGAGTTTCGTTTTACTTATGGTACCACGATTTTATTCATTTTCGGTTTGCAAATTCTTGCGCAGCCACTTTACATAATTGCCAAATGCTATAAAATAGTAATAAGCTTAATGTGCTTCTTTAACATATTCTATTCCAACAAATTTGTAATTAATTTCAAAGAAAAAAAAAAAGGTTGCTATTGCAACTCATTGATATTCGAGGCGTTGTGTCTGAAATTTAATGTGTGTTTTGTATGCAAATCAAATAATGCTTTTTTTTTTATGCCCAGAATAGTTTGAGCTGATCACGATCGAATTTGCATCATCTTACAAATATATAAATACTTGTACATTGCTGCCAAACAAATGGCACAGTTTACGTTTGCAGTTTAGCCATATTTGGACCGATTACGTATTCGACTTGGGGGGAAAAGCCGAAAAAACCAGTCTCTCTCGCGTTTTTCATGGCAGTCTTTTTTTCTTTTTCTTTCCAGCTAGTTAAAGATACTTTTTGTATCTCATGCAGCTTTGCGAATTTAGATTGAAAATTTGCCAGGCTTTGGGTTATTTATTTTTTTCTTTTCTGTGTGCTTTCATATGATAAACAACCATAAAATGAGACAATTTGTTTATTTGCTGACCTTTGTGCTTAAATCTGATCGCAGCACAAGGCTGACAGTCGACAGGCGGCTATACATATAGATAAACAGATACAGGCACAAGTTACGGATACAGCTTCAGATACAGATACAGATACAGATACAGATACAGACAGAAGAAAGTAAATTAATTTCAATTGAAGTTGACAAACTAAACGGCCAACAACTGCGGCGTAAATAAATCCAAACTGTGACACAAGCACTTGGGCGGCAAAAAAATACGTAGAACTAATCAAAAGATTTAAACAGATATATATGCGACATTTTAAACAATTAAAATTTTCGAATTAATTCATTCAGATTTTTCAACGTATATTTTTGTCAAATTTGATTTTATATACATTGTTATAATGATGATTATTTTTTTTGAAGCACTTGCAGGGTTTTTGTGTGTTTTTTTTTTTTTCTTTTAAAGAATTTTCACCTTTGGCGTGTCCATTTAGCGAACCGAACCGAACCAATTCCCGTTTCATACTGCATGTCTGGGCGCGTTTAGTGCTCAACCGGGAGTCCAAAACGGGCTTAGCGAATGCCCAGTTGCAAATGGGCTGGATGACACACATGCACACACACATACATAGAAAAACCTGTTTGTCTGGCAACGCTCTGTAAAGAGTATTGTGGCTTTTCTTCATAATATATCTGTGTGTGACAACTGCATGCGAGCTAAGCGTGCACTAAATTTGTGCAGTTAAAAAATTAATTCGTTTCGAGGAATCCATTTTATTTAGGTAATAAACATTTAATTTTGGAATTTTGACACAGCAGTTTACAACTTTTCTTAATACTATTAATTATTTTGAATGAGTTATTTTTATTTTTATTTAATTTTACCTGAATCATCATTTGATAATATTTCCTGATATCATGTATTTTTTTTTATCTAATACGTGAATTTATGTAAAATTTAATTACTTAGCGTTAGCTGACCTCTTGTTTTTAGTTAGTTAACTCCAGATTAAGTGAGTCATTAGAAAACATCAATATATATTTTTGTATTCTCCGTTAAGAAGAACCGCAATGGGATTCCAAAAATATATAAGGACTGCATAAAAATGATATATAATGTATAATTTATTGTGCAATTTTTGAGAGCACCTAAGACATTCTTCATTTCAGATTTAATTTAAAGGTAAAAATTCTTATCTTAGATGTCCCAAGTTTCTCAATTTGAGTTATTTTTGATTGCATTTTATTCCTGTTTGCTGTAAGCCTGTTGTATTCAATGCGCTTACACATTTCCCACTGGGCATTTATCACTTATCACAAGCGCTCATTATTCATGATTATGCTTTGGTTTTGGTTTATGTGCAAAATTGTGCAACTGACGTCGCCGTCTCGACGCTCTGCCGCACTTACAGTTATTCTCCCAGTTCCCATCTCTTTCTCTCTCTCCCTCTCTCTCTCTCTCTGTGTGTCTCTCTCTCTCTGTGTGTCTGTCTCTCTCACTCTGGCTCTGTCTGCTTGCAATTGCTGTGATTATTGTTGGGGCGACTGAATCGTCGCCGGTGTCCACAGCTGCTGCATTCATTACAAAAGGCAGAATTACGAGAACTCCAACTCGAACTCGAAGTCGAACTCGAACTCGAAGTCGTAGGCTTATTTTTTTTCTTTTTCACAAATTAACATTTTCGGCTTCTTTATTGTGTGCCGACTTGACTGCTTTATAATAAAAGTCTCGTGCAACTTTATTATTATTATTATCGTTTTTTTTTTCGTTTTCTTTCGTTCGTTTGATCATTGTTGGTCTGGTCGTCGTTTTTATTTGTGGCATGGAACTGAACTGACACTGCCGGCCCATCATTGTAATTGATATTATAGTCAGGCGGATATTTTATTTTTAGTCGCCTTTCAATAGGAACAGCAGCAGCAGCAGCAGAGTCAGCAGCAGCAGAGTCAGCAGTGCCTCCTCTGACTGCATTTCATATGCATAGTGAGTGATGATGATTATGCCGATGATTATCTTGATTAAAAGTGTATTGTAATTTTGTAATGTATATATCTAAATTTTAATACCCTGTAGCTGATCAATAATAGCGCAAAAGGAAAGGGTATTTTGTCGAGTCGAGAGTGAGAGATCCTAGAAAGTAATTCCTGAATTTTTCTTAAAATAAAGAAATCTGAGCATTCGAACATATCAATTATTCAAGAAACAATATATATCTATCCTATTATGATATAAGTCCAGGTAGTAAAGTGAAGTATTCTCAGAAACTGGGCACAGAGTATACTTCAGTCTACAATTCTCAAAAGCAGCATTCGTCAAATAGGGAAGGGAATAATTTGAGAATTGAAATAATATATGCTGATGCATTTGAATAATAATATAGTATTTCGATACGAAATATGTAGTTATGCAGTAACAATTAAAGAAATTTTATTCAATCTTAAACTTAATTGCACAATCTTAAATGCCAGACACACAGATAGTACTTCCAAATACTTGTCTATAATTAAATATATAAGTGCATAACCTTTTAAACACGACTGAACTTTAAATGAAAATACCAAATAGATTTACACACTATAAATTAGTTAATGTACTTCATAGTTAAAAAGTATATATTTTGTTGTTGAATGCGTAACAAGATATTTCTATCCATCAGGATGTGTTTCTGGTATTTTTAATTACGCACAATAAATTAGTTAATGCACTTCATAATTAAAAAGTATATTTGTTGTTGCGTGTATAACAACATATTTCTATCCGTGAACATGAGTTTCTGGTATTTTTAATTACTTTCGCGGCACTTTCTCAACTTTCGCTTGGCGTTTTATGTGGCTTGCTCGCATGTATTCTCATATTCTCATGTATGATTAAAAAATTCTTGTCAAACAATTTATATGAGTTTAGCGCTGCAAATGCCGGTAAATCAAGTACACACACTTGTTATTAAAGGGGAGCTTACGAGATAGCAAGAGAGACAGAGAGAGAGAGACAGAGGGGCACGGAGAGACAGGGACAGAGAGAGGGAGAGGGAGAGAGAGAGCATTTTCCCGAGCTGCAACTCGACAAAGAAGCAAGCATAGTTGTCCAAATTGTGTATACGAAAATGTGGAAGACAAGAAAAAACTATATACTACTCACTATTCTACTATTCACTACTTACTACTACTACTACTATAGACTACTACGACACTGCCGCATACTACAAGCAACAAGAATAACAACAGCAACAGCAACAACAGCAACAGCAACAACAACAGCAACAACAACAACAGCAAAGCCGCTTCGGCTAATGTTGCTACTGCTTGCTGCTGTTGCTGCTGCTGCTGCTGCTGCTGCTACTGCTGCTGCTACTGCTGCGTTTGTGTATCCAGAGTGCAAACCAATTGAAATTAATTTGCATAATATACGAAACGAGAGTTAGCTGGACATTCAACAGAATAGAATTACTGGATGCTTGTTTGGTCCCAGCTGCATTTTGTGTAGCGCTTTGCTTATTCTGGATAATTCACAGTTTATTGCACTTGCACAATTTTCTCTCGCTCTCTCCCTCTCTCTCGCTCTCCCTGTTTCTCGCTCTCCCTCTCTCTGTCTCCCTCCCTATCGCCCCCTCGGCAAATACACACAGGCACCAAACACTTTTCCTTAATTGTAATTTCGCGGTTGATTTTTTTTGTATTTTTATTATTTTTTTGCACCTTAATTAGATTAGTTATATTGTTTTTGATTTGCAAAGATTTTTAGTATGATTTTTGTGGTGTTTTTACTTTAGGTTGTGGTCGCCGAGCTCTCGCGCGTCTTCGCCAACACAATGATTGCGTCTGTTGTGCCGGAAAATTTACGACAAATTGAGAAGCTTTTCGCGTTGCTAGACGCAGTCGTCGTCGCCGTCGTCGCCGTCGTCGTCAACGTTGTCTTCCATTGTAGGACTCCTTTGGACAATGACTAGGGTTGCCAGCAGTTGCCAAAGCTCAATAGAAGCTTGTGTATTGTCCTTGCACATAAGGAGTATTATTTTAATACTGCATAAAGTTTGCTACAAATATATACTTGAAACATTTTCATTACTTTTTCTGACCTGTTTATTTCTTTTCCATATTTACCAGAACTCAAAGTTTATAGCGCCATTAGTCAAGACGCATTCAATGTAGTTAGCTTTAAAGCTTTAATCTATGCTGACAGCTTCAAAAGCTTTGCTTGAGTACATACACAAACCGCCAGAGTTGCCAGCATAAAAATAAATATATAAATAAACCATACGCACTGTTGACTGTTACAAATTTCAATGCTGCTCAACTACTACTATAATAGTGTTATATTTTAATATTACACAAAATATACGAATGAACATATAGCTTATAAATATAGAATACAAATTAAGTCGAAAGCCAACTTTATTTATACATATGTGCATATAAATAATAAGAAATGGAAACTCACATCGATCAACAAAGAAAATATCGAGAATAACAAATATGTTGGTTCAATAAATTAAATAATTAAAGCACAAATGTTTACTTGTTACATCAAAATGTTTATGCTTTAAATTAATTTCTTGCCATTGCTTGCCATGTGCAATTATATATGCATCAAATATACGCCAGCGTGGCAGTGGTTAACACATTAATGGTCTGATTTATTTGCGATATTTATAAACATAATATGGCTGGCATTATTCGCAAGCAACACGTGACCATATGAAGCAAACACAATATATGCTAGCCCGATTTATTTGCACTTGGCAAACATTAAAATAATAAATAAACAAATATGCCACGTGGCAAGTAACACAATGCAACACACACACAAACAAACACACACACACACATATTCACACCACTATTAAATGTCAAATTAATTGTCGTGCCATTAAGTGCAGCGTCAAATGAAAATGACAAAAAACAAACAATTAAGGTAATAAAATCGTAATATAGCCAAAACTATAAATAAGTAAACAGTTTTATGGAATGCTGAATTTTCCAACGAAATTTCGACAATTAAATACCTGAAGCTTTAATAAATATAGTCGAGCCAGCTTCACAGTTATCCATTGAGAATGCACAGCAATCAAAAACATTGTCCTTGCTCCATTTGCTACCCAAAAATAGGGATAGAAAAAAAGTGAAGAACAGAAATTAGGAAAAATAGTTAAATGACATGAAAGGCCAATGGCAAAAACAAAAGTGCAACGAGGTTGCAGCACACACACACACACACACACACACATATACATTTACAGCAAACAGTACAGAGCACATAGCCAAACTTTGTGGTTAAAACTAAAGTGGCCTCTTAGGCTTTCAGAAAAGTGTCCAAAAACTTTGGCTTAGAAAGAATGCTGCTGCTCATCTGCATTTGGGTACAGTCTGTTTTTTGGTGTGGTTACTTTTTCTCTCTCTCTCTCTCTCGCTCTTCATCCTATTTTTTTGGCTTAAATATTTCAACACATTTTGCATTGGCCAGCTGCACAGTAGCGGTGACTGGCCTAAACTCAGCACGAAGCGTCCCCTCTTTTGTGGCAATTTATGCATGTTGTTTGCATACGCTTGACTTTTTCGACATTTACTCGTTATAGAATAAATAAAATATATCGCAAAATGCTTTGACATGCTCGTTACATATTATACATATACATGTATGTCCGTACACACAAAGAGTTAGTCGAGAATTTTGCGGTATTTTCATCTTGTGATACTTTTCAGTACCCTTCTCTTGTTGTTGTTACCTTTTCAGTATTATTTTAAGAGAAATTACAATTTTCTGTGGTTTTTATTTATTTCGATATTTTTAAGCAAATTTCAAGCTGACTTAAACATTTGTTTGTCGCCTACAAAGATTTATGTATTTTTGAAAACGACGACAGCATTTGTATGGATAAGCCCAAGAATGCAATATTCAATTTTCTTTGCATCTGAAAATTGTTCGGCTTTCTGGCCAAAGCGATTAAAAGACAAAAGACACATTTATACAGTGGTTGGCAATGAGTTCAGTTGTGTTTACCATTTCAGACAATTCTCAAATTTTTGTTGGAGCTCAGCCGGTTGTCAGTTAGTTGGGATACTAGCTGCAGCTTATCACCAAATTGGCAGTTGGACTTAATTGAATATTCAAATGCGCTTGTGTGCAAAAAAAATGTATATGCTACTGCTGCTCATTGTGTGTTGGCCTAAAGTGTTCTCCGGCAAGGCCTTCACCACTTTTCCGGAATTTAATGGAAAATACCATACAGATTTTATATTTTGCAAGCATGTTTAATGCACTTATAAAAAACATATTTACATTTACTTGGCATTTTAATGCAAAAGCGTTTAAAAATAATTACTCTAATTGGAAGCGGTTGCTATTTGCATTTTTTATTAACAGCAAACAAATAAAAAGGTTAAAGGATGTATCGTGTGCGATAATTAATAAATACTTTCAGTGGACTTATTATAAATTATGCATTATTCGCTTGTAATTAAATTTAATACTTTAATAGTTTGTCGTAAAACGAATTTATAATTACTGAGCATACTTTTAAGCTAGCTTTTAATAATATACAAACAAATAGTGAGTATAAATAAATAACCAAAGTATTTAGAACTAATTATCTGGTGCTGGCTGTCTATTTTTGAATTTAAATATATTTTCTGCTCTTGAGGAATTAGAAAATGCAACTATCTTTAGCACTTCATCGGAGAATTGTCAACACATTCTCAGCCTAATTGTATTTATTTAAGTTATTAATTTACCTTGTCCAAAGAGTACACTTCAAACACTTTCAGAGCAACTTGCATGGTAATTTTATATTTACTTAGTTTGTCCCTTGTTTGGCTTAATGAATAGCGTTCAACTGAGATTTACTTAAGTAAATTCGAAGACACATTTCCCTAGTCAGCAGCCAAATGGCATCAAAATCAGACCAAGCAGCTGTTGCAGTTTGACTCCTGAGTCCTTGATTTATTTACATCGTTGACCTGCTACCTTCTGTTCTGCAAATTGACCATGTCCATAGCTGTTGTAGAATAATTTAAATTCTTCACATATGAATAAATCAAGCTGTTAAATATTACAAAAAATAAATAAACATACAATTGCAAGTGCAGAACAATAAACGAAGCCAGCCTTTTGTTCAAATAATGCATTTATTGACAATATTGTGCAATCGGGCAGTAAATTAAAGATTGACTTTGGCAATAAAATATGACAGGCACGACTATCTGCTACTGTGTCACAAGTGCAACTCTTAGTTCTAGGGTATTTATTTAAATTAATCCTTTTTTATTTCACTTAAATCTGTGCAGCATCACTGAGCAATCCAGATTTCCCAAAGCAATTTTCTTCTTTTTTTTTTTGGCAACCAAAGAAAAATTATGTGCAAAGGACATCGCGGGCTTCTAATTAAAACGCTACTCGGAGCCTCTTGGTGGCCAAAAAACAAAAAAAAAAAGAAAAGAAAGAAAAGACAACAAGCGGCCACGCCTTTTGCTAAGCAAAAAAAAAATATCCTTCGTCCTTGGCATTTTCATCGTCATCGCCATAGCAATAGCCATCGCCGTCAACAAACGGAAACGACATTAATGCTTAAGCTAAGCGCATTCGCCATTATAATTAAATACGTCGGCAACGATGTCAACGTCGTCGTTTAAGCCACGAGCTACACTGTGCACACACACACGCACACACACACACACACACACACACACACATACACACACACACACACAAACATTCACACACAGACATAGAAATACACCCATTCGTAAAAACACAGAGCACAGTGCAAATAATTAGCATGGCTCGAAATTCTGTGAGTAATTAAGGTAAGTCAGCTGTTGCCCTTTGTCCCCATTCGCTCTTACCATCCCCCCCACACCACCTCTCTCCTTGTTCTTCCACTCGACCTTAGTCGATTTGGCTGACAGCGGAAATTAAAGTTGCACTTTTTCTTATCGTCCAGCTTGATGATGAGCTTTGTTGTGTTTTGCTTTGCTTTTACAACAGACGTCAAAATGTTTCTGACTATTAAAGTGCAAGCTGTAGCGATATTTTTACAGGTATCCGACCAAAAAGTAGGTCAAAACTGATGAAAATTTAACGTGTTAGATGTGTTAGTGTGTTAGTTCACAGATTATGGCTCATAAAGTTTGTCTAAAAACTGTTGTTGTACAATCACTTTTTTGTATAGCCTTACAAAGAGTATTACAAGTTTGTCTTGTTATAAGTTTTAGCCAAGATATGCAATATATATATACATATATATATATATATATATAGGTTACATTCTTTTCAGATGCTGACTATTCAAAAAAATTTCCTTAAACTTTGTTCTATCTTATCTATAGTTTTTCTTTAGCTTTTGTTGTTTTAGCCTTGTTTGTCAACAGGTTTTTCTGTTTTGTCAATTAGATTCCATTGTCATGCCATGCAACAAGTAAATAACAATTAATTAGCTCCCATTGACAGAGTCTCGGTTATCTAAAAATTTAGTTCAAAGTCGTGTGTAGAACACACACTTTATGGATGGTTCTTTTATTGGTCGTGGTTTTATTACACTTAGCAGGTTCGTATATAACACATCGTATCAATGCTACAGTAAGAGCTGTACTATACTATATATATATATATATATATATATACATATATATATATAACAGCTGTAGCTTGATTTAAAGTTGCGCAAAAATGATTCCAAACGGTTATATTGTGTATATATATTTTTTCGAATATAATACAATTTTATAGATAAAAGTTAGTTGATATCAGCATAATGCCTTAATCAGCAAAAGGCTTTTCACTTATGATAATAATTTTCAATAAGTTTGCACAACACATATTAAACTTAAAATTTCGTCACATTAGTCACAGTTCGTGGTAAGGCTCCATTACGTGGCTCCATTAATCACAGCACCTTGATGCTCTGCACTTCCAGCCAGATCATGAGTGCCGCTATCATTATATAGCTGGTAACAATGATCAACACCTGCAATGCATTCGCAGTGAAGACATGCACCACCAGCAGTACGCTGCCCAGAAGAAAAACGCTCGCGAGAAATAGAATCACAAAAATGGTGGACCAGCAGCGAAACCAGGCGTTTCGCTTATCCGGCGGTGGCACAAACACTGGCTTTAGTGGACTATATTCCTTGCGATACTGTGTCTCATAGCCGCTGGTAAAATCAACTTCATCGTGGCCGACAAGCGCTTTTGACGTTGACGCGAACTTATTTGCCTCCGTGTCCATGCCGTAATGCGTTCGTCTTGGAACTAAAAAAAACCCAACATCGAACATCGAACATCGAGCAGCAGCAGCAGCAGCGGCAGCAGCAGCAGCAGCAGCGACAGCAGCAACAGTTGTTGTTGTTGTTTGCCTCATTATCATAGCGCCAAAGGTGTTAATAGAGGCGACAGCAAAACCAACTGAGAACCTACAACAGCTACAAAAACAGCGTCTGACACATGTGTTTGTGTGCAGAAGTGCAAGGGCGTATGCAGGGGGAGGCAGGGGTAGAATGCTGTACCCCACCTAAATCTCAACTTTACATAGATGCAAAATTTAAAGCATTTAATAAAAGAAATTTGAAAATTCTTGGAAATTACTATTCGGTCTACCCACCTTAAGAAAGTCAGCGCCCCCATTTACGAAAAGCCTGGTACGCTCTTGCATTTATATATATGTATATATATTTATATATGTATATGTATTTTTTGTTTTGTGACTCAGATAAGATAAGAGACTGAGAGAGACAGAGTGAGAGAGAGAGAGAGAGAGAGACAGCCTATTACGGTTCTTTGTTCGACTCTATCACAACTGCAGCTTTATCAATTATGACTTCAATCCATTTTACACCGAACAACAATAATTTTGGTTTACACAGTTTTTGCTTTGCTTTGATTTTACTTGTTTACATTCATCATGAATGGAATGCATTTAACTTCGCGTACTGCAAACAAGAGTGAAATCTTTGCGACGCTTTTGACATTTGTCAAGCGAACAATTTGTATCTAAATTGCCGACCGACTCAGATTTGACTTTGATATCTTATACAAAGTCTAACAGTGTGCTTCGTTAGGCGAGCTAAGAACCAAAGCTAGTCGTTTAATATTGCTCTAATTCAGGGGGAATATTTAAGATTTAAAATAAATAAATTGTATTAATGATCAGTATTTCATACTTTTAAAAATACCCTCTTCTAGCGCAGATTATATTAAAGTTTCAAAACTCATCAATTCAGTTTAAAACTTTAATTTATTACATAATTGAAACATAAGGCATAATTTATTTGATTAGCAGGGTGTGAATTACTTTATACCCTTTACACAGAATACGAATGAAATGGGTGTTAAACATAAGTAAATAACTTAAAGTCAAGTGTAGATAATTGATTCAATATGAAATCGCATCAAAAAGAAATTATATATTATTCTTTTCAATTACAACTAATAGTATCATCAACTTTCCCCAATAATACTTTTGGGTTTGATGTAGGGTATCTTGCAACGTAAAATTCTTACTTGCAATTCATGTTTAGAATACCGCCATAATATCCGATCACAATATCAATTTTCAAAGCCCTCTACACACAAACTTACATAAACAAATACATATTCATCACACATACATCTAAATAGCCAACTATACAAATGAAAAACATTTTTGTTTACGTTGTGGAAATATTTGTTGTTGATATTTACCATCGAATTTTTCTTACTAAATATTCAAACAATGCATATATGTACAATGTATGTAAAAATGTTAAAGCATTATTAAGCCCTTTGCTGTTTGAAATACAATAAAATACTGAATGGTTAGTTAAATGATAAATACACAAATTTGGTGCTCTGTAAATGACTGTCATTAATTCAAATTAATTATTTATTATTTATTTTTATTTATTACCAAATTGTTTCATTGCAAGTCTGTCACATACTTCAAATTATTAATATTTTTTGTTTCAAATTCATATTGTTTTCCGATGCTTAATGCAACAACTTCAATTTTGTGTATATTTATGATTGGCGGAGAGAAGCAAAAGATTTGCTGAAATGATTTATGCTGAGTCTGGATATTGTGTTATGAATCTTGTATTTGAAACCGAAGATTGAGCGAAAAAGACCAAACCCTGGTGCTGTTTTAAGTGCCAATTGTTTCAGTTCGCCAACTGACCTTAAGCTGACAACATCGCCGAAAGAATTGTATTGTTTGCTCTGCTCGATTATGTGGTAATGAATTTATAGAAATATTCCACATCTATCAGAAGTGTTTGTGAAACGGGTTATCTTTCAAGGAAAAGTCGTGAAAGTTTGTTGAGTAACGCTGATGAGCCCGATCAGATTGCAGAAGTCAATATCGACAATATCGACAATATCGACTTGGAACAGTTCCCAAATGACTCTCCGGCGGATGGACGATTTTCTGCTTTCAATACGAAAGCCTTTTTGGAATCGCTAAACTTTACCAAATTAGCAATTGTCTTTTGTGTTTTAACTAATTGTTCTATTATTGCATTATTGTTTGTATATTTTATACACTTTAAGTTATCACATACTTAATGTACATTAAAATACTTAAAAATAATTGTTATATTCTTAAATTTATAGTCCTGACCTTAAAATCGACACGATCTGACCTGTCTGTGTAGGTTAAAGTTGACGAGATAATTGGCTAAAATGTTTGACAACGCTTGTGCAGTATTAGGAGCAGCACGAGTTTACTTACAAATCGTGAGTCCCTAAACGCAATTCAACTTAGTCCTCTATGGTGAGTAGTATATACCTACAAACACACATATATCCATTGCTGCCAAACAATTTAAGTTGTTACCAAAGTCATCAGCATTCTAACTGCGGCTAACACTCAGCAAAAACTTGCCCCTGTTGCAGTTGCTCGTCGTCTTTTTTTTTTTTACTTTTTACTTTGTATACCCTGTCGCCAGCTAATCGGCTATAAGGTTATTGTGAAGATATCCCAATTTAGGGCATTCTAAAAAGAAAGTATTGTTTGTTGGTTAAACTTTAAGTTAAAGTTGAAACTGTAGTTTCAACAGAGCTAATTGAATACATTGTCCAACGATCGGAGAGTAATTAAGGAATTTATTGCTGAAACCAATACTGAATATCTACTGGGTATCTCTTAGTTGACACACACTTTTTTATTTGTAGATTTTTTTATTTTTTGTTTGCTCTTTTCTCGAGTCACAAACTTTTTGTTGCTGCTGCGCATTTGCATAATCCAGAGTCCTTCAGAGACATGGAGTATACTGCAGTTGTCCGATCAATGGGAAGGTGGACGAAGAAGACGAATAACTGCCTTTGATGCTGCTGCTTCTGCTGCTGCAGCTGGTTAGCAATTAGACAAATCTCGAGCTGGCCTGCTGACATCCAATTTGAAATTGTTGGCCGATGCGCTGCTCTGGGGTCTGGTCAGAAATATAATATGACCGCAATGGGCTGCGCTGCTTTATGAATTATGAGCGAGACTCTGGCATTGCGAGGCCTTGTGGCTTTTGGTCCGGGGCTGCAACTATGCCGTATTTCACGGCACCTGTCATTCCGGTGGTGTAGTGCATTGCTCTTGTTGGCCACAATTCACTGAGCACTTCGCCAACTTTTGTTGGGCAGGCCAAAAAAGTTTTTTCCGGCTCGCACTTTTCAATTGTTTTTGGCTGCGACCCGTTATCAAGGCATAAATTTGTTTAGCCATTTTTCGCTTTAAGTATTAAATCTTTAAGCCTGCATTTTTCGTGCACCTTAGCACAAGCTCATTATTCAAATCTAAGATTGTGCGTCAGAATCAAAAAAAAAGGTAAAAATAATCCACACCAAACAGTGTAAAATCAAAATTCATGAGGCAGTGTTCGAGAAATATAGCGACTTTCTTTACGGTTTTAAGGGTGCCTCCCTCGCAAACAACCAACTGCTGTTCGGCCAGAATGCGTTTGTTGTTGCAAACTTTTTCCATCAAAAGTTTCAGTTTTCGATACGCTTGCTGCTGTTGCTGCTGCTGCTGATGCTCGGCTGTTCCAACGTCGACAGCGACGGCGGCTGCTTTCCTGCCAAGTGCCACTTCCGCTTTGCGTCAGCGCACACAACAGTCGCGCACAAAAGTGTGACTGAAGTGGTTTTCCCAGAGCCCTCTCCTGCCTCTTTCTATATACTCCCCTTTTGGATGGCAACAACAACAGAGAGCTAGAAGCACACAGGTGTTAATTAACTGATGCCACTCCCCTCAGCAGCCCATCCAGCAAGTGCTATATTTTAAATTGCAACCCAGACCAAATTAATGAGACTTGCATTTGTACGCATCATGTTTTTTTTTTTTTTTGCCATAAGCCGCCCGCAGCGATTTTATTTAATGTGTTTTATTTTTTGCTTATTTTTTGTTTTTTTTTTGGACTTAAGCCAAAGTTAAGCCGAACTTTTCGGGCGGCAAAACTGAAAAGTGTGAGTGGAACGCACTGCTTGCTTTTATTATCTATGCAGGCATTTAATCCATCCAAACGTACCCATTATTATCAGGGCTTATGGCGAAATGGTGCAACGTTCGGCCTAATTTAAGGACTTTGTTCACTGGCCGCATTATAAAAATGTTGTGATTTGTAAATCGATCGCTGGAGTGACACCAAAAAATCTAATTTAAGGTTGTTATAAAACTTTCGAAAGCCGTAACTTTGAAAAAATTGATTAGATTTTCAAAAATCAGTGGTTTTTCATAATGGCTTAACCTCGAGATTAAAACCACATTCAAAGTTAAATCGCGATTATAAAATCAGTATCTTTAAAAAGTGCATTTAAGCACAATCAAAAGTTTCTGCAACAATATCTTTGCCTCAAGTGATTTTGTCTAAAATCAGATTTTTTGCTTGGCAAATAATTAACAGTTTAAATTTAATTAACAACTAAACATAAAATTAGCACTTAAACAACTCAAAACTCATAGCCGTTTGTATTGCACATATATAGCTTTATTCTTCTTCTTTCGAATGCAAAATATTCATATTCTTTTTTCTTCATAAATACCGTTTCCTGTCCCCATTTTGATAAATGAATTATAAATTCGTCATTTATAATTTATTATCTGCGATAATAACATGCATGGCTTTCAGAAAGTTATGTAGAAAAATTGCCTGTGGGCAATTCAAATGTGAATTGCTTTGAGTGAAAAATTCCTAACATCAAACACATGAAAATATTTCTGCTATGTTAATTAAAAACATGCTCAAATATGTAAGAGAAATTAAGTTATTTATGATGAGAAATATGTAATGTCAGCAGAAGTATTTAGGGTAAGCCATAAATAGACATAGGCATTTGGTTCTAGTTTTTGTTTTTTTGTGTGCTTATTTTGTGCTTGTTGGAATTTCAAATTAATTGAAACGTGCAACAATTCATGGAGAATTCACACACACATACAGTTAGTTGCAATTTGCATCGATGCTAAATCCAATTAATAAATAATGAGCAGGTCTTGTCCTGTGCGGCTGACATATTCTGCTGTTTGTTGTCCATGCCAGCAACTCGATGTCCTTCACAGCTGCATACACATCGATGCTGTCCTGTAAAGTGAAATTAGTTACGGTGTCGCACAATGATGCTTGGCATGACGACATCCTGTCATCCTCTGTGCTCCATGTGCGTGTGACTAAGTGTAAATATGCTTGATCTATCATCATTAGTTGACCATGTCACGTCAGACACTTGGACCAATTGATTTAGGGGTCTCCAAAGGGGGTCAACTGTTTAGCTGCTGGCCAACTCGGCCCAAGCTTTTGGGCTTAGTTGACTATTTATATATGTATTATTGAGCAGTAGATAAAGTGTTCCTTAGCTTTGCTTTGAATGTGCGTTTTTTATATTCACTATCTTTTTTGTAAACGAGTAGTTTTTTCTCCACTAAGCATATTTCAGAGGCTTTGAACTATCTTATCATTATCGTCATCATTCCTCAATAAATATCTATAACTATTATTATTTTTTGCCTGTCTATTTAATTAGTACATTGCGTATTTGCAATTGTATTAATCATTCTAACACCAAGCACACAAATTAAAATTTCGCTTAAACACACTTATTTTTATTTACCACTTTATTTGCCATTGTGTGACAATTAAAGTGCATAATTAATACATAAATCAGCAGGCATAATGAAAATGTTGTTGAGATATGTTCTATGTATTATATTGTATTTTGGGCAATAATTTAATTAATTGTGAAAGTGGTTGCAAATTACATGTTTTCTGTTTAGGTCAGTATAGGTTAGCTGGCATATTATACTCATCTATTTTCTGATACCCAGCACTCTTATTGAATTTTTAGAGCATGATGCGGTATTCAAGAGTATTTCACATTTTAATCTAATGCACAAAATGTTTTCTCCTATTTTTCACGACTTTTACAGTGCATGAAAAAATCGTTAATGATTATGTAGATTAAAGTAGATTCATTTGAAATTAAAATAAATGAAAATAATGTAATCAGGCAGCACATAAAGATAACTGATGTAAAAAAAAACACAATCTGCTTAATGTCTAATGCTCATTAAGAATAATTAACTTTGAGCCTTTCATTTGTGGGCAAAATCCGCTTAGCCAATTCGAATGCAGCATTTAAATGGGGGCCAGTTGCCAATTAGCGAACGCATATGTTTAGTTTAAAAAATGAAATGTTTGACCAATTGCGTGCTGACTAAAATTCATTTAACTAAATATTTTGAAAGTTACTTTTTAGCGGTCACATTTTATTTTTTCACCTTTACTTAATTAGTAAGCAAACCAAAATTCGTTCGCGCTGGGAATTTGGGTCAGCAATGCGAAAATATGTGCAACTGCTGGAATTTAATTAAATGCGTACATAAATTATCCATTTAAATTACATATATATATATACATATATATACATAGATATACACAAATATGTAACACTGTCAAGTTAATGCACAGTCCCGTTGTAAATAACTATGGGCATAATTATTGCCAAATATGAAATTCTCTGCGCCAAAAAGTACGCAGTATGTGTGTCTCTGTGTGTGTGTGTGTGTATGTGTTTGTGTATGTGTGCCCGTACCTCGTTTTGTGGAACCTGTCGTCGTGTTCGTCCTTGTGCTGCAGCATTATTAATGCAATTGCAATGGTGATAGCAGAGCCACCACATGCGACACCATAATCATTTCTCCTCCACATGATCATCGTGGCTTTGACTAGCCTCAAAACACTTTCTCCAACATTTCGCCAATATTCTCAAATTACCTTTTGTAAAGTAAACATATTTTTAGCTGTTAATGGCAATAAAATCAAATTAAACTTGAAACTCCAAAAGATTAAAGGAGATCAAATTCGATGTCTTATTAATCTTTCAATTCACTTTTCACTTTAAATCGAATTCGGTTGGAATATACCCGGAATAAATGAATAAATTATGATGTTTATCCTCAAACTATATAACAATACTCTATGAAAGTATTGGCATACTCATCTGAAGGTATGGTTTACTTGAATATTTTACTAGCGATTTCAGATAGAATTTGTTTTTGAGAACACGTCCATTGAGATATTATTATAACAATGGAATGATGCTTTTGGGTATAAGCTCGGCTGTGTAACTGTTTCAATTCGCATGCCTGTAATTCACACGCATTCTCCACCCACAAAAACATGAACCCACCCACAAACGCACACACATCACACACACACACACACACACATACACACCACACTCACACACACACACACACACACACACCCATACACATACATAGCTGGCAATGCGTTGACTCGTTCCCCCGTCAGCAGCCGCTCATCGTTTGTTTAAAGCAATTTCCACGTTGCTGTCATTGCTGTTGTTGCTGTTGCTGTTGTTGTTGCGATTGTAATTGTTGTTGTTGTCGGCTTGGACTGGCAGCCGCTGCCATAATAAGGCCATTGTTTATGTTGTTCCTGATGGCATTAATACCATTGTAATTTCAATATTTAGTCGACCACTTAATAATGTGCGGCTTACTAATGATTATTAATTATTGTTGAATACTTGTTGTCATTCTGTTGTTATTATTGTATCGCCTTAGTATATATACTCATATGTATAGTGTGGCAAAACGGTTAACCGCATATTAGATACGAATTATTCGAATGCGTCGCAGGTGATTCACTTTGGTCAACACATACACAACTATCTAACGGATATCAGTTCAAATGCATTCGTGATTTATGTTTGGTATAAACTTGCATTGCCTTTTGGGAGGCATATTAAGTGCACACCGAGCAGACCAGGATGTCCTTAACTGATATAGTCATTAAGCTAATTAAGGATTCAAGCTCTGACAACTCGAAAATGTGACTCAATCTGTAATATAATTTTGAATTAAATCGAAACTTTACTTAATGAATTCTAAGCAAGTTTTATCTGAGTGTAGATAAATGTATATGCCCCCACATAATTTATCTGCTTATATAAATTAAATTATATTCAATTTAAATTCAGTGACAACTCTGGCAAAAAACCACCCCGAAACGACGCAAGCACTTTTGCATAGTTCAGGCATATTATGCAGACCATTACGAGATCATCGATAAGCGTTGGCCTTCAATTTGTAACTGAGCATGGCTTATGGCCAACAACTAATTACGAGTATGGCCAACAATTAAATGTCATTTATTATCTATGGTTTTGGGGTGCTGGTGCCAAAAACACAAATGAATTATGGTCACTAATTAAATCTTCAAATTACAAGCACGCACATACATAAATTGTAAATTAGTTGACGGCAACCGCAAATCCCGCTGGAATCGTTATGCGTAAATCTCCAAAATGAATGCCAAGCCATTTGCACGTTTGCAGAGCAAACAGAAATTAAAATGCACCAGATCCAAAGCAGTTTTAAGTCAAGTAGCTGTAAATCGCTAAGATCGCATTTACCAAAATGAAAACGTGTAAAAATGCTGACTAACAAATGTAATCATGGTGATGGCAGCCAACTCATGACATATTTATATAGCCAAGCTGGAAAATCACAGCAGCTACGCCAAGATGATAAAGTGATTTTGAGAGAGTTTCTTGCTTTTTCTATTTGATAAGTAAACCTGAATTATTTATACGTATAAAATGTTGTTGATTCAAAATGTACAAAAAAGTTAATAACGAATTTCGAACGTTTTTCTGTGGTATTTTGTTGAACAATATATTTAGGAGAAATTAAAAATTTAAGAAGGCTCAATAAACGTTTTCCTCTTCACGCATCAACAGTACTTGTCGTCACATATTTTGATAGTAAGTTGTAATGACAGCATCGCAAGTGGCAAAAATGCCACATCAAAAAACACCACAGTCAACTCCCTAACCTGCTGTCACTCTGCAAAAGCTGTCTGGAGTCGGTTGGCTGCCAGTTTTTTTTTTGGGTGGTTGATGTCAGCAGCTGTCTGTGTTGGGGCAGATCAGGTTTGGTAAGCAAAGTGCAAATCCAACGTCCTCTGGAGCTTACAAAAAAAATATATCCAGCAGCAACATATATAGCAGCTGACAGTGGTAAGCGGAAACGAAAATACTCTTGCCAGCTGCACATGGTGAAGGTGAAGTGCTGTCTGCTTCAAAATGTGAAAATTCCCGGAAAGGGTATAAAATGCCAGTTTTCGGTGACAGGAGTGCAACTTCATCAAAGCTCAGCTCACATTTCATTCACTCTGTCTGTGACTTTAAAAACAATTCTTGCAACATTTTCGCATTGCATACCACAAAATTTGACACGCACAAGTACACACACACACACATATACACATATATATATGGAAACGATGAAGTGTGCCCCAAACCAGCGTAAAATACGCGTTAAATGCGCAAAGCGTGTGGCACGCGCTGAGATTGCAGAGCAAAAGGACTTGGGCCCGTGTGAATATGTTGTCAAATTCTCAAGAGGATTTTAGCTCTGCTTCTTTTGTTTCCTCAACGGTTGTTGTTGTTGTTGCTGGTGTTGCTGTTGCTCTTGTTGAAAGCAGTCAGCAGCCAAGCATATTTCAAACTCCACTCGTAAGTGTGCTAAGTGGCTGCTTACAAATACATTTGCGTAACGTCTTCTCTTTCTCTCACACTCGCTCTCTATCTCTATCTCTATCTCTTTCTCGTCGGCGCACATCACTTTTATTTGAGTTTGCGTTTTGCATTAGGTATATTACGCATACGCCACACAGCCACTTCCTACTCAACACACACACACACACACACACACACACACACACACACACACACACACACACACGGACACATAGAAGTAGATATGATGGCTGCTTCCTCGTCATCTTCCATCTTTCGGCCTAGCGAAATTACAAGCTTATGATTTTTGCCTTGCTCTAAGCCAAGCTAATGGCTCCAGCTTATGCTCTTTATCATTGTTTTTCTCTTCCCTTTTTTGATATTGTTTTTTCTTCGCTGGCAGCTTGTGCAAATTTGCCTTAATTTCCTGTGTGGTTGCTGAATTAAAGTAAATTTCCGGTGGAGCAGCTTGAAAATTCAATGCCTTGTGGCTTATGTTTTAATAGTTATAATTAAGTATACGCAATATATTGCTATGTGCTATAAGGTCGAGCAGGCACTCAGGTAGTTTGGTGCTTGAAAAATAAAACGAATTTATGAAACAAGCTGAAGCGAAATTGTGCAGCAGTTAATTTTTATTATTTCCACAAGGCTAACACGTGTAGGAGCACAGCTCGGTTAATATTTGTACATATTTAAAAAGTCGAAGAGAGTAATAAATATTTATCGGAGAAGAGTTTAAGCTTTTTAAAAAAACGACACCGTAAATTGAAACTTTATTGGTTTGTTCGGCTTTCAATCTTATTTCTTCGTAGTTTTTAAGAGTACACAAGACGATGATAAAAGTAAAATTAAACTTGATGGCAGACTTCAAGACTTAACGTTAAAATAATAATGATATCAAAAAGCAGATGATGCAGCTGTTCTTTCAGCCTGGGATTTGAGTATGTGCATCAATTTGTTGCCATACGAAATTGCATGTGAGCAAGCGAGCTGCAGCCGCTGGGGAAAAAAAAGACACACACAAAAAGAATACAGCGCTGTATAATGCACTTTTGCGTAAGCGATTTTATGGAAAGTTTTCGGTTTTGTGTGAGCATCATGTGTATATTGCTTAGCTGACCAGATGCATCAGTTCAGCTCGTGTGCATATATACACAATATTCTCATACTCAATGCATTAGCTTTGTTTTGTGTTGCTTTTGTTGTTGCCCCCTCCACACCATGCATCAATTTCAAATGCAGCATGCTCGTCTGCTGAATGAAAACCTTATTTACGACACACACACGCACACACACACACACACACACACACACACACACACACACACACACACACACACACACACACGTACACACACACACAAACACACACACACACACACACACACACACACACTTTGCCCAACATGCATAATGTCAATTTTTATTGATGCAAAGCAATTTTTGTTCGGTGGCGCAATCCAAAAATGCAATTTCAACTTGTTTTTTATTTTTAGCTTGTGTTATCTTCCAGTGATTGTCTGTTTTTAAAAAACATCTCTTCGTTTCCAGCAAATGACAAATGGCTGAGAATATCGATGTGGGTGTTTGTGTGGCTGGTTTGTTTTGCTTCTCCTGATTCGATGGGTTGGCTTATTGCCTAAGAAAACAAAGTGAATGAAAATTTTGGGCTTTACTTTTGAAAGTATAAATAAAATATTACAGGATTACATAGAGATAAGTGTACTACGTAAGATTGCCTAATCTTTTAAGCAACGAATATAATAATTTGCTTTTCATTATGCTTAAAGAGATGTGTTTTATAAATCTGTATGCAAACAATTTATTCAATTTATTTATTGTATTTAATTTAACTTATATATTCGTTGCCTTTCAGTGGTGATAACTTAGGAAAATTGCAGTTGTTATTTCGGAATAAAAATTACACTTTAATGATATACAAAACGTAAATGGAGCACGACACTGATTTTTCGTCGGGGATTTAAATATTTATTTGGCTTTGTCGATTTTGTATGCGCAGCACGTCACAAAACCATCAGCGGCAATAACGCGGCATGCCACAGATTGAAATGCGAAATGCTAAATGCGCATTAATGCGCCCCCGATGCCGATGAAAATATCACAAATTTTTTCTTCAATGCTTGCCGTGGCAAATTGCAGTCAGCTTAGCTGCTTTTCTGTCGTATGAGGCAGGTGAAAATATTTAAATCGTTGTGTTGGCATTTAGTGGCATGATTGCAATTTCAAGGCCAGTGTGCATATGTTGATCAATTAAGTAAACAGATTAAAGAAACTTGAACAAGGTATTTGAAATACAATTAGAGAAATTAAGAGGATTGTTTGCAATAACTATGCAGGCAAACAAATTGTAAATCGCTTTCTAAGTGACTCCTCCAATCACCCCTACCACACTCGCATACCAGCGCAGCTTAAGTGTAGTTGTTGCTGCCAAGCACTTACAATAATTGCATACTCGGCAGTTTGTCGCTGTTGGGCCCCACCAAAAAATTTGAAAAGCTATTTGGCTCTTGCCGACTAGTCAACAGGTCGTATGCGCAATGCCTTTTAAACTTGTGGCATGCGTGCTTTGGAGGCAAAACTGATTGTGCAATCAGCATTAGAGCATGATGGAAACAATGTCATCTAGCTAAAGCGAGCTGGAATTTAAGCATCAAGTGGCATCTTTAGATGTTGTCGCCGCTTGACTTTGTCATGTTTGCACTTGGCTTTAATGTTTGCCAAAACGCCACACTCCCCTCGTTGTTTCTTTTTGTGGCGGTTTTCACTTGTTTCCCGGTTAAGCGCAACAATTTCCACAAACTCATTTTAGCTAAACGAACTTTTGCATCTTATCTGTGCGACAATTGCGGGCGGAATTTGAACACCGAACATCATTGCACTTCTCTTGTAATCAAAAGTTTTAACTGTGTGTGTGTGTGTGTGTGTGTGTGTGTGTGTGTTTGTGTGGATGTGTGTATGGATATGCTTGTGTACTTCAGTACTTGTGTTAATGGTGGGCGTTAGTCTGCACTAATTTCCACTGCGCTTTGTGGTGTTTTGAGCATGATTACAGTGTCTGTTTGGTAATTGTGCTGATTTTCCAGCTGCAGCTGCTGGCAGCGGTTAACTGTGCAAAATGCGTTGAAAATTGAAATAAAATGAAGATAAATTTGTTTGCTACCTGTTTAAAATCCATTACACCATGCAAACTTGCGCGTATTTACTGAGAGTGAACGAATCTGAACGTGCTTCGCGCTTTTGCATTGAAATTAAAATATTCTTATTTAGATTGTTTGTATAGCAAAGATAAACATAATGATGTACTTATGATTTGGTTATATTAATATTAAGGAAATAAAACCAAACACTTTTCCTATTAGCTGCTTTTGCCCAAGTCTGCATGTGGATCAGAAATCTGTGCCTGAGCTCAGACCCACATGCATTTGTTGCTGACAATCAAAGTTATTATTAGGCATGAAAATGTAACTAAATAGCACTTGATTATTATTCAGTATCTGTCTTTAGAGTTGAGTCACTATTGTTTGTTTTGGATGGGGCATACACAGAGGGTAAATTTTTGGGGTGGTTGGGGCATTTACTAAACGGGCACGGGGCGTCAATTATGCTAACAACCTACCAACACTCATAATCACTCCACAGACAATCGTTTAGATAAGCGCAAAGGCGCGTTAAGGATAACGCTGGAGGATATGCCTGAACCGTGTGCCTAGACAAATCCAAATACTTGACTGGATAATGGAGTGGGTTTTCAATGGGGGGTGTTTCGCTTGTGAAACAAAAGGCATAACAAGCTGAATAAATAGCACGATAAATGCCATAAACAAGAGACGAAAAGTTTTAGCAATGAACGCAAAACAGCAGAAAGAAACAACAAAAAAGAAATACAGGAGAAAAAAAAACAAAAAAAAAACAGGCAAAGTCCAATAAAAGTCACGTTGCCACAGTGTGAAGTCAGCAGAAAGTAAGTTCGTGTCCGAGTCCTTGTCCGAGCTGTAGTGCATAAAAAGGAAACTGCGTGTTGTAATTGCTTTAAGGAAACCCTTGCGTACAATTTGCGACTAGGTGGCAACGCTGTCGCGCATTGTGAACCGGTAACAACTCTCAAAGGACGAGATTTATGCGATTGCCGATAGCAATCGTACCAAGCAGCAATGCCGCTTCAGTATTTCTCTTTGTATTCTCTTTGTACTCTAATGGCATTTGAGGGCGTTGTCAGCGGACTGAGTGGGCGGTGTGGGCTGAAGCAGAGTTGTGAGGTCCTCCTTCACTTTGTTCTTACAAGTATATTGTTCTATTATAGTACAAGCGAACAATATCTGTCCTGTAAAGTAGTGGTAGTTGTACACGTTGCCATTCTTGTCTTAACTTTTAATTTTAATTTATTGCCCTTTAAGTACTTATTTCAATTAATTTCAACGAACGCTATAAAAACTTGTCTTGCATTTTATTCATTAAACAATATCATTTTTCATTGATATTTTTTGCTCTAAATGAGATACAATCTAATTGGCCAAAAGTACTTTTGCAGTCTCAAATTTTTTTTTTTTTGCCTTGTCATATTTCAGATAACAGTTTGAGCTATTTTTTTAAAGACATTGTGGGAGTAAGAGGCGGTTCAATAGCCATAATGACATGTATAAATATTGCTTTCAGTTTATGGCGATTCACAAATATAAAGTTGGCCATAAACAAAATATGTCTAGACACACTAAATATTTAATTAAAACGGGCACTTTAAATTTAATGTTGAATAATCGTGAGGTATACGAAGGCAATTTTCATTTATAGTCGCCAGAATGAGTTTCTTATTTATTTTAATAGATTAAACGAGTTGATGTTAGATGATTGAGATGATGAGTTCATAATCCATTAATGCATTCAATTTCGCTTGCTAATTATTTAAGAAAATGTTTAATCAAATGCAAAAGTTTGTTCAAATTTCCCAAGAAGTTTCAACTTTGAAACGAAATGAAAACTTTATTGCATAATTTACATTAGGGTAGCTCATTTCAACTCGATGATGGAGCGTAGAAGCGTTTAACAAGTTCCACGTACAAACTTAATGCGGCTACAAATTTCCGCTATCAGCGGGAGGAATGCGACGCTATCGGCAACATTCATCATCAGCTGCCAAAGAATCGGCAACATAAAACGCAGAGCCCTGGCAACACTAAAATCCCAAACCCCCCCCACATCCAACTGACGTAGATATTCCACCTGAAATGAAACTTTTGAATTTTGATTGCGATGTTGCTGCTGCTGCTGCTGCTGCTGCTGTTGCTGCTGCTGTTGCCGAGTGCTTGGTTTTTATTACAAGGCAGTCGTAGTCTCGACATCGGAACTGTGGAGCGTTGGTGAGTCGAGCACTTCATATGCAAAGTATGATCCACTTAATGCGATTTATAATGCCACTGCCACACCCTCCTGCTCCTCCAGCGAACAGCATGCAAATGTATTAAGCAGAGTGACTACGACTAGAAGAGAAACTAAAGTACATTTTGTCACAGCCTCAATGTTTCAGTTGAGCCCTGTAGCAGCTGTAGATGTAGTTCTTCACTCTCTCTCTCCCTCTCTCTCTCTCTCTCTCTCTCTCTCTCTCTCTCTCGCTCTCGCTGTCCCTGTCTCTGGTTCATATACGCTGAGCTCGTTTGTTCCGCCTGTCATGCCCATGTTGCTGTCACCCATCACAGGCATCACAACCGTCATACCAGTCATCCACCACCACAACCCACAACCCCACCCCACATCCCCAAACCCCCAACACCACGTCAACGTTGTCGATTATGCTGCGCTTTCATTCATGGCGATTATGCTGGAACGCCATTGTTTTCTTAGCTTAGAAAATCCATTTCGAATCCTAGTTTAGTGCAAATTTATACGGTGAATACACTTTTTTCATCTGCTGCTTCTATTGCTTTTTCTTGTTTAAATTTAACGCCAGGATGAAAAATGTATATGTATATGTATATCTATATCTATATATATATATATATATATGTGACTCTGTCATGCACATTTCGCCCTCAACTGTGACATAATTGTAACCTTTCTGCTTGAAACGGTTTAAACTTCCACGTTACTTGAAATACTCAACAGGGCAAGAAAGTAACAACTGCTGACACCCTGCTCGGCGTATGCGTAACATTGTTAGCCATTGTTCTTAGCCCGGTTGCCTGCTGGGCATTCGTCGTTGTCTTTTAACAAGACATGACAAAAAAAAGGGGTTGCAAATAGGATTTTAATAAGGCAAACGGATATGCATGTGGGTCAGGTATTTCGACCCTATCATTCTTGCTGGGAAGTCAGCAGAAAAGATTAAAGTGTACTTTGTTGAATTATGAAACAGTATAATGAGTGAGCTTATAAATATTTTAGAAAAGTTTAATTTCAATTAATAATCAGATCACTTTAAAAGTCAGCCAGGTTGGCAAAGGTGTGTAGGAAAAGAATGCCAGAATAGCAAACTGATGCCAAAACTAGCTCAGGCAACTTACAGGACTCACTCGTAAGTACTTAAAAACTATTCGAGCAACAGCTGTCATGTGGCGCTCACCGGGCTGTTGCGTCATGCTGCTGCAAGCGCAATATTTATAATGTCGCATGTAGCATGTAGCGTAGGCAACAAATGTCAACATGCGACACATTTCGAGCAGCTGACAGCAGCGCCGTGTTTCGGAGGGATTCATCATGGGCCCCCTGGTGGTTAATTAAAAAATGGTAAATGTGTTGACTGAAATTTCTGTTGACTTAAAGCTGCCTGCGAGACTTGCCAGAATTACGAGTATAATTAAAACTTAATTTTTTTTCTTCATTTTTATCTTGCTGGCAGAGTTAAGGGCCATTTAGCCGTGACTAACTTATTTCTGTTTTAACTATTCTACATTTTCCTTGCGCTGCAGCTGGCTGTGGTGGCTGTCAATGAGCTCATTAAATTGCAATTCGTAATACATTATTTCAGAGTAATGGAGTACGTACTCAGCGTAGATTATTTACTTCCCACAACCGCTGTGTTTTTTGCTGTTCTTTCTCTTTGATTTTTCTTATATATTTTCAGCAAGTTTGACTGCAACTCTAATTAAAGGTGTCTGGTGCTTTACTTACGGGTTGTTTATTATGAATTATGCCCTACTCGAGCTGTGCGAATAATTTAACTCGAATAGTGGAGAAATTCTCTGAAGCGTACCGAGTGCATTCGACCATAAGAAATGTACCTGAGAAAAAGTTTTACGTTTTACTTAAGAAAGCGAACAGAAAGTTTTTTCTCCAAGTTTTGGTTGCAAAATAATTAAATCGTGATTATCAACAACAGTTAGCTCTTACAAATAATCAAGTTGTTATACGAATGCAATCGTTGGTGGATGGATCTGATAATATTTATTTTAAGTTGAATATTTTAACATAAAGTCTGAATATGAATAAGTAAGAACACGCTAATTTAATGTGTAAGTATTTCGAATCAAATTCAAAGCATTTTCGCTTAAGCTTTCCTGCTACTAGAAAGTTATGTACCAAATTTATATTTGCATCTACTAAATAATTGCAAAAGTATTAAGTATTGTTATCAAAATCTTTTTTTTTTAAATTTTCGTTTAATGGTTTTTCATATTTAAAAAAATTTAAATTGGAAATCTGTTAAATCTGTTGACGTTGCCAAAAAAAAAATATATAAAACAGAAGGCTCAAAAAAATACAGTCGCCTTTGTATATGATAAATGCCCCTAACTACCCATTCAAAAGGTTAAATTGAAAAAGAAACCATGTGAATAAAATATTAAGCAACTCAATAGCCTGACTGGTATTATTTTCACATTTTCAATTTTCATATGTCACACCAATAAAAATACCTACAGAGCGCACATTAAGCGAATTGTCACACAATTCGCAACATGCAACTGACAGTTGCTTGTGGCTATGACAACAACTCCTTTTGTCAACACTACTGTAAATGTGTGTATTGTGTGTGTGCTATGCGTGTGTTGTATCCGTGTATGTGGGTCAGTTTGTAGACGCCAGCTGGCTGTTGTGTTTCGAGTGCGCCACCTACTCAAAAAAAAAAAAAAAAAAAATCATTGAAATATTATTTTGTCTGCAACAGAACCAGCCAAAAAGCTATTTGCAAAATGTTGTTGTAGCAGCAGCAAGTAGAGCATCATCCAACCACACCAACGATGCCGCAGCAGGCGGCCGGACAACCGCATATTAAAAACCATAAACAAAACCTTCATTAATCTTATTCAATGTCCTCCACATACTTGCATGTGACCGAGAGATTTTTACACTCGCTCTATTCACTTCAGCCAAATTCAAATATAAACATAAACAATTTTCACATTTTAAGTTGATTTCTTTTGCGAAACTCCAGAGGCCGAGAAACACAAATACAAACACAAATACATACACACACACACACACACACACGTACACACACACACACACACGCAATAAACACACACTCAGGATCGACTTGTGTTTGCTGCAGCAGTCACGCATTGCTTACGTGTGTATTAAGTATACGTCGTGTGTTGTCCGGCGAATTGTATTTCTGGTGCTCAACCCTTTCATCCCAGATCCGGCTGCACATAAATCGACTTGGCTTTATTTGCACTACGTGCAGACAGGCAGATAAACAATCAATACCCTGCTTGCAAATTTAAAAATGTTATATTATACATTGAAAATTGCACCTTTCTCTGCAAAATTCAATATATTCAATTAAACTAAATTAGTAGCTGGAAAATCGTTCAAGTGTCATCTGCATAGATAGCTGAAATATTCAAGTTACATTTAATGGATGCATGCCGATAAATTGTCCGTGGCGTGTATGAAAAGTCAACAAAATGCTATTTAGATAAAACTTAAATTGTTGCATGCAACGAATGCCACAGTAAAATTGCATTTTAAATTATATTTTGTTTGGTGATATGCAAATATTGCACATACGCCCAGCTGCCGCTAAACGCAATCAATTCTTGTTTATTCTTGTGCATTTATTTGTTTATCAAATTTGCACGAATTGAATTTATTCTGGAAAACTATTCAAGAATAGGTTGTGTATGCTCTTTTATTCAATTGTCTTACAACTTCAGTCATAGCGAAATTAATGGAAATATAAATTGAGTATGTTATATTTGATGATAATTTGTTTGAAAAATAAAATGTTGTTCAAGTACAAGATTTGAGTGAGCTTTAAAACGATTGTGTTGCATTTGTAGAGTTTAGATTTAGGCTTAAGTCCTTATTGCATGAAGCCCTGAGCATAGACAGCGTGAAAAGCTGAATAATATTTATAGTAAATATTGATTCCTAAGTAAAACAATCATTTTTTAGCTATCAAACAAGAACTCTCTTTATACACAGTTTGTGGGCTATTATAATATTATTTGTATACATATTATGCTATGGTCATTTTTTGCTGTTTAAACAGCTTTTTTACCACTTTAAGTGACAGCTCAAGGATTATGTCATAAAGTGGTTTCACTTCAACAGGCAGAAATGCGATATAAGAACACTTGAAGGCTCTTTCCAGCGATTATATGGCTGCAGCTTGCAGCCTAGGGTGCAATTTGCGGTTGTCTTAATGCGTAGGCGAAAATCAAAGACAAATTGCCCAGCCGCCTGCTAAGATTGCATTATGTGGCAAAACTAAGACAACGTAGTCGTCTGCTGTCACTGGCAGAAAATTGTCAGACAGAGCGACAGAGAAAGAGAGCGAGAGAGAGAGAGAGAGGGAAAGAGAGGCGTATAGGGTTATGTAGCTGGCGGGTGAAATAACTGGCATGTGACTCAACTATACAGTCACAAAGTCAATTCATTGCCTGCAGTCAACGCACATAAATAAGTCTCAGCGTCAGTCTGGAGTTGAATATGATATCAACTTGGATTTTACGCTGACTGATGCATTGCCTTTAAGGGGTGAGTAATCCTTACGCCTCTCGACACTATTAGCTAAACACATATTTAACTGGAAACGTTCGTATGTATTACGTATACGCATAAAAACGCAACTGCGCTAAAGTTATTCAAGTATTAACAATTGTCAGAGAGAAAGTTTATCGTTTGTCATTGCCCGAATGCATTAAATTAAATATAAGTATATGGAAAAACAGTCTGGCAATTTGTGACTCAGATCTGAAAAAGCAACAGATCCAAAATGTTCACAACATGTTTTCGTTTCCGCTTTATATCTGTCTGTTGTTATTTGCATTAAATTTTCGATTTGTTTTCGTTGGCGCTTGTCAACGTTTCCGGCACTAATAAAATAGTTGTTATTCTGTATTACATTGTCGCCTTAACTTAATATGAAATGGTCAAAGACTATTTTGAAGAACTATAATTATTCTGTGTTTTAAGGAGCTTAATGGAATGTTTTAACATAATACAAATTTCCTTAAACCATTATTTTTACTTACGTTTTTAAGTTGTATTTATGTTTAAGAACACACTCTGGAGTCCCAGGTTGCAGTATATTTATTTGTTGCACTTCTGTTGCTTTATTGCATTACAATTTATTGCGAAAGCAAAATAAAAGTGTTGCATGCATTTTTTTATTTTCATTTTTATTTGTTCCGCCGTAATCAGTTTGGCGTAGTGTTTGAGCGCCGGAAACAGCTAGTTTATTCTTAACAGCTGGCAGCAAGCAACACGTCGCACATCTGTTCTGAACCGTTGTTATCGTTGTTGCTGCTGTTATTGTTGTTGTGTATTTCTGGTGTTGTTGCATGCATTTCGCTTGATAAGCAAATGGGGGTAAAATATGCAGGAGTCGGGCACGGCAGCAAAATCAACACAAGCCAAAGAAAAATATGCACGTGCTTGTTACCGGTAGATTTCCATTTTAGATGTCGCCATTGCTGACATTGTTGATGTTGTCGTTTGCTTATTATGAGGGGGCGTGGCAATCATTCCTTTGACAGTGAAGACTCCTTTTTGGCCCCGCAGCTGGCAGCCAATCGAATGCTCAACTAATTTGGCCTTCTAGTGTATGCCGCCTTAACCCACTTTTTCTTGTACAACTTTTCCACTAAAATTTCGATCAAGCTGTGCATGAGAAATGCTGCAAGCAAGAACAACAACGACAGCAATTTGCGCTGCTAAGGATATTGTGGTATTACTTTTATGAGGTGGTTATTCAAAACTAACAACAAACTGCACAAAAAAAAAACTTTTTATAAATGCAGCGACAAACTACTACAAAAGAGTTGAGAGTGTGTGAGTGCATTTGTTTTTGACATGCCTGCACTCACTATTTCTCTCGCCGAAGCAATTTTCCCACAGTATCCACAAAACAAGTTGAGTAAGAACAAAACACACGTTGTTGATCACACACAAAACAGGGCCGAGACCAGACCAGACCAGTCCGTACCAGGAATAGAAACAAGCGTTAAGACCCGAACTCGAACTGCAACCATAAAACCCACAAACAACAAAATGCGAGTCAGTTTTTTTTCTTCTTCTGTTTTTCTTACTCTTTGTTCCTATTGCAAGTTCAAAAGAAGGTACAAGTGGATACGACATGCAAGCTGCCGTCCAGGCGACTGCCTCCAACCGCAACTACAACTACAATAATAATAATAATAATAATAATAATAATAATAATAATATGAAAAACAAAATGAGTAAAACTAAAAAACCAAAAACAAAACATTGACATAAATAAGAAAGCGGGGGAAATGGGGAATAACTGCTGTGGCTGCGGTTGCTAAACTTCTGCTGAATGCGTCCCCGAAAATAAGGTGATATCATTTTGAAGGAAATTTCGTCCGTCAACAGAAAAGTACGAGATTTATTGTTGAGTGCGAATGCACTTTCCACCCAACTTATTTAATTTGCCCTAATGCATTTGTGTCGTAAAAAATAAGAACTTATTTTTACTAGAGAATTTTAAAGTGACGGAGAAGCGATAGAAAAGCTTTAGAAAAACAATGTAAAAAAAGCGATAACTATTTTCAGTTTATTAACTTGTAACAAGTATAAAGTTTGTGGCGATTTATGTGCAACTATAACTTGACAGCTGGCTACAGGGTAGCTTTCAGTCGTCTAAACCTACTTAACTTTTCACTTTTGTGTTTATTTTCCATTATACTAACGACGTCAGTTCGCTCCAATTTGTTCATCCTTTTCGCCTATATTTTTGTTTGTTCTTGTTGTTTGACTTTGTTTTTGTTGCTCGCTTTATATTTATTAGTAGTTTTATTTTTTTATACGCTGCCTGCACGCTTTTTCTTTTATTCATTTTTTTTTTGAAGGCTGTGTGTTTTTTTCTTCTTTATTTTTCATGTTGTTGCGCTTGCACTTGTGTCATAAATATTTCAAAACTTAAACACGAGCGCATTTTTTTTATGCAAATGTTAAAAAGCGGCAAGCTTGCTGTGAAACATTATTTTTGATATGTTAATCGCGCTTTGCATGTCATTTTCATTTTAGATTTGTTGTTTGTTAAGCAGAAAACTCGGCTCATGCGACAATTGTGACGTCAGAGCCGATGTTGAATTTAAATTACGTTCAGCAATGCAGCAAAGTATAAATTAAATGAATTAAGAAGCAGATTCTTTTTCACACAGGGAGACACACACGCAAACCACAAACATACAACACGCACACACACACACACATCACGCACACACACACACACACTCACACACACACACACACACACATCACACACATGCCTAACACACAATCGGAAATATGCGCACATAAATGCTTGGCATTTTATTGCTAGCCGTGCTTAGGTGAGGCGTGTGTGTGTGTTAGGGCCATAAAAGGTGTAAGACTGCCATAAATGTCTCACAGCAGCAGCAGCAGCAGTTATTGCTATGCTTGTAGTCGTGTACACACACACACACACACACACACACACACTGTGTGTCATAAAATGTGCGTAAAACTTGCTTATGGCATTTATTGATAAAACGTTTGGCCAATGAATTTGTATTTAAAGCATTACTAAATAAAATGGTATTTATTGCAAATAACAGCTTTGATGCCAGTATATTAAATGCATAATCTAGTAAATATTCAAGAGATCAAAGCTTCCTTTTATTTTAACAAGTACTTAATGTTGTACAAATTGAAGGAGATGGCAAGGACAAGAAAGCATAAAAAAAGAATATTAGCTTAGTTTTGGAAAGTTAACCGAGTTTGAAATGCAGGAACTGGGTTTATGACTTTCTAGATCTTAAAATGCTACACTCTCAATCATTTTGCCTTTAATTTGAACAATAAGTGAAAGTAAAATTTGAGTGCACCATTAATATTAAACAGATATGCAGCATGAATATTAAATTTCACGTGAAAAGGCGAAGAATAAATGCGACATTTTTAAAGTTTAAGTTTAAGTTTTTAACACTTTCAGTTCTACCAATCAATTTCAACCACGAAAAGTTGCTGGTTGACTCATAAACTGTGCGCACATTTCGCAACCAACAATCTATCGACATGTATTGGCCCAGATGCTGTATGGGCCCAGTTTTTTATTTTGTTTTTATCTGTTATCAGCTGAAATGTTGAATGTCAAACGCAGTTATCGATTGCCTGATAAGTTGATAAGAAACGGGGAAAAAACAAAAAACATTTACAGCACATATAAAGGCCACATACTGCCAAAAAATATATTTTAAATTAAATCAACGCTCTTTTCGCTAGCTTACTCGTCATAAAAATGAAGTGGCAACAATTGTTATTGCCCCTGCAACTACTGGTGTTGCACGCGTTTCACATCGGGCATGTGCGGTGTCAGCTGCAGTGTAACGCAGCGTCGAGCAGTCGACAAAAGCGCATTGTCATCCACAATCCGGCAGCGCGACAGCTGAGCGAACTGGACAGTTGCCAGTACGAGGTGGCCCCGTGGAGCCCCCAAGTCTGTCAAGTGCGCATCGATTTCGAGCGTTTGGAGCTGCCACAGCCGCACCTCAACGCTAGCACTCAGCGAATGGAGTGCATCGATTTTATGCAGGTGCAGCGCTTTCAGTTATGCGGCCGCAACAACGGACAGCATTTGTACGTGCAACTGCTGCGCGGCCAGACCCTTAAATTGCACCTCAAACTCGGCAGCCACTCAACGCAGACCACGTGGCAGTTGACGGTAACGCAACTTGAGTGTCCCGAACATGTGCTGGCCAAGGCCACAAACCAGCAAACGCAGCAGCAGCTGCCGCACTTGCTGCCAACAGTGCGACCCATATTGCCATTTCTCAACAATCTTTTGCCACGCACCATTTTCGTTGGCGGCAACTCTAGACCGGGTCTGCTGCACACGCTGATGCCGAATCCGTTAGCTGATCTTCCACTCTTGGCGCCCATAGGCTGTGATCAGTATTTTAGGGGATCGACGGGTGGCATTGTTAGTTTCAATTTTCCTGGCGGTGCTTATATGCCAAATATGAAATATGTCATTTGTGTGGCAGGTGGTGCAAATCAGCAGATTAGGTAAGTAGAAGATTTAATATATATTTACATATATTTGTCTATATGTATTAACTTGAATTTACAGCTACAACATTGAGCACTTTGCCTTGTCGAAATTCAATGGTGCGCCTGGGGCTGGCTATGATTCGGACTGTCACAGCACAGTTAGTACTTGGGGACGTGCCTCTGACTATTTGTTAATACCCAACTCATATGTGGCTAACAATCAGGCTATACAGCCCACTTATTATTGTGGCACAGGACTGGCCGGCACTAAGCTCATCGCACGTCCGCCCTTTGAGCTGCACTTCTCCAGCGATGCACAGACGAGTGCCACCGAAACTGGATTCCAATTGACCTACACAGTTCAGCAGTCGCAGGCCCAGCAGTAAATTTTAGCCTATTATTATTATTCTGTTCATTTGAATTACTAATTGTGACACGCGTACTATGGCGCTGCCAATTGTATCAACTGTTCGATGCCGTTGACCTAATTAAATAACACTGTGCAATTGCTGAAAATCATCTATATATGTATTTTGTGGAAATATAGTTGTGACTGGGAGTGCCTGATATATCATGACTAGGACAACATAATAATTAACAGCAATCATCGAGTTAGATTTATGTGTATCGCATGACCAACCATTCAATGGATTACTAAACAAGTTGTCGATAGAAAAATAGCTGAAATTCGACATATTTTTTAAAAATATGTTTTTAAATTGAATTCTTATTACTTAAACCTCCAAAGCTTCAACAACTTACCTTAGTAATGAAGAAAACTATACAATATATATATATATATATATATACATATATTTATATATTTTTAATAGGTAAATTGAAATGCATTTATTGAACTGAGTGGTTCTTTAGTGCCACCGGCATGTTTTTTCAACATATTTTTTCGCCACTTATGCACAATAGCAATTGGGCATGCGAATTTTTACTTATATAATGGCAATGTTGTGTTACGTGTTTGCATACGCTGTTATCACGTGAATATTCCTTCAACCACAACCTGTGACTGCATAAGCGGATACGTAAGCATCCATGGCAATCGTAGTGACATTTTGACGATGCTGGTGGTGGTAAAGTTGCCAGTTGCCAGTTGCCTGTTTGGCTACCAGGTCGGTTGGCTGGCTGGCTATGACCCCATGTATATTTGATTGTGAATTTAATAAAATGTTGCGGTGCTGGTGTGAAAATTGTTAAATGCATTTCATTTTGCATTTTGCCAGACGTCGCACAATTTGCGGATCAATAAATTGAGGAAAACGGATGCGGATGTGAAATTTGCGATTGAATTGATTGCAAAATGTTTGTAAGCGAATTGAGCGACAGATGTTAGGTACATGTATGTACATACATACATACATACATACATACATATGTCCAACTGTTCATGTAATAAAATCTTAGGTAATAAATTCCGTGTCAGGTGTGATTGTGAAATGGATATGAAATGCAATTATGCGTATACGGTATACACTGTAAAATGACTGTAAGCGCTACAAAATTGAATTTGCATCGATGAACCGGCTCGATCATATGCCAGGAAATTGTCTTGCAAATATGCATCTGTTCCAGTGGAAGAAGACACAATCTGCTTTCATCATACATTGAAGGCGTTGTGCCTCAGCTCGTTTGCCTAACGACAGCAGCTTGTCGGCAAAAATTTATGCACTCGCCGCACTTCAGTATAATGGTCAGCACAGCCCGAGTGTGTTTGTGTGTGTCTTTCCACTCAGTAACATCCATATACACACACACTTACACACACACACACACACATACTTACACACGAGTGAAGTCTGTTCTGCTGTTCCTTTTAATGTTTCCATCCTTTTGGCAAATTGTTTTTGCAAGGAGCACTTGCTGCAGCGTCACTTGAAGTAAATGCTGTAAGTTTTTGGCTTTCAATTTCAATGTTGTATTTGGCCTGGAGCCAGCACATTGACAACAACTTTGCTGCTTAAAGTTTACTCCTTTGAAGCTTAGAATTTATTATACTTAAACGAAAATTTTACAATTTTTCAATTTACGAGAGGCAAACGCTTAAAATGTGCTGCTGCATTTCACTTGCTTTACACAGTGAGCTGGATAGAAAAGGCAGCTTCGTGGCTGGCTTTTTATGTGCACTTCATAAAAGCACGCGGCGGCAATTAAAAACGCACTTTGTGAGCGCGCACATGGCGTATGCGTAATATTTTGGCTGACCAAATGAATACTCCAGTTGTGCCAGCTGCTAAAATATGTTTTGTTAGCCGTGCGTAGTTTTAATTACAGCATTTTCTAGCTTCTTGTGCTCGTAAACGCCAAATTCAAAATAAACGACAGCTCTCCCATAAATTATCATCATAAACAAAGTTGTGTAAATTATTTCTCTCTTTTTTGGTTTGTTGCAGAAGAAAATAAAAAAATACAAAAATGATGCAACGTTGCTTGTTAGTAGTAGAAAAGTACACGGTTTTTAAAATATTGTCATATAAATTAAATTTCATTTTATTCAAAAATAACTTTTGTGCTTAAGCTTTATTATATAATTATGTCCTTACAGAGAGATGTGAATACTTTGCGAAATATATACTTTAATGGGGCAGAGACGTCTCCAAGGCAATAAAATATTACGACTCTCTGCAGATAAGTAAACATATTATAACAAATATATTGCTGATCCCTCTTTGTGAAAAACTGAGCACACCCCTGTCGTAGGGTATTTATTTTATTCGCTAAATGCCAAAAAAAACTGTTTGAATATTGAAAACTATCGTATTTGTTGGACGGTCGCATGTGTGAATTGCATAGCAACTTTTATATAGAAATAGTATATTACGTAGAGAAAAACACGTGCTGCAAACATTTGACTTTTTAAAATTGAATTTTTAAATCCCGCTAAAATTGTCAGTGAACGTAACTAAAATCGTATGATTTTTACTCCATTTTTTTTTTTGCATTTTTCCATTGTGCATCCTGTTTGTTAGGGTCAACTTGGCAGCGGCTGTCCGACGCCAAATGCCAATGCAATTTGAGCGCAAATGAAATTTGTAGGCGGCTACTGCATAACGCATAGAAAATTGGAACATAAATTTCCAAAACGAGAGCCAAAAAAAAATGGACTTAAAATATGGGGGACCATACTGTGGTTAAAATAGTTGTTAAAATGTCAACTAAAATTAACTGCAAGGCGATTTATTTAATTGGGTTAGGTAATAAAAAATATGATAAATAAAACTTGCAAAAGTTTTAAATGTCTGTCTTTGTGTCTATGTATTTAATAGATATTTCATTCAGCACGCGATGTACATTAAAAATAGCTCTGAAGCACCCTTGAATCGGGGATTAGGCAGACACAAACTGTCAGATAAGAACTGACCTCGACATTAGTATGTGCGACGACCCTTGTTGAAGGCCGTTTGCCGTCACCCGAAACACAAACATTTTCATAAACTTAAATGCCAATTAAATAACATTAAATTGTGCGAAAAATGAACGAAAGCAACACGCACGAACAACAAAAAAGAAAAGGGGAGCCTCTCTGTCGAAGGGCTGTCAACATGACAAAGGGAAAAATTAAGCAGCTAAACAAGGCTTTATAGAGGGGCAGCAAAACCGAAAGCAAACAAATGAAATAAAAATAAAAAAAAGAAGAAAACCAGCCAATGAAGTCCATGGACAAGAGACTGGGGCCACAAAGCCAAACTGAATGCATAAGCTCAGCTGAACACAACACTGAGAGCTCAAACACACATACACACAAACATATATATATATATATATATATATATATATATATACACAAATACTAGCGTACTCATCCAAAACATGCTTGGGCTTGAACATAACGACACACACACAAGGGCCAAAAAGCAACAACGTAATCTATGGGTTGTCAACAAACGACGAAAGAGAAAGACACAAATATATATGGAAAGAGAGACAGACAGGGAGAGAGTGAGAGAGATAGACAGATAGTGAATAAAATACCATGGAGGATGGTAAAGAAGGCATACCGCAAAAGAGTAAGAGGGCCCAGAGCAAACAAATTAGTATGCAAGTCAGCCAGCAGATTAGGACACCAAAGTTTTCGCGACATAAACGGACAACAGCTCGAGCCGAGCAGCAACAATGGCATTTGGATTATGTATAAAAATGGCCACACACACACACACACACATATATACATATATACGTACACTACATACCTCTGCATGTTAACAAACCCGTTTTTTACACTCCGTTTTTTTTTAGGCTTAAAGCGAAATAATGAAGTTGCTCACCGGCTCGATCTGTTGCTTGCTGCATTCATATGCCAAACCACAGTGAACCAAAAAAACGAAAAAAAATGTGTTTGGCAACGAATTCCAAACACACTGACAAATAACGAAAATTCTCCATGCTCATTTTGATTTGATTAAAAAATATGTTTATTGTTTTCGATACATTTTTGGTATTTGAATTTTATAAAAATGTGGTAGCATTTACTTTAATTTTTAAGTTGAAAAAAGGTATTTTGCAAACACAAAAACGCTTTGATTAAATAAAAAACGTGTAAAATAAGTGAACATCTTAATTATTAGCCTTCAACTTGACATCTCAACTTCATTGCAACAGTCTACAAACTTGAGCACTAATTAAGAGTATTTGCTTTCAGGCATATGCAACATGTTTGCGTGTCGCTAGCGACGTGTCAGGCCAACCTTTGAATGCTGAGTGTTGGGGTAGTCTTTCGACAGCTTGGCTTTTTTCATCTTTTCAAAGTTTATTTTGCACAAAGCGATATTTTTTGTGCATTTTTCTTTTAATTTACTAAAAATTCCATGCACAACTCCAGAAATTGTGCTACAAAGCGGAACCGAAACATATTCTTAGACAGAAAAGTTTTACGCGTGCAAAATTGTCAACAATTTAAACCAAGTAACTACGAAACTGCTTTCAGCTTACACAATTTGCCATGTTAACATATTATTGTTATATTGCGTAAATCCAAGTATTCTACACATTAGTAAAATATTTATTTGGTATGTTTATCTGACATTTTAAATGTACCGTAAATCAAATGCTGTCTGAAATTGTTCATCTAAATGTAATAAATTTCAATTGTGCAAAACGACCAATTCATGGTAATCCAATCCAATTCTAGCTGATTCGTTCGGACTAAATAACTTTTGGTCTGAAAGGCCAGTAAATGCGTATAAATAAGTAAATAATTGAAATCATGTTTGGCTTCTATTTGAAACTGAAGATGAAAAATACATATTTGCAAGAATATGCAAATAAATTTCCAGCTAAATAATTTAAGCCAAAAAAATATAAATTTGGTTTTGATTGCAGTGAGTTCATTTCAATAAAGTGTACAAATCCAATTTATAAATTCCAAAAAAAAAGGCCAGTAAAATTTTAACAATGCCATTGAATATTGATCTCAAAGAGTATAACTTATTGAGTGCAGAATATATAATAACATGCATAGCCTTAATTGATTTATGCATACAGCTTAGTTTTTAAGATGTAAAATTTTAAATTGATTTTATGCCAATACATCAAAAATAGACTTAAAATTTGTTATCTATGATTGCCTGGCTTCAATACTATTAATGCAAAAATATTTTGTAAACTATAAATACTAATTTATACTTCCTATTTAAGTTGTTTGCATTTTTTTGTTAAGAAGAATTTCGTGATACACCGTATCAGAGGCTTAATCATAACTTACGTATATTTATTAAAGTTATGGCCAACACATACTTGCTGGCATATAATTTTCATATTTTCGTACATTGTTTAACTTGCAACGCCACCCACTTCCTGGGACCCCGTCTCTTTGAACAATGTGTGTGCAAAACGTAGGTTTGCGTGCCAGTCGCATATAAATTAGCCGCTTATAATATTCTGTTGGCATTTTTCAAATTTCCAGTTAGCAATTTGGTAGTGTGTGTGTGTCTGTGTGTGGCTAGGTGAAAGAGTTCGTACGCCGTAAAGTATGCAGCTTACGTGCTCAAGGTTTTTGCTCGTGCACCACCAGGCACCACCACACATAACATGAGCCAAAACAAAGAACAAAAAAAATGAAACAGAAGCAACGAAAAAAATACAATTATTAACATATTAATAAATTTTAGCATATCTGAGAGGCCATTATTTTGTGTAATTCTACACGAGCGCAGCTGGGCAACACCTCAACGAAATTGGCAAAAATCAGCAGCACGCCAAATTTGTGTTCCGGAATTTCGGTTTTATGGCGCACTTCACTTATTATTAACCTAATTTAATCAGTTGGCCACCGAAAAATAACTAAAAATACCAGTATTATAACAAAAGACAAATAAAGCGCAGTCTTATCACAATCACTTGCTGTTTACGCTTTTGCCTTCAAGTGGATTAACTGCGTAAACAGCGTCAGTTTTCCACTCATTGTGCCATTTGTGTTTCTTACTCACTATCACGCCGACAATCAGCATAATGAGGCCAATCAATAGCAAACCCAGGCCGGTAAATTGACCGATTTGTGGCACACTCAAGCCAAGCTGTAATTGAGTAAGTTGTTAGAATTGGTATTGGAATTGTGGATCGTTGAACTGCATAGAACTGACCTTGAGCAGCCTGATGTGATCATCATCCAATTTGGCGTGCAGTTGATACATTAACATCGGTGCATAGTGATCATAGGCTATATCCTTTAAATGGCTAAAGTTGAGATAAGACAGAGTTATAGCCTATGCAGTTTTTGCCATTCGATTTTAGAACATCACTCACTCAATTTCCTCATCGCGTTGCACGAACGCACTGAGCATAACTTGTCCCATCAGGCTAATCGGTATGCCATATGTGGGCTCCATTACCACATGCATGCTATGCTCCTGAGCATTGGGCAGTAGTCCTGTCGTATTTTCTCTGTACGACTCATCAGTCATATAGAAATGCGGATGCGACACGTAAAAGGGACCATGATATGTTACGGGTGAAAAATCTAGCACACCATTTAGTGGACATTCGCGATTGGCAACGCAAAAACATCTCGTATCTGGCGCCACTTGGCCGTTGTCAAGGGATAGCTCGGTGGTCTCGTACAGCCAGGCATTGATGCCCTGAACACTGACATTCGATATGCTGTATAGATTTATGTAGCGCGATGCATCTGCTAAAAATATGGAAATCGTTTCATGCCACTGGCGACCCGGCGCCCACAAATCGCCCGTGCTGCCATTGACCTTGCCGCATTCGCCCTCATAGTAACCGGTATATGCAGCGCCCTTCCACAAATGGATCTCCCCCATTTTGCTGAGATCCCCTTTACCCGTGTGTATCGTAAAATTGCCCTCGGCCGTCTTTGAGTTGTTCCTATCGTAGAACCAGCCGAAGTTTTCGCTATATATCGGAAACAACGGCGAATGCAGTAGCACCACAAAATCAATGAGCTCATGGTAGAAACCATCGAATAGCCACTCTCCAACTGTGTACTTCAAGTGGGTGCCACCTCCCTCGCGATTCAGGGCAAAGTTCATAATCTTACGAAATATCCGAGGATATTTGCGCACATAGCTGGCTGCAGTCTGCGAATAATATGACAGACAATATAATAGAGCAGTCAACTATGGAATGCAACTTTTGAGTTATCATCCAATCAAATACTTCATTTATTTGCATACTCACTAGTGTGATAAAGTGTGGTGCAATAACGACATCGTCTAAAGTTCCATTTGATTTCTCAGGCACGAAGTGAAACTCACGTCGCGCATCAAAGGTGACTTCCGGCTGCTGCCAGAACAGGTCCTCCTTGACTTTGTAATCGCTGAATGTATAGGGTCCCAGTTGTTCGAAATGTGGTTTCACATCCGTATTATTCAAATCCTCCGGATTGGTCCAATTGAACAGATAAAAGGTGCTATAAACTGGCACCGGTGCGGCCACCCAGTTCTTGTACATAAACGAATTGGGGGCCAGTGGCAGCATGCCACGTATCAATTGTCGGGATAGACTTGGCCAGGCCGAGAGCAGCACAGTTCCGAGTGTAACTAGAAGGGTGCCCAGGCCAAAGACCCAGATCTTCTGTTGGCGCACACTGCAGCAATCGCAGCACATTTTGCAACTGTTCTACAAACCCAAAAATTACCAATGTTTATAGCAAACGAAGTGTCAAGTTTAAGGTTGTGATAAGATTGGATTATTTTAATCGGAGTTTGATCAATTTAGCTATGCAAATATTCTAAATTTATCCGTTTGATTAGATTATTGCTTTAATGGGTTAATGACTGCTACTAGTGGGGCCAAAACAACAATTCAATTCATAAATAAATGTTTTGGCACTTATAAGCTGATAACGTTGAAATCTAGTTTGAGATTATCGGGTTTCTATTATTCCTCTTATAAATATGTACGAGCTAAGCATAATTTTGGGCTGATTGAATTTCGATTTAAATTGCCATTTAAAAATATGCAATAGTCATATGAACTTACTGACGGCAACCGAACTGAATCGATTCCGATCAGATATTGATACTTTACTGATATCGGTACTGACTCAATTACCTGCTTTCAATAGTATTGGCGCCATAACAACAAGGTTGCCAGATTGCTTTGACCGCTTCTTGTTTGTTTATCTCCTATCCGAAATCCCACAGTAATATTTTGTATTCAGTTTATTGATAACATTACAAGCTTTATTTATAAAAATATTAAGATAACAAATCACATTCCGAAATACATTGTTCTCATTTATTTTTTAAAATTTTTATTAATTACGGCTTAGGGGACTTTAGGCCAATAACTAATAGGGCTCAGTCACTTTCACACTTATTCTGGTGGTCGGTGATGGGATTGAGAAATTCGGCATTATCAGCTGCCCTCTGTCCATACCAACGGCGTTTGAATGTGAGGAAAATTCCAACGGCCAAAAGGATGCAGCCCACACAGAGAAGACCCACGCCCGTATAGCATCCAATTGACGGCAGATTCATTGCCAGCTATAAACAAATGCCATGAATGAACTCTAACTGTAACTTAAGCTACAAAAAATCGTTTCTTTTCACAAATACATACCTTTAGCTCGGAAGCGAGCTTCTTGTCAATAACCGCTGAGCTGGCCGTGGTGAAGAGTGGTCCATAGAAGCTCGGAATGCCAGTCAATATGCTGTGTAACAAAAGAAGGTTTCGTTTTTTTTATATAGTGCACTTATAAAAATGTATTTACTGAAATTATCTGATTTCATTCCATTACTAAAAGTAGATATGCAAACCTACAAATGTAGATTCATTTTTAGAAATTAAAAGAGAGCCTATTTCCTAAACATATCTGAACTATTTTTACTTTTCAGAAAAATATTCCATTTAACAAATTTGCATTAATTTGTATAATCTTTTTCCAGTTTACAATTGTTTTTTTTTTGAGTGTAGATGCTTGGCTAAGTATATATAAATATGTATCACAGACTTACTCAATGTCCTCGTCTGGTTCTATTAACAATGAGATCATGACTGCGGCATTCACCTCTAGCGGCACTCCAAATTTGCGCTCCATTATGATGTAGAAATTGTCACGTTCATAGTTTGGCTCAAAGCCAGTTATTGTGTTGGCATAACTGTCATCCGCGTACATGAAATGAGCTGCTGACAGATACATGGGCGCCCCATCTGCCGAGGGACCCAAATCTGTGGCGCCCGATGCGGGACAATTATTGGGCTGACGATGAACGGGGCAGTAACACTTCATCGCCTCGTTCCTTTGGCCATTGTCGAATGTGTTGGGCGTCACCTCGTATTTCCAGCCCTTGATGCCCTCAATCTCATGGCTCTCGCCCGAATACTCCAAGTTGATAATGCGACGTGTGTCCGCTATGAATATGGTCACTGCCTTCTCCTTGGGCTCATCGGGCACAAAGAGATCGGTGGTGCTGCCATTGAGTCGACCACACTCGCCCTCATACCAGCCAGTGTGATTTGCACCATTCCAGAATTTAATTTCACCCATTTCCTTAATATCGCCGACGCCCGTGTGCACTGTAAAGGCGCCCTCAAACTCCTTAGACCCATTGCGATTGAGGAACCAGGCAAAGTGATCCGACTCAACTTCCGGCGCGAATGGATTGTTCATTGCATAATGCAGAAACTCATCGTAGAAACTGTCAAAGAGCCACTCGCCAGCCGTGTGTGTCACATAGAGGGCGCCACCATTCGCGTTCAGTTCTCGGTTGAAAATACTTTTCACGAGCTGGTTTTTATCTCGCATTTCCGCAGCTGCCGCCTGAAAAAAAGTGAAAAATTGAGTTATCATATTGAATTAAGGTGTTAGTCTGCGACTGAGGGTTTCTATGTGGTAGATATGCGACATTATTGCTTGAGTAAGTTTATATTTTGCGCTGCACTCGTGTAGAAATTTTACATACTATTATATACCATATACTATAACATAACTGATATGCACGAAATGCTATTTACAGAAGGAATTTACTTGTAAGTAAATTTGTATAACAAATTAAAATATTGTAATTGAAGCTTTATATTTAAAAAAGTGAACAATTCGGAAGAATGATCTTAACATGGCAATAAAGATGCAAGAATTGAGAGTTAAATATAAACCCAATTATATGTAATATCACACTTATGCATACTTTCAATAACACTCACAATCGATGGTAGATGAGGTACCGTCACGAGGTCCGTTTGTTTTCCACCGGAGAGTTCCTCCTCCCAGAACCAGGTGCGATTTGGTTTAAAGGTTACCGTCATATTTTCATGCCACTCGAGATCCATTTTCAGTCGCTCCTCTCTGTAGACATATGGTCCCAATTGCTGAAAGTTGGGCTTAACACCATGCAGTTTTACCTCTTCTGCATTGGTCCAATTCCAAAGATACATTTTCATATAGACGGGTATTGGCAGCGTTTCCCATTTATCAAATGTTCTCGATGTGGGCGTCAGCGGCAATGACTACAATTTAAAACAACTGTAATAATAATGAAAATAGAAAAATGCTCATTGCGTTCAACTACTGACATTCATTATGATACTATCTATGAGACTGGGCCACCATATTATGAATAGTAATCCGAAAACTGTAAATAGCGTACCAAGACCGAAAACCCAAACCTTTTGCTGGGTCACTCCACAGCAGCGACAACACATTTTGAAGTGAGTATATGCCTCGAACCCTTCGGGTTGGTAACTGAACCATTACAGCATAATCGCAGTGGTTTTAATCGTTTCATTTGCGATAATCGTGCCTTAATCTATTTTCTTCTTTTGTTTATTTTTTATTTAGCTTTATGTGATTATTCATTATTAATCGTTCTTTAACTTTATGAGTGCGTTTGGCTTTGAAATAATGCACTGAAATCAACTCAAGTATGTCGACAGTGAATCAGACTTTAGTTTGCTATCAGTCTCGCGATAATGGCGCATTTGTAACTGGCTTAGTAAGACACCGAATATTCGAAGGGTGAATAATAATAGCATTGGCGAAACATGCAAGAAATAAGAAATCAGACATACTTTTACACAATTAATATAAACAATAATTTCTCTGTTGCGAACAAATGCATAAAGTTCATAAAACAGATTACTTAATCTAATCGAACACACTCAGTTCAGTTCAGTTCAGTTCAGTAGATAAGTGTGTTATACTGCTGCAAGTGCTGTTTACTGTAAGTTAACTAATAAGACTTACATCAAAGCTGTCGGCTATTTAAATAAAATAGCTCAGCATTTCTCACCACATTATCATGGTTGCTGTAAATCTGCCAATTTTCAATTTCAAGTAAATGTGGATAGGCACAACGAGGTAGTTCATCAAATGCTTTGTGTACTGTGGTATTAATTGGACCTGACATTAATTGAAATACGAGAAGCCAGAAAAGTAAACGTTGAGATTAGCTTATATCATATTGATTTTATCTGGCTGGTGCATTATATGTAGAATGTAATAAGCTATGTGGCAAATAATTCCTTATTCATCATTGGGTTGCAGCAATTCACTTGAATAAATGCATAATCTTGGCAATAATGTTTGCCAGACCATCTCGATGCTACCGTTGATGCATCTGCGGCAGAATTATGTATATGGCAGTCTATTTGAGTGTGTGTGGTTTGGATATTACTACATAAATGTATATTATTTAAATCAGCTTGCCAGTCTTTCAAGCAAATGTTTCAATTGAGAGAATAAGACTATATCATTAAACAAAAGTTCCAAGCCGAATTACAAATTCTCAATTGTATTATATTAAAGATAAATGTTTATAATTTGTATATATTTATATATGTATATCATTTTTTTTTTTTTAAATTTTCAAATATAACATAAATAATTATAGCGCTTTTTAATACACATACACACATAAATTGCAAATAGAGTTGTTAGTTTGTTAGAAAATACGACGACTGCAGTTCAGAACATTTCAGCAACATCAGCTTTACAATTGTTTGTTAACATCAAATAACACTTGGATTAAACGTTTCTTCTATAAATATGCACTTTGTATTCGATTGTAGTTGAGGTAGCTGCATGTTTAGGCCTCAATTGAGCCCTCGGCTGCCAACTGAGCCTTGCGGCTGGGCTGTAACAAAAACAGAAATATAATTAAAAAGTAAGTACGATTTTTTCATTCGCATTTCTCGATTAAATGTTGAATAGCCACCTTGGGATGCATGAGTATGAAGGGCAGCTCAGCGCACAGCTCGCCGCCCAGAGCGCCCAGGAAGAGCTTCACCTTGACCGCATAGGATACAATAATGCCAAAGGCATCCCGAGCATCCTGACTGGCAATGCTGTATGAAATTCAAAGATTAAAGCTGGTACTCTGATTTTTTTGTTTTTGGATTTAATACTTACAGCGTGGTGGAGGCCAGTGCGGTATCCTTGCGCTTGATGTCACCCTCAACGGCAATGCCGGCGCGATCACAGTTGGCCACCAGTGTGGGCACCAGATACATAACCTTCTGCAGACTGGAGCCGGGATTGAGGGGACAACCCTCGCTGGTCTCCATGAACGCAATCGTATTGCGGAATTGTCCATTCTGGAAGAGCACCACATCGACGCCCTGCTGCACCATGGCCTTAATCTTCTTCACCACCTTGTTGGAATTGTTGCGCACACAAATGTTGACCGATATCTTCTCGCCATGATGGTACAGCTGCTTGTCCAGAGTGACCTCCAACTCGAGTTCCCCGGGCGACAAAAGGAAGTCCTTGCGCACCACCGTGCATGGTTGCATACCATCCTTGGTGGGTGCATATTGCACCTTGCGAATGCCCAGATTAATGGTGCTGCGACGATGCGAACGATCGCAATCGTTGTCGCCCGTAAAGATCTTCACAAAGTACTGGACACCACATGGTTGGCTCTCATCGCTGGCCTTCTGCTGCAGCACCACCGATGCTGGTGAGCTGTTTGGCATTTGCATGACAAAGGGGAATGCATTGGAGCCCAATTTCTTGAGCAGACGCTCCTGCATCTTGGACAACTCGATATCCTTCTTCTGTGGCGGGCACACCTGCTGCGACACCAGTGTCAGCTCCTTCTGGAAACGTAAGCCGATCATCTCATCATCCTCGCGTCCATAGCGAAAGTTGCAGACGAGCTGAACAAAGATCTTGCGATTCGTACGCACATACTCATCGTCCAGGACAATGATGCCATCTGCAAAATTAATTGGACACCAGTCCAAATATAGCTATAATCATTGTCACCGACAGACAAACAAATACGTGTCTCGCCCATTTGCCACTGTCGGCCAATTAACACGTAACTAATAAGCGGCTTTGTGGCCGATGTAACTGCTGCTCATTGGCCATTGCATAAATTAAGCCATAATTTAATTAAAGACGTTGCTTATCAACTGAGTAAGTCGATTTCACCACAAACAGACTTAATATAATCTTGGAGGCAAATAGTGTAGCTGTTGGTTCTGCCTGTCCTAAATGGTTTTCTAATATTGCAGGAATGGAGTAAGCTAATTCCATCGTTTACATTTTTGTACTTGTACACTGAACTTACTTAAATGATTTTTTAAAAATTTTAATATTGTTATTCTTGATATTTTGAGGTAGCAACTTCCATTTTATTCACTAAAGTATACCCATAAATATTTATAGAGAATTTCTATTTAGTGTTCGTCAAGCCAAGCTCAGTCAGTCAGTTAAAGTTAAAGTTGTTACATTTTCTACACAAAGCTATCATTATTGTATTAATCCATAATCCAGACTGAAGATTTCAACTATCACCTACCAATTGGCTCCACTTGTGTCACCGAATCCACAAATTCACGCCTATTCATGTAGAGCGTGATCATATTGTTCGGTGAACATTTTTTAAACACCTTAAAGTTGACAACCATTTTGATGCAGTTGAGTTTCTCGTTCGATATCCAAAACAATTAACTATCTAACACAACGTTTCGCGCTCGCCGGTCTTGAATGAGGTTAGTAGTTGGTTTGTTGTTCAATTTCGAGCTACGCCGCGTTGCGTTGTTCGCGTCGTTTTCAATTAGCGGCCAATGTCAGTCCGTCATTTATACCTGGCATTCTTGGCACGGCAGCAAATTCAATTAGCTCGCGTAGCTGCATCTTTCTAGAATTCAAACCATTCACTGTTGCAAATTTACTAAGGCTTCCTTCCTCGCTGACTTTTTGGCTTTGTCTTTGATATTGACATTGCTGCAAGTACAAAACAAAAAAACAAAAAACAAAAAAACAAGAAACAAAAATCGATGGCTTGCCATTAAATAATACGCACAGAACATGGCGTATTAGCAATGCATAAATAGCCAACTTAACGAAATCAATAATGTGTGCGTGCAATTCTGTTTTTCTTACTTTTCCTTTCGGTCTTTATTTTGTTTGTTTTCATTTTGCATTTTGAATGACGCACGCAAATATTATTACGTACTAAGCGTGGCATGTGTCGTAATTCTTACTAATTAAATTGTTAACAAATGGCAAAAGTTATAAATACTTTCTTAAAGCACAAAGAGTGCTTTTTAAATTACTCAAAACTTCATTTTATACTTTAAAGAACTGTAGAAAATAATACTTTAGTTATCAATCATTAAGATATGTTGTCCGTAATTGATATAGATTGTTGAGTATTTAATCTGTGATCTTTCTCCATTTTTTCTTCTATAAAAAAAATAGTAAATAAGTAAATTAGCATTTAAAAAACTTATTTCAATATTAGCTTAATTGCACATGGAATGCTGACCATTTAAATTGTACTTTATTACAATTACTTCAGAATTCAGGGGCATTAGAAAAGTTACGGACATATTTTGTTTTGCCATGTTATGAAAATGATTTCCACTGCATTCAATTATGTATGCAAAATTATGACAGCCTAAGTCTCTCACACCCTGAACTTGTGCGTTAGTAAATCACATTAGCATAAAGTTGGCTACTTAGTAAAGTCAATGAACGTAATTATTATGCTCCATACTCACATTAAAAATATGAGCAAAGTTGTCTGCAATATATTGTGCCTTATTGTGTTATCGTTGTTGAATGTGTGTGTGTGTATGTGTGTGCGTGTGTGTGTGTGTGTATGTGTGTGTGCGTGTGTGTATGTGTGTGTGTGTGTGTATGTGTGTGTGTGTGTGTCTGAGGGCACGTAAAATTAACATGTATGGGATGGCAGCAGTGGCAGTCGCCAGGGTCCAACAAAACCGACAATGAGTCTCTTAATAATAGCAAAAGTTTTGCACTTACATTTTGTGGGTTGTGTTAGTCAATGGGCGTGACCATTGGCACGCCCACCGCCTACGCCCATTTAAATGCCTTAGTGGGCATATAATTTAAACAAAGTATGGCGTAGATATTATCATGTTCCATGCTGATGCAATATGCTAAGAATTGCGTAAATATATGCATGAATAAAGGCCAAGTGCTTGATTTATAAGTACTTTGTACACATTACTAAAATCTACACTCTGAAAATGGGTCATGGGGCTAAGAAAATGGACGTACAAACAAGAAATAAATATCCTGTATTGTGTAAGCATATGTATAGAGACAAACGAAATGTTCTATTAATTTCGTTAAAGTTTATTTTCTATTCCGTCGAAATATATTTGTTTATGCAATAAAGATTGCACTTTAAGATATTCTTTTTTTCTTCAGAGTGTATGGCAGTGTAAGGACTCCAAATAGTGTTGTGCTGGGGTTTTTGAAAGCACACTCAAAATCAATCAAGTTTAAGAGGCAAGCGCCCACAGACCGCACCCAAGTGCTTTTAGCCTTCACACAAGTTTAGCTTCTTAGTTGTGTTGTACTTGCAACTTAACACATGCATGAACACTCATTCTTATGCATGTATATTGTATATGCTGCAACTTCACGCACTACAAGTTTAACCCACAATGGCGTCGACGCCAACCACAAAGCGCCACGAACAACAATGCCAACTTCAATTATTTGCGCGCAATTGTGCAAGTGCAGCCTCTCAGTGTCTCTGCCTCAAAACTCACCCTCTTCCCGCTTCCCAGTCCTTTGTGCCACTCTTCAACTGCAAGTTCTTGAAGCTATTATTCTTTTGTATTTATTTTGGACTCTTAAGAATTAGAGCGCTAAAGCTTGCCTGAAAATTGAATTAAATTTGTAATCGAAAATTCAAATTTCTCATAGATTTTGGCCTGACAAGGAATCGCCGTAGAAGAAGCTGTTCCGAATCACATTCAAACCTCACCTGAGTTTATACATTTTACTTTTAGCTTTAATGTGCTCTCCGTTAAATACAATGATCTGAATGGCTTACGATCGAAACTGTGCTGCACCTGCCTTGCTATGGACCAAAGGTGCTAATTTACGCAATTCAATTCAATAGCCTGTTGCAAGACAAAAGCCAAAAATGCCAAATTGCATTGGTGCAATCAGTGAGATTGCCACAGTATCGGCTCTGGCTGCAGCAAGTGCAATTGTCGTTGGCCAAATTGGCTGGCGCACAACTGCAATGATAGCCAGAGTCAAAGCCAAAGCCGGAGCCAAAGCCAAATACAAAGTGTTCAGGATACATAAACAAAGGCGCCTTTAGGCCCGAAATGGTGGCAATGTTTAAAGCCAGAGTTGATGTGCCAACACGTGCGCGCAAGTAGCTATAAATTTATAGGCCAGTTGGGCAAATTGAACATCAACATCAACATTGTCAATAGTATTACGATTATCATGGCCAACAGCACGTAAAATTGCAGTGAAATACCAACAACAACAAGAACAAATGCTTGTCTTATTGAAGGCGAAAGGCAAACAAAAATTGGCAACATTGGCGCCAACGCAAATGTCAACAGCAAAACCAACAACGCCAACTACTAGAACACGTCAAAGTGCTCTGGTGTAGTGTGTACGACTACCAAATACCCTAACATACATTCGTACAAAGGAAGCGAAATTGTTCTGACAGTGATAACGAGCAAACCACATTGGCATTTTAGATCTCAAACTTTTATAGTATTTGAGTTTGCTGTATAGCCAGTTGGCTCTTGATGGTATATTTGTAATTAGTTATTTCAGATATTTTCTTTTACTCCCAGATACCCATTTGTCATGTGTATAGGGTAGAGCAAGAACAACATTTTGGGGCAAGCAACACCAACAAACGGCAATCAACGTTGTCGCAGTCGCTTCCATTTCCAGTTACCATTAGTCGAAGGAAGCAGGGCCCGAGCCAAGAAAAAAAAAAGCACAGAAATGTACAAGTACTGCATGAGCGAACTTGGCGAGGACGGGGACGAGGACGAGGACGACAAAGTGGACGAGGACGTGGACGCGAACGACGACGTCATCGTCGGGGCTGACGATGTGCAAACTGGCGAAGTGACAGCAAATGGCGCGGAAACTGTGTGCGCCAACGTCAACTAATCGTGGGTGAACAAATCTCTCTATATATCTAACACACATACACACACACACACCGACACCCACACACACACACACACATAATACATACATAAGCACACATAGACATAGACAGCATTTAAAGCTGTGTTTTTACACCACCCTCCGCAGCCAGCAGGTGTTTAGTGTTATGGGCCATGGCCACGGAATTTCTTGTTGTTTAAGCCAACAGCCACGCCCTAAAGGCGTCATGGTCATGCAATAATTGCTTTGATATTTGCATTGATGCGTTCAACGTCAACTGCTCTTTGCTGCTGACTGTTGACTGCTGCCGATGACTTGACTCTATCTCTCCCCTCTCCAAATAGTCAAATAAATTTCAATTGCATTGCCACACGTAAACAGCCGACTGAAAGCGCAGAACAAACCATATATAATGTTTTGGAGTTGATCATTCTTGGGTAACTTTAATTCGATTAAATTTAACTTTCACAAAATATGGTTAGTTGTTAATTTTAATTGTTTCGTTGCATGCAAAAGCAGCAAGCGCTCGGGGCTTTAAGTTAACGAGTCCTTGAACTACACACGCTCCACATTTCGAAATCTGTATTATATAATATAAAATATAAATATATTGAATAAAATATTCAGACTTTACTTTAACATTTGGCATTTTCATTGTCTTTAACACACCTTTTCCTTAAAAAAAAATACACAAACAATATTTTTTTTAGATAATGTCCTTATTTTTAATGGTGTACTGTCCATCGCGATACTCACCTAAGCATTTCCCCTATCAGGAAATCTTAGTTTATACCTTACTTATTGTGGACTGATTTATTAACAATTTGTCTTAATGTATGTATGTCCCCGTTGGCTATTTATAAAATGCTGTATGTGGCTGCAGAGTCCAGTCACAAGCTCTTCGTTCACACACTTGATACATTTTTGCCTGCACTCTGCATAAATTCAGCTAAAAAGGAACGGAAATATTGTGTGCACAAAGCCAAAAAGACTAGTTTCGTTACAGAATATGTGCAACAATTTGGGAAGAGGATACCACAAAGCTGTTGTTGTTGTTGTTGTGAGCATAGTTTTGTCGCTGCATCCCAGAAATAACATTATTGCTAGCTAATTTCCCATGTGCATGCTTGCTTGTTAAATTGATCTATGGTCAGGACAGTCAGGACAGTCAGGCGGGGCACTCAATCGAGCCAGGGGTCGGGGGAGCAAAGTCTGGCAAAAGCTGCAAGCCCATGTTGCACGATGCTGAGCCATAACGCAAAATATTGTCAAAATACCTGATGCACAACAATAGATGCAACTTGTGCTGGCCCAACAACAACAACAGCAACAAGAGAAGCAACACGCATAACCTACCCTACCATGGTATTTGTGGTGGCTTTTTCGACACAATTTTGCAGATGACATGTTCAATACACAAAGTTGCGTGCTTAAACTCGTCCGTCCCCATTGTTATATACACAGGTACATGTATGCATGAATGTGTATATATATATATATATATAGAGAGAGAGAGATAGACCACAGAGTCCTTACTTTATTTGACTGTCAGCACGTGTTCAGGTCTGCCTTCCGCTTGACTAGCTCTGTCTGTATATATTTTGTACCTGATTCTATGGCAGCAATTGCCGTTACAACAAGTGAATGAGGCTTTATGTGATTGTGAATGTTGGCGACGTTGTCTGCTTTTATTTATCGTACACTAAGCCCAAACTGGTTAACCTTGACCTTATTACACTGCGATGTGAAGTTGTTTGATATTTACTTTTTGACTTCAAAGCTCTGCTTGAAAAACTAATATAAAAATTGAATAACTTTAAATGTTTTGTTACATTTCCATTCAAGAAGCATATTTAAAAATTCTAATAATAGAAAATTATATATAAATATGACTAATCAAGCCTGTTGCTAAACATTCATTGTTAAATTCAAGAGAAGAAGAAGACTATTGTAATATTTCTACACATTGTTATAAGCATTTTTCGTCAATGTACCTTTAATACGCAATATTTTTGTATAGCTTTGCCTTTAAGTACTCACTTACCTCACTTTCTGAATTTGCATTTTAACCGCAGAGGGACTGTGTCTGCTCCTGTTCCACTGCTCCCTTCGCTTCCGAAATTTTGAAATAAACGCAAGGCATATTTTTATTTATGTTGTTTTTTTTTTTTTTTTTTTTTTGCTTGGTGACATTATCCTATTAACACATTTAATGGAGTCACACACGCGCGCGACTTTGTCTCATCATAAATCTGATGGCAGCCACAGCGGGAAATGCGGAAAATGTTGGCCGCTGCTGTTGGGCTGCGGGCTGTCTGTGCCGGGGCGTTAAGCAGACACAGGAAATGTGGGCATGGTCTGTCTTCTGTCTGCGTGATATATATGGGCTCATATTGGATATTTATGCCTGTGAGTTTGCTTTCGCCTTACCTAGATTTATGCATTGTCTTTGGCATTGTGATAACGACCGAATTGTTAAAAGTTCCTGCAAAAGTTTTCCTACGGCTGCCATCAAATTAGTCTGGCGCCTAAGTAATAAACTTGATGTACGTGTCGATCTTATCGCCCAAATGACGTTGACCGAAAATGATTGAAACTTTTTCCGTTTTGGTCGCTGTCAAAATTGTTTTGTTTGGCAAAAATCTAAAAACCGAAAAACCAAAAACCGCTGCTAAAACTTCAGCTTCACCCACAAATATTTATGCATTTTGGAAAGTTTCTAAGCACACCCAAGGGTACGTTTTAGGTGAGAAAGATTTTGGCGTCGGCCAAATTATATATTGCTGCCAATTTAGCTGGCCAAATATGCGGCTCATTTGACCAACAGCACATTTCGTAGGTAGGCTGTTAACTGCCCCAACAGTTTGTCAGCTTCGAGGCGAGAAATTTGACTCTCCTTTTTGAGTATACTTTGGAAATCCATTAAATTTTAATTTAACCGAGTATCGGATAATAAACAATACAGCTACTTTAAACACTACTTAGTTTGTTCAACTATTGCCAATAGAGATAAGCTGCATGTGTAGCTAGGTGTATCTTACTTCTGACTTCTTCGTTTCCATTATAGATATGTATGTGTCTTGTGTAAAATATATATCTTTCTAGTTAAAGAGCTTTTATCTTTGGAGCACCTTTGACTTTATTCACACTCGCCTCTTTTAACATTTACACTTTGGGCAGACGCGCCTTGGGGCAGCTGTCAATGTGCAGAGGACAGCAAATTTTGTGCCACAGAAGAGATTTTTATATGCTGCAGCATATCCTAAATGTTACAATGCTTGCCAAATGCCACATGTGTCGGAGCCAAAATGAAATCTTTCTCTAACTATTCACTTTTATTTTTTGCTTTCTATTTTTTGTTCAAATTTTTGTTTTATATTTCATGTTTTTGTAAGCTGTTGAGGCAAATGCTGACAAGCATTGTATTTTTTCGTTTTTGCTTTTTTTACATGTTGTTTCTGGGGGCAACATTTGAACATGCTTTGTAAAGCAATTAGTGCTGACAAATGCCAGTCTTGACATTAAGGACCCGAAACTGTAAATGTAACTGGAAACAGTAGATGTTACTTTAACTGTAGCTGCAAGTGTAGACATTGTATGTCATGCTGTCTGGCGTGTCAAAAGCGATTTGTCATGCAGCAATATGTAAGGGTTAATAGTCCACTGACAGCCTGATTGATTGCCTCGGCTGAGTGTTACAAGCAAAGCTTTTATTATTTTCAGCAAAGCACCGCCAGTTACTGTCAACCATTTCTCTGAAATGCTTACTTTGCATATATGCTGATTAATCAATCGTTTGTTTAAAAGGCAGATGTGATTTGGCAGAAATATGAGACGCTCGCATTGATTATGGAGGGGTAATGCAGTGAGTAAGTGACTTAGCAAGTTACCTAACAGAGTGAATGTCTCTCTATTAAGATATTACATAAGGATACCCAAGTTAAGTTACAAATACGCCAGCTCTTGGTTTACAAACAATGTTTATTTAAACAATTGTATTTGATAACTGTGATATACTTATTATATCTATTCAAAAATAAATAAAATATATTATGCATAACTTTTCAATTAACTGTAGAAAAGCTAGAAAAAAAATATGCAGCATACTTTTAGGCATGTGAATTGGGATTGTATAACTATTTAAACTGCTTTAACAAATACCTCTAACTCTGCCAAATACTTACAGATTATCGAAGGACATGATGCGTTGGAATCGCAAGCACCAATTCCAATTGCATTTAAAGATAATGGTATCGTTTAAGAACCCAAACACAAATTTCACTCGCAGAACCGAACGGAAATCAGATGAAATTGGATAAGTCTTATATTCTCTGAAACTCGCTTTATATTGCGATATCCTATGAAAATATTATACATTTACCAAAATCTAAAGCCACACGAGTAAAGGATAAATTATCTATTAAATAAGATTTCATGAATAAACATTTTTCCAAGCACATTTCAAGTTTATGTTTTTTCGCATCATGGCCAATTAAATAAAATCTTACCTGAAAATAAGTGGTAGTATCCTGTGTACTAGCCTAACCGACCAGAAAGCCAATGCATTTCATTAAATTGAAAATGTTGTACTTCCAAAGTGGATGCAAGCCATAAAAACAGACTGGCGAACATGTTGTCGGTTGGGGGAGGGGTGTTGGCCTCGCGTATACTTGAGTAAGCTGACTGATTAAATTTACACATCGAACCACAACTGTTGCACCGAAAACTAATAAAAAGTCAGGGGAAGAGTGGCAGCCAGCAGACAAGCTCGAGTGGATTTTATATTCTTCACAGGCTTGAACAAAGCAAAGGTGCAGCAGCTGGCAGACGGGCAACTGGCAAACTGACAGCAGATGCTGCCTGAGGCACTCTAACTTCAAGTTGCCAGTCAATTGATGGCAACAGATGGGAAACAAGTTGGCATCGTCTTCATCAATTGCCTGTAAGTGGCTGTAGTAAAAATGTTTACGTTTCTGCATAAAATTCGAACTTAAAATACCAGTTCCTGGCATACGCGACGTATGCGCAACATATTTAAACTTAAATGGATTAAGACAGCACTACATTCTCAACTGCTGTTGAAACGATCTCTGTTTTTGGCTTTTTAATTTGGTTGCAACGCCATTTGCCAAAGAGCACTTGTTAATCAATGGCGAACCTCGACCAGTATTCAGTGCTCCCATTTTGATGTGCAATCTCAGGCGACGTGAACGGACAAGCTCCATTTGTATGTGCTGTCTTGAGTGACAACTCTCGATGCTCCACGCCAATTTCGAATGCAATGCAGCAGCACAAAACACAGGGCGCCATTGCCAATGCCTTCTCTTATATTCATGCATAAATTCAACTGTTTTTCAGCCACTCAAGTGCAAGAGTTCCAAAGCTGCCAATTTTTTTAACAAGCCAAATGGAGAAAATAATTTTGTGAAGAGTTGTCTTTGACTTGTATAAAATCAAATACCCTTTAACAAGAATATACAGCAGATAAGAGGTAAGTTAAGATGAACTTATGATATCGACTCAGCTACTTGTTCTGATCAAAAGCTCTTAAGATTCTCGTAAGCACAACATATTTCGTAGCAAAATAAAACCACCCCCAGCAAAGGGCTAAAAAAAAAAAAACGTATCAGTAAGATTCATGGCTGACATAAACAAATGGCTGTAGCCTAGCATAATGTGCAATTGGACCTCCTGCAGTCGGCAAGTTTTAAGAGCATAATTTTCAATGCCCTAACGAAGGAGGAGACAATCAATATATCTTTCTAGTGCACTTTGCCAGTAAATCAAAGCCAAATATGGAAAAAGTAGCCGCAGCGAGTGTGGCAGCTTGTTCACAACGCAATCAGCAACAATGGGAAATCCAAATTCGAATTCGCAGGGCAGCCGCACGACGGAAGTGTGCCGCAAAACGGAAACGGAAGCAATTTTCATTTGCGTTGAGTTAAAATGGTGGCTCTTGTGGTAGCACACTTGGGGACAGGCCAGCGCGAAGGGCTAACAGCAGCAGCTTCTGCACATGTGGCCCCACATGTTACAAGAATAATTCTAGTTTTCACACACACTCACACACACACACACACAATGAACCATAATGGGCGGCAAGTGTGGCCAAGTGGCGATGCGCCCCAAGTAACCGCAAAACGTTGCAAGTGCCGCATTTTTATTTAATAGATTGCATCGCTGATTCGCATTGTCCCCTTCGTTTAGCTGCTTCGCTTTGGCTTTGGTATTTCATATTAATTTTATTTGATTTTTGTCAACGATTTTGGTTTGGCATTTTTTGCTTTGCGGCAAATGCGACACGTAGCTGTTAAAGTTGAAATAAATTAAAATGTTTTTTTAAATTTATTATTTTTTTATTTTTATTAATTTTATTTTCCATAAACTGTCACAATGTATTACGGTTTTAGCGCTTTAATTGTTGAACATAAAAAAGAATTGTAGTTGTTATAAAAACGAAAAAAATGTTCTTAAATTTATAGAAGCTTGTGTTCTTCTTGTTATTTTAAATTGAATAAAAATAAATCGTTTGGGTTAAATGGTTGGGTTTCAGTTGTGAACATTTAAATGATTGGAGTTATTTTTATTTGTATGCTAATAAACATATTCTAATGTATTTTTTGTTTGTATTTCTTATAATTTAGTGATTTTAATTTATATGTGTTTAAAATCTATGCAACTAGCTAAGTGCTAATTTTTACGTACTTACTTATAATCGAAAACTTATGAAAATGTATAATTTAGTGGTTAGCCTAAACAAAACAGTGGCTGCTCAATTTTGAATCGCATTTGCCAAATGTACAGCTTTCAATGAATTTCATCATCATTAATCATTTCAGTTTCTTCTCATTGCTCTTATTAAGAATTCCATTCAACTTCTTTGTTTTATTTACAAAATTTACTTTGATCACATTTAAAATGTGTGTCATTTTTTGCTTACGAACTAGCTGCCTACTTGCTTATTTTCTTTCAATTAATTGTGCATTCAGTGATGTCCACAAAATTTTGTATACACACAGATGCAGAGTTATATCAAAAAAGTGTTTTATAAATAAAACTACGATATAAATGAAACGCTCGTAATACACTGCGTATGAGCAATATTTATCATTAACAGCAAAATGGCAGTACATAAATAGGTATGTATGGAAAATGCTCAAAGATAGAAATGCGTTTTGTTTTACAGTCTCCTTCCCCTACGCTTGTTGCTGAAATGCAGTTTAACCAGCTTCCAAACCAAATGTCTTCATTTACTCGAACTTTTTTTAAGTTTGTGTTTTGAAGACATTTCTCAAAGCTCTGGGAAAATCAACAGACATGTTTTGAAGGGGGGAGTGAGCAACAATGATAAATGAACTTAATTACTAGAACTCAAATCCCAATTACTTCACATCACTTTGACCCCAATGAAAACAAACCAAAAAAACAAAAAAAAACTCTCATTAATTATACGCCACGTTTGCCGAAGAGCTATTGCTCAGGTCCTGTGGGAAACTCTCCTGTGGCTTACGTCGCTGTCGTGCCCAGTGTTTGCTTGGCAAACTTACCCACTGATGCTGCGGTTGAGGAGGCTCCTGCTCCTGGTGGTGCTAAGCTCCTGGGTCAGTTAACGCTGACCAGTGGCTCCAGCGTACTGCTCAAATGCACCAACTGCTGCTGCACCTCGCGCAGACTGGCCAAACTTCCCATCTGCTGCTGTTGTTGCGTCGCCGATGGTTGTGGCGGTGGTGGCAGCACCACAACCACAGCCTCAGCGGCACCCGACACCATTGGCAGCATGGGCGATGGGGCACCAGTTGGAATTACCGTTGCGGCCGCTGATGCCGCTGCCAGCGCCGTTGCACAATTGCTCTTGCTGTTGTTGGGCGAATGCGATGCACTGTACATTAGGCGACCCATGCTGGGATGTGGATGCACTTGGGCAACGGCCGGTGGCGGCGGCGCTGGTGGCAGCACTAGTTCATCAATGGTGCAAACACGATCATCAATGGGAAATGTAAAGTTGATTTCCTTGCCGCCACCACTTGCGGCATGCGATGGCGTGCTGCCATTTGCTGCACTCTGAATATGACCATTTGTTGTGCTTGTGTTTGTTGCCAGTGTTGCCATTGTTGTTGGTGTTGGGGTCGTTGTTGTTGCCGCGGTTGCCTCTGCTGGCGATGTGGCGAGTGTTAAAGTGGTTGTTGTTGTCGGTGAACTGCCATTGCCCAGTGTCGTTACTGTGGTCGCTTCCAAATTCTTTTCCAAACATTTGCTCTCGCCTGCGGAGGAAAACAACAACACGAGTGATGAGTATTCGAGGACAGTGGTGTGCAAAAGTAAAATATGCAAATTATTGTTTTTGTTTATAATAAAATATGTAAACTTTCAATTAGTATATTTAATAATATTATAATATAATAATAATAATAATAATATATTAAAGAACAAATCAAACTTTATGCATGCAGACTTGCTCAAACTATAACATTTCTTTCCAATGAAATTTGCATTTATTTTAATCCATCCGTTGCTTTGGGTACAGCTGCCTCTGCACTTCAATTCAATTTCTCGAGCACATTCTAATTTATGTATACATTTGCTGACTCTTTGAAGTTCTTTACCAAATGTTATTTGCTTCTTAAAATGTGGAATTTTCTAAGAAACAGTCTTCAGCTTTTGCACATAAGATACTTTAGTTAGCCAAGACTTTGACAATTCCAGCTGCTCTGATTATTTTGCTGGCTTCTCAAAGTTTTAATTTTAATATTTTATTTTTCATGAAATTTCTGCTCTGAAAATTGGTGTTTTCATTGTCATTTGTTTCTCCTTGTTTGATGCTCGACTATATTTTCGTCTGCTTCAGTTTATTTATTATTCGTTATGCTTTTTTATATACGCTTGTAGCATTGTCGACTTTTTTAATTTCATCTGTGCTTTCATAAAAATGTCTATCTATGGATATTGAATATCATGTTGATCCCATTCGAGTTCCATTTGAAGCTGTTCGATGGTATTTCACTTTTTTTCACAGGATATGAGGTGGACTATTTCGCATTTGCAAGGCATGGCTATCTTCAATCTATCGGGCACCAGTGCAACTGCTGCAGAACTGACTGCAATTGTCAATACTCGCATTACGTGTCCTGAGTGGCTGCAGGTATGTTTGCAGTGTGCTCAACTCTGGCGGCAATAGCCGCTTGAATTTTTGAGTGTGGAACAATTTTTTATTTCCACATTGTTTTTTACGGTATGTTCGCTGGAAGGTTCGCTTATCGAGGGAATCGAATGCGGTGTGTAAAAACTTTCTGTTGCGACAGCCTTGGCGACCATTTTTTATTGCTTGCCAAAAAAAAAAAAGAAAAAAAAATACAACGAAAAACTGCTACAATTGCGCAAAATTCCGAAGTTTGCGTTTGTTTTCCGTTGGAGCTGCGTTTCCCTCGAGTGCGTTCTGCTGAATGGCACTACCACGTTGGCCCCGGGGCCAATTTGCGCTAAGGTAACCAAGTTAGGCTGGGGCAGGTGTGTACACAAACATTAGCGATGGCCTCCAATGTACTAAATCGCAGGTCAGCTTGAAATATATTTATTCCTCATTTGGGCAAGAGCGGCGCAGGGAGCGGAGTGCAAAGGCTACTCGACATAATGAAGCACGTACTTGTAATTAATTAAGTGTGGCCGCTGCTTTCTTTTTAATTTCGACAAAAATTTTACGTGCTAGTCAAATGAAAAATAAAGTACATATAAAAATAAAAAAAAATAAAAAAAATTGAGAAAATCCTGAAGCAGGCACACAAATATCACTCGGTCTTTGGCAGGTAACGAACGCAAAGACAGTTTTTCATTTCGACACTTTCCGCAAACTTGGCGCCTTGCCCAAAAGAATAAAGCATTAAACTCATGTGCCAGGCTTCAATTTGTGTTAGTTTTTCTTTTCCTGCAATTTATACTCACTGCCATTCAGATGATCCTCCCTGGTGTAGTAGCGTGCTCGATTCTTGGAGAAACAGGCCACCAGTGATAAGATTATGACGGCAAGCAGCACAAAGATGATGCCACCCAAAATAGCCAATGTATTAAGACCGCCTGCAAAAAAAGATTAAAAAGGAATGTAATATAAAAATACTCACTGAATGCATTTTCAATTACAGCTGCCATTGTAAAGATGCATTAAAAACGCTTACCATGTTCAAGAAAGTTATATGAAGTGCTTGCCGCATTCTGTTCCTCGTCGCTGATATAATCGAGGCACGTGTGCAGCCCGCCAATGTCCAAATTAATTATTTCAGCGCCACGCAAATTTTTTGGCAAAAAGCAAATTGGATACGTATCCCATTTCCACTGCAGCTGCACAAGTGAAAAGCAAAGTGGACCAAACAATAAATTAAGCTCTGCCTTGCGCAAAAGGTTGTCTATTTTATATTTGGAATTGAAATTGAATTTGGACTCACTTGTCGGACGACATTTATTAATTTTCCCATATGGCATTCATCGCATATCAACGGATTATTATCCAGCCTCACATTGCGTATACCCTGAATTCGTAGCGCCGTATCCGCATTGATGCCATATAATTGATTTCGTGATAGGTCTAAAAACTGTAGGAACCAAGAAGAAAAACATGGTTAAATGCTGAAAAAGTGTGTAATTATTTGGTGCATGGTATTTGCCTATCAAATGGCAATTAGCCACAAATGGCGCCAAAACATCGGTTACATTGTTTAATTGTTGTCCAGCCACAAACAATAAACCAAAGAGCAACCAGAGCAACCAGAGCAAAGCCAACAGCCTGAGTGAAGTGTGCGACGATGAATGCTACTATACACAATTAAATTCAATTAAAATGAAAAGCTTAATGGCATCAACTGATTGTTGCTTTTGTCAGTGTTCTGTCATAAATTTGCCACAGTCAACATGACAACAATAACGACAAACAATGTAGGTAGGAGTGCTGCGAGTAGCGAGTGATTTGTTCGACTTGAAAGTACCCTGTTAGTGGTACAAGGGATGTGAATAACTAAAAAGCATTTTAGTTGAAGTCCTTAGCTGATATTGCTCTGTAAAATGGATTAGCTTAAAGTTGTATTCTGTAAAATATAAAATAGAATCATCTCTTAATCCTTAAGATGTACCCTGATGTAACATCTGCCCTTGGGTACGACACACTTTACTCAATTTCATCATACACCTTGTTAACAATTGTATGTGAGTGTGTGGAATAACAATGACAATGCAACTGTGAAAACAATACTCAAAGAGAACGAACGGGATGGAGAAAGAGAGTGACAAGTAGGAAGGACACGATGTACAAGGACGCAGGCAGACCGAAACTAAAGAAATAGAGACTGTCAGCCAAGTTGGCTTAGCCACAATTACAAAATAAATGCATTTTCTTGAGCACAAACTGAAACTAAAACTGAAACTGAAACAGAAACAGAAACAGAAAATCGAAAATGGTGAAAGCCAACAACAGGAAACTGCAAACAGGCAGCAATGCGATTTTGTCATTTTGTCAATGCATCTTGTTGAAATACGTTTACAATTGGCCAAAAAGTTATCAACAGCCAAATAAATTCACAATTGTCTACACACACACGCAGCACACAAGGACAAAAAAAAAAAAGGATTCTGTTCATGGTTGCTCCTTCTTTTGAATAGCAAAGATATTACAATAGCTTTGAGAGGACGGCGTTGTGTTGTGTAAGGCAATAACTTTACATTGGTTTATTCAATCACCGAGAAGAACTTACCTCAAGCTGTCGACACGGATCGATAACCTGCAATGCCATGTTGTCCAATGAATTTCCGGAGATATTCAAATAGCGCAACTGTCGAAATGGTTTTAGCAATCCAACAGGCAGTTGACCCATATCCGCAATAGCCAAATGCGTTAGATCCGGTATCAGCTACAACGAAGGACAAATAATTTCAACATTAATTGATGGATGGCGACGCACTCAATCAAGTTGCCTGAGCGTCTCACAATTTAAAGACCTTAAAAACTGACCTCAAACGTTTCATGCATATCCTTTAAATCCATAAGGACGTTGCCACTGATGTTCAGCGACCTCAAGTTGCTTAAGCTGCGTACTGACTGCGGCTCCAGGCGCACCAGCTTATTGTAGGAGAGGTCGAGAAATGTGAGATTGGTCAGCTGAAGAAACGAATCATTCGGTACTTTGGCCAACCGATTATACGATAAATCTAAAGAGGATAAGAGAGAGTGTGATAGAGAGAGAGAGAGATATATAGAGAGAGAGAGAGAAAGAGAGAGAGAGAGAGAAGTGGAAGAGAATTTAGTGAGTTAGCTGTAAGCTCGATGACTATAATTTCAATGGCGCACCCAAGTGATTAAGACTTTTCTGCATGCGAAAGAGTTGGTCCACGACCACAGACAATTGATTGCCATCGAGTAAAACTTTTGTGAGACGCTTCACGTCGCGGAATTCATCCTTGTCAAGGAATTTGAACTGCAAGAAACAACAGGAAGGGAACCAAGAAATAATTGGCGAATGGCTGAGAAGTTTTCCATTGGTGGTTTCTTTGACGACATACCTCGTTGCGTCCCATATCCAATTCGGTTAAAAGCGGCAATAAATTGTACAATTGCGGATTGATTTTTTTCAACTGACAATTGCGGCACTTGAGCACTTTCAGCTCCTGCAAAAAGGGCAAAACAGAGGCACGATACCGGAAAGTGCGTACAGTGTACAAACTGAACAATGTTGCTGTTGTTATTTTGGTTGCTGTTGCGTATACTCACGGAGACATCGCGAAATACATCCGGCTGTAAATCCTGCAGCGGATTTCCGCTCAAGTCCAGGTACTTGAGTCTGCTCAGCATGAAGAAGTTGCGCTGCACGAGCTCAACAATTGAATTATCGCCCAAATTAAGACGTCGCAGATCCTGTTCGCCACCAGCCACACCCCAAAATAGAGTTATACAATTGTCAAAAGTTTATTTTATGGCCACGCACCAAATTTAAATTAATAATATTTCATGCGACACATAAAGCAAAATTCATGGCCAATAATAATTTATAAATCCAGACCGGGTACAAATATTGCCAAGCTGCGCTTCGGACCGGAAACTAACTTGCTAAATTCGGCATGCCGAAAATCAAATACCCTTGTAGACTGGAGTCAAACGGATTGTAACTAAATTCCATTGCATATTTACAAAGAAAAACAAGCGATTGTTGCATATATCAAATGTATGCGGTATAAATATTGACAATTCTTTGTATGCCAAGTCTTAAAAAAAAAACCCAACCGGTTGGTCCTTGATGTTTAACCAGGTCTAGTCGCAAAAATCTACTCTGCCTCTGCCTTACACACTTTGTAGCAGCATCATAATACTCGCTGCAACAGTGTAAAAACTTTCGAGAACGGCTGCAGCAAAGGAACTCGGAGATATCGTTACAAGTGCGTGCAGCGGGCAGAGAGGAAGAGGAAGTGGAAAGCAGCTAGCAGCAGTGGGGAAAACAACCAAATCGAAAGCAAATTGAAGAAAATGCACCAAGTTTTGTGCACTGACACTTCCGTTCAAGCCGTCGAGGCGAAAGCAAAAGCAAAAGCAAAAGCTTTAGTTTCACTTGCAGCTGCAACTGCAGCAAACTTTAATTCGGGCCCGAAGAAACTTTCATGCAGATGAAGGCAACAATTTTTGGTGCTGGCTATTAAAAATTCCATGATATTTATTACAAAGTGACTTAAAAGCAAGTACAAAACTATGCAGTCGAAATCTGCTCTAATATTTGAATTAGTTCTTTTACTTTTTGGAGCGTTGAATGGCATATCGAATAGCAACAGAACTTTGCGAGAAGTGCCACAATAAGTATCCAGGGGTGTTAAGTATAAGTATATATATAAATTAAATTTGCTTGAAAACCTACGAAAACAAACTAATATCTTGAACTCTGATCTGAAATTTAACTTCGTCTACAAGGGTATACAATCAATAGCGTGCCTGGGATAAACTTTCTTTCTTGCTTAAACTCAAAATATTCCTCTGTCATTTTCTTTTAATATCTGGTATTTTAAAAAAAAAAAACGTTGTTTGTCTTCTTTATTCCATATCAAAGAGTTCTTCTTAGTATTTCTTTAATAAAATCCTTTTTTTTTCAAAAAGCTTAATCAGTTCCTAAATTATTTGAACATTTCTCCATGATCACTAATTCTTGCATGCTATTTTCAACTGTTCTCTTTCGAAGTATTTAGTGTGGTTTTTATTAAACTTTATGAATTAGTAAAAAATGTTTAAGATCCAGTGTTAACCGTATTAATATCTGAGGTATCGCTGGCAGCTATCTGAAAAATGTTTCATACATTTATTCGCAACTTCTCAATTTTCTGTCGGGCGAACTGAATGTTCACTTTAAATATTCATTGAATAATTTCGCTTTAACATTTTTTGCGCTGCAATAAAATAAATGAAATATCAAATGGATGTAGGCCACACTACTCACCGTCAGATGGCGAAATGTTGAGCTGGCCATGCGTAATATTTTATTTTTTGATAAATCCAATTCATGCAGATTATCCTGACCGCGAAAGTTATTCTCCGTTATGTTTGTGATGTTATTCTTCGATAGATCTGCCAACCATTGATATTCAGGTTATTATATTATTGTTGTTGTAGTTGTTTGTTTTTTTGTTTTTTGCAGTCATTTCGTCAGCGGTTATTGATCGCATACAAGAATGCAACAGTTTTTGTCGAGCGTGGTTGGTTTTAATAAAGTGGAATATGATATTATTTTTATGATATTGTATACAAAGTATAAATGTTCATTTGTTGTGCAAATTGCTATTTTTTTTAATAACCACAAAGAGCTTGTTTTGCTTATCATGGTGAAATATTTGTTTTCGAGTGCAAATAAATGGAAAAACCGAAAGAGTAAATAAAGGACATTTCAGCGCACAACGAACTGAATGCAATTGTACTTGTGAAACAAAAGTCAAAAGAAACTTTAAAACAAACTGCTGGAAAACAGCACGCACACAGACACAGACACATACGGACTATTTTTGACTTCAATACGTTGTTGCCCCATTTAAAAACAAAGTTGCCACAGATAAAGCACAGCACACAAAACAAATTACACATACGCCCCTTTGTCTAGGCAACACGAGTAGCATTTTTAGCTAAAAGCCAGGAGAGCAACTTTTTGCTCCAGTTTGTCTGGCATTGTGTCAGATGGAGAGACACTGTGGCAGGGAGCAGCTGCAGCGTGCCACGCCTTCTTTAACATTTTAAACAATTGCTAAAAAATTAATTTAAATAGAAACGAGACGCGGCGCAGAAAACAAAAAAAAAAATTGAAAAAAGAATTCCATTTGTTCGCTGAACAGAGAAGGCAACGTTTTTAACTGCAGCAGCAACTTTTTTTTTTGTGCCTTGCATGTTGAAGTGTGTGTGTGTGTGTGTATGTGTGTGTGTGTGTGTTTTATGTCGACTTTTAACTTTTGGTAAGAGGGAAAAAACAAAGAAATGCGCATTTAAATAATTGGAGGGCCACGCTTGCTGCTCCGGGGCCCTGTTGTCAAACCGACAGGCAGACAGACGAGCGCACATAAAACACAAATAAACAAGCTGAAAAGCGGGGAGCGATATCGACATATTGCCTGGTTGGTCTTTTACTTTTGATTTTTGGCCCAATCTTATTTTATTTGTGGGTCGCTTTTCACTGTTTGGCGCATCAATTTCAATTTTATTGACAAATAAGAAAATTTCAATCATATACAGCCGAAAATACAATACACTTGACAGTTCATCTGGAGTTGGCTGCTGGTAAGCGTTGTGTATGACAAAAAAATTAGTAAGCACTTTATGTAGTGTTAAGTAAGTGTAACTGCTACTATATCAAATTGAATAAGATTTGTATGCAGCTGTAAAATTATTAGAAATTTAAATGTAAGAAAGAATTCTTAGATATTTTGCGCTAGCTTAACGTTTTAGAGCCCTCCAACATGTCGCAAAACTAATAAAATTTCGCTCGCAAATCTAACATAAATATTTTTATGTTACTTTTTTTTACAAGCCATCAAAAGATGTTCAATATTCATAAAAAAGAACACAACACAGTGCAGAAAATCTAGTAAATCCTCTGGGGTATTTGCACATGATTAAGCATGACAATCATCTATGCGTTACAGGAGAGACGACGAAGTAAGGATACCCCATCGAAGGTATTACTGAGTGCTGTCGACCGCAACGACTGTGCGCATTTAACATTTTGCGAGGCGCACTTTTATTTGCGTTGACTTTTACGAGGCTGCAGGACAACCGCAACGGTTGCTGCTTTTTGCGTCGCCCCGTTTTTGATTGCGTTATTTGCATATCGCTGCTCGGCTCTGGTGAGTGTTTTTAACTAAGCACAGCTATTTAAATTGAAATCGCTGCTTTCGGTGCGTTTGGGCGACTTTCTAAGAGCAGCGGTCATAAACAATTGATTACTCACCTAATATGCGCAGATATTTGAGGCCCCAAAAGGACTCCGACCCAATCGCTGGCAGATTACAGTCCGTGATGCGTAACTCTTGCAGCTGCATAAACTGACGCAGTGCCGGTCCAATGGTTATAGAGTTACGTGGTCCACGTATAATGATAACCTTCACATCAACATCCAGCTGAATCGCAGATAAGGAGCTCAACCCACCTGCGTACGAAAGCAATTAAATGGTAGGTCGGTCACTCGAGTGATACTTAAACTAATTTTACTACGACTTCCACAACTACAATGTGATTTCACGGTTGTAAAAAATTTAAATAAAACTTATGCGGCCCGGCCAACAATGGGTACAGCATAACAATCCCACAACAAGATCATTAACTGCAGAATTCAACCATGCTCTCCACATTTCTTTCCGCGGTCGTTTTTTTGTGTTACATGCAAACAATGTTTTCGGATAGTTTCTATACAAAATTGCAGTTAGCAGTTATCCTTTTAACAACTGTGTTACCCTCGCCAGCCATTTGTATCGCATACAATTTTGTAACCGCATTTGTTGTATACTTTTATTATATTCTCTTTCGCACTGCATTATATATGTATAAATATTTGTGTGCGTTTGCAGTTGCATTGTTAGTTGATATACATGTGTATATAGTATATGTGGCCTCTGTTCGCGCTGTGCGAATTTTCATAAAAAATGTATGCCATTAACGCTGATTGTAACATATTTTAGCATACCAGCAATTTTTGTTGGCATTTATGAGGATTTTTGCAATTTCACAGAGGGCGGCGAGAAAGTATTATATGTTCAACCACAAAGGATGAATGAGCAAGGTTGCTCATTAGAACAACTTTTATTACTATTATTATTTTTCGAATTACTTTTAGTATTCCTCATTTTCTTTTTCTTTTTTATCTTTGTGAATTATTGTGTTAAGAATTATCTTATTCGTACATGGAGTTCGTTACTTATAACCTTTTCCATTGTTTTCTTTGCACACGCAATGATTTAAAATTACCCAAGTGAATAATCATAATCATAGAATTTAATTTGAAAACCTTCCGCTTTCAAAGCCAGATAAAAGGGGGCCAACAAATCACATATAATAAATAACTAAAAGTATCAGGCATTTTAAATAAATTCCTTTCACATAACGAGCATATCTAATGCAGGCTGAATAATCTTCAAATTGAAACTGAGTTCGTTGTCTTACTTTCTGCCAATGGCAGACGCTTCAATACTGCGAGATATGCCATGCACACATTTGTTAAATGAAATTAAAACGACAGAAGCATCGCATTCAAAGCACATTAAAGGAATTGAGGACTTACAATGTGTGCGCTAACCAAACAAGCGTTAAATTGAAATTATAGATTTTTGGCTGCATGAAGCATAAGTAAAAGAAAAACCAGAAGAAGAAGCTGCCAGACAAAACGGCAAATGACAGTTGAACAAATTGAAATTGTCGGGCAATTCAAAAGCGAAACGACGAATGGCCAATCCTTAAAGCGTACTCTTGCTAATACACAATCGTACATGTGTAGACAAAAGTACTCGTAGCATTCTCAGTTTACAAATCGAACTATCAGCAACTGCCACACAACTGGCAGCTGGATAATGCGAGCAGAAAATAGCACTGTAATTATGATGTTATCCTAATGATGTACAAGAACCACATCCACAATTGCCCGCAACTGTGGATTACATGGCACAACTCTACTACTCAGCTCGTCTACTGCATAATTTGCACACACACATTTTCTGTGGAGGAGGCCCTTTTTCCGCTCGACGTCCATTTGCACTTATTGCGCCACTTACCTTTCGTGCAGATGGCCTGATAACGATTCAAATCATCAATGCTACAGCTACATTCCATGGGGCACTTCCTTCTCGTATTGCTGAACATGGCCGGCATTATGCACAAGCTGAACAGCAGCCACTTTAAAAGCATCTGTAATAGATATACACAAAAAAAAAAAGTATTTTTGTTTTTACTTTTTTAGTTCTGTTGGTCGGTTGAGTGGCAATTAGTGGGGGCTTTAATTACAGCTAAATACTCGGCCGCAGTCAAAGCTAATTCAACTTTTTAACACCCCTGCAGTCAATGTTTGCTCTACTTGCCCTGAGCATTTTAAACTTTTTCAATAGTGTAAATAGGAACTATTTAACATTATCCAGTCGTGACAGCTCGACTAGGAGATGCCCTGAAATCCGTTTTAAAAAATAAATTAGGTAGAATTGTAGTTGGTTCAACGGATGGCAATTTTTGGTTATAAAGTTTTATTAGATTTTAATTCTTTAAAGTTGAGCAACATAGAAAGCACAGTATCAGTGTATTTTAAAAATGAAGTTGGAGTTGCTTCCGTCTGCCTGTTAAATAATATTGCCAACTCTCCTCATTAAAAATATAATTCTAGTTTTATTCTGGACAATTCTTATTATTATTTTTAAAAAAATTTAAATGGAAATTTTTGTAGTTATTTCTTAGTTTAACACATTTTCTATAATCTTCATAAAATCTCTGCTTGTGTATAAACAATTTCTATGTCTTGCTGATTAAATATTTGGCATTTCTTGTGTCATGCGTTGGCCACTGTTGCTAATCGGTTTAGAAAACCACATACTCCCAAATGCATATACTCGCACATCCACACCCACATCCACAATCACACTCACACTCACACCCGCAATCACATTCACATTCACATTTACACCCACACACTCACTGTTAGCCATTTAAATTGAAATCAACGTGGTGTCAGATGTTGACATTGTTGTGCACTGTTTTCGTTGTAGTTATTTTAGTTTTAGTTGCAGCTGCAGTTTTTGTATTTATTTGAACACATGTTCGAGTTTTAGTAGATGTGGGTTGTGCTCCCACCCCATGTTTGACCTCGGTGATTTGTGGTCACCATCTCTGGACACTGGTGCGCTCGGCGATAAACTGCGGCGGTCTCGTGGCGCTGTCATGGCACTGCGCTCTGCATAAATTAGCCACACCACACACACAAACACAACACACACACACACACACTACACACACACATATAACACACACAATGTGGTTGGGACAAAAAAGAGATCTAAATTCAAAACTAAGCGCGAAAATATAATGCGTGCTTAGTGTTCGGGGACACACTCAATTTGCATGAAAGCCAAATATGCAACACGGAACATGCAACATGAAAGTTGTACATGTAATTTTCATAAGATTTTTCGCAATGCTTCTGTACGCCGCCTCGACAGACAGTGCAGGCTGTGTCTGCCGCAGGATTTATGTACAGTATATTTTTCATTTTCCATAACCGGCGAGCAGGCAGCAACTGTCAAGTTTGCGGCTCATCGTCGCCACCTTATGCATTGTGTGCTCCTCGGATTTGCTGTCAGGATATTGCTGCTGCTGCTGCTGATGCTGCCGCTCTCCTTTGAGTAATATTTCTGCAAAGTTGTTGCGGTAAAAGTGAAAAATTGCGACAGCCGCCGAGACCAAAGTTGCGCCTGCTGTAGCCTTGCGGCCAAAAAAAAAAAAAAGAACAAAACGGAATGGGACAGTTTTCTTGAGTTACGTCTGACAAAAATGAAAAAAAAAAACTTCTCTCCATATTTTCAATTTCAAGCTCGATTTTCGTTTTTCTTTTTCTTGCATTTTTTTTTTTGGTTTGCTCTGCACACAATGCACACTCAATTTAACTTGGGGATTGCTGTACAATCTCAAAAGTGCATTTTAACGTAAGGCAAGCTGTGAGAAATATATATATATATACTTGTAAGTTGCTGCTTTCAACCTAATGGGCTTGTTTGAGTCACATATTGCAGTTGGTAGATTTATTTAACAACATAATTTGTTTGGCCGTTCATCGATATCTTAATCTTTGATTTAAATTGTTCAATTTATGTCCTAGTTTTTCAACGCTTATCGTAAATCAACTTCGGTAACTTAATAAGAAATATCACATAAATAAAATCAAGTTAAAAATGAATCTGCACAAAATGAAAACTTGCTCCGAAGAAGCAGCAGTAGAAGCCACCGCAGTCGAGCGGTTAACCCAGAAGTCAGCATCTGTCAAGCTCGTTAAAGAAACTGAAGATTTGTGAGCAGGCCGCACGCCAAGCCACGCCCCAATACAAAAACACACAGAGAGAAGAAGGAAAACATTTAGTTATATGGAAGTTAACCGAGCTGCCAGCTGACGTTCCACACGCTCCATTTGGACTTTGGCAAAGTTTGTTTGCGTTCTGGCCCGCCGATTCATATTGCCGGTTCGAGCACATGGCGCACGCGAATTGTCCCAAAAAGTGTGGTTGGATTGGAGGGCAGGATGGCAGAGAGACCACTTGAGCTACTAGAGTAGTTGCTGATATCAGCTTTCAGCGTGCATATTTTACTTGGTCGTCGTCGCATTTTGTGCTACTTAAACACTGAGCAACCGTTTGTAAGCCAAGCCATTTGCCTATTCGAATGCAAACAGAATATGCCGGAAGCAGTCAGCGAAACCAGAGAGGCAGCGCGGCATGGAGTAGTGGGGCATTAAGCTTTGCAGAGCTAAATTACTCATACGCCTCATATGCTTGGGACAGTCGGATGCGGATGCGGCCATTTAATACGTGCGCTACTTTTGTAATTGAATATGATAAATCAAACCGAAAAGTTACTACCAACTTACAGCGACGACACACACACGGGTCGAATGGCTCGGAAGTGGCCAGAAGTGCCAGCTACGTATGCATGGCCTTCCTTCTCACTGAAGGGAAAAGGGTGTGGCAGAAGCGGAGCTAAGTTCTCCTTCCGTTGGCTTATGGCCCTATTAAGTTACACGCTCGCTGTGCAAATGTGTTCATTTACTTTTGATTTGAGCGTCAAACTCAATTGTATTAGGTTTAATGGAAAAACATGTTTTGTTTTAGCACACAATTCAAAATGAAATAAATCTCAATATTTGTGTGTGTCGGCCGAAAATCAAATTACATTAAATTTTTCCTAAAGGCTAAGACCCCCCCTCACTTTCTGTACAAAAAAGAAAAACTCAAAGCAGCTGGCCAAATATTATGAGTTATATGCCAGCGCGTAGGCGTGGCTCGATTTGTAACCTCGAAGTGAGAGAAGCGCGGCGGTGCGTGGTGAGGCGGTGAGGTGGTGGGGTGGTGCTTTGTGTTGACCGTCGAGCCAACATTAAAATTCATGAACACATTTATTGCCAATTACCACAAGGCCTGAGGCACGTTTTATATAGAGAGCAAAAGCTGGCTCAAATACCCCCCACATACACACAAAGCTCCCATACCCATCCTTTTGTCCAATTCTCTGATTTGGCAGCAAATGTTGCGGCCGATTTCTGTTTCTCTTTCATTCTGTTGTTGTTGGCCTTTTTGGTTGCCATTTATTCGATTTGGCGCTTTGCTCGCCGTCGTCTTTTTTGCACACACAAATTGATAAATTAGATTTACGCTCGAGAAATTATATTACAATATAATATATATATACATATATATTTTGGGGGGCTTTAGATTTGTGTTTTGTTATTGTATGTGGCAAGCAAAGTTTTAGACTTTAATGGCCAGCCAAGTGGGTTTAAAGCGAAAGCATTTCACAAATTTTGACCTGCACTTTTATTTATGGGTTCACTGCGTGCTCTGGCTATATGAGTTGGCTGCTTGTTTGTTGGTTGAGCTCCAAAAAGTGTTAAATTATGCGCAGCCACTAAATGGGTTGCAATTTATAAAAAAAAAAAATAAATAAGAGATGGAATAATATGTATGCTGATTTGGCCTTTCATGAGTGATATATCAAATTTAAAGTCACGAATATAACACGAACATAAATACAAGAAAAATCATATTACGGATCAGCAGTTAGGTAAAGTTTATAAACTCAGACAAAATGTTAAACATACTAAGTCTGGAAACGAAAATCAAAAATATTAGCAATATTAATCCAGTTAAAGTTGCGACAGTTTTAAGTTTAAGCCCGTCCCGAACATTAATACATCCAAACTCTTTCATCATATAAGCTTTAAGTCGACTCCACGCATTTTTTTGAAAAAAATCTCTTTGTTGTCTTTGAATGGGCTTGTAAAATGCACTTGACCCTCTGGCCACCAAAGTTGCAGCTTGTTGCAAGCATTTCAGCAGCTTTGCGGCATTTGCAATTCAATTAAACTAACGCAGGGGCAGATGCCGCATCTGAATCGGGAGCAACCAGAGATGAAGAAGTGAATGTTGATGATGCCTTTTGCTGCACTTCAAAGCAGATTTCAACAGAATATACAAAAAGAGAAGGGGGCTAGGGGGGTGTGGCTATTGTGTGAATGGAAGCGCTGGCGTGAAGCGTTAAAAATGCAATCAAATGACAACAAAGGAAACCTGCGACCGTGACCAGTGAGCAGCAGGTACTAACAGAGAACTGTGGCCTGAAGACCGAGGACTGAGCAGTGTGGAGGGGGGGGGGGAAAGTAACTGCTAAGCAGGCAACTGACACTGAGACGGGTTGGACAGCTCAGAAAACCGCGATCAACATCAGCAACAATGAGACCGCTGAACGTTCGCCGCGCTTCAGTTGAAAGTTAATATCTTGCAGCCGGTTTTTGGTTCTGCCACTGATATCTGAAACAGTTGCCACAGCATTTTTGGCTGGTAGTGAAGGGTCCTTATTTTAGCCCTTTGCACAAAAAACTTAAAGCCCTTCACATATCACATACACTCAGAGAAAGTATCGCATAGCTCAGGCAATGGGAGAGATTTAAGAAAGAAGTTGAGCGCTTAAAATGTACTGATATCTTTGCCTGTTCTAAGCAAGTGCTTTCTTTGAGTGTATTTGCGCTGCACTCATACATTCACATACAGTTCATTTACTTTGGTTCAGTCAGGCTTAATGCCTCAAAATGAACTTACGCATTGGTGGGTAGCTGGCTACTCTCGCTACGCAGAAGTGGTCAAGGTGTAGCTGTGTGGCCTTAGGAGCATTTTAGGCATCATTGAGTCAAAAGATTGCTGCTCATTTGGCGTGCTTAATTGGCCAGTGCCAGCTTACTGTCATCGGCGCACTTCCACTTCCGCATTGGACGCCCATACGCACTCTATCACACATACACACACACACACAGGCTGCGGACGTGGCTAGTTGGTAGTTACATTAGGCCAAAGCCAGAGCTAAAGCCACACAAGCTAATCGCATTGACCAAATGAACCAAAAGTGAGCGGCAAAAGCTGCAATCCGAATGCACAAACAGACACCTATAACCCAAGTGCGATAGATAACGAGAGAGACAGAGATAGAGAGAGAGAGAGAGACAGACAGAGAGAGAGAGAGAGTGAGAGAGAGAGAGAGAGAGAGAAAGAGAGATAGATACACAGCCACTCCCCACACACAGAGTTTATATATACATTTTTCTTATGTCTGCACAAGGCAATTAGACGAAAACTCTCACGCTTTATGGGTCGTGCAATAAATCAAAAGAAACAAGCCAAAGTGTTTCAATGGGATTCTCTCGACTGCTCCGTGCTTTATTTCCAATTTTAGAACAGCTAAAACACAGGTGAAGAGCCTACTTTATAATGAAAAGCAGATGTATTGCTTTCTTAAAAATATAATTTACAGATCAATAAAATTTCCAGCTTGAACACATACCAATTTTAGACCAATTTGGCTTCCGTGAAATAAATAAGTATATACTATATTTAGAAAAGAATGGCCCTTAGCTACGACAAGCTTAATTTATTAAAATTTTAAGTGATAATTTAAGTGAATCTAAATTTATCTTGTGCACAAATATTCGAGTCAGTTGCAAACCAATTTACTACATTTTGCCACTTGGGAACAGAGTATAATAGGCATTTATACTATCCACAAAAAAAAGAAGAGAATAAAAGAGAATACACAAGTGACTTGAAAGTGGTCGACCATAAGTGGGCGTATGCCGATTGGTTGTTAAACACATGTTTTGGCAATTACAACATTTGTACAAAAACAATTGTAATGCCATTTTTGGATGGCAATGTGTGGCTGCAGCTGAGAACGAGAATCTGGTTTTCTTGGTAAATCCCACAAGCCAAAAGAAATGACCAACTCGGCTTAGAGCCCAAGAGCGGACCACTCACTTGCCCTCACCAGACGCCCTTGGCCCTTGGCCCTTGGCGGTTTTGTTGAGCTTGGCTTTATGTAGGCGGTCGAGAAGAGACCAGAGCACGCGTGGGTTGGTGCCATCAGTGGCAGAATTGGGATTGGGTTTGAGAATTGGCAAGGACATCGCATGCATTGCACGTTCTGCAACTAATCGCTCAAGTCTTTTATGGCCTGGCCAATAGCAGGCCAAGTGTTGGCCAGCAGCAGCATCGTGTCTATCATCTTCTAGTTGCTGCTCCATTTTGTGGCGTGGCATAATCACGCGCCACTGCCACTTTGCTCAATCCGGCCAGCTTACTGACAGCCTGCAGCTACACTTTGCCCCTGTTTGTCTGTTGTCTCCTCCCCCCTCGTTCGGCTTACCTCTGCTCTAGAAAATTGATAAAAATGGCGCACACACGTATGGATTATAAATTGCAATATTTAAGAGCTAGATATTTTCACAAGGAAATTGTGGATATGTTGCCATCAAGTGTCCGCTGTTTAATAGTTATGTAGAAACAAGAAACGTATTCAGCCCCTATATAAGTTAACAGAAAATCTGATAAAAGAACATATTTAATTTAGGCATGGTCCATTTTTGGTTCATTCACAACTAGCATTATCTGAACAGAGATTTCTGTCAATGTTTAAAATACAGTTGATTTAACTCAATAAGCTCGAGTAAAATGTGATGGTCGATTGGGCTTTGTGAATTCGTTATTATTATATGCTTTTAAATCTGTTTTAAGTCTGTCAACGAGTGTTATTTCAGAACTACAACAATAACGAGCTTAAATTTAAATTCATCTATTGTTATTTTAATTTCTTTTCCCAAAAAGTTGCTTAAAGCTATTAAACGTAAATGGAAAAAGAGTGTTCTTACATTTACTGATTTATTTATATGCACTTCGTATGCGAGACAGAGATGGAAGGAACGACATTCAATATTTAATGAATTTTAATGCCACTTGAGCTGCCAGCGCACATTACAGGGGATTTATTTTAATTCAATTTCAGTTGCACAGTTGCAGCTGCAGCTCATTTTTGTTCAACTTTGTTCCGTAAATGTTTGGATAGTTCTTAAATTATGCAAATTTTGGCGGGTCGCAACTAAAGTTTGTACATTTTGTGGAAACTATGGATTTATTCGCACTTATGTGTACATAAATATATCCAAGTGGGTAATCGTTGTCAAAGTTATTAATTTAAAGGGATATGCATATAGGCCGGAAACGTATACAACAGCTGCTCATAAATGCTAACGATGAACTTCAAATGGAATTCAATCAAAGCCAAAAATGAAAACTTTGAAAGTTTCTGGCATCAAATTGTTTCCTTTTTTCTTATTTTATTTTATTTTTTTTTTATTTGAACAATTTAAAGTTTGAAAGTCGAGGAAGACAAGCCGTTGAATTTGGCCAGCCGGAAAAGTTTGCGATTTGACAGACCGAAAAGGGAATGCCTCCCAGAAAAGGGTTTAAGGCGCCAATTTGTAGATTACAAAAAAATAACAAAGAAGACAACAAAACAAGTCGTGTATAGTTTTTGCTTAACTTTTACGGCCACCGAAACAGCAAAGTTTGGTGAGCTCGTTAAATTTGTGTAGAAAATAAAATTGCCGTAATGTCTTTAAGCGCACTTGAGACGGTCTGTGAGTATTGTAAAAGATCTTCCCATTTAAATTTATCATTTTTTAATGAGACACTTAATTACTGGCTGGCAAGGCAAGGCAAGGCATGGCGTGGCATAGCAAGCCAAACAGCCTGTTACAAATAATGCTACAACGCTAATTGTTTCCGCTTGCTCATTTCGCTGTCCCGCAGCCAGGCAAGAGCTGTGTGGAGCAGCATATATAATAACGCTGGCATCTCATCCGCCATAGAGCTAAGCATCTCCAGCTAACAAGCACAGACGACAAGGCCACACACAAACACACACCCAAATTCAAACAGGCAACCATAAGTAAGAGGCTGTGGATGCCGTCACCACATTGTAATACCCTTGCCGAGGGCTCTTCCAAATCTAATCACAACATGTGTTGGGCCTCTGGCAGAGCATGTCCGTGCCTACAAAACTTATGATGAGCAGCCAACAGCCAAGTCGATGAATGAACCAAAAATATATTCACAAACACATATTCTTAAGGACACGTCGCTTTCTCTCTCTCTCTCTTTCGCTCTATTTCAAGGATCAGTTTTCATAAAAAATGATTCAATTTAAACATGAGAAATTGGACTCCGCTTTGCAGAGAGTATCAAATAATCGACATGCCAAGTTTGCTGTATTTTCTTGTGGCCTGTTGTTCTTGTCGTTGCTGGTGGCATGAGGGAGCTTTATATCATTTTGAAAGAAGGTAGCCAGAAATTACAACATCGTCGTTTGTGTGTACTCGTGCTGGCCACAAACGGAGGCACGTGCGGTGTCTGGGCAGGCAGCTGAGCCGTCTGTCTTGCCACCGCATAGCAGCAGCAGCCACTGTTCGGCGCCAAGGACTCATGCATCAAGCACAACACCCACACACTTAAGCACTCACACACCCACATATATACACTTCATTAGTTTTGTTTAATTTAACTTATTTTGTGCAGTTGTGGCATTTTTCCGACATTTCATTAAATCTCGCACCCTCAGAGCTGTCAACTATTCCAACAAAATGCTTAAAGTTAGCAACACTCTGTGATTGAATGCGGTCTTAGAATAATATTTTGCTTAAGCGACAACACTAACAACAAGTACGGCAAATTAAATCAAAGACGTCTCTTGTTTTGTGGGTCAATTTAATTGTTATCAATTTGCGTCGGAGTGGAAATTTTGCTTGATATATATTGATTAGCCCAAGGCTGTGCTGCAAATTATTTCGAACGGAATTTGGCTAACTTTGGGCAACCATTAATAAATCTATTATTCTAGATTGACATCTCGGACAGCTGGAGTTAACAGCAGCTATCAGCCTGGAAATGGCGCGCTGCAAGAAGTTCATTAACAAGTATCTTGAGATCTTTCAGATACCTCGAGATATTTTCATTGCGTGCAAGCTATTAATAGGATGATTGCTTGGATTAAATTTAGCTGAGTGTAATTTGGAATACTTTTCATTTTTTTTTATCATCATACTGATGTTCAGCAAATATTTAACAGGAAGCAAAAGTCTTCCGTTGTTCAAAATGAAAATAATCCGTCAGTAGAGTTTTCATTAAGAAATTTTCATACATTTTCACATATGCATATTCAACATTTATGAGCACAAAAATTCCATAAACTTTATGAACAATTTTTTTTTCAACTCATTTTGAATTCTAAAAGATAATAAGCAAAGCAATCCATTAAACACTAGAAACGACTGTTAGAAATGAAAGAGCATCTGGCAAGCTATACGATATCAGTGCTCCACCCAAAGCACTTTCGCATTTATTATGGCCTATTGACATTAAGCCGGCTGATGGCCCGCAGTTCAATGCAGGGCAAACATATCATTAAGGAAGCGCAAATAGCAAACATATTATTGACATTTTATGGTTGGAAAACTCTTGAAAAAAACAATCAAAAAGGGTTACTGGCAGAGCCAACACGTATGGTCTGTTGGTGGACAGGATGGCTGGGAGGCAGGGGAATTGGTGGATCTGTAGTACGCACGAGTGGTGCGAATAATGGAATGGTTGAGTGGTTGATGGGACGCATCACAAGTCGATTAACAGTTTGATTGAGTTTTCCTACATGTGAACTGCGGTATTTGTGGTGGATGTATGTATAATGCGGCCTATGTGCTCAAAAGTCAATACAAAAGGGTAGCATAAGAGTAAAAAAAAAAGAAGATATATAAAAAAATGTAATGGAAAAATGTCTCAGATGGTCGTAAAAATGCAATGCACTCGGTAATATTTTTTTGTGCTCTAATATTGCCAGAGAAATACCGTGCGCGGCCAGCGGCATCCTTGAGATCAAGAATATAATTAAAAATAAGAGTGAAGATGGTAAAAATATGCTCGAAAATGCTGTCAGTAAAGGTTAAATATAGTCGAATAACCCCCAAAGGCCAACTGGCATTTTGTCATAAATATTAAAGTGTGACACAATGTGCTTTCAATCACATAAATGAAGCGAAGCGAAGCGGACAGAGTCCTTGGCATGCTTTCAACTCGTTTGCCCCTGGACAGGATGGGACAGGAGGAGAGCAGCAGCACAAGGGCACCAATTCAGTAAAAATTATTTTATACATTACAAAGCAAAATATTTGCTATAACGCTCAGCATTGATAAATTAGCTGCGTCCAAGGGACGAATGCAAAGCTGTAAAACATTTACCCTGCTAAGTTCTTCAATTTTCAATACAGAAAGAAGCAGCGGATGCTCTCAGAGCAGCAAAACGGAACGAGATGATTGATTAAAATGATCAGCGAGAGGGCATGAATAAGGCGGAAATCTCTAGAGTCTATAGACTAGAGCGGACGGCGGCTGATACCCTGTTAAATTAAACTTTGCATTCGGTTTTGAAAATCCAAGATTTCCTGCTATCTGGATGGTCTCTATCTCTTTGTTATATAATATTAGACAGTTAATACCACCTTCAAATCAACCACCTTGCAACAGGGTACAAAATGTAGCAGTATGCAAATTGAAGTGAAATTTCATAACAACCTCCTCGTCCCGTGGTCAATGTCAGTTATGTGTGCAAGGGTCGTCAACGAATTGATAAATTAATGAGCATTTCGACATTTCAATTGAGTTCAATTGAAAAATTCGTTTTAATGACAGGCAAAAAGGGGGAGAGGGAACGGGGAAAAAGGGAAATGGAAAATAGCAAGCAAATAATGAAGCGAATTGGCAATCGTAGGAATCGTGACATTTTATTGACATTTATGGATGGCAGTGAAGAGTTATTGTTGATGCCTTGACAAAGTTTTGGACCGAGCATAAATTATAGTATAATAAGAGAGAAATGATTAATTGCCCGCTTTTGGCGTTCGAGTGTCCATCGCACTTGGCATTTTCTTTTGCATATTTGTTGCCGGCTTTGTGGTGAAAATTAATTTAATTGAAATAATATATATTTTTGTACAACTTTTAAGTGAACCGAAAAGGGCGCAAGAACTTTAATTAGCTTACATGAAATTAATTTTGTTAAATTATTTATGGATAACAGTAATTTCGTGTAGCCTTAAGGCACTGTTCCATTTTATAGTTATGCCTTAGGATAATTAGGCACTGTGGTAATAAACTGAAGACTTTTAGGAATAAAGTTTTATCTGACGCATTGCAGCGTTAATTAATCAGCAGCTAAGCCGAGCAAAGCGACTAACTTTAGTGGCGGCACTTAAACTTAATGAGACCCAAAACCTAACAATGGCATATCATATTAATTATGATGAGTTTATGATTAAGAGCTGCTTTTGTGCCTGGCCTTTGATAACTAATTTACACACATTTATTAGCTGTTGTGCAGCTGTGTAGATAAGCGCGCAACAAAATCATAACGGCATAGAACAACGACATCGCTCATACGCCGCATGTGTGGTTGAATAAAGTTTCAGATGAGTGTGCTCGTTATGTGTGTGTTTGGTGAGTGTGTGTTCAGTTAAAGCCATGAGCTTAAATGAAAATCCCCAACATTGTTCATATTGCACAACAGGAGAGGGGGGAGAAGAGAGGGAGATGTACCCCCCTCCCCCCCACACACACTCACACACATATGAGTGTTCTCCCTTCGCCTTTGTCGTCCACAGCGAAATGAGTTTGTGAGCTGCGTCAACTGAAACTGTTAACACTTTCGAAAGCTTCGACTGCTTGGCCATCAGCTGCTCTCCTTTAGCCAAGACTTAATTAAAAACTACGAGTACATAGTTTCCATGCTTTCATTTATGAATTTTTTTGTTTTTCATTTTCATTTCCATTTTCTTGGCGCTGCTGTTAACATTCCTTAAGCTCAAGTGCGTATAATTTCATTTTATGACCGACAAACAATGAACGAGCAACGCGCTGCCAACGATAATTAAGAATTCAATTTTGTTGGCACTTTATATGAAATCAGTTTAAGCTATAACAAATAAAATCTTTTAATATTTTGTCTTTAATGCAAACATATCTACTAATCTATTCATACAATATTTTAACAATTTAGCTGATCATTTTAATTTAAGTGCAAATTCATCTAATTTGTGTCTAATTATAATGTTCTTATCATTTAATAAGCAAAGTACTTTGCTCGCTTGCAATGTTTCTCTTTGGCAGCTAGTTGGATTTTCATTCGAAAGGCTATTTGAAATTTGTTAAAACTTGTTTAGTAGTATTTCAAGTCTCGGACATTTGAAAGCCAAAACACAACACATACACACACAAAAAAATCCATCAAGCTAAGTCAAAATACAATTTAATTTTGCTCAACAAAAATGTATGCTGTATTTTGTTATTCTTTTTGGTCTCTGGTGTACTGGCGAAAAGTTCAGTGATCTGAAAAAAAGGACCAAGTTATTTTATAACATTTCCATTTGGCATACGGATGCAAAGGCAGTTGAGCCGTCAATCGGACAGTCAGCCAGGCGAGTGCCAGCATAATTTTCATTTTCATTCAATTTTGCTCATTCGTCTAGGCATTTGGCCAGGCTTCTGCCCTGGGCCTAGGCCTGGCCCTACTTATTATTTGCTGGGTTGGCCAGGTCGCGTGCATTCATAGCTATTTATGTGCTTATCCACTTAGAAATGAAGCGATTTGATTTGCTGCTAAATGAGGCATTTTGTGCAATCATTTGCATTGACTTCTTTAGCAAAAGGAAATGTGTACATGGCCTAACATGGCGTTCATAATTAAACTAAATCAAAAGCATAACTTGAATCGGACAAAAATATCCTAATGTCAGCTTCATTAGGCACGTTAAAAAACTTATATAAAGACCAGAAGTGAGGTACAGATTCAACAGCAAAAAGTTTGCTTTTAAAAATAATTTAATTGAGTGAAACCCGAGCACAAAAAAAGAAGAAAGTGAAAGTGGGAAAGAAAGTATCTCCACAAGTATATTAAACTAGTTGTGAAATAAATCTAGTTGTCCAACTGAGACCAAAAGATATTCCTGATATTTAATTTTAACCATATTATAGGCGTCACGAATAAAGTTGGAACAGCTAATCTGATGGTGTGTTTCAAGCTGTAATACATTATTAATCCAAAGTCCGAACGATAATCAAAGGGACCAAGTCTAAAACATGTTGTTGATATATATTTCAAGTGAATACTTAAGTACAGGGTATATTCTAATTGAGCACTCTGGTAACTGTGGACAAACTTGATTGTTTTTGTTGCTTGTGCTCGTCTCACTTTGCGAGGAAGTGCACTTTTAGCGCACAAATTTCCCTTTCTTGTTGCAAACGTTTCCTTTTGTTCAATGCCTCGACGAGAACGAGAACGCCACAAGGACGGGCACGACGATGATGACGATGAGGCGATGATACGACGGCAATTGGGAAGCAGAGGCGGATCTTTGGGGTCTGGCGGTTGTCGGTTGTCGTTCCACTTAGCCGACACTAGAGTGTTAAATCGCATAATTATGTCTCTCATGGCGCGCACTTCACTAAACTGCAAAGTATTTTTCCCCCGCTTGTTTGCTGCGAGTTTTGCTGTTTTTCTGTCGGGTTCTTTTCCCCGCATGAAAAACTTCGCTTGCCTTTGGCGTATTATGCGACTTTTTCTTTGGTCATATGTTTGCTTTGTCATTCACAGCCAGGCATAATTATGCTTTATACGGCATATGGCAGTGTGAACTGCCTTTGATGAATAAGGGTTTTGGGCGGCAGGAAAGTTAAAGTTAATGACTAAATTGAGCGTAAGTCTGCAAAAGTTTCAACACACAAGCACACACAGATTACTGCTCAAGGAATTTGCATACTTTGAGACAACACTTCAAATACAAAGAATGCTGCAACTACTTAAAAGAAGAAGCCCAGCACTTTAATTGCTACGAATAGACTAAAAATAAAAGAAACTAAGAGGAGAGCAAACAAAAAATGGCCAGTAATAAATCTAAACAGAGAATGCATAAGCGTGGCATAAGAATGCGAGTATTGCTCGAAGATAAGACCCAACTACAGGCGCTTATCTGAGCATAAATGCCATGCCAAATCCCTTGTCGACAATTTGAAACATTTAAAGACTGAGACCGAGATTTTAGCCATGGCCAGCAAACTTATTTGGTATCCGTATTCCCTTTATTGTACGCTCATGATGGACGCTGTTAATCTATAAATAAAAAAAAAAACGACTGGGAGACTGCATAAATCCTGGTAACCAACTTGAGGCAAGTCCACTTTTTTGTTTCTTTTTCTCTCTTTTTTCTGGCCAAACTGTTGCGTTGCCTTAGCTGATAAATTCTGTTTTGGTCCTGTTTCTGGGCCGAAATTACATTGAAGGTATTAGGCTGACAGATGCTTTACTCAGTTAAGAGTATATATATTTTAGATACACATATCTGTGGCACACGCACATTGGCATTACGTATACGCCGTGTGCAATTATATTAAGCTGTTTGATAATTTTGCGCTCTGTCAGCCAACAAATGTATATTAACTTTCAATTACTTAACCGAGCTGAGCTGTATGTGGGTGTGTGTACTTATATATAGCATATACAAATACTTATTAGAAATATAAATGTCACATTGCTGTTTACATTAACTGGCAGAATCTGACAGGCTGTAACAGGCTTTCAACGCTAAATAAACAGTTTTATGCGCAATGATTTCTTTCTTTCTGTTCTAGCTGCCTTTTAATGTCTAATCAAATAACGTGGCGGTCGTGTGCTTAAGCAAACAAAACTGAAGACGCCAGCTTCACGCGACATATACGGCGTATACGCAATGCATAAACGTCAAAGTAAATTTTCGTGAAAATTCCGCTTGAATTGCGCGCTGATGATCACAGAACCGTGTCTCTCGCAAGACCTACAGCCAAGAGAGTGCACTTTACAAAATAAGGGTTCAACTTGTCTGTCTTTTGTATAATTCAAAATTAACAAAAAATGTACCGCAAATTCTATTAAAAGCTTTCAATTTCATTTTCAAAACTTTGTCAAAACAGACAACCTTTTTATTGCGGCTTAGCCTCTGAAATAATTGAATTTCAAATGCATATAAAATTTGTGCAAAAAAGTCACACATGCCTAGATTCAGTATAAAAAAGAACAATGAACATTGACAAAAACAAGTTTATTACATAAATTCTTTGTTGTTTAAAATTAAAATAACATTAAAATGTAATTCCAGTTTTTTATTCACGAATGTTTTTTTTTGAATAAATATCACAAGTAATCGATTTGAAACCCCAATTTGTTAACTGTGTACATATGAAGTGGAAAGGCGAAGAAATAAGATAGAAAGAGAGGGGGCAGTGAGAAGGGGGCACGCATCAGATGTCGTGTACAGTTAGCGCTTGAATCGGTAAATTGCAAAAACATGTTGAATGCACAAGTGTGCGCTCAGTTTTGTACTTGCCTTTGCTGTTGTTGTTGTTGATGTAATGCCAGTTTTTGCATGACTGATGAATGTGCTGTGCATGTGTGTGTGAGTGTGTGTGTGACTGTGTGTGCGTCTGTGTGAGTGTGTTCGCTTTGAGTGAATCACTTGTGTATACAAACAAGTGCAAGTGTGAGTTTGCCACAAAACTGTTCCTTGTCCACCGATGTGGAAGCCAAAAAGGAAAAGCATCTAAACAAAAGAGCGCTGCCAAAACTCAACTGTCAGACAGCTACGAAGTCGGGCCTGTAAGCTGGCGTCATGGGCTCAGTCTTTAGGAGGAATGAAAACATCGAATATACCCAAGTTTGGGTGAGATTGGTTTTTTTTTTTTCTTCAATTTTACTTTTAGCCCAGCCAACAGTTCAATTATCCTTGAGCTAAATATATGTGATTCTTCATAGCCTGATAATTGAAAAATAATGTTGCCGAGCTACGTACAAATGCAGCATGAATTGTAAATATTTGTAGGCCTCGGCGTGATGGGGCTAAAAATGGTTAGAAAAAAAACTTGCTCAACTGTAAATAAAATACAGAAGATATTGAAATTTCTTCTCTATTTTTTTTACACTTGAGTTATTTTTATCATGAGAAGCTAGAATATTTTATAAATGGATTCATGAATCAAGCTTATTTTAAATTGAACACAAATTATTTCTTTATTGTGTAAGTCTTTATTTAATTACAAGTTGCTGTTAAAGCCAGGGACTCTTGTTTTGCTATTTAATATCAGAACTCTGTCACAGCATATTAATGAGCTTGAGAAAGGGATAAGCTTTGAGAAATAAAATCAAACACATAAATACAATATTTTAATTGCCCATCAGAGCCAATTTGTTTTGCTTGAGAATTTTATAGTGCTTATCAGCTTATTTCTCCTTCTCGCCTTATTAATTTCCGTGTGTCGTTAAATTAATGTAAATTTTAAGCCATTTATAAGAGCAGCACAACTGCATTATTTCTCTTTGCTCTTTGTTAAATTTTATGGAATTTCCTAAAATAAGAATTGAATTTAAAATGTACGTTTTGGCAATTTGCAAGCATTTCGGCAATACAATAAAATTGTAATTTGATATAAACAACTTTTACGCATTCACAAAAAAAACAAAAAAAAAAATGGAAAACGGAAAACGGAAAGCCTGTAAGAAGTCTCAGCAAAAGGAAACAGCTTAAAATGCTTACAAATTTTCATGAGAGGGTCTACAAAAAAAAGAAACGCAAAAAACGGCCGAAGGCATCATAAAAATAGAACATTTCAAAAGCCGAAAGTTGCTGTTGAAATGTGCAAACATATAACAGCCACCAATTGATTGAGATATAATCAAAAGAGCTGGCCACAAAAAATATATAGCAACAAACTGGACAAATAAAAATCATAAAAAATAACAGAGATCTAGAGAAAATGACAGAACAGAAAAAAAAAACTTGAATTAAGCATTTGCAATGCAGGCCTATTCCCAAAAAATCGAAACATGTTTCCAGCATGAGTTTTTGCGTACAAAATAAAACATATGCAAAAATGCGAATGTTAAGCGAAGTTAAATGTGCCACATACACACATACATTAAGGCAGACATAAATTACAAGCAATATTTTTATGCGCATGACTAATTTGCGAATCGGATATATATGCACATGTATCCATGTATGTGGCTGTGCTTTTGATGCTGCGGCTGAAAACTTGCGGCATTCATATTTTATTAGCCACAAGTCAGTAAGTTTTGGTCATTGCTCAGCGTACTCTGAACAATTTGTTAATCAAAGAGGGCCAGGCCAGGACATCACAAACACACACACACACACACACACACACACACACACACACACAAGAAGTCGAGACTGAGCGAGACTTCTTTACACACGAACACATGTATAATTTATGTGTCATGTATGTGTGACAAATTGTGCCAGGGGCCAAGTTTTGATGCTGGGTTCTTACAGTTATTGTTGTTGCTGTTGCTGTTTGCTGTTGTTGTTTCCTGTGTTATGCTTGTCAGGGACAACGTCTCCTCGCTAGCAAATAGCTCAAGCATAGCGTCTATGTCTCTGCCTCATTCTCCTGCCTCGTCGCCGTCGCAACAATCCCAAAGTCTGGTGTCCCAAAAAGTGTTACAAATTTTACGGCATTTTCTTTTGCATTTGGCATCGGTTTAAAGAGAGCCCAAGCAAAAGCTAACAGCTTCTGGCCAAAGCGCAAGCAGAAAAAAAGGTCATCAAATCGCTCGAGGTTAGATGACAGCCAATGCAAAAGGCGTACAGAAGCAGGAGGCGTAGCAAGGCGTTCATTCGGTTTCAAAGGAAGTAGTAAAAAGTGTTTTCTTTCTTTTCCCTATTTTTTTTTTTCTTCTTTTTAGCTTGCTACTTTTACGATTTTGGGTTGAACATTCACAAAAAGAACAAGATATACAAGACGAAGAAGAAGAAGATGACACTAATGTCGCTCATCTTTTATTAATATTTCTTAGAGATTTTTTTATGGGACTGCCGCAGGCCTCATATTATTCCCGTGACATGTTTTCTTGTCCCCAATGGGCAGTTGAGTGGCCAGCCGCAGAACGCTTAAATTTTTCATCAATTTCATCAATAGGTGTGTGCAGGCTTTAAATTTATAATAGTTGGGTTTTTTATAATGTGCCATTTTGAAAATGTATATCAAAAGAGCAATAAATTAGTAAATATGTATGCCAAGAATAATTATGATAATATTAATAATAATAATAATAATAATGATAATAATAATAAGGATAATAATAATAATTAACAATATAATAATTCAATTTGAATGCAAGTCTTCAGCGTCAGTTCCACTATCTTCAACCTGAACTTCCCTAAATTTAGCATAATCCATTTTATTGATTTCTGCAAAACCATTTCGTCGCTCTTCCATTTTCCATTTTCTGTGCGTGATATGCTTGAAAGTGCTTAACCGGAAATTGTTTTTTAATGTGATTGGTGGTCTTAAACTATTTAGCATGTGGGAACCTCCATGTTTGTGTGTGTGTGTGTGTGTGTGTGCGTGTACGTGTTACAAAACGAGCAGTCGCCGGTAAACTGTCAGCGATTTATCAATCGAAAATCAATAGGGTTCAATCCTCATTTTTTTCACTCTCCCTCCCTGGAATGGGCAGCATTATGGTTTAGTGTGTCGTTAAGGGAAGCAGCAAAAAAAAAAAATGAAGAAAACATAGTAAAAATGATTTTCAGAGCAACTGCGTGCCATGCGATAAAAATGCACAGGTAGGTCACACACACACACACACAAGCACTCACACACACACAAGCACTCACACACCTGAATGTCAATGTATACGTATATTCAATAGCCCGCTTATATGCTAAACAGAGTTTGTTGATGCTACCTTCTTCACTGTTGCTGTCCGAATCGCTTTACTAAACCTCCGCTGCAATGTTTTGACATTCCGGATTACAATAAAATCGCTTTTATTTGTTTGCATGACCCACCGACTGACGAACTGAACGACTGACTGACTGACTGACTGTTGGACTGATGGATGGGTGGCATGATATGTTGACAGAACGCCTGCCAGATACGTGGCAGAGGGCAAAATAAACTATGGATGTCCATGGCATTCATTAGTCGCCCACAGCACAAGTGACTTTCATCACATGTCAACCTGCAATTTAACCTCTTTATTGATTATGTCATCCAACAACCCTGGCCCCCACTCTCTCTATCTCTCTCTCTCTCTCGCTCTCTCTCTCTTTCGCTCCACTACATTCTCTCTCTCTCCCTATCTCTCTCGGTCTGCTAGCATCTATTTTTACACATAATTTTGACAGTGTGTGTGGCATTTATATGCAAATCATTGTAGCTGATTGCCTTGTGTGTGCTTTTGCATTATTATAAGTATTTGGGATTAGGGCTTGAGCTGTAAGATGACAAATATTGAATAACCACTGCGAAGCTCACATAATTCTAAATATAAAAATTTAATTTAATTCGCTTCTAACATACATATAAATTTTACAATCAATATTCGTAATGTTATTTTTTCAAATTTTGCACATTAAAATTAACAAAAGTACAAGAAAATTGTTGCTTGCTTCGGATAGTTGCTTTATGCTGTTAAATTTCGAAATATATCAATTTCTTGCCAAAGTAAAATTTCAAACTTTGTAAAATCCCATCTAATTTGGTTTAGCCAAAAGTTCTTAAGTGGCTTGTTTTCTAATACGTAAATATTGCAAATTGCTTATGGAGCAGAAAATATAGTTTCCAAATTCAATAGTTTGGCCTTACTGTATTCTATATAAGGATGTAAATATTTATTCAGGAACTTTTACTACTTGTCCATATTTGCTTTACTTTATTTACTTTGCACAGCGTCATAGTGAATATTTATTTTTGCCTTGTATTTCATTTTGTTAAGTGAAAATTATTAATTTTAACACATGGCTCACAGCAGCACATAAAATTTAGCACAATTTGCACAGTCATAAACTTAGGCAAATAATGCCCCAAGCCCAAACCCTCCAACAAAAAAAAAATCGAAAGTAAATTGCAGTGTGTAAACGTCTACGGCAGCTTTTCAGCCTTTGCCAACTCCATTTGCCATCAGCATCAAGCCAAAGCATCATGATAATCGTCATGCTCAGCTCAGCAGAGAGGCATCAGGCAACAGCATCAGTATTCGCATTTGGCCAGGCATTATAATTATGTTAAGAAGTGTATGCGCTTTTTACACAAAAATAAAAAAAAACGAATAATAAAAATAAAACTCAACACACAAATTTATACTGAGTTTACCTTTATGTTCCAGTGGCTGGGCCTATTTATGACAGCAGACACACACACACATCGAAGCCTTGCTGTGTGTGTGCTTGTGTGTATGTGTACTCAACAAGCAACACTTGCAAGTTTTACGATTTTCAAATGATGTACGTACAAATTCATAGAATTTTATATTTTACAGCGCCCAAAAGTATGCAGCAGCGCAGTGCAAACCAGTGTGTGCCAGCCTGTGTGTGTGTGTGTGTGTGTAACATTTTTTAGTTGCTTTGTGTTGCTGCATGTGTGTGCGTGTTTGTGTTTGTAATTTTTCATTATTTGCCACACGCTCAGCGCGCAGTTTCCGCGTCGCATTCGTCATATTTTGCCGTTGAAACTTTAGTCTGCCCACTGGGGCAAGTAAACATAAATACAGTTAGACGTCAGTTCATATATCATGTCGCATGCAGCTTTATGCTTGCCACAAGGCACATGATATTAGCAATTAGAACTGTGCACAGTGCTTAATGCAAATTTGTTTACGCCCGCATGATAAATTGACAATGTTACTTTGCATTTGGCATCTGCATTTTCTGATTATTGCTCAACACAAAAGCAATATAAAACAGAAAATTCCATCAAGCAACATGACAAGCTCATTATAATCGGAATGTGGAATGTTTGCCGAGAAGACCCAGAAACTTTTTAATTTAGTTTGGAAAAGAAAATAATAGACCGGAATCATCATCAAGCAACAGCAGCAGTAGCAGAAGCAGCAGGTGTGTTTGTGTTTGTGCGTTGGGATACCAAATGTATGCATGTGATTTGGCAAAAAGTTTTTGTTGCCTACTTTTGTGCGCACTCACTCACACTAAATGCAAATTTTGTAATTTGATTTTGTGCTTGCGTTGCTACCTTTTTCGTTGTTGTCGTTTTCTCGTTACCTTTTCTTTAAGCACCCTGTGGCAATCAAATTTATGTAATAGGGTATGATTAACTTCTCAGCCCTTGCCTTTGATTATGTATAAAATACTTTATGAAAAATCTGGAAGACCATCGAGAAAGATGAAATATAAGTAAAATGAGATTCTGTCAACTTGCAGGCAACAAACAGTATACCCTATGTACATTTTCTACCAGCACAAGAATATTTTTGATTTGTTCAGCAGACCCTCTTCGGCATTCTTACAACCGCAAAAATTAATCAAGCAAAAAACATATTTTTACACAACAGCGCCTTAGAACACGCAATACTCGAAATACCTCTTTGGAAATTGTTCTAAATTGAATTTATGCATTTTCTCTTCGCGCATACCTAAAAACATTTTCTTATGCTGCGCCCCCAAGGCGAGCAAAACAGCAGGCACTTATTGAATTTTATAAGGCCATAAAAGAAGTCTGTTCAATTTCATAAATTGGACAACAATTGCCCCTGCAGATATGAGGGAGAGAAGGAAATCGGTCCTGCTTATTGGCCCTAATTAACGTTAAGTTGATGCTGCTAATGGGGCTTGAAAATCGAAGAGCTGCACTAATTTGGCAGACTTCGTTAGTTTTCATTAGTCTACTAATGAAATGAGGCAAAACTAAGTAAGCCTGAGGCTTATCGACACGAGCACGCAATCGAATTGATTTGGAATGCCAACCAAGTATTGTTTGGGTCGTAGCAGGTTTAGAAAATGTTATCTGTAGTTCAGTATATAATTTAAATAACTTTTGGCTGCCATACGAAAAATAGTAGTCATAAAATTCAATATACTGGTTAAGGAAAATTGAAATAAATCTAAAAAAAAAAAAATAAGTAAAAGAAAATAAATTCAATCGTTCATAAAAGCTCAGCAAGAAAACCAACGTTTCTATATTTGTGCATTCTTCGGCATTTAATATAGTTTTTGATTTGATGTCCATACAGAATCTCAACTCGCGCGATCCATTCGCAGATGCCATTAGAGGACCAGATGATGATATACAGGACGGTCTCGTCCATATACGTATCCAGCAGCGCAACGGGCGCAAGACTTTAACCACCATTCAAGGATTGTCGGCTGAATACGATCTCAAGAAGATCGTTCGCTCCTGCAAAAAGGAATTTGCATGCAACGGCACTGTCATTGAGCATCCCGAATACGGTGAGGTTTTGCAATTACAGGGTGATCAACGCGAGAACATTTGCCAGTGGCTAACTAAAGCTGGCCTGGCCAAAGCCGATCGCCTCAAGGTACATGGATTCTGAACACATGGCACCAGCAACAAATCAAAGTCGATCAATGTGATTATAGCAACAAAAATACTAGCTTAAGCAATTGTTTCAAAATAAGTTTAATAATGCACACCTTCTAGTTCACTATCACATATTAAAAGTAGTTTCCAATTTTAGCAGCATTTAAATTTGACAAGAATTGAATTTTTGTTTTCTCGACATTTTTAAAAGCGGCAGCTTTAAAATTTTCAAGACCAAATTGATAAAATGGAAAGGTAAATCGGAGTTTAATTTTATTGCTAGGTTGCAAACAACTATTTTCAAACACTTGATGAAATATTCAATTGTATTCAATTCAATCTAGTGCACATTTAAAAGTGTAAAAGGAGAACGCGCGATTAAAACCTGGTTTGACAGCAACTTGAACCATTGATTGATGATTCTCACGTTGATAAAATTACTCTCCAAAAAAGTTCTAATAGGGACAGGTGAAAACCTTATAGAGTCATAACTTGGGCAATTCTGAGCAATTTTAAAAGCACGGCTTGATTACATTTTAAGTTAAAAACCTGACCTCAACACATGTATAAGTTTGTCAAAAGTAATCGGATTTTCTAAAACCAGACCATTTTAATCTTGGCTTGGTCTGTTGATTAATTCTACATTTAAAGTTGGAAAGGCTGTCTCAAAATTCATGTTAAAATTATAGCCCCGAAAAGTGATTGTTGCAGAAAAAGTTCCACAGTCCTTGAAATCCATACATTTTGCGATTCACTTCCTACACTTCCTACATCCGCCACTACAGCTTAATTGCCCCTTGAAAGCATCTTATTTATAATGATAATGTTTGAATAACTTTGAATTGCCAATGACATAATTAAAAATGTTCTTGTACTCACCTTTGCTAATGGTTACACAAGCCTGCAAGAATTGAAGAAAATTATTATTTAATTAAGAAATAATTAATTGCACATGGGAAAACTCATTAAAGTTAGTTTAATGAGAGCCACATTTGCGCACTCACAAACATTCATGAACACACTTATGAAGATGCTCGAGTACGCAGATTCATGGCCACTTTGTTTATGGCAAGCCCAAAGTCAAAGCCAAGAGCGACACTCGGCCAACTTTTAGTTAACCAAGTGACATTTCTATGAATAAGCGTACCGAAACACCCACGCCCACTTGTCAACCTCCCCTTTTGCCTTGGCTGTGCATCTGAAATGTTGCCTTGAATGCAAGCAGATAGGAGACAAGTAAGCTAGCTAAAGGGACAGCAAATATTTAAAGTGCCAAAGGGACAGTTGAACAAGCTATGAAAAATCATAAATTTCCATGGGAGAAAAAAAAATTTCCATCACGTGATAAAAATAAAGTGAAAATATGAAAAAATATGTTTGCAACATTTTTCTGGGTTCTTTTGTGGATACCATTTTGGTTGGCTTATATAAATTTGTTTTGTGGTTGCCATTCATCATGGCCAACTGCTGAAATTAGCACAGCCAACGTCGGTTTCTGTTAGTCTTTTGTTATTAGCGAGGGCGTGACACCAAAAAGGGGGCGTGGCTAAGCAAATAGCTACCGTCCACGGAATGACAGTTAAAGTAAATACCCAAAAGGCTGACGAACCTTTTAGCTTCCATGACATTGGGGCGTGTGGGCGTGTCAGCTCAAGGATTTACAAGCTTATTTATAGAGTTAAGTAATGTTTTAAGAGTCAGTGTGAGAAATTCGCAAAATGTAATTGCATTCGAATGCAAAAAAATTATTTCATTATAAAATATATAGTGCAGCATCCAAGCTGAGATGCAAAAACTATGATGAAGATGAAGCCAAAGATGGGGCATTAAGCACCTCCATTGGACTCCGTTTGTTGGGGGCGTCTTTGCTTGCAAAATTAAATTATGCAGCAACAACTTGGAGGCCTGCAGTCTGCCCAGACAGCCAGGCTAAAATCATGCCAAGCTGTGCTTACTACTTTTGCAGCAGAGAGTTAATCAGTTTTGCCAGCTTGTTCTTGAGTGCCAACATAAGCAGCAGCAGCAGCAACAGCAGGAAGCAAGCAGCAGGCAACTGGAAATTTTCCTCTATTTTCCCGTTCTTAAGATGAATGCCAGCCAATTTCATGCACTGCAATCATTTACAAAAAGTTTCAGCTGCTGCTCTTGTTTGCTAGTTAGACACGTTCTTGCCACACCGTTTTCAGGTAAGGCCAGCTTCTGTTGCACCTTAAAACGTGTACAAAAGTTGCAATAAACTGCGCTTAAAGAGCTTGTGGAAGCACTGTGTGGGAAATGCCACGTGTAGCAACACTAACAGATTAAACGGGCTAGAAACTAAGACTATTGCTGTTATGCAATTAAGTCAAGTCAGATTTTACAAGCAAGCGAAATTACAAATTGTGTTAATGAAGACTACACTTATGTGGAATGGCTTCATTTTGTGCGTCAATGTTATTGCAATATGATTCTAAATTGGCTGAGAAATATCTCTGAATAAATCAAACAATTTCTGATAATTTTAAGACATCTTATCAGCTATTTTAAATAGCTTAGTTTGAAGTAGCTTTAGATATTAACTAAGTGAAAAGACAGAGAGGCAGCTATTAATGAAGCACTAAATAATATTTAAATCAAACAAAACTCTTAATAAACATATATCTATATTTATCACTGTATCTTCTATATTCTACAGATATAGAAGATTACTATATTATTAGTGACTATTATATTATTATTATATTTAAGTGTTCATCATAAAATACATTTGTTTTCGTATTATTTATGCACTCTTGATTCGAATGCTTATTAAAAAAAACTTCTACAATTTATTCAAAGTCGTGCAAACATACAACTTTAATTAAACAATTTGTAATACGGATAAAATACGTAAAAGTCAAGACGTTGTACTTGAAATATTATCCAATAAATCATACTTTTACTTTCACTACTGGCTAATGCTGAAATTTAAATAAATTTATTCCGCAACAAATTCACAATACGACAAAAGAGAATAATAAATTTGTTACCTAATTTATCATCCTGTTGCAATGCAATTTTTTATACGACTTACAACTCAATTGCCTTTGGCAGCGCATTGCTCAAAAGGTTTTATTTTATTCCCTTTGTTGTTGCAATTTTTATAAGCACAAAGAAATGGGCACATAATAGGAATGAGATTCTGGGTCAACGAACAAACTACAAAGCTTAACTGTATTTGGAACTGAATTAGAGGCAAAGAACTATCTGACACACTGTGGTAAGGTGCTTATTCAATTTTCGACTATAAATCAAAGCACACTTCAAAGAGTCGACAATTACGAAACAATTAAATTGTCACATTTAATGGCAGAAGAGCAAACTTAACCAATGGACAGTTTTCCAAAGTGAGTGCGAAAAAAGAAATATATATATGTATATATATATATATATATATGTGTGTGTGTCTAAAACAAAAACAACGAAGACCAACAAAATCAATGAAGTGCTGTCGGCTGTCCTTTGTTTCACTTTGGCCCCGTAGTCCACTTCCGCTTTAGCGGACGTAAAGGAAATGGAAAAAGTGCACAACTTGAACATAATACGAATAACGTTGGGCAGCGAAATTGAATAGAAATGGTAGCAAATGTTGCTGCCGGCCGTCAAGGCCAAATGGCCAACAAATCGAGCTGAGGACTCAACGTCTGTTTCCATTATTTATGTGCTGCAAATTAAAGCCAGAAGGGAGCTTGACCAAAAAGGGCGAGTCAGACCAAGTCAAGTGTCAGCATAAATGAAATTTCCCACCGCAAACTTCCGGCATCACATTGTGCAGTCCTGGCTGCTTGTTAACAATGCATCGCACACATACACATACACATACACATACACAGCGAGAAAAAGGTGGCCGACGCTGACTGAACTTTTAGCGGTTTCACTTTCGATACCATCGACACACTTCGCTGGCCATAAAGTGCAACAAACGTGAACATTACAAAAGCCAAAGAGCGTGAGAGAGAGCGAGAGAGAGAGAGAGGGGGGAAATAGGTTTTTGAGCGTGTTCCTTCTCATGCTTATACAGTGCGCATACAATTCAATTGCAACGTCACTTCCGCTTCCGTCAGATACCCTGCACGCAGAACTCGCATTTCCTCAATAACTTTCCTGATAGTTTCCTCACAAATTTACCTTAATTTTGCAGAAATCATATCTCTATGGACAATTGCTGCTCAAAAAGGTTAAAGTTCATCAACTTCAATTTAAGAATTTATCTAGGGCAATATGAACTCAAACCCGATTTGCATACAACAATTTCGCTTTCATCGTTGACGCTTGTGAATAAAAATACGTTACGCGCTTACATCAATAAAGAAATCGTTTGTTAAAAATCATTCAGTCAGCACAAAATATTTTTAAATATAGGCATATCATATTTTGATCATTAAAAACTCAAATGACAGAGTATATCAATTGCGGCTGTCAAGGCGAGCATTTTTCTCATTCGCTTCCAAAAGCAATTTTGTGGCCGCACACAAATGAGCCGAATCATTTTAATTTTATACGTTCTTTTGATGCTGTTTTTTTTTTTGCGAATTGTGTAGGTGCGCGAATAGTTAAATCATCCGAAGAGCGGAAGGCGGAAGGCGGACAGAGGAAGGAACTGCCGCAGGGTAGATAAAAAATCGAGTGCATTAAAAAAAAAAGGAAAACAGCAAACAACAAGAACAACAATTTGCACAAAGTTCTAGTGAAGCGTAGAATTCGTTTGAGTTGAACTCGAGGGCGCTTTTTGCGCTTTGCTAACTTTTTTTAATGAACTTGTTGATGTTGCGTGTGTTTTTTTTGCTCTTTTTGTTGCAACTTACGGTCGTTGTTGTTGTCCGTTCGTCTGTCAACGCATTTGCTCAAGTGCAACGAATTGTGCGAATTCTGCGTGCAATTCAGTTGTGAACTCGAACATTTGGCACTTAATTAACTATTGAACCACAAATGGCATTAATTGCAAAAGCTAATTTAAATTCAATACTACTTTTCTTTTGGCGGCATTCGCTTAAGTAATTATTTTTAATTTGTATTCCAATTGAATTTGATATACTTTTACAAACTATTTATAATATTATAAGCTGATATATTTTAAGTGCTTTGATTTGGGTTGGATTTTGTTAGACGAATTAATGAAATTGAAACACAATTTGTAAAGCTGATGAAAACCTTAAACAAAATTGTTAATTGTTTGGATGAGTTAATGAGTCTGATGGACGTATAAGCTGGAAGCAGATCCTCTAGTGGGATGTTTTGCCAGACTGCTCGGATATTTAAAGAATTCTTTTCCAAAGAAAAACGTCTGCTTTCTGCAACCACATCAATACCTCAACACGAAAATCCTTTAAAATTCGACACCAGCTTCTGCCCCATCTGAAATTCTGCTCGTTTGCCAAATTAAAAACATTTTCCTTATCACATTGTGTGGCATGCGCTGAAGCGCCTTTGTTAAAAGCTGTCAGTTAAATATGCAGCCAACTTTTCGTCATAAATTTCACAGGAGCGCGCAAACATCACGCTGCTGAATTATTAAATGAAATTTAATTAAAACTGTCTAACTAAGTCATCAAAACTGCTGACGACCTTGACTGCCAGCACAGACTAATAAATCAGGAGCGCGTACTAAAGTAACTGATATCCCAGCGAGAGGGTCTACTCCAAGCTGCGGGGCTGCAATCCAATCCGTTAAAGTCTAAAGTTGGTTACAAAAATTCATGCTCAACGTGGCGTAAAACTTGCGAACATTCCAAACAATAACCAAATAACGAGAGACCAAAAACAAAATACAGCAATTAATGTCATCAGTTACTGCAAATATGGCAGCAGCAGCCGGTTAAACAACGGCCTGAAGTGGTTAACAATGACAAACAGTGTTGCACATTGCAAGCTGCTTCAACGGTCACTCACACTCCTGTATCTGTATTTGGTTAGTATATCTATGTGCTCCGGCTGCGGGTGATTGTTGGCCGTATTTACATGTTGTTTGTCACGCTCCCTGCCGCTGGACGTGATAATAAATAAACAGCGGCAAGCAGCAAACCAACAGCAACCAGCAACAACAGCAACAACAGTTTACAAGGTAAATGCAACTACATAACTTTCTAGTCTCTTTTGATTAATTGACATAGAAATGGTGCAGCCGCAGCCGCAGCAGTTGGTTGCAACTATGCGAAAAGCGTGCAAACAGTGAATGAAGATATGCGGCAATCTGGCAAATTGGAGTGCTTCAGTATTCCCAGGTGACATGCCAAGTTAGATATAACTGTATACAGTTAGCCAGGATATTCATTGTGAAATTGCGCGGCTTGCGACCTGATTGTCTGGTTGAAACTAACAACCGATTTCTTTTTAAATAAGAACAACTGGAGCTTAGCCTGATTAAAATGAAATTCAATAAAATGAGATTAACTCAAGAGATCGATAGTAATCATTATATTTAACAGCTAACAGACTTTCAACAATTCTTGGAATTATCCCAACGACAACATTAAAAAGTTCGTAATTGGATTTACTGAGAAAAGTAATTAAAAACAAGAGAGAGTGGTTTTCTCTGGCACTTCAAAATTTAAATGCCCTACCAGACCGGAGTCAGACTGTTAAAATGAAAAGTAAAATATAAATTTAAAAAAAAAAATAGACCGACCAATGGATCCCATTCCTAATTATTTGTCCAAATAAATAGCACAAATAGCTGGTAAATTTCGTCTGGATAACTTGATAAGCACGACCAAATTAGGGTGGGTATAAGAAAACCATAACATAGTTATTAACCTTATGTCATGGTTGACACCTGAGAATTAAACTTTGCTCCTTTGCTCTACTTATTACTGGAATTGATGGCATTCGTCACAAGTAATGCAATGAAGTGATTCATTTCCAATAAGCCGAGAATTTTCTGCTGATTAAGTGAGTAACTCATTTAATTATTAATTATTATGCAAGGAAAAATCAACAAACTAAAGCATAGTATAAAGCTGCAACAAACCATATAGTTTTGAAACAGTGCTCAGTGCAGGTGCATTTAAATAACAATAAAGTTAAACAAAAACCAACTTCAAAATCCAACGTGTGACCTAAGTAGAAAATTGAGATTCCCCGGATAAAAAGCATTTACGTTGTTTGTCAATTACGAATGTGAGTTTTGTGGAAATACGTGTGTGCGTCCGCAAACCGTAAATGACCGAAAATTGTGTCACATTTCGTAGAAAATGCGAGAGGGCTCTCTGCACTAATTAAGTTAAAACCTTAGCATTTACCTTGTGAGGACACTCGGTATGTTAATAGCAAACTCTTGTTGCCCAAGGCTGTGTGCGGCACATAAAAATCTCATATGTCAACTGCAGGCCGTTTTGCCAGCACTCACGCTCTCGTTTTCTCTCATTAAGCTCTTAACCTCGTTTGGAACATACAGACACACTCACACACACACACACAAATAGAGTGTAGAAGGCAGGCAGGCAGGCAGGAAGGATATACTGCTTGTGAGCGCTTTATTACCAATGTCGACAGGCTTCGGCGTCTCTTTTTGTTTTCTGCAGCAAGTTCAATGAGTTTTCCCATCCCACATACACTTGAACACTCGGCGTTTTGCGCAAGCTTCAAGCTTCAACTTGTTGGGAATTATGAATGTGTTGCAATTGCGAAATTCTTTGCTGCTTCTTTTTTTCGCTTCAATTTCTTTAACTGCCTTTTGCCGGGCTCCTTTACATTTCCTTGACATGAATGAATGAAATCAAATTAATTAAGCAGCAGCACATATCCACACAAATACCCACCCACATATATTTATATATATATATATATATAGGAAGCCATCGCCAGGATTCACGCCCGTTTCCTTATGCACATGCGTGAAACATTCTTTTCATAATTTATTTTGCTTGCTTCTTGCGCCTCGTTACGTCTTTGCCATTCATTTTATCTGGCCCCTTTTTATCATTATCAACTTCATCAGTTTGGCAGGCAAGCAGCCAGCAAGCCAGCCAGCCAGGCTAACAAGCAGGCAGGCTGGCAGCCAAGTCCTTGCTAGTCCTTCTTCTACTGCTGCTGTTGCCGTTGCTGCTGCTGCACTGTAGTTTATTTCTTGTGGCATACTTATGTGCATATGTCTCCTGGTGTTATGTATAGGCGCACTCATAATTTGATTTCCCATACACAACTTTGATTAACGATATCGTCACAAACACAAACACAAAACACACACACACATTGACAAAATTGGTTGCCTGCAGCTGTTTTTTTTTTGTGTTGTTGTGCTTTGCTGTATTGAATTTCATTTCAGGAGTATTTATTCATTGGGACTGCCTTTGGCCTTAAGCTATGGTCAGCAGATTGTTGAACAAGCTTGGCATTCTTTCGCTCATTCATATAGCATAAACAAGGAATACAAACACACATACATCCTACGGCATATATTTGGAAACCTTATAAACTAATGCAAACTATTATTAAATCAATAATAACAACCAAAACACACGTTTGTTCCACAACAAGAGCTATGCAGAAAAATAGTCCATTTGCTATGGGATTTTAAGTAAATATTTGCACACTCCATTGCTCGAAGTTAGCACAAAAAACTTTTTCCTAATCCATCAATTTAAATTAATTTTTGAATAAACTTTAATTTTCTTTCAATGACTTATATTTTAAATAAATTAAATCAAAATAAGGATTTGAAACTCATATTATTTTATTGATTGCCCTCTCTTTTTAACTGACAAAGTTCCAATCAATGTCAATGGCATTGTTCGGAGTTAAACTTACTTTTAGTTGAGTTTATTTTGGCCACAAGCTACTTGGTATGTTAAATTCTGTAACGACAAGAATTGGGATTTAAAATGAATTAATTATGTTAGATTAAGAATTAGCTGTTGACGAAAACTTAATCATAAAAAACTTGTACAGCTAATTAAACAAGCAGCAATTCAATTAACTAGGGAGCACGGCCCAAGATTGTGTGTGTCACCAGTGTGCACAGGTGTGCTAATAAGGAGCATGACACACACACACACACACACACACACACACACACACACACACAAATAGACACACAACCACGTTTATATATACACCGAGAGATACGCAGCTAAGCCACAAAATCAGAAATGTTAATTAAAATCACTGAGCGTTGAGCATATTAAACAGCCAGGAAATCAGTTGGGAATGAAATCCCTTAGCCACATCCAAGGAATGAGGCCAAGGAGAAGATTAATGTTTTCCCATACACCGTGTTTACAGTTATACAGAAGCAAAGTAAATTAATTTGGGTCTAAATTATGACACTGTCAGCTGAGTTCAGCAAGAGACACAAGTATTTTGTTACTTTCTTAAATAAAAATGTAATTGGGTCTGGTTGCTGCTGACGTTCGGTTAGAAGGGAGGAAGCAAGACTAGAGCCCCGTTCTTTTGACCACAAAGTAAGGTAGAATGTCAAAGCATTTGTAGGTTTGAATGAATATATGCATGAATAATATTTAACAAAACAAAGAAAAACTTTACTTTACTTTAAGAGGAAAAGTTTGTATTGTGAATGTTCCTCCCAAGCAACATTTTATCTAATTATTGAAACTCATTTGGATGAATTAGAAGAAACGCATGAGTGAGCCAGTTTATCTCAATGCAATATAATAATGCGATCAAATACTGTAAGGCTCATAATACGCTCTAACTACTGGATTCAAACTATTATGTAGAAGATTACATTTATTTTTTTCTTTGTCATTTTCTTCTTTAAATTGCAAATGTAGCTCCCATATTGCCGGCATTTAGGTTTTTAAATAAAATTTTCCAGGATATATAGCGGAAGGAACTTTAAAATTGATGAGCCAAGCGGAGCGTATAACTCGGGTTCGTAACCTGTAAAAAATTCGTTAAATCACCTTACGCTCCAACTAAATCTAAGAGCAAATAATTTCCGCCAGCTGCAATTTTTTAAAATATTTTTAACAATTTTATTTTTGTTTATTCTGTTTAAAAACAAATTGAAAGTTGCCACAGTAAAAACTGAATTTCTGGAGCTGCCACAGCTGCTCATTTATCCAGCGGCAACAATAGTAAATAAGTCGAGAGCTGCATAACAAAAAACAGGCAACAACACAACGCACTTAAAAGCGTAATGGATGAAGAGGAAATACTGAATTCCGATCAGGAAGCCAGGGGTCAGGAAATCAAATAAAAAAGTGCCAACAAAAAATCGCAAGAAACAGTGAAAGAACAACAGCAAAAATAAACTGAAAAAAGATATACATATATAGTTATATATATATATATATATATTTATATATATATATATATAAATACGATAAAACACTATGCTGGCTATAAAATGCATGATAACAAAGCGAATGCAATGGCTAAATTATGCGTGACTTTTTGTTGGGGGCATTGTGATTTGGTGTTTTGGTTGATGGCAGCTTGCATAAGTTATAATTTAATACATTTATATGAAGTTATCACTAACGGCTTAAGGATATTATCCTGAACAATTAATGATGCGTCACCTTCGAGAACTTTTAATCGCTTTAAATGTTTCAACATTTTGTGAAGGACCAACTTTTGCTTTTAGTCGCACATTTGTTAGATGTGCTTTAAAATGGCTATGCGAGCGGTTTACCGTTGGGTGGGTGGATTAGAGGCGGAAAAGTCTTTGGTCACGTGGTCTCTCCATAACACAATTAGCAACAACAAGTTGCATTAAAGCGGCTTCTAACTTTCATTAAAAACCACTTAACCCATGCCATGAGAGTGAGTGTGAGAGGCTGTAAGCCAACCCTTCTAATACTTGACCCACCCACTTGACCCACATGACCCACTGCTGCCAACAAAAGCAGCAATGTGGCTCATGGAAGCTGCCACAGCTGAAGTTGGCTAGTTGAGAAAGGCAGGGGAGGCGGCGGCGGCGGCGGCTTAGTAAGCTTAGTAGGCGTGTCTGTTGCGTGTGTGTGTGGTTTGCATCAGCACATCGTTAGTCATATTTTTTATATGGCAAAGTTTTGGGTAAACATCAAGAAAGACAAAAAAAAAAATATATATATATATATATATATAAATATATTCTTTTTTTAATTAAATAAAAGAGCATGGTGTGGTTTCTGTCAAAAGTGTTGCATACTTATGTGGATAGAAGCTTACGTAAGCAGAGCATTTCATTAAACAAGTTCCTTAAATAACTATAAATAAACTTTCTTCTCAAATGTAAAAAGCTCTAATCGATAAGATTTGCTTGGTACAGAATTTATGGTTTGTAATCAGTCGAAATCGTTTAAAATATGTAAATATAATATTATTTATATATGTGCATTTTAAAGGCAATCTGCCCCAAGTTAAAGAGTTCATTCGACTGGTTACAGGACCAATATTTCTACATATGCCTTAGACAAATTGATTTTGATCGGGTCGTGTGGGCTATTTTCGATTTCGTTACGACTCTTGTTTTCTTTTAATTTTTTCTTGTGCAAACAAACAAAAAAAAAGCGGCTAAAGTTGTGAAATGGCTACGCAGAAAAATAAAAGTTACGGAGGATTGAGGGGTTCATCCGAGAGTGGCATATTAGCTGCGGGGCACTGCAGGGAAACTGAAAAACTTTGCCGCTACTTTCTTGCTATGTTTTTTTTTTTTTTCTTTTTTGCTTTTGGTTTGACTGTTTCCTTTTAATGCCAAAGCGTGAAAACAAAACTTTTTTCTTGGTGCTTGCCATATTTAAACGGCGACACTAATGGCCCGAAATTGAAATGGAATATTTTTATTTGTGCAAATATTTTGCCAACGCAGAATGGTAAAGAGAAGAGAAAACTTTATAGAATGGGCGCTGTTTGAATCAGCAACAAACTTGTATTTGCCAAGAAACTGAAATCGACTTCTGATCTGTGTTGAAGCTGAAATTAAATATCAATTTGCTGCTAGTAAGCTTGTTTAGAAATTCGCGAATCTGTATAATAAATATATAATATTGAATCAGAAAACAATTTTTGCTTTCTATTTGATTATGCGTAAATACTGATTTAAAAACCATCAATTGATTTTTTATATATATTGCGTAATGCTTTAATGTTTTTATTTTAAATGTTGTTCTTTTTCCTAAATAAAATTAATCAAAAAGCAATAGCATAAACTATATTCTTAATATTATTTCCATTTACTGATGCTTTCACAAATACAAATATTTGTTTATCTTCATCTGTACTTTGTACATACAAATTACTAGTATAAATATATTTATGATCCATTGGTAACTAATAACAATGTAGTCCAACTAACAAAAGTCATTAGGCTCAATGAATTTAAAAAAAAAAGAAACAAGAATTGGAATTTGTTTGTGCGACCCAAATATAATTCATTCCAATTCAATGCAGTGCAATATTTCCGCAAATGAACAAACAAACAATTCAACTAGCAGCCACAACAATAACAATAACATTTTGTGCATTTCGGCGAATTTCTGGCAAATTATGCAGACTGCAAAAGGGGAGGAGCACGAATGCTGATGCCAGTATCATGATTAAAATTACTAATTGAAATGCTCTGACACTGACACGGAAATGAAACTGAAAGTGAATTCACGTTTTTGGTGTGTGATTGTGATAGTTGTATAATAATAAATGACATAAAGATTTGAAATAATTTTGTTGACTTTTAGGAAGCTTTTGTCCACACAGCAAATGTTTGTAAAGTTTAAAATTCTCTGCATGCGATGCTATGCAGATTTGGGCCAAAGCGTTGCCAATTGTAAGGAGCCAAAAATATTTTTGGGAAAATATTGAGGTCACAAATGCATTAGAAAGTGCTAAATGTCGGCTACGTACAGTGCGTGTGTGAGTGAGAGGAGAGAGAGAGAGAGAGTGACTTTAAGTGTGTAAATGTCATAAATATTGCAGCAAAGTTTTGCCTTAAACTGATTGCAAAATGCCCAAGTACGGTAAACAAAGTTTTGTGGCTATCGGCACTGGCAATCGATAGTTTGGCAGGCAGCCGCCACACACAAGCACTGAGACGGACCGGAGATAGCCAAAATGGTCAGCCAAGCAGACAGACAAACAGACAGCTAGCCAAGTTGGCCCGATGCGTTTAGACACATTCGATTTTACGATATGCAGCCAGCACCCGCACATATTGCCAAAGCTCAGTTCCCTGGCAAGGCTATGCGGGTTGTACAAATATTTGGCTCGCATAACGTTTTTGCATTAATTGAATTTGTTCGCTGGCAGCCGCATTTAGTTTCTACTTGACAATTTAGCACTTGCGGTTCTTGTGGTCAACACTGGCAAGAATTTTCCAATCGCAAGCCAAAAACATTTCATACAAATTAAAATCAAAGCACTTGCCAACTGAGAAGATTTACTGGAAAGGTATCTTACACATTTCTACTAATTGCTAGAAATGCAACATAAAACTGCAAGTGAAACATAAAAATAAAAATATAAAGAAAATATTTTGATGGCAAACGAAAACAGTTGATTATATTTTGCCATATATATTTAAATAACAATTTTACCAAATTACAGTAAAAATATATAGAAGATTAGCTTTTTACTGAGTAATAAATAAATGATATTAAAAGTGCCCAGCAGATTAAATACAGGCAATATGAAAATGATAAAAGTTTAAAGCAGATTGCTGTAACTTTAGCTTGCCGCTCATAATTCTTGGCCCAATTTTCGTTAGACATAAAAAATTAACCGTATAAAAAAGGAATACTTAAAGCAAGGATACGGTTGCAAAGAATGCCCTTTTTTCATTTTTAGCACCACGCAAAATGTATAGTTCGTGTAAATATATATATATATATATATATGTATCTAGTACAATGCATGTTTGCAGTTTGCGATGTGGTCAGACAGGGAGTCCTTTTCTCGGTGCGTACAGTTCCTGGCTCATTGCTGTATGGCTATGTAAGTGCTGCTGGCTCGTTTTGTGGTCAGTTGCATTGACTCTGCATAATGTGCACGATGCTTGCAGCATCCACAGCAAGAATTCTGGACAGGACCACCAACCCGCCCACCACTTTGTATGTTAAATTTTATGCATATATATGGGTGGCTTCAGCGTCTTGGTTGTTGTGCAGGCAACTAGAGCGAACTCTTGGCGAGAACTCAACAGCTTCTTGTGACTGGTAAGTGCATTGGGGAGTCCCTCATGCAGCTGCTGCTCCCGGCAGTCCTTAATTGTAAAGATGTGTTAATGTATTCCCCTTATGCAAGTGAACATTTTATTTTGCCACGTTTAAATATGGAAAATGTTATCCACGTGAAATGCTCGACCAAATTGACAGCAAACGCTGGCCGTGGAAGCCAGTCAAGCAGGCGTTTCGGGGGCGTGGTTTGTCGGTGACCAGGGGCACTGTCTCAGCATGACACCGAACACGTTTTAACGAGGAGCCTCCGACCGAGACTGTGGCTCATAACTTATGCACATAGATAAGCGACAACGATATCTACTTCGTCCTTCGTCCTGCCTCCTGGTGTTGTTGTTGCTATTGCTGTTGTGGTTCGTGTTATTTTTGTTGTAAGCGCTTATGGTGTTGGAGTTGGCCTAGTTGAGGCTGGGTTGGGTTGGGGTTTGTGTTTTGCATGCTGCCGGCCATTTGAAGCAATTATGAAATTTTAATAATTTTCCACTGAAATAATTTAAAGTCATATTAAAGTTGCTTAAGTCGGAAGGATCGGTTACGATTATAGATTGTGCAGTTTACGCTTAATTAAAACTTTCGAAAATGTGTTAAATTAAGCTACTTTAATTACCATTTGATGAAGAAAATTATAAGAACATTTATTGTTTCTAGTTGTTTAATTTTGTACTACGGTTCAGTCTCTCTCGCACTCTTTCTCTCTCTCACTCTTTCTCTCTCTCTCTCTCTCTCTCTCTCTGTCTCTCTTTGTCTCCCTCTCTCTTATCATAAAATTGCGACTTAAAATAACAATTTGGTATTTAAAGTAGCTTTCATTTCACTCTGCTCACGTCTCACATGAGGCCTTCAAGAGATTTTAAGGCTATATATGATGTACATTTAAATCGAAGGACGTTTTTATTTTGACTTTGTTCATGTTAAAGTCATATGCATATTTCATTACATTACTTTTTTTCGACCGACGCTGTATTAAAAAAAAGCAAAGCAAAATGTGCACATCAACTTCATTGATATTCCTTTCATTTGTTTGTGACTTAATCGACTTTTAAATAACAACTATTGTGAAGTCTTTGTTGCGCAGGCAGCGGCTTCATGTTCACTCAATTATACACATTAAAACCGACCCACAATGACATCGCACCACAGTTTGTAATTATTTTCTTGATGTCGCATTGCCACTCAATGCACAAGCCATTAATTATGAAAATATTGGCCAAACACTTTCCGGTGCAAAAGCAGCAACCAAACAGAGTCGATGCGTTCGTTGGCCAACGGCGAAGGATACGTTCAAGTATCCTTGAGAGCTCTTACCCCGGCCACTTGTATTAAATTTAAAGTATTTATTTACAGCAATATTTTCACTACACTTTGCCCAAATTGTATTTCGCTTGTATTGTGTGTGGCCAACATTTCCCAAACACACACACACACACACACTTTTTTTTGGCATTGTATGAAATGTATTGTGTTTTTGAGTAGAGTTTTCGTTGCATTTGGTTTGGTTTGGTTTGGTTTGGTTTGGTTTTCACAATCGCTTCTTCACCTGCTGCTGTGGCTGCCACTTTTTAAGCTTCTCTCTCTTTCGCTCTCTCTCTCTCTCTCTCTCTCTCTATGGATTCCTTTCTATATTTCTGCCTCTCTCTTCCACGCTCTGTTTCCCTTTTGTTGATTTTCGTTTTTTGTCAGTTTCCTGTGCGTTACTTAAAATCCGCTTGATGGGGGCGTACAAGACCAAAAAGCTTGCTTGATCCTCTGTATTATAAGGATATTCAACGAACTCTGAGTATTCTTATTGTTGATTTAACTAGAAAATAACATCGGTTATTCAATGCTCACAGCATAACTGAAACTCTAAAAATATGGCAATCTGTGCAAACAATTTTCTTATCTTTCGCTCTTCATCGCTATGGCTGGGATAAATTACCTCCAAACACCAATATAATCCTTCTTACGCTAGGCGTTATGTTTGTAGGTATAGAAAGTTAATGGTAAAGTCAATTTCGCTGCACTGTTGAGCCAAATTCATATTTCTGTTCCCTTTAGACCGTCACGCTACTTCTCTCCACTTTTGCTTAATCGCTTTTCTCCTAATTATTCCTTTTATTAGCCCTTTTTATAATTAATATAAACATATAATTATAATTCAGAGTCTTCTTTTTCTTTCAATTTTAAATGTCTTGTTTCGGGAACAACATTTTTACATGCATTTGCGGTTGGGCATCTTTACTATTTTATTTTGGTCTGATTGGGTTATAAATCGTACAAATCAAATAAATATTTATTATTATTTGTTAATTTACATATTACGTTTTATTTTTAATTCAATTTATTTTAGTTGACATTAAATAGGTTAACTATTTGTCTGACAACAGGTATTTCCCAGTTGGTCATAAGCAGCACAATATTTTTGCACAAAATTAAGGACACGCACCGTCGAGCTGGCCACAACGGTATTGCCAGGCTGGCGCAGCACAGTTGCAAAAGCGCGCTCCAAAAATGGCAAAATTAAATTCACTTGCTTAAAATTAGCGAAGCTTGTCGTAAATGTGGCCCAGACAGCCGTGTGGCCGTAACTGATTTGGCTTTTATGGAAACCAAAACACGTAGTGTGCCCGGGGGCGGCCAAAAGGGGTTAGCCAAACACTCTCAGTCCCTCTCACCGTGCCTCTCGCACAGTCCCTCTCACCGTCCCTCTCACAGTCCCTCTCGAGACTCTCTTGAGCCACCCTCCTCCTCCTTTTGTCGATTTAAATATAGGCAGCTAGCACCAAAATAGACGCAAAATTCTCTGAAACGTGCGTGCAATTATTCAAAGTGCAAAGTCGTGCAACTTTTCCTATTTTCTGGGTAGGTTTCCTTTTTCCTAACAAAATTGCTCATAATTTCAAGGAAGACAACTTTGTTAACTTTACGCCGAACATTTTCTTTTCTTCTACAGTCAGTCGTTTAATTTATTGACGTAATTTGCCTTTGGCTGATGCTGCATATTAATTTGGCATAAACGCCGCCGCAGCCATCAACAAATTACACCAAAGATTATATGTTGCCGCATGTGGAGACATTTAACAACAATGAGCTTGCTGTTGTTTGTTGATTGGGTGGATGTATGCCAGTATGGAGGTATGCCAGTGTGTCGTGTAGAATCATCAGCAAATTACCCTAATCAAATTGCCATTGCGCATATTTTAAGTTAATGAGTTCGTGCATTTAGATTATATAGGATATACGCACTGAAATTTCAATCATTTTTCTTTGCGGCAATCTCATTGCTATTCTAATAAAAGGACTTTGAAATTATTTTTATTTTACAACTTACAGCCGAATGATGTGCGTGTGCTGGAAGAGTTTAATATGTTTAATCTGGTTTGTGATCTTTGGAGACGATATGGAGATCTTGTCATGTTGCACCTGTTGCTGCCCAATCTTCAACTTGCCAAAGGAGTCCGGCACCTAGTGTGGCTCCCAGCAGATAGTGACGGATCTTGAACAGAGGCTGAACGTTGGCTACGTCACTGGATGTAGCTCTCCTCTGGGGAAGCCCGTTTAATAGTTATAAGCGTGCTGTTTTTAGGGAACTCGAATATGTTCAAAGAAATCCCGTGATTGCATTGTTTGTGGTGTTTGAGCAGAATGAAGGTGCATAGAGATGTTTAATTAATTTGGTAATTAATTGGAAAACAAGCAGCCAGAAACAAGGAAATTTAATTTACGATGACTTTAAGTTGAAAAACTTATTTGCCAGAACTTGTGCAGAACTTTGCAGTTCACAGCCACTAAGAAATTAATCAAGCAACAGCGTTGAAGAAAAATACTTCATGCTTCGCACATGGTTTCGGAAAGCGACTAAAGATTAGTTAGCCCACCAGTTTGGGAAACTTGCAAAGGAATAAAACTAACTAAATATAGACTTAAACATATAAAAGTCTTAACAAGACATAAATGGACAATGCAGTCATCCCCGGAAAAATAAAATACATATATAAGCAACGATAGCGCAAAACTCTTGGAAAGCATAGTTCAAAAGTTCTGTTCAAACACCTCAAAAGTGTATGTGTGTGTGTGTGTGTGTGTGTGTGTGTGTGTTTGTGTGTGTGTGTGTGTGTATGTCTATGGCAAAAGGGTGAACTTTTGGCTTGCATAAGCTCAAGCTGAACTTTCATTTGTATGAATCGTCGTGTGCCGCGAAAGTTTTGTGCCAGCTTTTAGAGCTACTGCTGCAGCAACACGCTTGATTTTATTGCTGCAGTAAGTTGAGCTGCAACTGCAGCGTCCGGTATACGCAGAAGATTCGAGTGCACTTTAAATTCCTCGACTGATGCTTGATGGTTGCAATCAGCAGCCAGCCAACCAGCCAGCCGGGCAGCCAAACAGTCCGTCTAGCTGTCTCCATAGACTCCGTGGTAGACTTCATTATTTTGATGGCAATTAGCAAATTGAGTTTTATAAGTTGTCTGTCTTGCAATTAGACTGAACAGCTTTTGACCCGGCACATGCGGCGTATGCTTGACTTGAATGTGTGCTGCAATTCTTCACTTCGCTTCTGGTTGCTCTTTTTATTATTTTGTTTTTGTACGCTTAATAACTGACAACACAGCAAAAAAACACATTCGCAACTCGAATGCAAATTGTATTTTACGCAGCAGCTGATAAAACACGCGTGGCGAGTCCACAAGAAAGGGCAAAATTGCGACGGGTCAGCGAATAAGAAAACAAACAATTATTCTCTGTTTTCTACTTATTTATTTAATTTATTATTTTTCGTTAACGTCTGCTGTTGACACAATAGTTTGAGTTCAATTTTAATAATTATTGTTGTTAATCCAAAACGTATTACTTTTTTTTAAAGTTTTTTGTTGCAAAGACATCCCGCAATCACTTTTAAAGCTGATTTGGCCTATTCATTTTATCTTCTTAGCTGTTGTCAATATTTTTCACAGCCATAACTTAGCCAAAGCTGAACCAAGCCATTCTGGCCTGATTTTCATATTAAAGTTATGTCCCCGAAAAGTGTTTGTGCACAGACTTTAAACAGCCGCAACTTTGTCAAACGTGATCTGATTTTCAAAAACCAGGATTTCCTAATCAGGACTCTAGCTTAAAACTGCTTATAAGACTCGATTCTGGCTACAAATTCATATTCAAGTTCCACAAACTTTGTAATTATTCTGTAAGTAGTAATAGTAATAGTAATATAAGTTTATAAGTGTAATAAAGTAAACATGCACTTGACTTAAGCCACATAATTAATATAGAATCGTGAGTTTTAAATGATTTAATTACCCAACAAATGTTGACATATACATATATCTAAAGTGGTCCTGCGGGGGTTAACAAATAGCAATTAACTTGATAACATTAACTAGCTCTAATAAAACGAATAACCTAATCAGCTTTGTAATTGTTATGAGCCTGAGAGGAAAACATTTTAATGCTATTGATAAATCCAAGGGCTCCAGTCGAAAACAATTTTGAGAGCAATTTAAGCAAAGCAAATGAAGTGGAAAACACAAAATGTTGTTGCGCTTGATTTGTGTTGTTATTGTTTACACAATTTTCAATGGCAACCGCAGCGAAAGAGAGCAACAACAACAACAACAGAGCAACATCAACATGAACAGAAAGTATTATGATTATGAGCAGAAATATGATACTTTAAGATACAAAATTCCCTGCGTTTTATGCTCAGTTATATCTGAGATACAATGACGATGACGATGACGATGCCGATGTTACCCCTCTGTCAGCTGAAAAGTTCGGCTCGGCAATGTCATCGATATTGATCCATGTTGACAATTTTTGGCAACGTGCGGAAATAAATAAATATACATGCATATATTTATATATATGTATATATGTATGTATATATTTACCACGATTTCTGCACTCCCCATTTGCGACTTGTGACGTGTGTGTGGCATAAAGTCGCTTTGTATTTGGGGTTTTGTTTTCGCTGCTTCAATTTTTTCGTTGTTTTGTTTACGTTTTGTGGGCCATGCACACAGCTTATGTTGTTTTTATTTTTATTGTCGATTGGCGCGATTCCGCCATATCTTTGGCACTGCTGTCTGACAAAAGGCAAATGCGCCCATTTGTCATTTGGACAACGTGCTGACAGTCGGCAACAAAACGCCAGCAGAAGCTGCTGCTGGCAGTCAGTCTGGTTACAGGCGGTTTTCTTTCATCTCCACAGTTAAATCCCCATCCAGCTGGTGCTTTGGCGGGGTATTGAACTCGTAAATGGCAGCTTAAGTGCAAGAAAGTTGAGCTCTAAGAACGGAGTACTAAACAGTAGTAATAGCTTGGCATCCTTAATGAAATACTTAGTACTTTTCCAGCTGAGTTTAGTTCACAATAAAGTTAGGATACTTCATTTTACACCCTTCTATAGAAGTTCCCGTGACGAAGAAGAAAATGAGTCTGCGTTAACATATATTTTACATAAGTTACAAAAAGTCAGAATGTATATTATGCAGGAATCTGCATTATATGCATTATTATTACTTTTTTTTAATAATTATTATTATACATATTTTGAACAAAATGTTTTCATGAATTTTAAAATCTTCTGCACTTAAAATATTCACATTTTGTATACTGGTTTAAAAAATTAAAAAAAAAAATCTTGTTAAACCGCATTGCTTTCATGGCCTGCATTTAATTAAGAATCAATTTATTAATGTGCTCCTACATATTTAATTACAAGAAAATTGCGCGCCTTTTTTTCATTTTTTCATATATTACACAAACATATACATTTTTGTATTTTAATTCAACTGGCCGCATAAAGGGCAAATGGGAGTAACAACAACGTAATGAAAAACAAATGTAATGTAAATGAACGCACTCAGCCAAAAGCAAATCAAATGCGACCCCAACGCATTATTTCTATACCCTGTACACAAAAATATGAATGGGTGTATTTCAAGTATAAGTATATAAGTATATAAGCAGCTGAATAAAAAGTTGTATTGCATCTTTGTGTCCATCATCTTTCAAAGGCCTTATTTACACTTCAAACTTTTTTATTAATGAGCAATAACATTTTAAAGATGTCTTTATTTTTATGCTAAAATGAAAACAACTCATTTATGTAAAATGAGAATTCGAACTGAATCAATACTTATACCCCGTTCCCAAGTTTGAATACATTTGTCTCATTAAAACTCAATTACAGGCTATTTGCCAGTCGAATGCTTTCGCTTACCGCCTTCAAATTATATATATGTATATATAGATACGTATGCGTATATATTATATATATTTTGGCAATGAAAGCGAAATTAAGCCCAAGAATCCGCAGTGGTTAAGCCAAATGGTTCGGCTGACTGCGTTGCCAGCTTTCCATTGGAATGAAAGACAAAAACACACGCCGCTAATCAAATGGAGGCTGATTTAATGTTTAAATAAACAAAAATGAATACCCGGCTTGGCGATGAGTGCCCGATTGTGAGTGTGAGTGCGCGTGTGTGTCTATTTGTTTTTCTGATTAAATGCCGCATAAATATTTAATACGTATTACTTTCAAGATGGGCTGCAAAAACGGCATTTAATTAGCTAGCCAAATATAATATAAGAACGCACAAAACATTCGCATATAAAAACTTTGGGACAAACAAAAAAATTAAAAAAAAATACATGCGGCCACTTGAAAAATATAACATCAATTTTATTATTGAGCAGCAGCAGACAAACTCAAACTCACAAACAGAGTGGCTTAGTTCCAGACTCTCTATGGGAGCAAGCAAAAATAAATAAAAATAAAAAATAAATTTTTTATTTTTGTGAGTTTGCACTGAATTGTGTTTTTATTTTGTTTTTTTTTTTCTTTTGTATATTTTGTAAGCTGACGTTTTATTTCCTTTGAAGTGGCACTGAGCGAGTCTTCACAGCGAGCAGCGGCATTTGCCAGCCAGGAGTGTTTGTGTAAGCGAAATAAACTCAAACTCAAGTTTATGGCTACTGCGACTGTGGCATAATTCTTGTAAAGACTTTGACGCATTTTTAATAATTTTTTATTGTCAACGTTTTGTAAAGTTTTAGTCGACTCTTTGGGATTTTAAGTTTGTTTGTTTGTTTATTATGCCCAAAACTGCACTTGAATCTTATCTGTTATTCAGTCGGGGGCTGTGTTTCAAGAAAACTTTATAAACAAACCACTCAACGGTATAATAAACATTTCAAATTGAAAGTTGAATCAGTTCAAAATACTCCAATGGGAAAAGGTAAAAAAATAAAAAATTAAATATATGTTTACAGTATAATTTGTGCAAAAATGTTTTTTCAGTTGGCTGCTTATGAAATGTTATTGGAAAATGACTTTTATTAACAAATTATAAACAGTTGAAAGCGTTAATTAGCACATAATACATAATACAAAAGTGGTCAAGTGCACATTTGCTTAATTAGCCATAATTATAATACACTTGTTATTCTACACAAATACAAGTGTATAAATTTTGCACTCACACAATATTTTTAAAGCCCTGCAAGCTTACATTCATTTATTTAAATTTAATTAACATTCATACAATCTGGCAGCTTATACATTTATTTTACGTTTTTAATCAGTATATTGGCCATAAAAATGTTTGCTGCTAAAATCCGTTAAGAAGTTCTGCCAACGGATAAGTGTTTAGTTTTGGCCATTTATTTCTTTTCTACTTAATTGAAGTATCGTGTTAATAATAAACAAGCCATTTTCTAGTCAAGCACTTTCAACTACAACATTTTTGCTTTCTAACAGATTTTATTTTGAACAGAGCCAAAATTTGCATTTAATTTTCGATATGTAGGAATATGAATAAAAGTGTAAAAAGGCAAAGAAAAATAAGAAAAATGAATTACCAATTTGAAGCAGTCGATTGCAACATTTGTGCAGCTGAAAAAGTAAGGTGAAATAATATGTGGAATTGAGTTGTCACTGCTGCAATTTTTCAACTGTCAAATCAAAAACATAAAACCAATTACTTTTTATGATTAATTACTTGCGAATAGCAAAGCGAGAGCAAATGTTGAAAACCACAAAATGATTTTGATTACGACGAGCTGTTCGGGTGGCCTGGGCTGGCAGGCAGTCGACATTGATTTGATTTATGATGCGCACAACCCTTTTGTGACACAAACACACACACACACACACACACACACACCCCCAAGTGAGACCCCCCATACGAACGTATGCTCATTTGATATGGACTTAAACTTCAGGCGAGCGACATGAGAATCACCTTAAAATTCATAAGTTTGTCAGGCAAAGTTAACACACAGCAGCTGCATGTCATTAACTATATGAGCCCAAGATATAATCCCCGCAAGGCGCGCTCAACATGGCGTATGCGTAATACAACCGCCAAACTTTTCAGCGCTTCATTTTTTAAACATTTAACACACACTCACACAGAGAGAGAGAGAGAGAGCGAGAGAGAGAGAGAGAGACACACACACTGACACGATAACCTTTAGGGTGCTGACAACTTTTCTCACTTTCGAGCTATATGTTTTTCTATGGTGTGTTTCCATTTTTAAACCATTTTAGTTGTCATCAAGGCGCCGGATTATGCGAGTTTATGTCCCAAATTATGCTAAAGCGAGACACTGGAAAATGCTGACGAGACGGGCTGTTGCTGATAATGTTTATGCTGATGCTAATGCTGCCGTATAACACCCAAAACGAACTCAATTTGGGTGGAGCAAAGTGTGGGGAACAGAAGCGAAAAAGAATAAACATAAATGCCATTTTATGTATGTGGTTAAACGAAAAACTATAACCATATGAGTAGTATTTATATATTATATCACATGGAACTTTCTATGTTAGCTTTTAATATACACTTGCAGGGGGTTATATCATTTTGCATTAAATGAGACTTCTTCGGTCTGCAAGAAAATGTTTTCTTCAGCGTCCTTAAGAATGATATTCTTTCTTATATTAAGCCAAATTTTATATATCAATATATATTATTCATAATTCAATAATAATTTAATGAGAGGGTGTTACTGTTTCTTTTACTTTTTACTGTTTGTAATCTCTGACTTTTGTGTGCATTTCCCATTGAGTACCCGAAAATAGCAATATCTGCAAATGATGCTAATCATTTTCTTCGTTTTCTGTCAGACCTTAGGTACAAAATAATTCGAAAATCAAGAACTAAAGCGCCAAGTTTACAGAAATGTCCTAATCTACCCTTAAGTACCGATTTTCTTGTAGCAAATTTAATCCCAATGAAAATTCATAAGTTAAAGTTACTTTAAAAATTTAATCTTAATAACACAAGTATTAAAAATCTTTTTAGGCAGCTTCAAAGAGCAGAAATAAGAAAATAATGCGACCTAAACTTGGATCACAAATAAGCCACAAAAGATTCACAAATACTGTTTACTATATTAATATTAATTATTTACATATGCCTCCGTAGCTCAACTTAAGTTTTAAGCTTTAGGTTAGACTTTAAGTATATATTTATAAATATATAATTTTTAATTACATTTGGTTCTGTGGCTAAAAGTGAGCCAACTGGCTATCAAAGGGTTCTTTGCACAACCCCTTGAAGCCAAATGTTCCAGCTGGCTGATTGACCAGCAAAACAAAAAAACAACAACAAAAAAAAGGAAGAAAAGAAGAAAAACGCTCTTTCATCATACTCGTATTAACCCCAGTTTAGTTGAGCATGACGAATGAGTTTCTCAAGTTTGCCAATTTGAATAAAAATTTTAAAAGGCCACCAGGTGCAGTAGCGGAAAGTTGAAGCATATAATATTGCAAAGTAATTCAATGTTGGGTTTTATTACAGCCAACCTGTTGGCTTATAATTTACAATGGTCCCCTCATAGGAGCTGTCATTCTACGCGCTGTCCCAAAAAAACCCATAAAATTTTATTTAATGTGCGACAATTTTCCGGGCGCTAATTTATGAGCTTCAGTTTTCTATGGGAAATTATGAGCTGATTTTGGAAGTGCGTCAGGAAATGAATTAGCAATCGATTGGCCAACAATGTGCACATTTTATATTCACATTTACAGATTTATTTGTCAGCTTTAAATTACTTGCGGTTTAATGTTATTGACGCTTCGCGATAAACGCAAAGGTTCTACAAATGGAAGCCTTTCAAAAGCGGAAGAGCAGTTATGTGATATGTATATTTTTTATATCCGTTGGCCGTATAGGTTTATTGATTTTGCGGTTTCTACAGACATTGGCACAGGTGTCGTATGATTACAGCTTAAGGTTCATGTTGAGCTTCATTCAATTAAAGGCTGACAAATGCAACTGAGTAATGTGATGAGGCTTATCAAAATATCTGACGTTTAATCTTTCGATTCACAATGTTGATTTAAAGTTGGTTTCGCTTTGGATACACCTGCAGCTGATTATGGACACTATTTCAAACAGTTTTTTCTTTAATCCGCTATAATCAGCTTAATCTAAAATGTGCCTAATTACGTTGCAATTTTAAAGTTGCATAATAATTTAACAAGAATGTAATTAAGTAGCAAATTTAAAATTGCATGCAAAATGTAGCATTTAATATACATTTTTATTTGATCTAAAAGTAGAGTAATTGTTTTGCAATATTATTATCGATACTGCTTTTAATTTGTATACTTAAAGTTATACATTCATTATATTCATTCTGCCTGAGTTATGATTATGATTATATATAAGTCCGCAAAATATATAACCTTGTCATTTCGATGCCATGGGAATATTTGTATGAACAACTTTATATTTTTTCAAGCAAACTGAAACAATCTCAAACAGTTTACAGTACAATTTGCATGGGCTGCCCCAATATTTTGCCGCATCGGCAACATAAGTGCCGCACAGAACGACGGATTTATATGAATTAATTTATGTTCTCAGCATTAAAGCTAACTGCCTGTCAATCAAAAGTGCCCCCTGGGGCAGAGAAATAGCAAGTTAACTGTGTCATCTGTGGGAGAACTAAACAATCTTCAAATACTTTGATATTCCCTGAGAATGACATTTTTAATTTCTTGTTGCGCGTTCTCTAGTTCTTATAATAATTATGCATATAAATTAAATTGTAATCAGTTGAATATTTGTTTAAATACAAATTTTGAAATATTGCGTTGCAAGGATTCTTTAAAGAATACTTGTTTTTATTTAATGTAGACTAAATGCAGTCCACAAAATAAATTTGGAGAATTACTTAAAATCATAATAGTTGTACTTAAATGAAAATGCTGAGCTAGTTAAAATTTAAAAATGTCAAATGTAAAATACAAAATACAAAACTCTACATTATTAGCTATTTTTATTTATTACAAAATATATGCAAAAAATTAAATTAGGTGCCCTTTTTCAAAAGATGAATTGGAAAAGGGCAAAGTAATGCAAGTAATGCAGTCGCTAAAAGAACTCCTTTAATATGCCCTATAAAACTGCTCTATATTTTCATATGATTGTATTCATTGACATGCAAATCTGCATTTGACATATTGTTTCTTTGTTTTTGTTGTTGTTTGAACTTACCTGATGTGCAAAGGCATGTAAATCGAAAAATTATGAAAAATGTCACTTTCGATCACGCCTCTTGCGGCAGACGACTGTTAAACATGGCAAACACACACCACACACATCACACACACACACACGCGTACAATCTAATCTAGTTTTGGTGTTGGACAAATATTCAAATCAGTTGAGGCCTGCCAATAAAGGAAAATTGGTTAAAGGGTTTGCTGGGTTGTGGCCCCTTCCCTCAGCACGCAACAACAAACTAATAACTACGAACAAACACGAAATATGTACAAAAATGCCTTGTTTAATTGCTTCATTCACAACTAGCATTCACTTGCACTTGAACTTGAATTTAGTTCTCAAACACGAACTCGAACTCAGACACTGGGCCCGATAAGTCTATTTGCTGGCTTCAGAAAAGTCCCGCGAAGACGTCTGTTCAAACTGAACCGAAGCGACGAAGCAAACAACGAACAACGTCCGCACTATGCGAATGTAAAACGAATACTGACTTGGGGATCGGGCGAAGTGCAAGTTAAGAACTGTCACGCAAGCTCGAACAAGTTGTAAACGGTGTCCATTACACGCAACATGTTCGCACAACTTCGAGCCGGCTCAAGCCGAGTCGATTAAGGCTTCGGCTATTCTATGTTTTCTGCCTCGTCAACTGCTGATGATCATTAGCTCCACACTCGAAGTGAATAAATTTGAATACAACCGATTGACGAATGGAGCTAGTTTTATTCAGGACATTTAATCATATCGAAAAAGGAAACAGTTCCATTAATTGATTTGCTAGGCAACGATGATGCCAGGATTAAACATTCAGTATTGCGTTCTAATAATAAATATAGCAAATAATGTTGCTCCACTTGGAGACACCCTGAACAGAGCTGGTAGCCATGGGTACGGCTGGACCGCGACTGTTGATGCTGCGATCAAGAATATATATACCAGCAACTTTATTAGCACACAATTTCAGTGCATTTAGGGCATAAAAATAAGTATTTCATTATACTCAAAAATATTAAAAATTCAATTAACACACCAACTTTCTTCCTGAGTTTATAATATTCATAGCTATTGAGGGAAACAACTATTAACTCTATTCTAAAACTTCATAGTCCAAAGTTGTCTAATTAACATATCCATAAATGTAAATAGTTTCAATTGACAATTTCCGATTCTACAAAATAAATGAGCAATTCGGAAAACGATAAAGCAGCAAAAAGATATATGCTGATTAAATTTTGGATTCCGAACTGTAAAACAAATATAAATTTACACAACTTTGTTTGGCCTCGCAATGACTAGACTTGATTTGAAAACTAGATGCAAGAATTGTTGAGCAATTGCTTTAAGAGTAAGCAGTGGGAAGGAGGGGGGGAGGGGGAAGGCAGGGGGAGATGCTTGGCGAAGGTGACTCGCACATAAAGCAAAGCAATGAAAATTCCGACCTGCCGCAATAAATTCCAAGCGCGTATGCCAAAATGAGAGTGAAATATCCTGCAGAAGCGTAAAAGTACACAGACACACACACGCACACACACACACCCAACTAAATGTCAGCAGGACTAACTTAAAGGGACACCCAACTTAACGGTGCACGTGTTTCCATTTGTATGTGTGTGTGAGTGTGGGCGCCATAAATCGCGCTAAGCCAAAACAAAACATAGTCGCAGCAGTCGAGCAGAGCAGAGGCAAGCATCATGTATCAAGCATCAGGCAGGTGGCAGGAAGGATGCCGCAGCCTTTGACCTGACACAATGCTCCACATTCGATGTTTTTTAGCTTTAACCCCCCCCAACTCATCCAGCCCCCCCATCAAACGCAACGCGGTTCGCAGCGAGTCTGCGCCGTGGCAACTCGAACCGAACAGCTGTTCGGCGTTTAGTCCTTACCTAGGACAACAAGCGAACGCTAGTCCTAGTAACATCCAGCATCCTACAGCCAAGAGCTCAATCTATATACTTAATTTCGATATTATTTATTATTTTACATGTTCAGAGAAAGAAAGAGAGTTGGCAATAACAATATATATATCCTCTGCCTGCTTAACTGTTAAATATCAACATTTTTAGATTTAAGATATTATCAGTTAATCACATGGACAATACCTAGTTTACCAACCGCATGGTCCACAGCAGCCCGCGCAAGGACGAGAGCCGCCGCCGCCGCCAGCTGGCACAAGACAACCAGGCGGACAGGGTCCCACGTAGAACGGATCAAATTTGCAAACGATATACATTTTGGATGCTTAAATCGAATATCAGCCTTGGCAAACAACTTGATGCAAAATCAACGATTATATTATCAAAAAGGAATACAATGTTAAATGCCAACTTACATGAATATTATTCACTTTTCTTAGGCTAAAGATATATAATATATGTTATCGTCCCCAGCTCGTCGTTTTATTATTTTATTATTTTTTTGTCATCTTTTGTGTAGTTTACGCACCGAAAATTTGGAAGGAAATGAAAGTTTGAGAGTTGAGCAACGTTAGCAGAGAAAACTGTAGAAATTTATCAAAGCCAACTATGGTTTTCCCAATCAAATCATATTCAACTCTAATTAAAAAAATAAAAGTTGAATTCCGTTCTTACATCTCTCACAATAAACAAAAAATTATCGACTTCGATTGCATATATCAATTGCTGACCATAGTGCATAGTTTCATCAATCTTTAGTCATAAATCGACCCGAAACTGGAGCCACTCTCGATGAGGCAACAATGCTCGTGGCATTGATGGACATTTCCCGCATGCTTAGCAGTCGCATCAGTTCCATTGTCAAAGTGGGTGGCTGCTAAGCAGCAGCAGTGCTTTGATTTCAATTTCAAAATTTTCGTTTTTGTTTTAAGTTGAAGTTGGCAAAAAATTTGTAAGTGATTAGGCAATGCAATAACGGCGCCCCTTGTTACACCATGGATACTGTTCACCATGCCATTGGCGTGCTGGGTGCCCTGGCCATGTGCATCGTTGTTACCCATTCGACTGCTCAGCTGGTGGTCAATGCTTCATCAATATTCTGCAATCTGATCGAATGTGGCAAGTGTAAAGTGCAACAAGTTATGTCGCGAGAAGGCATTCCTTTGATTGGTAATCTGGGTTTAAGTCATCCATTTGCCTGTATACGGAAAACTGGTCAAAGCATCTACAAATTCATGGAGATGTTTGCTTCACATAATGCTACAGTGATCATTGAAAAAATGCCTAGACGGCGGCATAAGAAATACCTAAGGTACGATTTATATTTAATTTATTTTTATTATTATTGTTAAAGATTAATAGAACATTCCGATTACCTATTACTAACGATACTCGCTCGATATCCCAACTACCACGTCTATGTATAATAATCCTTCGCTTTTTTGTCTGACTGCCGACCATCACTTTGTCACTTCAAATCCCAACAATTAAATATTTATTTACTATTTATTATTTTTCTCACTTTGCAACTGCATAATTAATTACCTTATCCAGGACAACCAGTGGGAATCATTTATCGCGCAAACGATTACAATGGAAAACCCCCATTGACTGTCACTTCGTTGAAAAATCTTGTTGGATTCAATCCGCTCAAGAAGAAGTTGATGGATGTACAGGAATGGGAACAGACTGATCAATCAAACAAATCTGAATATAGCCGCATAAATGAACTAGTTAAAATTGATGGATTAATTATATTGCCTCAAGATTATATTTTTAGATCCTCAATCTCCAAATCAATTCCGCAACCTCGAAGATCTATCGTCGAGTGGGATAGCCAGTCAGGCTCAGAGAATGTTGTGAGACACACTTTTAACTGGATTAAGATATTTTTTATAGACTTGTTCATATGGTGGAATATTTTTTCCCTTTTTAACCTCTTTGTCATCGTTACTCGGGGAGTAGTAGGAATTTATTTCCCCAATTTTACAGCCTTTGATTAATTTGACAAGATTTCACACATTAATAAATATGAATGAACCTCGAATCTGCCAGATATTATGTATTACCATAGCATTTAGAAATTCAGCATTTATGATATTGATATTGTCCTAATGGAGGTCCTCTCATGTATTTGTTTGCCATTGATTCTCAGTTTCAGGAAAATCGCTAGAGTGAATATAGAATTAAAAAACTTGAATCGTTTGCAAATTTGATCCATTCTATTTTGGACCCTGCCCTCCTTGCTGTCTGGTCCCAGCTGGCGGTTGCGGTGGTTGTCGTCCTTGAGGGGACTGCTGCGGTTCCGGTTGCTGCTGCTGCGCTAATTAGTCCCAGCCGGAGGACTTTTCAATTACTAGCTGTGGTGGTAAGCTATGCTTGAATTTAATGAAAGGATTTTTTTTTCTATGATGACCGTTTCAAAAGTTGCTCGAACTGTGGTTGAGGATATGTGTGGCTGTATTAAAGATCTGCTTTGTTATGTTAACCTATAAATTATCAATAAAGTTAAAGTTAAAATATTATTCGCTTTGTGCTACATTATTCATAGTTTTAGCTTATTAATCTCTGATCATTCAGCTGGTGTAATTATCAACATATTAATGCATTACGTTTTCTATTTCGCTCTATAAACTGAATCAACATTGTTCAAAATAATAACAAAGTAAATAAATTGTAATATTCGGTTCCAAATGAATTTTTCAATTTCCCATCTCAATTGATTGTTCACACTATTCCTTACTGCCTGCTTTGCTCTGGTTCAAGTCGATTTTGCATTCCCTTCTCTCGGCCATTCCCTTGCAGCGATCACTCCAACCACATGGCACAAATCCCGAATAAATACCGTATGGACACGAACCGCATGAGTTTTCTGGATATGGGCCAATGTAAAATGGATTTGTGCGTTCAAAACTGCAAAGAGGTCCAGTCATGTTGAGGCAAGTCTATAAAGCTGAGAAATAATTGATTTTAAGTGTGAGTGTTTTTTAAAACATTGTAAAATCTTACTTTTCACCAGCTGTTTTGTTTATGTTACGAAATTTTGTATAAATGCCCGAAAACTAGATTCCTACACATGAATTGGAAATCAAAGGCAACTGGATTTGCTTATGCAGATATATACCCCAATGAAGCCCAACTCTTCTGCATAACATTTCAAGGTAAGTAAATATCGCATTAAGGTTGAAATTTCAATTTATTTATTGCTTTGAGGTGTGTCATCCTTTTGATTTTCACAATCTTCATTTTCTGTGGTATTCTGCTGTTTTCCATCCACAGCTGGCGAACAGCCGCCACAAGGTGCTTGAGGTCCTGGACATGGACCACACTCGGCATTGGGGCAATCATTTTCGTCAGTGCATTCCGGATCACAGCAGGGTGGATTGGGTCCAATATAGCCAGGATTGAAAACATACGGCATTGTGCAAGATGGTAAATTTTGATGGAATCTATTGAGTGCACACAGATTCAAATTACATGCCTACAAAGCAAGTTGTTTCTCCTGTTGTTTGTGGCAACAACTGAGAATGTTAATACACTGATTTTGTGGCCTGACTGACATGTCCGAAAGCCTGCTGCATTTGAAATAAACTAGCAGCCAGATTTGAGCAACACATTCAACCGTTAATAGGCTGACTGCAGACACATTGACCCAATCATAATGGCTCCATAAGCTCGGGCACCCCTCCCCCGCACCACCCACTCCGTGTTGCAACGGCCCACAATGCGTATTAATATTTCATAATCGAGCAACACTTCATTGTTGGTGACAAAAGCCCGTAAATGCAATGACACGCCCCGGCGGGAATCTCTGGTCAGTCAATAAATGGGACAACAATTAAGCATGTTATTGGCTGTACGTGTGTGTGTGTCTGTGTGTGTGTGTGCGTGTGTGTGTGTGTGTGTGTCTGTTCGACTAGTTTATACTGTGTACACAAATTTAAAGTAAAGTTGCCGCTCGAATACTGCAATAGTAAAGATTCCAAATTCTGGAAATGATTATATTCCACAGTCATTATATCCCTTTATCTCTCTAAATATCAGAACAAACATATTTTTCTTGTCTGATTGGGTTTTTAAGGATTTTAAAATTATATATAAATATAAGTCTATATAAATAGCCATTTATAATTAACTATTATTCACTGTAGCTTATTACTTTGAGCTAACTTACCCATTTGGTAAATACAGGGTATTTAAAATGCAATAACACGCTCGTTGTTCGTTTTAAGTTGAAATTAATGAATAATTAAGTTGCTTTGGGGACCCGTTTGACCGTTGTTCGAACGGAAGCGACAACGGCAGCATTTGCATAACTAACACAATGAACCAAATATCAGTCAGCCAACCAGCCAGTCAGTCAGCCAGTCAGTCAGTCAGTCAGCCAGTCAGTTAGTTAGTTAGTTGAATGAATGCGTGTTTAGTTTGAATGAATGCACTCATACTCACTGCACGAGTATTTAATGGAATATGCAAATTGAAATAATTTCAAACATTGTTGGGTATGTAACGGCAATGCTTTTGTCAATTAATCAATCAATCAACGTACAAAAGTTGACAATGCCAATAATATTCACAATCATAATCAACTATGCGGAAGCAACAACAACAGCAACAACAACAAAAAAACAACTTGTCCGAAATGTCTTTGCAACTTCACCTTTGATGCATGTTAATGTCATCATTTTCGGATCACTCGCATAGTTTAGAATGCTTTGAGTCAGCTTACAGCGACATAGATGCAACCTGCCCCATGCTGCGTCCGCTGCCTTCTCAAATTTCTAGTTCGTCTTCTTTTGCTGTTGCTGCTGCTGCTGCATGCAACGCGCCAAAGTCGTGTGTGTTCTCTATCTCTCTCTCTGTGTAATTCATATTCAAAGCGCTATGCGACACAGCACGCTGCGGCTACTGTGGTTTAGAGTGGGGCGAGAAGATGTGTGGCGGGGGGCTTAGTGTAGGCGTCTGGCTTCCCCTACTCTACTCTGCCCGCCACCTCCACACGTTTGTGCAACCGCGCGCATTGCTTTCAAGTGGCGACCACTGGGCAGCGTCCGTGCGTTGCACATTGGCCAGCGGCTTACTTTGTGAGTGTGCCTCGTCGATGTGTTCGCTGCGGCTTGCGTGGCAATTTTGAGCCGCTATGGCTATGGCTTAGATTTGCAGAGCTATCCACAAATTTCCACATAGTATTATGACACGTAGAGTTCAAGATGCTCAAGTCACAATCGAAGCAAATACACAGAGAAAAGATATATACAAAAATATATAAAATCGAGTCTAAATTTTAGATTTCTTTAGAGCAAAATTCAAAATCATCTAAGTAGAATTTGAACCTCAAGCTAAGTCTAAAAATATGCAATTAAATTAAACATGAAAATAAAATTTAGAAAATATTTATTATAATATTAATAATAATTCAATTTGCAAAATTAATGGAAAATAATGTTTAAAAAATAATGAATTTAAGGTGTAATTCATTCATAATTCATTCATTCATAATCAATTAAAGGGACTGCGTTTAAGTGTAACATATTTCAAGTAATTGGCTTGAAAATGCAACTTTAAAAGTTTATCACTTCTAAGCCCAATCTTGGCGGCAAAGTTTTATCCCCAGATACACGATTTAAGATTTTTGGGGAAGAAAAACCGCACGAGACGAGATTTGCCATTGCCACAACATGATTAAAAGTGAACCTTTTAGTAAAAGCCATTTTGATTAGGCTTAGGACGCCAAATAAATTCATCATTTAAAATTAGAAAAACACAATTTTCGGTCAATAGCAAGTTTTCCAAATAACATTTAATGGGTGTCGTAATTTATTTATGCAAATCTTCTGATGAGATGGCAAATTTATTAATAGAAACGAGTCGTTATTGATCAGTTATAATTCTGCAAATAAGATAAATAAATAAATATTAATAGATAGTGTAGGTTTATCTTTTTCAAGTACACAACAACATTAACGACAAAGCAATATGCTGACAAAAACAGCAAAACTAAAAGAGAAGTTGTATCGAGAAGCAATCGACTTAGTCTATGCCACATCCGTTTATTGGTCTCTCTCTCTGTCCAGCCGAGTTTCTTTCTTTCTATTTGTATTTTTAATAATTCCAGTTTTTGTTACAGTAGTTGCTGTTGTTGCTGTTGTTGCTGTTGTTGTACGGCTAGTTCCTGGGTCTGGTTCAGTGCGTCGGTCTGGACACGCGCAACGGCCACTTGTCTCGTCGTAACTGTTTGAAATATGTTGTGGAGAAATGACAAAGTGACCGGAAGATGATACTGTAATAAAACAAACAAACACACACTCACATACACAATGCAACACACAACACAACACAACACACAACTGTATATGGACGGGCCGGGCCATGTTCATGTTTGCCTAGGAAATACAAGAAGCGCAAGTGCGACGAGTAACCAGCCATTGTGGAAATGAACATGGGGCACAAAACTGGACAATGTTTTATATGCTGTACGCTGTGCGTTTTCTATTTGTGTGTTTCTACTTCTATTTTTTTTTCTATCTATTTTTAAGCCATTTATTTACAAATGAACAATATTTATGGCCTCTTTCTGTACTCGAACGACGTTTCGAAAAGTTCTATAATATCTGCTGGTCAACTTCCGCTGTGCTACTATATGGCAACAGTACTGTTTTTTTTTTTTCTTTTTCTTTTTGCTTTCGGTTCATAATTTTGTGGTTTTGTATTGGGGTGCCGCCTTGCTTGCGGCATACGTAAATAGAATTTTGGTTGCTTCAAAAAAGCATAACAATAAATATTTATGATCTTGGTATGGTTTACAAATCGTTTGGCACGAGTCTAACCCATGCAATGGCTCAATCTTCATTTGAATTATGATAATTTGCCAGCAATTATGCGGAGAACAAAAAATACACATTACTTATGTACAGCGCATACAGTAGCCACAATCTGAGGTGCGATTATGAAAACAAAACAATTCTATCGACAATTTAATTGAAACTAGTTAGAAAGCCCTGTCGATATACCACGACTGGAAAATACACTAAACGTTGGTCTTAAATACATAGCAGACTTGTTTTCCAATATGAAAATACGTTTTGGTTAACAAAATCTATTTTGATTGACCATTAGTAAGTCTCTGTATATTTAAAATTTAAAATAAACTTAAACACACTACAAATGTGAAGTCTCTGCTGATCAGGAATATATATATGTATTATTATGCTTGCCTCTGCCGGTTACATATCCCCCTCAAAACTACATTATTCCATTTGTATGCATTTTCAACAAACAAATGCATTAGCTGATAAAGATCTGATTTATGAGTTATTGGCTGGCCTGAATTTAGGACTAACTTACTACAGAATACAAATGGAGGTGCCCAGAAATATTCATATAGTCAAAGTGAGATTACCACTTTCAGCACTGTGTCTAAGGCACTTCGGTTGCTTTATTAATGAATGAATATTGGTATTGCAACTATTATATATACTAAAGGGACCTTAACATATCATATGCAATTAGTTTGCCAGAAGCAAGCTATTTTAAAACTCGAGCATAATTAGAGTTGTCATGGGAAGAATTTATGGCGGTCAATTGGAGTTTGGCAACTAAACGCACAAGCGGCAGCCACTTAAGCGACCATAACTTTGGGCATGATAAATCGAACTGGAAATTTGTAGTATGCAAAGAGCAAGTGATGAGAGGAGAGAGGAGGCGGGGGAGGAGTAAGAACCTGTATCCTCTATGGGAAGCTGTGGCTGTGGCAGTGGCAGCTGGTGTTGCTTGAATTGGGATTGGTCGTTGTCGTTGTTGTCTTCGCAATCAGCGCTACCGGGCATTTAAAAGTTAACGCGCCATGCTCAAAAACCGGATTTGGCGCCAAGTGGCTCAACCCATTGCCAGGATGATGGCAATGGACTGCGGCGGATGTCAGTTGAGGTGCTCTGGCATGGAGCTTCTAAGTCGCCTCGCTCGCTTCAGGCTTCAGCTTGAAGTGTGTGTGGAGAGTGAGAGCGCATCCAAGTTGAAATTGCCGCAATTGCGTGCCGACCACAATCTTAAGCACCCAACAGCAGGAGCGCCACAGCACCAAAAGTTCTAGCTGACTGCTCACACTGAGAGAAAAATACATGTGCTTAGTACAAACAGAAAATATATATTTTGGACTAAAGTGTAAAGTCTGGAACGGATAAAAACTTTAGATATACTTATAAATATTATACTGAGTCTTCAGATTCCGATTTTTTGTCGTCTTCCTGTTTTTATTTTTAAGAACAGACTTAAGATCTTAAATAAAGGTCCAAATTCGAATATAATTGAGCTTCTTATGATTAACATAAGAATCCGCGTTTTTCATTTTAATAGAATGGCCTCAATTCTATGCCCCATCTTTTGCACAGTGTACATCTGAGTTGCTGCCCCTTTTGTTCTCCTGCTTGTTGTGGCAGTCTTGCAGTCTGTCCGTCTTGTCTGTCTGGTGTGGCTGTTTCCTTTTGTTTTAATGAATAAGTTGGAACACCTGCTCGTTTGCTCGCTGCCCGTTGAAGTCTTTCCCTATCTGTCTGTCCAGGCTCAAGTTTGACGACGCGTATGTGTTTTATCATTGCCTCGGGTTACTTCCCATTGTTAATACGCTACATGCATAAATGCTGTGAGGCATTTGAGTTTTGGACAAGTTGCTGACATAAGCCACAAAGCGCTCCGTCAGTTCACCAGTAATTGTTCAACAACTTTGTGCAACAATCAGCGAAAACTTTTACTCTCAACTAAAATGCATTTTACTATCACAAAAAATGTTGTTGATGGTTTCATTTTTTCCGTTGTGACAGCAACTTGAGCTCTATTTGAGATTTACTTAACACGGCAATCAATTGAATACTCAATCAGCTCTTGCAGTCATTAAATAACACATAAGTATCGGATATTGATATCAGATAGTACTGAGTAGAGCAGAGTATCAAATTATAATGTAGTTTCAATTGTAGTAATTGCTACTTGTTTGTTTAGAAGTTTCGTATTTGAATTGTCAAACGATATGTCTGCTAAGTTTGCTCGGCTTTGTCTGCATTTGATGCTCTAATTATAATGTTGTTTGTCTTGGCACCTGACAAAGACACAGAGAGATAGAGAGAGAGAGAGAGAAGTAGAGAAAGAGAGCTGCTTGTTAAGTCAATAAATAACCTGTTCAAATTTCATTAAGCGTAAATCTGTAGTACAACCAAGAACGAGTCTTATAATAATCATTCATTAAAATGAGGCACACCTGGAAATGGGTGGCAGCCACTGCTGGCATTGCTACTGAAACTGATTGTTAATTGCTGCTGCTGCTACTCTGCTGCTGCTGCTGCTGCTGCTTGAGAAGTAGCCACATTAAAACCCACTCTTGGCCAATTGGCTGCCTGCCCTATCGCAGCCAGATCTCGCAGACACTGAGGAGAGTACTCGACACGAACAATTGAGTGCAACAATGCATAACGAGGATAAGTGTTGTAAAGAAATGAGTAAGGTCATTGAGCGTGCCAAAAGGAGAGGGTGGCGCAGACACTGTTCAAGTTGCTGATAGGGCAAAAAGCACGCTCTCATTCTGCGCAAAGTATTCTCCACTACAATCAACCCTACTATAAAAAAACAAAATAAGAATAAATAAAAAAAGACAGTTAAGTTCACAATGCTGAAGAATTAATGCCCTTGCTGATCTAACTAAATGTGCGACTGTTGTATATGTATATTTAATATGGTAATAGGTGTAGACATATTTTTGGAATAAAGTTGTAAACATCATTGAACCGATTTCTAGTGAGTCTGGTCTTTAAAATGGGTCAAAAATGTTGTAACATAATAAAAGCGTACATTAAACACACATTTTGAGCCATACATAATGAAAAATGCATAATTAAATCCAACCTCTTCATTTTAAACAATTTTAATTGCATACATTGAATAATGCATAATTAAATTAGGCTTTAAAGCGTAAACAATCAATTTGTGGGTATTAAAATGTAAACTGGTCCAATAACTAGTGGAAGGAGGGAAGGCAACCCAGAAATAGCTCAATCAGAGCAAAAATAAATCCTTAATAAGAAAGATAAAAAGTGAATTATGTGCACAGAGACAGAGAGATAAAGAGTGATAGTATCAAGAAAAAAGTGGTAGACAAGAAACTAATCATAGTTGAGCACGCTCAGAGATGCTCCACATAAATGCTTATTTTAAAAATTGTATTATTCAATAACTCAATTTGTAAAACAATTCTTCGATTGGAATTTTTATCAGCAAAAGCAAGCACATTTTCCAAGCTTAAAATCTGACCCAGATACAAATAGATACACAGACAAATATAATTCTATTACCTCGGCTACAAAAGCTGATTAAATATATATTATAATACATATATTGAAATGACATTCCTTGATGCATTACACACTTCCCATGTCAGTGAATTAAGTACGGACTCTCAAAATTCGACTCAACTGCCTGGAAATTGAATTGCGAGGCATGTGTGGGATTTCCATCAAACAGTTGGCGGCTGTAAATAAATAATAGGACGAAAGGACTCATCTCAACATCGCTTTACTTGTGCAACGCATTCGATTACGAATCGAATTCTTTGAGTGCACTTTAAGCCGGCTTACAGCAAGAGGCCAAAAGCCATTGCAAATAATTACAGAGCTGCTGCAGCAGTCATGCGAACTCACAGGTGGCAAGTGGAGTACCGTGGATGATGAGGATGATGTTGTAGTTGCAAGACAATTAAATTGGTGTGTGGCACAAATTTAATGTTGGAAAATCAAAGCAAGTACTCCATCTCACCCTCTCTCCCTCTCCCTCTCTCTCTCTCTCTCTCTCTTTCTCTGTGTGTTAACAATTACAGAGCAAGACATGAGATGACTTTTCCTGGGCCCTTTGCAAACTATAAGCTGCTCGGTGTCATCTCATTGTCAACTATGCTCGTTGCAATTTTTGCGGCAAATAATTTTCTTTTCTTTTTTCCCTTTGCTCTATTTCGCTCTGCGCTTTTCAGTTTTCTTCTTTTTTATTGCGCTTGCTGCAGACATTTTTAATAAGTTGCTGGCAGCCGTTGCACGTCGGCAGCAGCAACAAAAGCAAACTTTGCAGCTGCCAAGTTGAAAATGAAATTCGTGGCACGAATAGATTTCCAAAACATATGTGTAAAAAAGAAAGGAAACATCCAGACAGCGAGAAGGACAGACAGACAGACAGACAGTCAGACGGCACGTCGAGTATGACAGAAATTCGAAAATGAAGCAATTTATTTGTATATTTGATACTGCCGGCCAGGGACAGTTGTCATACTCTGTACAGTTGCACGGGAAGCTGCAACCGCCACAGCAACTGGTCACAGTCAGTCGACAGCTTAATAAGTGGCTGCCACTCTCTCACCCCAACCTCTTCGTGCAGTGCTGATAATTAGCAGTGCATTTCTGAGCACATTTTATGAATTACTTTTGTAATTGGATTCTTCTCCAGCGGCAAACTGAAAAAGTTGTTAATTTTAACGGCTTTGTTGAAAAGTAGAACGATTAGTTTCTACATTAAAAGCGATTTAGTTTTGATATTGTGCATTAATATAAACTCAAGGAAAATAATATTTTTTGTGAACTTTCACATTATTTTTTTTTTTTTGAGACACGTTTTTTGCGAACTGGTTTATTAGACAGCTTGATTACTATTTTTAGTTTTCAGCGGATTATATTCACACATCCTACTTTCTAACTCTAGAAAATAAGCTCATTTTATTGATTGAATTAATATGAAACAAACTGCAACTAAGCCGTATTTTTATACAAATACGAGTTAATTGGTTTGGTTGTCCATTCCTTATGGGAATTTAATTCGTTACAAATTTTAATACAATACTTGATTACAGATTTTTCTTACCATTTAAAAATATTTAAAAGAATTTTCTTATCAAATTCTAAATTGTTACACAATTCTTAAAAACAATTTACACATTTATTTTTATTTTATTTTTGGCCATTTCGGGTTGATTTATGTGCCACACTTTCAGTTTTCGTGCCTCAGCTACCTGCAATGCAATTATGAAATCCATTATGGCTTTTAAGTATGTTTGTTGTAGAATATTTAAAGTGCTTGGTGCTTATGAACTCTCGTGAGCTCAACGCAATTACTTTGGCAAGACAAAACCCTTCCAATTAACGGGCCAAACGCGCACACCTAATGGAATAGAGAGAAACCCATTTGAACACTTGGCAATGGCGCTGAGGCACAGAAAACCTATAAAGAAAATACATACAATGAAAACTAAAGGCAAAGTGCCAGACCCGCAGAAAAACCACCGAAATATAAACACCATCCCCATGCACACACACACACCACCCCTCTATAGACCTAAGGCTGAGCCTAGGCGACAATATGGCAGCCAGCTGGCTTAATGGCGTTTGCCTAAAAGATGGCACAAATAATGAAAGCAGCGCGCTAATACTACGTGCAAAATGGTTTTCGGCATTTCCCGCCTGCAACACATTCACATTGCGTATACGTAACGTTTACCAGCGACGCCGCTCAGCTTATGCAATGCAATTTCCATTTACATAAATTCCGGTCATGTATGTGTGTGTGTGTGTGAGTGTGTGTGCGAGTAGCAAACTTTTACCTTGTTGTCTTCTATGTCAATTTGCTGGTAAAATTACCTTTTTGTTAATAGTTGCGGACGCTCATGGGAGGCAAACATTACAAGTAATACAAATGTGGCCTAAACGAAACGCAGCAACAACAATAATAACTTCAACAACAACAACAACAACAACAACAACTGTAGTGGCAGCAACATAAGCACTTACATTAAAACAACGCTAAATGCTTATTTAACTAATTTTGCAACATGTATGCAAATATTTAGAATGCAACACCTGCATAAGTGCGAGGGCGGCATAAGAAGTTGTGAACAGTCAATATGGCTCGAGTTGAGCAAGAGCTCGTCTAAGAAATACCCCGAATACTGATTTTAAATACATTGTAGACATGCTCTAAAACATATATATATATATACATATAAATAGTTTTTGATCAACAAAATCTGTGTTTCTTATCCGATCTCATTGAAATTCTTACAGTTGATATAGTATATATCGATAAGAGGACTACATATCTATTGTATTTACATATATTATGAGGTCAGAGATGCCTGCTCCTGAATGTTACATACTTTTGACATCTATTGAAACTAAATCAGTCTCTTTACTAATTGTGTTCTTGACGCCCTTTCCTTACTATTGCAGCAACTCTCGTGAGAAGGACAAGCACTGCAAATAGGTAACAGTAGAGTTTACCATTTAGTATTTAGCTATCCTTGTCGTCCCCCTCTTAAACTCCGTGTAAGCCACGAAACCGCTTGTCAGTTGTAGCGTGGAGAACTTTACAAATTAATGCCGCTTGCTTAACCGTCAAATAAACCCACAGATTCAAAACTACTTGGGGCTTATGTATTTCAAGCAGGTGTCTGTCTGTCTGGGCACATTGAGGGGGAGCCCAAATTATGTGACAGTAAACGCCTTGATTTCTCACACAATTTTCAGCTGATTAACACACATTGAACACTTTGAGGTCGCGTCTAATTAACAGTGTATTGTTACTGACTCTTTAAGGGTACTTCAACTGCGTTCAAAATTCACTTTTAATGGCGTAAAATGTCGCACTTGTGTAAATAAAAAACGGTTCGGCAAGTGAGTTTATTTAAATTGTGATTCGATTAATCAACGCCAAAAACCCAAAAGCGGCCGAAAAGAAAATATTCCTGAGGCCATTTATGTCGGCCAACAAGATTAAATGATATCGGCCATGACGAATTAGTAATGAACTAATTATGTTTCGATATTTAATCTTATATTTTTTGTTAAATCTTAAATTTTAACCTAACATTTGTTTCTATTTATTTACTCACTTTTCCTAATTTGTTACATTTGATTTTTAAATTTGTTTCTTATAAGGATTGTAGACTGCTACTCGGCATTAAAGAAATTAATAATAAAAAGTCAATAAACACGTTGGCTAAAAAGTACCCAGGATCAGATTAGCAACTTTATCGGTTGAAATGTAGAACCTGAACCTTAACCGAAATTTCATATTATTTCAGGACCCAGATACACTTAACTGAGCCGAATTACGAAAATTAATATTTACCAGAAAAAAAATTCGAATCGATTGATAGTTTTGTCCGAAATATGCAGCTTAAATATATACTCATACCTAATGTATATTAATTATAATAGGTTTATGAATATTTTAATGAATTAAAAGTTTCGAAAGACAAGTGACTTTACGGCAACATCCTTAAGCCCAAAGTACGTATGCCTGATTGGCAGTTGGGACCACATTACGTATATGCCATGTTCTTTCTTTGTAAATAACTGAAGCTTATTAAATGCCTTCACTTGACACATTTAATTAACAGACACGAACAAGTTATAATTGCCCCATACACTCACACACACAGACACACGCATACACACACAAACAGACACACACATAAGCGCAGCTGTGTCTGTTGCAACAAGGTAATTGATTTCGCTGGATGTCTCTGTAGAGGCAGGCAGACAAAGAGGAATACGTTACGTGGAACCACCTGACCGGTCAGGGAGTGTAAATATAAATATTCAACAGACACTCGTATTAATTATAAGAACACGCACAACATTCACACTTCGAAGTTGGTTTAAGGGCAGACAATTTTCTTGGATTGCAAAAAATATTTAATACAGTAAAAGTTGTTGAAGGGAATATATATATATAAAAATAATAGTATTGTCCGTCCGTCGGGCAGTTAAGTCAAGCTAGATACTTGAAATCTTGAATATATATTCGCACATCTGGAAAATCGGTAAATATCGATGATATCATTAAAAAATCTGAATATATTATTATTTGCAATTTACATTTAACATTTAACACTAAAAGTCATTTTCACAAGCGCTGAATTTTTATTTTAAAGTCAATTAAATTCCACATGCAGACAACTAATCAACCAAAGCCAGAGCTGTCTTTCTTTTTTCCCTCTCTCACTCTCTCACTCTCGCGGCCTCTCTCTTTCTTTCTCTATTTTTGGTTGTGGGCCGCGTTTTCTGGGTCAAGGTTTTTGACAGACAACGGAAGCTAAAAGGGAAACTTACAGTAGAGGATTGTCTAACTGAAATAGAAACTGAGCTGCTTGTTAGCTTGCCAAAAAAAAGCCAAAACGAAACTATGTAAAATGCTTCGGAAAATGTAGGTACCCCTCACTCGTCTCCCCCTTCCCTTTGTGCCCGCATATGTGAGCATTAGGGACTGGCTCAAAAAAAAAAGGGAAACAGAAAGAGGGAGAGGAGGTGGAAGTGGAAGTGGAAGAGACCGAGAAATAATATATTTATTAAAAATTGTTTGCTTCAATGCACTTTATGGCCAAGCCTGGTGGCCATTATTATTTATTGTTGGCTAATACACGTACACTGTGAGAAAAATCGCAGTTATTGTTTACGTATGCTAATAAAAGGGTTTTTCTATGTTTATATTTAAAAAACAAAGAATTGATAACATTTTGAAATAAATCTTGTAACTAAAATTTAAGTTAGCGGATATTTGATTTAATGAATGGAAACTTGAATTAAGCAATTTTTACTCAAATAAAAAACTTAATTTTATTTTGATAACATTAACAGTAAATTTGAAAGTCAACAAGTAAAGTTAATAATTATATAGAACATTTCTAAAACAAAGTGTAATCAAAAGTCGAAGCACTACGCGCTGCGAATGCTCTACCGCTTTCTCTGAGTGCACACACACACACACAGAATTTGGCACATTCCTGCAGCGAGTGTGAGCATATTGCACAATGCAAAGCACAAGCATAGTTTCGCTGCATACTTTCGGGCGTCTTTGTCGCTGCGCATAGTTTCTGCGGTTCGAATTTAATTAAATGGCAAACTTTACGCAACCCAAAAACTTTTCCGTATTTGTTTTAATAATTTTAATTAACACACACACTCGCACACTTTTGCATTGCGTTGGTGGCCGGCGCTAATCCGTCCGTAGGTCCAAAGTCAAAAGTGTCAAAAGGACCGCAATCAAATTGGTGAGCGGTAAAATCGCTCCAATCGCTGCCTCATTGCAAATGCAAACTGCGCTTGAGATTTTTTTGAATCTGATTGCTTGTGGCGTAGTTAAAACTAATTGAAACCCGAACACACATACACACTTCCACTCCACTTCCATCTCTCCTCCTGCCGCATATGCGTGCACACACTTACACACACGCACACACACACTCACACTCGCGAATGCAACGCATGAAAGCAGGCAACGCTTTGCGTAAATGCAACTGTTTACTCAACATGGCAGCCAATTAGTATGCGGTCTCATTGTGCGTTAATCGCAATCATTTAAACAGTTGCAAACTTAAGAAGAACCTTAATTTTAGGCACGACGAATGTTACATGAAATATTTAAATTTAAGTTCGAAGCTCGAAATATTATGCATATCTCATTTGGAACTAGCTATATGCTATAGTAGACCAATCCAGTCTTCTCTGACCTAGGTAAGTTTCTTAGTTTCATCAAGATTGCTTTTAAGCTGAGTTCTGCAGACTACTGAGACTACTACTTTTGGGACCAGAGATGCTTCCTGCAGCCTGTTGCACTTACTATTTCACAGCCTCATTCAGGGTGTAGACCTCCGTCAAGGGTGTATTCAATTACTGTTAACTTTCGGTCAAACTTAACTGGTTGTCAGCTAACATTAACTTTGACATTTCGTTGCGTCATCTTAAGATAATATAATGCTTGAACTGACAGCAAATCATGTTCGTCTTAAATTCAATAAACATATTGTGACAGAAACCGGTCGCCAATCCCAACCCACGTCGAGAAAACTGGATGCTAGTTGTCAGTTGATGGGCCCATGTTAATATGCCTATTTCCCTTTTATGCACAACTTAACAGAGCTTATTGCTTTTCACTCTTCAGTGCGCATAAATTTAGCATACATACAGCATGATGTGCTGCCTCATGTTGCCACCCCGTTTTATGTGCAGTCAATCGGTGAGCAGACACATGTGCATGGCAGACACACCAGAGCCCCGAGCAGATGCTGCGGAGAGTCTCATTAGAGCAGCTGACTTTTACAGCTGGTAATCTGCATATAAAAGGACCTCCCTACTCCCTACCGACTTCACCTTACTCTAGAATGCATGCTTTCGTGCGCGAGCTCACGTTTCATCTAACAGAAGATATGGCCATAATAGTGGGGTAAAAACGTAAAAAAAATCGAGATAACTGCATTTAAGGCGAACAAAATGAACGGCACGTAACATTAAACATGAAATTATGCATGTGTGCAGTTATAAAAACCCCCCATTAACCCACTTCCCACTCAGCCACCCCTGCGTCCCTTAAGCACCTATCTCGTCTACGTTAGTTCAGTTCCTCTGTGCGGCAAGTGAAAGCAGCGCAAACGGAAATAATTCAAGTGCAATGCAAATCATGACACGGCCACGCTCAGGTAATTGTGTGTTTACCAAAGAGGAAAAGGAAGTCAATGCGAGAGTGTGAAAAAAAACGAATCTGAACTGGAACTGGAACCGGAAATAAGCAAACACATTTCGAGCATAAGTTTGCCCAGACTTAAATCAATTTGCCTTTTGATCAACGTTAGTCATTAAGCGAAGTAAAATTTCATAGTTGATGGTAGAATTTTGTTCGATTTAAGGAATTGTTAAAGATTTAAACAAAATAATGCAAGTTTTAAATGGAAACAAACCAAAATTCATTGGTTTAAAAAGAAAAGCTATTTGCCAATCAGAAGCATAGATCGATGACGGAAATACAGAACTGTCTACGAATTGACGAAGCTTAAATGCCATTAAGTGTCGTCAGATATTGAATATATTAGGATTATATTTTCGATCCAGTTACACACATTGCTTGGAGCACTTGGAAAACTAATTATCACAATCAAAAATAAATAATATCGTTACATGAACAGATTTATCATTGCCATAAATAATTTCTCGCATCACTCTGTTACACTTATCGTGTAGTTACAACTGAACCTTATAATAATGCCACACATACAAATATATTGTAAATACAGCGATTACTTATACGACAGATAATGAAGGCCATAATCGGATTAATCGCTTGCATTTACAGTCAGTTAAACCACAACCAACTCATTTATTAACATTTGATTGCATTCGCTTTTTTGAGCTGCATTCAATGATTGGCTTTCACAATAATAAAAAAAACAAATAAGAGTTATATTGTCGAGAGACGGTGACTAGCAGATACCCTGCAGTTGAAGCAAAATCGCACAATATGAAAAATGTATTACAAAAAATCAAGTTAGAATGCTCTAGTCCAAGAGATCGACTAGGGGACTGACCCTGAGTCCAGCTTCTATTCGAAAAGTTTGTTCAATTTGAAAATATAACTTATATTCCAAACCGGATTGCCCATATAGATGGACTGGACTGTTGATCTTTTAAAATAATAAATATGCCTTATGGGTTCGGGGAGCTGCTTCCTTCAGCCTGTTAAATACTTTTGCACAACTTCATTATGGCTTCAAGGTATAAAAACAAAAATGTAAGGGCTCCACAAATATTTACCCTTAATATCGAATGTCCTTATGCAAACGCTTCCAGCCCACTTATCGGCTTGGGGAATGACTGCTGCAAAGATGCGTTCAATTGAATTCAGTTGAATTTTGAAGAGCTTGAACAGCAGAAGACAGCAAGTTGAGTTTGGCCACCATTTATATAAAATAAATAAATAAGCAGGGACAAGAGGGGTGGAGAGTAGAATATAGAGGAGTAAAGTGACAGTACGGGCAGATAGTGGAAATAAGTAAATAAAGCAACAAACTTTCCAAGAAATGCTAGCTATAAAAATGCTTTAAAAAAGAAAATGGAGAAATGTAAATGCGTCACTTTTCCACAGCTCGAACATCTATCAAATTGTGTGTGTTGATTTTCCGAAACCGAAAAGTGTAAAGAGCGTGTATGCTTGTGTGTGTTGGTGTGTGTGTGTGTGTGTTGGTGTGTGTGTGTGTGGCACAATAAGATAAAACTGCTGCTGACCAACTGCATGGGAAATGATATGTGGGCAGCCAATACTTGACACAAACAGCTACAGCAACAAAAAAGAAATAGTTGTAAAATCTTATTACTTAACATGGTGAAAGAAGGTTGACGTGTGTGTAAATATATATGTGTGTGTGTGAGTCCTTGGGTGTGTGCATCTTTGGGTCACTTGCAAATCACTTCGTTAAGTAGATTTGTATAAAGACTTTTGCCCCCAAACAGATTTGCAGAAATTGAATTATGTACTTGCAAGTATTGCAGAAAGCAAACAAAAAGTTCCCAAGCTGCTTCATTTTCATATCAGTTTCGTATACTTTAAACATTTTGTGTCTATTTTCTGTTTTCATGTATATTTTGCATATCATTTACACTGTCTCGACATTTTCTTTTGTCAAGTTTCACTTTTTATGGCATTTAATTTCCTTTTTTTTGACGCTCATCATTTACAATAATGCCAAACGTACAAAATTAACATAAATTTGCGATTTTCCAGCAGTTTAGCGAGGCCACATCAAAAAAAAATGTTAAGGAAAAACAAATAAATACGCTGGCAACCACACAAATACAAAACAATAGAAGAAACAAATAAAAAAGACTATCTTAGGCATGCAGAAGATTAGATACCCTTATATACCGAATACAAATGGACGACATTTAAATTGCATTATAAATATGATAAATAAGTTTGATCTCATTAATTTTTTGTTAAACTATGAAGAGCATAATTATACTCATAACTGTTGAGTTTTGTACGGATAACTTGGGAAACAAATAAGTTATTCATACCGTTTCTAGGACAACTTTATGATATAGTAGGAGATGTATAAGTAGACAGCTGAATATATACATATAGCTAATGGGATCGGAGACGAATCTTGCAATGCGTTACCAAGTATAGTGTAATTAGAAAGTCCTGGAAGTATGCCGTGAGAAAAGACAAACGGACAGACATAGATCGCCTAGGCTGTTGATGCTGATCAAGAAAATATATATAATGTGGGCTCTGAGATACATCGTTCTGCATGTTACATACTCTTGCACAACTTCATTATACCCATCAATAAGTATTGCGAATTGTCGGTTATTCTCTTTTCTCTCTGTGCATGGTAAAGATTGTGCTCGTCTAATGGTTACTTGGAGCTGGCTTGACAGAGTCGACACTTTAAGACCCATTTGGAGCCGCGACGACAAAGAAAAATGCCAAAACAACATTGAGATTTATGTGCTATGATTAAGTGACTTTAAACACGTTTAACTTTAATGAATTTGATTTACGCGTTTCTAATTGAAAGCCAAATATTGAAAATGACAGACTGGACAACAAGTCTGCGCCTTAAATCAAATCTGAAGCAACTGAAATAGAAGTAAGCCGAATTCCGTATTCCACATAGATATCTAATCTCCTTTCAACAAAGTGGCAAGTGTTGTTGCCTCTATATGAGTAATGCCAGCAAACGTGCAGGCTTTACACAAAACTAGATTTATTACAATCTAAATGGTATTTAAAAACAAATTACAATTGTCAGAACAAGAAACAAGAAACATATGCTGATCTTTATTTCGGGTATTTCCATCAGCTCAATAAATTGGGCAAAAACATTTTAAGCAAACATTCACAAAGAAACTTGTTTGTGTTAAGCATCGACTTAAACTTGGTCTTTACACAATGTTTCTGTTTTTGTTCTGGTTCAAGTAAGAGCAACAAGAATATTACAATGTTTGAAGACAATAAATAAAGTAAGAGCAACAACAATATTACAACGTATGAAAACAAGAACTGGATTATATAGATAATATAAATAGTTACTTACGTAAATATTTGGTATGTGTGTATAATGTCGTTAGCTGCAATGAAAGGAACCAGTGAGAGACTACAAGATACTCTGTAATGGGATTTAAGGTAAAAAAAAAAAATTGGAAAGCAACGAAAAGATTGGGTTTTATATGGCCATTTGATATTTTGAGGAATTTTTTTAAATATTTATATTGTTAGAAATAAACAACAGTATCCAAAATAGACTTTACTGACTATAGATTTACAAAAATTCAACTTTTCACCTTTAGTTCTGTAAACAAGTAATTTATTCGTCACTTTATCAAACTTTGCTGAGCCATTTATTAAGTCAACAGGGTATATTACAATAAAAACCATACGTATAATCTTTATGTCTGCCTGGCAACTGTTTGTGCTGACGGCTGCTTTGGCTTGGATTCGGGTCTAGGTTTGTGTTTGGGTTTGGGTTTGGGTTTTTGGAATGTTGAAGTTCACTTTTTGGCTATGTTTTGTTTTCGCCCCCTTTTTGCTGGCAAACGAATGCAGTGTGAAAATTGCAGAAGATTGCATGTGTTAGTTTTCAAAATATTTATATCCATAATATTTTTTATGGCTGTCATTTGTGTAAAAGTGTTTTTGTGTTCTGTGCGTGTGTGTGTGTGTGTGTGTGTGTGTGTGTGTGTGTGAGCTGGTTTTGTGGGTTTACACAAACGATGTTTGTGGAGTGTTTTGTGAGTGACAGCACCGTCTGTGGCTGGCAATAGCCGATATATTATAATAAATTGCAGCTGACAACAATTGAATGAGTTGAACACAATGCCATCAAATCATCCAATGAACATTATTTAACTTTTAGTCAATTGTTTGGCTTTTCTATTACAGATAAACTGGAGTGTAAAGCGGTGCTGAAGCGGATAGTCCGTGATTAATGAAAGGTTTAAGGCAGAAGTGTTTTATACTCAAATTTCACTTAAATCCATCTATTATTACACTGAGCACTATCTGAAAATAATGCATGGCTTCTCTTCAGTTTTTTAATAAATCTGTTGTCTCTTGTAAACAAACTTAATATTCCCACAAATTATATATAAACAAACAACATTGTTTCCAAGGCTGTTCTGCCTACAGCAATAAAATGGATATACTTAAAATATGATCAAAGGATAATATGATCAGGGGAGATATGTGCCTCGAATCGGCTAATGATTCTGATCAACTCACTTCACAAATGGCTCAAAACTAACGCCAATATATTGATTTACGTAAATTTGCTCAACATTCAATTTAGCAATAACCGTTCAATCATTTGCCTGTTAATCAAGTGCACAGCAAATGTAACTTGCCCTCAATTCCAAGCCCCAAGCATCCCTGCCATAAACCGCCCAACCCCAACCCCCCCAAGACAAAGCCCCATAAATCACTTGCAAATGACGCGGCCAAAAAGCTACAGAGTTTCTGAGCCGCGGGCAGAAAAGGACGCTGTAATATGGGGATTGGTAACTGCGACTGTCATTCCGAATGTCAATGTAAATGTGAATGTGAATGTGAATGTGAATGCACAATTATAGTCGCTTCGCTCGTAAAACAGTAGCTACAACAATAAGCAAGAATTCTCTAGTCGAGGGAGCTCAACTCAGAGATGCCCTACACAGATGCAGACTTGTTTTTCCAATATGAAAATACGTTTTGGTTAACAAAATCTTGAATGAAATGTTTACAGTTGATCATTAATATATCGGGGTACATATCCCCAGCACAAATTCCTTGTATCCTTTTTAACCGTTTTGATTGGGCTTCAGGGTATAACAACAATCACAATGCCAAGTCACATTTGGCTTGGCTTGCCACGTCGCAATGATGACTTTGTTGTGGCAGCTTCAAGTTGCATAAAACCAGCGACATCAATAAAATAAACACTGTCAATGCTGGTTGCTTGGATGGATGGATATATAGATGAATGGATAAATGGATGTTTAGGATGCTGGTTAAGCAGCAGGCACCATAAGCAGCAGAAGCAGCAGCAGGAGCAGTAAACATCGACTGCACAATTGAACTCGCGATGTTTGTCGTCGTTGTCGTTTTCACTTTGACTTTTATCTATTGACATAATATTCTGTTTTTTTATGGCTTTGCCTTGTGCCACAGGCGGATGTTATGCAGGCTCAGTCAGTCAGTCAGTCTGTCTGTCAGCCAGTTAGCCAGTTAGTCAGTCAGTCGGTTAGTCAGTGAGTGGGTGATTGAGCTGGCCTAATGGCTTAGTGTTGACGTCCTGCATAGATTTAAGAGTCGCATTTGCAACGTTGTGAGCGAACAGGAGCGACAAATGCCATTAGGAGCAATAAATGTGTGGATTGACGCACAAAGAGCAAGATACTGGATAAAGCTTAGTGTTTAGACCAAGTTGTGAATTCTCTTTTAAGCTTGCATACGAGATGTTGATAGGAGTTGTTGCTTAACGAAGATTCTTGTGAGGACAGCCGTTACGATTTTTATGACAAACTTGGTTCAGTTCATGTTTAAAATATTATAAATATATATATTAAACGAAATGTATATCTTGCGAACTTGCTCAAGAGCAAACAAATGAAATTTGTATTAAAAATCACAAATCACAAATATTTTCAGGCTTATTTTGATAATTCAAATGATAGTGAATCGTATGTAACCGTTTAGCTGTTTACCAGAGTATCAAATGGGAACCGGAAACGCAACTTTATCTAATACAACATTCTAATAATAACTAGTTTTAGGAACTTATATGAATAGTCCATATAATACCACAACGGAATCGAAACGTACCAGTGAAAGTTATTTTGAAACTTTTTCAATTTTATTCAACTCCAATCTATTTCAAAGGCACATAAACTCACACAGATACACATACATATATACTCTCCTCTACGTTGCTTGTGTTGCAAGTGCTAAATAATGTATCTCTTACAGGAGGTGGGACGAGTCCAAGGCGTTGACATTTATTGCTTGTTTAAAGCGAAAATAAAAATACAGAGGTCAAAGGGAGAAATTCGTTACAAATTCCATTTTAACTGCAAGCATAAATGTGTAGTTTATTTAAAAGTAAATTGAAGTTGGTTTGATAAATGCTTTTATAAAATGGTGCATTTAAATATTTATGGTTGGTATTATTGTGTTTATTTGAGTGGCTGAGTCGATAAACAAACTAATAATTTTGTTTGGTGTATGTGTCTAAATAAAATGAAAATAATCCATTCATAAACTAAAAATAAATTGTGTGGTATAAGGAATTATTTGAAGCTTTATTCGTAAATGTATATGTTGCAAGGATTATATATGACAATATTAAAATATTTTTATGCAAAATATATTTTTTTTATAAAGTCAAACATAATTAATTCTCTATATAAATGTAGGATAAACAATTTTTTGTTAAAATTAAATATGTCCTTTAGCCCATGACAATCCTAATTACTTCCCCTTTTTACTCACTCGTTCAGAAAACGGTTTAAAAGTGTTTATATATTTTTTACAGCCAACTCAAATTGCTCGCACTCAATGCAACTTGTGTAATGATTTGGGGCTTAATTAACTGTCCTAATGAAGAGCATGTTTTTCTTTTAAATGCTGACGGCGCCTTGGGATGTGCCAGCATAGTCAGAGACAGAGACAGAGGCAGGGACAGGGGCAGATGCAGTGAGCGTAAAACAGGCAAATTGCCTGCTTTTAGGCGCTGGCAGAACAATTAAGTTAGCATTTTAGCCCAATAAGGGACAAAGGACACACATAAAGAGAGAGAGAGAGAGAGAGAGAGAGAGAGAGAGAGATAGAGGGAAAGACTTGAACAAAGTGAAAGGGTAACGGGTAAAGGGCTACGGGTTACCGCCGAAAAAGTCCGTGCATATAAATCAATGGCAACAACATTATTGTAAATGTGAAGAAGGCACATGAACGGAGCGGGAAGCGGTGCAAAAAAGGTCAAACGCTTAATTTTGTTCAGTGGGGCCAGAGCACTGCAATAATAAACAAGAAAGTGTGAAATAAAGCGAAATGGACATAAAAATTTGTATTGCCAGCGACAGAGAGAAGAGAAACAAGAAAGACGCAGCTCGACTACAACATACTCTGTGCTCAAGTCTGAAGCTATGATCAGTTGTAGATTTGGAAGAATGGGGCAGAGAGGTACCTAATAGGACCAGAATCGTATTGTGGCAGACGAAAATGTAGATGTAATCAAAAACGATTTAAGTAAACTATATATATGGCGATATCTTGAAGTCACCGAACCAAACTAGATATAGTCAGCCTTAGAGGCATCATAACAGATTGAGTTGCCTTAGCCAGGAGAAGATTAAATATCCTAGGGAAACAATTTGAAAGACAGAAACTCACAACCCAATAAGGAATTCAAGAATTGGAGTTGGTGGATGAAAAGGGGCATAATAGATCTAATAGGTAATAATTGTGATATCAGTAATCGATTTTAATCGATATTAGATAATTGCAGGAAGTTTTCAATCAAATGCCTTCCGCTTGTGACATATCCTTCACACAACCTGATTATACCCATTTTCTCCATTTGCAATGGGCTTGGGGTATAAAAAAAAAGAGAAAAACGAACTGCAGACACAGCAATAAAAACGGCAAATGCTTTTAATTTGAAATGCTGCGACTCGGACAGCAGCAGATCCAGCAGAGAGCAAGCAAACCAGGATATCCAGGATGTGGCTCACTCTATTATTTTTTTTTTTAAGTGGTTCCTCAGAGGTTGAGGCTGGGTCTGAGGTAGAAGAGCAGCAGCATTTATAACGCTTGTGTGGATTATAAATCCCACTGGCACAGTAAACTGCTTTATTTGCAAAAGTTTAGTGCTTGAACAGGCACAGAAGAGGGGCAAAGGTGAAGGGGCAGCGAGTCAAAATACTCGTTTATAATTTAGAATAAAAAAACGTGGATTTATTTGTTTGTTAACCATTATATTGAACTAGTAAAATACAAGTTTATTTTAAATGAACAGATAATTTCGATAGTATGGGGAAATATTGTGAATGCTGTTTGATAATAATAGAAAAATTAAATGTAATAACAATTTCCCATAAATAATTGCCAGAAACTGGGCATACTTTTTGCTTTGAGGGCATCTCGTTCACATCACACCGCACACTCAATAAAATAAAATGAAATGACATTTTATGGCAATCATATATGCGGCGGCTCAAGTCATAAACTCATATTTCCACCTGACTGCCAGCATTCAACGGTGCCAGCCTAATGTGAATTTTGCAGGGATATTCAAATATGTTTAGAATTTTATGAGTTTTATATTTGGCGTTGAAACGTTGACGTTGCCAGCAGGGACCAACTGAAATTGAATTTGAAATTAGTATTTATGTGTGTGCGTGTGTGTTATGCAGTTAAATGTGTAAATTGTTGATAATATTTAATATTAATATCCGTTTGCCATACGAAAGGATTACCATACAAGATTAGAAACTTGAGCTTAATTGATAAGCGCTTAAGCAAAACAGGAAATTATTTCATTCGACCAAATAAATAATGAAACATTTGTTTTAATGGGCCACGATTTGGGCAACTGACAACTTTCATTAATTTGCATAGGAATGTTGAAGTTGAATTTGTTGAAATCGAAAAATCAGCACAGTAGGACAAATTCTAATGTTGAAATGATGACAACAAAGTGTGAAAATCAAAAACATCAGCAAAATGATGACGATGCCGACAGCTGCTGGAAAACAAGCGGAACAAGAAGAAGACATTTAAGCCCAGATCCGCAATTTATTATACGGCTTAAGCAAGGCACGAAATGCTTGTAGGCAATCAATTTTAATGTGGCCCTAACCAAAACACACACACATACAGTCCGGGTCATTGTGTTAGAAGCACGAAAGGAGTCGACCCATTTGTATAGTTTTAATTAAGTTTAGTTCCCATTGACAAAGAAGTTGAGAAGTCCTCCAGTTGGAATAAATGGAATCTTGCAACCAATATTTTTAGCTCTTAAATATCTTGGCTTAACACTAGGCAATATAAATCACGAACTTTCTTTGCCTTAGCATCCATCATTTTCCTACATTCACCAGCCACATAATCAGTTCATGATAATTCGTACAAGTCGTGCCTAAATACATGACCAGCGCTGTGCATATGTTTAACGTCTGTTGGCCGTGCAACAAATTTGGTACGAACAATTGAAATGTGTGCGGCCTGCCAAAGGTTAAAGCGTTTGTTGTATTGCCAAATTTGCGCCAAAGTGTTGGCATATGGCCGATGAGATGAGAGGGGAGGGGAGGTAGATGGGAGACAGAAGTCAACCACATTGTCAATCATGAAATGCCTTGGTCCGAACTCAGCTTGTCGGCTATTTGGCCAAGTCCCAGGCGCAAACACTTGACCAACACTTGCCCCAACCCAACCCCCAATAACCACCCACTCGAACAATGCTGCTAAATTTATGCATTGCAGTTGACTTATTAGGGTCCGAGTGCCTATTTGTGATTGTGTACGCTTGTGTGTCGTCTGTGGGGGTGGGAGGTGTGCGTGTGTGCGTGTGTGCGTGTGTATGTTGTACGTGTGTGTTGTGTTGGTCTGTCAGCGCTTGCTGATTTGCTTTGATTTGGTCGTCCCTTGGGTGTTTGCCCTGGCCCAAGCTGACCAAGTGTGTGTCATTGATAAGCACTGCGATGGGGGGTGGCTGGCAGAGGGCGAGTGGGGACGGGGACGGGGCAGGTATCTTGTTAATAGTTGCTAATTATGTTTAATTAGTTAGTCATTTGCATGCGGCTTCGCATTCATGCTAAATACCTTTTCGGATGTAAGAATTTTGGCCATTGCATAGATCTACAGATAAACACTGAATAATTCATATTGACTGTAGCAAGCCAAATAATGCAGCTAAAATCAGCATATATTCCAAATCATAGGCTAAGAAAACCAACTTGTCATACAGAATTAATCTTGGATTGAAACTATGGGTAGAAAACAAACAGGATGGAATAAAGTTTATAATGAAGTTGTGCAAAGCCAAAGAAAGCATCTCTGATACCCATAAGGTATATCTATTCATGACCAGCATCAACAGACGAGTTGATTTACTTATTTCCGTCTTTATGAACAACCTGATCTCAGAGATTGTGCTAAGCCCTCAAAATGTAAAAGTGCTCATAATCCATTCACAGTTCAAATTTACAATTACAATCGATTCAAATCGATTTCCGATGACAATGCATAACAATGCAGAGATATTGCCTTCCAATTTATATTTAATATAAACTAACATATTATTAAGGAAATATACAAAATAGACTTTCATATTAAATAAACTACGTTCAACAAGACTACTATTTCTCTAACAGCTTGGCTTAGGGTATCTCCTAGTCGATGTCTACCTCGACTAGAGTATTCGAAGTGGTTAAAAATAGACAAACAACAACAAGTTATAATTACAAAATCCAAACACAAGAGTAACGTAATCTTTTCCATTTCCCTTGTACGATTTTTAGTATCGTAGTACAAACAAATCAATTTGGAGTCATCCTTCGAGCAGCTGGGAGACATCAATTAAAAGTAAACTCAGATGCCCCAAGAGTGAAAATCAAACTTTTGGAATTGTCAATGCCCATAATCTCGATTGCGATTAGGGAAACCCCAAGCCCTCAATTTGTCGGTGACTGCTAAACTATAGATGCTAAACAGTTTTGTCGTTTAGTGCTTGGAATTGTAAATCTCTTCTATTTTTTTACACAAAATTGTTGGAGACATTTTTGTGGGGTGGCAGCAAGGGGCTGCTGGTTAATTGAAAGCAATAACGGTAACCGGTAACGAAACTACAGATCTAAATATATCGCAATGGTAGCAACAACTCAGAGATGTCCTTGCGGCAATGCGAAATGCCAAAGGACATACAGAAAGTAGTGGTGTATGAAGAGAATGATTTGTAAGGAAATCAGGTGAAATTCTTGTTGTGTTTATTATTGTTGCTGTTGCTGTTGCAGTTGTTGCTGCTGCTGTTATTTGCTGAGCTCGTTGTGTTCGTCGTTGGTTTGCCTAAGTAAACAATGAATATGCATGACTTTCCAATGAAGCACGCCAGCAACAATAACAACAACAACAAGTCATGCTGCATATACAAGTGCTCAACAAAATACAAAAAAAAAAAAATGAATGGGAACTTCAATTTGCGAAAGTGATACGTTGCTATCGAGCAAGCAAAATAAAAATTATTTGAACAGAGTATTTGATTGAAAGATATCCTGTAAAACCTTAAATGTAGTCCAATATAATTTGAATATATCGATATATTCGTTAATTGATAGATTAAAGGAAACTGCAGTCTAACGCAGTGTTTCACTTGAATGTATCACAATATACATTTCTAAAGATATTTATCATGTCGATAAGCAAATCAAAAATCTGTTGGACTGAGAATATTTTTTAGAAGATACCTCTTAGATATATTTGTTAACACTTTTTTCATAGTTCAGCATAACTATCGAAAAGTTCCTTAACCGATGCTCACCATCTTCAATATCATCTTCATATCTTTCGGTACTATATTAAGTCTGGCGTGTCAAAAGCAGAAACCGGAAACCATAACTTATTGAAATTCAGAACCGGAACTGAATTTGAATTTTTTAATAACTAAATGCTGACGCCGATATTATTAGTAACGGAATCGAAGATCGAAATAAATGTGGAACCAATGCAAAACTGTTTTACTTAAGATTATAGAACTAAATCAGCTTTGTGATAGATATGGATATAGACTAAACAGACATGTAGAAACCGATTAAGTCTCTGAATATAAATACTGATGCCAGTCTCTCTATATGTTGTACATTAACAATAACTCTTAAGTTGAATTTGATTTTATTATATTCATATTATAGTATTTTAGTTATCTAACAGCTCAGAGCCTAATTTATAGCCAATTTTCTAATTCCGTGCTATGAATTCACGGCTAGAGCAGTTAACTTCTTTTTTAATAATTGTAGACTCTAGAAAAGCAGCCTTCTGTTAATTCCACATATTATACTCTATATTTGAAGCGTTTGCACTTTTTACAGGGTGCGAGAAAAATCAGAAATACAAACGGGGACGGCAAATATAACGAGAGCACTCCCTGCACAACGTTGATTAATAATTGCTGATGTGATCTCGTCGTTTTGGCCTCGCATACAAATTGATTAGAATAGCGAAAAGTAGACGAATCTTTTTCAACACAAATTTAAGTTAACTTTCCCTCTTTGTCTCTCTCAGTCTCTCTCAGTCTCTCTCTCTCTCTCTCTCTGTCTCTCCCTCTCTCTCTCTCTGTCAGTCTGTGTCTGTAGCAATTAGTAAATGTCAAATGTGGGCTTGCAACTGCATTGAAAGTCGCAATTTATGGCACGCAAATCGCACAAATGCATCAAGCGTAGAAACTGGTGGCGCCTCCGAGTATGCAACGGAATTATGTTGTTGGCATTTCCCAAAAGGGGTTGGCCGAAGAGAAGCAGACGCATATTTCCATGTGTGGCGCAAGTATAATTCCTGATATAGATATATATGTGTGTATATGTGTGTGTGTGTGTGTGTGTGTGTGTGTGTGTGTGTGTGTGTGTCTGGTTGATTAAAGGCCACGGCTTAACGATGAATTGTTGCAACGCCCATTAATATTGCGTATGCATATTTTATGGCACATGTCTGCCGAGCAAAATTTCTCTCCTCGACCAAAATATATATGTTGAAGCCAACAACTTACGCTATGTAAACAATAATAAAGCCAACCAATTGCAATTTTATTTGTAAATATGTTAAACTGTGCAGGAACAATTGTTTGGCATAATTATATGACAATCAATTTTTAAATAATACTTGAAATCTGCAGAATGATGCAGTAGAGGTGATTAAGGAAGGAGTTCATTACTAAGAGCCACCCTATCCAAATCCTTAAAATCGATAAGAACCGAGTAGATTTTAAAGTCCAGTGTAAATAATCCTTATATTTTTAAGAATTCATAAAGGGAGCTGGTGTAGAAAACAGCGTCTCAGCATACGTCTCAAGGAAGGTATTTAAAATATCTCTGCAAAGGGTAATAAATATATAGATGGATAGATAGATAGATAGTCATTGAAACCTGTTGGACTTAGCTTGTAGGGAGTGTTTACAATGTAACATTATTGTAAGAATTATTGATTCGAAGAAGAATACTGGTCTTCAACTTCTTGGCAACATCGTAATATTGAAGTCTACCATATGTGATAAATTTAACTGCCAATTTAATATTTACAAACTTCCTATCCGGTAATCCACATTGAAAGTAGTCCATCATAATAATATTCCTAAGCTCATCACCTAAACACAGAATACATATCACATTTGCATATTTATCGTTATTTTCCGATTTACGAGACAAAACCAAATATACAAATATGACTTGATAACATTCATATTAAGTGACAGGATTACGTATTTTGATAGCATTCGATGACCAGCTGTGCAATAAAAGGCGACATAGTCTCAATTTATATGTGCACACAACCTCAATTTAAATTTGTTATTGTCACAAATCAAAAGATAAGCACTTGCCAACCGCTCGGCTCTGTTTCAAGTACAATTATTGAATGGTATTCATAAAGATAGCACAAAACGCATTTAAATGTTAGCTAAGCATGTTGTTTAAATTTACTCACGCATTATAATGTTTCATTAACTATATATATATATATATATATATATGTGTATTTATGTCTTCAAAATAAGTAATTAAAATACTTAAAAAGTTGCTGTCTAAATAAATTGCGTGGAAAAACCAATACACAAATATGGAAAACCAAACCACCAGCTCCTGCTTTCCAAAACACTACTTCTTTTATTAACAGACTAAATTTGGGACTTAAATCTAGTCAACAGAATATAGAAAATGAAAAAAGAAATGTATATATAAAAATCAGTCGCTATATTATATCCTGATCTGGCAGTGCTTCAACTACTCAACTGCTGTTTATCTGATGCGGGCAGTGGTGCTCCACGTGAATGGCTCCATTGCTGCAGAAACTTTTCATACTCCCGCAAGCTGCGACATAGAATGACCAGTGACGAGGGTCTACAACCAAGTGACGCCAGCTCCTCCATGCGCTGCTGTGTGGTCTTTAGGCTATGGCATAGAATGCGCGGCACTTGAGCAATTTCAAAACGCGTGAATTTGGCCTCATTAAGCAAATAGTCCAACACTTCCTTGATCTGAAAGAAATATAAACTTTAAAATATATTTTAAAATTAAATATGTATTCTTTTGGACCTTTGTCACGCGTACTGTATGCACTTGCGGATGCCTGTCCATAATGGCCTTGGTTTCAGTAACATTAAAACCCAAACGATGCGCCACATATTCTATAACTGAGGAGAACTCGCCCAACACTTGCAACTCGTCCAGGGATAGCTTCAAAGAACTGCGAATGCTTAGTTTTTACCTGAAGCTCATACAAACGATTATACTCACCGCTGTAGGATTGGTTCCGGACAGCGCACCATCCAAGGCATTATTTTATCCTTCTTGGCCCGCTGGGCACGCTCCAAGCGCAGCTCTACCGATTTGGGTGTATAGCGAAAGGCCCATAGATCTTTCAGTATGTTGATGGGCGACACATTGTAATGAATCATGTGCTGCAAGTTCTTCTCGAACATTTCATACGGCATTTCCAGTATGAACAGTCGTTTCGACAGATATTTGGTTACAATCTCCGGTTTAACTTCCAGCGTCTCGCTGATGTAGTAGACGCGATTCTTTTGTACAATTTCGTTTGTTTCCGCATTTAGGGCGCTCACCAGCTTGCGGAGGCGTGGCAACGTTAATCGCAGAAAGGGCACAAAGTGGTTGATATTACGCATATGCATTGTCTTGATTAGACTCAGTTTGAGCTCCAGGCGCTCTAGAAATGATAATTCATACAGTTTAGACTTCAGAATTAAAGCAGGTTACTATTTACTCTGATCCAAGGCCAGTAGCCAGGGATATTCCAAAAAGCTATGCTTGGTTACGCCCTCCAGTTGAAGCGTGTCCAGCGTATGTATCAAACTGCGATTACGATAGCTGCGATGCACTTGCTCATCGTTCACAATGCGCTGCACTTCATCATCTGTTAGTCGGAAACGTTCGCGTAGCGATGCAATTAAGACGGCAATGGCGGTGCCACTTTCCAGCTCCGTACGATAAGGTACATATTCATTGTCAGCCTCGCTAGTAGTGCCTGGCATCGCATGGCTGCTAATCCTGGCCGTAGTTGCAAGAGCCGGTTTGTTCTTCGATCTCGTGTGGCCATCGTATTCGTATTGTGTAAACAGCGGCCTTGCATTTGTCGTTGTTTTTGCGAGTAAAGGTGTTGCCGTATGTAGCTGCAGTTTTAGACCACATTCCAAGCTGCGCGCCAGATTGCGCAACATATTTCAAGTGTTGCTGTGTTGTGTATTTGTAGTAATTAATTGTAGTTGACTAAAGTATTATAAACAATTTGTATGTGCTGATAATCTACCAAGAACAGCTGTTTAATGCACAGTGTTGCCACTGAGACTGCGATCTGGCAAGGTACGGCAGAGGGACTATCAGTAAGTCAACGATATATCGATATCGATAATTTAACATCACTAATTGGCATACATATATCAGCGCGCAATTGAAATCGGCAAACATTGCATGAAGTATTCGGTGTATATTTTGTGGGTGTCATGGAAAAGCATTCAGTCAATGCCCATTCAGTTTTTATTTATAAAATATAAAGATGTTTGCTGATTGGGTGCGAATATCATAAAATACGAACTGTAGCCGAGTTGTGGGAAGCGTCTGCTCACATCTGAATTTGAATTGAGTAAACTTAGATTATACATCCTTTTAATTTTATTAAGTCCCATTTCAAATATTTTGTTTATTTTCGTATTTGACTTTATTGAAAAAAATACTGTTTTCAAACACTGTTTTCTGATCAACTAACTGTTACAAACAAGTTGAGACATTTACATAGCTCATGAAATATGTATCACAATAATTCCATTATCCTTCAAATGGACCAAAGTAAACAAAAACAATTGGAAAATCTAAAGTAAAAGCAATTTGAAACAAATATTGAAAGCAAATGATTTACTCCACATCAATATCCTTGGTGACGCGGCCCACCCAGTAGACAAAGCCAGTTTGCACCACAGTAGCCATGAACTTGACATTACCCTTGTAACCAGCTGGTGGAGTCCAGGCAAAGGTGACACCGCTCAGTGGGCTGCCCTTGACTGCCTTCAAGTGGGTCAGAGAATCCTAAGATGATTTGATCTCATTATTAGTTTTGAAGTCAATAGATTTTGCCCTCTTAAGCTTGCCTGTTTTCCTGAGCAGTCCAATGTTTGGGAGTGCTCAGCGTCGACAACCTGGAATTGTCCAACCACACGATTTTGACCATCGCGAGCCTGAATCAAGAAACCCAAGAACTCATCGCCTCCCAAAGTCAACGTCAGCTGCTGGTCACCGCGCACATGTGATGGGCCAGAGAAGCTATATGGTGGCTTGCTGGTCTGCAGCTCAGCTCCATGCTGTGGCGTCAGATCGCGGCAGGCAGCCTTTGGAGCACCTTCGGAGTAGGCATTAACGCTCACAGCCAAACAGGCGGCAATCAAAAGCAAACGGAACATCGTTTCTGGAATATTAAAAAATATAAAGATTTGTTTTAATGAGAGAGTTATCATTAAGTTAATAATGTAATGTTGAAGTGCATATTCAAAGGTAATTGAAATGCTTTGAAATTGAGTTAGACAAATTAAAAATATGTTCTTTAAAAGTTATACTTTAATAAATCCCATGCTGTCCCAGTTAAGCAGTCAAACTAAAAATAATACGATTATTTTTGTTTACTCTTTTTTATACTAACTGATTGAAAAGCATTTATATTGTTTATTAATAAAAGTAACGGCAATTGTCCTTAGAAGAAGATCTTTTATTTAATAAGTGTTTTCCAAATGTATTCACTTTTTCTTTGTTCTTTGTTCTATTCTCTCTATCTACATATTCTATATTGTCCTAGTTTTAAATCCTTCTTCTATTTAAAATTTGTATTAAAATGTTTTTTGTTTGTCTATTATTATAAAATTATGCAGATAATTGCAAATACAAGTTTTGACTAATTAAGCAATTAACATTTGCACTGAAGTGCGACTTTTTCAAATGTTGTGGTTTTTTTTTCAATGAATTAACCTTGGCAAGCTTGATTTTGTTGTCGAGTTGTTGGCTACATATAGTTTTTTTTTTTTAACATTATATCTACATATTGCATTTTAAATTTATGTGCGGATTCAAAACCAGAACCAGATAGCTTGCCTATGCAGTTTGTACAGCTGGCGTTTAGCCTTGAATAATTGGACCCGTTCCCAAATGATATGAGCTTACTTTTAAAGCCGGTAACAAAAAGAAGAGCTTAAAGCCCGTGCAAGGCTCAAATTAAGTTTAAGAATTCAGGCACGTGTTGTTCAAAAACCTTTGGAAGAAGTATAAGAGCGCAGACATTAAAAGATACCATATATGTAGATATAATAATCATTTTGGTCAGGTTGCATTTGCATGCTGATTAAAAGAGCTTTAGATCAAATCAAATAACTGGTTTATGGACCTATTCGAAATTCGAATGAAAAACAAACCAGTTTCCAGTACATTTATTTAACTGATCGTTGAGCTGGGTTTGGGACAACAAATCATATTGTTTAGTGCGCCAATAGTTGAACAGGCAAAACGTGAGGGGAAATGTTTCAATTGCGCATAACATTTCCTGAAAGCGTTTGAACCAAAGTATGATCGCTTCAAGTTCAAGGCAACGAGAAGTAGTTTCGTGTTTCACGTTTCACCAATTTAGCCTCTGATTGAACTACGATCCTATTGAAAGCAACCAATTCACACGCCGACGCAGTCGAGCATTTCAGACCTTGTCGATGCCTAAAGAAATATACAAAAAGACAACAAAAAAATGTGTCAAGCCAGTTTGGCGCTGTACTTTACCACACTCTGTGCCATGCCTCAAATCGGAGTATTTTTTTCTTCTTATATACATACATGTACCTGTACAAATATATTAACATATATCTTGCTATATGTTAAAGTTCAGCATTGGACAAGTTGTCGTCAGCGTTTTGTCTAGCAACATTAATTTGTTGTCTTTTTCTTGTTTTTGGTGCTTGATTATTTACAATAGTATTTCTGTGCCTTTGTCAAACCGGTTGTTTTATTTATTTAAAAATAAAAACTCATTCGTTTCACGTACATATGTATTGTCTTTTCCCAAAACCTCAATTGTCGGATTTTGTAATGTATAATAAAAAAAATAAATACATATATATATATATATACAAATTATGCTGTTCATTGAGGCTTGAAACACGCTTTTCAGTTCATCATCTTTAAATATGAAAATCGAATAACCATTGTTTAATGTCACGCAACTTATAAATGCGAAAAAGTGGGAAGACAATAAGATTATTAATTACAGAAATATTACAAGAGAATGCAAACAGAAAATGAAAAGGTTTTGAATACTCCTAATTGGCACCTATCTTAGGGCAATTAAATTCCATTAGTTATTCCAATCAGTTTTAGTATCCTTAGTTTTTTATTGAATTATTATTTTACTTTTATGGCACTGCACATCGCTTAAGTAATGTCGGTTAATCCGTTACCTACCGTATAAAAATAAGGAAACAACACGGCACAAACGAAAAACTGGAAATGAGCTGAAAATTCTACAACAGCTGCCTATTTATACAAAAATCAATATAAAGCTAACTGCAAGCCGGTCCACATAAACTTTAATTAACAATAGTGGCTTTATACAAATTCAACAACACATTTAAAGACCGGTCAAAGCTGAGCTTTGTCCAAAAGCTAGTCTCAAAGAGCACAAAATTGGCAAGCTCAAAGCTCCGTCGTTTGAATGGTATAAGCCATACAAATTTGTATATGTTAGAGTATATGTCTTTGACAGTTATATCCAATATCTCAAATGATAAACGCTGACTAATGGCTTTGCTCGAAAAAAAAAAAATAATGCTAAGCAATTAGCAACAATATAAATTCAATTTTGTTGCTTGCTTAGTAGCAACAATAATAAGTAAATGTCATGCATTTCAATTGAAAAGATCAATAGCAAATTGTGCCAATCTTGTAAAGCTGAGGCAGTTTAAAAGTAGATGAAATCTATGTTTATTCGTTAATAGTTAGTTAAAAGCATATTGTCTTTAATAGTCCAGTTTAGATCTCAGTACAGCCGAACTTCCGTATAGTAAACTTCTATACAATGAAGTTGATCTAATCTGCATATTGATTTCAAGTACACATTTATTTCTTTCTAGTTTATGTGTATTTTGGGAATCCCCCAAAGTTTAGAATTAATTAATTAACAGAATTAATTAATAGAGGTAAAACGAACCCTATATATATATATATATAAATATATATAGAATGATTAACTGAGATTGGAAAATAGAACTAAAATTACTGCTTATTTTAAAAAAAAAAGTGGAAAACACTTTCATTACTGTAGAAGTGATTTTCTCATCCACTGAAAATGCACTATAGGGAAGCTCGTAGTATGATTCGGTAATCGGCAATCGACTCATTGGGTCTACCCTGCGCCTAGAGTTGCCTTAAGATTCCATTCATCTGTCATTTCAACAATATAGCGAGCAAAATATTCTCTTTGCAAATTTGAAAGTAAGCAGTTTTTAATAATCTTATGATATGGGAGCGGAGCAATCCGCTTTATTGGCTTGCACACAAACGGGCAAACACGAGGAGCCCGCCAAGATGCCCAATTCGGAACAGTTTTTTCAACTCTATTTCGAAAAAATGCCAGAGGCACATACTGGACCCGTAACAGAGGCGCTGCTGCATTTGATTAGCAATTTGCAGCAGCAGAATTTGGGTACGTTGTTTGACTATAAAATATATGAAATCAGCGCTAATCAAATTCAAATATATAGATGAACAAGAGCAGTATTCAGGATACGAATACGATGAGTTTGATGATAGAGAGCTGAATATTGATATGGTGTCCGAGGAAGAAATTGCTGTTGATCCCTTGTCTGACACTGATATAAGCATTGAGTCCAGTTCTACTTTATATAATCAATATAATGAGGATAGCGACTTTGAGATTATTCCATTGGAGTTTGTTGACTTGCAGCCGATAGAATATCCCAATACAGAAGATTCCGAGATTGAATGGGAACAAGACTTTGTCATTAATGTTGCCGACTTAACCGAAGAATAAATGGGGTAGGAGTAGTCATATAAATCGATTAATATAATTTTACATAAACTAAAACTTTATGTACACGAACTGTTTTGAAAAATGCCTACTTAAAATTAACTTTCTTCAATCGAAGGGATTTAATTGGCCTCACAATGCCTCGGCGTTCCTCGCGATGCCTTTTCAGCTCCGCTTCCCGCTTCTTGGCCATGTGCTGCGATTTCTTTTCCTTGTTCACCTCGAATGTCATCTGTCTATTGCCCAAGGAGCGACCAACGTTCGTCACTTGTCCTTCCAGGCTGGACACGATGCGCACGCGATCTTGCAGGCTGACCTGCTTTAATCGCCGCTGCAGCTCGCTGTTGCCCTGGTGTTTATCCAGAGGTGTTAACTTGAATTGAGAACCATTTGTGGACGGCTTTAAGGCGTTGCCATTTGTTATTGGTGCTGCATAATCATCGGGTCCATCTGGTTCATCTTCCTCCTGTCCATTTTGCTGCTTCTCCTCCTCGTCCTCTTCTTCGTCACGCTGTTTTTTGACCTGCTTGTAGGCTTGTTTCATGTCTTTGATATACTCGCGCCTATCCTCATCATCCGAGGAAGCTTCATCTCCGCTGCTCACTTCCCCATCGCTCTTCTCAAAGCCAAACAGATCCTCATCGTTGTCGCTGTCCTCACGGGTTTGTGCCTCCTCCGCATGCAGCTCGTTGACGCGTGCAACTTCCACACGCTGTTTAATCTCCTTGGCCTTAGACTTATCCAGCCGGTTGAGTACTGGCGCCAGCAGACGATACTCCTCGGCCGCCTTGTTGACGGCAAAATCACTGTTCTCGAACATGGCCTTGAAGCGCGTATCCTGCAGCAAGCTGGGCATTTGTCGTTGTTTGGCGCTATTCGACGGATTCACTTGCTCATCCATAATCTTAAGTGCCAGCTCCTTGTTGACCTTGGGCAGCTTGGATTCAATTTGCAAACGCGACTTGCGTTCGCTTTCGATTTCCTGCCTGATTTTCTCCTTACGGAAGCGGTCAAAGGCAAATGGTTCCACAATAGCCTTTGCCTTGTTGTACAATCGCACATCCATGAAATAGCTGTCGAGGATGGGCATATTAAAGAAAAGAGTGGGTTGTAGTTAAAGTCATAAACTTACCCATGCATATAGCCCCTGAGCAAACTGGAGCCTATTAGATTCTCCATTCCCAGTTCGGCCAGCTCCTTTTGTGTGATGAACTGATAGTCATCGTAGACATTCTCCACCACCTCCGACTCAATTTCCTCGGCGAGATTATCGAGGAAAGAGCACCAGCGAGGCGCTGGTCCCATTGCTGGCACATAGTATGTCAACATTTTCACATCCTCCTGCGCCAGAAAGAACATTCCCGTGTCGGGTATGGTGCAGAAGTCATTAAACGAAGTGGACGACTCCACATAGGCGATTTGTTTGCCCGTCTGTTCGTCCCACAACTTGAGAGTCGCCTCATCCAAGCTGTAGACGGCATTCTGAGCTGGATTGAAAGCCAGCCGCTTGATGGGCAGCTTATTCAAATGATTCTTAATCAGTAGCGGCTGTCGAGCGCGTATATCATACAGCAGCACATGTCCAGAGGCGGTGCCAACGCCCATCTGCAATCCATTGCGAAATTTGAGCGCCGTAACAGAGGGAAACTCTTTGATGCCCGGTAGTTTGATAGCCACATCCAAGGTGGCGCAACGTTGTTTACTACGTGGATCCCAGGCCTCGACAGTTCCCTCTTTGGTGCCAACAGCCAGCAGATGATGCTCTGGATTCACCTCGCAAGCATTCAGGCAGCTGGCATCTGATTCAAAAGGCTGCAAAAACTGCCCTCGCTCCAGATTCAATCGATAAATATCCTAGTTAATTAGTAGACAATTCGTTAATTAAATTATAAAAGAGATTTGTGTTCTTACTCACCCTGCCCACGCCAACGATGAACATATCACAGCTGGCTTTATGAAACTTCATGTCGCGTCCAAAGCGCGGAATGCGCAGCCTGTAGTGCCGGCCATGTGCAGCATGGATTTCCACATAGCGATCGCATTGGAGAAACACCATTTTGGTGTAGTCATCGCTGATCACCTCAAATGTGGTCACTTCCGAGTCAAAGCAGCGCTCAAATTTTATGGATAAATTTGACACCTCAAAGCATTTGACGCGCGGCTTGTACGTGCCTGTGGCGAGTATATATTGATGGTCTGGACTCATGCGTATGCTTGTGCACACGCCGGGCATATCAAAGTCCTGAATCAGCTCGATCTGTCGGCGGGAATCCACCTTCTTCATCAGCTGTGAGCGCTTTCGGCGATCGGTGAGCCACTTTAAAGAATTAGCAGTTATTAGCTACTGCTAGCGGTAGATCTATACATTTACTTACATCTGGCACCGATTTGCCGGCGCTCAAATTGTAGATTTTCACATCGTTTACTTCGTTGACAAACATTACTGCATTTTAATAGTAATAATCGGGCATAAACAACAAATAGAACACGTGCGGCTCAATAGTGCTGGGCAACTGAATAATTGCACAATTTTACAACACTAAGAGCACTGCTCTCACAGCTGTTAATTTGATTACCATTTATTCTGTGCATCAGTCTGGCAACACCAGACCAACTCGTCACCAACGATTTGCAAACAAGAAAACGCAAAAGAAATTTGCTGCTTGGTGCATCTGGTTTTTCGTATTTAATTAAAGTTCTACATTTTGGTGTTTCATTTATATATGCTTGTGCTACACTTGAATTAGGTGCCCCACTGTGTGCCATTATCGACTGTGCGTAATTGCCAATATAAACAAATACACAAGTGATACACACACACAATCCCATATTACACCCCCTCCAGCCCCGTGCTCCGCACTGGAATCCAAAATACAAAAAGAAAAAAAAAACGGTGAGTAATATGTGATTTGATTGCTACTAAGCCAATTATTAGGCTGCAGTTTTTTTTTGCGTTGCTTAAAGTTCAAAATATGCTTGTCGTGAGAATAGAGGGAAAAGTGTGAAGGGTGGGAGGATGGGCAAGTCTGGATATCCCGTAATGATAACTTTCCCTTGTACCACATAAAGTACTCGCTGTAATATTGTTGTTGTAGGGCAACTCTCCTCTCTCTCTCGCTCTCGTGCATTTGTAATTGATATGTCTTGGTCTACTCCCCTTAATTGTTTTTGTTGTTGCTGTTGATATTTTGCTCTGGCGCGCCTTGTGTTAATTTATAATATAACGGTGCATTAGCATGCCACAGGGGATATTCACAAATTTATGTAAACACACACTCTTGCCAAAAAAAAAAAAAAACTCACCTTAATGTATTTAATTATTTTTTGCGATAAATATAAAACTCATTATCGCCATATTCTATGCACAGCTAACATTTTAAGCTGCAGCTTACAGGTATTATCGGTTATTACTGTTGTTTCTGTTTCTGAGGCAACATCGAAGTTTCAATTTCCTAAGCGCAACACCCGCTTTCGTTCATTGTTTTCCGATTGACTGATAAGCGGATAGCCTTAATCTACATACAATATTTCAAATATATATATATATAAAAATATATGTGAAACTTGAGGCGAGTAGAATAGTATTTCATATCGTATTGTCGATTAATAAATAAACAAGAGAATTAAGCAAAATTTAACTGAACACTGGAAAAATTTAATTGCTTTTTTTGTGGATAAACAAGACTAAAATTTATTTTTTTAAATTGTTTTCGCATGTTGTGTACTATTATTAACTCTCTGTTTTTATTATTATATGAATAAAGTTTATTCATTATTAATTTTGTAATATTCTAATTTTTAGCTAATAAATTATTATTTTTAATGTAAGCAAAATACCTTTTAGAGTCAATAAAATACACTAAAAAAAAAGGAGCAAACGTAGACTTGTTTATATATATTTACTAATTATTTCGTGTCACATGCCCCACACGATATTCGTATTTATCAGAAGATGTTTGTGAGAACTAGTTTAAACTGAAATTCTCACATACAACAATTATTTTATTTACCTTTTCGAATTATGGTACACTCTTAATTATTCTCAATTAAATTCTCTTACGTTGACTTCGGCATCTTTGTACTTGACTCCAATTGTGGTAGCTCAGCAATTTGGTCCAGTTTTCATAATTTCGACATATTTAAAAGGCCAGTAATTTGATATGCACGCGTCAAGTGTTGCTTTGTCACTATATGAGAAACTTTCAGACGAGGGGGTTAAGAAGTACAAAAGCCAGACAACGACTTTTTATATATAAATGCTCGGTTTTAGCTCAGTCAACAAACAAACCGCGGACGGCTGTTTAAACATGAAGCACAAGCCTGGCAAATGGGGACAGCCAGAGGCATCCAGAAACAAGCGACGCTGGAACTTATTAATGCAGCGCTACAATTGATTGATAAGCACAGGTCGCAACACATACTGAAGTTGCACTCCAAATACACGAATGAATTATTAAATAGCACATTTCGTTAGCCTTCTTGAGTAACTCGCAAAATGAATGTTTCAGTGCCAAAAATTCAAAGCATTGTTAACAAGCTGTACGAACACATCGATTATTTGGTAGAAAAATGTGGGAATTATTAAAGAAACCGACGATTATTCGAAATATATTTGATGTATGTTTGTATATCGTTTACAGATCCCAATATGACTGCAGCACCCTATAACTACAACTATATATTTAAGTACATCATCATTGGTGACATGGGCGTAGGCAAATCCTGTCTGCTGCATCAGTTTACGGAGAAGAAATGTGAGTAACTAACAATTACAGTGTACACAATTTTCTCAACTTTGTATGCACACAGTCATGGCCAACTGTCCGCATACAATTGGCGTGGAGTTTGGCACACGCATCATTGAGGTTGACGACAAGAAAATTAAGCTGCAAATTTGGGATACGGCCGGTCAGGAGCGTTTTCGAGCCGTAACACGATCGTATTATCGTGGTGCTGCTGGAGCGTTGATGGTTTACGATATAACCAGGCGGTAAGTCATTTGAAGTCACTTTAACTACACAAAAATATATAAATACTAATAATTATTTCATCAATCTGTGCAGCTCCACATATAATCATTTGAGCAGCTGGCTCACCGATACACGGAATCTCACAAATCCCAGCACTGTGATCTTTTTAATTGGCAATAAATCCGATTTGGAGAGCACACGCGAGGTAACTTACGAGGAGGCTAAGGAGTTCGCCGATGAGAATGGTCTGATGTTTTTGGAAGCCAGCGCCATGACGTAAATACGCAATTATACGCTGCTTTTAATTTAATTTAGCCTAATGTCATCTCATGCTTCTTTTTGAAACAGTGGCCAAAACGTGGAGGAGGCTTTTCTTGAAACGGCACGCAAGATTTATCAGAATATACAAGAGGGTCGCCTGGACTTAAATGCATCCGAGTCGGGTGTCCAGCATCGACCCTCGCAGCCGTCGCGACAATCGATTAGCAGCGAGGCAATGCATGCCAAGGATCAGTGCTCGTGTTAAATGTATTAACTTTATATACTATATATATACACACACACATACACACATAGATATACGAATCGAAATTTTATTTTTAGCGCAACTCGTAATCATATTGATTTCTTATTTATCCAAAAGCAAAATGCAATTATACAAAACAAAGCAAAGCAAACGTAAAAAATACACTTGTATGTAGTTAAATATTGGATTAAGTCGTAAAAAGTGTGAACAAAAACCAAAATACATAAACGTCCCCCATATGACAAGCGACATTTAGAAATCTGTGTAATATCTAGTAAGCTATTGATAGTAAATTGAATATTTACATTCAACTGTTGCATTACTTCTCATTGATCGTTGCAATCGCAATGAAACTGTTTTGATATTTAGATGAAAAACAAAAAAACAAAAAGAAGAAAACCAAATGATAATGTTGGAAGATATCTCTTATTTCTATCCTTTATACATTAAACATGTTTATTATATTTTCTTTGTTCTTATATCACAATTTGTTAGAAATAATCTGTATATATTAAAATATAAATTTGTAATTTGTATCTCCCTTATGCTCATTTTGTTGAATGTTGTGTATTGTAAACGTGCAAAATTAGAATGCGAGCAATGTTATATGAAATATTAAAGACGTATTTAACGCATAAAGCTATAGGTAATAAAGAAACAACATTTATAAAACCCTAGCAAAAGTTGTAACTGTGAATTCGCAAAATCGCACTCATTTAATGGCAATAGTGGGTTCACAAAGCAGTAAGCACAACTGCCATTGATTGTATAAAATTTGTAAATTTATTAATTGTTAATCTATGACTTAAATTGAGCATATGCAATGCACTTCCATTATTAACAAATCAAAAAAGCAACGAGTGCGCGCGTTCAAATCCGTGTGGCAACACTGCGAATGCTATCGATAGTCCCACTATCGATATCCGCTCAAGTATGCAAATTAATTGAATTTAATTAAATCAGTGGTAGTAAGCCAACAGTTGACGACATGGCACAAATTCCGGTTTTGATGGCCATGCAGTGATGAAATCTACTCCACACGCTTAACACAACTGAACATATGATGCAAATCAAGCGTCTGCTATGCAAATCCTGCACCCTCGGCACGCTCCTCATCGCTGCCGTATGGATACTGGCTTTGCTCGTCTATATGAACACGCTGCGCACCTCCATTCCAGCAGCGGGTTGGCGCTTTAACAGCTCAGCGACGCCCCGGGCGGAGTTGAGCTACCAGATCCAGGTGACCGTTGGCTGCTCACCCGCATCCGTGGGGGGAAATGTGACGGCGGAGACGCCACCACAGCAGTTTGAACTGCTAGGCGTGGTGCGCAACAAACAGGACAAATATATACGTGACATTGGCTACAAGCATCATGCATTCAACGCACTGGTCTCCAATAACATTGGACTCTATCGAGACATCCCCGACACCAGGCACAAAGTGTGCAAGCAAACGGAGCCGGACAGCCATCTGGTGCAGTTGCCGCAGGCTTCGGTTATAATGTGTTTCTACAATGAGCACAAAATGACGCTGATGAGATCGATAAAAACAGTGCTGGAGCGTACGCCGGCTCATCTGCTCAAGGAGATTGTACTGGTGGATGACAACAGCGATTTACCGGAACTGGAATTTCATCTGTTGGCCGATCTGCACGCCCGCCTCAAGTACGACAATTTACGCTATGTGCGCAATGAGCAACGTGAGGGTTTGATACGTTCCCGGGTGATTGGAGCACGCGATGCCAGCGGTGATGTTTTGGTTTTCCTCGACTCGCACATCGAAGTGAATCGGGAGTGGGTGGAGCCCCTACTGCGACTGGTCAAGGCAGAAAACGCAACGCTGGCCGTGCCAGTCATCGATCTCATCAATGCGGACACTTTTGAGTATACGCCAAGTCCGCTGGTGCGCGGCGGTTTCAATTGGGGTTTGCATTTCCGCTGGGAGAATCTGCCGGAGGGCACGCTCAAAGTGCCGGAGGACTTCAAGGGACCATTTCGCTCGCCGACAATGGCGGGCGGTCTGTTTGCCGTGAATCGTTTGTATTTCCAGCACATTGGCGAGTACGACATGGCCATGGACATTTGGGGCGGCGAGAATATTGAGATATCGTTTCGCGTCTGGCAATGCGGCGGCGCTATTAAGATTGTTCCCTGCTCCAGGGTGGGGCACATCTTTCGCAAGCGTCGTCCATACACGGCGCCCGACGGTGCCAACACCATGCTGAAGAACTCGTTGCGTTTGGCTCATGTCTGGATGGACACATACAAGGAGTACTATCTGAAGCTCGAGAAGGTGCCGAAGGGCTATGATTTTGGCGACATTAGCGACAGGCTGCAGTTGCGCGAGCGTCTGCAGTGCCAGAATTTTGAATGGTATCTCAAGCACGTCTATCCCGAGCTGCGTGTGCCCGGTGAGGAGTCCAAGAAGCCGGTGTCGGCGCCAGTTTTTCAGCCTTGGCATTCGCGAAAACGCAACTACCTCGACTCCTTCCAGATGCGTCTGTCGGGGACACAGCTCTGCGCCGCCGTTATATCACCGAAAGTGAAGGGTTTCTGGAAGAAAGGCAGCCCGCTGACGTTGCAGCTGTGCCGACCCCGTGCGCCCAATCAGCTGTGGTACGAGACAGAGAAATCTGAGATCATATTGGACAAGTTGCTGTGCTTGGAGGCGGCCGAAGATACACTGGTCATCGTCAACAAGTGTCACGAGATGCTCGGCGATCAGCAGTGGCGCCACACGCGCAACTCCAACAGCCCCGTCTACAACATGGCCAAGGGCACCTGTTTGCGTGCCTCGTCGGCCGAGGTGGGCGCCAGCATCAGCCTCGATCTCTGCTCCAAGGCGGACGACATCGGTGGTGCCTGGGATATTGTTGTGATGAAACTGGAGAAACCACAATCTAAGATGGACAAGGCGTTGTGAGCGGAGCCTGCAATATAAAATAGACTGAAGTTAGTCGCTAAGTGATGAATAAGTATTAAGTTTTTCACATAGTCAGTATTTTTGCAAAACATGTTTTTTTAATGCTAAGAATAGTGTTGTATAAAAATAACGCAATGAATCGAATCGAATTAGTTCAACCAGATGTATTCATCATAATCAATATGTATCAAATATTTTTATGTATGTAGTCTTCTATTAGTGTTATATCGGTTAAGGTAAAATAAAGTTATTGTTTTTAGTGTGCATAATAACAAATTTGAACTTACAGAAATTTTAAATATTAGTTGGTTGAGAGTGGGGTGAAAATTGACCATATTCATTTGTGTCCGACTTTTAGATATTATATTGAAAGTATTCTTTTTTCTATTTTAAATTGATATATTCATTTACATTTATGGATTTACCAGTGATATATAAACTTATACATTTCAACAAGTGTCATTTTACTCTTTACCTTTTTGAGTTGCAGCTGTTTTAATTCGCTTTTTGACGCTATCCAACACTAGTTTATTCGCGTCGTTCTTCTAAAGTGGCGCGTGAATTGGCAAATTTTTTAAAGTGAACTCAAAATTATACATTAAATCCACGTGATGGAGGGAAAAACTATTGTCAGCAGACAAGAGCCGGTGCTGCATTTAGGTGAGCATCAATTAGAACACACTTAACATTACAATTTGCTAATGCTTTGCCCGGTTAGACACAAATGCACGACGCAATTTCATTAAGTTCCACAACAAGTTGGGCGAGGTAAGCTGCTCTGTGCTTATGCATTTATTAGCTATTTACAAATTTACATATTCGATTGCATTGGCCTCACTAGAAACCCAGTTCGACGGTACGCTTTTACGATCAAACTGATTGTTACACTGTGCACGGTGGCGATGACTGCGAACAGGTGGCCAAAATCGTGTACAAATCCATGGCATATGTGCATCCTCTGCTGAAGGAAGATAAACAGGAGACGCTGCAGTATGTGGCGATGTCCAAATCCAATTTTGAATTGGCCGTGCGCGAACTGCTGCTAGTGCGCAATCTGCGCGTCGAGGTTTATGTGAGACGCCAGGAATGGCAGCTAGAATATCGCGGTTCGCCGGGCAACCTGCTGCAGTTTGAGGACATTTTGTTCGCGAACAAGGAGGTCCTGGTGGGCAACAGCATCATATCGCTGCAGGTGAAGCTGGAGGGCGGTGCACAGCGACGCGTGGGCGTTGCAGCCGTCGAGCAAAATGATTGCACATTTCAGTTGCTCGAATTTGTCGACGATGATTTCTTTACGGAGCTGGAGGCCACCGTGGTGCTGCTGGGTCCCAAGGAGTGTCTGCTGCCGTCAGCGGACGGTGAATATACAGCTGTTAAGGCGCTGCTGGAGCGCAATAGCGTGATGATCACCCTGCCCAAGCGGAGCAGCGCTGCCGAGCGCAATGATTTGTTGCAGGATCTAAATCGCCTGCTGCGCTTTGCCAAGGGTCAGCAGGAGGATGCCAAAGGCCTGAAGGAGCTGCAAATGCAGCTAGCCGCCGAGGCACTGCGCGTGGCCATCAAATATTTGGATTTGGTCAATGATGCTGGCAATTTGGGGCACTACGAAATGAGGCAATTGGACCTAAAGCGGTGCGTGGCGAGTATATCAATTTCTACAATATGATATCAGGATAATGTTAAATTTGTATATTCTTAGGCAGCAAGAAACTTAGAGAAAGTATCAAAAGTAATTCAATGCTGTAAAAAAACCAATTATTTCACTTTTGGCAGCAATTTTATGAATCGGATCATTTAAATTTACTCTATTTTATTCTATTTATTATTATTAACAACACATTCACATTTTTAGGTATATTTATATTTAGTAATTCTTTTCATTGTTTACTTTGCAGTTTTGTGCACTTGGACTCTGCTGCTGTGGCCGCTTTAAACATTATGCCCAAGCCGGGCACGCATCCAACGATGCCCTCGTATCGCTGGCAGAGCATACTGGGTGTGCTGGATCATTGCCGTACGCCGCAGGGTCATCGCCTCATGTCGCAGTGGGTGAAGCAGCCGCTGCGCAGCTTGGACATACTCAATGATCGTCACAACATTGTGCAGTGCTTGCTGGAGTCGCCCGAGACGCTGGACACTCTCAGCGTGGACTTTCTGAAGCGCATACCAGATATTCTAATGCTCACCAAGAAACTGATGCGTCGCAAGGCCAGCCTACAGGATCTGTTCCGCATCTACCAGGTCATCTTGCGCACGCCGAAGATTCTGCAATTGCTGTTGGATTTGGAACACAGCACAGTGCAGAGCGTTCTATGTGCGCCGTTTAAGAGCTTCCTAGAGGATCTAACTGGCCTTAAGCAGATGGTCGAACAAGTCGTAGACTTTGAGGCTATTGAAAAGGGCGAATATTTGGTCAAGGGCTCCTTCGACAGCCGCCTCATGGAGCTGCAGCAGACCATGACGGAGCTGTACAGCAAAATGGAGCGGCTGCAGAGCAAGTGCTGCGATGAGCTTGATCTGGATAGTAAGCTGATAAAGTTAGAGAATGTGGCCAAGTTGGGCTATCATTTTCGTACCACAGTCAAAGATGATTCGGTTTTGCGTAAGAATAAAAACTATCGAGTTGTGGATGTAATCAAAGGCGGCGTTCGCTTCACCTCCGACAAACTGGAGAGCTATGCGGATGAGTTTGCCAGCTGTCGCATACGCTACGAGGAGCAGCAACAGTCCATTGTCGATGAAATTATCCAGGTGGCTGTCGGTTATGCAGCGCCGCTAACCTTGCTTAACAATGAGGTCGCCCAGTTGGATTGTTTGGTCAGTTTTGCCACAGCTGCGCGCTGCGCTCCGACGCCATATGTGCGCCCCAAGATGCTGCCCGAGGGTGCTGGTCAGCTGCTGCTCGAGGATGTACGTCATCCGTGCCTGGAACTGCAGGAGCATGTCAGCTTTATAGCCAACAGCGTAGCCTTTGAAAAAGGTGCGGTGTCAACGCAGTTGAAATTTTTGCATGCATTTAATTTTTCTTTCTTTTCCATAGATAAATGTAATATGTTTATCATAACTGGTCCAAATATGGGCGGAAAAAGCACATATATACGCTCTGTGGGCACAGCTGTCTTAATGGCCCACGTCGGGGCTTTTGTGCCCTGCAGCGTGGCCACAATTAGCATGGTGGATTCGATACTGGGACGCGTTGGTGCTAGTGATAATATTATCAAAGGTCTAAGCACGTTTATGGTGGAAATGATTGAAACTTCGGGCATTATAAGGGTAAGTGATTTTATGAAAATTGAATTTTATTATATTAAGTATTGTTTGTAATAAAATGTAAGCAGACAAGACACGTAAGTTATATAATTTAATAAACCGCAGACAGCTACGGATAAATCACTCGTCATCATCGATGAGTTGGGACGTGGAACATCCACCTACGAGGGCTGCGGCATTGCCTGGTCCATAGCCGAGCATCTGGCAAAAGAAACAAAATGCTTTACACTGTTTGCTACGCATTTCCATGAGATAACCAAACTGGCCGAAACGTTGCCAACGGTTAAAAACTGTCATATGGCCGCCGTGGCCGATAAGGATAACTTTACGCTGTTGTATCAGGTGCGAGCTGGCGTCATGGAGAAGAGTTTTGGCATACAGGTTGCACGTCTGGCTAACTTTCCGGAGCATGTAGTGCAAAATGCCCAGGAGGTGTACAATGAATTCGAGGATGAGCATGCTGGCAAGCAGAGTCAAGAGGACAAAGCGCTGCTGGACAAGATACAAGTGGCCATAGAGCAGCTATCAACGGCTGGCAATAACACCGAGATCAATGTGGAGGATCTCACACAACTTGTGGCACAATTTGCCAAGGATATTAAACAACTGGACAGCGATTATTTTAAGGCGGTGCTGACCACTAACGAGTCTTAATTCTGACTTGTTTGATATTCCGTAATTCTGTTAGGGCTCCTGTAAAATATCAAATAGATTAATAATGTAACAATCTTCCACATGCCATCCATCAAGAGTCTCGTTTATTATTTAAACATTTATTGGTCTTTTGTTTCTTATTAGCTGTAAAATGTTTTTCCTTTTTCTATTTTAGTTTCATATTGTATCAGTTTTAAACCGTTTCTGTTTTAAACATCAAATTTGCATACGAATTTTGTCACTAATGCATTGAATTTGTTAATGAAGTTATATAATTAATTTTACTGTTATAAAATATTATTATTAGGGGTGTTTAGTTTAGTGGACTTTCGGTATTATATATTTAATGTGTATACATGGCATTGCGATATTATCGTCTTGTATTTGAAATCCATGTAAATCATTTCATTATGTTTAGTTTAGTCATTTATTTCATCTTACAACGTTTAAACACTCCAAAAAATAAATATTATATTAGTATGCGTAATATAAACATTTAATTAGTTTAGTTGTTTTTTTTATTATTATTATGTTTTTTTTTTTTGTAAATTACATTTAATAGTTAACTGTTTGCTTTTAAAATTTCCGTCTCCATTTTGATTTCAATTATGTTTCAAATTCGATAAGAAACTGAATTTAAAACACTTCTCTCCACTTTGTGCTAGCTTCCATTTACTTTTCTATGCATAAATTCATAAAATGTTTCGAAATACGATACAAAGGCAATTAGGTTTTTTTTTTGGTATTTGGTTTCTCTTGTTGTTGTTTTTTTTTCTTTTTGTTGCTCGTGTAAATGTTGCAGAATTTTGTTTAGCTAAAAAATCGGTATAGTTAAAGTTATTAGTTTTGTGCAACTTAACTGAGGTTCTCGAAAATAGTATTGCATACTTTTCAGGTGGTCCTATTTAGAATACACTTGCAAACGATATTGATGGTTAAAAGGACATCAGGCTAGTTTGATCGGATGTACTCTTAAATTATTTGCTAGATCTGTTTTTCTTTTGCAGTTCTCTGTGGGAAATTTAAAAGTTTCATTCGAATATGCATCTAATACGGACTACTACAATAAATTTGTAAGATTGGTTTGTTCATTAAAACAACTGCACCAAAATGAAGTCTTTCAACTTTTTCAGAGATATTCTTTAACATTCAAATAATATATTGGCAAGCGTATTTCAACTTCGGTTACTCCAAAGTTAGCTTCTTGATTTAAGTGCAAGTTGTGTGTGCGAGCGTAAAACAAGGATACCATTGTTACAAAATACAATAAAAACGTTACAAATATTTGGTACATATTAAAATACATATACAAAACCATATATAAACTTTGAATAGCCATTAACCAATATCTATATAAACATTTTGCATACATTAAATATATATATTATATATATAGTATTTATACGTATCGCTTGATTTTAATCATTTAAAATTATTTTGATTGTATACGAAAAGCTAATGAATTTAGGGGGACTTTTATATATTATTCGATTGGGCAAAGGGTCAAAATATTTATATAGTGTTGTTTCTCTGTGTGTCGTAAGTTTACATTTATTCATTTCAAAATCAACAAATTTTATAAAATTACAAAAATAATTGTCAGTTGAATTATTTTTGGTTTCATTCGTTTCTCGTCAATATTTGGCATATGGTTTACCATTTTTAAACTGTAAGAATCGTTACCGAAACGTGGGATATTTAACTAAGTCTATGCACATCATATAATATGCATATATTAAAAACTTAATAATTTTTTTTTTTTACAACATTTTGGTATAAAGTCAAAAGAGCAAAATAATGGGGGAAATAATAGGAATACCAATATAATCATAGAGGCTCTTTTGACTGCTTAACCACTAATCTGTTTAGTATTTTGTAGGATAAAACGATTTCTCCTAACATTTGGCGTATTTTTTAAGTCTAAAAGTTGAAATTGTTGTTGCTAAACATGCTTAAGGTGTTTTTTTAGATTGTGCCTTTTTGTTTTGGTTGGTTTCTCATTTTGTTGTTGTTAAACATTCGACTAGAATTGTACTACATAATAGATGTCAATCTAAAAACAAATAGATCGCAATAGTACATATATATATATATATATATAGATTGTATAAACTAGACGCGCATAAAGCAGCGCGTCAAGTAAAACATCAAAATAATGGTCAGCGGCAGCAGCTGAAGCGTCAAACCCAGCCGTGAGGCATTGCCGCAATAGGTGAACAGTTCCTCCTACAACAAATAGGGTACAATTATCATTAGAGAGAGAGAGAGAGAGAGAGAGCGAGAGAGAGAGAGATCTTTCTTTCACTTACATCCTCATGTTCCGTGTAGCACTCCTCGATGCGTCTCCGCTCGTAGAAGCTCATGTTGAGCTTGTAGCAGGGAAATTCCTCTTCGTAATCAGTTATGGGCTGAGGTTCGGTGGTGAGGCGTACACTGCGCGATGGCATCAGCACATTGACAACCACCAGCACCAGATTCGTATTGGGTATCTTTTTCACCAGAAACGGACGCGTCGATGGCAACTTCACATAGTCATTGATGCCAATCAGAGCTTCCGGTTGCAGCGCATATAGCGTTGAGTGCATATCGCACGCTTCGTAGACGGGCTCAGGTTCCGGGTCCAGAAATATGGCCTCACCATCATCGCCATCTTCCTTAGGCTTGGCCGCCGATGGTGAATTCCTGTCGCCCACAGCTACATACTCATCCTCGATATTGTCCAAATATTCCATAACTAATTTTAGAGAATATATATGGATTATATAGATGTTGTTCATATTGCTGGTTGGGTTTTAATTGTTTACTTACAGGGTGCACCATCCACCCACCATTGAACCCTTTGGTAGTGCAAGAAGAGTTGCGCTATCACCCACTTCCAGACCAGGCCCAGCACTTTCAGCGGCTGTAAAACATTTTAAAATTAACGTGTGAGCTTAAAAAAAGGGCAAAATCTAATTTCTTATTGGATTAAAAAATATATACAAGTTTTTCATAATTTTTGCTGGTTTGTTTTCTTGAAATAAACCATTTGAATATAATGATTATTATCGTCGGAATTGGTCAATTCCAGACCTGTTATTATTTAATTTACCATCAATCACGACTCAAATCTCTTGGTAAATTGCTTCGCATCCCATTAATAATTATTGTAATTATGTTATAGACAATCAACTGTCAACTCACATGAAGTAAGCTGTGTCCATCGCTGGGCGTTGTGGCTTCCACTTTGCACAGCTCCTGAAAGTCGTAGACCTCGATGCTCTGAAAGATGCCCTTCTGCACCATGGCGGCCATAACATCGCCATGGAATTCGCCAAAGAATTTGCCCGTCGTGTTGATGTTCTGACCAACAACAATGTACGCATTGTTATCAATGACCACACAATCAACGTCATCATCCGTGCAAATGGGCAGACAATTGTTGCACTGTGTGTTGTGATCGAAGGATTTATATATATATATACAAATCTGTTTAAATATGTTTGTTATCTTCGACACTCACATTATCCTCAGCGGTGATGTTGAAGAAACGCTCCCACATGCGTGCATGCGAGAATTGGAAGCCGACGACGCAGGCGGGCGCCTCCTTGCCACCATCTCGCGGAAAGATGGCATGTGAGGCGGTGACCTTGAGATCGCTATCCTCCAACGGATCATTGTAGTGCTTCACCGAATAGACAAAGCTCTCGGTGTTACCCTGATGATGCTGCAGTATGGCACTCTTGTACCATGTCTCATCGATGGCTGTCGTATGATAATCTCCAAACTCCTGATCCGTATCGACCTCCACCTCGCCATAGATGAACTGCCAGCGGGTGAGGCCACTCATTGTGGCCACATATCGCATTGTGGCACCAAAGCGTTCGATCAGCTGACGCTCCTGTTCATTCTCGAACTTCCATTCGCCGTAGCTGGAGTTTGTCACCTTGGCGTCGAAGATGAGCAAGTGCACCAGCTCCTTGTTGCAATAGTACGCATCATCTCCAAGCGTTTTTCGGCCGCAATTCACTGTCAAATATTGAGTTGTTATTGAACTGGCTAAGATTATTTGAGCATCTGGGCAAACATACAATCATCTTTGTCATCCCAATCGGATTCGTCCTCGGCATATTGTTCTGGCCATTTCCAGTCCATTTTCATCATCTTATCGAGAAACTCACGTAGCTCTGCTTCCGGCGTTTTGAATTCGTGTCCCTCCAGATAATGATACTTGCAATAGACCCTAGAAAAATGCGTTACACGACTTTCAGAAATTTGATTTCTTTGATTTGAACATACCAATCGGGATGCACTTTCCAATTCTCGCCAATGAAAAACTCGGATATGTTAACCTTCATGTGCTTGTTCTTGTCCACCTCATCGCCCACCTTGATCCAGGTCTTGCCATATTCGCTGGGCATAACAATGCCCAATGTAAATGGCGTATTCGGTAGCGGTGCAAAGAAGTAATCCTGTTTCTCCTCGGAGACGCGACGCATTTTGTCGTAGTGGAACTTAACCGGAATATTCTTAAACTCCTTGGACTCGTGATTCACCATGGCGCCGCGTATATTCAATATGGAGTCACCGGGCTGACGTGGACTCTGATCCTCAGCCAGATGCTCCACTTCGGTGAAATCGATGCTATTGTAATTGGGATTCATTTTGCCATTAGACTGCGGAGTTTACAGAAAATATACAAATGTTTAAATCAGAATTGTGGGGATTAAGCACACTGCTTACGCCAATGGGTCGCAGATCCGGATGGAGCAGTACATAGCCATTGTTGGACACCACAAAGGAATAGCCATTGACGCCCAGCTATAAGAAATGCACATCGTTTTAATAATTGTGGCAAGAAGAGTTAACTTCCTTATAAAATATATGACAATTCAAAATGGAGATAAAGGATATACAATGCACAAACCTTATAGGGCAGCGTTAGCTTATCAATGTCCTCCACAGGCACATCCGTGCCAGCCACACCCAGCAGCCGAGCTCTTCGTCTGGTGCTGTTCTCATGGCGATAGGAGCGATCAAAGGCGGGCACGCCCACGGCTATCATAAGTCGAGGTCGTCGTTCCGTGCTGTTCATGGGATCATACTAAAAGTGGGAAAGATTCAATTATGTTTGTGATGAGATTTGGCAACTGTAAACGCACCGTTTTGTCTGTAAAGGCGTGCGTCCAGGTGGGCGGATGCTTGTCGTTCTGCAGCACCAGGGGCGTGGCAATGACATCCACATACTTGAGCACCTCCTCATGCACTTCGTCCAATGTCTGGACGTGCGAGTAGTATCCCCGATTCAGGCATGCCATCCATTGAATCTCGCGCACCTTCGTCACCTCCTTGCCAAGTAGATAGGTAAAGATGCGCACATTCATCCGTGAGGTGCCATTCTCGCCGTTGCCATAGTTGTATTTCTCGAAAATGTCGGTGGTGTTGCCGGCAACGCCGTCAGTGACCAGCATAATTGCCTGATTGCAGGTGGATGTTTCGTTGCAGCGCCGAGTCACGTAGTAGGTGCGCAGGATTTGGAAGGCCTGCTCGTAGGCGAGCGTTAGATTCGCATAGCCCTCCGGAATAGGTAGCTCGGCAATTGCCGTATTAAACACATTGATATTCTCCGGCGTGGCCTGTACGAGGGCATTCTTAAAGCAGGGAATAATGCCTTCCACCTCACTCGAATAGCGAAAGATCGTAAAGAAATCATTGTTGGAGAAGGTGTCCAGAATGCTGCGTATGGTGAACTTGGCCACATGATGTCGATGTCCCGTCATCGAGCCGGAATGGTCCAGCAGTATTACAATATCCTTGGAGCATGTCGCCGTCTCAATGTACCACGAACGCTTGCGACAATCGTATGTGTCCGCATCCAGTTTATTGGCACGCGAATCCGACCACAGCGAGGCGGGATAGTGACGCAGGATGCCCGTGTCGGAGCCAAAGTATTGCCACGACAGAGCCGGATCGGACTGATAGTTTTGGCGGAAGACCTCATCCAGCTGTTCCGACCATTGAATCGTTTTGAGCACATGCGGCGCACGATCCCACACATTGGAGGGCACATGCACCGAACTGTGCTCCGTGTCTACGGATATATTGTAGAAATGTGTGTCCGGATTCAGAATCATATCGCGATACATGAACGCGAACTCCTCCTCAAGCGGCTCCAGCTGCTCCGAGCTGTTCCCATTGAACTTGGAATACTTGCTGGAGTAATAGGTGAAGTTGGCCTCTGCGGACGTTAGATTGAATTCAAAGTTCTCGTTGACACTCTCCGCCCGTTCCTGAATGCAGCGCACTGCGTCCATTTTGCGCGCCAGCATTTTGCCAACATTGGCCGTTATTGACTTGATCAGTTCGGTGCCATTTTTGAGCTCGACGCGGGCATTGTACTCCTTGTATTTCCCTTTGATCTGTTGCGATTTGGTTATCTTTTGGGCCATCAGAAACAGCTCGTCGCCAAACTGTGTCGCCCATTTGCCAACACTGGAAATTATTTTCAAGAATTGGTTTAAATATTTGCATGAATATTGATATTAGAAATTGAATTAAGCAGGGAATTTGTAAGAATTTTAAAAGTTATAAGTATATTTGACAAAAGACAGCCTGTTTATTGAGTCGATATAATTGTTTTATTTATTTATTGGTTATCTAAGTGCTGCATTTAAATTATTCAATTCACTTTAGTTTTTGTAATAAACGGCAAGCAGTCTGGCAACCTCAAGTGGCACGTCACGGGTGCCCCTAAAACGAAATGTCAACCACCTGTCGACGTGCAAGTAGTCCAACAAGACCACTAATTAAATTAGCGCACATGTCAGTCACGAGAGTGTTGATAAAGAGCATGGGATGCACAGGGCAGCATCTGTGTGTGTGCGTGTATGTGTGTGTGTGTGTGTGCGTGTGTGCGTGTGCCAAAGAAAGTGGCTAAGTCAAAAGCTGATTTGACAGCAGCAGCGCAGCAGCGTCGTGTCACAGGCAGCGGGCAGAAACAGCTGTGATTTGGCTTTGCTTGCATGTGTGTGAGTGAGTGTGAGAAATCAACAAGTGCCTAGTTAATGCGCGCGCATGTGTAACCAAAAGCTCTTAAATTGCATATACTCTTAAAATATATTGCTCTTAATTTAATTTAGAGCAATTAAGGCTTGCAATGATCTACAGAACGTTTAAGAATGGTTTGTAAAATATATTGAATAAACTACAATTGTAATTAAGTTGTATAAGGAAATTATAGTGTATATAATGTATGTATTTAATATGAATTATATTAATAATACACACATTATTATTACATTATTTTTTATTTTGCTTTAATTTTAGCTTATCTTTGAAAATCTGATTAAATATAGTAAATCCATTGAGCATTTATCATATTTCAAATATTCCAACTAATTTGCAGATCATCGAAAATACGAAATGTTTGACCTACAAACTCAATATAAATGTTGAAAATCAGAACAAACCTGCGCACACCATCTGCCATCTCGCTCTCTCATGCGATTTGACAATTGGTGTGCGCTCTCTTTGCGCTCTCTTTGTGTTTTGCGTTTGTAGCTGCCGCCGCTGCCGGCGGCGCTGCTGCGGCCATTTTCAATTCAGTACTTTGGCCATTGGCGCTTTGCCTTTGACACAGTTACTTTGCTGCATTCAAGTGTTGACAGCGCCGCTTCTCAAGTTTAATTGTTGATGTTGTTGTTGTGCGTGTAGTTGTAACGAGATTTTTATTACATTTTGGAGTTGTTCAATTAAATTCACCATTCTTTTGTGGCATCAGCCAATGGGCTGGTCAGTTGGCCCCCCCTCCGCCCCACCTAATCTCAACTTCTGTTCGTCTCACATTGTTTTTAAATGAGGCCCGCTCTTATCTGCTCTAAATCGGACTGTCTTGTTGTGGGCGTTGGGAACGTGAACATTGTATTGCTGCTTGTGGGTTGCCAAGTTTTTTTTTTTTGCTTTTCAACATTGTGTTTTTATTTAATTTTCTTTTTTAATGATTATTTTTGGTTTTTCTTACAATTTACACCGATTTTTTTATGTGCGCCTGGCCAATGGCCATTGTCTATTAATGTGCGCAGTGCGCCAAAGCGAAAAAAAAGAAAAGAACAGCTCATAAAACGATTGCAATTAATGTTCGTATGATCATAAATTATATAGTTTTCTGCCAGTCAATTTGAATTTTAAAAGCCTTTGAAGTGTTCTGTTTGCTGTCTGGATTGTCCATATTTTACCAAGAATTTTGTTTGGGATTATTTGAATGCCTCACTTAATCTAAGTTATTAGTTATTTTAAATTTAAAATCTGCACTGCATTTTAGTTAACAATAAAAGTGTTAGCGGAGCATTTTTCGGAATTGTTGTTCGTCAAGTAGGAAATGATTTGCTCTTATTTAAATTCAAATAAAAATGTATTTTCTTTTCAAAGTTTTTTAAATATCAAATAAACTGTCACGTTCTAAATTATTGCTAGGGGCTTGAGTTGATTAAATTATTTTTAAATGTCTAATAGTTCTTTAGAGAATAAACTTTTACCAGTTCAAAATATGAATCGAAAATACGTACACTATGTGTATATTATTATATTCAAAATGATGAGATCATTGGCCATTTCTTATAGCTACGTAGCACGCCTCAAATATTCTAAATTAATCCTTCGCTAATTTATGAAAATTAACTTTTTTTATTAGCTGAAAATTTAGGATTGGCCAGGTACGTTCTAAGCGTATGATTCTTGTGCATGTCAAATTGTAATGGCTGAGCCGGTTATTGCGTTTACATTTTGATTTAATTACATTTCCTAATTGTATTTGCTTGGCCCGTCGCCTGACGCCTGTTTGCCGAGCAGCGACTGGTTAAGTTAGCTAAACTGGCCTAAACTTCGCCTCCCTGTGCCCCCACAAAAGGTTGGCGTCAAATTAATAGAACGACGACTTTTAGGCGGGCTTGCAAAATGTCCAATAAAATATGCATTACGCGTAAATAGACGTCTGTAGTACCTGCTCTGGCCCCAAGTCAACATGCCAGACAAATAATTCTTTTATGTGACTTATGAAATTGTAAGGACCCAAAACCAGCAGCAGAAACAGGCTGAAAAAAGGTTCGTTGTCGTCGGCGGCGGCAGCAGCTGAAATTGTGGGCAAATACATTGACGCACTCTCTCTCTCTCTCTCACACACACACACATACATACATAGAAATACTGACACACAAATAGCACACATACTCACGCGATGAAATGAAAATTCGAAACAAAAGACAAACGCGTAAACACGCAAAGCGCACAGGGCAGAAAAACCCAGTGAGAATGTTAAACATCTGCGTAAACGACTGCGTAATACGCTGCAAGCAAGGCTATTAGAATAGTTAGTGGATTTAAGTGAAAACGAGTGAAGACAAACAGACAAGCTCTTTGGGGAAAACTTGTTAGGATGACAAATTATCTATAAATATGAGATTACTCATCCTAAAAGTTAAATAGAAAATTACTCATTGCTATGCTGACAACGATATCTTTTCAAAATGGGTATGATGGATATTATGAAATTGTGCACAATTATGTAGTGTAATAGTTGTGCATCTTCTCTCTCAACATTAAAATCCAAGTCGATTTATGAATGTCTATCCGCGAAGGGGAAACACCGAGTTATAAGTTACTATCAATTTGTATTTGAAGGGGGGAAGGGGGTGGGGCAGCAGCCTCCCCCTGCGTACGCCCATTTCTGAGACTTCGAATACCTTACGCAGATTAAGTTTGTTAAATTTGATTGACAATTTTCACAATTTCCCTAATAAAGATGACGAATCGATGAACGACATCAATAAAAACCATGATTTGAAAATATATATTTCTATTCAGTATTTACTTCAACATAATATTGATCATCTGATCATAGTCGAGCTCTCTCGACTGTAACACTGGAAATTGCTTAGTTTTAAAAATGGTATATTTATATTCAATTTCATTTTGTATAAATTACAATATCTATGTGAATGAAACAGCCTTATCCCGACTGACTGACTAGAAACATTTAATGTTTCATGTTCAATTTTATGAAAAATATGAATTAGTTTAATCGCATATGCCTTGCTTTCTATATGCCCTACACATAGCTATAACGCACATGCCGAACTCATGACTCGCAGGGCTTTCGATAAGAAACGTGAGTTGATGGTGGCTGCCAAAAAAAATTAGCATAAAATGTTCGAAAAATTAACGAGCGACGTCGACAACGCGACGAGCACAACGACAGCACAACGAGGACTAGGATGGGGATGAGCAGAATGTTGATGATGATGAAAATGATGGGAACACGCCCATTAATGGACATGTTTTGAACGCGCCAAAAACAATTGGTCACTCCGATGAAGCCCAAGAGTAAATTCAAGGAGTAAAGATGATAGATATGATAGATAATATTTGTGCAGAACTTACGCTTCATCCGCGGCGGAGGCGTCCACCAGAAATGTGGATAATGATGATGCGGGGTCGCCATGCGGTATCGCTGGCGGACCGCAGATCAGCAACAACAACAGCGGCTGGGAGACGAGAAATGCGGTCAAAATTACAGCAAAATGTGTCATCAACTTTTCGCATGAACCAAACATTTTGCTAGCATTTTTAAATTTTTGTTTGCTGCTGTTGCACACACACACACACGCACAGTTTTCACATTAACCAATGCACCAATGCAATATTCGAGCAAGGGCAACTACTGTTTGCTACCAAATTTGGTATACAATTTTGGGTGGAGTCGCGACGCCAGCAGCGGCGCTGACGCTGGCGCCAGACGCAGACTTTCTCGCCAGTTATTTTTCACCACACGCGGCGTATGCGTAATATTCCATTTATTGCATACAAAATATGTAAAATAGCAAGATACAACAACTGAAAAATCTTCGTAGTTTTCGTTAATTTATTTTCAGCTGCACACCGAATTTATTTTTCCCTCAGCTGTGCGTACAATTTTCTATATATAAACTTTTGTTCTTAGTGCGGCCCGTTCATTTTGATTACACATATGGCACACTGTCACTGTGTACGTGTGTATCTCTCTGTGTTTGTGTGTGTGTGTATGTGTGAGTGTGTGTGTGTGTGTTTGTGTTTGTGTATGAGTGAGTGAGTGTTGTGTTTGTGTGCGACGTTGAGTTTTCCGCTTGATTTTTGGCTACCGCCAACGTTGAAGAGCTGCGTTTGACTAAAGTAGAAAATCGGAAAATGTACAGAATGTTGGCTGGCCCAGCCTGCGAGAACAAGAGAGAGAGAGCGGCTCTTTCTCTGATGTTGCCCTATTTATAGTACCGCTCTCTTACACACACACACACACACTCTCTCTCTCTCTCTCTCTATATCTCTCTATGTGTGTGTGTTTGTCTCTCGCTCTCAAAGTTTTCCTCCGTTTGCTTGTTTACGTTTGCCTTGGCTGGCGGCACAGCTGTTTTGGTTCCTATTGATTTTGTCATGAGGGATTCCGCTTGTGTTGCCACATACAATGGCATTCCATCTGTTCTGCTTCTTATTGCCTGCTTTGCTTTGCGACGCATATTCACAACAGAGAGCCAAACTTTCTGCCAAGAGACAAAATGTGAGAGCTCTGTTCGAGAGCGTTGTTGTTAAGTGTTTTTCTTGGCAGTCGATGGCATTATTTGGACAACTTTTTATTATTTTTTTTTATATATGTTGAATCAATTCAATTTTCTGTTAAGAGGTCTATTTCGATTTCTGACTTGTATAAATTAAAATGTATGTTATTTATTTTCATTGGTAGATGAAATTAATTAAATAAGTTTTACCATTTTAAATTTTTAATATTGGAGTATATATACAAAGAAAAAGGTTGGCCTAAAGAGGTCAGACAATGATAAATGAATTCATTTTTATAAATTTTTTTTGGCAATTATATATATTATTTAGATATATATACACAAGAAGGGATATTCAGACACATGTATGTCCTGCAAGAATGTTTCAGTCCAAACTTCAGATTCGTTACTCTTTAAGTTATGACTTTGCATTTTATCCTTATAAATAATAGAAAAGGAATTCTCAATAGGATTTAAATTGCAACTGGCACACTGCACATTATGATTAATTATTTATAGTTACAAATCTCAGCAGCATGTATGTATATATACACATTGAAGAGTAATTCAATTGCTAATTTTTATGTGAAATTCAACATCGTTACCGCTAAGCTCTTTTAATACGATAAATAATTAATTTCCGTTGCTTTTGCTTCTTAAATGCTTCATAAACCCAAATTAGGCTGCGGGGAATTATTCGGTGCAGATTCGTGGCAAATCAGTTTTTTCCACTGAGCTCAGCACAAAATAACATATTTGCTGGCAAAACAATTTCCACACACACACCCATACACACAAACACACAATTACATACATATATATATATATATATATATATATATACATAAAGTTGAAGTATATGCCTGTCGTAGTCACGGCTCACATCATCACAACAGCAATAAGGACATGTAAGGAAAACAAGTGCCTGGGCTGACAGCAGAGGTGGGGATTGGGAACGGGAGTGAAAGTGCGGATGGGATCGGGTCACAGAGGGCAGTCGCATGGATGATGATGATGACAACGCACTTAGTCAAATTTTTAATGAACTCAACAGCGTTTTACTTTTAAACACAACAACAACAGCAACAACAAGAACAGCTGCCTCTGCACAAGGATCACAACGTGAAGGACACTTTTTAGTGCAGTTGCCTGCAGTTGGCTGAACACAAAGCGGGGAAAAGGGGGCTTCTTGTCTGTGTCAGGAAAGGGCATAGCCGAGCCGTTTGATTTTAAAAAGAAGGTTCAAATGTGAATAAATTGTTTATCGGTTCCTGTAGATAAGTTTTCTCTTTGCTGAAATCAAGCAATCGAATTCTCCAATAAGAAGTTTTATTCATAAAATATTAGCAATAACTTATGAATATTGGACAACAATAATGATGTCAACAGAATAATCTGGCTATAGTATAAGGAACTTTATGGTTTCTTGAAAGTTGTGTAATAATGAGATTCCCGATGCTCTTTGTGTTTGCCTGAAATAGTTTTGAATCTTTGAAATATCATTATTAAATCCAGTTATCTTTACATTATCCATAAAGTTAAATCAATTTAATATGAATAAAAAAAATAAATAAATTAATTTTATGTGTGATAAGCCAATTTTAAAATAAACTTATTTTATCCTTATGTGTATGCTGTGTAAATTGGCAAGGGTATTTAGACTTCCGTAGACACACCTTGTCTATTTTGTACTGAGGTAGGCTTAATTACGAGCTGGCATTTTTATTTCGCATAGCATACTTTCGAGGGCTACCCGAGCGTAAGCCCCTTGCTCTTCCTTGTTACATCATAATGAGCATAATTTGTGGCTGATGCCAAACACGCAACTACCATAAAACAGAGAGAGAGAGTGTGTGTGTATGTTATGTGCGTGTATGTGTGTTGTCCTGACATGTCCTGAAACTTCTTGGGTGTAATGCCCACAAAGTTGACTTGGGTGCATTTCATTTGCATGAAATTTATGAGTCGCGCAGTGGCCCGCAAGTGATAAGACTGTGAGGCATAAGTGTCGCGCACTTCAGGCACATCCTTTGATGCTGATTACACTTTAATAACTAACTGGAAAGTTAACTGAATTCCTAATTAGTAGGACCCAAGCGGTGCGAACACCTCAGAGAGCAAAACTCATGCATACACAAGCAAAACAGAACAAATAATGAGAAAAACAACTTCAATAACTGTCAGCCCAGAAAAAAAAAAAACGCAACCCAATCGAATCGAAACGCCTCGAAGCATGTCAAAAACTTTTAGCAGTTGAAAAGTTTTGCCACCTTTTCTTTTCTTTTTTTTTTTTGCTTTTTCTTTGTTCATTCTTGTTGTCCCGAACAATATGCGCTTGGTTTCTGGGACATGCATATAAAAATCGAATTGATAATCAAGAAAATGATACAAAAAATAAAACAGCAGTGAAAACTTCAAGCCCAGTTAGGCAGAGGGTGTTCTTTAGGAAACATTTGCTTGAATGAATTCAATTATCTCACAAGAGCTAAATTAAAATGATGAACAAATAGGCAACAATAGGGCTGATGATTTCTTATAAAAATCGGAGTAAGAAGTGGCATTTAGAAACTTTTATTTACCAACATTTTTTTTACCGTTCTTTTGAACTAATAAGCTGAAATAAAAATTGCCAATTAAAAACCATCTTTTTCGAGTATTAGAAACAAAGGCTTTGGCAGTTTAATGCTTTTCTTACTACGATTTTGTTGTACCCCTTTTTAAAATAACGAATCGATCGATATCAAAATTGGTATTTTAAAATGTATTTTTAAAGAATTAGTAACGAAGGTATTTAAGATTCTTAGTCGGATTTGAAAATGGATTTTGAACACTGAACACCCTATACTTGAATAGGCGAATGCTCAACAATAGCTTGAAAACTTACCTATTCTCTCATCTTACTTCTCAAATCCAAATTGGCAATTTTAGATCGAGTATTTGTAATGAAGTCCTTATGGCTTATTGGCCCTATATCAAAATCGAATAATATTTGACAGTGGGCACCCTATACATGAATAGGCGAATGCCCATCTATATAGCATGCAGACTCACCTATTTTTTCATTTTACTTCGCTGCTCCCCACTACGGTCACCAATGTTTGGGTAACAACAACAAATATAGCGAAGAAAAAAGAAAAATAGAATAGAAAAAATTGTATAGACCCTGATACCAGTGTCAGTTGACATTTGCCATTTTTTGTCATTTTTGCCGTTCGGCTGCTGCCAATTGCATGCCAATTTTTCAATATGTGTGTGTGTTTGAAATTCTATGTGTATGTGAATCCTTTGTGACAGTTTTTGGGGACATGAATATCTTATACATTTATTGCCACACGAATTTCGATGATACTCGTACTTTTAGAGGCGTTTTTAGAGGCCATTGAATGTTCTTTGAAAACTGTATCTACTTATTGCTTTTAGTTTTTTCCTTTCTTTCTTTAATCTAGCGTTAAGCTTAAATTATGCGCAGTGAGCTCACTGCTCTTTCCCGGTGCTGCTTGTTATTTACAGTTGGTTGGCGCTGTTCTCTGGGCCAGCATTTCAGTTTGACCACATGTCCTTAAACCAAAATGTTTGCTGCCAATGGGCAAAATTGTGTACGCGGTCACCGGAAATAATCGGGGCCTAGACCAGACCAGACCAGACCAGACGGAGATAAAGAGTGCGAGAGTGTGATGGATGTAAAGTTCGAACAAGTTGACATTTTTGAAATAATATACAACAATATTGTTGTTGTGTGCTGGGATGTAGGGAGCATATTCTCTGCCAGCATGGACACATATTCAGGGATAAAAACATGCATGTACTTCGAAGCTTTCAAGTATTCGCATGGTCTTAATTGCATATCAGCTGACAACAAAATCTCGAGTTCAAAACAAACAGCTCCATAAATTTCACGCCTCTTGGCCGGCAAGGGCGATAATTTATGAACTTGTGCCCATTTACAGTGCTTATACCCTAAATTATGGCCACTTCGGCACGTGTCCTTGTGTCCCTTTTGTCTCTCTGCACACTCACACTCACACACACACACACAGACAGACGTACGCACACGCATTGTGAGCACTGTTGTTGACACATTATTGTTATCCTTTCTCTTGACACACACACACCGAGCACCGACATGTGATTATATAATGTGAGGCCAAAATGCCCTCATTAAGCAGTCCACATTTTAATTAATTTATGCTTTGCTAATTTATAATTTGACTCATTTGGAAAAACATTTATATCATTCGCATTCCTCTCGTTTCTGTGGTGTGTGTGATACCAAAACCAAAACCGCTAATTAGTCGGCCATTAATCGAATGAAATTTTCTGACGGCTTTCAGTCAATGAAATTCAATTTGCCCAAGATTTGAAATAAATGTAAGCATTATGCTATGGGAGAATTTGAATGAAAATATTGACTGACAGTTACAAAAGGCATCATTATAAAAAACATTATTATCACTATTATTGTGCTACTGCTCTTCTATAAATCTGACTCTTGCACAAAATATTGAGTTGAGAATTTCTTCTTTGACGAGCTTTGAGGTTTACTTTTTACTGTCTTAAATTTTGTTGATTCTTTGTCTGATTGTTCCTAGTTTAAATAATAGACTTCTCAGTCTACAGTGTCCTGTTTTTTTTTTCTTTCAAATTGATATTACTTGCTTAACTTTTTGCTGAGTATAGCCGTCTTAGTACAAGCCTGTTGTGTGATCCGAGTTGATCCTAAAAATCATTAAAAAAGCTAAGTACACTTTGATTGCATTCACAAACAATCGCCGCTTAAAAGGTGTAAATCTTATAATTCTCTGACAGAGTAAACAAGTACATCATGGAATCGAAAAGTTCGTCATCTGGCTGCTTTAGCTTACAACGGAAACCCATTTCAAATAAGTAGCACAACATTCTCTCATTTAAGGACAGTTCCTTTTCAACAAACCAATGTTTCAAACAATGCCAAATTTGATAATAAGCCTTATGATAAGCTCTGTCTTAGGCATTCAAATTGTGAAATTTTGTGGCAGCTTGAAGTCGCTTCTGGCTCAATCTGTTCGCCTCTAATCCCCACACAAATTGCCTAAAATACAAATCCATAATTGTTTTGGCATCAACTTTGGCATTTGCAATGGCATATTGAATCGACTTGTGATATCATCGTACGGGCGTGACCTCCATGACCCTCGTGACCATTAGCCCAATGCGAATTGGTCTTAATGTTGCCATAATGCCAACTGTTTTGCTTGCTTTTTAATTAGGCGTGAGAGCTTTTGTCTGGATTCGTTTGCGTTTTTGTTTGGCTTTGCCTAATTCACTGCACCACTTTGCTTAATTTATCTTTTCAATGAAAACTCAGTACTGGCATCTTCAATTAATTTCTGCCGCCCTTGAATGGCGTTAAAACAAAAAGATATTCATCCACTTGGTTCACTCGGCACTTTCTGCGCTTTAACTTAAATAAATTGCTTTTGGTTTCGAGTTACATTCAAGTTTCGGAAGCACTTGCAATGGCTATCTATGTATAGAAATGTTTTTTATAATCGATAATTGGTTTGTTGGCCAGAAAATCTGTAGATAAGAATATTAATTACGTGAGCTGCGCAAGTTTCTTGTGACATAAAGTAATCTGACTAAAATATATCACGATAATGATCATATTTACCCCAAAAAAAATGATATTTGAACTTTCTTAAAGTTCCTTATTATTATTTACTTTTTTTTTGAGGTATAAGTTAATTAAGTAGTTTAATATCGCCGATTACCCCCTAAAAGCACCTTTCTCAAGTTACTCCTAATGATATGTGACCTCTTCTTACTAACTTGGCTGTTCACCTGCAGGTATAATTGCAATTGATTTATAGACGTTGACAAACGCTGGCATTTGTAGGCGTCAGAGCGCGTTTAAGGACCTTTTGACCAGCATGATAGACGGGGGGCCTGGCTGACCAGGCTGTTGTTTGTTGGTTGCTTGGCTGCTCATGTCCTTGACTGATGATGGACATCATATGATTTATGGACATGCACGTTTCCCAGCTCTAGGCAGCCAAAAACTATTATTTATACATGCTTGATCTAGAAAACTTCGATACTGTTCTGCTCCAATGGGGAAAAAGAAGAAAAATATGAACAAACTAAGAAAAACACAGAATAGTCATCAGGGAAAAGTGACATTGGAGATTTTTGTGTACTCTAGCAAAAAGTGTTAAATAAAAGTATATATAGATATATGCGAAAAAAGCTGAGTTGATATTAAAGAATGTTAAATGGCAGTCGTTTGAAACGGGTGAGAAATTTTTATGGCTTGCATTGAAACGAATCTAACAGCGATTTTCTATAATATTTCTTTTGCAAAAATATATCTAGCTTATTTTTGATATTGAGATGCATGTTAAATCGATAACTTGCAAGGAATTTTACAATTATATTTCCCATGACAATCAAACATGCACATATTTCAAATCTTTTTTTATATTGGCGTTGGTCACGCTTTAGTTTACTTACATTTTTCAGCAATAAGAAACGAAATGTGTAGTTGACCAATAGCACAATTTTGTGTTTTAATTTAATTAGAGAAATGTCTAGATTTAGAACCAATTTCCATCTTTATTGATTTATTTGAAGTAGATAAAAGCATCTTTTAAAAACCCAAAAGAACCGTCCATTGATTCACTTCATTAGTCAAAGAAAATAGCTGACTTGGCAACTTTGTTGCCCAAATCAACATCGTATTTTTACCCTCGCCACAGTTATTTTTCCCTTATAGGTGAAAACAGACCGGGAACTTAACTGACAAACAACAAAGTCAAAGCATATGATAAAGCCAAAAGGAGGCGTGGCGGTGAAAGGCAAAGGAGAGTCAATGTGTTGAGATACTAAGTATCTGCCATTATGCAACTAATTAAAATGTCAACAATGGGAGAGAAGGCAAAGACAAGTCCAAAGCAAATATCATCAATGGCAAACTTCTCTCACCCAGAGACAAAGGCTTCAACATGAGCGTACATATGCGAACCTATAAAATACTAAAAGGACTAAAATCCACTTAAATGCTGGACACTACTATCGACCATTCAGCAGAGACGTCGGACGGATGGACAGGCGGATGGACGCCATACGTATAGGACATGTCCTAGCATTGACATCCGTGTGACGATTGGCAGTATTGTCAGCACTTACGCTCTTAGTATCTAGGTGTGCGTGTGTGTGCGTGTGTGTGTGTGTGTGTGTGTGTGTGTGTGTGTGTGTAAGTGCTTGAATATTCATATGACCACCGTATGGTAGATGACAGAGTGTGCAAGTATTAGTGGCTGTTACTCATGCATTATGCAATTGATAAAACAACTTAAACAGAAACAGCAACAAAGCCTATATGAAGCATCCCATACCTGGCTAGAGAAAATTCTATAGATTTCAATTGCTGAACGGCAACTGGGAAAACTCACGTTCTGAATCGATATTTGTGCCATTTGTTGACTATGTGCCAAAAGGTATTCAAGTGGGAAAACAGGAAAAAATGAGAGAATTTAATGAATTATTTATTAACACCTTAAGAAAATTGTAAATCCTTAGTGGATTTTTTTAAAATAAATTTCACCTGCGCTTTGAAGCTGATGAAAATTTTAAGAATATTATATATATATATATATATCTTACATAGAGTTAAATATATTACTAGAAAAGAAAAAATGCTATCTTTAAGTGACGTTAACAATTATAAAGTCTTTACTCAAAATCTTTTTGACCTGAAGCCAGCGAAAAACATTTAAATTATAAAAAGAGGTCACCAAACACTAAACAATTAAATGCATTTACTATTTTAACAAAACGACCGGTTGTTCCTACGGAAGCTACATGATGGAGTCATCCGATCCGGAATTTTCTAACCACTACAGCAAATTGATAGATACAGGCAGAAAGACTGAAGTGCAAATGGATTTGGCCATTTTTAATGGGTACATGAAATCTTTATATTTAGTAACAATATTTTAGCCATGTCTGTAAATATGGTTATAAACAAGGGTTCAAGCTCAACATAAGCCAACGAAGCTTATGGACGAACAAGCTTTTAGGTAGCTTTTACTGTTTCAAAACGTTTGAGCTTAAAGCTTAGCACAGTTAGGAAGTACCAAAAACACTCAATTGATGGCACTTATAAACGACCATTCAGCAATTCAAGACATTTACAAGAAACAAAAATACATTTACAGCAAGTGCACCTGCAAAATTTAACAATGAAAGGAATATTTAATAATATTAATTAATTAAAAAGTCTAACTTTCAAATGTAATAAAAATGCAATGAGCATATTTCAAAGGAAATGTAACTGGAACTGCAAAAACAAAAGCGCATTATTCACAAAAAATACCTCAATTAAATTGTCCTCGATGGGTGTAAAGATGTGTGTGTGTGTGTGTGTGCATATGTGCACTTATATATGTGTAAGTGCAGTTCACATATATTCATGCAAATATTCGATTATTTCTCATTAAAGCAGCATTATTGATATGAATTAAACTCTTGGTATGCGTAATTAAATTGCTCTTTACAAGTGTGCGATTCGCATGCATATTAAAAGTAATTTATCGGCCGTTAAATCCATTATAATAAGATATGTAATACGCATAAGCTGTTAATACCATATTTCAGTTAAATCAAGTAAAGGCTTGGCTTAAGCTCGCTGCGCCGTTCAAATGTGGTTTAAATTTTGATTGATTTGTATTTAAATTGCATGGTGACAGTCAGCATTGAGTCCCACGACAATTGCATTGGAGCACACAATCATATTCATCATAAATTCCAACAATAGTCCAAAGGAAGCAAAATATTTTATAATAATAAACAACATTTTTTGCAAAAGAATTCAGAGCATGCAACACGTACTAAAGAAAATGCCATTGACGTTGTCCAGCGCACAACAATCAGCCAAAGTAGTCAGCCAGTTGGACAGGCCATAACAAACGAGTCAAGACCAAAACCAGTTCAGACAGTGCCTCGTCACTGAATGCACTCGAGTCATGGGGCGACATGGAGCGACAGACCCCAGCGATTATCTTTTATTTACAGGCGGATGCAGCCACGTACACACCGATACTACACATACATAGCATAGTAAAAACTCATGGAATTCTATTAAGAAATGGCAACTGGACATAGAGATCTTTTGGATTGTAGTCCAAGCAAACGAGACGGAACATTTTTGTGGGAAACTAAAAACCCTTGCCTGGAGGACATCTTAATATAATGGCGACTATTTTTGAGGTTTACAAATTATTTATAATGAAGTTAACATAATCGTATAATTAATTCATGAAAAGAGTCAGAATTAAAATTAGAATTTATCTCTAATCTCTACACTTAGAATATTATTTTTGGATAGAAATAGAATGAATATAGTTGTGAGCACAAATAGTCAATTATTTCGTACTGCTCTTGGTAAAGATTTGAAAAATTATAATTGAAAGTCTATAGAAGAAATTAGGAAATCATCTAAACAACATTATAATACCCTTTGTGAGGGCTTACACAGCCATACGGTTAGAAAATAAAACTTTTGTTTTAACTTCTTGAGAAGGGATTGGCTTATGTATATATAATATACATATATCTGAACACACATATATAAATCAATTGAATATTAACCTGCTTTAAAACGTATATATAAACTTTTATATTCATAAGCATCAAATCAGTTAACTATTTACTGGATATAAATTAGATTTTTTATATTGTGACTAACATTTATGGAACACTAAATTCTATTAAAGAAATTAATTTATTTATAGAGCAGGAAATTCCATTAAAAATGTTAATTTAATGCCATAACATTCTTGAAAAAATTCCATAGTGGTCAGCAGTTAGCAGTGAGGAATTTCAGCAAGTCACGTAGGCGTTCTGACTATTTTATTGCAGCCAGACGAATGCGAACGGTGCAAGCCAATTGGACTGAGGCTCATTTGGCAAACTTTTTCGCATATATTTTAGCAATTTAATGCAGCTGATAGTAAAATTGTGGGCTGCAAAAATTGTGTGGGCTATTTTGGTAATTTTTGCTTTTTTTTATACTACTAGGAATATATACATTTTTATTTGCAATTTGCAAATTATGCATTGGCCTCAGAGCGTTTAGTATAGAGTTGGTGTGGGCTAATAAGTTCAGTATGCGCATGGAGTGTGCGTGTGTGTGTGTGTGAGAGTGACATGAATGCGATCAAAAACTGTTGCAAATTGTAGTCGCAGGCACAGGCACAGGCACAGGACATTTAAGGACATGCTTGCCGGCTACTGCTTACCGGGAACCAGCCTGGCGAGCTCAAATTTATGTGGCTTGCGTGACCTTCGTGCGCTTTTGCGTGATAAATCAATTTCATTGCAATTCGTAATTGTGTAAAATGTATTTTCAATTTGCGAGCAACAGAGACGACACGAGAGTGGGAGAGACAGAGAGGGAGACAGCAAGCGAGCGGATGGTAGATTCCTTTGCGGAAATGCATGATTTTGGTCACATTTCCAATTGTCAATGAGATTTCAAATGTGCTGAGATTTATGCGTGCGTTGTCCGAGCTGCACGCACACAATAACATTTTGTCCCGTTATGTCAAGCAATTTCTATGGCCATTATAAATGTTCAATTTTCATGCCCATGAGTATGTATACATGTATTTGTGTGCGTGAGCGTGTGTTGGTAAATTTCAGCTATTGGGTTCATGATTTATGCATGCTACCAATGCCGCCAAAAGCCATAACGAACGAGCAGTTCGTCTTTCAGCCAGTGTGGGGACAAAGCTAATTGCATTTGGTCATATCTGACTTGAGAAATTCATTCGATTTCAATTAAACAGTTGTTGCACATACACTAATCCTTAATTAAAGAGCCATTAAGCTAAATAATAAACAATTTTGGCATTGATTTTACCCTTGCATTTCTAATAGAGTGCAGCTAAAGTGCATAACATATCAAAGTATATCATTTAAATACAAAATCACTGAGAGTATTGTATCAAATTAAATGTATCACAATTTGGTGAGCTGATTTTTTTTTTAGTATACTTTGGGAAATTAAAACGACTTTCTTTCGATAACTGAACTTTCTTATATCAAAATCGAATTTCCTCCAGAGTAAATTGGATATACATATATTTAAAAAAAAATTACACAACAGCTTTAATTAAAGCTCAAATTTCATAAAATTTATCCACCATAAAAACACCATACCTTCGCATTATTGTGCTTTGCACAACATTAAATTAACGTTGTCTCATAAAAGCAGCTGTATAAATATTTTAAAGCCTTTTTCGCCTCAGACAGAGGGAAGTGTAAGTAATTTAAACAGATATAACAACAGGAAAACACTTTTATTTTATGATTATATATTATTATGCTATTTCCATTTTACTTATACATTTAAGGTGTTGACAGCCAGACAGTTGAGAGAAATGTTCAATTATTTAAACTTAATTCAACATTAGATGTGAAATGCGCTCGTTTCGCTACTTAAATCTTAAATAATTTTGTTCACAACAAACAGGCATTGAATTAATAGAATTGCCCATAAATTACAAAAAAGCTGTAGTTTAAATGAAATTATAGCGTTGCATTTAATTTGCATAAGTTATCAAAGAGCAAGTGCGTTAATTGTGCAATATGATTGCATTCGAATCCAGACAAACCCAGATCAAAACGTAATTTTATCTATGGGCATATACATTTCGCAAAATAAAACAACCTTGTATATGTGCTTATAAGCAGCCTAAATATATTAAATACCTGTTATTCGATTAAATAAACAAAAGCTGGCGCTAGTTGCACCTGACGTACACCAAATTACTCAACTCTAATTTAGCAAATTTTGTGCACGCCATTGTACTTTTTCCGTCAAATGAGCATGCACCAAATATAAACAATTAAAATAATTATACACGGGCATAGGCTTATTCCATTTATAAATAGTAATTTGTGGCATAAAATGACAGAAAATTGCAATGATTCGCAAATGGTAAAGTTAGCTGAAATTTTAAATTAAATTTTGTTACATTTGGGCTAAGGTTGTTTGTATTTACTTAAAGCCTGATTCCACTATTAACATTACTCACATTCTCCAATGTGTATGGAATGTAAAGTTGTTGGCATAAGAGATATCATTCTATACTCTCCACATTCGTAAAGTATGTTGCGAATTTTAGAAATTTGCTTCAAGTATTTTTGCGATGATTTGTAGAATTTCGTTATGTTAGTTTTTCCTGAATCAATTGCTGTATAATTCGGCACGACTGTCTTTTTGATATACCTTCCTAAGTAAACTTTAAAAAATATAATAGTCTCATAAATTAACAGCACTCAGAAGCTTAAACCGTCAACTAGTTCAAAAATGTTCACGTACACAGCCAACTATTTAAGAACACTCACACACCAGAAAGAATACTATTTTTTTCAAAGCAAAAGACAAATTGCAGTCTGGTTCAGTGTCGACAATGCCTGCGAGTAGATAAACTGCTTTCAAATATCTTTCAGGGCTACCAGGCACTGGCCGTGGCTAGCAAGAAAGACAAAAATGTCAATTCAGATGGTGCACACGAATATATAACTTTACGTATACGAGGTTGGCTGTTTGCTTGGTGACCTTTTGCATTGTGGGAGCTGCACAAAAATGTTTTGAAGCTGCAGTTCAGTGTCGATTAACTGACATTGAGGAGCGTCAAGCTCCAGTTCGGGGAAAAGCAAAAACCATTAAGTAACAAAGAGTACCCAATATGGGACCACAGTGCGTATGCTTGATATTATGTATAGTTTGAAACTTGATGTAGAAATTTTAGTATAATTACTTGCTGCTATAGTATAATTTGGCTTTATTTTAACATTTGAATTGGTAATGTGTGTTCATTATTCTTATGCATATCCATACATTTAAAATGCATTTAATAAATAAAGAAAAAAAGAACAAATTTTGTAGCAAATTTTACTGATGATTGCTGCAGTAAAATTTTGCTGCTCACATCAAATAAAATTTTTTAAAGAAAACATTTCAAAAATATTTGCATAAGTGCTAATTTACTAATAAAAATTCAAAAGTAAATGCAAATCAACTGCCCAACAGAGAGAATGAATCTGGCACCACTGGAGTGCGATTGCGTGTATACGATAAGGCTGCTAAGTGAAGTCAGTAGGAGTTGGGTAGATTTATGCCTGACTGGAATTCAATTTGCATAATTAAAATAAAATGCATTTGCAGCGTATTAAATATATATGTAGTACAACACACACTCAAACATAAACAAAGATCACACAGATACACGGCTATAGAAAGACAGCTGTATTTAGTTTATCAAAAAGCATATCGAAGAGACAAAAGCTCGTTCTGTTAAAATTATGCGATTGCTTGTAGACAGAATGAAAATCTAATAAAAATTAAATTTCATTGTCATAAGCTAAGTACAAAATTGTGTATGCCAGATAATTGCGATAATTGATTCAGCGCAGATATCATTGTATGAATACAGCATGAATACAGTGCGTATGTGAAATATTTCTTCTGCATCTGCTGCCGGTGCTAGCTTGTCCGTCTAGCTACAGTTATTAGCTTCATAATCTTTATAATGGGGTATCCCCTGCTATTAATATACTACTGGTTTTCCTTCATTTTTAGTTTGCTTGTCATAAACTTGTGCCATGTCTTGCTACCGGCCATCTCTGACTAAAACTTGGCACGTTTCGTGTCCCCAGCAGAAGTCATAAAAGAGTTATTAGTTTTAATGAGCCAGTGGGCAAAGTGGCAACAGCAAAAAAAAAAAAGAGAGTAAAAGTACAAACACTTAAAAAGCTTCTCCTACAGGGTTTTTCAAAGTATCTCTGGAATGAATGAACAGATAAAGGGGGTAAGCGATTGAGCTTAACGTTTATCAATAATTTGTATTATTTTTAAAGCAAATAAATCTATTAACTTCTTGAAAATACTGTCCAAATTGAAAGCTTCTGTAATATTTAAACTTTAAAATTATATCAATGTTGTGGTCAAGTATATTCACGGTGAATAAGTAAACTAATTTAATGGAAATCAATTGAAAATAAGGATTTAAATCAAAATCGGATTAGCTGACGAAACCCATTAGCTATTAATAAACAGTTCAGATATTGCAATTATCGCAACTTAAATCCTTAAGCTAAAAGCTGTCCAATTTGATTTTACGGTCAAGTAATTAAAACGATTTCTTAATGTGTGGAAACTACTTACTAAAAGGTAGTTAGTTGACTACTTATACTTTAATTAAATTTCTGGCAGATACGAATACAAAACTGTAGGCTATGCATCGTAGTGCAACGAAGCTTTAAATTAATCGGAATTTAATTGCATCGAGACATTTGATTTTCACAATATGATTTGTGTGTGTTGCATGTGGGTCGAATCAATAACTAAATCGGCAAAAGCAAGTAAAAGCGATTTTACATGCTATCAAAGACTAGTAAATAAGATGAGCAATAAAGACGATAATAAAATGTTTAAAAAAAAAAAAGTATTAAATAAAAAAAAATGAAATACAACATAAAATGGTTCACAAGAATAAGCACGTCTACAATGAACCCGCATCAAAACGAAACCAATGAGCCAAACAGGACCAGGACTTGTTTTTACTATGCGATTATGATAAAATGGCTTTAGATGAGAGAAACGCAAGAGGCTAGTTGTGCTGGTTTGGGGTTTGGGGGCAAGTTTATACCATACGAACAATTCAAAATAATAATCGTGCGCATAAATAAAACATTTCGAAATCAAGTGGTTTTCTCATATGAAACAAGCACACAAATCGAATGGAAAGGAAAGAAATAGAGAGGCAAGTAAAGAGAATCGCAGGCCAAGTAGAAATTGAAAGTCAGGGCATGAAATATTTATGTTGTTTGCTCTATTTGAGGTGTGGGTGGGTGCGTTGCCTTCTTGGCATGTTTGCCATTTGTGGTTTATATGGCAATAAATAAAAAACCTTTGCCAGCAGTCGACAACAAATTTTAAAGTGTGTCCGTTTACAGGAACTAAGACGAACCCGAGACCCAAAAATCTCCAACTCTTATTCTAAAACAAACCCTTGAGCAACTGCTTTAGCAAAACTACAGCTCCTAAATGACCAATACACACAATCACCCACACACTCAAACACACACACACACACACACACACACACACAAACACACACAAACACACACACACACACATCTTAATCGCTAGCTGAACTTTGCTCTGTCCTGTTTCTGTTGATTGAGATGTTGGTTTTTGGGGTCTGCCTGGTCTACTTCCCGTTGGCTACGTATCCTTAGCTTAGCCCCAAAGTCCGCAAACTATTTGCACTTGGTTTTGGCTATAAAATTGCATAATAAATGTATAAACAGCTCTTTTCTTTTTGCTCCGCAGCGACCATAGAACTGTAAATTATTTTGGCATTGTTATGCTGTTTTTTTTTGGAACAGTTTTTGGTGTACTGTGGAAATTGAGTGTGTCCTAAGCCATTGTTGATGGATTGACAATATTTTGTATTTTGTTTGAATTGGTTGATTCATTTTTGATAAAAATGGGTTATATATCGTGTATTTGAAGTGTTATAAATTTATATATATTATTATTTTGTATGATCTTAAATTTAATTTCCTCTAGCTGAAGTCATTTACATCAGCAATAAACTTACCTATCCCACAGTACTGTCTGCTAACCTTCTGGAACTACAAAGAGGACACGCTAAGAACTTAATGAGTAGCCTCTCTCTTCATTCAAGCCGGTGCCAGGCGCCAGTTACAGTCAGATGCTAGACTCTTTTGACTCCCTTTTGACCCCTCTTTGGACTCTCCCCACAAAGTCTAGTGCTGCTCTTGGCAAACATTGTTGGCTTTTATTTCCATGCAGCACAGCCAAGTGGAATGTCCTCTTTTTGGCCACCGTTCAAGATCGACCGACAAGTTATTTAATTTATTATAAAACATTGAAATATGTATTATGTTTATTCATACCCCATATCTCCCCATCCTCACTTATTATACAAATGAAACAAACGGCCCGTGGCTTCGGGAAGGAAATGGAAAAGTTTAAGGCGCAGCTGGTTTTCAGGCACCCCGACCACATTCCTCCGTTGCCTGTTCTTTGAATTTTCACTTAGGCATTTTGCATAATCAAGATAAACGATAAGTAAATTTATCTTTATTAACAAATCTTCAACGTGCCAGGGTAATTTATTTGTGGCTTGCCCTTTACTCTGCACTTGCCTGACGGGCCATTTACATGCCACATGAAATTGGCCTTTGGAGAGGACTGGGCAAGCTAAAATGCTCTGTGTAAGGTCAAAGTACGTTCAGGTGTGTAAATACTTATCGTTCTTTCGCTCCGATAGTAATTGAATATGTGTGGAGTAAGTTGTAAGATTTGCTTATTTTTTAGCTTCGGTATATAACATATATATATCTAATAAGATTGGATTGGTTAATTGAACACTCGATGAACTTTAATTTTATTTTAGCTAACTGTCTTGATCATAGAAGTTTCAGAGCTTTAAATATTTGATTTTATCGATTCTTAAAGACCTTATTGGCTGTCATCCGTGATTCATCAAATTTTGTTTTTATTTAAATTGCAAACATTATAACACAATTCCTTTGAAAATCATTTGTATCTTCCTAAACCTTTGCCTTACATAAATTTTGCATCTCTCTAAGAAGTTTAAGCATTGTGTCCCCAAAAAAACGTCTTAAATTGTTTCTCATTTCCTAAGGTATTTTGCAAAATGTTGTCAGCAGCAAACACGTTTCGCGGAAACAATCATGCTTGCACCAACTTCCTGTCTGATTGTAAAGCTATTATCCCAATATTTATATGTATGTATGTGTGTATGTATGGGATGGTTTAAATAAGTTTAAGCGGCGGGTTTTCTGGAAATTTCATTGCTCCTGTTGAGCGCATAAGGGATGTGCAACCGGCACACATGACTTCCGTTTGGATGGAAAATAAAGAAAACGAATTGAGTGCAGGACGTTGCAGGACTCGCACCGAAGAATGCCACTGATTAAAGTCAGAGCATCGGAGCAGGGAGCGGGGCCAAAGGAATAGCAATGGAGGTAAACGACTAAAATAGCTTTGGTATTGGTTTACTTTGCCTTACCTATAAAGTAAATAAGGAATTCGAGATGCTGTAAACTCAGCTGCATCTTCACTCCCAGCACCAGCACCAGCAGCAGTAGCAGCAGGAACAGGAACAGCTAAAAGGCATTAAAGGATTACTTAGTTTGGAATTTACTATATTATGGTCATTGCTAGCTACTTTTGTTTGTCATGCTGTGTAGAATGTATAAAATAAGTCCACAGCGAATTATATATAGAAAGAATGGGGGACACAACAAAAAAAAAAAAAAACAAAAAAAAAACGAAGAAAAATCCCCAACGCTTGTAAAATATGATATATATCTTGTAGGTAACAGTTGGCAAAATCGGAACAAGCTTTAAAATATAAAAAAATAAATTTTAGACGAATTAATAATAATCGCAAAACTCATGTTTTTTTATTAATTTTTTATATAAATTACTAGGATGTGGAAATGTGATTCAAAACAACAATGTGTAGTAGTTAATATTCATATTTATGCAATGCTGCTTATGAAAACAATTAAAATTAATTAAAATTACCCAAGAATTTATTATGCTAATTAGCGCAATTATCAATCAGAATTCTAATTGATTGATATCAATAATAACTATACAATAATTAAACCTTGAATTTCAATTAATTGCTTGCTGATAGCCACGTCTAAATAAACCATATTAATACTAATGCCTTTCCAACTTTTTAATGTACTTAATTCCACTTAATTTATGAAGTTGGTTCTTTACTGCCAAAAAAAAAAAAAAACAACAGCATTTTTATAACCATCACATTTGGCAAACTTTTCTCAAGCACGTTAACAATCAATCCATTTGATACGTATGAAAGTCACTTTTATATTGGTACAAGTTGTTGCTGTTGTGCCTCTGCAACACACACACACACACAAGCACATACACAGACGCCAAATTCAATCATCCCATAAAACTTCAATTAATTGAGTCTGGTAAAACTAAAGCGCACACAATTCATATGAGAAACGTGTATCCTGAAATGTTTTCATCGTCGTCATGCAGGACATGGTCTCAATTGGCAAGCCCCAATCACTCAACATGGGCAGCTGGATAACAATGTATAAAAGTGATAAGACACAGAGAGACTGAGAGAGAAAGACACAGACGACAAAGGAACACGAAAACAAGCCATATAAAACTTTTACCCCCCCCCACACACACACACACACACACACAAACACACACACACATAGCAACAAAGCAGCGAATCAGTTCCGGCCTGGGTACGTTTTTATTTGGCCGCAGCTAATTGTTTTTCGTTACGCAACGCATACCAATGCATTTAGCATTGAGCAGAGACCAGGACACATAACTCTCGAATGTTTTATGGCCTCACGCACGGCAGGCCAATATCTTACCGCCAGATATCCTTGTCCAGGCACACATGTGCGTGGTAAGCTGAGGCAGTCATAAAATAAACCATGTACATGAATTCAAACACTTGGAAATTTATTAATGCGACCTACAACCTACCATCTGCCAAGATGGAGTTTGAGTAATACCCACACTACTTAAATACACATTTAACGCATCTTCTGCGTTGGCTTTTTGGGGACCTCATAAATTTCATTGACTATTTAATTGCCAGCAAAATAAATATTTTTATTAATCAAAAATTAATTTATTGGACAATCTGCAAATATATTGCGCACAAGGCAGACTTTGTAGTCGCTTAAGACATAAGTACAAAATACAATACGCATCTGTGTGTGTGTGTGTGTGTGTGTGTGTGTGTGTGTGCGTGCTTGTGGGTGTGTGTGAGTGTGAGTGTGTATGTGTATGTGTATGTGCTTAAGCTGCATGGCTCGTTGCATTCTCTGATTACCCGTTGCCTTTATTTTAGCAGCGATTTGTGTGAAATGAGCCATATTAAGCTCTTGGCTTTATTTTCTCTTGTTCTTAGAGTCTCTTCATATTTCTATTACTTGGCAATTTTGTAGGTTGCATTAAGCTAACATCAATATCTAGCTTAAGTATTGGTTGGGCTGTATAAGATACTCGTATATGTATTTAAATTGTTACGATATAATTAGTTTGAATTTACAAAAATTCAAGTGTTGATTGATTATAGTTTGAGTTTTGTTTTGAATATTGTTTTTATAACAAATACTAATTCATAAAAAAATATTTTAATGTTATTTATTTCAATTCAATTTCAATTTATTTCAGATATTTTTATTTGTCATTTTATAGGTAAGAATATTAATAAGAATTAAATATGAACACAGAAGGTCATAGATTAGCTATCTTTTTAACTACAGAATTTTTTATTGTATTATACTCAATACTCAATACGCTAAAAGCATCGCTTTCCAGCAACTTAAAATTGTTTTTATGACAAACAAATATTAATCCATAATATAAATTGATTTATTTAGTTGGCTTTAGTTGCCTTTTTCCCGCTGCAGCCACTTGGTCACGTTGAAATCCCTTAAATGTTTGCGCATAAAGTTTATTGCAACGTTAATTGTGCAAATTAAGCTAGAAGAAAAAAACGGAAACACAAACTGGTCAACAACAAAAACCACATGCCAACACTTAATGCCCACCACGAGGCGACGGACGTCTGCTGTTTAGGACGAGGCTTAGTTATACGCAAAATTCATAAGGGAAACACGCTGCTGGCTGAAAAGGGGATTCAGCAGCCTGTGGTCTCTGAGCTGGACAGACTCTGCGCTCTGCTCTGTGCTTTCGGCTTTTACTATGCACATGCCTGCAGTATAACAACACACAACACACACACACACACTCACACACATGAGCACATACACACTTACGTAGCAGGGACAGGCCATGCGTGCAAAAGTTGAACGCAGCGAAAAGTTTTTGACCAGCTCTGCTGCTCTGTGTCAAAACAAGCCTGCAACAATAACAACTCTCGCATTGCAACAATAATAATAACAAGAAGCAGCACTTTTGGCATGCCTTCGACGTGGACGTAAGCTAAAGTTTTGCCGCTTCAGTTTTGTCGCCTTGCTTATCGACATTATAGTACAGCCCACAAAGCAAACACAAAAATGCTATTAATGCTGCGAAAGACATGCCACATTTGCAATGCATATATGTAACTGCATATACATATATTTTACATACATATATATGTGTATATATACCATATATATTTATAGAGTTGTTTGCATGTTTGCAACATTAAAGTTCATTACCAAACATGTTCAAGAATTCCATGGAAATATACATATACTTTCGCACACACATATATCAAAGTTTAGGTTTCTATGCTCTACTGAATCCCCTCCTTTTCAGGAGTACAGACAAAGAGACAGGGTTCGAGCATGACTCAACACACTGCTGATGTCGGAGATTTATTATTTATCAGTGCAGATTTTTGCAGCTACTCTGGAACGCTGACTCCGAATCCTTCCAGTGCACTTATGTGTTTAGTATAAAATTCTCTCACACACACGCACCCAGTCGTATCTTTGCCTTGGCGTATCCTTTGGTAATGCTTTATTCATTGTCTATGTCTCTGTCGCTGTCTCCGTCTCCGTCTCAAAATGCAGATTGTTTACTGATGTTTTATGTTATTTTTCAACTAGCTCGCTATGCTTTACATTTGAAATGCAATTGCATTGATTTTCTGTTACTTGTAAAAAAACTACAAGAAATAACTGTGGCATTGAATGGCATATTTATTAACAGCTAGCGATTGCAAGATATTTTCTAAATATATACAATGGGTCTTAATAAAGTTTATGTAAGCACTCTTAAATTGTTCGCCTATTATTAGATCTTTTAAAAAGTCTATAGTCTCTAAACATTTTTGATTTATTTTTGCGAAATAATAAAGAGCATATCAAATAATTAAATAAATCTGATAAAATGTTATGCGAGAGAATTTTGCTAATGAAGAAATTGATATGGCAAGCAAGTGTGAACATAACAAGAAGTTAGTTTAGCTTTAAGGCAATAATAATATACATATATAAGGCTAAAAATATTCTTGGCACACAGGGCTTTATTTTTACTTCATTAACATCATCGCCTGATATTAGCTGGCAGACTTGTGTGTTTGTTGGCTGTTCCACACTCCGTCTACAATTTTCCCCCACACACCCGTCTTGGGAGTTCTTTACATTGCATTGTTTTACGGCGTTTTGTTTGCCTTGGTTTCATTTGGTTGCCGTTTGCCGTTTGCCGCTTACCGACTTCAGTTGTTAGTCCTAATTAATTATTGTAATTAGTTAAATGCAGGGCAGCGTGGAATGCAGCTGCTAGCTACTGAGATAGGGCTGAGACCACTGAGGCCTAGATAACAACAGCTGACTGCGGCAAAAATTAATTTTCTGCTTCCATTTGCACGAAATGTTCAGATAATTTTCAACTCTCTGCCTGTCTGCGTGTTTTGATTTCAGTTTCAATGTGTTTGTTTTGCTTGCCAATTTATACTTGTATTTAAACTTCTTTGTCTTGTTGGTCTTGCTATTCCTGTAATTGAATTGTATAGGAACGCCTTTGCTAGGATAAGGTCACTTAGTTTGCTTTTTCTTGTATTTGTTTCTTTCTGTGGTTCACAAAACCATGAAATGAAATGTGCAGATACACATTTGCTTATGTACACACATATGTATATGTATATATGTATTTAAAACTGGTTTATGTAATTTATAATAAATAGACCAAATCAACTGAGTTAAGAGTCTGACATACATACAGCAATTGTTTATGTTTGTCTGTTGATCTAATTGCTTTTCTTAACACACACAGATTATGGGCAGTGTATTAAAAGCTTCAGAAATGTTTTAAGTGCTAAGTCTTGGATTAGGTTGCAGATCTTAAATAGTATATAAAAAAATGCAGTGTAAATTATTTTAACATTTGTTGTGGTTGTCACAGAGCATACTGAATTATCATTTTGCTTTTGCTTTATGAAAATGTTCAACAAATTGATTTATACATTTATATTGCACTAAAAATATTAATAGATTGATAATAATTTACATTACATTAGACAACGATTAGTCGTGCAAAAGTAGTACAAAATAATGTTATAAAAATTAATTATTATGTTTTTTTTTTTTTATTTGTGCTGTCTATTTAATATTTGCAATTTTTACTTTTTGTACTATTCCCTCCACTCAATATTCCTGTTCGAAATTAATTTAAAATCATTTATTAATCATCAGGCATATATAATCAAATTAACTATAACTCAGTTCATGCATGAAAAATCTCAATTCGTTTACCCAATGCCGCCCAGGTGTTTGTTTGTTTGTTTATTTTTTGGCAGTCGGCGTGGGGATTGGTGGATGGAACCCCTTTGGTATTTTTTGCATAATAAAGTGACGACAACGAGAGAATGTCCCGTTGCAATTTATTTAATAAAATGTGTGAACTCAGCTAAGGACGCTGCTATGAGGACCCACGCAATCGAAACTTTTTCAACCGCAAAACACTAAAGCATACTTCTAGGCAATAACGTAATTCAAATGCCACGCTTCTTGCCCGCCAAACACCCCCTTGACTCTGTCGACACCCGCAAACTTTGCCCATTTTTCGAAAAACAAAAAAAAACTGAAATCTGGGGCTGGGCAGCGCCAAAAAAAACTTTTTCAAAAATTGTGTAAATTGTCGGGTTCGCTGTGAGAACCCTTTTACAACATACCACCTCGCTCCACAGTCCCTCCGCGTGGCCAACAAAGCTAGCCGCTGGTAGGTGTCCAAGTGCGGGGCCGGAGAATGAAGTCAAAGTCAAAGCGCGACGTTTACTAAAATATTCATGGCTTGCTGCGTCGAGTGTCACAGCCTGTTGAGGATGGGGAGTTGAAAGTTAAGTGTGGAGTGCTCGGTGTGGTATGGAATGGTGCGGGATGGGAAAGAGCAGCTGCACTCTTTTCGACTCTGATCTGTCCATTTTCCTCGGCTAGTTTGCGCTTTTTGTTTGCGGCATGAGAATCAGCAAAAGTTGTTGATATTTGTTGATTACTTGCTGGCTGTGATTGCGGTAGGACGCCATTGCCGAAACTGTTGACATGGTCAAGTGTACTTTTAAATTCATTTCTGTTTTAGACATTTATATATTTGAAAAATATCTTAAGATTTATTAGCATTTCTCACTTCCAGCAAATTTAAAAAAGGCATTAAGAAGGGCAAAGCAGTTGCAGTAGTATATTTTAAGATACGCTGGCCAAATAAAACTAACATGTTTTCAATCAATTTCCAAAATAACTATTCTCATATTATAATAGTTTTGTTTGTGGCTTGTAACATATTTAAGGGAAGTCTTCAAAACAAAATACAAGCACTTTATACAACATTATGCAATGAAAACATTTTGTGCGAGTTGTGAAAAGCGAATATTTTGTTTTGTGTTTGAAATGTTTTGAAATGAAAAGTGCGAAGGTAGAGTTGAGGCTACTTTAAGGCTATAACTTAAATACTTTCGTAACCCAAGCAATCATTTCATTTTTTTATTTTACAGTAATTCGTCGAACACTTTAGCTTAAATTCACAAAATGCTTTTTCTGGATATGCATAATAAAATGTGTTGCGTGTTTGGGCTTAGCTAAAGCACTTCCACGTGTTGTACACTCAACTGGCCAAAAAATGTGCCAATGGCAGACACTACTCAGATTTTGTCCAATGTATATAAACTGATCTGGTAATTGAGTTGCAGAGAATATATTTAAAAAATATAACTAAATAATAAAAACAAACAGAGGTTAAGTTATTTTTAATGAAGTTTATAGATATCTGGCAGGCTGTAAAAACTAACTTGTTAGTCTTGTTATAAGTTTGGCACTACTCCAATAATCAAATAGCTTCCATAAAAAAATTGCCTGATTTGCCTAAGTTTGCCTACAGAAATTTTAGATTCGGTCTGTCTAAGAAAACTATTCGTCGTTGAATTAAATTGTACTATTTTCTAAAGTTAAATTTGTCTGGCCTAACTTTACTCTTTCAAGGACAACTCTACCTGCTTTTATTCGAAATCTTTAGTATTTTATGCACATTTCTCAATAAGAAATCTCTCGACAAATCCAATTTGTTCAACTGCTGGCAGCATAGCCGGTCACCTAAGAATTTGCAATAACAATAGATAGTATTACGTAGTTATTGGCAACAGCAGCAGAAGCAGAACCACGCACAAGGTACAGACAAACAGCTTGAATAACAGGCAGACAAAAGGTAAGAGAAGATGGAGAGCTATATTTAACCCGTTACTTAACCAGGTAGTCAAGGCAACAAAATGGCTGTCAATTTCAGCTGTTGCTGTTGTAGATGGTATAATATCTTTCTCTCGCATCGGATCGATTTGACATTTTTGATTGATTAGTTTTTTACGAGATAAATATATATAACCTGACCGAAGAGTTAAATTTTCATAGCTTGTGGAAAATTAAGATGCAAATTGATTGACTCAAACCCCAACACGCACACACGTAGTGAAAATGGCGGCCGGAAATGGGTGCAAATAAAAATGGAAAAGTAACTGCGCAGACATTTTGGCCATGAAAATCGACCAGGCCTTGTTGTTATGCATTTATGTTTGCAATTGTTGTAATCGTTATTGTTTTTGTATTTTTATTGACTGGCGCGTCCATGGTCGACTGGCAGCTCGGACCGTTGATTACAATTCACTTCCGGCGGTCATTAATTTTTATTTAGCAAATTTTCGCAGCAGCAAACGAAAAAAAAAAAGCCGCTCGTTTCTCTGAGGTAGGAAAAATTGCCCAAGGACTGGCGGGGGAAAATGAATAAATTATATCAGAGTGTGCATGTGTGTGCATTGCTTTCGTGAGTGTGTATTAGTGTATGTGTGTGTGTGTGCCGTAGCGAAAGCGGAAAGCGTGTTAATTTCCGACAGCAAAATATTTACCCCCATGATGGACGTGAACTGCAATTGATTTCAATGCATGCCCGAAATAATAAAAGGCATTGGGTATAGTCGGTGCGTGGAAATGAACAATAGCTATGAAACTGAAAATCCTGAACAAGGTTTATAAACCGTAGTAAAAATAATCTTTTGGAATTACCAAGTTTTTAGATTGGGCCTTATTTGCGTTCGATTAGGGTTATGAGGCCTATAAAAAAATTTACTTAGCAGCAGAAATAATGCTCGTAATTTGTATAGCAATAAAAACCAGTGTTTTTTTTAATATATTTTAATATGTATGTTATAATACATAACTAATAATACATATAATGTTCTTTTATTCATTTATTCTGTCTTCCTGGTCACATTTTAGGTATTTTTATTAATTGGCTTGGAGTTATTTTTTTTTTTTTTCAAATAATTTCGTCAGAATGTAACTTCTATTTGCAAAACTTGTGATTCTTATTTGTAATGTATGTTAAAGTATATTATATAATACACGAAAATAAATTAACCTATTTTGACGTACAATTCAGTTACTAATAATAGGTTAAAATACTTTCCAAATTTTAGTAACATTCTCATTTATATGAAAGTACAACAAGTATGCTCCTCTTTAAAAAATAATGATTTAAGCCTTTATCTCAATTTAAAAAAAAAAATTGTTGTGGGTGTGACGTATTCAGCCTGAATGCATTTTACATGTTGAGTGAAAGAACAAAAGCAAAATAAAATGGGCGGATAGCATCGAAGGCGTGATGACCATGCCGTAGGATAATAAAGGATAGTAAAGCACAAACCGATGTATCGAGGAAAAAATGAATAAAAAAAAGATGAAAAAAACAAGAATTGAGAAACATATGCAAATGAAGTTCAACGGTGAATTTCACAACGGTATTGTCATTACGATGCGAAAACGATGTCCCACTTCTCGTTTGTATGCTGTGGGCTACAATAAGGCGGCCAATGATACGGTTAAAGGATGCAATAGGTGATTTAGACAAGTAGTCTAAGGTATTATTTAGAAATGACATTCTTTCTAACATAACTATCTGACAGAAAGCACATTGATGCTTGCACTTTGATTTGAAAGTTATTTTAAAAGTGTCAATTTCTTCTTAATGAATACTTATTTCATGGAATCAGCATTTTAGCAGCTCTTTACCATAAATTGGTTTGTTTTCAGTTTTGTTGACTAATTAATTATTCACTTACATTTCGGGTCTCATTTACGACCTCTAATTGTGTGTAACAATAGCAAAGCAGCCACAACAACAACAACAACAACAACAACAGGTGGATGAGGATAAAGCGCATATAACAAAATAAATTGTGTAGTTCGTCCACCTCCCTCATAACTGCCATGTGCTCTTACCGGAGCTCTTACATTTTACGAGCACGACATACACACAACACACACACCCACACACACACAATGTACGCACTCAGTCCGCTGTTTCCGTTTCCGCTCGGTAAATGTTTCATTTCGTTTTTGGTAGGGCAAGAGAGGGCGTGTCTGTGTGTGTGTGTGTGTGTGTGTGCAAGTGTGTGAGGGGGGTGGGCAACGGCTTGTCACTCAGTAAATGCGCCGTGTGTGGCCAAAGTTAATGCACCACACGCGTGTCCATATGCCAGTTAGTTGACTGGCCAACTTCATATATATATATATATATATATATATATGTGTGTGTGTGTGTAGGCCATGTGTTAGCTTTCGAGACAAAATGGCTTAAGTAGTCACTTTTTGTGCTTATGGTTGGACTTTGGTTTAATTAATTACAAGATTAATGCGACTGTATGTGCGTCTGGCAACTGCTGCCCAACGTTCAACGTTCAACATTCTGCCGTGCAGTCAGTGTGCGATATCGTCTCTGGACATACGACTACATGAAAGTAATTACATTCACACCACACAAAATTGTCGTTAACGATGTGTGGTCAAAGACGGTTTGATGCGCAAGAAAATTGTTTTATATGTACTTAAGTTATCAAAGTAATGAAAGGATTAACAAGCTAAATAGCAAGGCAATTTTGTTGACTATAAATATTTAGAAAGTAAAGTGTAATATTACAAGTAATCTGATAAATAAGGGCTAGACGAAAATATCTTAAGCTAAACATATGATTGTCAATAATTTATTATAATATAAGGCTTTTAATTGGAATGTGTATATATATATATTTATTTTAATATTGTGCACAACTTATTTCTTTTATTAAATACCATGCATAAAATGATCTGTGCCTCGCAAAATAAACATGCGATTTATAATGACAATTTTTATAGTTATGCAAATTTGTGTGTCGGGTGTTACATCACTGAGATCAACATATAAAAAGCCTTTAGCATTTCTTCATAAAGTTGTTTGGGTTATGTTATATATTTTTTTGTGTAATATGTCAACATTTTAATTAATGCTTCAACGCTCAATTTGATTTCGTAGCGTTGCGGTTTTTTGTAGGTGTTTGGCATGCTAACAACAATACCTCCACGCATACCTACAAACAGATAATACCCATCCAGTTCTTGTCAACTGCCAACACTCATTAGCTCAGTGCGGCAGTTTTTTGGTGATTGATGTGTCTGTTATTCAAATGTGTGTGTGTGGGTGAGGAGTTCTCATATGCATAGAAAGCTTTAAAAATTCGCTTACATGTGAAACTTTTCACATTTTATCAAGCTGAAGAGTATGTACATATATATGCCATGTTTTCAGGTTTATTTTGCATTCAAATGGTATGTCAGCTACCTCTCGCCAATCTCCTCCTTAGCTTTTACCCTCGATCCTTGGTACTTTTTTTTTATAAGCCCCTTTCAACTTTCGATATGTAATCCTTTGATTGATGCGCCCAGCATCAGAGCATGCATATACAGTACACATACACACACACACGTACAACACAACACCTAGAGTAAGGTTTGTGCGTGTCCTTCGTCCTTGTGCCACATCGACAGAGGCAGCAGCCAAAATCAACGCCTATGCAGATTCACAGGCTTCAGCCTGATGGGTTTTTGGGGGTGTTAGACATATGATGACAAAGACGATTTGAGAATTTTTGCTTTTTGATTAGCCCAGACAGCAGTAGTAGCAGCAGCGATGTCGAAGATGGAGCAAGTAGCAATGTGCAGTATCCGGAGCTGAAGCAAAACCAAGAGCAGTGTTTGCCTGATTTTAGGCCGTAGCAAGTGAAATATCAGCTTACTTTGGTTTAGTTGAGGTAACCGTAACCGTAAACAGTGCCACAAAGCAAAGCATTTGATTAGACAGGCACACAAGGACTACGTAAGGATGTTGTCAGAAACAAAGCTGTCAATTTGCTTGCCATTTTGGTCAGATGTCGAGCAGCTGCCACAAGTTCCTGCAATCGGCACACTATTGTGTGAACTATACAGATTGGCTGATTTTCAAGTCCTATTAATGCTGTGACTAGCCTATATCAGGGGTTAAAATGCATTCATTAAGTCTTTGGCTGATTGTCTGATGTTTGAATAGGTTAGCTGCTAATTGATTAAGTTGTTTCAAAGGTTTTGACTAAATTGCTGTAATTTTGCAAAACAAATCTAATATACATCCAACTTGTTTTCTTGATATAGTACTTGACAATTTGTAAGTTCACAATCTACTTAAAATTAGTAAATAAGGGCATATTTGACTCCATAAAGTGTATATATTCTTGATTTGTTTCTTGGGGGTACTGCAATGTTCAATATAGACATACTTTAATGATGTTTTTAGGCTTAACAAATATTTGTTGAGAAGTTAGTAAAATATTAAATGTAATGGATATTGTTCAATTCCTTATTGATGCCTGTTTGTTGTTGTTTATTATATTTATATTATATTGCTACACAAATATTTTCTTTCTATATTTTTTTTCTTCTGATTTATTAATTTAAAATTGATTGGTCTAACAGATGTGGAAATAAAAGTATATCGATGCGTACATCGGATAATTCTGACAAATCTGTTTATACCATAAGTTACTAAAACAATTTGTGTTTAATGATAACTACTCAATAATTTATTACAATAGATGTTGCATAATTGAAGACAACAATCTTTTGAAATCATTGATAATTGAGTGATATACAAAGAATATTGATATATTTAGAATGATTGATGACGATTAAGCGGAAAACCGTGCAAATCAAGTCTTATAAGTAGTATATGATTTTAGACTGAAAGCACAATTATTCAAATAGAAATCACATTGGTTACGATATATTATATGCACAAATATAATTCTTTAAGCTCGAAAACAGTCTATAAAAATTTTACGTGCTAGTAATTTGGGAGCAAAAAAACTTTAGGGTGATTATAAGTTTTTTGTAAATCAATCACATTTTCTGAGTATTGACAAGGTTTTTGATATGCTACCTCACAGTTACATTCTTCACGAAATCACCGTAAATTCAGATTGCACCACAATTCAATCGTTGTAGGCGCGAAACTCTTGAATTCCTCAATTGTGAGGTAATAACCATTTAAAGCGGCTCATTTGGCCAAGCGCCATTTTGTTGACCTCAAGCGTTAAGCCCGCAAAGAGCCATTGAGTCAAAAGGCTTACGCGCGGAATCGCCGAAAAACCACAGTTTCATATGTATATACAAAACCACGTAGGCTACCCAAAAGAGCCGCGACTCAGCAATTGAAATCAATTAGCTAATTATGGCACAAAATGCAGCCGCAAAGTGACACATTAAATGCCAAAAATTTTCAAATCACAAATTTCATGAATATTTAAGAGCAAGTCCAACCTTGGCCCGTAGCACATTGCCCAAAAGGGCAATAAGGTTGGTTAGCTAATAATTGAATGCGTTAATACAAACCAATTGTGGTTGGCGCTGTAAAGTGCAAATTTTGCTATAAGCTTCTCTTAACTTGGCCAATGAGCCGAGCGGTAATTTGTGTGCACTCCTTTGCATGCCATAGGCAAAATTCGAATAGCATTGTATAATTGAAAGCCTGCACTGGATTGGCCAAGGGGCTTAAATTCGAGGGGTGGGTGGTGGTGCGTATTTGGAGTACTCATTCAGGTGGGAGCGGTAGGCGGATGGCGGCGTGCTTATGGCCGATGCCGGATGGCGGTGGGCGTTGGGCGGATGGCGGCAAGTGCTGCTACTAGCTCAAACTTTGCACTCTGGCAATAATATTATTGAAGGATTAAAGTTTCAACTTTTAAGTGCAAAAACACTTCAATTCAATTGAATTGTGTGCAATGCTCCACAATACTTTCCTCCATAGCACCGATGCTTTACCACTGTACCGTTGCAAAGCGCATTTTGAGTCAAGAGGGCTAACAAGTTTTTGTTGCGGTTATTGTGGGCATAAAACCAGCTACAAAGTTTCTGCCAGCTACAATTGCAATACAGTTGCAATGTTTATCGGGCAAGCTGAGGTGTGAGAGAGAGAGATTTGCCATTTTGTAGAATCTTAATGCGATCAATCAGGGAATGACAAGCTGAACATCTACATATATAATTGAAATTCAGCAGAATATTAAAACATTAAAAAATGTGCAAAGAGCGCAACGAAGCGCAACATTTGCGTGTGTCCTACAAAGAAGAGGCCAACAAAATTAATAGAAATGGGAGATTATGCATATTTTGTGTTATTTTTTTTTTTATACCCAGTTGTGCTATTATTGTTATGAAAATTGAAGTTCATTGAAAACCAAATCGCCATTAAAATTTTATAATTTTTGAAAGCTTGGTTGAATTTCAATTAATAAATTATAAAATATTTGGAGTGGCTTCAAAAGTCCAAAAAGTTATGTTTAATTATTTAGAAATACAAATTTAAAAATTTGTTAGTAAATTAGAAATAATTAATTTCAATCCGTAATTATTTTTGATTACATTCTAAAGTCATAGAACAAGTTTAATAATTGTAAACACGCAATAAAAAATGCTTCAAATTAAATAAGCAATTTATACATTAAGAGTATGATGATAGGCAAATTGAAATGCGAAAATGCATAAAAATTGAAAGGAAAGTAGAAAGTAGAATAAAATGGCGGCAAAAACTCAACACAATAGCTTGGCGAGAGCTGCAGCTCTTTGAGCCCATTGACAAGTGGCCTTTAAATGAAGCGTAGCTATCAAATGCACAGAAAGAAAGAGAGAGAGAGAGAGAGAGAGAGAGAGATAGAGAGAGAGAGAGATAGAGATGAGGGCAAAAGCGTAGACTGGGCATGTCCTTGACTGTAAGTTGTCATGTCCTAAGGATGCCCATGAAGCTATCTTTTAGCAGTGGGCGTTGCTTTGGTAGCTGTTCATTTTTATTTTAACACGCTTACAACGATTTAGTGGGGAATTTTATTTTATTTCATTTCCTTTTATATTTATTTTTTGTTCTCCCTCTTTATTTTCAAAAAATTCTTTTCAACTTGCTCGCTTCTCGCGAGGCTCTCACTTGACTGCATCCTTGTGCTTCCTGTTTGCAGTAGCTGAAGCAGCGTTTAACTGATAATCCTGACTTGTGCTGCAAATAATTTGCTAAACTGTTGCCTGGCCCTCCTACCCGCCCAACTTTTTTTGACTTAGACTCACCGCCCACGGTATCCTTAAGTTCCACGACAAAGTTTACTCGACTTAATTCTTTTATTTCGCTGCGCTGTCAGTCGCAGCATTAAATTCGTAGTATATATTTGCATGTAATATGATATAGACACGCATTGGCTTCTAGAAATGTCGTTGCCGTTGAAATGCCGCAAATACTTTTGCATGCCAAACCACAGGTCCTGGGCCTTTCTTTTCCATTCACTTTCTCTTTTCCTTATGCAACTCAACTCAGTCAAGTACAATCGTTGTGCACGTTTTTTTGTGAATTGATTTGCTAGCGATTTGGGTGCAGGTTTCTGTTCTCCACATTTATAATGAATAATTTCCGCACGACTTGAATTCAATGGCCAAAATGGTTTGCCGGTTCAATGTTTGCCTAATGGCCAATATTATTATTATTATTAGGATTATTATGATCACGATTACAACTGGCACGCCTTTCAGACCGCGTAGCCCATTATACTCATCATTGACTCAGGTTCAGTTCATTCGCTGAGTAGTTTTCCTACTTGAATAATTTCATGTGCAGCAACAAATTTGTACAACATTCAATGATTTATTGCGTTTTTAACTATCACAGAATTAGGTAGACAGTAGTAAAGGAGTAGTCTGTACTTTAATTCGCATGAGAAGTAGACGAATTATTATTTGAATAAATTAAGGTTAAAGTTAAACAAAGTTCGCGATTTCGAGAAATCTATATTTACTATATACGACATAAATAACCTATAAAGGGAGCTTTAATTATCAAATATAATTCTAATTAGTCCATTAAAAACAAAAGTAAAAAGCTAGAATTAAAAATAATAAAACGTAATCCACAATTATGTTTGAATTCGTTTAGCTTGACTGCTTTTCAGAATGCACACAATAAGCAATGGTGATAAATGTAATGTACTTTATTAATATTATACATATTTTTTGCCACTACCAAAGCCATCGGAAATCTGGCACTTTGGTGTATCGTTAAATTAAAATAACTTAATAAAAACATTCCGCCATCGTTGCTCAACACTGCAAATTGGTTTTAAGCAAATTGAAAACATGCAGAGACATTAATTGAAAATGACACAAACCAATAATTTTGTAATGGGTGCAAAATAAAAATCTATATATAAATGATAATAATTAAAATTGATAATACTCAATAGTTGTGTTTAAAGGTATACTCCAAACAATTCGTCCATTAATTGGCAAAAAAAAATAAAAAATAATAAATAAAGCGCACAAAAAATTCACCAGCCACCATTTCAATTTTAAATGCGTATTATAAAAATGCAAAAAACTATACCCAAAAGCCTCAACTAAAAAGCTTTTATGTGCTCTATAAAAATTTGCAAAACAAGTCACAAAAGTAAGCATCGAAATTACATACAAACGACAACCAGGAAACGCACAAAAACCAATGAACAATAAAAAAAAATCGTACTTGTGCAATAATAACTGTATTTGCCCATTGATTGTTATTGCATTAGTTAGTTGCAAAAAACAATCCCAAAAACCAAATACAAAATAACATCGGTTGAAACAGAAAACTTTTCACAGAATGACAATTGCATTATCATTGTGTCAATGGATATGTGTTTTTGTGTGTTCTTGCGTGCGTTGCTTAAATTGGCGTTAGTTTTTGCAGACGTGCTTAAATGTTGTTATCTGAAGATAACAATTCGAAAAAAAAAACTTGGTTAACTGCAATTCTAACTGGCTGAGTTATACTTAATTTGGTATAAATCTAAATGAATAATATGTAAGAAAACAATGTTTGATTGCTGATATTGAATTTATACGAGTATCCCATAAGAGGACATAACATTTCCTATTATGTGTTGTGCTCATAAGGAAATGCTTTTGTATCTATAGATAATTAATAGATATAAATGGTAATAAATCATTTAATTTATTTAGTAGCACATGTTAAATTTAGTATGCGTTTTAATTTAATAGCTCAACTGAAACATTTGTAATTATCATATATACACAGATACACAAAATTCAGAGAACAAAAATAAACACATGAATTTTAATACAGTCATCAACAGAGTCAAGTCACGCATCAGACAACCGAACAAAACACAAATATGAGTAACATAAAATCAAAACAGCAAACAACCATACAGAATTAATAAACAAAATAAATGGTGGCTTACCCAGGCTAAGAGCGAAACAATATATAATAAATCAAAAATATGTCGTATTATATAAGAGCATATATAATAGCAATACAAAAATGGAAGAATCAGAAACAATTTTGAATGCATTTTTTATTCGCATACTGCTGTTATAAGTTTTTATATATTGCGGATTGTTGCACTGACTTGTGGCAGCCTCCGAAATTCATTATTACCTCTTTTTGGGAGCTGCGTAATATGCACGGGGTCACGAAGTGCATAACGCATTGAGCAAATACATTGGTTGACCAACAATGCGACTCGAATCGGTTTTATGCTCACTCTATGCGCATGTTTGCTCATCGAGGGGATTGTGGTGGCTGAACCTAGTTTATCTCCACCCCTGAAATAAGGTTAAATTGCATTTTCCCCACTGGCAAGCAACAAGTGTTTGCCGCTAGCACAAAGCAGACAATATATGTATATATGTCGCTAGTCTTGTAGGGGTTGCTTTGTGGTGGGTTGCTTAAACTGCTTTGCCATAGAATATTGGTTAATAACAGGGGAAGTTTTAAGGGAACTGCTTAGCCGACAATTTGCTCCCCTTAAAAAGTAAGTTGAATTCGGCGCAGAATGGTGAATATTTCAAAGAGATAATTAGTACCAATTATTAAGATTTTAAAAAACAAAACATTAAGAGATTTTGATTTAGAATTAACTGTGATTTCAAAGTTAAAAGTCCAGTGACAGCTTTGACAATGTTGTATTGCTCAATTAGCGAGAGCAATATCAATTTTAACTTGAAGTCTATTAGTAAATCGGAAATGTATTTAGATATACTTTTTTTAAGTTTATAAAACTGATAGATTTTGGTAAAGATACTTTTGATTTGATGTATCTGACCATTTAAAAAAGTTAATTAATTGCATAACTTATACACATATTATAAAAGACTATAAGTCTTTTTTCCCAGGAGTCGATTGCAAATCAGCGTGATAACAATCCCGCAAACGTAACGTGACAAATCCTTTGGAAAATCTTTGGCGAGGCAACCACGTGAAATGGAAACTCGCATAAGAAATAAAAAAAAGCGAAGAAGTAGGTGAAAAGGCAAGGCAACACTTTAGGGTTGTCACGGGGAAAAAGTCAAAGTTGCGTGTAAACTTTTTGCAAATGCTGGCACACATAATTGCATAAACGGGACTTGAGAAAACTTGTTGCATTCGACAAGGCGTGGTGCAATTGTAACTGTGATTGCGTGGCAAGTACTATGTTGTAAATGGATCGTTTCTGAGCAGCTTTGTCAGCCAACTTGCAAAGGAAATAAAATAAGTACTCGTGGTAGTAAATACTTATTACTTATTATTTTTCGGCGGATTGAATTGATTTGTGCTTCTGCTTTTTCATTCTTAATCTTGATAAAACGATAAACATTTCTACGAATGCAAATTAGAGAAAGTATTTTTTTTATTTATAGAAAAGTCTTCAATCAATATCTCTGAGTTGTGTTATCATTTTCTGATCTTAAATTCCTTGATTTTGAGAGTCTTTTGAGCTCTGTTGATCAGCAACAGACAATTAGTTGTGTGAACAAACATATTGTATGCATATTTCATAGATGACCAGATTGCCGTTGCGACGAAAATGCAAATATATTTATTGCCACAACAATCTCTAATCTAATTTAACATGGCCAAACCAGCCCTTGACCAACCAATCCGCCCAACAAAACACAAACACATATATGCAAAATAGGCAAACAAAACTGAAACGAAAATAAACCATACGGAAACGAGGGCTGCAACTTTTGTCATGAATAGTTTCCATAAATATTTAAGCACAGGCGACATGCAAATTCCTTTGCGCCCCCAAGCCGCGTTTATATTTTGGACATGCAGCTGAGCGTTTACGAAAATTGTACATTGGACAAATAACAAATGTGCAGCCAAAAATGACAACTAATTATGTCAGAGAATTCAAAAGTGTTTGACACACATTCGTGTTGTCAATCAACCGTTAATAAATTGTTCAGTTAGTCAAATAGTTAGTTAGGTATAACCAAATATTTAATTCATATTCATTTACAAGCAAATTGGAAAATCTTGTGCTCACACACCTTCCGAAAATTGCTCTTTTCTGCTTATAATAATGTGTTGTTGTTTTATGCAACGTTTCATTTTATTACAAAAACGTTACCGATACGCACCAACGATGATTTTTCCTAATTTTTCCAATATTCATTATCCAATGGTAGGTTGAAAAGGTAAAATTTCATTTAAAATTGTATGGTTTTAATTTAATTATATTCGTTCAAATATGAAAAACATATTTGATAACACCTTACCCAATTTGTGCGTAGTAAAATACCTTTTTATTGATTTTTATTTGCTTTAAAGATAAATAAAATATTATTAGCAACTGAAAATAACTTTTGTAATTAATTATTCTATTACAAGCAACAAAAGTATTTATAGATATAAGCACGTGAACTATGTAAATCAAATGCCAAATCAACTCTCTGCCATTGCCAGCTTGGAATTTTCCGTGGCAATTACTTGAAATTCCCAACTTTAAATGCTCTTTAGAATGTCAATTAAGATACCAGACATTTGCATTAAGAGCTCTTCGTTGAAGATATGAGAGTATTTAACAATATGACAGGAAGGATGAACTTTGGCTAAAATATGAGCAGTTTGCACTTTGTGCTGGAGCGAGAGCTACATATATAAGAAAGAGACCGATGATGAGGAGAGATAGTGTGGGAGACGACATGCATGAATTTGAAAGCATGGCAACGGTTGCAAGTGCATCCTGGCAGCTCATCTTGACTGTCTCAGCAGGAAGCACTTAATAAATTCAAAACTACAATTGTCTGTGTCCTTTTTGACGAACATGTCAACAAAATGCAAGTGCTCCTTTTGTCCGACACCACACCGCAATAGAAATCAGCCATCCGTTAACGAGTCAATGAACCCCATGCCACAACATCAAAATGCACCATAATTATACACCACTAGACGTGTTGGATGTGCGTTTGTTTTGTGCCAGTTTCTCGGCTTCAAAATCAAATTTCGTGTTTGCCAAATTGCGCAGCAAAATTACAACTGTCCGGCAAAACAGGAAAATGAAACCAACTTTCCAGCATTGCGTTGATTATGATGAGTGGAAAATAGCCGTGTGTGTCCTTTTTAGACTCGCTGACCTGTCTGGCCACAGACATGTTTGTAATTAGTATATCAGCATGGTGTCCACTGCGGCATGGCTGACATTGGCTTTGGCTCTACTATTTGCTGTTTGCCTCTAATACAGCGGAATCACATTTTCCTGTTTTTAGCACTCCTCCTGTCCTAGATTCCTCTATTAGGTGTTCATATATTCGTGTCCAAAAATGTACTGGTGCAAAAATTTGACAGTTTTACGCGGATGGATATGAACGCGTGAGAAAATCGACACGCAAATTAGTTTATAATTTTGACAGACATGCAAGCGCAACAAAAAATGCATATATCTATATGTATATGTTGCAAGCGAGTGTCTGAAGATTATGGTAGAAAGTGCAGTAAGGTTTGTAGAAAGCAAATTTTGTATTGCTTACACAAAAAAAAAAACGCAATTAATTAATCTCCTGCTTTTGCGTTTACTATTAAAAATATAGATGTTTCTTATTTAAAGGAATTAATATCGGAGCATTACTTTTCCAAAAACAATACCTTAAATTGTAATGCAGAAAGAAAAAGTTATGGAAACCAAGACGGAACATCTATCTAAAAAGTTTCCACAAGTTGAAATAGGCTTACAGACCGTAGTATAACTGCTGACATTTAAATTCGATTATTTATTCAAGTTTACTTTTCAATAATTTAGGTTTTTATTTATCGATTGTTGGGTGAGTTTATATCCTTAATGCTTAAAGCAAAACTTTAAGTAGCTTGCTATGATTAATAGAGTAATGTACTTCAATAGCAATGGTAATTTTCCATTATATAATTCTCAGTTCAGCAGCTCAGCTTAATATTTCAAATTTTAGCATTTATTTTGCGACATTTTCATGTCAACTTACGCATAACGACTCTTTGAGAGATGCTTTCAAATCTGATTACCCACATACATATACATATACCAACACGGAGGGCATGCAAGCCAGGCAAGAAAAAAAGGAAAAAGAAAATGTAATTTGCTTTTAGCTTTGATTTTCTGCAATATTAACTAAAACTGTAGTTCTTTTTTTCAGCCAAAAGTAACCGGAAGCCAAACTAAAGCAAGAAAAAAGTTCAAGACTGAGCAAAAATGTAGAGATTTACTGTACAAGTAAAGGAAATGAGTGGGTGGTGAGCGATAAGGCGCTGTTCTGGGGGCGTGAGTGTACGATTAAGTCAATGCAAATGCCGATTTCTGCAATGGAACTAACTGAAAGTGCATTAAATCTATTAGAAATCCCCTCAACAGGCAGCCATAAACATGATTATCTCTCATTGAGCTTATACCCTGCTTCAATTTATAATCGTAAAGGCGTATATAAAATGTTGATTTATTATTTTTGATAAAAAATGCTTGTTTTCGAAGGACTTTGAATATTATTTATAACCTTGTGCGAATAAAGAACATTTCTCGTAGTTTGATATTAAATATTAAGAATTTTAAATGAATATCTAATAAACTTTGTTATTAAAAATTAATATTATTTTTATATAACTTTGGCTATAAGACAACAACTTAGTTTGTTATAACAGCGCTGATTGCTGAGTTATTATGTCACCATATTAAAGCACTTCAGATAGGGAAACTGCCGGTCAGCAATTTCAACAAAATCTGTCTCTCTTATTTTTTTGTGCAAAATCTAATATTATTTGTTGCTAAGCGACAAATTTACTTATCGCTGCCTCAATGATGAATTCAATCAAAGTGCAGCAGCATTTTACAAGGCACTTCAAAAGTGACAAACAGTCGTAAGGAAAATCACATCAACGTGGCATTAATATGACAGTCAACGAGCTGTTGTTGGTAATGTTGGCGCAGGAATCAGATCTAGGAGCTGACGATGGAGAAACATGGACAGGCGATACGCTGAACGAATTACTTTTAAATACATTTGCCGTCTTTCATATTTTTGCCATTTTACCCACCGTCACTTACGACTTGCATCATTCTTTTTCATTTCGTCTGAGCACATAGATGAATGAGTGACTGAATGACTGAATGCGTTGGATGGTTGCTTGAATTGTTCGCTGACTAGCTGGCTTCCTGGCTTCCTGGCTTCGCTTCACTGACTGACTGTCTGTCTGCCAGTCCGGCTGTCGGGTGGTTACTCCTCACCATAGTTGGCTGCCAGTTAAAGCGGATTTGTATTCTCTTGGTCCATGTCTTTGCTGCACTTGGAGACGAGTTGCCGTTCTGGCGTTAAGAACTTGCTTTATTTATTTAGTTTTGTTTTATTCATTTGCAGTTATTGTGGCTACGGCTTTTTGCTTATCTCTATATATATGGAGAATAAAGTACTTATATAATAAATTCAATGCCATGTTTGTTTACGAAGCTGAAAAATATTCCACAACTGTTTAAATGTATACAAGAGAGTCATAGTAACAGGTAACTAATTTTTTCGATAAAGACTTTGCTTGGATTTGGAGATTAACTTTTGAATTATAAGTAATCCCTATTTTTTTGCATGGAGACTAGGTGTTCACTATCTGCTCATGTATTGTGTGATCTATAGCTAAGGCCATTTAATAGTTCATTAATTTTAAGCTCAACAGAACTTTACTTAATTATCGTAACATTATTCTAAAGCATTTTAAATACCTTTAAAATTTTATTTGATATATGTGAAGTGAAAATGCACCTTAAGATAAATAACCAAAACTATAATAGCCTAATGTATATTGATTCCTACATCAAAAATAACAGCTTTTAGAGGCAGGATAAATTGATATACTGACTTATGGCTCGTGAATACAAAAGAGCAAATGGCTTCACTGTGCGTTGATTCAATTCAGTGTTTAATTTGCATTTGGATGAAATCTCGAATTCTTTGTATGTTATGCGTTCGACTCCTCAGTAAGCGGAATGCTGTTGCCAATTTGGTCAACACAGCTCGCATTACTTTGATTAAAAGAATGCAGTCTTGTTTTTTAATAAAGGGCACTCAAAATCACAAAGTAAGTTTCAGCACTGCCTGGGTAGCGACCACCAGCGGTGCGCTACCATTTGCCATTCTTTTACACATTTATTTATTCATTTTTTTTTTGTGTCTCATCCTGTTCGCTCATCACACTGCTGTTGTTATTTTTTATTTATTTTGTTTTCTGTTTTTTTTTTTTTTATTATTTGTTTGTCGGGCAGGATATTACACCTCGGTTTTTGTCGCTGTCTTTCACTTTCACATGCTGTGACATATTTCTATAGCGAGTCTTGAGAGTGAAGGGGGTTGGGAAACTTGAGTGAAAAGTCTGCTGGCGCGCAGTCAGCCAGACATTTTAGCGGCGGTTTCGTTTTTTTAATCTTATAAACAATGTCAGCATGAGCTCTGCTTCTCGCTCTGCTCACTGCTCTGCTCTGCTGGTGTCGTCTCCAAAAAGTTGCATATGGCTTTCAAGCGCCCAGAAGCATTTTATGGCTTTAATATGTTAAATCGCATTTGCTTATCACGTTTTTTTTTGTGTCACAAAATGTTTCTAAAATGACAAAGTGACTGAATAAATTGTAGGGCCGAGTTAACACTAGTTTTAAAATTTAAATAAACGTGTAGAGTTGAGCTTGGGCTGGTTTTTATGAATGAACACATAAACTTCAAGTAATTAACAAAATGGCTTAAGCAAATTTATTTTTGCTTTTAAAGAGTCGTTATTAAATTTATAAAAATACAGTTTTAATATTAGAATAGTTACTAACATTTTCTTACAGCAATCAGCCCAGCTATTCACAACCTCATAGGCAAACAATTATGCAAAGCATAAAAGAAAAATTGCCTGCTTTTCTGCGCAGCTATTCAAAATGAGTTACGTTACTCATATTAAATTATACATTTTTAATAATCCCTTGGGCCAGCTCTCTGAGTGAGCGGTAACAAAAATAGCAGACTCTAAGGCTTTAACATTAAAATTTATTGGCTGCTTAAACTGAATAACTATGTCAAAGAAAAGAGTGTTGATTGAAGCTTAATTCAACTATAATTTTTTTTTTTTTTCAATGAAAAAGTTTTTTTTGTAATAGTATTAAATTAACTTTCGTGTTTATTTAATTGTTTAAGCAACGCTTTGTTAATTTTACTAACTTTGTGTTAGTAAAATTATGGGCGGTCGTTCAAGATTCTCCATTTTGGCGAATGTAATTAATACATTAACTGAATCTTCTAGCGCTTTTTCGTTTACATATTTGTTCTATTGTTCTACCTCCGGCAATATTTTCTACTCAATGCTGAATTAGCTCGTTTTGTGGCAGCATACAAATGCGAGCTACTCCGTGAGTTGAATCCCTCCAAATGTCTTGCTGATAAAAGTACAAAAGATAATGCCGGCGGCAAGTGTGCGCAAATTTTTAGGACTCGAATGGGGCAGTGGGGTAATGTGTGCATGAATGTGTTTAGATGCCATGCATCACCTTGCCTTGATTTTGAGAAAAAATTATCTGTTAACACCCTTACAAAGGGTGAATCAGGTCAAGAATCGAGCTTCGAATTTTAAAAGGCACGGTAATAATAAAAATAAAAAAGTTATTAAAAGACGAATTTTCAGATCGAATGACTATTATCTATCTGTTATTGCTTATACAAAAGATTTAGATTTGTTTTTATATGAATGCGTGCATAATTTGTATAAAAATAAGGGCATTTAATATTCTGTATTGTATAAAAAGAATACATTTTTATTTCTTTGTGGTTGTGTGTTTTTAGTTATGCTCTACGTGCGGTTAATCGCAAATGAGCAACGCAATTCCTGTACACATAATGAGGCCAATTAGGCCTGCGGCAAAAACTAAATGCCGTGTGCAGCTTGTTTAATGGCCCGCTTAACTATGACTATCTGCCATCTCGCAAGCCTTTTGCACAGTACCCAAAAAATAAACCCAACTGGCTGTTGGCATTTTCTTCGGGCCATGCGAAATTACTCGTCTGTTAACGGGTTTATGTTTACATCTACTGATTGCGAATCAGCTTTAAATCTTTATGCAGCGGTTCACCGCCTGGCAGCAGACAAACTGACAGCATTTGCTCGATTACCAACATCAACTACTTGCGGTTAACTGCGGAAGTCTTCAGTTACTTTTTTATGATACCATTCGATTGCAAGTTCCCATTAATAGTTTTTTATGACTTGTCTGGGTCCACAGCTAGCGCGCAATAAAGCATAATACTAGTATTTGCCATGAATCAACAGACTTGGGCAGAAATTGAAGAATCTTAAGAAAATAGACATCGAACAATTTAAATAGTTTCACTTTGCTTTAGTTGTTGTTTATCTTTTGTCAGTTTCTTGAACTCGATGATATTTGAAGCACTTTGAATAGTAAAAAATAATCATAGCTAAATTCAATACAAGCTTAAGTTATACAAATTTTCATTTTCGTTTTTTACGGGCTGAGAAAACTTTGATGTGCCCCACGAATCGAAATTTTCACTTCAAATGACAGGCATGCCTACTCCAACATTTAACAAAACTATTAATTCAATTCAAGTTGGCAGTATGATTGTGTAAATACATAAAAAATAAATGTAGCGTAAACCACAAAGCCGAACCTCTAACTGTGCCAGTTACTTGATCAAATACTCAAGGGGTTTAAAAACCCCCCACACACACAGACACACACACACAGACACCATATACATACGCTAAATATTTGCACAGAATGCATTAGACTTTACATGGAAGCATTTGAAATATTTATGGAGGAGCATTGTAGACGTCAGATGATTAGTTGCATGTTCTATGTGCAGTCAGGGCTCCCCGAGCTGTCGATGATTTTGACCGAGCAAATATTTAATCTTAGAATATATTTACCCCTCTTCGGACGTGCTGGACGTCTTTGGAAATCTCAGTTGTGCTCCAAACAGCAGCAGCAGAAACTGTTCGCAGCGCGACTCGTATTAGCCCAAGTCAAACAAAGACATCGGCAAAATTGCAACGTGCAGAAAGGTCAAAAGAGAAACGTAGCAAACATAGAAAAGAAAGGAAAAAATAAAAAGGAAAAGTGTTGTTAAGAAAATGCACAAGACAGAAAATCGATGTGAGCTGTGTGTTGCATTTACGGTTGACTCTACAAATTTTATGGTTGGAGTGGGTGTCACTAAATCCTCGGTGTGACAGATTAACACGTGCTGGTCAAGCTATAAGCGAACTGCTGCCAACAGCAGAAGGCTAAATTCGAGTTGCAAACAAATAAATGTGGAAAATATATATTTAAAATGGGGGAAATGGCGTACTAAATAAAAAAATAAATTTCTGTAAATAAATATAACGTGATGTAAAATACCAACAACTGCCAAAATCAATGAAAAGTTCAAGCGAAATCAATTTGCACTTTTTTAATTAAACTTTCTGCTACAACTTTGTCCCTCCCCCCCCCCAATCCACCACTTTACCTGCTCGTCTTCTGCATGCCTTATGATGAGTGCAGCTGTTGCTACTTGTTTGATGCCCCTTAACGCATTTGTATGCTGTTAATTAAGTTTTATTTCATTTTATTTTTTAATAATTACAAGCAGCTAGCGGCGCTTTGAGTGCATTAAAGCTTAATTAAAATAGTTCCTGACTTGGGCGAACTATATAATTAAATAGTTCAATAAATAAAGTTGCCAGCTCTTCATATATATCGTGTCCCAAATTATAAAAAATTGGGTTTCAAAAAATTAAACTATAGACATTTTTATCCCCTATTGAAAGTAAAGTGTATAAAAAATGTATTATAACACAGAAGTGAGAGCATGCCTTATGACTGTAAAATCGTTTGTTATTGGACGATTTTAGTTTTACCATTTATTTTGTGTTCGGTGACTACTGTTTTTATAATTTAAATAGGCATTGGTATGCTCCTGGCAAAATACCAATTTAATATTTTTTATGTATTTATTTAAATACTGTGTCAATTCAATTTGTAGTTTCTATTAGGTGGTTATTATTGTAATCTCTCCGTTTTTGTTCCTCTGCTTGAAGCATTTTTGATGAACATCAGAACTCTTTCAGCTGTAATTAGTATATATGCCAGAAACGGCCAGATTTGACCACTAATGCTTAAGTGATACCTTTCTTATTTTCCAATATTTCTTAAGTAAATTCTCTTGTAATCAAAAATCGCTCCTCTACTCAATAATAAATAAGAAATCATTTAATTTAAATTTTTTAATTTGATAATTTATTTTTATAAAATCAATCATAACAATTCATTATTCAGTTTGGGCGTTCATTCATTGAAATTCATTAGTTATTTGTTTTTGTTTTAAATTTTTGGTTTACATTTTTACATATTAAACAATTCCATATTTGTATGCTTTATTTACGCAATTATCAAATACTTAAAAAATAAAATGCGTCTAAATTGAAATACGTACATCGTATGTATGTAAGTGCAATAGATGCGTGTTGATGTACTTATTATGATGAATTACTTTATTGTTATATTTAATTATTGGTGATTATAGTAACTAATCAATTAGGTTGTATGTTTTTTTCCGATATCAGTTTTTAAAAAATATATTTGTTCATATACAATATTTTGTGTGTTTGTGTGTGATTGTTATTATAATAATTATTTTAAGTTTTTCATCTTTCTTTTTTTTTAGAATTTTTTGGTTGTTTATAAAGGACGATAAACCATCATAGACGTTATCAAAAAGGCAAACCATTAATTATATAAGTAAGTACATACAATGCTTTTTACAAGATTTACAAATCTTTCTCATATTCTCATATATTTCTCAAGTTATTGCTAAGAGCATATTTGACTTGATTAATCTATAACTAGTGTTGTTTTTTCTTTGCTAAAAATGATACAAAAAAATGTTCATAAATGTTACATTGAAAATTCCATCAAGAAGACATTTTGCATGTATGGACTACAATTTGTATGCTATGAGGAGGCAGGGTTACCTTGACCACTGGCCAAGTTGCGCTGTGGTGATTGTTGTTGTTGAGTGGGTGAAATAGTTCTTTGGCTAGTCGTAGGCGTTACAGCATTATTTCTACTATTTATATTATTATTAGTATTATTTTGGCTAAATTGAGACTTAGTATTATTAGTGGTCGTTACTGTGGCAACTCGTCTAAGACGATTATCTGGTATCGGTGGTGATTGTAAAGTGCCCGAACCCTGATGTAGGGGCGAGAAAGATGATGGCCCGCTGGCGCTGCCACCAAATGCACCAGCAATGCTGCTGCTGCCACCACCACCACCACCACCACCACCGACGGCACTACCACCAAAGATGCTGCCATTGCTGCTGCTAATCAGGCTCAACGAATGATCATTGGACAGTATCTGATGGGCAGCCAAATTCATCTCCTCGGGCGTCATATCGAGCGCCTCACGCATCTCCCGAGCAGCTGTGCCCACAAATTCGGAATCACAATATTTTCCTAGACCCTCAGCGGCGAGTACCTGAAAGAAACCAAATTCTTATGTTGGCGTATAATTGATCAATATGAAAATAGTCTTACCCCTCCAATTAATGATTCGGCTAGGCCATTCATATCAGATGAAGTTGGTAAACGACGCTGATCGTAAGGACTAGCTGGTGTCGATTGGATCATGCGTTCGTGGCCAGGAATAGCACCATTGGGTGCGTAGACTATATAATTGCATAAAATATGAAATACAAGCTGGTTTATTAGCTGTTATTGGAAGGAATTATTGTTTCCAAAACATTTCTTTCAAAATTTGTACAACGCTTGATGATCATATTTACATTTTTCATAATTGTCAGTCTAACTAGGCTTTGAAGTATTACCTGTCGTTATACATAAGTAAAAGATCTCATGTCAAGAAATCTATGTTTATCCCATTTAAAAAATTAATACTTTGTATATTTACCTATTTATCGAACACTCAACTTATGTCGAATTATTTGAAAGAGTTCCGGCATAATTTAGTGGATGGTTTTAAATGTATTTGAAAGTCCAGCAATTATAATTTTTAAACACAAATTTATATTTTTGTTTATTTCAAAATTATCTTTTATAATATCGCTATCAGAAAAAGAGTACTGATTGTGAATAAGAACTTTTCTTTGTTTCTTCTGCTTCTGAATTTTGAATTTTAGCAACTTCTCTGAGATGCAGCAGTCATTTTAATTTAAAGAAAATACTAAATTATTCATTTAAACTGTCAAACGATCGTTTCCCATCAACCAATATGATCATCAAACATTTACTCAATAAGACAACTTAAAATATAGTTGACTGTTAGTTAAGCATTCAATAATACAGGCTATATTAATATTTTAGATGTTATTGTACAGCTTTATGTAAATGAAATAAGCATATTCTAGAGAAATAAAAAGTTAATTAACTATAAACTAAAGCAAGCAACGATCGCTATTGAGGCATATACAAACAATATTTGATATTTATTTATCCTTGAAGGCAATGCAGACATGTCCTTAAGGTGGGCTCTACAAAGGCGTTACTAAGGCAATTTCTAAGGCATGGGCAGCGTTTTATTAACGAAGCAGGCGGATCAGCTCAAGCCAATCAAAAACCAAGAAAAATCTTTCAAAGTGTGTGTGAGTGTGTGTATGTATGTGTGTATGCTCTAAGTATTCACAGAGTGTGTGTTTGTATTGGATTCTCTGGATTTCATATCTATAGGGCACCCCCACATAAAACATAAGAAGCGACGATAAGACAACATTAATACAACAGATAACGAACATTTTGTTTTGTTGAAGATTTGGCATATATAAAAAATAATTGAATATACGAGTATCGTTGACATGGGTATATAATAATTATTAGATTATAAGTAATTGATGGACGCAAGGCACACTTTGTTTGATGGGTATACGCTCAGTCGGCCAGACCAGCTTATGAGTACATATGGGCACAACAACACTGGTATATAGGTATTTATATAGACACCGATATCATTTGGATTAAGATTTGTAAGAAATACTTTGATTATGGTAACCTTTTTCATTTCGATACGTTCTTTGTTGCGTGTTAAGCGGTGGTTCTTGTTGTTGTTCAGTTGTTGTTGTTGGTTGTTGTTGTTGTTGTTGGTGTTATGTTTTACTCCACGCAGGTCTAAGCAGTTACATAAAACTCTTTTTATTTATTTTTTTTACAATACTTAGGGAATGGTTTGTTGCACAAAAACAAAAACAAACAAATTGGTATATTTAATACAAAATGATAAATTATGACACAAACATAAAATTCTTTTTGCCCATTTGGCCGTAATGAGAGCTACATATGTGGTTCGAACTCTCTGGGACTCATCCAGGAAGTTATTCAGTGTTCGAAACTCAGCACTCGGTTGTTTTTAAACTCGAATCACTTAAGCTATAATAAAGATGTTTATAAAAAAGAGTTATACAAAAACAAATTACTTTAACAACACAATTTTGCATAGAATTCAGATTAAAATTTAGATTTGACCTTAATAGTATTACACAATTTTTAGTTTTGACGATTGGTTGCTTATTAATCAATTACAAATTAAGCTTGAATCAATCTCAATTTGTTAGTTTGTAATCAACAAAAGGAGCCATGTGCATTTGGTTAGAGCACAACGCTTATAAGCTGAAAGAGTTGTAGATGTTGTATTTAATGCGTAGATCGTTTTTTACCCTAATGGAACCCCAATCAATAACTTTTTACTTAGTCATCAACTACTAGTTACCGATTTTTTTTAATCAATAACTAGTAAAATAATACTGCTATCTAATTAAATAATTTTAAATTAGTGACAATTAAGGCTAAGCAAATAGAACTCCCTCATGCTAAAATATATTTCTAGCAAAGAAATAACTTCAATGTGTACATATTTTTTAAAAACTACTCTGTTCATTATTCAAAGCAAAAATCTTGCTTTCATTATTATATCAGTTTATGTATGGGTTTAATTTTAGTTTAATATCCATTTGATTTATATGCTTTGTTTAATTGTTGTTTTGTGTGTCTATATAATCAACTGAGGCTGAGTATATAATATGTATATATATATATATATGTATATTTAAGTATGTATAAGAGGCAGCAAAAAGCGTTTCTAGAGTAGCCCAACTAAACTACTAAATTCTACGATTAAGTGTGTACTATATATATAAATATATACGATATTGTATTATTAAAAACTGCGCATAGAGCTAATGCAATGTGTACTACGAGTCGAAAATAATTTCCATTCTGTTGAGTGTTTTGAGTGTCATCATTTCTGTAACGCCGCGCTTCACAAACAGCCAAAAATACATTGAAACCATAGAGATGTTCCTTTATTTTGTAGTTTAAATTGCGCTTATTAGTCAGTTATTTAATAATATTATTTCGATATTGTGTTTTTTTTTTTTTTTTGGGCATGCCGCAGGCAAATTTAGAACTCACAACTCAGAATTTTAGTGGCGATTACGAAAAATGTACAATAATAATAATGATGCTGCGCTACAAATGTTATATGTATATACCGAAAAATTATAATTGGATAATCAATTATGCGCAAAACAAAAAGAATTAGAGAACTGAGGCGTTTTTTTGAAGAAATCAGAGGTTTTCGGTGGATGTTGTGTGTGGGGGCCAAAGAAAACTCAAACATAAAATGCCACAACAAACAAATCAATGTTTTTATTTTCGGGTTAACTCGAGAAATTATAATAAACAATTAAATAAATTTTGTTGTGCAATTGCTTTTTGCTGTTGTTGCAGTAGTTGTTGCAATTGCAGCATTTTTGCGCTTACCATTATTATATGGATGCAATAAAATACCACGATTGCGGTTGCTGAAATTAATGTTCGGGGATTGAGTAAATTTGTTGTTGTTCGGTTCTCAGTGAATGTTGGTTGGTATTTTTTTTTTGTATCGAGTTTATAAACACGCTAACACGCATAAATATAAGTATGACATATAATTATATTATTTTTCTTAATTAAAGTCAGGTTTTTTTTTTTGCTGGTGATTTTTCAACTAATTTTCTAATTTTGCAACTAAATTTGATGGCCAAGAACAATAATCTGTGGCCCGGGCTCCTTTTGTCCATTACAAACGTTAAAGGCGCACTAAATAAAGAACAAAATGCCATACAAACGTGGCCAAAATGATGAGACAAAATATAACTCACTAAACAGCAAGCCATAATAACAAGAAGTATATATGGAATGGAAACTCAAGAATTGACAGATTTCGTGTGCGTCTAGACTCTAGAGAATTAATAAAATGACCAACTCCCACGCGGCATCGAGCTTTCATTTCCCCTCTTTCGCAGAAAGTAGTCTCAAAACTTCACCCAATACTCACTCATAAGATATCGCATTGGCCTCCGGCGGCAAAGTGCCGGCCACAGTGGCTGCACCGCCTCCTCCACCATTTTTCGCCAGCGGACGCATCGAGATGCTCTCGCCAAAGGTGCGCAACTCGCCACCGCTGCTCGCATGCAGCTCATCGTTCAGCTTGCCACTGGCCGCCATCCTGGCTTGCATTATGTTGCGGGTAATGTGATTGACACCATCGGCGACGCTTCGATTGAGATTATCGTAAATGTAATCGACGCCACCGCTGTCAGCGCTGCCCAGCACCAAACTGCTGCCGCCCACGCCCGCAGCGGCCAGCGAGGAGCCGCCAATGGTCAGTGCCCCATTGCTCTGTGACGCCTTGGCACTGCGACGGAAAGTGCCATTGCCATGACGACGTATCGATGACCAAACACTGCCAAAGAGCGTATGATGGCGCTGTGGGCAAAGAGCATAAATCAGATTAATTAAGGTTGTGAAATTAGATTCACAGTTTTCAATTAGAGATAGAAATATTTCTTCAAGTTTTGCTTGGAGATTTTAAAAACTTTGTTATTGACTTACGCGATGCATGGGCTCTGGTTCCTCGGCCAGCTCATCCAGATTTCCTGAGATGGCGCGCTTCAGCGCTGGAGACACTTCGTGCAGGGTACGTAGACCCGCTTGCAGTGTGACCGTATTGCTATCGGGATGTCCTTCCTTGCCCTCCTGCTCCTTGCGTTTCTTGAAGCGACGGAAATAGTCCTGTATCAGATACGTGGCATAGAATTTGCCCACTGTGACTTCATCATCATTGCCCGGTGGCGGCACCACCTGATCCAGTAGCTTTGCATTGGTCCGTTTCCAGATTTGCTTAATTGTGGCGCGCAATTCAGCATTGCAATCATCAATGTTGCCCTCCGTTTTGATACTCAGTGATGTGCGGACAACCGCGAAAAGGGTGGCATTGAAGAGCACCGTTCCGTCGGAATTGAGGGGCATGTTCATGGAGACCAGTCGCTTGCAGGCCATGCGATGCGGGCACAGCTTGCCAAAGCCCAATGGCGGTGATATCTTCCTTAGCAAGGTGACCACATCTAGATGCTTGATGCGCCCCTTAGCGTCCGGATCGTATTCGCTCCACAGGCGAATAAACTCGTCCAAATGATGTGGACCCAGAATGGACCAATCGCGCGTTAGATAATCAAAGTTATCCATGATGACGGCCACAAACAAGTTAATGATCTGAAAATGGAAAAGGTTGGAAGCTATAGAATTAACTGGATTTTATATTATTGTAGTCAATTCTGATTCATTTATTTAGCCTTCTGTTTAGTTTTGATCTAATAAATCAAAAGAATGGAAAAAATTTAAATATAGAAAATTATCCTAAATTCAAATAATTAAAATCGTTCTTAAATTTCATTTGAGAAACTTAAAAAGTGTAATGAACTGTGAAAATATAGATAGATTGTGTAATACCCACCAAAAATGAGCACAGCACATAGAAGGATATAAAATAGGGATAGGCTATGGAGGAACCGCACTGATCGCCCGGCGTATCCGAGTTCATATCACAACGCACATCCGGTTGCGCTGAACAGGCCATCATAATATCCTGCCACGCCTCACCGGTGGCTGAGCGAAACAGCACCAGCACTGCCTGCTGAAATGTTTGGAAATTGTTGTTCCTAGTTATGGCATTGCCACCATCCAGCGCTATCTTGCCAAAGACCTGAAGAATTATCAAGTTTAAAATCATATGGATATAAGTATATTTAAAAGAGAGTCACCTGCATGCCCACAACTGCATAGATGAAGAAGAGCAACACTATGAGCAGAGCCACATAGGGCAGGGCCTGAAATGATTTGATGAAGGTCCAGAGGAGCGTACGGATACCCTCACCCTTGCTGAGCAGCTTGACGAGACGCATAACACGGAAGAGTCGAAAGAAATTTATGGAAATTAAATTCGAGCCAGCCTGCAAGTGAATAGAAGCTGTGAGGAAAGTTTTCAGTTGTTAGGTTATTAAAGACATACCGCCTTAGTCTTGGCTTTACAGCCCTCGACAATATCACACGCGGCCTGTGTGTCCTTGCTCTGTATTAACAAAACAATAAAATTTGTTAAATATATTCTGGATAATGTAGAGGATCATTCAAACCTTAATTTCGGAATAAACAATATCTATAAAGCTGCCAAGCACAATAATGAAATCGAAAACGTTCCACGCATCACCGAAATAGTTCTATGAAAAATAAATTTAAATTAATACTTTAAATTCAATATTATGAATTAAACTAAGTTCAATAATCACTTTGAATCGAAAAGCAGCCAGCTTAAAGACAAATTCCAAGGCAAATACTGCTGTGAATATCATATTGAGTGCATCCAGCAGTTCCGTATACCATATGGGTTGCTGATAGAACTTCATGGCAAGTGTGACCGTGTTTATCATAATCAATATAAATATTGTATACTCAAACGATGATGATGTCACAAACCACCAGACTTTATACTGTATGCCATGTTTCGGTATATATCGACGAACCGGTTTCGCTTTCAAAGCAAACTCAATGCAATTTCGCTGATTCTTATCCAGATCACAATTTTTGTACTCCTGTTCACCCTCATTTTGGAAAGTGACAATAACGAAACCGACGAAGATGTTGACCATGAAGAAGGCAATTATGATAATGTAGATTATATAGTAGGCAGCGACTATAGGACGGAAGTTATGTATTGGACCGCCATTTTCCTGATTTGAATCAATAGAGACATAGAGGAGGCTATAGGGGAAGTAAAAATCAACTATTGACCAACTGTAAACTAGAAATATGTGTATTACTTACGCTGGCCAGCCCTCAAAGGTGGAAACGGTAAAAAGTGTTAGCATGCCTTTGGCTACATCGTCGAAATGGAAACCGTTATTGCTCCATGCGCGCTCCTTAAGACGTGGCTTGTTCATATCACCACCCTCATAGACCAGATATGTGCCGCTAATAATTAAAATAGATATATTACACATTCTACTGAGTAAAACAAAGGTCATCAGATACTTACTAGCATTCCTCTCTCACCATTTTAGAACCATCGGTGCATGAGAAAAATTTACCCTATATGTTGGATTGATGATTTACGGACCCAGAACAGATATGTAGATGTTTATTAATGAAATTGTTGAAGAAATCATTTGAGATAAACTTATGAAAAATGCTCTTAACTTTTGGGTACACAGCAGTTAAGGGCATTTAACTACAACTTCTCGATAGTACTATCAACTAATGCCTAATTATATGTATTATGCAGCGATACTATAGACTAAGCTAGTCTATATTTACATCGATATACAGGGTGTCTCATTTGCAAACAAATTTACATACATATAGGTTTTTTTATTTTCTTAATTGATTGCTTTTCGGAACGGACACAAGTTTTGAATTGGACATCACATTATATGTACAGACGGGACTAAAACAATACAATACACAATTTGTTACAAACATTTCAGGATTGGGTTTCAAAGTGTTAATATAGGTGAATACATATATAATACAAATTGTTAGCGAGCAGCTTAACTGGCTGTAAATAATCAGCTAGGAAGTATGTAGCTAATAGGGAACAGAACTCATTGGTATAAGTTGAAAACGTTTTGGGATTAGGCTGTAAAGCTAAATAACAGCTGGCGAGGCGATGGAAGCTTTTTTAAGCTAATTGGGAAGTGTAATATTCGCAACGATATCATGAATTTGTATATAATTAATGAGCTTAGAAAATAATTTAATTAAGTTTACCAATATCATTTCATGAAGTAAAATTCTTTCTGTAAAGCTAAGAAAAATCAAAAGATTTCATAAATCATAAGAGATCAGAGTTCATAGTTAAAGCCTATTATAACAAATGCCCCCAAAGTACAGAAATTTAAGTTCTTTCTCGAATTAAGTTTTATATATCTATCCAATCGAAAATTGAAAGTAGATCGGAGTACATTAAAAGTTCAAAGCACACATATTAAGCAGCGAGTAAATTGAATTCTTTCATAAAAGCGCACACATAAAGCCGATTCTAGTTACCCTTTACCAATTTAAATTTTCATTTAGTTTTTTTTTTTTATATAATTGAAAAAAAATTACCTTAAAGAGTTGCACTCCAATAACGGCAAACATGAATTGCAATAAATATGTAACCAACATAATATTACCAATGGTTTTAATTGCGACAACGACGCACTTGACCACATACTGTGTATTTTTATTGCAGAGTGGCCCAATATTTTTTTTGTGTTTTAGTCGAATGTGTGGAATAGCAAAAGAATTGACAGGCGTGTATGATGTGTATTTTTTTGTTTTTTTTTTGGTTTGTTTTTTTAATTTTTTTTTTATGTGATGTGTGTGGGTGTGTGTTTATGTAGCATCAATCAGCGGAATATTTGTTATTGTGGCCACATTTTTGGAATAGTTTCAATTAAATCAAAATTTTTTTTTGCCAAAGCAAATTGTACACAATGCAATTGTTTGTGTGTGGCAAAATATTCGAAAACCGAAACGATAAAAGAGAGAAAAAGAGGAAAATTCATTTGTAGGGGTTTAATTCTGAAAGTTGTTTTGTATGCTAAAAATAAATTAATGGTTGTGTGTGTACTTTTTACAATTAAAACGAGGTTAATGACCCTAAATATCAGTGGAAAATGGGAAAAATTTGTTTTTTTGTTTTTGTTAAATAAAAATAGTTAAAAAGAAATTAATAATTATAATAAAATGTGAAGTATGAATTAGTATCTATGTTTTATGACCACGTGGTTTGTTACAACAACAAATAGATCTATCAACATAAAGTTAACTAGATGTTTTGTACACAATTTGATTTTTTTTTTTTTAAGTCTCTTCGGTTTTGTTGTTTGGTTTGCCTTGATGCTAGGGTGCAAGGTTGGTCGCTGCATGATGTTTAAATATTGGAATAGTTCAATATGCGTGTGCTTTAATATTATATTATGTGTGTGTTTTTTGCGGCATGTGATATTGTGGGAATTCAATGTGACACTTATTTCTTATATTTGTTTCTCTGGGATTGACGCATACAACGCAGAAAATGGGTGTGGAATATAAGAATTGACAAGTTTATACGGTTTAATTTGTGTGAGTAATGTTAGGTCTGTAGGGGGTGTTTTATTTCTCCCAAGTGCTGAAAAAACAATATTTGAGTGTATATTTAATGTCAGACTTATATTTAATATCGGTTGGTATTTGTAGTCAGAATAAATTAGTTTATTACAATGCCCCACTATGTAGTACCTCAGTAATCCTTATTTTCTCCATACAAAATTCCTATAGAAAGATGCACTCACTAAAAATGTTGCCACAGTTATTATGCTGAGCATTAATAAGCAATACTAGGCTGCATATTGGATATTATTTACAATTGTACAATTTGTGCCGTTTTTAGCTATTAGTCATAGTCAAATTAGTAAAGATCAATTGAAAAGATAACAAAAACAATATTGTATAGCTTAAAGAAAGGTTATTGTTTAAATGTTAAGGATAGCAATTCAAACATTTAACAATTTGGAACAACAACAAAAAGTTAATATTATTAAAAGTTGCATGTGTGTGCAATTATAGTATATGTACGAGTACCTATACAATTTACAAATAAAGGACTATTGATTAGCTAAAGGAATTCTTGAAATATCCATTAGTTCACAGAAAAAATTAACTTTAATCATAAGCAATTTTTTTTATGATTAAAAGTAACTAGAAAATTGAATATATATGCTCTCTAGAAATATTATACTTAAATATCGCTCGGCTTTTATACAGTTCTTCTTTTCTTTTTTTTTTTTTTGATTACTTAACGAAAACGAAAAAAGAGTAAGCACTTAAAAACAAAATCATACCTTAAACAATTGGACTCCTATAACGGCAAACATGAATTGCAGTAGGCATGTGACGAGCACAATATTTCCGATAGTCTTAACCGCGACTATGACACATTGAACAACATGCTGTATATGATACGACGATATATGTATAGTTATAATACGATATTTAAGATATACTCTATATATGTATATAAAATAGCTCAAGATTTAATTGGTGTTATAATTGCGTTTCGGTTTTAGTATCAACATGTATGGCACATAGTTTGACTATGCCTAAGCCACGCCCATAGCATTTATTCCACGCCCATTTTCGTTAGGTGTTAAAAGTTTAACTCAAAATTAAACAGTTGTTGAATTTAAATAGATATATTTATATACTATATTTTGCAGTGTATAATTCAGCCAATAGAGCTTATCGTGGTGCACCCTACACCCAGCATTTCAAGGTTTTTGATTTCAATTGGTTTTCATCATTTGGAAACTACGCATTTAAGTTTTTTTTTTTCTGCACTTCGTATTGGGGTTATTGCAAAAAGACAAGATTTGATTATTAGCTCGCAAAAAAAAAAATAAAAAACAAAAATTAAAAATTATTGTTTATTGTGTAGCGTTTGTCTAAATAATAAGAGCAAACGTAAACTTAAAACGTCAAAGAAATTAAACGATTTTAATAGAAGCAGGTGAATAAAATCGATAATAGAAACGATAACTGTGAAATCATAGAAATGTGGCTTACCTTCAGACCCTTGGCTCGATTAATGGCGCGCAGTGGCCTTAAAACTCGGAGAACGCGAAGAATTTTCACGACTGAAATCGCATTCGAACTGCAGTTGAAATCGACGTTATAATTATATTCCAGAAGTAAGTTTATCAACTACTGGGTTAGAGTAGTCTTTTTTTGTGTTTACCTGGATACTAGAGATATCAATGAGACGCAGACCACAAGTAAATCTAGTAGATTAAATGCGGATCTGCAAAAGGCTCCGTCGTGTAACACGAAGCCATATGAAATCAATTTCAGAATCAGTTCTATTGTGAAAACTGCCGTGAAAAAATAATCAAATTTATTGAGTACCTGCAAAATTGAACGGGGTGACAACATGAAAATTGATTTGACAATTGACAAATATATAAATACAAATACAAATCTACGAACACTCTTCTGAAGCAGACCCATTAACAACTTACGAAATATTGAGTTGAGCGTCTGTTTTCGATTCGGTTCGGGAGCTACTTACTTTATTTAAATCATCGTTGGCCCTTAGTGGATTCTCCGCTGCCAGCATGGCCGATGAGAACATAATGCAACAGAGGATAATGTTGCTGAAATTGCTGTGGTTGCAGAGCCAGTGACAAAAGACACGAAATCTGTGAAGAAATAAAATGTTCTAAATAAATGCCCAAAAACTGAGGTTAAACTAAAAAAAAAAAAAAAAAATAACAGCAAAACCAAATATAAACGTGCATTTCAAGTTAATATAATAATTATTCAAATATTATTAAATGTTATGGAAAAAAGCGATTGCTAAGAGAACGTTTGGCATATCAAATTTTCAGTTTGAAGAACTTTAATAACTAAGGGACAATAACAACTGCATTGGTCTGGTGATACAAAAGATTTTCGATTCGCTACAAAATGAAATAAAAATGTAACTCTAAACATCTAGACATAGGTACACATAATACATAAATTTTGTTAAACAAAAGACAATTACAATATTATAATAGTACATTCATAGGAATACATCACACACACACAAAACACACGCACACACACAAAAAGTAAGGGAATTTATAACAAAGTATAGGAAGAATGAACACTCTTGGTTATTACCCAAGCCATATATATATAATTGGTATGGTTAACTAAAACATAAAAACCTGTTTGTTTGGGAGAAAAGAAAGAATGATGTGCCCGGTGGTATGGGTAGAATTTTCGTAGCCGTATTAACCTCAGACATACGTCGTGGGCGTGCTGTTATCATGCCTTCTTCATCCACTATATGCAATAAATTTTTTATACATCATTTGCCAATGTGGAAAAAATAATAAACACATATTGATTCATGTAGAAAAACAGGGCTGCTTAACTTAAGAAATATATTTGTATATATGTATATATAAATAATAATAAATAGCTTATAGTAATTAAAAACTTATGTACAAAAAGCGACAAAAAAATTCTTAAGTTCTAAGTATATTTTTGTCTTAAAAAGAAATGAAAAGTCAAATTTCAAATTGTGTTTGGGTTCGAGGTGGGGTAAAACCTTTAAAAGGAAACTAGTTTATGGTTAAAATATGTGAATCTGTATGTAGTTCTGGAAACTTCCAATTTACTAACTCCTTTACTAAATGCAAATTAAAGCGATGATTAATTTTCAATGTAAATGACTTTCAGTCTTAGATGCTTGTCAAAATATGGTTCATTAACTGAAAATCAAAATTAAGCTGCAATTAACTTTATGTACAGTGCATAAGCTACAGCTTGATATCAAATGATCAAGTATCGTTTTTCATTTTCAAATATTTCATATAGCCTATGTAAAATGCAATCATGCAAAAAATAGCCGTACAAAACCAGTGTGCAAGAAAACATTCAACAAAATGTTTAAAGAAATTTCCAAAAAAGACTCGTGAATAATACAAGTGTCAATAGTGTATTGTTGTAGTTGTTGTTGTTGTTGTTCGGAATGTTTTGATGTTGTTGTTGAATTACCTGTTTGTGTAACTGAAAATGAAAAATGCACTGCCTCGTGGTATGGGCTTTTTAGTCTTCTTCATGCTGACTTCTGATAAACGTCGGGGTCGTGCAGTAACACGTGCTGATACTTCAGAATGGGAATCTTTTGATTAATACAAAATTGATAGTTGTGTGTGTGTGTTTTCCAAGGCAGCAAATGAAAGCGTCAGCAGCATGAATATCAATCAATCAAATTTTCGACTATGGTTTAGTAAGTGTCTAATCCGAGTGTATATATTAATGATTTGTATGTATGTAAGTGTGCTTAACTTAGTTCACTTATTTTCTAGATAGTTTCAGATACATAACTTATAGTTTAGTTAAGTTCAGCTAAGAGCTCAAAGCTAATATGCAACTTACCCTCTTCTTCTTCTTCTTCATCTTCGCACATTTCGCGCACCTCCTCATCAGATAATGTCTCCTGATCCCTAAAAATATATTAAGACATTAAAGACCCGTCTTATAATGTTGGCAAATGCTACAGAACTTCTCATCATCCATCTCTTGATGTTCCAAATCAATATCAATGCTCAGATGTTCATCATCCAAGCCATCTATGGTGGGCGTGGGACTGTGCGATCTTTTCATAGCACCATCGTCTTGCTATAAGTGAACAAATAAATCATAAAATTCAGATTGTGTAAAAGAAAGTTACTTGCCGGCTCCTCTTCCTTTTCCACCTCCGACAGCGAGTCAGCATCGGCCAAATTATCCACAGCAATGGCCAAGAACACATTTAACAGTATATAATTGCCGCATATGAATAATATTATAAAGTATATACAAGCCAAGGCACCGTATGAGGAGACGCCGCCATAAGCATTAATGCCCACATACATGACAGCATTCCAATCCTCACCAGTCATGATCTATAATATAATTATTGATATATGAATACAAAAGCTGATATTATCTATGCATATTCTCACCTGGAATACTGTAAGCAGGCTCTGCCAGAAGCAATCGAAATTCATGCGATACTTCTCCTCCTCATTATAATTAAATCTACCACCAAAAACCTGCATGCCCAGCAATGCAAATATCACAATAAATAGGAAGAGCAGTAACAATAGCGAAGCAATTGATTGTATTGAATTCAATAGGGAAGCAACTAGATTCGATAGAGATCGCCAGTATCTAAAACAAGTGCATGTATTGATTACACGAAATATTTTAGATTATTCCACAACTCACTTGGTGACCTTGAAGACACGCAACAGGCGCACACAACGCAACACTGAGACGCCCAGTGGAGGCATCATTCCCGTTTTTGTCAGTAGCGTCTCGGAAATGCTGCCAATCACAACGAAACAGTCGAAGCGATTGAATAGCGACACAAAGTAGCCCTGGAATCCTAAGCTGTACATTTTCAGCAACATTTCGCATGTGAATAGCCCAATAAAGACCATGTTTGTATATTCTGCAATGAGAAAATTCAAATAATTACAATAAACATGACATTTTTCGTTTAATGAAATTATGAATAACAAAAATGAAAGTCGTCTGTGTAGAATTTAGGAAATGTGTGTATTGCATTGATGTACACTCACCCTGAAACTCATCCAGCCAATCCACCTGGCCATAGTGCTCTGTAGCAAGGACGCCAGTGTTCAGAAACACTAGCACAATGATCAGCCAATAGAATGCCTGCGATTTGACTGCCTTGCGACATGCTCGACGCATTCGTCGATTGACGCGATCGAAGTCCTTCTTCATTTTGCGCCAACGCGATTCGGTGACTTGCATTTCGGGCATCTCTTCTCCCATATTTTCGGTAGAATCCATTTCGTTCTGTTGCTTACCCTTGCCATCGGGCATTAGGCCGCCCGTCGCATCCGGCTCAATATCCTCGGCCTGGGTTATCCAGTCGAGATATCCGCGTAAATCCTCCTCGATTTGTTGCTTCTCGCGCAGCTTCTGAAAGTCGCCGCGATTCTTGGCCTTGTTACGCTCTTTGGAGAACTCGCCGGACAACACACCAAGAATCAGATTCATAACGAAAAATGCGCCCAAAATGACCATGGAAATAAAGTAAATCCATTGCCAGTCGCTGCCCATCGCGTCTTGTATCTGTGAGGGGGAGTGGAAATTTCTCATCAAGTTCTGTCTTTCCGTCTGCATTCTGAACCCGACGACAACTTTTGTACTACCAAGCAACTTACATAATACAAAACATCTGTCCAGCCCTCGAGTGTGACACACTGGAAGACCGTCAACATGGCCAGTCCAAAGTTGTCAAAGTTCGTAATACCGTAATTGGGTCCTACCCAATTGCCGTAGCACTTCATGCCATCAGGGCAAGCGTAGCCTACGCCGCAGGGTCTCATATCATCCTCGTATTCACCTAGATTCCGAGTTATTTGTTTGGGATTGTTTTTTTTTTTTTTTTTTTTTTTTTTTTTTTTTTTTTTTAGGTTTCATGCATTAGTGATGAGATGTACTATGAGATGAGATGTGATAATTGGGATGATAATGATTGTGATTCTGAGTTTTTGTCGTTGGGGTGAGCTTGTTTGTTTTTTGATTTTGTTGCGGAATATGCCGCCCATTTGTCCCATTTACTTAAAATTTCAACTAGCTCTATTAAGTAGAAGATTAGTTTAAATGCTCGGTGAAAATTGGACAGTATTTGTAATTTGTAGTGTTGTTTTTTAATTTTTCAGAGAATGGTGTCTTTTTCGCATATCTTTTTCGTTTTTTTTTTTTTTGTATGGATGTGTGGAAACTGTGTGTGTAGAGCATTTATGTCTTATTGAATTGTGTTGGATTGTGTTGCTGCCCGCAAAATCGTGCACTAATCTACTAATAATAGAGCTACAGGACGTTGAATTTTAGTGCGACATATCTGGTAGCATTCAAGACATTGAATGATATTCGTACAACGTATAAATATTGTACTGTACTTTAGATGTTGTTGGTTTTGTTTGTTTGTGCTTACCTGTTACCTCATCACGACACGTCTTATGCAATTTACCAGAGAACAACTCTAGGCCAATTATGGCATAGATAATGATTACGAATATGACCAAGAGTGCAATGTGAAACAGTGGCACCATGGCCTTTAAAATTGAATTAAGCACAACCTGTAGACCTGCGGAAAGCGTATGGATAGCCAATATATATATATATATAGATATAGTTTAAAGTGGAGTATGATTTACAATACATCAAGTGCGGTTTACACTGCGGTACACAACAAAAGCTTGTCACACTACACAGAAATTGATACTAAGTAAGAGTTCCTTTTGAAAACTTTTGTAAATTTTGGAAATACTCTGTTTATTGAAGCAATATTTGTATCCTATTTTCGAAAGTATTTTGTGTATTCTTAACATTATTTTAAAATGGAATAGTATTTAACCATATTCAAAATATGTTGAATACATTTTTTTTTACGATTTAAACGGACAATAAAAGAAACATAAAATGTATAATTGAAAATGTTTCCGACTGAATTTTACATAAGTAGTTCGATGTGTGTTTGCTTCTCTTATACAGCATTAAAGACTAATTCAAAGTTGCAATAAATATTTGACAGTTGAATTTAGAATAGTTATCTAGGTACTTTTAAAATCACTCTTTAAATATACTTTTTAACTCCTCTCTTTCTGTGTAGCATATTAACTACGATGTAGCCCGTAGTTTGTTCTGGTTTTGCTCTACAGGGACACAGTTAATTTTTAGTAAACTTTGGTTTTTGTCACATTTGTGGTGCAGAAAGCTCTTACTTGGTACACCCGATACAAGTCGCAGTGGACGCAGTACACGAAAGGCACGCAGCGCTTTCACATCGAAGGCATCCTTCATCAAATGGGACAGTGCTGTACTTATCGCTCTGTAAATTATGATAGGGCAGACAATTTCATACGTGTCTCAGTTTTGATTGAATTGGATATAAGGTAACATAGAAAATGGTTAAAACGAGACCGGAATGGGGCCTGGGCGCTTAGCGCTTTTAACTGGCATATTTTATATGCTTACCCTATAACTACAATTGTAAAATCTAATAAATTCCATCCATTTCTTAGATATGCACCATTATGTAACACAAAACCGTATGCTAATATCTTCATAACACATTCCGCTGTGAATATAACTAGGAATATATATTCAACTTTTTCCTAATTTGTGTGTATTACGAAATGATTTGTTTGATTGAATGGATGATGAATATTGGGGTGCAAATGAATGACAAGTGAATTGTGATCACGTTGGTGGTATGCATAAAAGACAGATGAGAGAAATATAAATACGATTAATAAACCACAATATCAGCAATTGTAATATATAATATGTATATAGCAAACGCCTCTGCAAAAGGGCCTCGACAAACTTACCAAGGTTTGATTCGTCACATTCGAATCGCTGCCCGGATAAGGCGTGTAAACGGCCAAGGCAATACAATTGGCAAATATGGTTAACAAAATAAGGAACTCAAATGGTCTAGCGGAAGTTAAGATTCAGAGTTAAGGATTATCAAAGTGATTTTGATTTTTCTTCAATAATAAATAATAAAATTCGCGATTGTTTGAACCATTGATTCGGGGGGTTTTTAGTGGTTATCTGTTAGATATCTGTTAAATACTTGAAGTCAAGCTGTTGAGTCAGTTCAGTGTTTTTATAATGATTAGATGATTATAAAGTAATTGGTTTACCATAATGAATAATCGATTGGTCGATATGTAAAATTATATTATTCTTGGCTTGCTGTTAATGGTAACGAACTAAAAGAATGGGCACCAGGATTTTTGTTATGCCGTACTGAATCAGTTTATACTGTAGAGCATTATAAATAAGAGTCCATCAGCAAAAAGGATACTTCCATTCGACGATGCGAATGCAGAGCGCTCGTATGGGATTCTTAAGGCCCAGGCAGAAGAGGGCGCGCTGTGGTCGATCCGGCTGCGGTTTTCCGCGTCGCTGCGGTCGCTTTTGGCCGGCAGCAGCACCCGCTTTTTGGCCACCGGCGCCGCTCGGTCCAATTGTGGTGCCGTTCATTGTTTCCGGAATGTTTGCAATGCCCATGGCATCGATGCCTATGTGTGGGGTAAAAGAATTTCAGCAGCTAACAGATATTCAATTATGTATATTGAACTCACCCATAATGTTGGTGCCGCCGCCCATATCCGTTTGCGGATTGTTGGACGGATCGCCGCCGAGGCCAGCACCACCGTTGCCATTGGGTGTGAAGGTGCCGCCGCCAGCGGCACCTCGCTCAAAGTCCATAATGTTAAAATATTTGCCGGCACCGCCGCCAAAGTTATCAATCAGCTCCGCGGAGCTGGAGTAGAAGGGTGAGAATGCTTGTGTATCGTCCTCCTCCTCTTCGTAATACTCGTCCACCTCCCCGTCGTCGTCGTCGTCGTCTTCAGCGGCGTCTTCTTCCTCGTCGTCGTCGTCGTCGTCCTGTTCGTTATAGTCGTAATGCTGTGCCAGCTGCTCCTGCTCGTCAATATCAATAGTTGTGCCCTCGGGCTCGTCTTCCTCTTCGTCGTACTCGTCGTCGTCGTCAGCGTCGCCGTCGCCGTCGCCGTCGCCCTCGCCGTCGTCGTCCTCCTCAGTAATTCTACATGTCCTCCGTATGGAGGGCCGTTTATTGCGCGTATTCCTTCTTACAATGACATCGGCATTGTCATCCACATCACCAACATCTTCGAGCGAATCGTTGCCACTAAACGTTGCTCCTGCAATAATTCGAATCTCATCATCATCCGCATCCTGGCGTCGCTCACTGATGCTCTCGCAGTCGGTGTTGCCGGCGCCCGCTGCTGCAGCTGCTGCCTGCTCCTTAGCTGCCGCTGCAACGGCTGCAACAATTGCCGCTGTGCGTAAGGTTTGTGAGCTAAGATCGTCGGGGTTATCAGGATCTTCGTCTTCGCCGTGCTCACAGTCGTCGTCACCAATAAAGCTGCTCACATCCCCAACGCCAAAACCATGCAACGTGCTGTTGTCGCCGGTAATGTCACAGTTGCAACTGTTGCTGCTGCTGCTGTCGCCGCCAATGGCACTGTAGCTGCTGTCGTCGTCCCTGGGACCGCTGCTATAGCTACTATTGGTGCTGCCAGCGCTGGTCACACTATTCTGCGGCTGCTGTTGCCACGCCGACTGCGCTGTCCCTGTCAAGACCTCCTCGGGCGTCAGACGTTGACTAACGCTGCCTGTTCCGCCTCCGCCGTTGCCGCCGCACGAGGTGCAACTTGATTTGCGACGCTGTCGTTTACTGCCACCGTTGCCGGCGCTTACTGTCTCGCTGCCGTTGTTATTGTTTTTGTGCCGGCGCTGCTTAAAGTCGAGCTTGTAGGTGCTGTTGTTTACAATTTGACTGGTGACGGTGCTGAGAGCAAGCTCAGTGTTTGCCCCACGTATCCTTGTCGAGCTACCCGCTGTAGTATCCTCGCTGCTGGCGATTGCCTCAAGCGGACAACTGTTGGTGGCATTGGGGGAGGGATTGGAAATATAAGACAAAACTTTAGTATTACTGATTTTTATTATTATTAATTTATACTCAGACTACATACTCATTGGATGCATTTGCCAAAAATAAATCATTTTCACAACGATGCTGTGGATACGAATTATAAATATAAACTGTAATGGGATCAGTTGGTACTGACTACAAAATAGTCGAATCCCATTTTGTTGCTTACCAAGAGTTCTGGTCGAATTCTTTAGTAATGCATTTTGCGATGCTGGTAACTTTTGGCAAAAAAAAATTATTAAATCATTAATTAATGACTCCATTATTTTTAGAGGTCATAAATAAGCCCAAATAAATTTTAAAAACTTGGAAATGGCGTATCCCACTGCCCTTTTCTTTATACCTCATTTAGTATTATTTGATAATAATATAAGTTTCAAAAAGGTGTTTTCGTTATGTCTCTTTGGCTTCTTCATATTTTCATCTCATTACATTCGAGTCTGGTATATTCTACTGGTGATAGGTTAAGAGATGGAACAGATTTCAGCGTTGCATTAAGAAAAATTAATAAATAATAGCTGACATAATAAGAGAGCCAATCAATCATTCTAGATTACTGGCATATTTTAGAATGGAGAATAGTATTTATTTTATTATGATTTAATTTTCGTTTCTACTTTCACCGACTTCAAAATCGAATATATCCCCCAATAGTTATATTCCATGAGTTTTTTCTCAAATGACCTTAAACTAGGGGCAACATGCTTTAGAACTGCAACAGTCATGCCCTATAATATAATATCATAATTACTATTACATGCGTCATTATACTCTTACACACACACACACACACACACACACATACATACAGAGAGACTTACACAGTGAGACGAACAGCGATTTACAACACATAGTTACGATAGTTAGTTTACAATAGTTAGATATGGTTAATATGGGAGTGTCGTTGGCTAACTTACTATGCCCTAGAATTCCTAGAATTCCTAGAATTCGTATGTTCCAAATAATCAAACTCTTGCATTGCATTGTAAATGAATTTCTTTTCGTGCTCCTGCTGGAGTTGCAAATACCTTTGTTGTAGCACCGTTTGACCCGTTGTTGTTGCTGTTGCTGTTGCTGTTGTTGCTGTTACCGCTGATGGTGATGTAGTTGCCCCTATGGATATGGGCACTGGTATCGTTATCGTCGGTGATCGATGCTGATGATGATGCTCCGGCCTGACAACGATCACCTCTAGATCACTTTTCGCTGTGCTCGCCTTCCGATTATATTTACGACTGCCCCGCGTCTGCGTCTCAGCCTTCAAATAGCGACGCGATGTTGCTGGCGATGTGGGCGATGGTTTGCGCTCAATCACCAGCGTATTATCATCATAGGCTATGCAATTCACCAGCTCCCCGCCACCCATTGTTGTTGTTGTTGTTGTTGTTGTCGTTGCTGTTGTTGTTAGTGGTAGTGGTGGTGGTACTGCTGCTGCTGTTGCAGTGGGCTCATCGCTGGGGTCATAAAGTTTCGCCTCCCTTTGCCGCTGAAACTGAAGCTGGCGGCGACGCTGGGAGGAAGATGTTGTTGCTCCATTGCGGGAACTGTGTGGCTCGCTGCCAAGTGATTGCTGTTGTTGTGGGTGTTTGGTCAGGCATGATTCATCAATTGTTGTGGGCGAGAAATCTGTGGTTGGTTCCCTCTGCCTAGCTTTATGCTTATCCTTAGCCTTATTGTTACTGTTTTTATGATTTAATTTATTATTGGTACTAGAACTATCCAAGGCATCGTATTTGTTAATTTGCTGTTGCTTTTGCTGCTTATGTTGTTGCTGCTGTTGTGCCTGCTGCTGCTGCTGCTGTAGTTGTTGTTGTTGCTGTTGCTGTTGCTGTTGCTTTTGCTGTTCTTGGGCTGTTGGTGATTGTTCTTTTTGCTGCGCTGACGTTGCATGCTCCTTATGTTCTCCTAGTTTAATAGTTTATGATTTGTGTTATTGGGCGAGTTGTTACTTATTAAAGCATCAATGTTAAGTGCATATTTATACAGTAGAGGTCAGAAAGTGCGGAGTAAATCTATTATATTTAAAATGGTTTGTGATTGAAGATTGCCATTGCACTACTACAAAAATATATTTATACATTTAATATGTAATTGCTATCATTTTTGAAATTGTACCCAATTTTCTTAAAATCAGATTTATGTAAAAATCTTCAAAATAATATAAAATTAGGCAAAAAATATATAATCTGTCAATTGAGGTAACCACTGATAATTGCACATTTTTCTAAAGAAACTACTTCATTTTAAAACGTATACTTTTTGAATTTAAAGTAGTAATCCTTTACATATATTTATGAACTTATTTTTAATAATTTTTATGGAGTTATACATTGGTATTTGAATTTCATCTAATCTGTCTAATTTATAATTTCTAAGCAACAGACAACTCAAATGATATGCACTGTTAATAGTTTTTTTTTTCTTATATTAACTAAAATACGAAAAAATATATGATAAATGATATTTAAAGTGTAGCGCTGACAAGTTTGATGCATGACATTGTTATTACAACGATGTGCAAATGTGAATATTACTCATACGCCATCAGTATGCCATTTGGTACCTGTATTCATATTTGAAGTTTCCTTCCCACGACTAAATTGATTTCTGCTTTCATTCACAGCACTTTCGAGAACTGCTCTATAAACGCGGTCCCATTAAATGCGGTCAACGTCAGCCAGTCCAACAGGTGAGCTGTGTCCCAGTCTACCCTTCACACACATTCCCATGCAAATTGTGCTTGCTCACTTTCTCACTCACTCATGCACACGATTTCTCTCTCTCTCTCTCTCTCTCTCTCTCACCACTTGGCATGGCCTGCTAAGAGCTTTTTTTTATCGTTGTTGTTTGCCACAGATAAATTGAGGGGGTTTGTTTTTTGTGTTATTATTATTTCGTTAGACGGTGGTGCAATTGTTGCTCTTTGGACGTTTTAATGACGGTTTGTGATGTGCTCCTTGTTAATTGTCTAATAAAACATTTAAAATTTGGCATTTGTTTAAGTCTGGTATGGTTTGGTTTTGGTTCTACTGTTATAGATTTTTGTGGCTTATGTCTTATCAGCCTTTTCTTTTTCAATTATTGAATTTCGCTTATTTCCATGCGGCTGCACTACACAGAATTGCCATTAGTGCTGATAACTTATCATTGATTGGCGCGCTATATATAAATCCATACCATTTACACACACACACACGCATGCAAAGCGCCTGTGTCTATGTGTGTGAGTGAGCCTGTGTGTGTGTGTGTGTGTGTGTGTGCGTGCGCATCAAAACAAAAACATACGCAATGTTTACATTTTCTTTGTTGTCGCAACATTTTTTTTTTTTCGGCCAGCAGAAACTGTCAAATGGGTAATCAACTCTGGTGCTCGCTCTCTATATGTCTCTCTATCCTTCGCTCATTTTCTCTCTCTCTCTCTCTGTCCTCTCTCTTCTCTCTCTTTTGGTTTGCAGCAAAGCACATTGTGCTTTGCAGCAGCCAAAAAAGTTTCGAGCCAAGTGTCACAAAAGCCTTTTTTGCTTTCACTGAATTTCAGCTACTGCTGTGCTCTCAACGCCCTGCCTCATCCCGCGGGGACCCACAGTCGCATTCGTCACTGATTAAAGTTTGTGAAGTGCTAACCACAAGTATGGTGGGAATGGTTTGGTTGAATGCCTGGCATTTAGTCGTATTGGGGTCAAGTGCGCGCGTCTAAAAACTAATTTGCGCGTTTATTTTATGAGTCGCTTGGGGAAAATGCAAAGCATACTTTTTAGCGTCCGCAAACATTTCCCTGCAACAGTAAACGCTGACCGATTGACCTACCCAGGCATATGTAATAAGCACAAGCTCACACACACAAGCTCACACACACACACACAGACACTAGAACATGCACATGCACAACACACATACACATATACACACACACACACGTGTGAAAAATTTCAGACGCAGTACGTAGAAAAGCGAAAGCGTTTTTTTCTTTCACAGCAGCCACGAAAATTGGCCTTAAGAACACTAATTTCACAGGCGTTTTGGGTTTTAGATTGTGTTAGATTTCATAAGTTTTACATTGGCGTTAGTTATTTGTAATATTATTATTTCTTTTTCTTTGTGGTTTCTCCACGCAGTCCAACTGGACCATTAGCAACGTGAACGCGTTAAAGGAATCAGACACAAAAGCACACTGTGCAGGAATCGTTAGCTTTTCGCGTGGCAACCGTGAAAATGTTGACATACAACGATAACAGCTTTTCCCCCGCAAGCTTTACAGTTAAAAGCTGGCCTTATCGATTGTTGTTGTGCTGCTGATGAGGCCAGCTTGGTTGTGACACTGACTCAAGAGGTTTGTGTATTAAATAAAGAGTTTCTTGGTAAAATTTCAAAATGCAATTTGTAATAAAAGTTATCAAATATTGCGAAAGATGAAGAAGTTAATGACGAAATTCTATTTATTTATCAGCAACTGGCAACATGGAAAAGTAGAGAAAGTTCAAAGTATTCGACAAGTATTTATTTAGAAAAGCAATTATCTGCAAAATTAAAACCTACTATTAACTATGCTTACTTGAAAGAAAACAATTTTAGGATATCATAAATCATAAATTGAAACTCTAATAATAACACAATTCAGATATTTCTCGATTTTTAATGTAAATATCAAAAGAATTTAATTCATATAATTAACTTTGTTTACAAACAAATATAAATACCATTAAAAATGCAGACATTTTAATGATTGTTTCATTTTCTTTTTGATTTCAACAACTTTTGAAAAAAAAACTTGTGAATAAACTGAATCTATTTCTGATATTTGTGGCTCTTGCTCGCACTTGCATTTGTTGTCAGACGCTCGGCAAACAGCTGTTGGAAAATAGCGCATGCGCTGAAGACTTTATGTTTCTTTTTGACAGTTGCAGAGTGTGAGAACCCAAGAGAGACCGTACACAGACAGAGAAGGAGAGAGAGAAAGAGAGAGAGAGAGAGAGAGAGAGAGAGAGAGAGAGAGAGAGAGAGAGAGAGAGAGAGAGAGATAGTGGCAGTCCACTCAGAATTCATTGTCAAATTCCGTTTGACACTTTTACGGATTAGAATACATTTGCTTTGCCATTTTCTCCTCATTTTTCTTCTGCTATGTGTTACAGCTGACTCATCGCCGCAATTTCTTTGCATAAACCAATAAATACCAAAAAAAAAAAAAAAAAATACTTTGATATATTGCTCATGTGTTTTCACATTTCATGAGCTCTCTACAGTATGCTAATGAGCTACATCCGGCTGGAAATAAGCAATAATGAGGTAGACTTCTGTATTATTTCGAAACATGAAAACAAATGTTCACAAATTGTCCGAACTGCTTCAGCGTAAGTTAACCCATTAATTTTATCATTCTTGAGGTGGGTAATGACTCAAATTGTATATTCTGTAGTTGTAGATACGAAAAGCGTTGCCAATTGATACTTTTTAAGGAGCTCTGAATTCAAACTGATACAGATTATTATCTGATTGAGTGTTTGGTGAATGGCATATCTGAGCATTTGACAATGATTTTTTACTGCATAACGGCTTATTGAAAGAGAAACCTGGAGAAATTACAGCCTTTAAGATCAGACCTACTATTTATTATTCTTATCATATGCATTTTTTTTTGCCAATACAAACAAATTTTTGTTTTATCGAAATCTACGTCTTTTTTTTTAACTGAGAGTTCTTTAAATGATTTTAAATTATTCCTAACAATTTATAATCAAAGACACACTATCCCAAGATTTTAATATAATACAACAATTTGAAAATTTGTACTCAATTTCAAACTATGTGAAATAAAAACAATTTATTTGTTGGGAAATTTAAGGCACAAAGTAAAGTTTTTTATACTTTTTTACCGAAGGTTGCAAATCGATAAAGCCACATATCTCTCGAAATGGTAAGGCTACGGTCTCCGAATTTGGTTTGCAGGTTGTTGGCGATGTCCTCCAAAGATCAGCATATGCCACGCCCACCTCCGCCGCCCTCAGTCTGCCGCCCCGAAAGTTTTATGCCAATGCCCATATTTCGGAAAGTGTAAATCGATAAATCCGCATATCTCCCACAAGATAGCGTGACCAACATTGGAATTGAACCGGCATATATGTTTTTAGACCGTGCCCTTCCTTTTAGACCATACATCTTCCACAATTTGTAAGCTATATTCACCAAATTTTGACAGAATATTACTGGTAACTCTCCTAAGAGATCGATAAAATATTGAATGGCCATATAAGACCATATATCTCACACAATTTAAAAGCTAGAGTGACCAAATTTCAAAGGTATATTGTTAGTAACACCTGTAAAAAATCGTTTGCTTATAAATTTATGAATATCTCATCATGTTGGTCATCAGCTGTCAATTTCTTAGGCAACTCATTAATATTTGTTGATTATTCATTACAAGATTTTACAATTTGTTTAACTTGAAATTGAATATCTTTTTATTTGTATATTTGTGTTATTTGTGTGATCAATACTGAAGGATGCAAGGCACATGAGATACATATTTTCTTGTAAATCCAATTTCATATGACCGATAAAACGTAAATGCCGATTTTGTTTAGCTGCATTTTGGCTAAGTAACTATGTATACATATTATATATATTATATATATATATATTATAAGTTTAAGAAAAGTGTGTGTTGTATTGTATGTGTGACGCTTTGGCTGTTTGAATGAAAAATGTGTTGCTAAATATTATTGAAAACAACAGAGAAACGCCAGAGTTGCCAAATAGTAGGCACCGCAACGTCAGGCCAAATAGAGGAGATGGGGCAGGGAGAGGAATAGGGGTAGTTGGGGGGCAGGTTCGTCGGTCATTTGGTTGCTTGGGCAAAATACTCTTTCCTTGCCCGCACTTCTATTTATAGACCAAGCACACGTAGTTGGATCTGTCGATGCGATTGTGGTGTTGTTGTTGCTGTTGTTGTTCATGTTGCTGTTGTTAGCCCCAATTTTCAGTAGCCAGCAGACAATGAAATTAAATTTAGCTTAATTGAATTGCCTTTAGATCAGAAACTATTAGGATACGCCCGAGAAATTCATAAATACAATGCAAGCAAACATTACTCAAAACTATTAGCTAAATGCAGAGCACAAATAGTTGTAGCGCCAGTTTACCATATAAGTCAATATACATACATATATATTATATACGTACAGTAATTTGCACTTGCTTGTTCTACATTTTACTTACAAGATATCAATTCATTCCCTCGTGGCAATAATAAAACAACAAAAGAAATACAGGCAGCAATTTTTATGTGTCCGTCGTACGTAGAAATCCGTGCCAAAGGCAGAGGCGCAGCATACGTGGCGTTGATATTTTTAACTCTACGAATTCGTTTTTTTTTATATATTTTTTTCAGCTAAGAAAATTTGCTTTTGTTACTGCATATTAAGCCGAACAAAATTATATTTTTATTATAACTTTAACAAACTAGGTATTAACATTTATTAATTTTGCTTGCCAACAAATTTTCAATTTGGTCAAGCATATATGATTATGACAGCGCACTGTATGCTTATTATAGATATAATATAACTACATATACATATATACACGAATATGTATGATTTCTTTTTAGGTACACTATGAACTTTCGTTATAATATATCTTTTATAGCACTTTATATGATTTATTCAACAATTGTTAAATAAGTTTCTTAGCAATTTAACTCGAATTTGCTTTGGAAAATCTCGAGTAGTGGCTATCAAATAATTTTCTTCACCCGCACAGAAAATATAATTTGTGTGTGTAGCTTAAAAATAAATCTGAACACACACGAGCGCGTTGCACGGCGATTGGAAGACCGCAAATGCGCCGAGCAGACAAAATAACGCCAACGATCAGCCGAGAACTGTCAGTTTGATGGTGAGATCTTTTAATGTGGCTCCTCTCTGGTATTTTTAGGTATTTTTTCTTGTTTCTTGTATTATTTAGGTAGTTTTTCATTTATTTTTTTATTGGTGAGCTCTGCATTTAATTTCGAACTCAAAACAAAAATTTAAAAATACAAAATGTAAGTTTTAGATGTCAGCTGGTTAACTTACAAATGTATGCAATCTTCTTATTGTTCTTTCTTGCTTAATATCCTTATGTTCTATTGATATAAAATAATACTTAAAACAGTTGGATTAATTCTAGTGTTGTTACAAATTTGTGAGTGAATTAATAACATAACTAAATATGTTGATCTTTGACGTCCTCTAACTTTTTCTCTCTACTTGCCGCTCTTCAGATTTTGATACCTACAAATCTAGTCCTTACTGAATTAAGAAGCTAACGTGTACTTCTCGGAAAGGGTATAGAATATGTATTTCAAAGCTTTTAAAGCATAGAACACAACCGCTATAAAAGAGCTTTTCGCCTGGATGTGATTATCGAAACTTTGTTAAGCTTTTTGTGTTCAGCTTTTTAGCAAACAATCATAATTAATAATTATATTTAACTAATTTTGAAGTGAAACAAATGTAACATTTTAATATTTTAATTCATTTAAAGTAGTATTTATACTAGATTTAAATGGAATTTACTTAGCTCATAATAAATAGACAATAATTTATTTAATTAAAATATTTTACAGCTCAAAATGTTGCTTTATATCTCCACATACCTGTCTTCAAAGTGCCAGGGGATAACCTATATAAATCTGAGTAACATGCACAAAAACTTTCATAATTACCGACTGAAACAAAAACAGCGCTGAAAATCTAAATGGCAATATACACAACAACACACATTAATGCACAACAACCGCACACACACAACATATAAACATAATATTTATGTATGATTTTGTCGGTAGAATGCCGACTCTGAGCAAGACCAACTTTTGTCTGCCTGTCTGGCTCTCTTTCTCTCTTGGTGAATGTGTGGCTTATTTACAGGAGTGGAATTTGTAAGCAGTACCAGTAACAACAACAAGAACAACAATAAATTAGGGCAACAGGAAACGACTCACAGATTGTCTTTGTGCCGCCGACAAGCCACTTGGCATCTGGTTGCATATAATTATGCACATGCTAATGATATAACAAAAACAACTATGAAGAACTGGCAAGTCTGGCCTTGCGAAGTTTGTATACTCTTTAAAATAAATGTAATAATAAAATACATGCATAAATACTGAAGCAGCTTGTATGAATCCACTTATATTGTATATTCATTGAAACAGTCATTTTCTTAATCAATTTACATACCAAGAAATATTTGTCATGTCCTAAATATGATATATGTATATCTGTGATTGTATTAATTAAAAATATGTATATATTTATATTATTTGTCCTTATTATGATTGTTTGATTCGGCTCAACTACCAATACAACATTTTCATAGCCCTCGGCAGTGTATTATGAATGAAGTGAATATGTTATGAATATGTTTTGAATATTTCAAGAGACATTGAGTGCCTCACAGCGACCTCATATTGACTCATGGATTCAAAGCTGAGTATGCGCGTTGTTAACTGTTAGTTAATTAAAACTTTTTGCCTTGCATTAGCCACAGAAAGCTCTTGAAACAAAATTCGATTTGTTTTTTTGGTTAGAAGCATATTTGCGGGCAATTGTTAAGCTAATTGCATTAAAATAACTGACAAGCGGGACAAAAACACACACACAGATAAACGCACGAACATTGCATGTCCTGGCGGACTTCATTATAAGTTGCAAGTTACGGCAACAAAATGTTAAAGTTGATAATTTTCTGGACATTTAAACTGTAAACTGGCATTTCATACTTGGACCTTTGGCGTTGCTGGATGGGGTGTGAAGAGGGCGGATCGGAGACAGCTACTGCAACAATATACATAAACGTTACTGCTGCAGTGGCAGCGGCGGCAGTTACTGCAACTGTTTGGCCAGGACTCTCGATAAAGTTGCGCAAAAGGCAATTCCCCATGGAAATTAATTTGTGTTGCAATGTGAAAATTGTGCTGAAAATGAGATTTTTTGTTTGTGTCTGTCTTGTTCGGTTTTTAAATGTGAATACTTTGGCTATTTGAATTGTCTTGCAGCGTAGTTTATATGAGATGTTTTACTGTCGAGAATTTTCTTAAGCACAGCTCGCTTTTGTTTGCATTCCCATCTCTTAATATTCGTATTCCTCTTCTAGAGTCTGGTTTATCTTTGGCACTTAAGCTTCAAATTTGGATTTTTTTTACATTATCAGTTTTGCTATACAATTTATATAATATTTCATATTTTTCCATTTTCCCTTTGTCTAAAGCCCATATTTACATTTGGCTCTGTGCTTCCCTCTATGAGCTGATGTATGGTCAATGGGGGTGGTGTTTTACCACCCACAGTTTAAGCTATTGAATTTTTGTTTTTTATTAAAAGTTCAAAACATGCCAGAGAGACAAACAAATGTAGGACTCGACAGTGGGGGGAATTACGTGAAAAACGAACCAGCATTTAACCCAAAACTCGCTGTGTCCAGACATTTAAATTGCGTTCACTTAACCACCCCGACGCGATCCCTCTTTAACCTACTTGCCCCTTTTATAGCTGGTATATTGCAAAAAAATGCGGTGCTTTCAGTCTGATTGAGCAAATAAAAATGTATAAATATTTTTGTTATTCGTAGCTATAGTTTTTAATTAAATTCGCATAAATGGCAAATGCGTCAAATGGATTATTTAGATAACGAATACTTTTTATGTTTTGTGCCTTTCGTTTAAAATAAGCTATGCATTTATATTGCTCTGTTAGTTGTCAGCTGCCCATTGTTTGCATTTGTTTTTTGGTTATTGATTTTAGTATTGGATTTTCTCATAGTTCTCCTTATAGCCTGTTCTAATTTTTATTTGATATTTATTTTTTTAATTAGTTAGTTGACAATAATATTAACAACAATTTTGTGATATATTTTTTTTGTAAATAAAACCGCAATACATAAATTATTAATAAAATATACATCTAAGTCATCATCTAAATACATATAAATCAACAAGGATATTCGGGCATTTAAAAAATAAATATCTTTGCATTGCAACTTTGGTTATTTTATCCTCAACACCATTTTCAAATATGTGTATACAAGAAATGCTGAGTGTACGAGTACAAGTATATTTGAATTGGTTCGAGAATATATTTTGCTACTCAGCTGCTCTGTGGTAGTTGTAGATGCAGCTGCATGTTAAACAAAACAATCAGGACACGCATGGCGAAGGCATCGATTCATTTCGACGCTGTATGTGGTCAGTCAATAAAACTGTTTCCAAAAGGGAATTAACACGCACTCACTCTCACCGCGCGCCCCGCTCTCAGATTGCGGCTTTGTTGCTGCGATATAGTCACAAAACACTTTGTCTCACTTAATTTTTCTCTGGGCAACTGGCATTTTTTTCCTCCGATTTTTTCTCCAGCCGAATATTTCCTTTTTTTTTTCTTTCATTTTGTCCTGCTATGCGGCAAACAATTTCAATTTAAATTGCCAGCTTTGCTTACCTTTTGCAGTGCCCTGGGTACACTTATCAGTGTCAATAAAAGTCTAAGGGGACTTGCAACACAGCAGAAAAAAACAAATACATAAAAAAATTGAATCGACCCGAGAATGTTGCGAGGCATACGAGTCGTAGTAGAGGAAAAAAATTCAGACACAAAAAATTCTAGATAAATGGCAACTCTTCTCTGACGACGGCTGGACACATAAATGTCCTGTCTAACTCGAGCTTAAAGCGAAATGTGATTTGCGAGCGTAACGCCTTCCGCATTGGGCGTGGCTTAATTAAGCATTAAGGGAGCAAAAAGAAAACATTTAAGAAAATCATTTATGAAGGAAGTGCGCAGCAGGCGAGGCGTGAGTACAAAGCCACATACACTGATAAAAACATTTGACAAACAAAAATATTTTAGTATTTTATTAAAAGGAATCTTGCAAGTTGTCGGTGTGCAGAATGTTTGTTTCAATAAAAAGAATAGCGCTTTAGGATACTACATATTTGAAAGAGTTTGTGATGTGATGTTTTTGCTTGAAGTTTTTCTTTGCGTGTACAATGAGTAGAGCTGGGCCGTTGTAGAGCAAATGAAGTCACGGTAATAGTCACAGCAACAGTTCCACACAAGCAAGGCGCAGCTTGTGTTAATTTCACGCTGCTTGTTTTTGTGGCAATGAAATAAAAACCTTTATTATAGTGTGGCTAATAATTGTGAAGACAAAAGGCAGTAACTGTAGTCTGCCAATGTGTGAGTATGTGTGTGTGTATCTACACTTTCATGAGAGACTGTATGTGTGCGCCTGAATGGGTGTGTGTGTCTGTGTGTGTGCAGCCATCGTCACTGCCATTTACGCCGCATGGCGCCGTTTAATTAAGCAATAGGCAACGCTCGAGTAGCTGCCACAGCGATTCGATTGTCGGTTTGCTACTGGGCAGCAGTCCACGCAGCTTGAGTGTTGCAATTATGCTTATGATTAATGTGTCCGTATGTGTGTGTGCATATGTGAGAGTATGATTTCGAATTTCGGCTAACATAAGACCATTGAATAGCATGTGAGATGCAGTTGCCTAGATAGCCCAACAGCTTTTTAACACTTCTTACACTGGCTTTGGCTTAAGTCCGTTTAAAAGCCAAGTATTGAATTTTTGCTAAAAATTTCAGTTGCTCCTATTCCTTAATAGAAATATTACATACTTACTTAAACCATATATAATAAATATTAATCTATTTACGAGTGGGTCTTCAAACTGCTGTTGCTTTAAGGGTCACATCTTACAGGGAATTTATGTTTTGTAAGCAAAACTTTTACAATACACAATGCACATTGCCACCTTGCACCACACGCCCACTGCCGCCCATTCGAAAGTTCGAGTACGAAATAATATCGTACACATCGCATTTTTAGCTCAAGTTTGCAAGAAAACAAAATGGCGTGCAAAGCGGAAGTGCACATTAGTTGTATGCAAAAGTTTGCACTTTGCTGAAGGTATGAAAAAGTAGCAGCAGAAGGAATACACCACAAGGTGGCGGGAAACTACCGGTAAGTCGGGGTCTGTGCTCAACTTATGTACAGCAGCCCAACAAATAGAAATTTGTGGATCATGCTTGACTGTCAGCTGGCCCCGGGAACTGTAGCCCAGTAGCAAAACTCAGAATCAGAACAGAGAGCCCGCAAAGTGGTGCGAAAATTTGTGCACACCTGTGCGAAAAATGCTTTCAAAAACTTCGCTGCATTTTCTTATTTCTTACATAGCTTATGCCCTGCTTGCTAAAGGGAAAAATGGGTATACGGAGTATAGTTAGTAATTTTACATTTGCCATTAAATCGCATGTTGTTCGCCCAAAAATCTAAAAAAAAATCTATATTTTTCTGGCTCTAAATATAAATTGTATATATGTATGTAATTTTGCCAGATTCCCTATCTCTTTTCAGTACTCATTTGACTTAAATAGAGTATTACTCTGCGGATAATTTCTACCTGACATAATGTTGTATGTTTGTATTTGTTGTTAATAATTTCTCGACAATGGAAGTTTTTGAATAGTTTGACAAAGTGGCGTATTCGTTGCATGCATTTCAATTTTCATACCTTTTTTGTTGAATTTTCTGGTAGATAAGCAAAGTTTAAAATATGCATGTAAATTGATAAAAGCTATTGTAGACCAGTCACGATTCTAAAGTAGAACAGTATCTAATATTCAGCCTGTCTGGCAGGTTGTTGCCTGTCTGTCTGGCAGAGCCTTAAACAGTTCGGTAATGGTACCCAAAGAGAGAGAGAGAGAGAGAGAGAGGCATCGATATTTATTATTCAGCTGCAAAGGGGCAGTGCAACTGCCACATGATGCTACTTTTGGAAGCAAATTGGGCTAAAGAATTGCATGGAAACTAAAGCATTATGCAATATGTGAAAACAATTCGCTCCATTTAATTTTGATTACTTTGTTTGATTTGAGTTATTTTAATTTTATTATTTGCGTGAAGGGGGAAATGAGAATTTTATGAATTTATTAATTTCAGGAATGAAATATATTTTTATCATTTTGCATTCATTTTTTTTTACAAAAATAGTACTTATGGTTATTGCAATTAAAACATTTGACGAAAAAAATAACTCATAATATTTAATATTTTATTCATAAATATGCATGTAAATGTGCGAAAATGAATTTTCGCTTATGACTAATTTTGATAAAAATTATTTAAGTCATTTTATAAAAATCAAACACGAATATAAGTGCAGAATCTAGGTATTAATTATTAAATATATTGTATATCCACAATGGAATGAACACAAAAAGACACAATAAGTACAAACTATATTTGATTATCTAGAAAAGAAATACAAATTAACACTTAATCTTTGCATTTGCATTAAGTATTTAGTCATAAATAATAATCTGCAGTAATATTTGCCAGAATATATTATATGAGAACAAACGTACCAATCGCCACAACTATTATCCTTATGGGTATGTTAACTGTCACATGCAAATAGTCCATTCTAAAATAAAGTTCTATTCTTTTGAGTTGCTTAATCGAAGCATTTAGTACATTCATTATAAACATTTTTTCTGAACCGAAATGAGATAAAATCATTTATTTGTTTAGCCACGCCTATGCAACAGTTGCTGCTGACATTGCCGCCCGCACATCTGGAAACCTAATAAAATTTATGGACGAGCACACAAACAGCACAAACAGTTCACAGTTTCGTTGGGTGCCTTCTCAACCTAACAATTTGCCAGCCGTTGCGGCTGCTTCGAGTGGAAACCAATAAATTTCATGTTCGCTACAAAATGGGCGAGCGTCTGTCATTAAATTAACGCTAATTTGTTTAGTGGCGTCTTGGGAGACATTGAAAATAGAAAAGTGTCAACGAAAGTGGGCCCCAAAGTCAACAAGGACCACGTGGCGTGCACTTAATATGATGCCAGTCTCTCTGATTTATATGTTATTTTGAACAGCGACATACATTTTTAAATGAAATTAAAGAACAGTACCAGCTCAACTGCAATGATTATCCCAAGTTTCAACTGCTGTTGAATGATTCATTCAAATCATTCGAATCAACTACTCGTATTCGACAGCAACTGCTTAATGCAATGCGCATTGTTACCTCAGGAAGCAATAATTACGTACGTTATGTAATCTAATATCCGTCTAATGTAAGCAGTCACACACGGACACACGCATACACACACACGCACATACACACACACACACGCATCACATCACACACATCACATTACACAGACTGCATTCAGACGTTGCTAGTTGTCTTCTCCTGTTAACCTTCTCTCAGCCTTGCCACAGTAAACGACGTGTCTTTTATATATTTGTATTACATACATTGTCATTGTTAAAGTGCTAATAAATTTTTGGCATGCAAATCTCGCATGTGCCGTGTGCATTGCATAGCGACTTCAGGGTGGATCGGTGGGGTTGAGTTTTTTTTAAATATCAGTCAATTTAGATTAATGGTAATGATACTGACTGGCTTAATAACTTGCAGAGGATACATTTCAATTTATATCTAGTTCAATTTAAACTACATAAAATGTAAAATATATAATTAAATCTGATGGAAATTAAATTTTAATTAAAAAAGACCTTCAGTTGAAACTCGATTGATTTGCGTTTACTTGGCATAATAAATGAAATTTTAATAGTTGAAGTTTTAGATATTTAGTCGATTCAGAATTCACAAATATAATGCGAAATATTTATATTTCTTATAAAATTATAATATAAATTTAGAAATCGAACTATTCTAGTCAAATTTATATTAAGTAGATTATTATTATTATTACCTATTGTAGATATGTATGTCTTTCACGGCTTTCATATTTCATTAATTAAAAGAGGTCACTAATAAATTTTTTTTAAATATTCTTTACATCTGTCTAATAATATTTGTAAAATCTCAAATTACTCTACACCAAAACACATATAAATTATAATTAAAATATAATAATATATTATAGGTATGTCACAATATTACTAAATACTTAAATGTCTGTCACCCTAGTGGTATAATCCTGCAATTTATGTGACTTTAATTGCAGCTGTGTCTGGCAGCACTTTACTCGAAAAATTGTTTATTTTATTGTTATTTAATTTGGGACAATGCTCGTTTTTTACATTTGTCGTACGCCTAGCTATGCCATATAGTAGCTGCCATTTAGTATAACCATATATAAAGCAATGTTTTCTATATAAAACTGCGATTTATGCTCTGTACAAAACAATTTCCAACAATAACAAAGATAGCAAAGATTTTGGGCTGCCCAAAAAGACATTGAATGAAAATTTATGTTGGATGCGTGACCGTAAATGTTGTGTGCGTGATAAATCAATTTCCATTGCATTTTGTAATTGTGTGCAATTTGCTGAGGTTTCGGGCGGGAAATGAGACACAACGTGTGAGTGCCGCACACAATTACAGCAACAGGAACATCATATGCATAAATTTTAACCATTTATGCAGCCAAGCAGCAGAGTTATTTATGCGTTTTTGTTGTTGGGGCCACCTTTCGAACTCTCTGGCTCTCGTCTCGTTAACGGAAATCGCGCAGATTTTCTATCGCATTGCGGCAATTGTCATTTGGCTTGAGAGATTGAAATCATACACAAACAAAACACACTCACGCTTAAATAGTCGATAATGTGTGTGTGTGTGTGTGTGTGTGTCTGGTTTTGTGCATTGCATGACTCCAACCGCCATTATGTAATTTATGTGTTGCATTTTGAACCGCACACATTTGTCAGGCACATTGGCATTGCAATCGCATTCATCGCCAGGTTAATTTCAATTAAAATCCGTATTCGGTTTTAATTAACACACACGAACACACAATGCACAGACACACATGGACACATCGTATTGTAGCAAGTTTAAGCTCTTTAAAATTTAGTGGTTTCAATTAATCTGTTTGTTGTATGTTGGAATACATCTATCAATTCATTTCGTTTATTCTGAGATAAGATTTATATTATCTCTGTTGTAATATCAAATTCACATTTCAACACTTGCGTTTTCCAGATAGATATGTTTGGAAGAAGTATATATGGAAATCTTTAACTTTACGATTCACTTTGAAAATAAAATTCAATGAAAATGAAGGATTGACTTAGCCTCTATCAGAATGTTAAAGTGAATATAACATATTTCTGTATCGAAAAATAAATGCGATATGAATTAAAAATGCTTAAGATATTACTTCTTTTATTTATAAAATAACTTAACAACTCTTTTGACTTTGCGGTCTCATAAATCAAAATAAAATGTACAAGAGGTTTGCTTGTTAAAGTCAATTATATATTATTCCCTTTTGTTTGGGTCACTGCACCCGTAAAAAAAGGAAACCCGCCCTAAGCGGGATACCATAAAACGGTGCCACAATTTTTTAATAGCTTCTCATGTGGCGGAAAAAATAAAATTTGACTTCAGAGTTGTTTGAGTTTGCTCAATTTTTTGCCTGCCATTTTTTTTGCGCCCAAAGAAGTGTTACCCCTCTGCTATTTAGACACGAAACTTTTTGAGGGGGCGTGGCATTGTTGAGCTCGCGTGAAACTCGCGTAAGTTGTGACGCCATCATTTTACTTGTTGTTTTGTTTTCTCTCCTTTGGGATGCATCCTTGCGAAAACATATAGTTTTTTATATGGTGTGGATAAACAGCGCGCCTTCATATTAACTTTAATTAAGAGAGGAATTAATGCTTAACTTTTTTGCTGTTGTTATTAACAATATGTGTTGTATGATCAGCTACAATTTATTATGCTGCACAAGAACTTTATTATTTATTAAATATTTTTTATATATTTCAGTTTTGTTTTTTTTTTTTTGTCAGACTTGCCTTTATTTTAGCACCTATTTTAACCGAACTGCTGACGTCCCTAAAATGTTGGTTGTTATTTAGTCAAGTTTCAAACTTTTCGGAACCCTGGACGGGGCGAAGGCTAAATCCAACATAGTCCAAACAGGCCAAAAACTGCACGCAGGGACATGACCAAACAACAACACCACACAAGCAACAAGCAACAACAACAACAACAAGAATAACAAGCAGCCGCCAAATACATGCTTAAAATGTTCAGCATGTGAGCACATTAAGCTTAATTAGAAGCAAACAGACAAAACCGAGCGAATGAAATGACCAAACTGCCGGCCGGCCACGCCCACTAATGTCAAAATGAAGGCAAACAAACACACACACACACACACACACACACACACATAGACACACACTGTACACACATTGCTGCTCTTGTTGTTGCTGTTGTTACTTTTGTTGAGGCCAAATACTTCAGTTGCATAACGCGCAGCGTTGTGGCGAATGTTGCGCTTTAATTTGAAGCCCAACGGTCGCAACTACACTGTATGAGTGCTGCGCAACACTATAGGATCACTTCCGCTTTTTAAATAACGTATTATTTTGGATATTAAGTTAACACAATATGACTAAAAAGTTGCAGTCTTAAGAATGTTAGCATACTTCTGTGAGTCCATGCAGAGTTGTGGTCTATGACAGAAACTTGAAATTGATCTCATTTGATATATTTCACTTTAAATTTACAAAATATTTATTCTGATTCAGCAAAATTTGACAGATTACTATTTAAACATTATGCCACTTGGTCGTTTTTATTTTAAAGGTGTTCTAACAAAAGTTGTTGGAAAAAATGTTAGCCAGTGAAAATGGTTTATATTCATATAGTGCAGCGGTCACAACCAGCGGGTGTTTTACAGGGCGTACGAAAAGGGGTGGACATGTGCATTTGGCAGTTGTTGTATCAACTATTGTTGTTGTTGTTGCTTTTGCTGTTTCTGCTTGTGGCATACGCAAAACTTAGTTGGCATCAAAATGCGCAACATCGTTTGCATCTTTTGAGGTTTTCCAAGCTGCTGCTATTGCAAGCTCAGCGAGCCGTCCGAATTGTTTGTGCACCACCTCATTTATAGCATTAATCATAAGCCAATTCACATTTCAAGTGTCTGGCAAGGTGGGTTGAGGATTGCCGGAAGGGCGGGGCAGGTCACGCTCATGCAGCTGAATGGCATCACGTCTCAATCTGCGCATTCTCAACACAACGCACACAGCTGTTTTTAGTGGCAAACTTTTGTGTGGCGGCAGCTAATTGTTTTGTGTGGAGGGGGTGCCGCGGTTCTCTCTCGGTTGCCACAGCTTGTTGCTTGCCGCTCATAATTCTTAAATTCTTTATTACACACATGCAATAACTCACACACACGTACACACGCTTAGCTTCAGCGTTGTTAGCGGGCATAAAAATTAAATAAAACACATTTATTTCAACAAATTTCTTTCTGTTGTGTGTGTCATTTGCTATGCTGTTATTTTTGTTACTGCGTTGTGGTTGTTGTTCTTGTTGTTCTTGTTGTTGTTGTTTGTTTGTTTTCTTTTTAGCGCCTTTATGTGTCCTGCTGTGGTTTTTCGTTCGCCTCTTTGTCAAACCCGTCTCCGTTCCCGTTCCCGTTCCCGTTCCCGTTCCCGCTCCAATGCGACTTGACATTTATAGCTGGCGCATTAAAGGTCTCAAACGTGGGTGTGGCAGCCAGCGAGTGTGGGCGTGATTGTGTGTGTGCGCCTGAGAATGAGTATGTTATAAAGTCACTTTATGTGGTTAAGAGCACGCGTCGTGACTCCCTCGTTCATCCGGCAAAGTATACAGCTAATCACTGCCGTTGATTGATTTATTTCGAATTTAATTTTAAACATGTATATAGAAAATCAGTTTTCAAGACTAGTATGGTAAATTAACTAATGTCCATTACTTCTTATATTATTTTATTGATTTAATTATTTATTTACTTACTCAGTTGGTGACTTCTTTTCGTAATTTAAATATGTATTTTGCTGGCTCCAGATAAATTGCTTTTTATTTTTACCACTCTGATAATTTAGAATCCTGTTAGTGAAGTATTCACAGCTTTGGAGTTTGTGACATGTTTACATATTTAAATTTTGTTTTGAAGTACATCGTAAGGTTAGCAGCTTCATCTGTGAGATTTAAATTTATTGCTGAATATTTTCAAGCTTTTTTTTTTTGCGAAATTGCTATTGAATTTGTAGATCAACATTATTATTTGTAGATATTTAAAATTTCACTTCACACTTCTTGCTTGCCAGTCACACCTTTTATCCATTCATTACATTCAGCTTCAGCTTGATGACAATTTCCCAGATGATATTTGCAACATTTGTGTGTGTGTGTGTGAGTGTGTATGTGTTTTTTTTTTTTCATTTCGTTTGCTGTGTGGGTCGGAAATTAATACACTTCCGCTTAGGCTCTCATCGCATTACTCAAAATGTTTGTTGCGCTCCGACATAGAGACATAAAAATTAATTTGTTTTTGCCGCCGCTGTCGCCTGCCGGAAGCGCGTTGTAATCAACCGACAAATAAATTAACGCCAGGCCAGGAGTTGAAATGGGCTGAGGGCAGGGTAAAAGGTTTCGTTGTGGGTAGATTCTCATAGCGAGCCTGGCAAATTGCGAGTATTTTGTATTTTGACCTTTTCATTTGATTTCCGTTTATGACTCGCTCGCTCGTTTTTTTTTTTTTTTTACTTTTTTTTACTTTGACTTTGGGTATTTATTTTTTATGCCTTTGACGTTGCGTCTACCAGCGTTTTGTAACTTATTTACAGACATGTGAGCAAAACGTTTTTTTGTTGGTTTACTTGCACATAAAATGCTTTTAATATGCGCAACGCGTCGCTTTTCTGGATCATTTTTCAATAAGCAATTTAAGCGAGGGTCGCCAGCAACATGGAATATTGAATATTATATTTGGGTTGGCGGGCAGACAAAATCCGTTAAAATTAATTAGAGACTAGGAAAACAGTTAAAAAAAAAAACACTAGGAAATCGACTGATTTGATGTTATTTACATATAAAAAGCTTAAATGTCGCAAACTGGTATGAAATGTATGCTATATACGTTATATAAAATCTTAACAAAAATTCAAGTTTTCCCAATTTTGTAAAATAGCTTGGAAATATTAAAAAAAAAATTAGAAATAATGTTTTTTTTTTGTATATTTGATGTTCTCCTATATTTTGAATACCGACGTGATAAATATCTGGGAAAGATTCACAGCGTCCGTCCAGTCAGGGTGAATCCAACCAAAGAGTGGTCACCAAACAATAAATATTTATATAGCTGCTAATTTGAAAGTTGTTATAGACCTAATTTCATAATGCATTTCGATAAATATAATATATAGCTGTTTCTTAATCAGGTATTGTAATATTAATGACTTCATACAAACGTTCAACAAACCATGCATTGCTTACATGTGGAGTACATAATGCGATTCCTGCATGCGCATATGACTTCACATAGGAGATGTTAACCAACAACGCCGCCTTGAGAATCCCATAATTTGCACAGCTGCTCATAGATATGTATGTATGTTGAGTTAAATCGTACTTAAAGTCATTCGGGGCACCCACAAAGCTCACACACACACAATTGTGGAACTCACCGCAGCCCCTTTGAGCAATAAGGCCCGTATTGCATAGCACTGGTTATGTCAGCAATGCACACATTGCTTGGAAACCTTGTCCTGGACACAAGCTGCAAGCGTTGGCCACCGCAAAGCTTGGTGGATGCGGCAAGTATTATCAGCGTACAGTTGCATTGAGCGTGGGCTGATGATTGCCAAGTCAGATGCAGTCTTCTCTATTACCTTTATCTCTGAGCATACACACACTTATATACATGTATATATATATATATATATATATATATATATATATACTATCCCGTAGGCATTGCTGACAAAGTTGCACTAACCAGCGTTCCCTTACCGCTAAAGTGCTTTTTGTTGTTAATGTCGATAATGATGTGACAGAGAACAGGCTGCGAACCGACGCCTTACTCCTCGTCCTAAGCAACAGACAATGGATTTTAGCTAGTGTCTTTATTTGACATTCGCATAAGCAATATTTTGTTCGTGGTCAGCCATTAACCTAGCCGGTAACCCTTAATGGCAGTTGTTCAAAATTTATGGGAATTCCATGCAAATTTAATGATCTGACCAAATCCCAAAAGGTTGGTTTTTCTTTTTATTTATTCACAAAGCCAGAAACAAGAAACTGACCATTTATTAATGCTCAACGCATATTATTTCTGTTCTTATTAAATTTAACTGGCTTCCCTGGTACTTTAAAGGATTTGGCTCTGGGCCATAAGAAGCTCTTGCTCGCACTCATTATACGGCAGCTCCATTTAAAAATTGTATATAACAACATCAATTAAATGATGTCGTTGTCGTATACTATTCAACAATTTTTATTTAATTTATATTAATTTATTCATATGCACGCATTTTATTTACCGCCAGTGCCGACGCATACATGCTTCATACATGATTACCAGGCTTATCGACTAAGCGTTGAGTTGTGTAAGCTCCCAAGAAGTGAAATCAGAAGTATTTTATAAATAGTTTTCTTTAGTTTAGTATATGTGTTTATATGTTGAAATGATAGAAAAGCAAAAAAAAAAAACATTTTGATTTTATTCCGTAAAATTTCTATATTAAAAAGAATTTCTTAGCAAGGCAAAATAAGATTTTGTTGATCCCTTAAATTGTAAGACTCAAAACCTAACAACTATCAAAAAAAAAAATGGAAATTATATTCTTATTTATTATTATCATTATTTATTTACATATTTAAAAAATAAGTGGTGTATAGAGGATTTTATATTCTACTTGCTTAAAAATAGTATATCCCACTTCTGTTTTTGTTAACTATCTGTTAATAAATGATTTTTTTTTGCATGCGTGTAATACAACCAGAGTACAACAATAATGAAAATTCTTTTAATGTAAATGCAGTCAACAGATAAAATATATATAAATAAACATATATATATATATATATGTAAATATATGCGTAGGCAGAATTTGTATGCTGCTTCGAAAAGTACGCAATGAAAAGTGTTGGGCACAGTAGTCTGCCTCCTTCTGGTCACGCCCACTTCACTTGGATGCAAATGTGTGTGTGTGTGTGTGTGTGTGTGGTGCATGCAAATGAAGTTATCCTGCGGTTATTTGTGGCTGTCGCTCGTGATGTCAGTCAGCGTAAGGAGGCTCGGAAAGGAGGTGGGTTGGAGTTGGCGGCGCAGAGGCAGCCACACGCTCAGCCAACAGGATGCGTATGCTGTGTGTTGTGTGCTGCTGCTTCTGTTGTCGTTGTTGTTGTTGATTCTGATGCGTTGCACTGATCTCTGTTATGTAGCAATTGATTAAAGTTAAATTGAATTAAATGTCATGGCAGCAAACTTTAAATACCTCTCGCTCATTAATTAGAAACGCCTTCAGATATAATTTTATTTTTTGGTTGATTTCAATTTCTCATGGTTTCACCTCAGCAAATCCGCTTACGAGGCACGCAAGCCGATAAGGAACGTATGGCAAGCCATAAAAATACTTAACTTTACATATATACAATACAACATATTACCCCATATATATTTTGGCTGCTTGTCGTTGTCGCTGGAAGCCAACGCTTAAGCCTAATTAATTATGGCAAATAGTTGCATTGCATTTCGCTTGGTCAAATTCAACCTAACCGTCCATCCATTTGTTGTTGTCGCTGCAACTGTTAACCTCTAACCTCAATCACTGGTTGAGCAAAGTGAAATTTGAAACTGATAATTTGATGTTGGCGTTGTTCCTGTTCTGTTTAGGTTGGCTTTAGTACAATGTGCAATTTAATTCACTTAAGCAATTATAAATTCTATGGCAAGTTTAATTTTCCACTACCTTCAAATATCTCTTTACACATTAAATAATGAAAATTATTTTTGGACAAAAACGCATTTCATTGTCAAGACTTTGTCAAGCAGACAACAATCGTTAATCAGAGACTTTAAATGTCAGACTAAGTTATTTAAATTCCAAATAGTAAATATCTGAAAAAAAATCTCTGTATTTTTATTAATGGTTTATAAGTATAAAGTGGAATAGTAAAAATAGCAACAAACGCAACTACAACGACAACAAATCAAGCGCATTCTTAAGCTGCTCTACTGAAATACTAAGAAAACTAAGTCCTTGGTTATCAGGTATACACTTACAATATACACACTTAATTTTCTTTTGCTCTTTGTACTTCTTGTTTTTGTGACTTTTTGTCAAAAATTTGGACATTTTTGCTGCTGTTCTATTGCGCGGCTTTTTCTATTCATTTTTTTTTACTTTTGCTCGACATGATAATGCTTACTTTTTCTATGTGAAAAATGATGTTCAGCTGCTTGCCAAAAGCAGTTTAACCATTTTTTTTGTAGCCGGGCATTTTTTCATTGTCACTGGCAACGACGCGCCTGCTGATGACAGTCCACCTATTATTTTAAAATTGTCGAAAAAATATGAAGTGAATTTTGTGACTCAGGGAAACGTATTTGATTAAAATAAACCGAACATAATCTATTCCAAATAAGATTTTTCACATAACAGCTTGCACAATTTTGGCACTAGTAGCAATAAATTATTTATAGATAATAATCGTTGAATTTCTAAATATTTGTTGGCTGAAAGCGAAATGAATTTGAATAAAACCAACATTTTACTAACAAATTTATTTACACACGACATGCAATAGTTTTAAATTTGAATTCCAACAAAACATATGGTCAATAAATATGCAAGACAAAAACGTAAAGACATCTTATATAATAATAAGGAATCAGCATGCAATGCTAGCACAGAAATGCAAATAAAACATTTTAAATGCTCGAGAACAACCTAATAAAATAACTTTGCACAGATGGCGTGCGGCGATTGTGCAATAAATGTTTAAACAGCAACAGTGACAACAGTAATGAAAAAAAAATATATTAAAATTACCAATATGCTTTACACAGAAAACAAGTAAGAATTTTAAGTCTCTAGCTCTTATAGTCTCTGGGAACTGCGTGTTCATACAGACGGACGGACAGACTGACGGACATGGCAATATCGCCTCGACTGTTGATCCTGATCAAGAGTATAGACACTTTATGAGGTCGGATATGCTTCCCTTCTGCCTATTACAAACATTTGCACAAAATTATTATACCATTTTTAGCCATTTTTAATGGGTTCAGGGTATAAAAAAAAAACAGAATGTTTGGCAAATTTGAAAGCACACAATAAATTTAATTAATTTTAGAATATTGCCGATTTATGAATGCTCTAAAATAAACAGATTAAAGTTTGCGAGTGTAAAATTATCTGCATTTTCAATTAGTGAATACTAATACTATAAACTATTTTAATGAAGCTTATTAATTTTTAATATACAAATAGTATTAAAAAAAATTTTACATCCTGACCACAGATAAACTCAGCACAAACATGTAATGCATGGCACAAAAGAACGACGACGAAAGAGCGACGAATCATCCAGACAACTGACACTCAAATGAATTCTGGGCCAGTTGAGAGGCAATAACTGTGTCGCTATCTGGGCCAAATTGTAAACTTAACTTAAACATGCACTTACATGACAGCACATTTGTACACTTGCTGCAAGAGCAATTCATTAAATAATTTTCGAGCTGCAATGAAATAAATGTAGTTTAATAAATTAAAAGTGTTTGACAAAAATGTCAAAACTAATTAAAATCAAAAATGCTTTCTCTAACATACGCAAAAACAAATATAATAATAACAACAACTAATAATCAACTGTCGAGAACTCAAATAGTTGGCAAAACTCTAAAACAAACATTGTGCAAATATTTACATTTGAACTTTCATTTAGTTTACATGCTGAATTCTTTTTATGATTGTTGCTGTTGTTGTTGATGGTGCTACCAAATTATCCTTGCTTGTTAATTCGTCTAAGTGTCGTTCTAGGGATGCATATAACGTGGTCTTTATTTTATATAAATTATATATATAATTTAATCACAAAATTTAAGAGTATTTAATTTGATGCCAACTGTTTTCTTTGTATGATATGCATTGTTTATTTTATTTTGTCTGTCGAAATTAGCCAGCTCACCACGTAATGAGCGTCAGTTTTAGTTGTTTTCCTCCTCCGTCAGCTGTTCCCGTTGGGACATATGCTTTCTTTGAGCAGACGTCCGGCATTCGCAATGCAACCCTGGGCATCTAAAGGCTTGCCCACTTCATTATGCAGCACAACATTTTTGTTCGCATCACGCATACGTAAAGGCTACAGCCAAATAGCAGTCATTCTGTTAGTGTTTATGTGTATGTATGTGTGGCTTAGTCTGTTGGTGTCCTCGTATTTACTTAGACAAAACGTGCGTAAAGTTTTAATTATAAACTTTTACTTGCATTCCTTTTGGGCGTCGCCATCTCTTAGTAGCCTGGTGGTCTGCATGAATTTTATGACACTTTAAAGATAAATTGTTCTTGAGATTTATGGTTGAAGGTGGAACAGCTGTTTCGTATTATATGCTTCTAATTTGTCAAATGTATTTAAATTAATTAGGTCTGTGAATTATGGCTTATATTTGAGCCCTTAGGCTGGCCAATTTAAAACGATTTCAGCAATTTAAACGCTTTAAACACTTTGCCTCGATATAAAGGATTTAGTAAAATATTGGATGTCAAAAATTAAATTAAAGCTGACAACATGTTGAATGGTTCCCAGGGCGCACGAAGAGTTGAGTTGGATTATTCAGAATTTATATACGAATAATAAAATGAATTCATTAAATCTAGTTAATAATATAAAGAACTTAGTACACCTATAACGTTTTTAGCTTGTTTTCTTTATGTGTCTTGTCATCATCAAGAAAAATTGAAGAAAAAAAAGATATTACATTATTGCCTATTCAGTAATACCAACTAATTTTTTGTTTCATGTTACGCAGAATGTGCAAATATTAAACTCCAAACAGCAAGTGATTTTCACAAATTCTAAACGAAAATAGTACGAGTTTTTGATTGATTTGTGTTTTTGGCCAATATCGAAACCTTTTTGTGTAATTGAAAATGCGGTAAGGTAAGAATCAATTTAATTAATTGATAGAGCAATATGAATGAGAAAATTGAAATCCAGGAGTGCCATTGAAATTCGTTGACCTAATTGAATGAGACTATTGATAAGGCCACATGAATATATTTATATTTTTTTTATAGATGTGTTGAACAATGTGAAAGGAATTTTTAGTTTAAAATTGAAAATAGTTCGAGTGCTATACAAAAGTGTTGCCTTATTTTTATATTTATTTTAATTATTTTAATTTCTCTCTTAAAGCTTTTCATGCATTTAAGGAAACTCTGGTGTACATGCAGTGCCAAATGCCACAATATAATGCCACTCTATATCATTTTTTTATTGTTTATACATTCTTCATCGCGTGCTGGTTTCGAGTTTCGTTGCATAGTTGCTGGAGCTCCCGTTAGGAATAAAGTTGAAAAACTTTAAAAAAATACAACAACATATTTTGTGACTGTTATTGGTGAATGTTACGTGCCTATATTCGCTTTACTGCTGATGTCGTTGTTGTTGTTGTTGTTGTATTTGCTTTTGCTTTTGCGCAATGCCTCAAGCTTTGTGAAATTGAGGAAGTTCAATGTTCCCATTCAGAGCGTTCTCCGTGCAGCGGAAGTCCAGCGATAACTTTTGAGTCGGACTGTTGTTATTTTTGTTTTGATTTATGCGACAAACAGTGCCAGGGGAACTATCAAAAATAATATAATAATATTATGCACACCAGATCGAGCATGGATGCTTTAAAATAATTTATAGTGGAGACTTTATTTTCTGATTGCAGCTAGGAATAAGGAAAACTATTCCATGCTGTAAATTAGGGCTAAATAACTATCGAAAATATATATTTGTATTTAACAAATAACCAGATAAACATTGAGTTAATAATCGTAATCGTTTTAGAATTTTGCATTGCTGGTCTTTTCTGTAATTCAAATGATAATGGATAACATATATAATGGATGTTATTAGGTAAGTTTGAATAACTGCTTATATGTCAGACAAAAGATTGTGTGCGCTCCTAGGGAACGAATAGCATTCATCATTCAATTGAAAGCCTGCACATCATCATGAACGAATCAGTGCGTGTTAAGCGCAACTCTCTCTTTGTGTTGAAATCCGTTCAGTTCTGTTCAAATCCAACGCTGCCGCCGCTAAGGGAGCATAACTTATGCCCATTGTAGTTATGTTTTATTGAAATGCACAACAAGTCAGCCAAGCAGGCAAGCAGCCAAGCAGTCAGCCATCCATCCAGCCACTCAGTCACTCATTCCCTCATCCAATCGGTCCAGCTGGCAGCCTGTCAGTGAGTCCATCAGCAATTGAGCAATCAAATGAACAAACCCCCAGATAGGATGGCGCTGTGAAGACGACATGAAGCTGCTGATGCTGATTTATAAAGCGTCGCTGTATGCAATTATACGCTCAAACGGAGTTTGTCTATTACCAATCGTCTATAGTGAGTGTTGTGGCTTGGCTGTATGGTAGTTGTATGTACCGCAGTGGGTTACTCAAAGCTTTTTAAAGTGCAAACAAAATTCTGTGGGCTTTTAAGCAAGCTTACCTATTGATTTCTGTGTGCCCGAGAGCCACGTGCTTGACCCTTATAACAATATAGTATATAGCTTGGAATCTCTATTTATTTATTTATTTTTTATATTTAAAAATTTGGCGGTTGATGATTAGGAAGTACGCCATAGATCAACTATATAATAATATAATATTTTACTTTATTTTATTCATCCTTTCATCCTTTCTACGCAATAAGGAACAGTCTATCTTCATAACGATATTGTGTAATATTTGAGAGTTATTAGATGACTGCATCGATTTTTGTGTAGCTTGTACATATTGAATATTCGAACTATAAGCATTCTTTTTTGTACGCATGCAGATCTTTACTATATCTACCACAGAGCAAACGTGTAACCACAGTAATAAATGCACTTCACTAAAGATTCTGTTTAAATCTATATACAATTCTAAACGTCCTGCCATATCATGAGAGTGACGGACCACCGACAAAATGTTGAGGTAATCAACTCAATTAGCCAAGGCACAAGGGTCCCACACAAAACACACACAAACACACACGCAGACGAACAAACAAGAAGAACAACACAAAACTCAATTAGATGCGATAACTAAATAATCACAAACACATTTAAACAAACAACGAAAGCGACAAGAGCAACACTTTCAGATGCTAGGCGACAACGACGTTGGAGCGCTGTGTAAGCAGAAAAACCAGGTCAACAACAATAACCAGAAGAACAACAGTAACAAAAACAATAACAACGAGAAGTAGAATAATATTCTGAAGCAATGACGACAACTACAGTGTGGAAAATTGCTTAAAATGTCCAGAAGCCAAGTCAAAAGACGATGGCAACTTGGATGGAAACGGCAGCAGTAACTGTAACTGTAGCTACAGGATGGAGCATTCCAACATGTGACGCACGTGACAAAACTTATCAAATGACTTTACTTCGCTGTGACTGTGAATCCGGTTTGAAGTAAACAACATAACACAGCCCAGCGCAGCGCAACGCAGCTCACTCAACAGTGGATAGGGGCAACTGGGGAAAAGTGGAGAACCAAGCGCCAGAGCTACCAAAAGAAATAGCATATTTCTCTTATGAAATGCACAGTCAAGAAAAGTGGTACGGGGTTCGGGGGTTTTTGTTTTTGTCTTTACTAACCGGCTAAAACAATCAGAATCAAGTACAAAGGCTTATGTTGAGGCTGCCCGACAAGAAAATACCCTGAGCCTAGCTTTTTCTCTTTCTGCTTATATGAGTATAAAAAGTTCTAAATAACTTCAATGTTTATTGTCCTATCATTCTAAAAAATTGAAAGCCATTAATATGAAATCCAAATATGTTTATTCGTCAATCTCTCACCACATAAAGTAGTTGATCATTGTTAAATTACTGACAACCAAATTTCTGAATTCAAATCTGCATCTAAAATCTAAGAGCTCTCGTTCTTAAATTCGCTTAGATCAACGAGTTTAGTCAGATATAAAGACAGGCAGGGAGAAATTGGATTACGTATGCTACCCTTTTTAGCCATTCTTATGTTGCGGGTACAGGGTAGAAAAAGATGGCAAACTGGAAACAGCTCAGACGGTGGTGAGTGGTTCCACTTGTTGCTCCCTCAGCACTGAGTTATGGCTCCATTCTGAGGCACGAACCGCCTTGAGGGGAAACTGGAGGACGACACTGGAAATATTTTACAAGTGCAGTCAAGTGTATTTCTATTTGATTCGTCTGACTTGGCTAGCAGACTTTGGCACATGACTACACAGATTTTTAGTTCTGTGGGCGCTTATTTCTCAAAAGTTTAACGGAGCACAAATGATAATGGTTAGCCTAGGGACCCATAAGATGACAGAGTGATTCAACTTGGTAGCACTTGAAAGTCATTTAAAAGTGGGAAGAAAAAATTAAATAGGAGCTCGAGTATTCAATGGCTTATTAATAGAGTTTCTGCTTGATCTTGGTTTCTACACTAACAGGCATTCAAAAATAGGAAGTATACCTTAAATTTAATGGTAAAATAAACCGACTCTTTACTGGAGAAGTCACATAAAAACTTTCGAATAAAATGTATTATCTGAAAGGTTAAAGATTAGGTTTTAAATAAGTAATTAAATATATCAGTCATTAATTAATATGGTAGCCTTAACCCAGTAAGCATTGTATTTCCAATTCCAAACCAGAAGGCTCCTCGAGCTTGCCGCATTATATATATTCTCATACTCGTCTTGGCTCTCGAACAACACACATCTTTTGTATTCAACTGGAAAAATATTTTTCAAAAACCTACTTCCGTAAACAGGCTATTGTAAGTATAAATTTATCCAAAAGTCTAGTTTAGTTTTTAGATATGTTATTTCCAGTGAGAGAAATAAAATGTGTAATCCTTGCTTGAGATCAATGCCCGGCACTTGTTGTGGTCCAACAGGTGGTCTAGGCCCCTGCGGCTTTTGCGGACCCTACAATGGTCAATGGTTCCGAGCAATAAACCATTGCTGTGGTCCGATTGGTCCATATGGGTGTTGTTCGTGCTATGGAGCATATGGTGGACACCGTTAGCCTGCTTAGAAGGAAAGTAGGTTGCGATAAACTTATAAAAAGAAAACTGGCTTATACAAAAAGACGACGTGTTCGGAAAGAGATTGCTGTGATTTACCTAACTTCCAAATGTAATAAGCAAAGTCGTGTCGTTCTAAATAATAAATTAATGTAATTTTTTACAAAGGCGTAAAGGTGTGTATTGATCAACGATTTGGTATTTTTATATTATCTCGCGATTTTGGGCTTTAGTTGCACAGGGTATTTCGAAGTTGGCCGCGATCTTTGCTTAATGAAGTAATGATTATGGCAAATTTATGCATTATCATGTGCTGGCACAAAAGATAAAAATGCAAAACGATATATGCCAAAATCTGGCGGTAGGGGCAAAAAGCAAACTTTGGTGAGCATTTTGCGCGTTTCCAAAAAAAATCCGCGGGGAGCATTTAGAGCCAAACCGATTTGATTGTCAATATATTGTACGCTAGCAGCTAACGACACGCCTGGGAGATAGAGAGCGGGGAAGAGAGATATAAAGACTTACATAAGAGAGGGAGGGAGACTCGTGTAATCGTGGCGAATTTAAAAGTGCAAACTGAAATAAAACTAACAAATGATAAGAATAGTTAGAAACTACTTGGCACGCTTCGCGGTGCGCGAGTGACAGAGTGAAGGAAAGAACTCGACATTGTTTAGATCTGGCGCCTGACCCTTGGCTAGCTTCTCTGGCACCACTGACGGCTGCTTTCCACGGCGCACACTGAAGTCGCCCTGGCTCTGACGCAAAGCTGGCGGCACATAGACTTCATGCTTCCTGACTGACTGTAGATCAACTGACTGGGTTGGCTGTAGCATGAGCCAAGGGCAAGTGGACTTGCACAGCTCATCGGTACACTGACCCACGTTCAGGCCATCGCCGCCAGTGTCTTCGTTATAACAGTGGTCCGCGGAGAGTGGCACATCCTCGTTGGCAACGACAGCTGTTGGGCTCAATGCCAGCCTCGAGTTGCGTTTTAGTTTTGGAAAGGGCTGATCATGGTCCTCAGTAAAGTCACACCACTCATCCTCCTCATCAACGGGCTCGTCGGAGAAGCGAATGCCGAACGCGAGTGCTGCATTTGTGCTGTTAATCACCTCAAACTGTAGCTTCTCTTTGCCATCCACCTCCTTTGGCGCTTTGACAGTCTCCTCCAGTGTACGATAGAGCTCATCGGCAGCCAAGAGGTTTGTCTTTGTGGCGGACTTTTTCCTGTCCTTTTTGGCAAAGAAATCATCTAAACTAGACATGCTTCGTTTTATTTTTACTTGGTTTTGAAAAAAAAATCACGAATTTCGTTCTGTGCTTTTAAAACCCAAAAATTTTATGTTACTTGTTCACATCCTTGATGTGAACCTTTTTTTTGACAACAATTTCTTACGAAGTTCAGTTATAGTATGGGAAATACCCTGACCCTGTATTTTCTCTAATATTATACGTAAAATAAATAGATGCTGGTGGAGGGAATACGAAGCTAGCCCACCCTGCTACATCCCAGCTTTACAAATTATTATTAAAAATTGATTATTAAGCTTTGTAATGAATTTTGTGAGTTTTTCCAATATCTTATATTTTTCAATATATTTTTCATTTATTTTTATTGTTAGCCATCGCACAACAATTTGACCCATATTATTCGGTTGTAATCTGCTCTTGCTGCCAACTAGTCTTACGTGGCACACACACACTCCCACACACAACTTGTTTGGTTGCTAAGCCTAGGCCACGCCCTTATGGCCTCGCCCACTTTCAGCTGGACCCGCCCACGCATAAGCGGCTTGTGCTCAAAAGCCGTAATAACATAATAATTTTTGTGCTAGCACATTTTTTCTATGTGTCGCTCCCCCTCCCTACTCTATTTTTGTCTCTCTCTGTCTCCCTCTCTCCCCCTCTCTCTCTTTCTAATGTTTTTCATATGCCACTAATTAAAATTATGTGTACACTCCTCTCCGTGCTCTTCCCTTTTCAAGCCGTATAAGTTGTGAAGTGGCGAAAACCTTTTTATGCCACTGTGCCGCATATGTTCATTATATATTGCCGCCGACAAGATCCTTGAATCCTCATCGTGCCCGCCTGCTTGAGTAATTAGCAGCACCGGAACCCGCAACACAACACAACACAACACAACAGAACAGAACACATCCCAACGCGACGTAATGCAATCCAATGCAATGAAATTGCAATGCAGGCAGCGCTCCTTGTTATCCTTGTCGCTGGCACCGCACTCTATTTGTGTACAAGTGTGCCCAAAGCTCTTTATGAAATGACGATGGCGCTGTTGACGACCACGATATACTGTTGCCAAACAAATGTACGCTGAGCCACGCAAACAAACAACTGTAACAACATCATATAGCCACAACCACTGGCTTGCACTACCTAGACTTATTATATAATTAGGGCATCATTTGGCAACGCAATATGCGAGAATATTTGTTTTACTTGCCCTCAGCTTTTATATGCTCTGCCATCAAAGGTGAGAAAGTATATATATATGTGTATTTATACTGGGTCGTGTTGGATTGGAATGTCACAGTCAATACGTTGCTCACAAATAGATAGCATCTCAATGTGTAGAGTTAGGTTGTTAACAACCTCCTGCAAAGATAGGTCATTATATATTATGGTCATGCCCACCGAATATTTGAATTTAGTCTTTCAATAACGTTTAATTTTTTAAATAGGTAAATATTATAGTCGTTAGCATTAAGTGGCTATATTGATGTACATTTATTTTACCTTATAAAAGCATGCGTAAAATTTGTTTTGTATTTATTATGAGTATGTTATACAAGACTTTCCGTGAAAATTAGCTAACAAACTCAGAAATATTGCTTTGCAATACTCAGAAAGTGTAGTGATGAAAGAATTGCGTTTTTACCTTAAGCTTCTTAGATTTTGTAAGCTTTTGTATTTATTATCCGACAACTTTGCCAATTTTTAGTTGCCCTCTAGTCATAGTATTTCCCTCGAAACAACTTCAATAACTTTATTTTCTTGTAGCTGAAAAGCAATTTGAGTTTCTGTTTTTACTGCAACTGTCGGTTGGTAATTACCTAATAATTTTCTAATTAACACTTACTTTATTAAAAGATAAAAGCAAAATGAACATTTTGGCCGTTAGTAAAATGCTTAATTGCTGCAGCACAATGAAAACTCTTGGTTTTTTTCGTATCATTTTTCAATTACGCAACATTTTCTTAAACTTCGCTTTTATTTTGTTGTCCATTTTTGCTCGAGGATATTTATCTAATTAATAAGACGCAGCACAGAATTAAAATCGAATTCATAAGTGCTTAAGTTAAATGTATTTGCACTTTGCTGAACATCTTTTTCTAGCAAAAAATGTGCTGCCAAGTCTGCAGGAAAGTTAAGCCAGCTGGGAGAACTATCAGCCAAAACCAGTCAGACGTAACAACAACACACGTTGAAACAACCCCCAATGAAACCGGAAGAAAAAACCGGCTAAAAATATTGGCGCCAGTTTGGCGGGTCGTCTGGCAAATGGCAAAGGCGACGTCTGACTCTCATCTCTGAGCTGGAGACTCCTCTGTTTATTGTTATTGATTTTGAAATGGGAGAGAGATACTCTTTCGTGCAGCAGGATGCATAATTTGGAAACACCCCCCATTCGCAGAATGGCTGATTCCCGGGATGATGACATCATCATCGAGACGCGTTGGTAAACAACTTTCAGGAGTTTACTCATACGGTTATTCCCGGGTAGTTTTGTCATAAATGGCATACATGTATACATACATGTAAAAATATTATATTTTTATTCTTATTATGGCATTCAACTTTAAAGCTGCTGTGAGTCACATTTTGTGGCTGCCTTCAAACTCCCTGCGCTACCCTTTGTTTTCATTCGCAAATTGGGTGGCAAACGCATGTAAATCCATTAAACTAAAGCGTTACAGTGCCATTTAAATTATAGTTGTATCCCAACACGCACATTTTACTTTGTGCCTGCTTGTAAGCAATAAGAATTTAGTTAGTCATATTACAAAGTTAGGAAAATAAAAATAATAATATTAACAGATATTGTGTGTTTCCTTATTTATTGAAATGTCTGTTCGAAATTAGAAATCTCTTATTGCCAATTTTTGGATGATGGTGTTTTCCCTAAAAAATTCTTCTTATAATTGCCTACCAAATGTACGAAACAATTCATAACTAATTTATTGTCACCTTGCCGTATAATAATAATAATAAAGTAAATCTGTTTTTGTATCAAACCCCAATTTATCCACTCTCTTAAATTTTGTCTCGTTTTGCCGTGGTATAATTCTTTGGCATTGCTGATCCCGCATATTTTGTGCCTCTGGGGCAGGTAAAAAGGTACACATACATTAAAAGCAAAAAAAAGCTCAAGCGCGAAATGAATGTTTTGTTTTTTTTTTTGTTGGAGGGGCATGCTTTACTCTATTTACATATGTACGGGAATCGTAATATACACTTAATTATCACGATGAAGGGAGGGGGAAAAGAGTCATGCAAATAGAATGCGAACAAAGAAATTATTGTGAGAACTCGTACTCTAAAGAGTTCTTACATAAACATTATTAGTGGCATGGAGCTGTGCACCACAATACAACTAACAGTCACACAATAGGCATATATGTACGTACCCACACACATATAGTGGCACGTATGAACATGACTTACATGCAAAAAGCTTTGCAGCCATTTTAGAGCCAACTTGCAAAATTGTAGCTTGTGTTAGTGTCGCGCGTATTTTGTGCCCCTCACAACTTTTTGCCATAAATATAAATACACATACGCCCCGTTTTACATGGCCCCAGAGCCAAGTGCTCGTCCTTTGTGTATTTATTTGTTTTATTATAATAATCTGTGCCAGCAGTAAAAGAACCTGCGCCACTGTTATTTCTATACCCAGTGTGTGAGTGTTGTGTGTAAATAATTTGCGTGCTACAGTCTGCATAAGTATGATTTTTATTTTGTTGTGGTTTATTATTCGTAGCAGCACTTATGCAAAAAAAAGCCATGGAATTAATAAAAATCAATACGAAATTGATTAATACACAGTTATTAATGGAATTTTTTGTATTAATCGAATTAATAAAAATTGTGTACAATTTGTACGAGCATTGGATTACTTAAGTACCGACTTAAAGGTATGGTAAATGCTATAATCCTGAAAGGGTTGGTATTAACTACAAATATATCGCAACACAAATTTATAGAAAGTTTATAAAATATAAAATATCTTACATTTTATATTATTAAATAATTTATTTTGATATATATATTTTATTTGAGCATATTCGCTGTAGTGCTCTTACCTTATCTGTTTATATGCGCCACGAAATATTTTAATCATTCACTTTTAAGACTGATAGACTAGAACTCGTTACTCCTGCTCTGACTGTCTGTTAGTCAGTCAGTCAATCACTTTTTGTGCTTGGTAAAGAATAAAGGAAACTTATTGAAGCACCCATTCATCAATAAAATGCAAGTAAAAATCAAAAATCGCTATGCAAATATTATGTCAGTGGCAATATTTACATTTTTCATGCTACTCGACGCTTTCACACTTTTGCCATTTGCCTTTGCGAGTTTTTGGCATTTGGCATTTGGCATTTTACTTTTTTCGTTGCCTTGCCAAAAATAAAATTCGTAAATATTTTGCACCTTAATATGATTTTGCGAGAAATATTTTTCAAATGATTTGTTTGCTTATGTATTTACATTTATCTGTGCAGAAATTGTTGTTGTGCCAGCCAATTTGCTAGGCGAAAAAGACAGACAGCGGATGCATTGGGAGGGTGGTTGGAACTGAAGGAACTGAAGGAACTGAAGCACTCACTGTAATTGTATTTGCGTTCGTTGCTTACTTCGCGTCCTACACAGATACACAAAGCATAAGTCAATACAAATAAATAAAGCGTGAAGCGAAATGAGAGAGACGCAATGTGGCGGGTCAAAAAGAGAGGAACATTTGATTAAATCAAATAAAATGAGTGCAAATAGCAAAATTGCATAAAGAAATGCAAATCGTTTTTGTTTTAATGAGCAGCTCACTTGATTACAATCAACTGCAAGAGTGGGTATGAATAAATTGTTTATACAAAGTTTAGATATTGTTTATCTAACTGAATACAGAAGTATGAAATAAAATGGGATTTTTACTTTACAACTTCTTCTTTTAAATACTTTTTCTAAAGCCCAACAATTATTAAAGCAATTTAACTTTTTGACTTTTTTAGCACTCCATCATTTTATCCATTCCCAGCATTAAATCTCTCAGACACCAAAATTGACACTATCAAAACGTTGCTCTTTGTAGTTCATTAATTTCAGGTTGCCCCGCACTCTAAACCTGATCCAGCTCCCAGAAGTGTGTGTGAGATAGAAGATTGGGAAGGGACTGCAGCGGGCACTTCGACAATTGTAACTGAATATAACGAGGCAAATTTGCTTGTAACCCTAATGAGTGTGCTGTAATTTTGACCTGTGTTTCAAAGCTATTCGCTGCTTTTCAATTGCGAATGTTCAATTGAGTCGAATGCTTTACATCGATTGGCAGGCAGACGGACATGTTACCGTTGTAGTGGTAGCTACAACTGCTGCTGCTGCTGCTGCCACTAATTTTGGCATTGGTTGGGTATTAATTGTTAAAGGCAAGCCGCTGAGGCAGCGGACAGCTTTGACTTGCGAATGCATCATTTGGATAATTTCCACCTCGCCCCTCTTGCTTCCGCTATCCCTGCCCCTCACTGCTGTTAGGATTTACCGTAATATCAAGCTTGTCATGTAAGTATATGTGTGTGTGCGTGTGTGTGTGTGTGTGCGTGTGTGGGTAAGCCAGCGCTAAACTTTTTGCATGTGCCTGTGGAAAATTTATGGTGTTTTCATAGTTTTCGTTTCGCCGCTCAACTTACTGTGCAAAATTGTCGATGCTGCATATTTGAGTTTTTATCTGCGCTCCAAAATTTAGTATGAGGGCTATAGAGAAAAGAGAGGGAGGTAGAGATAGAGAGGGAGAGTGGGGATGTGAGACCGGTTGATATTCGCTATCTCAGTGCTTATGTGGTTTATTAATAATTTTGACTGCTGCTGTTGGCTTTGACCGTGTAAAAGTTTACAGACGTTATGGGGTTTGAGTTTAGTTTGCGGCTGAGGTTTTCCGTTTTCCTTGCACAAATGGGTTCGCCATAAAATAAGAAGTTGTGCAAATAAAGGCTGAATATTTTATATAGTAAATTTTTCACATATTAAGGTAATATAAATACAATAAGCTAGCTTATAAAACGAAAAATGCAACGAGTTTTTTTTTCTCATATAAAATGTTTTATCATTACTCACTCTTACATTCTTACATATATTAGAATCGCTTTTCTTTTCTTAAATTTGTAACGAAAATTCGGAATCTGCTTGCATATATTTGTTTTTTTTTTCTCACTAGTTTCCTCTCAGAATGTCTTCGTTCTGATGAAGAGATGAAAAGCTTATTTTTTGCCGGGCAGAAATGCCATATTTTGTAAGTACATACGTATTAGGCGTATGCTTTTTAGATTCAATTAAAGTTTCATCTTCTGCATTCAGTTCCATGCACAAAAACTTTAGCATATGTTGTTATAATTTTAGCATTTCGACCAATATGCCTTTGGGCTTTAGCCAGACTCAACGTTGGAAGAACTGCATGTGCAGTTTCTGTGATAATTATCTGGTCGTTTAAATGGCTAAATTGCTGTTAAAACTGTTGCACTTACATATTTAAATATAGAGTTAAGCGGATATGACAAAACTTTGGGCATGCACACAGCAAAAAACAATAGTAAGCTGCATTTAAATCTATTACACACAGACACAACCACAACGTATCAAAGGAAATGACTTCTCTTGCGAAGGCTTGAGGCAAGTTCTTGCCCAAAAACATTTTCAACTTTTCCAACAGGATATGAACGGAAAAATGAAAGCTCAACAGTAACACTGATACTAATATGGTTGTTGTTGTTGTTGTTGTTGCAAACATACTCAGCTTATTGCTTAACAATGAAATTAAGAACAGCATTTTTGTAGACAGATGCAGAAAAACTAAATGGCATTCCCTTAATGCACTCCCACCACTATATAGATTTGTTATTTTCTTGTCTTAAAATGCGAAACCAGGATTGCGACTCAAAAACTAACAAACGACACCAGCTGTCATGTCGCCGAAGCAACCCTCGACAAAACAAATGTAAAACAGCAAAAGTGGACAACATTTATACACAACGCCGACTGCATACTAAGTGACTACTAACCGAGCAGAAAACTGTGGCAGCTGCAGGCAGCAACAGCGACAGCAAGTGCAACAGCAAAAAGAACAACATTGTAACACAGAGGCATACATATTGATAGGCGAGTGTGGCATAAAAAGTTGTTTGGCTTTTCACTTTTAATAAACACATTATGCACTTGATGGTATACTTCAGACTGGGGGAATAGAGTGAGTGCCAGTATGACAATGTTTATATATATAAAATTAAAGTGTGTGCGTATGTGCGTGTGTGTGTGCGTGTGCGCGTGTGTGTGAGTCGGCTGGCTGGCTGATGCGTATGCAATTTTGTTGTTGTGTTGCTTAGCTGCAAGCGCTGCTTATGTAAAAATCTAAAATATAATATTTCCCGCTGCAGCTTACGGTTAACTGTTTGCAGTTTGAGTAATTGACGATTGTCGACGGTGCGGCTGATTGCTACCACCCCCCGCCACTTACCACCACTCTCCTCTCAACACCACGGCTCGCACTCGCACACCGTATCCTGTCGCCGTCCTGTCTTGTCCTGCGTGCGTGTCGCTCGTCGCTTTCGTGTTGTAATAGATTGTTTTTACACTCTGTCCAAGTGCGCGTGTGGGTGTAAACAATGGAAATTACACTTGAGCTGCCACCGAACGTTGAGTGTACAGCGTTGAGTGTTGAGTGCTGAGTGGTGAGTGTTAGCACATTTCAGAGCACTGGGCATGAATTGTCTGCTTCTTCCGTCTGCCACCTGTGTCACTTTGCGTTACTTTGCGTGCGCATAAATGTTTCAATATTTGCCGTTTATTAGCTGTTAACGCGTTACATTTTATTATTACATTATAAAATGTTGCTGCAGTTAACGTGGGGCCTTAAATGCGCTCACAATTTGACAGCATTTAAAAAGATTTTTTTTTTTTTAAATTTTTATGTGTATCAGTGAAAATATAATCAGTAAAATAATTGATATTTGCGAAATGTGAAACATTATGATAAATAATCTTTACTTGCAATCAAATCAGGGAGAAAATAAATAAATGATTTTTATTTATTTATTTATTTTCAATTCAATCACTTTTTTTTAAGAGAGTTGTGTGCCTGGAATTGATTAGAAAATCTCTTCATTCGTTGTCGTTTCCAGCAATGCTATTGCACTGAACATATATCCTATTCAAAATATCTGTCTTCGTCTTGCACTTTTGTTCTAGTTCTCTAATAAACATGTGTCGACCTGTAAACTACGACCAACAATTCATCAATGAATACTTTATAATACCCAAGCATCTAGATGCATATTCGCATTAAGACAACGTTTTCTGTAGCAATTCGATTGCCATTCACATTAATTGCTGTCGAAGAACCAAAACAACGGCTTACACTTCTGCTCACACGAACCCACATACACATGCAAGCAAACACACACACACACACACACACACATACACACATGCACCCTCGCAGCGCTTGAAAGTATGCTATAAATTTGATGCCTAGATGGAGAATTCAGTGGATGGGATAAACTGAAAACCGAACGTATGAATGACTTTCATTACTATTTTGATGCGAAATGCTTTAGCATATAAACCCAGTTGGATCTATAGCTACCATTCTTGTCGTTGTTTTCGTTATTTTTGTTTTACCCATTGTTAAATTGATATTCATGTGGGGGCAAGGAGGAGTAAAACAACAGCAGCTTGTTTATCTGTTCTTATGTAATCAATAGCTGAGGGTGAGGCTGTTAGGATCGGCAATAGGGAAACTGCGCCTGCTTTGCATGTCTGCCTGCAGTTCACAATTCGCAGCAGGGATAAAGCTTTCATTGAAAATAAATGATGACATTATTCTGATTTGATGTTTGCTTTGATTGCTTTCCCCAAATGATGATGTTGAGGTATTGCACAAAGATAAACTTACAAAACGATACCCCAACACACACACACACACACACACACAAAGGCATACACAAATGCATACTCTTCGAGTGGACGTTTGTTTTCGTTGGTTGAGTGATTTGGCTTGTCATTCAATTTCATGGTCAGTGGATTTCACTTGAAAAATGAAAAACCGTTGTGCCGCAGGCGTTCTTGCCATTGTTTTGCCAAAATGACAACACAACTGATTTGAAATACCGGCAAGTTACAGCTGGGGAATACTTTACGACCCTCCCAACTCACAAGCTGTGCTCACGCCTAAAACTATGCAACAGTTATTCGTTCTGCATAAATGTTAACCATCCCAGCAATGGAAAAAAATGAGCAAGTCCTCGGTGTAAACACTGCTAACTTAACTACCACAACAACAACAGAAACAAAAACAAAATATCCTACAAAGCGCCCCTTCGCCGATTTGGTTGTGGATGGCAAGCAACTAATTTAAAGAGTTTATGGTTGGGGCTGAGGTGTTGCATTAAGGGTTTTCGTACAACATTTGAATAGACCAAAGGAGAAAAGCTGCGATTTTGTAAACTATAAAATAACTACAATTAACAAAATAAATTTTAAACAAAAGGTTCGCATCTAATACACTTTTAAAGCGTACTTATGAAAAGCTAATAGACAATGAAATGAAATGAATAACATAAACAACGAAACGAAAATGATTTATAAAGAAATAATTAAACAGAAACTCAACTGAAAGCAGATGAGACTTTTGAACATATCTTATGAGAGCCAACCAGATCGGTTCACTACATCATATAACTCGCATAGAATGAATCGGTTGAAGAAAGGGTTTTGCATAAACAAATTTGTTGTTTACCAACTTATCTGGAGCAATTTGTTGAGTTACCCGCCCAGTTATGCTGCACAAATTGTAACAAAAAGTTATCACAGTCGGACTACTGCATCAAATACTTCTTATAGGTTTTTTAAATTTGTAGAGAATTTGAGATGTCGACACGTCAATTCCGGTCAGCAAGTTTATGTAATCTTCAGCATAAGGTAGTCCTTCTTGTTTTTAAATAAAATAAAGTGCACTTTTCGAACAGCTGTTTCTTATAGTCAGCTCAAAATTGGTAAAGTAACTATTTTAGAAGTTCGTAAAGTAATCATATGAAATTTGCAGCTTCATAATTTTCGGCAAGTTATAATCAACTCTACACATTTTTGCTTTTTGCAAAGCTTCAATAGTTTCGACAAATTATTAACACCTCTAATAACTCTGCAAAATTTATGATGAAAATGTAAATGAAAAAGTGAATACACTTTTCACTTTTTATTTGTTTTTCTTCTCAAACGTAGTTATTTATTTATCCTAGAATTAGTCTAGCAATTTTTGTAAATTGTTTATTACTTTAAACTGGTTAAGCTACACCCGCTAAATGAGCCAATAAAATATTTCTAAGTTATATCAAACAGCTTTTTGCATCATAATCGATTCTTGTAGCAGGCTATCAATTTGTCTTTTACGATTTCAATTCGAAGTGCACTTAACTTCGGTTCGAAAAGTCTGTCAGCTGACAAACACATGCGAGTCTTGGCCTGGTACTTGCTCGAGACCAATTGCTGTTCAGTTGCAATGGACTGGTAGCCAATGTGGCCAATACTTGACTTAAGGCTGTCCGTTTTGGCCAAATTTGACAAGCAAGCATTACTCAAATTGTGCTCAGTGGCACACATACTGGGATCGTGGGACGGGTTTGGGATTAAAGTCAGGGAACATCACTGATACGTAGCCGTTGCTTTTGGCACCTGCAATGGCACGCACACACCTCTGACAGTTTAACTGTCATTAATATAGAGCCGCGTAGACACATACTCGCGTCCACACACACCCATATACACCCATATACACCCACAGACGTCCACATACATGTCCAGATACTCAGTCACACATACATTGAATCGCATAATTGATGTGTTTTTGTGAGTAATGGCGAGCTTTTTGGGGGCGCCACACGCTGACTTGCCAACTTTTGCTACCCCTCAATCCACGCCCACCTCCATGATCAACCCCATTGCTCCTTCAGGCCTCAAATGTTCCAGCGTGCTTATCGCTGCGTCCGGTTGGGATTGTTAGGGGCTGTGTCTCTGGTCTACTGTTCGGTCTTGCTTTGAGTTTGGGTTTCGCCTTTGGCTGCTTGTTTGTCAGCGTTGAGTGATGACTTCAAATTGGCCGTCGTTGATGACGGACCTACGTGTATTTGGTGGACCGTTTACAATGCCAAAACACATGTGTGTCTCTTCCCCTATCTCTCCCTCTCTATCTCTCTCCAACCATTGAATGCACGCATGTGCGCTCCTTCTTTGATATGTGTGACTCTCATTTAAGTCAATGTTGGTTACATCGCTTTCCATTTCGATTTTGATAGCCTCAAGAAAAGACTAATTTTCGGATATAACTACAGCTGAGTTTGATTCTTGAATATTTCGTGAATATTATTAGATTTTGCACATTTTTTTTTAATTTACTTATTTACCTGACAGTTTATTTTCATTGACTTAAGAATTGTTGATATAAGTTTTTAGTATATTTTCGAACATTTTATTTGCGTATTGCTTTAAGGTAATGAAAGATAAATATTATATGAAAAATACTGTATTATTACTTGAATCAAATTGGCATATAGAAAATTGAAAACAGATGAAGTTTCAACTTTTGTGAAGTTTGTAGGAATTTATTTATACATCAAGCTTAAGAGTAGAAGAGACTAAAAGCAAAACTTAGTTCGTATATTACATTTAAAGAATTTAATAGGGAATAAAGTAATGAAATAATTATTATCATGAAAAATTATAGTTTGCATATTTATTTTAAATCAATAGTTTTTGTCGTTATATAACAATTACAGGTCATTAGCTAGTCTATGCCTACTTTAGTCCTTTTTATGTAGAGAATGCCGTCACCATCATCAATTGCTCAGGTGTGTCCGCTGTTTTGCAGCTTGATAAATGAAACGCAATTTGTAGGCGCAGCTTCGTTAATAGAAACAAATTGTTTCCGTATGTGTATGTGTGTGTGTGTGTGTGTATGTGTATGCGAGTATGTCTGTGTATGTATTTGGGCGGGTAAACGTTGTTGATGCCAACGATTAGCGTTGCTTATTTATAAAAATTTTACGCCAAATTAATTAAAATTTATTAAAGACATGTGCAGCTGTAAATAATTTTGCCAAAGATGAATGTTTTTATATGCATATGTACATATATCATTGTCTGGAAACACGTGTGTGTGGGAAAATGCAATTTCATTTGAATATAATTTCAGTAGTTCTCTTGTGGGGCGCATTGCCACCGTTCGTTGCATTTAATTTCATTTAATTTGCAGCCAGGACCTACATCACATCATTTCTCGCTAGTCATTTCGACAATCTCAAAACTGAGCTGCAGCTGCTGTGCGCTTTTCACTTTTCATGAATAATAAAGTGAAAGTCTAGTTAGTTTTGGCTGCCTGAAAGCCTGGCTGCCTGCCCACCGCTCAGCTCACGTTGACTGCTTCAAACTCCCCACCAAACCCTTCTGGCAGCTTGTACAAGGGTAAATTTTGTAATTTCGTTGCATACTTTTGTGCGCTGCAAGGGGCCCTTTAGAAATGGCAGCAGGCAACATCACACAATTGTTGCCCATTTTTATTCAGTCTGCGCATTTCTTGTTGTGCTGCACATTTAATGAATAATTTTTAATAGTTCTACCATTGACTGGAGGGAGTTATTTTGTACGCGGCGTTTCGGGCAAAGCAATTTAATATACAATTTAATCATTGCATTTCTTATATGCTATGGACAAACATATTTATTTTTAGATGGTAACTTAATAATAAAAAAAAACACTTTAGTCTGAAACATACTAAGTTAACTCATTTATTTATTTATTATTATTTTATATATGCATATATACTATACGATTTTTATATAAATAGTTGTATTTTGAATATATTGAATTCAATTATTAAAACTTTCAATATTTATGTCTTAATGCCATCGCTTTTTGCTTCTTTCACTCTTTTTAAGTGCAGTTGTTTCTTGAAAACCACATTTATCATTACTAAGTTTTATGCACTATTATCTTAGAGTTCTTAGTACCTTACTCCTACTCTGTGTGCTTAAATAGTTGCGTAAATCAGAGAGAGTAATATTCTCACTTAAATGTATTATTGAATAACGTAAAAATAATTAACAAACTTTGATATCCTGTTCAATTAAAATAAGTGAGAAAAGAATTCATTTGCTTGTCTAATATTTATTTTTTTGAATATTTAAAATTAATGCACATATTCAGAAGACAAACAAAAGGCTTCACCTATCTACCTTTCTCTTTCTCTCATTCCAATCATAAAACAGGTTATTTTTGTAGTTGGAGTTATGTGTATAATGGAAGTTGGGGTTGCGGACTGACGTCATTATATCCATAACGAATGCTAAATAAGTGCATAAATTGGAAGTCACGCTTTTGGCTAATGAAAATATATGCACCCTGTAGCGTAAATCACAATTATGTTTTTGGATTACTTATTAGTTTGCTTTTGGCCAATGCCCAGAAAAACATTTATTAGTCGTAGCTGTAAATGAAGTTGTTTTCTCTTTGGCCTATTGAAGCTAAACTCGATGATTAATGATATATTAAAGAAATCCACATAATGAAGTGATTTCGGTTTTGCTCTTGGGCTTTTATTTCTTTTGTTATACTTCATGCATTGTATTCGGATTGTTCGGGGCGTTGAGTGGGCGTGGTCGCCCCTTCCGTTGGTCAAGTGCTGATGCCAGAGGCAGCATAATAACAGATAAAAACATCTTGATTTGTCAATATAATATTTATTGCTTTTATACGTTGAGATCTGCGAGTAATTAGGCGAAGGCAGTTTATTATTATTGATGTTGTTGTTGTTTGCTCTTGATATTTGTCTGGACTTATTGGGTATGGGCAATTTGTTATGTGGAGATTTGTAAGACATAATCTAAAAATCAGTAGACAAATATTAAATAATAAAGAAATTGGATGTTGATTCCACAATAAATATACACTTATCTTAATTTTGACTTAAATAAGTATATTATTATGCATAACTGTTTTTAAACTTAATATACGGCTACATTTAGTGCAATATTTAATTCACAAATTTAGTGAAACATTCCAAAAACCCAATTCGATATTACCTAACTCTTCATCATCTGTCCCAGATAAGCCCCGGAAGTTTGAGCTTAAAAATTCGATATCTTGCTTGAAGGCAAACATAAAAAATAGAAAAAAGTCCTTCAACAAAATCACACTTGAATTTCGTATGCCAAATCTTGATAAGCTGGTTACACTGACATTTCGTATGCACGATTTTCGGTGACCTTTTTACCTGTTCAGCAGTCGAGTGCTGCAGTCTAAAACCATGCCACACCGATAAGCGGGCTCAATGTGGAAATGGGTGAAAGTTAGTGTCATTGTTTGCGACACAATTGAAAAGTATAATTAATTAGATAGACGCAGACAGGGCAACTTCAAAGAGGTGATTGCCACAGTGTACTTCACCCAAAGCGGCTTAGGGACAAACGTGGACGCCTCACAGCTGCTGCTACCTGCCCCAATGTTGCAACACATTTGAACGAGCTAACGCATTGCAGTTAGACACACACGCACATATACATACATACGCACACTGTGTAATTAGCATATTAGACAGAGTGCTGGCTGAAAGTAAAGTCCTTCGACCTGGCGTCCATTTGATGCAATTACCTAAGTCGCCATCGAGCCGAGCAGGCAGACAGCTGAGAGGCTTGAATGTCTGTTGTGGCTCACTCGATTGCTGCAGCTGTTGAAATGACAATTCTGGAGAGATGCATAGATATATGTGTGTGTTTGTCTGTGTTTGTGTGCATCACCTGTAGTGTGTGTGGGTATGCGGTTTATAATTTATTGCCTGGCCAATTTGTTGGCTAGCATTTCAGTTGCGATTGCATAACAGAAATAACTGCAATTGTCTCTGGACTTTAAATTAAATTACACATTTATATTAGTGTATATATATATATATATATATATAAGAAAGGAACGAAATTGGTAAAAACCAAACTAAATGTTGGTGTTAAATTTGTAGATATGTTGTGCTTGGTCAAAGACAAAGCCGAGATTGAAGCCTCAGCTGTCAGCTGAAACCCAAAATCCAACCACACAATCAATGGACCAAGCAGCAACAAAAACAATGCCAATCATGGACATTAAAGGAGTCAGGGTGCACAATTGTAAAGCCAACAGCAGCAATAAAGGGCTATGAAACAACATAGTCAAAGGGATAGCCAACAACAATAAAACGCGACAACAACAACATTGTCTGGTGCCAGAGTAGCAACGGACTGAAGGACCAGATAAATGCAGCATGCGACACTTGCAGCGAATGTCCTTTATAGCTGCGGATAGTTGTGCTTTGGTTTAGTTTTGATTTCGACATTGGCGGACGGTGGAAGGGGGGAAGTGGGTGGGGCTAACGTCGTCCAATGTTGCAAAGAATGCGTTTTATTTCTATTGGGGTCATTGGGTTGAACGCGTTCGGTTATTGTTGCCAACCATTGTGATTGTCTGGCCAGTTTATATTCGCTGCTTGTGGGTTTGGATTGCATTTTACTTGCTTTTCATTATGATTGCCGCTAACAGCAAGGTAATTGATGGTGCACAAAGATCGCTTTTAAAATACAGGTGCAGATAATAGCAGTTGTTTTATAAAAGAAAAATGTTGCAAACTTGTTGATAATTAAAGCTATGATAACAGTTGCTAAAGAAACATAAAATATCGTTATTTACATCTCATTCTTTACTTTGTTTTCAAATTGTTTGCATACGCTAATTTTCATGCTTGCCATTTTCTAACTAGCTTAAAAAGAATATTTCTTTTATACTTAATTACTTACTTAATTTTATAAAGCAAATAACTATGGGGATACAATCAAGTCTCTTTGCAAATTTTAACATAATCAGTTTATTTTTGGTGGTCTGACTTTATTTTGTAAGCTCATTCAAACAAAAGCTATGAGTTATCAATATCGTCCACTTTAATATAATTTTATTGGATTTATTAAATAAATTATTGCTACCACATTGATGTTTTAAAATAAGTATTTATCATAGTTATTACAGTTATGTTTTTAATATTTGCATAAATAGGTATAATCTACATATGAAATTTTACTGTCAAATATGCTGGCAGTGTAACTACAGTTACTTTCTATTCACTGCTCAACTGCTAATTATGCAAATAACTGCACATTATTTCATAATTTGGCAACAAACGAAAATACGCCAAAATAATTGTTGTGCATTTTGTCAATTTAACTGTAATAAATAAAGTTAAATGAATTTTCGTTTACCACACAACTAAATTAGAGACAAGCTCTATTTCCATTTGGACAGCGCTCAAATCGGCAGTAAAAATAATTCAAACAACCAAATGTGGTCAATTGCTAGTTATTTTACGGATTCCATACGCACATACCATATGATCTATGCATATATATATATATATATATACATTATATACATATATATATTTGTGTATGTGCAAATTAATATGCAGCACCGCAGCTGTCAATGATGGAATAATATTTTTCAATCATTTTAAAATGTTTACCATCCCAATGAAACCAAAAGCAAAGCGTCCCCCTCGTAAAATATTGTTTTTAGTTAGTGCGTAGGTCTCACATATTATGCTTTAATACAATTTCGTTGATTATGAGCTAATTGTATAATTTATATTGTGTCTGCTTTTGCTCGTTTTTGATAAGGGGCTGGGCAGCTCCGCTTCATAGCAAGCACTAAATTATAACTCAGTTTCTTCTTTTTTTTTCTGGGGCGTCTCCTCACAATAACACTATTCGCACAGTCTGTCAACTTGAGTGTCACGTCAGCCTGCAGGCGTTTTAATAAAACGACACTGCCTTCCAGCACGTGCGTTAAGAACCTGCCGAAAAGTGCTGCCCGTTCTTCACATTCGAAATCCTTGAAGCGCAGCATGTGCAAAAGATATTCGTGCCATAAATAATACAACAACAAGTGGCAGAAGCTGAGTAAAATATAAGTCCACGTGATTTTGTTAAGTGCGAATTTAAGATGCTCTGCTACAAAAATCTAACAAAATATATATTAAACATATTTTGTATATATCAAATATATGTTTAAATTAAGTAAATTATAATAGATTTTGTCGTTTAAAAATTAAACTCGTTTTACGAGAGACAAAGTGAAGTAAAACCTAATATCTTAGGTGAATAGTGAACAGAGGTTTCCATTAGAAAACCAATATAATAATTAGAAATATTAAATACATTAAAAACCACCTTATTTGCTTGACATTTAGTTGTTAGTATTTATGCTCGTTTTTCTTTATTGTTATAACTGCCTAAGATATATATGTTCTTAAATAAACTAGTAATATATGTACTTTATTCGGTGACTTCGATATATAAAATACTCAGAGCTTCCCAGTCAACTTGGGAAACTCGAGCGCTTGTCAATCAATTCATAAAAGCGAAGCAGACAATAAGAATCTTTGCAGCTGAGATTTAATTCGCTTTTATTAAAACTGATAAAATTGGTGGAGTGGAGCAAGTTCCCAATGGACCCCAAAGCTGAAAACAAAAAAGAGCAGAACAAAAAACAGAAAAATGAGCCAAACGTAAGCCGAACAAATGTATATGAAATCGTGCGTAAAATGCGCACAAAAGGAAATTGTTGCAAATATGCCAGAGAATATTGCACAATATTCGTGAGTGTGCGAGTGTGTGTGTGTCTTTGCATGAGCATATGAAAATTGATGTATGAGAAAATTGCAAAAGACGCGCAAAGCATTTGTATACCGAGTATTCGAGTATGCTCCTATGTATAAGTATTGGCAGATTGGATGATAGCGGTACAAATTGGGGCCACAGATTGGAGGGTCGCTGGAAAATGGGCTTTGATTTCTGCACAGGCAGCAGTATAAATTGAGCTGTAATAAAATTTGCTGCCTTCCGCATTTACAAGTCTTCTTTTTATGACACTCCTCATTTTGTTGCGTAGCCTGCAGGTACTTCAAATATGATTCTAGCTCCGTATCTTGTGCTAATTGCTACAAAGCATGTCGAATAAAATATTTATTTTTCAATTTGCATTTAAAACAAAAAATGATTTTAGCAAATATTTGCATAATTTAAATTGGTGGAAATATATGCCCATGGGATGAAAATAAGATTTAGATATATTGTCGTAAGTTTAAGTTAAATATTCTGGGTAAAAAATAAAAATCAATATTGAGGTGTAAACTCTGAAATTTATAAGTCAGTTATTAAGTCCAAGCTATATAGGCAAAGAAATAAATATGTATTGTATTTGTTAATTCTCATACGTTTATTCACCCTTACTAGTCTGGATAAGCATCTAAAATAGCGCAACTGAGAAAAACGTGGTAAGCCCAAGGAAAGTTGACGTGGTCTGCATAAATATTGAAGTGAGAGAAAAAGCAATGCACAAATTAATACGAAAACTTTCTTGATTATTTGCGAATTACCTAAAGAACAACAACAAGAAGAGCACACAAGCAAAAGGAGAGTCAGAGGTAGAAGCTGAATAAAAACAACAAAAACAATTGGCTTCCGTGTTTTAAAAACAAAGTCACCGCAGACCCGTTTTCCCTTGGGCAAATAACTTGGGCAAACTTTGGCTCAAAGAGATGTCAAGTAGGCGCCTAATACGCACGAACTTGCCAAGCTGGAAGACACGGCTGGTTAGTCAAAAATGCTACCACTTTTTTGGCAGGGGCAGTGACTCTTACGCGTGCCATTTAAAATTGTGCAACCGTGCGTATGCGTAATGTTTTTCATATGAACTCGCTGTTGGGCCTTAAAGCGACAGACTGGCGCAGGGAGAAAGCAAATTGAAATTCAGCAGACATAGACTTGGATAACTAGGCGAGACAGGCGAGTATCCCGACTTCTGCGTCCTCTGACACTGAACAGAACTCGTTGAGTTTTGCTTCTGTGTGTAGCTCAGTGCACGAAATGATGATGTTTTAATTTTTTCGGTTAACCGAAAGTTTGCAGCAAATTTTCGTTGACATCTCTCAGCATCTTTTTGTCAAATTTGCTCAGTGGCAAAAACTAATTTGTATGCCAGGCACCAAAAGTCGTTTGCTCGTGCGACTCTTCACTCCCTCGCTCACTCATCATCATCTTTCCTTCTTTGAATTAAAATGTCGTCTTTGAAGTTGGGTTCAGTTATTTTCCGTTTTTTTATTTTATATCGCTCTCTTCAGAAACTCTTATGCTTATTTCTCTGTATTAGCTGTGCGAGTGCAAATTTAATTAGTTTGGCTCGCCACGCTTATTACAATGCCTCACATCATTCGCTTGCAACTGCACTTTTAATCACACTTGAAACATTTTGTGATCACTTGCTATGAAAATAATTTTATTCGTCAAATATATTAAGACATTTTTCCACTCTAATTTTATTTAAAACTGAGCTACAACTGTACGGCATAATTGCACTAATCCAGAGAGGGCGACGCTGGCAAGAAAATTGATCAAAATGTTGGTTTTCTCCACTGCAATTTTAATTTATTCTTGTTGAGGATCTTTCGGAATTTCTAACACTGTTGCACTTGCTACCATTGTTCTTAGTTGCTTGCAGTTGCTTTTCATAAGGAACTAAAACGCTCGCCGAATTCTCTTACCATTGCAGAATTTACAGAAGCTCTCGAATTTCCTGTAAATGCTTCGCTTGGTGTGAATTTTTGCTAAACACAACTTGTTCACGATTTGCATTGATTATCTGAATTTAATCCGCTTGGAAAAATATAAAAGGATTTTGTTAAATGTTTGAATTGAAAATGTCGTTTTTTTATTTCATTAAAGCGACAGCTTAAATCGAATTACAAATAAGTACATTTATCTGTTGACTATCATGCTTTCTTTACCATTGAATTGAAAGCGACAAATCTGACTCCAATTGCGTCTTTTGACTTTTCATAGTTGCTTATTTATTTCTTAAAAGAAAGTTTTATTTAATTTTTTAATTCGTTAGTATGGTTACGTATTTAAGTCACCCAATTAGCATCCTTTATGATACCAATAATAGAATTTTGTAATAGAAAGTATTGCATCCATATCGCAATCAAAACGATGTGAGTTAATCCAAAGCCTGTTGCTATTTCATTTCGCATAAGGGTTTGCACACTCGCACATGCACTTCCACACTTACATAGGCAGGCACTCACACTTTCGCATATGTCATGTATATATCCTGTCATATGTTGTTTCTGGCCACGAACAATGGCCAGCAACAAAAGCGCAAGCATCAACTCTTCAAACTGAAGCCAAAAAAAAAATAAAAAAATAAATAAATAAAACGAGAAGGAAAATAAATAAAAGTAGAAGGCAGGCAACAATAACGACTCGCTCAAATTGGGGAGCACAGTACACAGTAAAAAAAACCCTTTTGTCAACATAAATGAAATGCGCCCACAATTTCAAGTTTGACGACACACTCGCACTCGCATTCGGATTCGCATTCGCATTCGTATTCGCATAGAGTGTCACCCCCCAAAAACAGTCCCCCACTATTTCGTCCAGCGTTCTGAAAGTATTAAAAGAATGAAAAGTGAAATAGCTAGAGAACAACAGTAACCAGGAGTGTAGGAAAATTATGTTGCCCAGGACATTTGCGAGCACACACACACACACACACACACACACAACAGTACACAAAAGAAATGATATTCGAGTGCAGCACAGTGCAAAAAATGACATAAGAATGCATTAAAACCGCGCGCGTCAACGTTGAGTGACTGACTGCGACGCCGTCTCCAGTCGACTTTCCTCCTCTACACCACCTGCCCTCCTCGCTTATCCATATCCCTTACCCCTTACCTGTGCCCCGACATGTCGCCGAGTGGCAAATGCTGTTTGTACAATGCAAGAGACGCGACGGCGTCATTTTGACTTCAACCCAAGCTGGAACGAGAGCCAATCCTTGCCAGCTCCCTTTGGGGATACTTACCCCACAGGACAATGGCACCACAAAAAAATAAGAAATGAGAGGTAGGTGGCGTGTTGCACACAAAGTGACATACAGTCATACTGATTGAATAATGGTCGTAAATCGCATTGCTGACATTGCTGCGTGGCCAGAGCGAAGGGGGGGCTGTTGTGTAGGTGTTTGTACCCTATTTTTTGCCATCAAGGGATAGCCACGTGCAGGCTCAAGCCTGAAAGTTGACGCGACCCCTACTGCACCGCATTGTTGTTTACAGCCCGGGGCGGTCATCAAGTGTGACAGCAATCGCATTTAAAGTGTTTACATTGTGAGTGTTCTCGCGTATCTCTCTCTTCCATTCTCTCTCCCTCTCTCTCTCGCTATCTCTATCTTTTTCTCGCGTTTTTCCCTCTCTTTCTCTCAATCTTTTTATTCGTTAGCTGATTTGACAATTCACTTTGAATTTTAAAGTGTGTGCTGCGAACGCTCTGATTTTTTGGGCGGAACGCGTTAACCATTGCTTCATTGATTTATAACCAAGCTGTTGGGCGGTTGCAAATGGATTACATCCGTGAAATTGCTGGCAGTTTGAAGGGTTTCAAAGCGTGCTTTTGCTGTTGCTTGAAAATACCAAAACTACAGCTTGTGCCACATGCTACTAGTTTTTGCCGAATCTTGTAAGCTACAACACAAGTTGAAATTACCTAACTTTGAGGAAAACGACTAAAATATCAAACTCAGGTTCTCATAATTAAAAATGTCAAATATTTCTAATATTAATCTCAGAATCAAAAATAATCTTACAAAACACTCGATGCTTTAAAAGCACATGCTAGCTTGAAGCAACCTGAATAAAATAGCTTATTTTGAATTATCACTTCTACCAATTCAATAATGTATTAAGCTTCTCAGCCTTGACAGCAACCAATCTCTTATGCATATGCATGTGAAATCTTACAGCTGACTATCTTTTTTGTTTGGGCTAATAATACAATTTCGAAACAAAAATTTCATTGCTAGTTGAGACATAAATGTCAACAAATTTCCGTAAGCTATTACATTTTATCATACCCAGATTTTTCACTTTTTAAAGTGTATAGTTTATTCCACGTCTTTTATGAATTTCAATTCTAATTCCTTATTCGTTCATTTCAACTTCAGTCTGTGAATTTTAATAACTATGTTCGCAAATTTCCATTCCCTATAAAACTGCGCATAACTTTTCCTTACTTCCGTGCAATTTATTTCAAACCTAATGCATTGGACACTCAAGCATTAGCACCCTCGTTTTACACACACCCTCACTCAAAACAACCCTCATGAATTGAATATTTCTAAATTAAAATGCATTTTATGTACACACACAGAAACACCCACACAAATCTGACAAATACGTTGCCCTAATTTGTGAATACAAAAGATATGTCTTTATAAGCATTGAACAGAGGTCATACCCCACGACAACCAACGTCACCCATCTGCAAATCAATATAAATAAACCATCCCCCTTAGCGTTTGTCCAAAATCGTCCAAATCGATAGCCACAAATTTTGACATTTGGCCAACAATTTTGCACAAACATCTTAAAGTAGCGCATGGACAAATTTGCAATTTTATTAGAGCGAGCACCCTCGACAACCACAGTGTGCCTCATATTTGATGCATGTACGGAATTAATGCATTAGATATTTCCACCCTGGCCCACGGGCAATATCTGAGCATGACGAGGTCGAAAATTTCACATAATTTAGCTCAATGTATTTTGACATCAACATCGACGCGTGCCAACGCAGCGGGGTGGCGAGAGTTCGAGGCTCGGAGGCGGGGTTAACTCACCCCCGTAGGCCAAATTTGGCCGTTCACTTTCTTAGCTGACGCATGGCTCAAGAAAGTTAAATCGTAACGACGACAATCAATTGATTTATACAAGACTGCCAAGCGAAGAGGGGCCTGATAGAGAGTGAGTATAGTTGGGGTGGGTGTGGGGGTGGCGATGAAGCAATCGGTGATATTTATTTGCCAAATATTTGGCTGTCAGTAAGTCGGTCATGGGACATTGTTTCATGGCCCGAGTATTAGCTTAGTCTGCATTGCCGGCAGTCTTACATCTTCCCCTATACTCACCATCCCCTTGGTAGGGCTTACGGCCTGAACATTTAATTGCCCTGCCAGCAACGCTTAAAACATTTGCTTTATTAAAACATTTCTGTGTTTTTCTTCCATGTTGAGCTTGTTGCTCCGAACATTTATATCAATTTGTTGTTTACACGACGCCGCTATCCGGCCTCGTATTTTATGGTGTATTTTCACGTATTTCATAATCGAATTTTGGTTTAGTGCAAGGCGCCAGTTTATGGCTAAGAAGGTCAAAGGATTAGAGCCGTTACTTGCCAAATGTTTGTGCACATTGGGGCCACAGTGGAAGCAAAATCATTTTAAAATAACCAAATTTTAAAAGTAATTTTAGTTAATATAAAAGTACTACATTTATATTATATTTAAGATAGAAGTTGATGCAAAAATGCATTAAATTTGCTTGAGGAATGTATTTTGTATTTGTAACTATTCAAATACACACTTAAGGTTTGAGATTCAATATTATTAACATACAGGTAATACAAATTTTTATTATTTCCTTCTGGAATACCAGAACATAGACGCAGTCTTTTTTACTGACTTTTCATAACACAATACATATAGTTTTTTAATTCGATTCGCTTATAAAAGACTCAAATTCACATGCCTCATAATTTAAGCAACTTTTATATTACCGCAACTATTAAATTTTAATGGTGCCCCATGGAACAATTATGTTCCTTAAAGTTGCGCCGTTGATCCATTTAGGCATCACTGTGCATTAATATTCTTGCCTCTTTTTCACCTGTATTGTTTGTTATTAAAAAAAAAATCATCTTATCACTTGCTTATCATTTATCTTTATTATGACCTAAGCCCTTCAACAAATACGGGTTCGTTCTCTTTTCAACACCAAATATCTGAAAAATTGTGGAAAGCTAACTTGAAAGGAGCAAACAAAAATAAAAATAAAAAAAAGAGATGGAAAAAAATACTGATGAAAGGCAACTTCCTTGTGCGTAGCCTTTTCCTTTTTCCTTACCCTCGGCATTGTCATTGAAACTTGGGTGAGCATAAAAAGAAATACCTAAACAAGTTTGTTATTTAGCTTTTGCACCTTTTACGCTTCGTGGCAGGTGTATTTACAATGTGGCATTGTTGTGGCAGAAGGGGGCCGAAACATAAACGCCCCATTTTAAAGAAAAACACTGAAAACACTCCAAAGTGAGCAATGATATGGCTTATTGAAGCAAGTCGAGGGATGAGGGTGAGGAGTTTATGGTTTAGATGTTCAGAATGCGGCTTGAATAAGGTCCAACTCAATCTTTGCTAATTGATTGCCATTAAGTGGTTTTGCTTTTTAGCCACAGTCGATAGTCCTCAGTCTACAACCTTATCCTTATCGACAATCTAAGTAATGCCAAATGCCAATAGTTCAGCTCGGACAAAGGAATACTGTGAGGGCAAACAAGCCAAAAGAAAATCATGAACTCACACATAAAAAACCGATTTTAAGTTGTCTTCAAGTTCTTTGACAAAAACCGGCCCCGGAAAATTTGCCACAAATCGCTCCACCTTCCGTTCGGAGTCCTTTTGTCTAGTCCTCGGGCGCAGGTTCAGCTGGAGGCCTATGCAAACATATTGAACTTCCGCTTGTGTGGGCGGTCTTCTGGGCTCAGTCTTCCGACTATGGTGTTTGGTTTTGGTCTTTGGTTTTTGGTCTTCATTGTCTGCGCTATTTACTAAGGGCAGGCGAAATATTTATTATGCCATCAAGGCAAAAGGCTGTCGCTTGACTCAACGGGCATTGCTTCTGCCCGATGACCAACACTGGTACACAAAGCTCCTGTTACATCCTTTACGCATAAATTTTCATATGTCAGCCATTGGACAGGATTGCATTAATATGTCATTGAGTTAGAAACTACTACACATATATTATCATATACAATATGATGAGTTGAAATTTTTAATCTTAACTATAATATGTCAAATATTTTTTAAATTAATACACATTTTCAGGTTGATTATTGTAAAGAAATCATTTCAAATAAGATGCTATTTAAGCATCAAAAAACAAATACAAATTTAATAACATTTATTCAATTATAATTAAAGAGTCTAGTCTGCGATATGTCCAATGACAAATTTTCTGTGTGTATTTTTCATGGCTGAGGTTGGTAAATAAATTTGAAGTTGATTTACTGCGGTCTACAGCTCGCATTTTAAGCAGCCAATGATAGTTTGGGAACCGGGGATCGCTTTAATATCTACTGTGTGCCAAACATATTTAAGGTTCTCAAATATTTAAAATATTTCTTTTATTTTTTAATACCATTTTCTTTTTTGTGTATCTTTCTTTTTTTCTTTCTTTTTTTGTGACTGCCACTGTTATTACGTAGACCTTTGTGGCTGTCCATTGTGCAGTGGCTGGCCATTAGACGTAATTCAATATTCTATTGAAGCTGGGCAGAAATAACGCGCTCATAAAAACCAAAGGCAGCTGCAGCCGCACAATGGGCCAACTGCCCAGTAGGATGTCAACGTGGACAACGAAACGATATTGGCGAAATGGACGCCAGTCAACCAATTAGGGCTACTGTAACGTTGACTAACTGAGTCGAAGGCAAGCGAGTGTGTTTTCTCTCTCTCTCTCTCTCTCTCTCTCTCTCTCTCTCTCTTTCTCACTCCAGCAATCTTCCTCTCTCTCCTTCTCTTATAAAATATATATATATATATATATATTTGGGTTCGTGCTTTGCTTTCATTTTTCAGCAGCGCGTAACGTAATTTGAACTCATTTTAGAGAAAAAAAGCAGAACCAGAATGAAGATGGGGTAAAGAATGCCATTATATATTTTATAAGGTCTGTTTGTCTGTGACATATTAAATTATGGCATATTAACTTTGGAGCAAAAATATGTTGGTGGGCTTGCTGCATGCTGGCAGGGTTAGTTGGGTTAATCAATCAGTATATATAATGGTGTGCTTAATTTAGGCGATAAAAGGGACTTTGGATTTTGAGTTGAATTGAAATTTGATAATATATTTGGCTATTTGTAGTCAAGGGAACACTGTTATTTTTTAATACGAAGTAAGTGCATTTACAGAGATTTGAGGCTTATTACGTACTATTTTATATATAAACTGCTTGGAATTTTATTAACTTTGAGGTGATTTTGTAATATATATTATGCAGACGGTGTCAAGTTTACGATATTGTTGGCATTGACTAGTGAGTTCATTAAGATGCATCCACACTTACTTAGAATACTATTTTAAAGAGAATGGTATTTTATTTTCTTTTTGAAATTTATTTTGTCTTATATTTTTCCCAAAATTCTCCTATCTAGGGGTATTAATCATATTTTATTTTATTTCTTCCAACATTTTGCCACACTTATATTCCATTTGAAATTGAAATTCCTGAAATCTAATTTTAGATAATAATTTAATAAATGTAATACCGCAGATATGGCAAACGGTGATTTCATTAACATTTTAGTTTTGTTTGTGCGAAATTGCATAAATTTAGCCGCTGGCGTTGTGCAACCACCAAAACTGTGAACAAAATGACAATAAAACTATAAGGCTTGCCATGTTGCGTGAATAATACAAATGAATTCGATTTGTGAAACAATAAAGCTCAATGACATCGCTTCCGCGGCTGCTTCCGCTGACTGTTGATATGCAAACAGAAATAATATCACGTGCATTTCTAGCCGTGATTTCGGTGCTGTTTATTTGCCTAGAGAGAACGTGACGAATAATGCAAAATTTGTATAAAGTCATTGATGATGATAGTATATGCATTGAAACAGTTCATTTTCTATCAAATAATGTGGTATTTGATAGAAAAATGCTCAGACGTGAGTTTTTCCTGCCAAGTTCAGCTCAGAGACCGCCTATAAACTTTGTCTAATCCTACCCAGTGGCAATTGGCATACAGACAAAGCCAATTTCAAAGTTCGAATGAGTCGTTTCAATGACTAAAGTGGCAATTGCTAAAGTATATTTATTTTATTGGACACCAAACAGCGTCGAGAGTTTGCCAAATTATTGTCATTAGTTACTGAAGTGAGTTCCCGTTCCCGTTCCCGTTCCCTATTCCCCAAACACAAACATACACACAAGTTGTGCTGTGAATGCTCGAATTGAATAGCCCAGGGGCAGGTATATATATATATATATATATATATATATGTATTTATTTATACATACTTATGAAGATATGTGTGTGTGAGTAGCTGTAAGTTTGTTCTGCTAGTTAATTAGCCAATTTGGTGATACTGCCAGGGGAGCAGCGACGGAGTGTGTGTTTGTATCTCTTACTCTACCAAAAAGTTTTGCTAATGTCAAATAAAAACAACTCAAAGGCTGAGCTGATTTTTGCTTTGCTGAGGCTTTGGATATGTATTTAATTTCGGCTATAATAGAGTTTTTTCTTTGTATAATTAAAGTTTTTGGGTAATTAGAAATTAATATATATATTTAATGATTGTTAGTTTTAACATTTACATATTTATTGATTATTTGTACTAGCTTACGGACCTATGCATATTCAGGCACTTTTGAGTTAAACACTTCTGCTCTATTGAACTCAACTAGAGCACACTTACCAATTATTCACGTTTGTAGCTGTATTAACGAAATTTTCTATTTATTCGGTTCGCTGGCCTAAACAGGCGCCAGGATGTGGGATGTAGGACGCCAGTCATTTTATGGCTGTTTGAACTTGACTCAGTAAAATTATCAAATTGAAAGCTGTGGCAAGCGCGTGAATATGCGCAAAAAAAAAAAAATGATTCGCTGCTTCAAGCTTTTGGCCTTTCACCGTTAATCATGCCGTTAATTAATTAGGTAATTGTGTTTATAGCGTAATTTATTTGGTAGGCAGCACAAGAGGGCATAAAAGAGAGTGCTGCAAGTGTTAATACATAATGAAATAAAGGCTTAAATGGGATTTGTTGTAAACGATTTTACAAGTGGCTCCTAAGTGTATTAACTGAAATTATGTCATGATTATAAGTGCTATAAATTTTGTGCGTTAAGGGGCGTAAGTGTTGAGAGCTCCTGCTGTAATTTCACTCAACTCGGATAGTTAAATATATCAAATTATCTCAAATAACTTTTTTATAATTAAAACTTTGAAAATATAAAAAGAAAAAATAGTCATTAACCTATCTGTAATAAATATAAAAGATACAAATGCTGTTACTCATTTATTTTCTGAAATTACATCGCTTTTACTTGGCTTTGTATCTGTTAAACACATACATCTTTTCATTCTGCATTTAGAGATACACAAATAGAAATGTATTTCATGCTGAAATGTATTTTAGGCCTGCTCTCATTTTGTTTGATATTTTTCGAATTCAACTATCAATTACCTTCATGGTCAGAATCATTTTTCTGATTGCTGTCCCAGTCGCAAATTTCAATTACAGCTGAAGCAATTTGTGAGCTATCAATTTGTTACAAACTATTTTTTTATACTGCCTTAAAGAACTATGAAATACATACATGCATAGATACAGACATTCTGATTGCAGATTTTCGCAGGCTCTGAAAGTGTGCCGCACGACAAGAGAACAAATTAGAAAAACTAAGACGACTCACACGACTTATTCAATGCAAGCTAAGTTTTCTATTTAGTAATTTAGAATTTGTTTGGCCGTTAAAAAATAAATAAATTATATATATTATTTGCACAAATAACTTGCAAATATTGCAAAAATTGAAGTCAAAAATATAGTTTATTTAAAACCGTTTTTAACATAATTTAAACTAAACACATCAAGTAATATGTCAACTTGTGGCCATATAACAGAACACGTTATCTTGAGTCACGCACGACAAACCCAAACAGCACGCGTCCAACTCTGACGTGCAGTTAGCGAAATGCAGAGACAGTTTCAGAAATATTTAGCAAATATTTGCTGCTCATATGCCAAGCAGCAAGTTGGTTCAATTAACAGGCTGTAAGTGTAAAAGAGAGACAGAGGGCGAAAGAGAAGCAAAGAGCGAATGAGTGAATGTGACAGGGAGAGTGAGACCGATAAAGAAAATTCGCATGGCTGCTCTCAATTAGTCGAATGGCCAAATGATGCTACAACTTTCGATCATTTTGGGCAAATCAGTCAAATGATGCATTGATAGATTGATTGCCTTGCGATGTAGTAATTAAAAGACCTGCATTTTGAGCACAATTTGCTTTCAATTAAAGTCAAATCGCAGCTGTCGCTGACAGGCCATTGAGAAAAAAGCATTTCCCTACTTTTTTTGGGGGTTGGTGAGGGGAAGGGGTCGTATGTTAAGCACATAAGACGTTACAATTACATAAGTAAACAAACACTTTGGCAGCCCTCATTGCAGCCGGAACAATGTGCTACAATTTAGCAGTGCTCTCGGCCACGCCCGTGGGCGTAATAAACACTTGACCCATAAACTCCACAAGTATGCTCCACGTGCTCCCTGAGTGCAATGAAGTCCAAGTCAAGTGCGCACGTGTGAGCGCGTTTGTAGAATGTGCCAGGGGGGATGGGGTGGGGGGTGATGTTGGGGTTGCCTTGACGTTAGATGCTAATTTGTCCATTTGTTGGGTTGCCACTCTTGCTATGGCTGCTGATGATGAAAATAGCGAATGCCACTTACTTTGAGCTCATCTCCCCTCATCTTAAGCTGGCTAACGCATAACTTGGTCCACGTGCAATTAAAATACAGAAACGCTGGACAAATCCCCATTTCAAATGCAGGACGACAAGAAGTGTGTAAAATGTTTTCTCATTTATTTTCAATTTCATTAAACTTTGTGCCTGGCCGCTTGCCGGATGTCACCGTGCAATGTGCAATTGCAGGCAAGCAATGTAAAACTTATAATTGGTTTCACTGTTTATTTATGCCGCATTTCTTTTTCCCAATACCCTTAGCTGGTAAAGAATATGAGCCATCATTTATTTAGTTCATAAAGGCCAGGCTAAAAATAAATATTATATTATAAAATATTTCAAATATATTTCTAATAATTATTTACAAATATCAACGCTCCTACTTATTTGTCTTAGTAATTCAATATTAAAGACAAACTCAAATATTTCTAATTTTATCTTGAAATTTCTAATGTTTCTAATTGTGCCTTATGGTTTTATTACTTAAATAATTGGCTTGCGTAAATTTGACAGAGAAATATATTCAATATTGACTGACATTTTTCTTACTCAATTTTTAATAGTTACAAAATTAATTTCATATTTGTATCAATATAAATTATCTTTGTATTTTTTCCTTAAAATCGGACTTGTATTTTCTTAATCATGGTTGGTTGCCTTAATGTCCGTAAATGTTAAATAATATCATACACAGACTTTTAAATCTTAGTTTGGCCAGCGCATTCACTCGTCGTTGTTTTGCATGGAGCTGAAACTGTGGCTCTCTGAATGCCTCGTTCCTTGTAACTTGTACATCTTACCTAGTATGTAGGACGAGTAAATGCAATTACAGCATAAATCTCTGTCATTAGACTTTGTTTGTTGGGCAGTCCTCGGTTCACCCGCCCATTTTACCCGTTGGGTAGGTCAAACTTGGGTCGACTGCAAGTCGGTTGCGGTTGCTGCGTTGTAAATGGCGAATAAGCTGTGAGTTAGCTTCGGATGTTGTTATTATTTTTGTGTTTGCTGGGTGGCAAAAAAAAAAAAGAAAAGAACAACACACAACGCAGAGCATTTATTAAAAACCTGACAATAATTCAAGGAGCCACATACAATAGAACGTTATGAAAGCCCTTTTGGATTTGCTCATTTCCCCGGTTTTAGCATTTCACGCACGTTCCATGGGCTAAAACATGTCACTCGGCGTTTTATTAACTCAATGGGGCGAGTGCCAAATCTCAGCTGTCAATACAACCAGATATTAATCAGAAGTGCCTGGCCTGTATCCATTGTGGCGTGTACCAATCGAAACACCATCTCTACACCCCCTAAAAGTATGCAAAGTATTGTATAAGCGCTTCGCTCAGCGCACATGGAAGGCATATTAAAAAAAAAAAAAAAGAGTGCCTGTCCAGGACTCCCACAAAAGAGGTAGTTCCATACATCCAGAGTCAGTGGAAAAAATAAATAGAGAAGGAGCAACAAAAAAGAAATGCTTTATTGACAGGTGTCGATTAAGAATTTAGCTTTTTTTTTTTGCAATGCATATAAAAAATTTATTACACGCACGAAAACACACAAACGTGTCGCATTTGCAGTCATCGAGGAGGGGGCGGTATGGGGGGTATGGAGGTGGGTGTGGCAGTTGGAAGAGTTCGCTTATGTCGTGACATGTAAAATAAATCAACCATGGAACGTTCCGCACTCTTTTGCGCATTTGACACAGCTGCGTAAAGAAAACGCAGCGTATTTGAGGTTAACATGTGTGGAGAGTTGAGAATTCTTGTGGCTGCGAATGGGTATGGGGTGAGGAGCGGGGATTGCCAACATGGCATAGCACCAGTTGGCAGACTCTCTCGAGGCACTGATTGACAATGAAATTGGAAAGGCTGATGGTTGAGTTCATTTTTAGACTACCAAAAATTGTTGAAATTGTCGTGGGCATTTAGGTGATAGTATTGTGGCATTTCAATGTCAAGTTAAGGCGGTTTGCTTTGATAGATTATCCTCATAAAAATGTTTTAAATATCACATATAATTAATTAGATAACTTTGAAGAAATATTTAAGTAATTTAATTGAAAAGGATTTTATACGAATTAACAAATGCTTTTTCCTCAATTAATATAAATATAAATCTATATTAATAAATACTGAAATAAAATTTCTTTAGAGATAACTACATTTGTGGATTTTAGATGTTTCGAGTTCTTACCGTCCTCCTTGGCCTTGAAATATATGTATGTAGCACCTGCATTCAGTTATATTTCAAGCATCTTTATGGTAAAGTATATGCAAAAAGAAAATACTTTTTGCTTTCTTTGCTTGACATTCACTCGGCTCGTTTGTTGGCACAAAATATAATATTTTGGCACATACTACCACACCGCAACTGCTACTAACAGCGGCAACAACAACAACAACGAGTTTAATCCAAAATGTAACCACATTTTGTGCTTTGTGCAACTTCATAAAAATGAAAATTTACAGCATATATCCTTTATGCTCATATGCTCATCTTCTCATCTGCTTACTAAACTCAGTTTCTGTGCGATAAACGTTCAGCTCGTTTCCTTTGCATCAAGTTTTGTGGCTGCTGAGCTGGGCGTAAACTTTGTTGCATTGTGTGTGTTGTTTGCTTATGTTTGTGTGCGGTGTGTGCTTTGCGAAGGGGTTGTCAGTAGCAGCTTTTGATAGGTTTGTCTGAATCTTGATTAGGTGTTGTGCGATTACGTGAAATGTTCACGCATCTTCGGTTGCAGCTGATGACAGTTTACTTATTTGTAGTTCTAATGCTGTTTATAAGATATAATGTCTATTTCTTGACAGGTGCATTTTAAGTGTATATCATACCATAACCAAGGTAAACAACTTTCAACTTCAGTAAAATACATTCGGCGTTCTTAACTGGGGTCAATTTCTTGGTCGCATACTTGATATTTGAAATTAATTAAGAAGTATGAATTTAAAATCTGCCTCAGTCAGTTACTTTTACTTTTTGTGTCACCCAAATTACATATCGTAACCAATTATTTATATTGTTTCAAGCTCTAAAAGTATAAAATTAAATTTATATAATCGTATATTAAGTTGGAAAATTCAGAATCTCGCAGCTTAATCTAGCTAATTTATAGACTTCAATTTTGTTAGGCTTGTTGGCTTGTTGCACATTTTCAAACAAACAGAATTATGTCAAACTATTGTGACTCAATAACACTACATCGTTAAAAACAGTGCAATAGTCTTTAACTATTCCAGAGACGTACATCGTTTCGTGATCTGTTAGTTCATATCCAGCTCGTAGCAAATTAATTAAAAAATAAAAGCAGCTATTCAAATAAAGCAGAAGCATCGCAAGAACCGAATGCGCAACGAAAACACAAACAACAAAATTTTTAGTAATATAATTCTGGCTTGGAAGGAAAGGAGGAAATAATTACATAGCACGAACGACAATGAAGGAGGTGAAAATTACCGAATTGGCGAATGCAGTAGGGGGTAAGTAACTTGAGTTTGAGAGCTTTGAAGCTGCACGTATGTATAACATAGGAGCTTAAGTATCTTTTGTCGATACGTGTGTGCCGTGCATGCAGCTAGACTTGTGCTGTTCAAGACTCAAACGTGAGATGGTACGGGTAAATGCATTTAACGGAAACTTTAAATACTATCATGTTGTTGTTGCAACTTCGGAAGTTGTGGGGCGGCTTCTGTTTTCCTTCTGTTTTTGACTTCACTAATAAAAACGCAGCCTGCTCCTTTATTCAAGATACAGTCTCATTCTTGAGTTGTTGCACAAGCGATTAAATAGAGGCAACGACACATGTTGTGTCTCCGACGTTGTCTGCTGAGCTGTATCCGTTCGGGGTTTCGCCTGCATAAAGTCATTAAGTAGGGGAAAAGAAAATAAATTTGCACTTGGTAAATAAATCTTTTTGATTTCACTGCTGCTTATTTATTTATTTTTGCTTGTCAAGTAAAAACACTGGAAATTTCTTTAATTAAATTTGCATGGAAAACGCGAGATAACATATGCGGCAACGGGAAAAGTGAAAAATGTCATCCGTAAAGTGTGTCAGCGGTGGACATTGTTATTTTTTTCTCAATTTGATAAATATTTATTTTTCGATGTTTACGTAAAGGAAATGTGTTTGAATACGAACAATAAATGCCAAGTAATATTGTAAAATATATGTAATGTACTTTTACATGCAATGTTTCCACATTTAAATACTATGTGTGCAAATCTGTTTTTTTATCAATCTGCATGATTGACTTTATCTTAACAAATAATTGTAGCTTATAAGCTTAAGAGACTTAATAATCAACCTTTCAAATACCCTTCGATCATTGAGCAGTATATAAATTAAACGAATTTCATTTTATTCTTACTAAAAATATTTTCAAACATTTTTCGTGACAATATTTTTTTGACAATTCAGATTTAACTATGCAGAGAACCTGAACTAACCGTAGAACGATACTCATCGTAACCAAATAAATTATTCTACTGCTGTAAGCTACAATATTGCTACCGCAAAAATTTGAAGGCACCAACATTTAATGTCCAACTTCGTATGCTTCAGGTGGCAATGAGTTTCTGGTGCGTGTCTTGATTGGAAATTGGAGCATAAAAATTGTTTCATACACCCACACACATATACACATACGCATGTATACAGATGCAGCGAAGCGCATATGTGTATATGAATATAAAATATTTATTATATTTTTATGAGTTTATTGTTGTTTGCACTTTTTTTTTTTTGTATTTTGTGTAAGAGAAATGAGCAAATGCGATTGCAGTCGAGGCTCGTATGGCTCAAGTCGCTTACATTTCTAGCATAATGACATTGACATATTAACGCGTTCGGGCATCCAGTCTAAAAGTATGCCATACTTTTAGACGCCCAACACTTTTGTGTTTAAGTAAAACAGAAAAAAGTAAGCATGTGCTAAATGTTATATACGGTACATCATTAGTATGAAAAAAAGACGCGTCTGCCTGCAGCTCAAGAAGTTGACTCAAGTGTTGACTAACTATCTGACTATCTTTCATGCTTTTTTGTTGCAACGCGACAACAAGTGACTGTTTTGCCCTCACATTTACATTTCGCCTTTGAGGTGATGTGGGGCGATTGCATTTTAATGAGTGTTTCAAAGAACTTGTCCCCAGCATGAAAAACTTTTCAGGTGGTTAATTATTGAATTTTAAGTCCACAAGACTTATTTAATTTGCTAGTTTGTTCCAAATAATAAATGCAGTTAATGTTTATAGTAGTTAACAGTCGAAATAAAGAGAATGTAATAAATACACATCACTGTCAAAAAGGCTTTCATGTACCACATTTCTGACTATTATGTCTACAATTACATTTTATAGAAACTTATTTGATACACAACCGTCTCATAGAATGCTTTGCTTTAGTAATGAGAACTTTTTAATACCATATTTTTGCACCCAAACATTCAAGAAGGTTATACAAACATTTCATGCAATCCTGCACACCCCTAGCAACTAAAAACATATTTATATAAAAGCGCATCCCATTTTTGAATACCACATTAGTCATAAGAAATGCTTTAAGGTAAATCTTTAAGTTTTTTATTAGTCCGTTAAACTCTACAGATTATTTTTACAGTAGGGAAATGGAAATGGAAAGTAATGAGGATATAGCAAGAGCTTAAATATTTGTATATATACAAATTTAAATCGAATTTCCTTAGCTTCACTTCAACATTCCGAATTTCCTAATTTACTGCCCTACATTATGCCATAACTCCCCAATCTTACCACAGCTGTAAATTTATGAATGCGCAAAGAGCAGCAGAGGGAAACGCAAATATTTCATTTTCATTTAAAATCCGTAACCACAAAATTTCTCATATTGAATATTTGTGGAGGAAGCGACTGTAAACTTCATAGCTAAACAAAAGTTAAATTTACTTATCATTTAACATTCGCATTCTCGCATTCGCATCGAGAGTCACTAAGCGAATCTTTACGCTTATTTACTTTCATTTCCAAGTATTTCAATAGCACAAGCAACAATAACAACAAGGAGCGCAATTTTCCCGTCTAGCTGGGCCCGCACATAATTCATGCTTGAGGCAATTTGAATGTCCAATAATCAGAAAGGCCTCAAGTTCTTGTGCTCGCACTTTGCCCTGACTTTTATTGACTTGACTTGGTCGTTTTTTGATTTGATTATAAATTAAATAAGTGCCATGGCAGCGCCAACAACTGAACCACAGCGTCGCCCGCAACGAAGGCTATCCCCCCCCCCCCCTCGCAGCCCCGCACTTTTCTGCCTCATTTGATTAAAGTTTTGAGTTGCTACAGCGCCTGGCTCTTGGCATAATCAATAATTTATTGAACTTGGCTGTGCCAACATAGCAAACTTTAATTTAATTTCTAGCCCAAAATTTGCCAGTCCGCACATGCGGCGTATGCGTAATGTATACATAATCAATGCATTGAATGGTGTTTCTCTCTCAGTCTGTCCCTTCTGCTGCATAAATATATCATTGACATAGTTTCTGCATATTATGCCTGCCAGAATTTGGTAATTCTTTTATTTTACATGTCTGAGACTTGGCTTTGCGTATTGATTTAAATTTCTAAATGGGCACTATGGAAGATATCTCGACCAACCGAAGTACATATAATTTTATATATTTTAATGTCACACTAATATAATCTTAAATAAAATTGACCTCTTTCACTAAAAAAAATATTTGACTGCATTTAATTAATTTTGTATATTAATTATAATTTTTCATAGTTTGCTTATTTGGCCCATTGTACTTTTGCAAAGGTGCCATTTATATATTTGGAAGAGCATTGACGCTGTCTAGTCTGGCTTATAACTGTTCAATGCTTCTAGTTTGATATGGGTTTAATTGCAGTTCAGATTGAGAGTGAAGGCGGCAGACAGAGAGGGAGAGAGCTTCTTTCGCCTTTCCAAGATGTTGACCAATTTGAAGTGGCATTTGAAGTGGGCGTAGGACTCAACTGGTGCACCAGTTGTGTGTGGCGCACCTCGGCACGCGCTTATTAGTTGCCTAACTGAGCTTTGAGCATTAGTGTCAAATTGAATGCTATGGCATTTATGGCCAAGCAGCCAGAACCATAACCATTGGATTTCGCTGTGTCCTTCCGTCAGTTGCAGTCTTGGCCCTGGACTGCCGTCGTAAATGGTAAATGATGCATATTTCATGAGACTTACATGCCTTAGTGGCAAAAATTACAATGAACAAAATCAGAAAGCACACGCACAATCACATACACACACACACCACAAGTCTTGATAAATTGAATTCGATGGACTTTCGGCTGTCGTCTGAGTTCATTGAGTTGCTAGGGTTTTAAAGTCAGGCACGTTCTCTCCTACATAGAATTATTGCCAGAATACCGAAAACTTTCCCTTCAATCCAACACCCTTCTGCCAGTTTGTGTTTTTATTTTACATGCATAATACTTTCGGGTGTTTATAAATATTGAAATAGACGTCAATAACATTTTCACACGCTGTGCTTGTTGTTTTTTCGTCGCCCTTTTCGCTTCAGCCTACTCGGTAAGTAAAATATTGTGAGGTGTTGAGGGTTGTATGCTCAGGATTTGGTTGACTGCCTGCCTTCGCAGTGCGTGTCGCACCCAAAATCTGTTAATAATGATGCTTGACATATGTAGACTGAAGGAGACGCAACACAAACAGAATCCCTAACCAAAAAGCTGACGCATTTGTGCGTGTGAAATATGTTTTGTCAACTTATTAAATATGCTCAATTCTGGATTCTTTTTTTTGCGTTGAAATACGTGCTGTGGCATTTGAATGTCATGACGAAAAAAAGCTTTGCCTCGGGATGCGGTGACAAAATTGATGGTTAAATTATAAGGTGTGGTTTCCCACTTCTTGGAACTCTTGTTATTGCTATAAGCTGAATACAAAGTGTGAAACTTTAGTGTTAAATATGTCAAATATATTACGAGATAATAATGGGGCTTAAAAGCAATTTACATTTTGTAATTGGAAATTTTTTACAGTTCGTTTTTAAAATTTCAATTAAAAAGAAATCACATGAAGTCAAAAATATTCAAATATTGAATGTAATGCGAGAATTAAAACATTCATTTAAATAAAGCAATAAAAATTGGCTATTTAAGCCATGAGGAGCATTCAATATACTTGTACAAATTTCAGTCCGGGTTGGGTAATTAAATGCGGCACATTGCCTATATTCATTGTTGTCAATTTAATACATTCGAGACGCACTCATCTGTGAATATTTTATTGTATTTTAACGCAGTGAGTTAATAATTTAATTGGCATTAATTTGAATGTAATTTATTTAACATTAATGTATTATTGCCTAATTAACAATGAATGCACTTTGCACGTAAATGAGCCATAGTACGCAGCTACTCGCTTTGCAAATCATATTATATAGCACTGGACCCCGACAACAAGGGGCGGCGCATTCATTGCCATGGCAAATGAGATTAATATGAATAAATGCATAACGTTTTTTGGGGTCAACGTGTGTTTATTATCAATTTCACCTAAAAATGTAGAATGTTAAATATGTTGGGGTGCGGACGGTACGGTTCGATACACTTCTTTGCTGTGCTGTGCTGTGCTGTGCTGTGCTATAAGCACTTATGTGGAAGTGTAGAACAAAACAAAAAGATATTTTATCTGTGCGAGGCGACAACAGCCGTCTGGCTGTCTATTTGCCCCCGCTGCTGCGAAATTGTGTATTTACAGGTAACAGGTAAAAAGCATTGAAATGCTCCCGTGTTTTATTTGCGAACAATCTGCTTTTTATTTTGAACGTCTCGTTGGCGCCACAGAATAGAAAGGCTCCCACTTTTAATGGAGTAGACAACAACAACAACAACATCAACAACAACTTCGTTGGCGACACAAATTGGCGCCAGTTTCAAAGCATTTCCTCTCTGCAGCACCCTGTCATCCTTGAATCCCACGCGTGTGTCTAGCATTTTCTCTATGTGACTGTTTTATAAGCTTTTCAATGGCTATCAGTTATGTGTTGAATAATACCACGAACCATAACAATTGCACCTATAATTTTTGCTAGCTTGAATTGATAACTATAATTTTCTTGCTGAAACTGTTAAAATAATTTAATTTACTGAAACTATTGACAAGAGTAGTTTTTATATAAGCCATGGTAAACATTTTTACATAATAATAATTAAATAAATTAGTGTTTTCCAAAATACTTCCACTTATCCAAAGTCTAGTTAAAATAAATTTTAACAAATTATACATTTGTGTGTTTTGCAATTTTGATATATCCTTGAATATCTTGCAATGATGAAAGTAAGGAAAGCGTTCTTTCTACGAAATTAATTTATTATCCTGTTGGGTTTTATTCGAAAAGCATTTTCAGGTAATGTGTTGCATCTGTTTCTTCATCACTTGGCTTACACCTGCTCTACGTACATATGTCTGTGGGGCTTTATCGGTGAAAGAGTCATTAGCAAGAACTACACCATACTCACCAACGCTCTCACGTATGTAAGTCGTATTTATAAAGCTATGTCAGTATTCGCCTTCGTGTCAACATAATTGATGAGTCTTGCTTGAAGCAAATCTTCAATGTAAAGCCGAATGTGTGCTATTTGTGTCCTGCGGTTCAGACCCACACACACACAGTGGGAATCGGGTTGATGGGTGCTGGAATGTCGGTAAATTGGCTTATTTTGTCGACAGTTTAAGTCTACTGGGTATTTATTGAAATTTACTTGCTATGGCAAAACACTTAAGTTGGCATTAGGCCCTGAGATGTAGTCAAGCATTTGATAAATGATTTTCAGTCACCTCACAGGTCAAAATAAATGTGTAAATAATAAATATCCTTGCAGAGCAAAGTTTGCCAGATAGTTAGTTATAACGTGAAATAGTCCACTGTTGTTAATTTCTAACCAATATTTGGGTATGACAGTAACACTGGTGAGCTTGGCCGGAATATCCGACAAATTCAAAAAGTTGCTCAAAAGTTCAAGCCAAAAGTTCAGTTATACATAAGTGAAACTGTAGATCAAAATTGCATAGTAATGAATGACATGGCCTCCAGAATATGCAATGTTTAAACATAGTACATACTGTTTAATATAGGTACACAGATAGTAAATACTTTATTGATAATGATAATAATCTCCAAGGGTATAAAAATATGATAAATGTATGCATTTAAATGGACATGGTTTTAGAAAGCCAGAAACAAACAAAATGCATGCAGCCAAATACTAAAATAACACCCAGAACCTACTGAGAAAGCTGGCATGGGATCTGTGACCTGTGGCAAACGCTTGTTCACTTCGCAGGAAAGGATCATGGCACGTCTCATGCTATCGGCCGCAAAGGATCTAAGTTGCATGGCAGCCTCCAAGCCGCACAGCAAAGCGCCACGCGTATAATAGCAGTCAAGGATATCATTGTAGTTCTGACAGACTTTTTTTGCATTGCGCTTCTCGTACCAGTCCGCTGGACCTTCGCACTCGATCATGTCCGTACGCAGGTCCTTGAGGCAGCTGTGCGCCTCGGTGAGACTTGCGCAACGCTTCTTGTTGGCAACACCGTCGCATACCTCTTCCTGGTAGTATTTGAGACCGTCGGCTAGCTTGGCATAGATATTGTCATCGGCAAGCATGCAGCTGCTTGTGGCGCTGCGTATGCGCTCCAGCACATCGGCAATTTCAGCACAGGATTCCTTGAGCTGAGGCTGCGCCAACAGCAAAACAATACGCTCCGGACTGACCACATAGAGGCGGGCCAGCTGCAGTACCAAGTCATTATCATTGCAAGTGCGGGGTGCATTGACAACGCCGCTCTTTCCCTTGAGCTGATAACCTGGTGGACATGTTACTGCGACCTTTGGCCTAATCTCATAGCCAGGTGGACACGTTTTGGAGCTATCTTTGTTCGGCTTGTTTGTTACTGCTGTGCTTTTGTCTGTTGCTCCAGCTAGTGTTGTTTTACCACCATTACTGTGCGACCCATAGCCGTAATGATGATAGTACCAGGGGAACCATATCGCTTGAGTCGCCTGCAGTTTTAAAAGAAACAGTAGCAAAAGCGAAAAGAGTGGCCAACTGATTGACATAGCCAAAATATAAATATATATCTGAGCACACGATTTTCGTTCTAACTCTTGACTCCAAGTGAACTTTGCTTGAAGTTGTCATATATGTTATTTACATATGTATGGTGAACAACATGTATGAGGCATAATTGAGGCTTTAATAAATAAACTCAACAGAATTTGTTGTATCACAAAATCGCTCCAAATGTAGAAATAATCTATCGTACCACACAAACTTATTTTCTATTCAAAAGGAAAAAAGGAAAAAGGAAATCGAAATCAAGAACTTGTTTTTCACTTGTAGGAAATTATCTAATCCAAAGAATTAAATCGACTGAAATTCCAAAGAAATAGTAGGTCATAGTGCACATCAAAGACTTCATAAACTGTTGCTTTTGTGAGGGTGAATGGACATATTCTTTTGCGAAATTATCACAGAAAGTGCACAAAGCTGCTGCAAGAAACTGTTTCACTTTGTGCTCTTTTCGCCAGAAATCTGAAATGAAATCACTTTTTATGCTGTCCATTATGCAATGGACCCACAACTGCCGCTGCTGGTGCCTTTATCCTGGCTCACACCTTCACGCACTTTTTTTTTTTTGAATTGTCAAGGGTATGGCGAGTGAATTTTATTAGCACTCATAAGTTGTAAAGTGTATGATGCCAAGGACGAGGCGACTGACTGACTGTGGCTGTAGATTTTGTCGCATACTTTCCTTCCCCCCACCCCCTCACTTCTTGTTAAACAGATTTTTATTGCAGTTTTTTATTTGCATTTCTTATTCTCGGATCCCGATATATATATATACTTTTTTTGTTTTCGTTTATTCATTTTTTTTTTACTTTGTCGCACTTGACGTAAAGTCTTCACTTTTTTTTATTATTTAACATTTCGTTTCATTTTGTCGCTGTAGGAAATGAAATATTTTTGCATATAAAAAACATTTGACTTCATACTGTGACAATGTTTTCCCGCTGTTTATGTGCCAGCTTCCACTTGTCTGTCTCTTGTGCTCTGTTTTTATTTTTTTTTTATATATTCTATTTTATTTTGCTCTGCTCATATCCGGCACGTAATAAAATGACAAGGTAAATATGCAAAAAATTTAAAGAGCTCATGAATAAGAAAGTATGCAGATCAGGAGAGAGAGAGAGAGAGAGAGAAATTCTTACTTGTGTTAAACACATCATGCAGCTGAATATATATGAAACTTCATTCCCTCATTAATGATTTTCTTATCATTAATCTTTCGCTGCAGACAGTTGCGAGTAACTTCCATTCTCATGCCGGAGCCTATATAAATTATTTGAACTGATCTCACAGATACAGCTAGAGCGCTGGGTGGATGTAACGAGAGAAAGGCAGGCGAAAGACAGAGAAAGCACTTAGAATATTGTCCAATTCAGTTCAGTGGCAAATTATATCATTACGTTGTCATGTTGAAATTTGCTCAATGAACTGTGTTCAATTTGTTGACTAATTGCGTGTGTCCTTTGTGCGGCGCTCTCGACTGGGCTGAACGCCAGGAAACTGCTGCGGCTGTCGTTGCTAATGTTGCTATATTATTGCAAAAACTGACACGAGCCTGATACGAAAATTAATTGGATTTTTATGTGATGCACGCATAAGGCCAAGTGCTGTAGATTGACATGAATTAAAGTGTCAAGTATTTGCAGCACGTTACACAAAGACAGAAAGAGAGAGGGAGAGGGAAAGCTCTAAGCCAGATTTAAAAATTTACTGAATATACCATTAATATTATGTGCTTTAAACTCTTGACTGAGTTTTAATAAGATATTTTCAGAACATTAAACAAACTAATCTCAGAATTTACATTTGATACATATGTGTATACGAAAAATATGTGCACATCAAGGTGATTACTTAAGGCTCAGTATGTTACGAAATTATATTAAAAAATTAAAATATTATCAAATACATGTAAAAAATGCAGATTCCCGCCTACCGTAAAATATGCTTTGATTGGCAATCAGTCAATTGTCATAAACAGTGTTATATATGGAGTATTGATCTCTGCACCTTTTGTCTGCTATATAAAGAGCTCTTTTATTAGATAGAATATATATTTTACACATCACTTAATACAATTAATTTGACATTTAAAATGTAATGGCAAAATGCACAGTACAAGAATGAATACAAATATTCCCATAATTAAAAAAAAAAACTGTTGAAATTGTGTTAACAATAATGAAATTTATATTTATATTTTGTTATAAGGGCGAGGAGCAGAGAGCATAATTAAAATGTCAAACATGGCATTAATCATGTTGGTTAATGCACTGGGCGAGCGACACTGCGTATGCTAAATTTATAATTGCATTTTCATTATAATCAATAAAAGGCGAAACTCTCCTCTGGCCCCTTCCGCTCGTTCGATGCTTGGGAAAGTGCACATTATAATACAACTGGCGCCCAAAAAATGTCACTTTATTGCGCAAAGAACTTTTACAGACAGCCAGGTGCGGGTGCTTCATGATAATGAAAAACTAATGAAAATGCAAGCAGCAGGGAACAAGGACCAAAGAGGTTTGTTACCTGGTAAGTACGTGTAGTGCCCGGTGCAAATGGAAATTAAATTGCTCCGGCGCCAGTTGGCCAGATAAAACTTGATACAAATTTATCGTTTCTTTTCTTTTATCTACCCTGTGCCATTCAAAAGTGGCGAAAAGCATTGAAAAACATCTAAATGAGGAATTACTCTATGTGACTATAAATCTTTTATGTTCCTTTAGAAACATAGATAAACTAAATTTTTCGTTTTTGCTCGCAAATATTTAGGAGATATTTACAGTTTATAAGTAAGATAGGTGTACCAAAATGGATAGTGAATAGTTTGAGTTTATTTCAGATTTTTCATAATTGTCCTTATGACCATCTTTCAAATCTCAAAGCGTGGTAACTTTTTGTCGAATACTAAAAAACTTTACTTTGCTACCACCCGTTGGGTAAAGGAGAGAAACTTCAATTGCCACCGTAACTAGTTCAAGTTGCTTACAGTAATTATAAATTTACCTAAGGAATTACGCAAGCTCGTTGAGTGCAGCTGAAGGAGTTTACAGGTGGCGGCACAAAACTTTCGACAGTGGCACGCGGAGTGCAGAGTGCAGGGTGCAACTAGCCAGTCAAGTTATTGGACAAGTACTTTGGTCGGAGGAACTAGGAATAATATTATTGATAGATTAGAGTGGGTCGATGAGCACAGATGGAAAGGGCACTCATCAGACAAAGTTAACGAACATATTGAAGTGTAGTTATGGCTTTTATGTAAGTTGTTGCTTCTAAGATGATTAAAGACTTATCTAACTTTTAGCTGCATTACCTTAGCTGAGCACTGTGTTCCTCATCTCTTGCATATGAACTGTTAATGGAAAAATGACAAATATTCCAACAAAAAAAATGAGAGCTTTTAAAGAACTAGATTAAAAAAACTTGCTACAGTTTATTCCTCAAACTTCATTTGGCCATTTGGCAACCAATTTCATAGGTACTTCAGAAAGAAATGCAAGTACTTTTTCTCACTTCTTTCATTTTGCTTTTTCTGTTGCTGTTGTCCATTTTGTCATCCCTTTTACAGATCTCACTCGCAGGCCGTCTGGTATAAAAGCTTCTTGCGGCAATCCCAAAAACTGAGCCCCAAATTGCGAATAGGCAACCCAAGCATTACCTTAACTAAGACTCGACTCAAAGTCTGTGGCTATGGGTGCTGCTCAGCGGATTTGTTACGGTATTAGCACCTTTCACTTCCGTTTGCCTTTTTTTTTTCCTCTTTTTTCCCTGCTCAAGCACAATCCTAACGAATGAATGTATTTTCAGCCTTCAACTTTCGATTTGAGGTAGGGTTTCATTCTGTGCTTTAAATTGCAATTACGTTTCCTTTGTGAGTTTGGTGAGCCAGTTTTAGATATTGCAGAGTGCTTCGCGAACCAAGCACATCTTGCAGGCACATATAAGGTTTAATCTTATGCAAGTCAAGTCCAAGATCTGTCCATAATTTTACTTGCTAATTTTTTCTCCGCTTCAATATTTTTTGGTTGCGTTGCATTCATCAATTTTTGAAAACATATATTTAAAAGTTGCAATATCAATCTACATATCATTTGAGCATTGCTTACATTGCATTAGTTAGAAAGAAAGATAATGGAATAATTCATTTGTCTTTAATCATTTGACGTACTGTTAATCTGCCCATTCTCATGTATTTTTACCCACAAAGTGCTCCTCATTTGGCTGCTTAATCTTGGCAATAATTTGCCTGTCTACACTTAGCTCGGCGCTGAAATTTCACTTAAGTTTGCGTCCGAAGTTGGGATGAAAGTTACGCCAGGGTTTGGTGAAAGCGGCGTCGAGTTACGCGCAACTTATCCTAAATTACAATCACTTAGAACAGTTTAAGCAGACATTCTGCACTCATTTTAAACTTCCGTCTAATTTACATGCTATTTAAATTATGTTGCCAGCCCAGAACCTGTCTGCTGCTGTTCCAACCCAACCAATATGGAGCAGCTTCATCAAAATGCCTCGACCTGCTTGTCTGCCAGCGTGCCTGGTCCTGGCTTTGTGCTGAATAGCTGCCACTATTCGGATAGTCGTCTTCTGTTGAAAACTTGCAGCAGCTGCTGCCGCAGCTACTTTGTAAAAACTTTTTTGTATGGAGCAAAACGAGTTTGGGGGATTGGCAGGAGGGGTAACGTCAGATGGTTGCTCCTTCATGGCTTAACAGTGGCTGCAACTGCATAAAATTTCGCCAATATAATTTTAAAGAGCAGGCCACGGCGGCAAGTGGCTTCCTGTCCTGTCCTGTCCTGTCTTGTCCTGTAGCTCTATCGGTTAGCTCTATCTGTATGTAAGCTTTTGCAATAAAAATGAATTAAATGCAATGAAGCAGCAACGCAGCCCGCTCGACTTGCCTCTCCAGTTGCTCACATCCGTGGAGCGAACGCCTCGGGGGCGCTCGCACTGAAATTGTTACAACAAAGTGGAACGTTGAATATGGCATAGTGGGCGCCAACCAGCAAGCCAGAAAGCCAAACAGCCAGCCAGCAACTGGTGTCAGTTATTGCTGGGATAGCTCAGGTAGCCAGCTAAGTATAAACTACAGACAGTACATAGATTCGTTTACCCGGGCTGGTTTTCTCGCCTGGCGCTGCCACGCCCACTTACTGCTACCGCCTGCTGCATTTAATGGCAATTTGTAGTCGGTGAGCGTCAGCCTCATGCAAATTTGTGGCTTATAGTTTATCAAGCCAAACTTCCCAGCTCGTAACTCCACCCACCCTGTGCCACCAATAACTTCTAGAGTCAGGCGAAATGCGTAAGTTTGCATAAACTGCGTAGGTGGATACTTGTTAAGGGCTGTGGGGCAGGGGTGGCATTCCTGCCTTTGTTGCGGCATTTATGGCTTTTAAGTTGCGTACCGCGTCAAGCGGCGTATTTGTCTGGGTTAAGTGAAATGAAGTTATTTAAAAAATGAACCCCCTAAAATGAAGGCAACAATGTGCAAGCTTTTTGGGTTAAATAACCGGCTGCTTTGCTTTTTATTAAGCTAATATTTTACTCAAATATTGCATTAATACAAACATAATAAATTCCTAAATTTAAACATTTTTTCTCAAATATTACATTCACTTTTCCGTAAAACACATTTTTCTTTGAATAATTTGAAGAAATATATGAAAAGTGATAAGCATTAAGTTCATAAGGCAAACTGAGACTGACAGAAACGTTAAACTCTGGATGGATTGCAATTTATAAATTTTAGTTAAATAGTGAGCGTTATCTCAAAAACCAACTAAATAAAATACAATGTATAAATAATATTATAACTATTTAACGAAATGATTATCTATTTAAAGCAGAGAATCAAAATCTGCGTCGAGTGGCAAATAAAAGTTGCAACATTTAAGTAGCTGCTAGAGAATATCAGGATCAACCGGGAGTTAAGAAAATAAAAACAGCGGCTGATTTTACTTCAAAAAAAGTGCGTCCCAAATGGCGTATGAAAGTTTGCAAAGCTGCGCGAGTGTTGCGCTAAATGTGAAGAAAAAAAAACAACAGGCAAGCAGACGAGGGAATTGCTCTTAATATTCTCCACATTGTAGTTGTTGTCGTTGTTGCTGTTGTTAATAGTTAAAATAAACAAGGAATGCAAAATTGTACTGAGCTATGCAAATTTGTTGTTGTGCTTTTTAGCCATGTTTGGAAGTGCGGCAAATCAAAGCTAAGGCCAAAGTGAAAGCGGAAAGTGAACGAATCGGAACAGCGAATAGAGAAAGCAAACGTTGAAAATGCAAAATAAAAAACGAAAAGCACAAAGCAGCCTTCTGCTTGTTGTCCTCTTATAACTCTGTCCTGTGGCGTTAAAGGAAAACGTGAGGCAGCTGCTTCGGTTTCGAGCACTTCACTTTCATGCTGTGCCTTTTTCTTTCGGTCGTCGCCCATGCTCTTTAACATTATTTCTGCATGCCTTATGCATGGCACATTTGTTCGTGTTGTTTTCCTCGTCCTGCGGGATTTCTCATCCTTTGTTGGCCAACATCTCCAGCTTTGCTGGTATTGTGCTGCTGCTGTTAGCAGCTATTTGTTTGATTGTGGAAATATTTGCATACAAGTATAGTTTTTATTGGCACAACGTTGACACTGATAAGTTTCCCCCGGGATACTCCCGCTCGCTTTCTTTCTCTATGTCTCTCCCTTCTCTCTCATTCTCGCAGCTCAGCTCCAGTTGTGTCGCCTGCATCAAATTGAATAACAAAAGGGGGAGCACAACAAATATAAAAAAAAGAGAGCGAGCACAAAAACATCAGCGTACTTGAATATTAATTAATGCTTTTGGATTTGGCTGGTGGCCACTGTGATCTGTGCTTTGCTTGAATTGCCCCTTGGCTCATGTCATTTGATTTGCATAGCAAACATTTTGTCTGAATTTGACCACTGTGTCGCACACACAAACTTATTGAATTTGGTGCGCCCACAATATGCTCAACTCGAATAAAATGTTGTGTGGAAATTCAAAAGAATTCTAAGTGTGAATTAAAGTAAGTATACGTATATGTTGCTAATGACTTACAGTTCTTGAGACAGAATGTAGTTAGCAAATCCATTGTTTATTCAGTTACTTGACATCAATTTGATCAAGACGGCTTTTTATAAACACATCTGTGTCCTTCAATTCAGCGAAACTTTGTAAAAATATTTTTCCAGTTCTTTCGTTGTAATTATATATCGTTGTATAGATATCGTTCCATTTAGAAAATATGTTATATGTTATGCTTCTAGACAGTAGAGTAGTTCCTTTTTTATGGGCACTTTTCTTCTTCAGTTAACTAAAAGCCAAAGTCTTTATGAATTCCGCCTTTGTGTTGTTTAGTGAATACCAAGCCAATTTATAAATGAATTTTCAGTCTCTGTTATGTGCGACGCAAAATGCAAGCCAAAAGAAGTGAGAACGCAGCAGGCGTAACCGACTGCTGAATACTCTAATACTAGTAAAATAACAGGTGAATACAGGTGGTAAATAATCAATTCCAATCTTTAAAGCACGCCATGAACAAAATGCCAACCAAATTCTACAAAGATTTGTAACATTTATTGAATTGATATAATTGATTTTTATTTTGCCGCTTATACCCTTATAACTCCGGGATCAGAGTATAAAAAACAAACATTGAAATTGAATCGCAATCTGCGTCTGCGTTTGGACAGTCTGATAATAGACAAATGACAAAGCGCAAAGCTATACGACAAAAAAACCATAGAAATGGAGAAAAAATTGTGGCCTGAAAAGAGGTGTCCAATACAAGCTAACTTCTGTTATTGCGCATGCAAAATGGATTTGAACACATGTGAAAACGCACACACAGACACACGCCTACTCAAGTTTTGACGCGGTGTCCATTCATTATTCGCCATTCAATCCCGCATCGCATTTCTCATACGGCCCGTATGCCACAGCAGCGTTGCCGTCAATGTCCATGCGTATTTTGGATGCTAGAGACGATATGGCCACAGACAATAGTCATCGCCATATTCGGTTAAATTTTGTGGTAGCGAAGTGAAACTCATTTGCCAGCACTGCTCAGAGCAAGCCGCCTGCTGGTTAATCAAATGTTTATTTTAATACAGAAAACAGGTGTGAAATTTCAAATGCGTCCACAGGCATCTAATTTATTTATTTATTTTTATTTGCCACCATTCTGGCAGCGCCTGCAGTGTTTTTGTTCATTTCGAAAGTAATACAAAATTGTTTTCTTTCGCTCTTTGCTTTATCCAAAAAATTCTTATTTGTACTTGTCGCCTTTTCATTTTTCATTTTGTTCAAATTGTTCGCATAAGTATGCTATGATTTTTGCTTCGGTGGAGAGTGAGTTTTTAATAAGCTGCGCGTTTGCGCGTGTGTGTGTGTGTGAGTGACAGAGTGAGAGTCTGTGACATGTACGTGCTTATCAGCTGATAAGTGTGTGGATTTTGTATATATGTTTTTCTATTAAAGCCCGTTTGGCTATTCAGTTCTTTTATTAATTTTTTACAGAGCACAACCTCTGGGATAATAAATAAATGTTGTACTGTTCTCAGATAAAAATACGAAAATGCGGTTAAATGTATTTTGATATCAAAGAGTATCCTTCAATTAAGTTCTTCACAATGACCAGGTTATCGTTTTGAAAACGCAATTTAAAATGCGGGTAACAAAATTAAATATAAACAGCTTAATATAGATTCGATTCGATTGGTTTATTGCAAAAGTTGAACTTCTGCAGTAAATATAAATATCTGTGCAAATGTCACACATTTTCTCGTATATGGCATACACTTAGTTATCTGCCTGTCTTGAGCTGTCCACCTTCGTTGTTTTTGCATGCAGCAACCCAAATTTCTTTATTGCAACATATCTAACTATCTTACTTACAAGGCTGCATTTCCGATATACTCTCTTTGGCACATATATATATATGTATATGGCAGACCTCCCCATTTAAACTAAAAGCTACGACCCAAGTGTGTATATTTCTTTACCATGCCTTTGATTTTGATTTATGTTGCAGTAAACAGCAGCAGTAGCCGCATCAGTCGCACTAGCAGCAGCAGTAGCAGTAGTGGCAGTGGCAGTTGCTTCAGGACAACCTCATTTAATACTTTGTCGCATCATTTCACTACGCGATAAGAGAAAGAAAGAAAGAGAGAGAGAGAGAGAGAGAGAGAGAGAGAGAGAGATAGAGAGAGAGAAAGAGAGAGAGAGAGAGAGAGAAAGAGCGACGGAGCCAAGTAGACCAGATCCAACTCCACCTCCAACTGAAACACAGAAAACAGCTAACCCTCTAACGCAACCAGACAACATTCCAACGCATGAATGCTTGATTTTGTTGTTGCTTTTGTTGGCTTTTCATGGAGCTGTGATTTTTTTTCGCTGCATACTTTCTAAGCCAAAAAACCATGCCGCTCTTTCTTACTCTTTCTCACATTATTGTGGTAGTGTGAGTGTGTTTTTTGTATACCCTTGCAAAAAGTAACGAACTAAAAATAGCATCTACAACTTTATAATACAGTTTATATGTTCTTGTTCAGCATCAGTCCAGTCATTCAATAAATATTACACAAAACATGAGTGTTTATTTTATATATATTGTAGATATTTATAAAAAAAATAATAGTTAATTGAAGATATAAGCAATTGAATTACGAACTCCAAGGGTATGTTATTTTTGGAGTACTGAATACCGCTTTTCTGTCTTGTATGTGTGTGTGTGTGAATTACCACATCCTCATTGTGAGTGTTTACGCCTTATAAAACGCAACATTTGCAGCCATGCAGCAAAAATGGCATTAGAATCGCTGCCAGGCTGGCATTTGGCAACGACACAAACTTGCTATTACCCTAACCCCCCAAGAATTTGTTCGTGGTGGCTGTGGCAGCCACAGCCTCCTCACCAAAATTCGCACTTGGTGTATAAAAAAACATGAGAGTTACGCTTTGTTTGACTAAAATTTATGTTGATGTTTCTTTTGCAACTTGCATCTATGTTTTGCTTTTGTATTTTTTGGCAACGACTCGTAGACACTGCGACGCATGACTCATCAGCAGAAACAACTCTGGTTTGCCCGTCAGTCTAATATGTCTGTTTGTCTCTCTGTCTGCCGTTTTTACAAAAATGTTTTAATTTCTTGCGTAGATTTTTTCACTATTATCTTACAGTCAGGCACAATTCACATAATTCAGAGGCACTCCGCCGTTTGTTCAGGCTATTAAATCCATGCTTAACTTGCTTGCCATCCACATAATTATATATATATATATGTATATATATATATATTGTATATTAGTATTTGGTATAAGTAGTTGGGCGTATCTTTCTCATTTTTATGGGGCTTGTTAAAATTTATATGCATTGAGTATTTTTTATGTTTGCGATTCATTATGCCATGTTGTATTTTATAGCCAGAGCTTCACTAACAATGTATCAAGCTGGGTTTTTACGCTGTAGTTTTAGCATATGCCTATCAAAATTGATAGCGCTCTGGGGCATTTTATGCGTTTTATGCAAAGTAGCCACAAAGTGTCGACTCTATCTTTGTATTTCACAGATAATATTTTTTTTTATGATTTTATCAATGTGATTGCAAAACAGATGAGAAATAATTTGCAGTTTTTTTTTATATATATATAACATTAAATTGAGAACTTTTTTTTCAAGGATTCAATATTTTATTGCTGTATTTCCCATATTATAATATTTTATTATCTATTAATTTCATTTATGATTTTATTTAATTTCACAATTGTTGGGAAGTAGAATGTAAAATTTCCAGTTTACTTAGATGCCTGACCCCAATTTTAGAAATATACAAAAATAAAGCTTGGCTGGTGAAATACATATCAGTACATACATAGTCATCAGGTTTACTTCATTTTCATTTTCATTCTCTAAACTGTGGGCTGTCTAAAATGCCAACTTTGGCTAACCAAATGAAAAAACTTAGAAATACTACCAACTATATGGCAACTACAAACAGATCCAAGTGCAAATAAAGTGGTATTTTTACAACATTTCACAAAGCTGAGTCAAACTGACTTGTGGGTCTACCACACACACACACACACACAACCACACACACACACACACACACACACACACACACATATACACACATATACACCGACATACAACCACAAACATTTTCCACATACAACACACGCACACAAGCTCGCATTTAAAGTCATAAATTTTTATTTGTATGATGATGACTTAAGTTCTACGTGCGTTACAACGACTCAACTTACACCTGCTCACACACGCACACTCACCTACACATTTGTAAGCTGCCTGCTGGCTTTAGTTAAGTGCATGATTATGCTTTTAGTGGCATGTTGAGGTTTTGTCAGTCTGCCTCTCTCAGCTTTTTACCTACCTCAAGCTTACCCTGGCCATTTTCTTTTGATTGCAATACTTGAAACTGACTTGACTATGTGTGGAACAGCTGTTCCTCTTCCATATTACCTCTGCCCCAGCTCAACTTGTGCATACGTGCGTTAATAGAAAATTCTCTTTTTGGGCTTTTGCCTTCTTCAAAGATGCACTGACTTCAATGCTACTTTGGATTTTCAATACTTTTTCTTTGCTCTTCGAAAATTCAAAAAGGAGATGGGTTGTAAGCAAGAGCAGACCATTTTCGGAGAAGGGTTTATTCAATTTTCATTATCAACATTTCGTGAATTTATTAAGTTATATAAAAGGACGAAAGTCAAAACAACATTATTTGAATTAACTATTTTGAAAAGCATACCCTAAGTATAATAAATTCATAACTATTATCTATATTATTGGAACGCTGAAATTGTAGCTCAAATTGTAGAAAAAACGGCTGAAAACGTTTGCAAAGCTTTGTGCTTGCTTAAATAAATACTTACTCGATAAATCATGAAAAATAATGGTAAAATTATTTAGCATAAAAAATACAATTGATTTATTTATTTCTGTATTTTTGGTTTTGTTGTGACAACGAATTATAAAGGTGTACCTTAGTTTGGCGTATTTTATGCATTGAATTCTTACTTTATTATAAGAATACTGGTTATCCGGAAGTACCTCTGTTCAAACAGGACAACATATTTAATTGAATATTCCTTAAATGAAATCAATTGGGCGACGCACTTAATGTAGCTGGCAATATTCATAAGGGAAACTTAAAGTTGATTTTAAAATGGATTCTTTCAATTATGTGAGTCTGGATTTTTCAGCTACCTGCGACGAAGTCAACTCGAAAGAAAACCGACGCAAATTCAGTTGGGGAAAGAATATGCGAAACTACTGCACAAAGCCGCTTGTGAGCTACTTTTCAAGTTAAAGTTATTATCCTGGGGACTGTGTTGAGGAGGCAGCAGCCACTTGCAGACTGGCCCGACTTTTGAATAAATTTGGAATCTGCTGGCTGACAGCGAGGACAACAACGACAATCAGCATTATGAATATGTAGCTACATCAACTTAACTTGATGTGTGCCTCATTGTTCATGTCGTTGTTGTTGTTGGGCGTTGCCCAGGCAAGTTGCCTGAACTTTAAAAGCCGCTTTACTTTTATAAATACTCAACTTTCGCTTGAGCAAAAACTTTTCACCAACAGTGTGCTCTATCCAAAGAAGTAAAAAAGACGAAAATTCGCATAGAAGGAAGAAAATTTGCCTTACTGCTTTCCCATTTTATTTTCTTTCGTTAAATGCTTTTAGCCGCTTTGTCAGAAACTTGACTGATACGCTTGAAGGGCTCGATGATACTGTTTTGGTTGTTGTTATTCTGTTTGCTTTTCTTTTTTGTTGTTGTTATTTTGGTAGATATAATGGCAGAAGTAATGCAAATAATTAAGCACTAAACAGCTGATAACAAATCATCAATTAAATAGAACCAATTAAATATAATGCTCTGGACCCTGAGAAATAATCAAAAAGAAAAGTGCGCTAATCAGGGAAATGCGCTCAGAGGAAGTGCGACAAAAGAAGTGGCCGAAATACGAAGTGGACCAATTTTTCTCTGTGGTCAACCGCCATTAACGTTTATTACACCCACAAATCGCCAGCAATGGAGCCGCAACACAAAAAGCAAAGAGCAACAAACAGAAAATAAAACAAAAGTGAAAAAAAAAACAATGAGCAAAAAATATAATTAAAAAAAAGCATTACGCAACGCCAGACAGAGAAAAGCAAACAAATATAAATAAAAGAAAGACGAAGAAATGTGTAATAAAAAGGTGCAAATTGCATTGGTGTGGGGGCGTCCCCCTACACATCCGGCCTGCAGAAGCATTTTAGACGCCTAATTGAGCGTTTTAGTTATGCTAATTGTAGGGGTCGCCTCTGCAGGCTCCTTCACTTATCCATCCCGCAACTACTATGCCGGGCAGCTCATCTTTATTGTTGTCATTTCTTATAAGTATTCCGAGTCCGGTCCAGGCCTTGTCCAGCCCATGAGATCATTAATGGGACAGCATTGGGGCGTGAGTTCCGAGTTCTTGGAATGTAAATAATTAATTATGTAATTATGTGAAGCAGCAACATAAGAAATGTATACTATGTGATAAATTAACTTACAGTGGGCCTACATAAAATGTGCAATGATTTACAATTACAAATATGAATATTTTGTATGTGGCTAAGAAAATCTGATAATTTTTTTATTTTCAATATTCAAAGAAATCATTTGATTTTAAATATTTTTTTCATTTGATATCTTTTGTTTTTAATTTCAAAACTTAAGATAAAAAGATTAATCAGTTAACAAAATGCCTAGAATGAGAATAAATCCTTACTTTAAATCAAATTTAATTAGAATTAAGAAAAAAATAGCTTTGAAACTTTCATCAAGTTTATTGAGCTTAAGACTTGAGTAAAGCCAACGATCTGAAAACTCCAGAAGAAATAAAATATTTTTATTACTTACTTTTAATTCCAAATCTAATTAAAAATGTTTTATTGTTTTTTTTTTTCTTTCGTTCGCTTGTTTTATTTTTGATTATCTACCGTAAATACTTATCAGTTATACCATTCACGTTTTTCTTTTATTTTATATACAATTATATATATTCTTTTACATATATAGGTGTATTTATATACTTACAAATTAATTGCTTATCTTCGTTTTACTTTCTTTTTTCTGATTTTGTTGGAATTACAAATAGGCATAATACATATACGACTATATGTAATATATAACTTTATATGGAACATATAAGTATCAATTATTTATATGCAAGTATGTATAAATAATATTGACTTTAGATATATAAATATTTATATATATTTATATATATATATAAATTGTAGAGAAACAAAGTGAAAAGCTTAGCACAACATTTTCTTTAATTCGTCTTCGTTTCGAGTTATCATAAATTGTGTTAACCAAAAATTTAACCGGTTCGCAAGTGGTTATCTTAGGAGTTTAGGCAAGAATGTAATTAGTGTTTGGCTCGGCTTGTAAAGAAAAAAATCCATTTGTTTATCGAAACCTAACGAAAGGCTGTCATTCTTCTTTCTTGAACAAAAATGTTGATGCATTTCCTTGATGATTTTGCCTGGTTAGCTCAATTTTAGTTGTTTTGTTTTGTTATTTTGTGTTAAATGCATTCGAAGTTACTTTGAGCTAGCTGAAACTGGTGTCCGTGTATATGTAGGTGTAAATATTTAAGATACATTTAGCAGTTGCTTGCTGTTGCCTAGGGCTGAAGCCTACTATGCTACTGCTGCGAGTCCATCTCCTGCTGCTACCGTTACTGCTACTGTTTAACCCTCCCTGAAGTGTGGCACAAGAGTTGCGTGACAATTGAATCATGTTAATTGCCTGCTACATCTGCTGCATCCTTTGCTGCTGGTGCAAGTGCTGCTCCTGCAGCTGGGCACCCGCAGGCGTTGTCTTTGCTTCTGCTGGACTGCCACTGCCTCTGCCCGCATCGGCCGATTCTTTGTAATCGCTGCCAGCTGCGATACTAATTGCCTGCCCAGTGACCAGCTGAGCAGCGCCAGAAGCGTTGCAGTTGCAGTTGCAGTTGCACCACCCACAGTCACACTTTGACTGCTGGCCGAGCTGACACCACGCCAGGCGGCACCACCATCCTCTAAACCATCGGCGCCGTCATCTTCTTCGCCTGAGGGTACAAAATGAAACAGAAAGTCTAGCGAGAAATAGAGAAATGCAGGCCATATAATTTTTCGTTGCTGTTCTTGTTGTTATTGTTGCTTTCTATTGTCTACGTTACTGTGTATGTGAATGCTAATTGGCTGCCAAAACTTACCCTGCAGCTGCGTCAGGTAACTGTTCTTCTTGCTATGGAATTGCTCGTCCTCGTGAAGTGTATACTGGTCATATATTTCGTCGGCTCCCACGCGATTCCCGCTTGCCCCATTGCTGCCATATTTGCCAAACGGATCCGCCTCCAATATGGTCTTCTCCGTCGTTTTCCAGTACACATCATGTAGCTGGGCGCTGCAGCGTAGCTATCATTGAGAACACAAAGCATATATCGAGTTAAATTCCCTCCTCGGATATTGACAAGTGCATAACTCACTTTCAGTTTGCCATTATCAAAGTGTTGATCGGTCACCACGAAATGAATGCCCACAATTGAGGTTTCCATATCGTTGCGAATATCACGCAGTATCTTATGATGTCGCACATGTGAGGGATTCACCTAAAAATTACATATTAGACAATTAGACGAGTAATATTTGTAATTAAATTTAATGCAAATTGCCTAAGATATACTCTTTGATCAGTTGACTTCCACAACAAGTAAGTCTTCAGAAATATACAAAAACCATTTTATATTGAAAACAGGATCTAAAATATCACTTATTTAGTTTGTTCACACATTTGGAATCTTAATAACGATTATTTTTCTTTGATAAGCAAGTTACGCAATATTTAATTCTTATGAATTGAAAGTCAGATATTAAGCACAGCTAGCTAAATAAATCGCTTATGGGCACAAATACACTGTCGTTCACACGTCGACTGTTGAGGCAATTTGAGCTTCAGTCCTTGGCAAACAAAGCGCATTGATGACGCATAATAGCGGAAGCAACAACCACAGCAGCGAGAAAGGACGGAAATGGTAGCAGCAAATCAAAGTACAACCACAGCCAAACACACACAGACAAACCCAAATTGCGCCAGTTGGCAGCTGGAAAGGCGCTCAACGTGCAATTCGTGGATTAATATTGAGTTGCTTTGCTTTTTGTGTTCGACTTTGTCGATTCATTGCAAAATGCAAATCTGCTCTTTTCCTCAGTTCGGTTCTGTAGCACTTTTGTTTACTTTTGAACAATAAACACAAAAGCAATTAAATAAAAATGACGATAAAACACATGCGCATGCACTGAGAATTATTCGTAAATCGATTGTGTTCTTTGTTTGTGATAAAACTAATCGAATCTAATTTCAGCATAATGTGCAACAACTATCCGACAAACAGTCACTTCATTATGCGCAGATATTCAGCAAACTTCGATGCAACACGCACAAAACAAAAAAGGAAAACTGTGCATAAATTTGAGCACACCAAATGGTAAATTAGTTGAGCAGAACCAAAAACCAAACAACAAAAAGAGAGATGGGCGTAACTAAAAATGTTGTGCGAAACTGTTGGCAACTGAAGAGTTTTCCAATGGCATTTCACACATTTTCATGTCTAGTGCTTGCATAATACTGCGGAAAGCTATGAGAGCTCAAAATTGGGCGTAACGCATGGGGCGTGGCATAACACACACTGCGCTGATCCGAGTGCTGCATGCGTGGGTGATTGTGCGGGCGTCTGTGGGTGTGTGTGTGTATATGGCTGGTAATTACAGAGCTCGTTCGCCACAAACACACGCATATATTACACACAGATGACGCTTAAAAACAAGAAAATTGTGTTTGCATAATTTGCGACTCACCTCTTCATTATTCACCGTCCATGTGAGATTGGCCGCGGGTCGCGAGTGTCGCGATGTGCAATTGCCCCGCAATATGTCGCCGATCCGATATCGTGGCCGAATTCCGTTTATGAATGGCGCATTGTGCGGCGTCTCTGTAAATGCAACGAAAGATATAAATGTGAGTTGACTCGTTCCACTCTGTTATTCCTGTCATGCTCTACTCTGTTCTATCCTACCCAGCCATACAATTGTCACTGTAGCTTTATGCACCACGCACTATTCACTGCCCCGGGACTTTCATGTCTGGCGAATTTGAGGGCCTGCCATAACGTTAATGTTTTTATTTTTGGTTACATGTGTGTGTTTGTATGTTTTTTTTGTCTGTCTGTGTGAATGTGGATTTCGACATTTCGACATTTTGTGTGATGTCAGTCCAGGTCTGATCCCTGCGGTTTCGCAGTCTATAATTGAAATGCTTTTGTATGGCCTACGCGTACGGTAGATAAATGGTACACAGATATAATTGTCTGACGAACTTCAGTTGTGCAAAATGGCAGAATGTGTTGCTTATTTAAGAATTCCAACAATACCTTTGCCAACTTCGAATCGACCTTAAAATGGCTAAATAGTTGATGAGTGTCAGACTTATTTTACGAAGATAGTATCAGGGCAAGCCCGTGCTTAATTTCATATATTTTAATGACTTAATCGGTTAAGATAGATTTTATAATTAGTACTTTAACATGACTTAACCATTTAAACAAAACCACTTTTAATTATTTAGTATCTGTGTCAGTGTAATTACGTTAAATGCTTTGAGTTTAATTTGAATGGGGCTTAAGACAGTTTATAACACGCTTCGAATGTGAACAATTTGGAAATGTAAATGTGAATGTGAACTAAAAGTGCAATGGAGCTCCACAAAGATATACCCTGTGTGTATACATATATCCAGACAAACAAACGGAAATATCGACGGCGTTTGTTGATTCTGATCAGGAATCTCTCAGTATCATTCTTCTGCCCAACTTTTATAAACAGCTAAATTTAATATTCGATTCAATTCACATTTCCTTATATGAGATGCGTAAAGTGTCTCATGAATAAAGTTTGGTTCAGTGAATGTAAAAATAAAAAAAACTTTAGAAAAGTATTTCTTATGTTTTTTCTTCATGGCATGAGAGAGTCCTGCGAGGGTATATCTAAGTTAGGTCTGAACATAAACTTGTAGCAAGTCAAACATAAATACGAGCGGCAATTGTCAAACTCCATGCAAGGCTGTCATATGCGAACAGGACTAAGTTCAATGGGGCAGGCCAAAAGACCTGGACTTGAGCTGATGTCAAGAGTCAGGGGTCAGAGGGCAAACGCTTGCCAGACAGCAGAGCTGACATTAAATGAGGGTGCTGTGTGTGGGCGTGACTTAAAAATAAACTCCAAGTTTGAATGTGCGGCAGTCGAGCAGACAAAATACAAACAAATTTGCCGGCTCCAGATGAAGATGAAGATATTTAAGCAGACAAACAAAATAAAATAAAAAAAACTCTAGCAAAACGTTTGCGATGGTCAATAAACTTTCAGCTACGAGTGTAAATGTGTATATTTGTGTGTATATATGTGTGTGTGTGTGTGTGCATGTGTGGATGATTGGCTTACGAGCTTTGCCAAAGTGAGGCAACTCAAATTGGCTGCTCGCCTGTCCCAGCCAAACTTTGGTCGTGTCAATTTCATGTTTATATGGCCACCGCAGCTTGTGTGCGTTTCAGATATATTTGGTTGCGGCAATCGGAAGCAAACCACAAGGCAGCCCAATCACACTGGTGCGCTGTATTATCTTGTTTTCTTATTTTATGCCGAAATTGATAAACATTTGTGGTGTGCATCATTAAATTATGTGCATACATCTTGTCGAGGCTCTTATCCTAATAGTTGTCACCCAACCAAGCACCTTGGGACATAATTTCAATAGCTAATATATTGACATGTATTTTGCATAGATAAATTATGAGTAAAATATATTGTTAGTCTACTTTCATACGGTTAAAAGACAATAAAGAAGCTCGAATTATTATTTCGCCAGCAAATCCTTAATAACTTCTTACTGCACAAAAATTGTAATTAATATAAAAAATGGCAAATTTGTTTACATTATTCTACCCATTGATGTATTCCATTCAAGAGCCACCATTCGGATTATACTATCAAATATTTCCTTGTGTCAACATTTTTTATCTTTTGTGCTTTTGTGTGTATTTTTACTTACCAATAACTTCCAATTCGGCGGCCGCTATTAATGTATGAAATGAGGGCGCATCCGCCGATACTTCGCAGCTGTATTTACCGGATGTTTGCATTGTTACCGCATCGAGCACCACTTGGCTCTCATTGGAGGATGTGCGCTGCGAATAAAAAAGAGAGAAACAGAGAGAGAGAGAGAGAGAGAGAGTTGTGAACACACGGACCAAAGTGGCGAATGAGAATGGGAAGTGCTTGATATAAAAGCGAAATAAATTTGTTTAAAAATATACAATATACATAAGTAAATATCCATATACACTGTGTGTGCGCTTGGTATATGAAAAATTGCAGGACATACATACGTATCTCGTGGATTGCTCACGGCCTCGTGTTGAGCTTCCTCAATTATTGAGCAGGCGGACAACATAAAATAAACTACTACGGTTGTGGCAGCAAAATTGTTGAAACTGGTCAACTTTATGCGGATCTCAACGAATGTTTGTATCGTACTTTTTTTTTTACATCCCGAAGCTTCTGAGTCTGGTAGGTATTTTATTTTTTATATTTGTGTGGAACAAGGTTGGGCTCGCATATGTGCTTTTAAAATCATCAACGAGTTAAATAATAAAACTGCCGGTATGTCATTTTTGTCAAATGCTTCTTTTGCTTTTTAATATTAATTTTTTTCACAGTGCGAAACGAAAAATACCGAATGATGAAAGGTGTTGCGAAAAGTTAAATGAATTATTAAATATTTTATTTGTTGGCTGTTGACAATTTTAATATGAAAAAATGTCCAGACTTTCATGTTGGCATATTAAAATCCCAGTGGTGGGCTTTATTGACAAGCTTTGACAACTGAATTTCATATTATTAAATATTTCAAGCCAGCTGATGACATGCTGAAAAACTCTATAAAACACTAGAACACTTCTAAACGGATTTCAGTTCCATAAAATTCACACAATTCTTAGCAGTGCTGACAATCCGGTCGTTTTTTTTTTTAATAAATTGTTATTCTAAATATTGGCAATGTTTTTCTTTGTGAATTTCGAAAACAAACATTTCCATTTGCGACTCTTATTTATTTTTTTTTTCGTTTTTGGTATTGCAGCTGTCTCATGAAATAGGAATGAAAATACAAATAAATAAAAATTCACATGTACTTCTTCATATGCGTGAATAATTTCAAAAATTGTTAAAAAAGTTAAAAATGCCAATATTTGTTGAAAAATATTGCCTGCACATCGCCAATCTACCTAACCAAACCAAACCGAAGCGAACCGAAAACTAAATTGCAAAAACAAAACTCAAGAGTTACAAAAAAGGATGCGCCACGAAAATACGTTTTGTTTTCCGGCTCGTAACTGCCGTCAAGCGGAAGTTAAAAACCGTGTTTTGATTTGATTGTGCATTGAAATGTTGTGGGTCTGTCGAACTATGCCCTCTACCCACAGCTTTGCCCTCAATCGTGCCTTTCGGTTAAGTGAAGCATTTCACTGGTTTCGATGCGCTCAAAATGCAAATGTTTCACATTGTTGAGTTCGCGCTTAGTTTAATATATTTCGATTTTTTATTGGCTGGCAATAAAAAGGGTCTCTAAAAGTGGCAATGAACAAACGGTTGAGAAACTTAAATTCAAGCTGGAAATACGAATTTTTAACAATTTTTTATGCTTCTTTAACATATTTAAAACTATTGTGACAAACATAACGATTTAAATTGTTTAATTTAATTTGTTTATCTTTATTCACTTAATCAAATCAATTATTACAAATTTGTCAATGCATTTAAGACCTCTTATGTATGTAGGCTCACAGCTTAATTTTCAAACCCTCAATACATACTACTAATTAATTTGTTCGGATTTATTTTGCCTGTATCTCTGATTAAAAATAACAAACTGCGCAGGTAAAAAATATCTAAGTGTTATTCAAGTAATTGAAATTATATGCAAATTTTATCAGGAATGGTAAATTTGATTTGATTTACGTTCTACATGTTGAGTTCCAGTTTAATATCAGGTTATACCAAAGAACTTACTATTAGGCCAACTTACCCTTACTTTAACGCCTGGAAAATGAAAGACCTTCATAGGTGGTGTTTCCTTGGGTGTAAACCTGTAGAACTCTCTTCTGCCCTTATACCATTTCACTGAATACAAACTGTCATCCTCGATGTCATAAAAGCATTTAAGCATCGCCTTCTCCCCTCGTCTAACCGCATGTGGCACTCGCACTCGCACATCCCGCAGAGCACTGATTTCTGCGAAAAAAAAGTGAGAGAATCATTAACATAAATTGCTATTTATATGAATCTATTTGCGGACAGCATATCAAATGAACCTAAGCCAACAAACACTTCAAAAAGGTTTTATTAAAAGAAGCGCATTAAAAAGATTTGTATATTTCTCATATTTCTCATATTTATTATTATTTTTTATAAACCCTGAACCCATTAAAAATGGGTAAAAATGGTATAATGTTTCTGTGCAACTGTGCAAATGTATGTAACAGTCGAACGGAAGCATCTCCGACCATATAAGGCATAGTATTCTTAATCAGAATCAACAGCCGATCTCAAAGACTATAATATTTAGAGAATTAAAATATAGAATATAGGTTCGCGTATACAACGCGTAAATTAAGTTATGTTTAATGTGTTCTTGTTTCTTTGCACGTTAGTATTTGTGCCAATCATAAGAAATGATAACATTTCCATAAATGCTTACATTTTGTTCTGCAAACTTCTTATAGGGAAATTTGCCACAAACTGAAATATATTTAACAGCTGGGCTCAGGGTATATCGTAGTCGAGCTCAATTGTCCACAGCATTCTTACTTTTTTTTATTAACAATTTGCATTTTATTATCAATGTTGTTTTTATTTTACGGCTTTGTGAATTATTTATGATTTTCATTTTATATTTTATTTTTGTGCGTTATTATATAAATCCCAACAGCATTTTATGGACTTCCGCAAATCCCAAAACACGTCTGCCGATGGCTTGGGGTATGTGTATGCCCTGCAGCAAAAGTTGTTGTTCATTATGTTTTGTTTAACCATTTTGGGCTTTAGTCATAATTCTTAACTCTTTTAAAAGTTTCATTGTACGTGCATGTGTTTATCATTTGTTGAAAGACAATTGAGCAATCTAATTTTAGAGTACTTTCTCAATCTCCGTCACGCATTTCATAACTTTTTTTTATTTAATTCAGTCTACTCAAGTATTTCCAGTGCTTTTGACATTTTTCGCCAGGCAACATAGACAACATAATATAATTTATATAACATATATATTATATTTATATGCGCTTTGTCTGCTGCTGACAATCGTACACATGTCGCCGCTTGTTTATTGTCAGCGCATTGTTAGGCCATCAATTCAACTGCCTGTCGCTACATTATAAATCAGCATATAACAAGTTGCCACCCTTCTGCCACCGCTCACCAATTTTACCTCTTTGGTTTATTGCCGGCGCGTCATAAAATATTCATACAAAAATTATTTTTGATTTGTGTCTGATTAAGTGCAATGAGATTAAAAAATAACACCGTCACTGTGTTTACGTTCATAAAATCTTGTTATTAAATTCAAAATCGTATGATTGGGATTTCCTTTTTTTTAACACAATCAAATATTATCATAAAAACATGTTTGTTATTGAGATTTTTAATATTTACTTTTAATACATTTCAATTATTTGTGCACATTAATCTGTAGCTATACGTAATTCTGTTGAATTACCCCTTTTATTGATTTGTGCGATAAGAAACCATATTTAGTTTCAAACTATGTTTGTATCAGCTTTCAATAACTTAACAAATCCCTTTCTAACTTTTCTTTTAAGAACCTATAAAACCACTTTTGTTCTCTTTTCTAATTCCTGTCATTTAATACCACTTTACACATCCCCTCTGTCGTCCTTTGCTTCTTAACAGCAAATCGTCAATGCTGTAAAATTACGACAGCAAATGAATGTCCAAACAGGCAACACCCGCATTATACAAGTTAGGCGAAAGGATTCATGATGGTTGTGTGTGTGTGTGTGTGTGTGTGTGTGTCTGTCTGTGTAAGGGTGTTTGGTTGGGTGTAACCCTTACAAATCCCATAAAATAACTGTAATTGCAAAGTTTTTGCTACTAGACACGAACGCACGCCTACAACAACAGGAAAAACAACAACCAAAACAAAAGCAAAGGCAACATAACCAGTAACAGCAACAGCCGGAACAATGCACATGCAACTCGTCCATTTGTCTGCAACTCCCAATTGCAAGAGTTGCGGCTCATGGAAGCACTTTTCTCGTCTTTGCCCTCGTCCTCGTACTCATCCACATCCTCATCCTCGTATTCGTCGTTGTCGGTGGCACTGGCAACGTGTGCAATAAATATGAATAACGAGCATAACGTGAGTGGCACACAAAGTAAAAAGCAGTCCACACATAGAGACAGAGACAGAGACAGAGAGAGGCAACCTCTGGCAGTGAAATGGCAAGTCTCAGCTCATGTCCTTGTCGGGGCGACACACAGCGGCAAATATTTGACTTGTACTGCACATAGGGGGAGTCAGATTCAAAAGGGGCTAGGCACAGAACCTATGACTTCTTTTATTTAATCCTTGCTTATGCAACATGCATGCAATACATTCTATGCAACCTTTCTCCGAGAGACAAGCAAATGTCCAGCAAAGATTGTGATTTACACTCGCATCACACAACCGGCAAAGTATCCAAGTGATAAACCAGCTAATAGATTGGCTAGAGAACTTCAACTGAAAGTTCGGATCGAAACCGGAATACATATATTAGCTACTGGGAGGCAAGACTTTAGACTACTCGGAACCAAGTCAGGACATTGTTTTTTAAGGAGTTGTTGTTAGTTTAAGATACAATTTTTGTAGGTTTCTTTAAACTTTATATAAGATTTGCATAAGTTTTTATTTCTATAATCCAAATGGCCAATAACCTATTTTTTAATTTAATGCTACAAATCTTTATGTCACATCAACTTCTTTCTCTCTTTTTTTTTTTTTGGTAAGCAAACTAAACTTCAACGTTTAAAAGCTGTTTGTAATGTATACGTTGATTTATTTTCTTGCTCAGGGGAACCAATCAAAGTCGTAACTCTCATATACCGTTTTTTAATATTTCAAAGTTAAAGCATTAAAAGTTTTAATAATTAAAAATTTAATTAAAAAATACGTGTTGTGAATACACTTTTATTCATTTTGCACTCGTTTCTTAAAAGCTTATCACCTGAACTGAAATTTATCGATCTTAGAAATAAATTATCACAGATATGGCTCACACTCTCTAAACATTTATTAATTAATGTTTTCAAACTGAAAGATAACTAAGACTCCTAATAAAATTATGACTTATGTTCTCTATGATATTTGAAGCCAGCTTATATTTGTCATGCTAATTTACACTTCAAACACTAAAGAAATAAGCATCACCGAAAGTAGAACTAACTTGACCTGGACCCAAGACCAGCCACATACTTATTTTCTATTCCTACTCCTCTTTCTCACTATGGGTTAGTTTGGCCCACAGCTGCCACATAATTTCGTTCCACATGAACTCTTTAGAAGCAACGTTTGCCTCACTGACCACACAGTCCATGAACTTGTGTAGAAACAGAAAAAAAAAAAATAAAATTAAATATATAAAATGTTTAATAAAAAATTGTACAAACTTCAAGTTTTCAAAGCCAGGCTCTTTACCAAAAACTTTCGACGTGGTAAGTTTATGAACTTAGCTTAGATTGTTACACAACATCAAGTTTCACTTGGGCAACAGTTGCTGCCAGGACATGGCATTTAAATTTTCTATTAGCTGGCAGGTATGCAGGCAGCCTTTCAACTGAAACGCCATCGAACGCAACAGACTGAGCAGGTGCACTCCCAAAAACTATGGCAAATTTTAGTGGGCTCTGTGTGAACTGTGGTGGTTCTTATCGGCAGCTGCCATTTTACACTTGTAGGGGTTGACTCTGGCGTCTGCTGCTCTACTGGTGCCAAATATATCATAATTTGTCGAGACATTCGAGCCATTAAAAATGTAAAAGCGCATCAAAGTGTAACTCAATGCGGGCTCTTCTGATTCTGCTGCTGCTGCTGCTGCTGTAAACTGCCCCTTATAAAATGACAAAGCGTTCCAACACTATTAGTGTCAGGGTGACAGCCGCATACTTTGTGGACCAGTCATTATTCAATCAGATTCGGCAGTCGCTTGACCGATGAACAGTAATCAATAGAGCTGAGCACATCCGAGTTAAATACGATGTATGTGGAACTCAAAACTAAACTAAGACAATTTATGAAATAGGATATAATTAATAGAATACAATCCATCCAAAAATTAATATCAGCGCAATATTTTTGTTTAAAAGAGAATAATTAATAATAATAAAAAATAGTCGGAATGTATAATATTAAAGTAGCACAAGAAATTAATTAAAAGCATTTTCCCAAATTAAAATTACTATTTATTATTACATATAGGTATGTACATAAGCAGAAACTCTTTATATGTAATTTATGTACATTTTAAAGCAGCATATTGAAATACACATTCCACGCATCTCTCACATCTCTAGGAACCATGCAACCAAAGCTGATCCTGCTGCTGCTGCTGACTCACTGACTTTATCAGGGACGCTATCCGGGACACCACACCGACTCCGTAGCCAAGCGACTATTTACTCAAGCAGACTTGCCGCCGTCGCGTCGGGGATGCTTCTGTCCGACTGTAAGGGTGGGGTTTAGGGTGACGCCGGTTGCGAGGGTGACTGAAAAATTGTTGACAATTTTTGCTTAATGCATTTGGATGTCAGTTTTTTTTTTTGGGTAGCTACGACTGCGAGTCTGACTGTAGCTGGCTTTCATGCGCTTTCTCCACAGTTTGTTTGCACTGCATATACACAAAAATTTACCAACACTTACACTCACATTTCACACGCATAGCGCTTTCCATTCATTTCATGCATTTTTAGCGCTGGCAACTCGCAAATTGCGACCAAGTTGATGAGTCTTTCCCCATTTCGGTAGTCTTTGCCGCCTCGCTGGAGCCATACAAAGGGACAGCCGCAGGAATAGAAGTTGACGCTGTTAGCGAAGTTGAAGCTTGGCCAGGGCATTGATGTCTCGACTCATTGCTTTGTGTGGATTATGAAATTTAAGCACAAAACCTCATTCCTTTTGTTGGATGTTGTTTTCCTTGTTTGGTGTTTAATGGCACATTTTCCGGTTTTTCTGAATGACAGCCATACAGCCACACAGTCACATTGCCAACTTTTGTTGGGCTCTGCTTAAATTTAATGCATTTCGTTTTTAACTATAAACAGATCTCGTAGATATACCAGTTGTTATTGCTTGAAATTACTGGGGTGTTATGCTGACAGATTTAAATTTGGACGATGTTTGTGCGTTAATCGTTAGATAAAATCTGTCGACTAATATTTACATTGGGCAATTCACAATGCATTAACAGTTGTCTCACTCTCATTTCGACTTTGGATAACACCGAAGTAAACACGAGCGTATCTGCGGGATACGCTGAAGGGGAGAGGCCAAAGGCCATTTATTTAAAACTAAATAAGACAAGCATCGCTAAGTCGCCAACTAAGCTCATAAAACCCCCAACGAACAAGTGCAAGCAACGTGTAAAGCAGCGTTGGAAATGTTAACCCAAAATGAAAAAGTAAAAAAGCTAAGTAACAGAAAACAAAATGGAGCAAAATAAAATAAAAAGTGAGCCAGGGCCATGAAAAAGTGCAAGGGATCAAACAACTGCAAGCAAGAGACACAGAACATGAAAAAAAAATGGAAATAAAAAATAAAAACTAGAAAGAACGTTATCTAACGAAAAATAAATACCCTAGTAGACTTGAGGAGTGTTAAAGGCATTAGTAAAATAGTTTTCAGTAAGTTTGGTCAAAAAAATAGTTATAAATAAGGCACTTTTGATAAATTAAAAAAAAAGTTTTGCAGCTTTCCAAATTTTATTAAAAAAAAAAAAGAAGAAATATATAAGCAAAAAATAAATTGCACGTATATAAATACCGCCAGTGCCAGAAAGATATACATATCTATAAAAAAAAAACTAGATAAGTGATCATCAAGTATAAGTAACTCAAGGGCATGGAGATGTTTCCTTTCGTAAGAAAATTAAAATACTTCGCGTAAGGAAGGAAAAGGCAAAAAGTGAACAGCGATTCGAGTTGCAACACGCTGCCCGTTGCCTCCATTTGCAAGTTGCCCTGACTACCCCATTCTACTGTGAAGCGTTTCTAATCTAACATTGAAAATTGCGCAAGAATTTGTTGCAATGAGCTTTTTATTATCCATTTTCAACCCACATCCGCACATATCCGCACACTCACCTGCCTGCCAGCAAGTGCTCCTTTGTGTATGCAATGCTTTTTAGATTTTACACTCTTTTGCATTCCTTTCAATGGGGAATTTGCAATGGCAGCGTGTTTTCGGCTAGCCAACAGCCCTGTTACTCCGCATAGAGCCGCACCTACCTACGTTCAAATTATTTGCGGATTTGCTAAATTTGCGCAGTTCCTTTTTCTACATATATACTATAAAATTACACAAGTTGACACAACCGAACATCCTCAAGGAGTGTATGTTAAATGCTCGTTTGAGTTCACTAGTTTATGGTTGTGGAGGGGTCAAAGTATCTTTTTGTTGATATCACCAATTTTACTTAGAAGTGCCTAAAAGGTATGTCAGTTTTAAGCTTAAGCTATTAAAATTCTTCGAAATTTTAATATCTCTCGATAAGAAAAATTGACTGAAAACAGCGTGATTTTTTAATATTAATAAAGTGAACTTAAAAAGTAGTTTAAGAGATTATACACTTACAGCTGTAGAAGCCCAACATCTACTCATTTAATTTAAAAATTTGTTTCCATTTATAATTCTGGTCAAGAAACAAGTCTATAAATTTATAAACACATTTCGAGAGCTCATCTAATTGAACGAATGTGCTCCCTGAAAGTTTCAGCCAAACTGTTGAGTGCCTAGCCAAAGAGTTCGCATGTCCTGTAAGAACAAGTCAGAAATGGCAATACAAGAAGTCCAGCAAAAGACCAAGTTAAATTTATAGACACTGAACCAGGAATTGCAACTTCCGACTGTGACAACACATATACTATATCTGTCTCACACACATATACACATCCACCGAAAGACAATTTCTGGCATTCAGCATATCCAAACATGGTAAACTTACAGTTACATTCTCTGGCAACTTCATTTGAGAACGCGGAACTTTAGAGAACTTATCCAGCAACGACGACGACAAGATAAAATATAAATAGCCTGAATTGTTTACTGTGGGGTGGATGTTGTGTGCGTGTGTGTGTGTGTGTGTGTGTGTGTGTGCGTGTGTGCGTGTGTGTGGTGGGAAAGGGGCGGGAGGGTTGTTGCGGAAGTGCCACTGATAGCCATCACATGCTGAAGATTTACTTATTAATGCCAGCCGGAATTCCATCCTGGCAAAAGGACGAAATACTGGCAGACATACTGGGAGACTCTGAATTACCACCCGCTGCGTTACTTTGTTTTGTTTCGAAGTTTTGTTGGTTTGCCGGGCGGATTTCTGGCTATCCTTGGGAACCCTCTGTCTGTCGTCTTCATCTACATCTACATCTTCTTCGTGTTCTTCTTCTTTCAGGTTCCCCATTGACTTTCGACACCCTTCTGTGCGTGTGCTTGCCGACATAATTTGTGCCCAGGCTGAGCTCGGGGACCAAACCAGACCAGACCAGGCTGTTGCTTTTTGCTTTTAGTGACTGTGACAGTTTTATACGATTTATGTCATGGTAAATTAAAAATTACGCGTGCTGCCTGTCGCTTAATAGTGAGCGAGGGAAGCTTAGTTTGGGTCTAAGATAATACACAAAATTGGGGTAATAGGCACACAAGGCTGAGGGGAGTGTACAAGTGCTGCCAATCTATGCTGCTGTGCAATAGTTTTTATCGTTATGATATATGGGTCTATGTACTTTAAATTTATGAGCTTAAGTTTAGCAGAATGTCTTCATGCTCAAGGCATATTTAAGATATTTGCTTAGACGTTAAGCACTTTGAGTTTATGTTAACCGTACGGAATTTGACGTGTTCTAGAATTTAAGTAAGCTTTTCGCTGGCTACAAACATATTTAAATTATGAAAAGAGATCTGCACAAACACAACACAATTTATCAAGTATATTTAGCGAAGAAATACTAAAACTAGTTATAGATCACTTTTGATAAAGATATATAAATACGTATATTATCTTAACACAAGGAGAATATGAAATATCGCTTTTTTTATATTCTAGTTCCTCATTAAATAATCAGAAAGTTTTTGACATCCTATCAGCTTCCATAACATTTGAACAAATCAATTTTCCATAATGAGCCAAAAATAATTTTCACAAATGTTTTTCCATAATTGCCGACATTTTTGTGGCAATTGCAATCGATTCAAGTTTTGCTCTAATTTGCAATTTGAATTCATTTGGCATAGCAAATAAAAGAAAACCAAATCCCAAAGCCAAGCCAGAACTGGTTAAAGTCTCGCTTGTTCGCAGACAATAAAACACATTTGAGTGCATGTCGGGCATTAATATATTAAATGTGGCAAATTTTCAGATACCCGCCACACAAAATAAATGCCATCTATTAAGGAATAGAGTAAGGGCGGCACCCTCGTCACCCCACGCAGTTCCTGTCTCATCGCGTGTCAGCGACAAAGTTTTTGCCTGCTCTGTTTGCTGTTGGCAGTTTGGTTGGCAATCAAAACGCATTGGCAATCAATTGATTTATACATATATATATATATATATATATAGATACACATATATCATAATGTCAGGCAGGGCGGCCAGAGCGCAAACATGTCTGCTGCTGCACTATGTGGCCAAAATATTTTGCACAAATTTAATTACAATTTAGTCATAGACAATTCCTGAACTTCTATCAAATCATTTCAGCAAACTATTTTGCCTTTGACAGCTAAGTGACACATTCATTTTGAGGCAAAAAAAAAAAAAATACATTTTTGGCTGTATATTTAGAATTCAGAGAAAATTTTGCTTCGAAACGTATTTGATTTTTAATTGTGGCTTGAAAATTGTAATTGATTAGAAACTAGTTGTTTGATAGATTTTTTATTATCAGAGTTAAGCTCGAAAGTACATTTTTTAATGTCAAGCTTTTGCTATACAAAAATCATTCTTATTTTCGCTGGCAGTACATATAGCTAAGTATTAAAAACAATGTTTGAAAGTGGAAATATAACCTCCTTGAGTGTTCTTTTTTTTTGGGAAGTCAGTGGCCAACATCTCGTACACGTAAACAAAAATTGTTTTCGATATATTTTCACCAAATTCTTTGTACTTACTTATCACATCAAAGAATTGCATTATTCTGATACAAAAACGCTATAAAATTCGTTTTCTATATGAAACTAAAAATCTAATAAAATAGTAAAACAGTCAAGGTAAATGAGCTTTTTTCCGAACCGCAACGGAGAAAAGTCGGAGATTCGTTGAGATTAGCATGCACAAAAAATCACTCAATTTTCTACCACTACCACTACTCTTGCATATCCATGTGCTCTTGGGAGCATATGAAACGCTTATCAGTTTACTTGGCTTGCTTTATTGTTTTAATAAAATTGCTTTTCTCATATGAAAAGCTCCCCACCCAGAAAGAGACATCAGAGTTATCTGGCTGAACGGACATTAATAAGTTTCATGCCTGACGCTCCAAGGCATTACCTAAAAGGTAGCACAATACAAATCTGAATAATATATCAATCGATGCTCGTAAGGCTTTTTGTTAAAGGTTGCATAATAAAATGTAAATATTCACTTAAACTTACTTTTTGGCTTATATCCTCTGCATGAGATTGAAGAAGAGCTTAACATATTTTTATTATTTCCAATTTGATAGATTAGCTAGGACTACAAATATAATTACATTTGTAATACACATGTCTTTATAAGTTATCATTTAAATACTCTGATTTTTAGAGGGTCTCATTAAATAGGACACACTACACAAATCTGTTATCATGTTTAATCTGTCTTATCATGTTTAAAAAAAAAAGTATTTTGAAACCACATATATAAAGTTTTCAATTAGCCTGAGTGTTAAAGTTTTTATAAGCGTTATGAGCCTGAGGTATTTAGCACCACACTCCCCTTTCGAGTCCATTTAATGCGCTAAAATCGGCTCAGCTTATTTTCAGATATAACCTCGCATGCTCATAATGTTACACGCCAAACACAACAAAGTCACGGAGCTAACTGAAGCCAGAACAGGAAAAAAAAAAGGAAAAATTGTACCCAATGCAATTTCCACCTGGCTATGGTCTACATCCTCCTTACCACCTATAAGTCCTGTAGCACTGGGGCAAGACGTAATTACTAAATAGTTTTGGCGCTCACTGTGTCCAGACTGGGTTTTCAAACGATTCCATATCGTAGCTAGGAATTTGTTTTGTCTTTTGGGTGTATGTGTGTATTTTTTATTTCTCTCATTGAGTTCTCTCTCTCTCTCGCTCCTCTGCTTCCCCTTCCCGCCGATGTTTCGCTAGTGTTACTCATTTTCTTATCGTCTCGGATTTGTGGCCGCAAACGTTTCGTTTGCTTTTGTTGAAATTTGGCTCGACAAGCTTTCATTTTTCCTATTTGTCTGCCCGGCATTTGTTTCATTTTCTCTTCCGCTCAAACTCGTTCTATCTCTCTCTCTCTCTCTCTCTTTCTCTTTATTGTTCTCTTCACGTTCTCTTTTTTGCCACAGGTCTATTTTGGTAGGAATGCCAAAAGTACAAGCGTGTGCCATGTTTATTTTTAATTAATTTTCCTTAAGCAGTCTAAGCCTCAGGAGCAAGGCAGAAACGAAAAGAAAAGCAACAACAAATACAACTGGAATTTGTGTGTGCATTCTCTTGTCTAATTTTTTTTTTTTTTTTGCTTGGTTGCTGTTAATTTTTGCAATTTTCTACTTAATTTCGTCGCTGCTTGTTTTGGTTGCTTTCTACTTTTGAGGTCGACCCCATAAATGTTAATGGCGGTAATTGTGTGCGAGAATAAGAGCTAAACTGGGATTGCCATTGTCTGCTTGGTTAGAGATAAGCGAGGGCGTCTACAGACAAAAGCTATTGAAATTATTTGATTGAATTAAATAAAAACCAATTGGCCAAAGACAGCTGCTTAACTTGCACTTATGTGGAAAATGTGATGTCAAACAAAATGAAATAGTTTACCTCGTATTTCATTTTGTTCCTCGGCTCATTTTCTATCTAAGGGATTACTGTATATTATTGTGACATGGGCAAAATTCAACTCGCCCTCCTCCCAAATATACACAAACCTCAAATAAATCAGCATTTTTTAAGTTGTACCAACTATTTCTTAACTATGAATACATTTGAATATTTAGACAAATATTTGCCCAACACAAATGCCAACCCATTTCCTTGCAAACTATGTAAAGTATGTGAACAAATCCCTAAACATTTCAACAACATTAATAAATTAGTTTAAGTAATATAAACTTTTGCGTTAAGTCCTTAGAGGCAACTTTACCCCACACTCCTTGCAAGCCAGCTGCCAGCCTTGAATTGAATTGAAAAAAGATGTGATTGTAGGTATTATTGTTCGGAAGGAATAGCAAAAAAAAAAAAAAGAGGAAAGAAATGATTGTGAAAAGCAAGTAGAAATCGCAGTGAGACGCAACTTTACTAGCTAGCTGAATCAAAGACATTCCCAATTGCTGAGTGGTCGCCACAATGGGGAATTCTGTATGATTTCATTACGCTGCTAACAGACAAGGCGAGGCACAGACAAGAGACTGATATGAATTGTACGCAAGCTGAGCAAATAAAGAAAATAAAAAATAAACAAGTTTTGCACTCCAAGTGAAAAAGGCAAAAGCGACGGTTTTAGGTGTCACTTGGTCAATTAACTTAATTGATCGAAAAATAAAGAAAAGTTAATTAACCTGACTGTCAGTCATTTAGTGAGGCTGTGAGCTATCACTGCCTAAATCGATTTCCAAAAACTGAATTAATCATTTATACGCTCATTATACTTTAAACGCTGCTTATTTCAACTTAATAAAACCATGTTCTCCTTTCCCCGCGCCCTCTTCCCAAGGCTGAGCGTGCAAAATGCCGCCAACTGTCGACTTGTTGGCAGCACAATGATTTGCAAGGTAGGGAGGCAAAAGGTGGAGGGTTTTTTGCGGCTTGACTCGCGTCTGGCCACTGTCAAGGATGGCGGACTGGCGGACTGCCAGAGTGGCAGGCTGGCGCTCGTTTTGGACATTTAAACTGGCTTCAATTGTGCTTGAAATTTGTGTCATTAGTGGCACGCGGCTAAGTGAAACAGTCTAAGTCTAAACGGTGCAAAAGTGTGGCTAGCAAAGTGACAGCAAGAAAGCGCACAGTGGGTCGAATAGCAATGAGCATCTAAAGGTCCCACACTTGCCAGATTTTCAAGCATTATGGAAGTAAAAGTAAATCCTTTTATATTCTACATTAAACAATAATTATAATTTAGCTTAGAGAACACATATTTGCTAATTGCATGAAAGTTATAAGAAAGACTTATTGCATGTACTTCAAGTTAAATCAATTTTAATTCTAACCAAAAGTTTCCGTAATCTTACTATTACATAAACATAATTATTTGCAATAAGTTCTTCCAGAATACTAACATCTCAGACAACAGCAAATCAAAAGTACAATAGTGCATAACAAAAGATAAGCATTGTGCTTTATTTGAAAACTCCAACTATAGTCAATTAGTGAGCGCAAACTTTAAAAGCATGTCGCTTCTCCTCAACCCAGACTGGTAACCTGGAAGAGCACTTCTCCTATCCTATCAATCAGCATACAAAATGACTGCTAATTGATGATATACTAACTCCCGTAAAAATCCACTCACTCCATGGAAAAACTGACAATCCAGCACACAGCTTCGACCAATTTTGACTGCAGAATATGCACGTGAAGCACTCTGAAAAATCAGCTTAAATAGAATTAATATGCCTGAGCTGTGTACTCGTGTATTTCCCAACCAGTCGTGTGCGAAAAGTTGCCCGCAGGTAAAAAGAATCGTGTTGCATAATTTTTGACGTTTATTCAATTTATACTTTTTCAACAAGTGATAAAAACACGTGTGCGCATATTAATTCTGGCCCTCTTTCTCTATTTTGATGGAGCGCATATAAATAGAAATGCAGCGAGCATGAAATATTGAAAAAGCCAGCGGGGCAGCCGTTCAGTGGGCTAATATGAACCGGAAATCGCATAGCGCACACTTCCGACGCGAACCGTCGTCGAGCCATGAAGTCGGAAATGCGTCTTGTCAGTTTTATTGGCAGGCAACGTGCAATTGATGGGGAGAGAGATGGTAGAGAAGGGAAGAAAGAGAGGACTCACCGAGGCCGACAGAAAGTTAACGCATAAATAATAAATATGGCTTGTAGTAAATGTAAATGCGCACTGAAACTAACATAAATTCCAAAAGGCTCAGCTGTGCGGTGGCAACCCAACGTGCCCCCACCACTTCGCCCTTATCATCATGACATTTAACACTTTGGCAAACAGGCTGGTGACGCCATTCCACACAGCCATTCAAATGCACTTGAAATTCTTGAAGCAACAGCTGCGACCTGCTAAACGAGTTGAAATCTGTGTGTGTGCTTAAGTGTGTATGTGTGTGTGTGTGTGTGTGTGTGTGTGTGTGCGCGAGATGAGGTGCTGATCTGGTGTGGGGCGTGGCGTGGCAAACTTGTTGGCAGCAGCCGCGTGAAATGCGCCAAAGCCAAATTAAATAAGATTTGTTTGGCTGCCTGCCATTCAAGATGTGACTCGACTCGACCCAGGTCAGGTTCTCCAACTTTTGCTGATGCCAACCCACGCGACTTAACGCCCCGCATTTTAATGAGCCCAGATTGTGTGGGGCGTCGCTTGTGCTTTGTTTGCCAACAAACATGCGTCAAGTTCAACAGTAGCAATAACAACAACATCATCAACAACAATAACAACAATAACAACAACAACAGCAGCAGAGGAAACAGAACGCTCAAAGTTTTTATCATGACGTCTTGCCCTTAATTTCGGTCTGAAACACTTGCAACATTGTCGCCTATCCTAACCAGCCAAATGGTTGTTGGCCACGTTTGGCACGTTTGTAGAAAAATGTTTGTGTTTAGAATGCGGAAAAGTTGTTTGAAAATTGAGTTTTGTGTGCAATTTTATTCATTGATTTTTGGCTCTGTGGGCAAGGCGAGTAAATGACAGGCAGTTAGCAGACACTTGAAGTGGCCCTAATAAAGGCCCAAGGCAGTTAACAATTACGCAAACATAAGGAGAATAACAATAATTTGAGAGAAACCATCAGCAATTATTAATAAAAATCGATTACTTTAAATACTTTTTGTATTAATTCTTTAAGTATTTGATCTTACTTACATATATTAGTCCATATTAAAATAATAATAATGCCATCCCAAAATATGTGTGGAATCAATTTTTGGAAATTAGCTCGCCTTGATAACTGGTTCTTAGCCTGTCGATAAGTATCAAACAGTCTAACAATATGCATAGATTATTTTTTATTTCTATTAAATTAGCTCCTATTGAGTACTTATGCTTAAGCTTATATAATTCGATTTCAAAGCACACCAGCAAATTAGACGTTTTTCGAAGAACAGTTAATTGCCAGTTAATAAGCTTTATAATCGATGTACACACTTTATACAGGCTATTTTCATTTCATCATTTTGCTCACTCTGCGCCTAAATTCCATTTCCACTTCTGCCTCTCAACCACCTGCACGTGCCAATCAGAGGTAAGGCCGATGCCAATCCTCAAAAGTCTCTCTGGCTGACCCATTACTGTTATTCCGTATATTCGATAGGCAGTACGTGTTTATTGCCAATTTTGGCCACTCATTCGTCATTTGAGTTCACATCCGAGATGTGCAACGAAATTGAAATGTGCCCAATTTTTGTTTGGCACCAAACTTTCAACTTTGCAAAGGCCATAGTTCCATTCAGCTGACGAGGCGAGGCAAGGCAAGAATTGTAATCAATAACTTTGATTACCATTGGGGCGAAATTTCGAAAGTTGCACAAAACGTAACTAAACTGCAAATGCCAACAAGTTGATTAATTTTATATATAGGTAAAATTTCATTTGCTGCACCCTTGTTGCCACTTTTGTTGCATTTGCATTTACAGTTTGTTGCCTTCTTTTGAGAGGTGTCTCATAAATTTGTAATAGCGACGGGTAAAATGGTTTCATTAAGTTTTTATTACTGCAAATGTCAGCAATTCATGTGTGATAACGCTGATATGGTTATTTAATATGCAGACAAACACACCCACACACACACACACAACCACACACACCCACACACACACACACAACCACACACACCCACACACACACACACACACACACATACACACAACATTCAACTAGCTGAACAGGTGCAGTCAGCGCTTCGGGTGACAGTTTTTATGAATTGCTATGCATTTTCTAGTGGCAGTTAAGTTTGCCAAACTGCACGTTGGAATTTGTTCTATGGAATTTTAATACAATTTCTACATGGCTAAGAGAATAGGAAGGAAAGGTAAAATTACTGTGACGACAAAAAGACTGGCAGCAAGCATATTGCATACAAGACTCAATTGAGATATACAAAATGCAACAGAACTTCGATTGCAAAGTGCAGCGACTGCCTCACATAAATTAGAAGTCAGCCACAAAAATGATCAATCTTAAATTTTTTGTATTTAAAGTAAAATGATGTCATTGGCTCAATTATCCAAAACCATCAGTTCCATTAACTGTCAAAACTTCTCCGCAGGGAATTAAAACTCCATAGGTATCTGACAAATTCAACAAGCAATTGTGAAAATATATTTAAAATAACTTTTTGGCATACCCATTCAACAGTTGCCATTTACAACTCTTCATACAATTTTCATTGATTATATTTTCGATAAATTCGTGTTAATTGAGAATGCAACTTCTGACACATATTAAGTTTTAATTATTAAAATAAAAAATTCAATTAAGAGCTATAAAAAAAACACACCATGCCAGCAGTCATTTGCCAAAAATTGTGTATTTTAATTTTCACAGGAAATCCCAAAAATGCTTTTCGCTCGCGACACAAATTTCATTTCATTTTAAGTGATTTTATTTATGCCATTCAGTGGTGGAGACTTTAATTACGCCTCTGTGTGTGTGCGCGTGTGAGTGTGTGCGTGTGTGTGTGCGTGTGTGTGTGCGTGTGTGTGTGCGTGTGTGTGTGCGTGTGTGAGTGTGCTATCACTGTGACTTTTATGTGTGTAGAAAACTGCTAAATATTTTGCGTAAAATAATTGCACAAATAAACAATCGAAAATAAAATAAAAATTAAATAACATTTTGCGAGAAAACAATGTCAATAACTAATTTATTTATTTATGTACAAAACTAATCTATAAATATGGTCAAATAATTAATGCCTCAAATGCATTTATTCTACCTATTTGCATTCCATCGCAATTTAAAATGGAAATTATACTAATTAAAACTGCTTATCGCTATAAATGTATTTCAGCTGCAGCTCAAGTCCATCCGATTAATAATGTCAAGCGCAATTAAGCTGGTTAGCCTTACGGGGAATCCGACTTACCTTGGCCTCCAGCTACAACACGCAGGTGCAATTGTTGTCTTTGAGTGTCGGTGTGTCGAAGTGTGCGTGTCCATTTGCATGTAAGCAGCGTTTTGTTATTAGCCGTCGGACGCTTACCATGTTAATTGTTAATAATGATTATTAACTATTTCGCCTGTGGCGAGGGAAGATAACAACAACAACTCTAGATAATAGCCTAAATGCTTGTTTATCATTTTAAACACGCTCCCACAAACAGACACACACAAGGCGTATATAATTAGCTGTGTAACTTTGCGCATTGCATACAGGGTAACATAAAGTAAAAAATTATGTATGGGTTATGGAAGAGTTTAGCAATAAACAATTCAGAATGCTAAAGTCGCTTGAGCATAGTTACCACAACTAAAAGCTAACGACCCTGCATAGAAGGGGTCATCAATCGTCAAATGACGTTTTTGGTTATCACCTTACCAGTGATTTCTAATGCAATCCACAGCCAACTTCCCACTTGGATTTGCGACACACCTTTGCCTTTAATTAAATCGGAATGTATTCGCTGAGTGTAGAGAAAAAAAAATCAATCGCTGTATTTATTATCGAACCAATTACAGAGCATAACAATGCACTTCCCCGTCTACCCCTTTAGCTGACACGCACTCGAGACGAGGCCAACGAGGCCATCATCCCCTCGATCCAGCAGCGTGCCAGGGCACAAGAAAACGAAGCCCCCAATCAACTCTTATCAGGCACCTTTATTTACGGTGCTTGGCATACTAAAAACTAACGGGCGAATCAATGGGAAACGCAAAAATATGAATAAACTTGGGGTTGTGGAGGTTGTAGGGGGACAAACTCATCGTTTGTGATGGAGGACAATTTCAACAACTTGGATAGAACTCATAACAGGCACAAACGAAGCAAACAACTAATATTGAATTTGCAATTCGAGTCAGTTTTTCAACTTGTGACACGCCCTCTGAGTGGGGTGCATATATATGTTTATATGTATACATATATATATATATGTATATATAGATATGTATAAGGAGAGATCGTTACAGAAAATTCATGAAAATCTCGCATACAGCTCAAAGCCAAAATGGAAAAGCGAAAACAAATTGAAGCTTTAGAGCTGCAGCCTGACAAACTGCAGCTGTAACAGCCGGAAGTTTTTGGGGCCATTTTTCCATTTGTCAAGTGGTTGATAGTGGGGGATAGGGTGGGCATAGGGGATGAGGAGCTTGCAGCTTAACGATTTTGAAGCGGACCAAGGAAGGGCCAGTGGTAAAAAGCGGGTACTGGCTTACTCGCAGAATGGCCACTTTGAGCATGCCTATAGCTATGAAGGTTAAGCGGTTTAATTGCTGTTAAGGTCAATTTTCTGGACACTCGTTTTTGTTGTCAGTACGGGCCAAAACAGATTTTCATTCTGCAAACTTGTGTGGCGCCTCTCGCTCAGCGCCATCACGAACGCAGGTTGCACCTCCGACATTTGCATAATAACAGGAAACAATTTCTATGCGCATTTATGCTTCTGGCTGCGTGATGTTAACGCATCCAAATGCGCACAAGGATCGAGCCTCAAAAAGCGTTCACCGGAAAACGATGTGTTAGTTTGACAAAATGCGACATAGCCACAAAAAATTCAACAAAAAAATGCAGGTGATGTGGGTCAACTTGTAGTTGGAGAATGTGGAGAACCAATACGCAATTTGCTGAATATGTGAAACTTAATTGATGGCAGCTGTAACTTTTTCCTGGAGGAATACAGGCTATATTGTTGAGCGATCTGTGAGTGACATATTATTAATCAAGACAAAATAAAACAAATTATGGTTATTGTAGAGAGTATGCTAGTTTTGTTTTTGATTAACATCTTGATTAACCACTTTGCAAAACTTAAAATTTACCATTTAAAGTGAATTGTTCGATGACAGTGTCTTTTCTGTCGGATATTTATTTCTATGTTTGTCACAGTCAAACTCATTAGAAACACTCTTAAGGACAAGCCAACTGTTTTAGTTGAAATGGCAGTCCAAAGCAAATGATTGAGTACATGACTGTCAAGCAATATTTTCCAACCCAAAATCATATCCGGCACCTCAACCACCAACTGATATGTAGGCAATAACACACACTGATACTTTGAGAGCCCTCAGGCTCATCTAGATTTTGCTATGCACCGTTAACCAAACCTTAACTAAGCTAAACTATAAAAACATGTGTAACTAAAGCACATATCCAAAATGAAATATGAAACGGTGCTCTGTAAATACTGAAAGGCGCCCTAAATACTTAAGAACAGTCTCGATGTGTGCTTTAAATTAACTCAATTAGTTGGCGGTATATTAAAAATTATGCACAGCGCAGCGATATTAAATGCGACACGTTTTTCTCAAATTGCCGCACGCCTGAAAGTATGCCACAAAACATGAACCTCGCTCAAGCGGGTGTGTGTGTGTGTGTGTACAAATGTCGTTTTATAACGTTTATTAACCTGCCATTATCGGGCAGACCCATTGCACCCACAGAACGCGTCGTTTGCGTCGTTCGCTGTCAGGCAAACCGTCTGGTAGGTGCACAATTTACACGCCGCGATAAGAATCTTCAGCACGCAGCACAACAAAGCGTAATTTGTATTTGCAGTGTCTGCCCCACAAAAGCCCCACCACAACCACCGTCACAACCACCCTCAGGGAGCAGCTAACAAAGCAAAATACCTAATTAGTCTGCGGCTGACTTTTTTGGGCAAGTGTCGAACATCGGTAGTGTGTTTGATTTTATTTTAATAAGTACACGAGTCTCGGGCGCTACCTCAACGCATTTTCAAATTTGCCACATGGGAATATATATATATATATATATATATATATGTATATATATGAGTACAATCCAACCCTCATACTATTGTAATGAAACAAAACGATTTCCATGCTTGACTTTTGTTTCGTTCCGATACGATTGTGTTTTTCTGGCCCATTGCTAATGTCTTAATGCCTTTTTTGTTGGAGGCCTGGAAATTGACATTTAATTACAATTTGGCCTAGCTTCAAGTTGGAGTGAAATTAGTGGCTATCATATATGTAAATACAATACATTATATATTGCTTGCATGTGGCGATAAGTGCCCAAATTTCTATTACTCGAAAATGTATATTAAATTGCAATCGAAATGTAGATAATTCATTGATTTTTTCCCTATAGCAATACTTAAATATTATGTTGAATTGGGCCCAGAGCCAGGCACTTGCCATTAATGACATATTTTGTGCTCACCTGCGGAAGGTGTAAAAGCTCACATTTCTGATTTTTTATACTCAGGTGTGCTGTGGGAATTGCTTAAGCCTAGCATTACGCCTAAACTGACTTTTAGGGTATGTGAATTCATTATCATTTGGCAATGGTGGCCATACTAAAGTTGTGGGTAAACAAAAATCATACATTGTACTTTGAGTAATAATAATTTAATGTATGCCTACATTTATACTGCTATATTATTGAAAATATACAATATTATATTATTAAAAAATATATAAAAAAATACTTGCTTAAATACAAACATGTTGTAAAAATGTTTGCTACATATGCAATACATATTAGTTAAGTGTTGTATTCTACTAATGATTTGTGTACCGAATGAGTAAAAGTGAATATACTTTTATGTATTCCGATCTCAGACATGGATGGCCATACCTTGAATAACCTACTCCATATATTATAGATATTATGCTGATAAATTAATTAAAAAAGCACAAAATCTACTCTAAAAAAGCAAGGAAACAAGCATATAATTTTCGTTTGTCATTGTAGCACAGATACGTAAGTGAAACAGCTTGCGTGATGTGATATAATGCGCTACCACATCTTAAGTATAGTGGCATTTTAAAGGTTGGAAGTGCTTAAAGTAAAAGCATAAATAAGACTAAGCTTGTCACGGCCTAAAGCCGAGTTAGCACTCACCTGCCCGAAAAAGTATTTTGCAGCACTAAATAAATTCGAAAGGTATGCCGCATAAAAAAAAAAAAAAATAAATAAATAAATAAAAAAAATAAAAAAAACCATATGCTAGGCACGTTGCCCACATTTATCAAGCCGCGTGTGAAGGTAACAACAGTCATGTGCCAACAAGAACAACAACATCACGCCCACGTACACGCACATACACACACACACCCACACCCACACCCACACACACCCACACAAACACAAACACATAAGCACCAACACTCACACATTGAGATGCGCCTGTCGCTAGTGACAAAGAGTCGAAAATTTCAGTCACGCGAAAGGATTGAAAGTCATTTGATGTATTCACTGTCATTTAAGTTGCCGTGCTGATAAACCGACTGATAGATATATACACACACTCACACAGACACACACACATGTGTGTATTGATATTGAATTGAATCGATGAGGGCTTGGCCCTGCCAATAACTACAACAACGGAACGATTTCAGTTATCCAACTAACTGTATGCAAATATGAGAAAAAAAAAATAAACTCAAGGAAGCGGCAAGTTAAGTGCATTTAAGTGACAAACACATCGAAACTAGGAGTCAGTCGCCAGTCTTATTGACATATGTACTGGCAGGCAGGCAGGCAGGCAGACAGGCAAGTAGACAGGCGGGCAGACCAGCAACTCGATTATATACGTATGTGGGAGCGAGCTGAGATAAAATTTAAATCTGTGCCACATGTTCTAGGTGGGGAACTTGTGATTTATTGAATAAATCAGTGGGGCGTTCTACTTCACGAGCTCTTCAAATATTTATCGGTGTGCGTGTACACGTGTTGTGTGTGTGTGTGTGTGTGTGTGTGCGTGTGGTTCTTAAATTTATGTGCTCGGGTAAATAAAATGGGCCTCCGCAGACCTGCTGAAAGCCGCAAGACGAGTGCTGGCAATAAAAATAAAACTGCCAAAGTATGTGTAAACCATTCGAGGGAAAATTGTAATAAGAATTTCACACTTGTCAGCTAGACTAAAATTAATGCTCAAAGCCGCTTAAGTGCTCAATTTAATATTTGTTTTTTTTGCGCTAATTAAACGCCATCAACAAATAATTCAATTGATTTTAAGCGAAATCTATTATTCAATATTATTATCTGTCATTTGAGTTGGCTTTTTTTGAGCCTCAAAATTTATTATAAATTACAAGTTTTTTCTAGTTAATTTGCCAATACGCATACATTTTAAGAGCATCACATTTATAATGACATCAAATTTAATTAAAGCTAATGAGCAAAAAGATATTTTAGTGGCACCAGTATTTATGTGAAACCGTATTATTTTTTTTATTTAATATTTTTATTATGTATTTAATTTTTGAATACATTGAGTGCTTTAATTTAATTGATATATTACTTTATTAATCATTTAATTTTGCGGTTTTTCGCTTTCTCTTGTCAAACTATAAACTGAAGTAGTAGCAAAATTCGAATTTTACTTTGCCTTATAATCGCTTCATTTGTCCTTTCTTGTTGAGCGGGATGACTTTTAATTAAGGCCTTTTTTATTAAACTTTTTTTGAAATATTTTTTATAGATACATTTGAAGAACTTACCGGCGGATATAGTGAAGAGGAACACTAATTGATAGAAAATTTGTAGAAACCGCATTTTGATAATTTTTTATTGAATGCTGCAAATAAGTAAAAAAAAAAAACAATTTTATTATTATTATGCATGAATATATCATATATCAAAAATGTATAGAATTTTCAAAGTATGTATATAAAAATGTTTAGGTTTTTACACCTGAGAAAAGGAAAAGATTTAGCTTGATTTTTAATTTTATATATGCTGTTAAGCTGTTTCTTAAATAAATACGTATTTCCAACCCTTGAAGATATTAAAGATTAGCTTAATATTTTATTTTTCAAATTTCTGCTAAGCTATCTATAAATTATAAAAATTGTAAGCATTTTAAAAGGTGCTGCTATTTTCATCTGAAATGCCCACTCTTAAATTAGTTACGCAGCATAATTTGGTTATTTATGATATTATAAAGCTATTGTAGGTCAAGTCGGACAGGCAGCCAAAATACACGCTAGCCCCTTAGAGTTCAACTTTGTACAAAGAACAATAACAATGCCAACAACAATATCCACAAAAATGTGTTGCTTAATGCGTTAAACTTTTACTGCAACACGTAACTCAAGTTAGGCTGCAGTTGGCCAGGCTGCCAGGATGGTTCTAGCTGCACCTCTCTCTCCAAGCAAATGGGGCACCTGGCCAGATGTGGCTAAGGCGAGTTTGTTGTAGTTCCGCAAAATATTGAAAGCAATTTTGTAATCAAGAAAGGCAAAAGAAACAGCAACAGAAAGCTTTATAAAGTAATAACTATAAAGAAAACTGCAGCGATTTTCCTACTACCCACATTCACATACACACTCACACACACACACACACATACACACACACATACACACACACATACACACACACACCTTGGGCTAAAAGTTTACCATTTTGAAACACTAAAGGGGGGACTAAACGAACCACAAACTGTTGCCAAAAAAAAAAAAAAAATGCAGGGAAAAAAAAATGTTCACATGAGAAATATTCTACATTTAAAGTTGAAAATCGGATTATAATAATCCCCTTAACCCCGTGCTAGACCAAACTAGGGACAGGCTCTATTCGTCCCTCCCCGCCACCACTCTGCTGACATGCTGTAATCTTTTGTGGCTGCCAAAAGAACCCCAAAAACTCATGTACCGTGCACAAATGAAATTTCCTTAATAAAAGTATTTTACCCATTCGAGTTTTGCAGTGCCTTCTCTTAATTGCTTTAGCTTCATTAACAGCAAATATAAAGAGTGAAAAAAGAGAAACAACTTTTTAATTTATGCATTGACAAACTCCAACTCCCAACAAAACCCCTGGCCCCATTTTACCGTGCCTTTCATTGCAAACTAAGTGCGCGATGAGTTAAAAAAAAACAAACAACAATAACAACAAAAGCAGAAGCGTCTTTTGGCTCTGTCCAAAGCGAGATAAGCCGCAAGCTGCAATCCAGACACAAGAATTTTTCACAGCAAGACACTATGGGCAGCAAGTAGAGACGGGCAGCAATTCCTGTTTGGAAGAGCGAACAAAAATTGCACACAGGGCAAAAGCGCAGCATCCTTTTAATTGGTTTTTGGTCAAACACTCTGGAGAAGAAAGAAAAGAAGAAAAAGAAAGCACTTTTTAAAGCGTTTCTCTGATTTGACTTTCCGCTAACAAAAACTAGAACTGGGTCGGTGCCTTACCTGTACTTTACTTCAGTTGTGACAACATGAAAATTGATTTTATTTGCAATAACAAGCTTCTCTTCAAACACTTCAAATGTTCTTGGTCTATCTTTAATGACAAATTCACTAATCGTATTGATTGACTCTTTGGAAATAAAATTCAAATAAATAATTATATTTAAGGCTATATTTATTTCAACAGTTATGGCCAACACGCAAGGATAATTATTTTCAACTGACTATATTTATATATGATCATATATTTGTTTAAGTATAATTCAATTGCTGATAAGCTTCGAGAAAAAATACTGTATATTTTATATATTGACATTCTTAATTTTATTTTGATGAATGTAATTTGAATATCTTAAAAATAAAAGTTGAATATTTTACTTTACTCAAAAAATATACAAAAAACATGTTTTTGTTTTTAAGATCTAACAAAATAACGTCTAAAAATATTTTAATAAATTGACCGCTATTTATATGCAAATCATGTTTACCAATCTTTTTTTACACTTTTCGTCTAAGATATTTTGGGTTTACTGCATATTGTTTTGTTTTACCCAATACAAATTGTTTATCAAAATTATTGTCCGAACCGGTTAACATTTATTTATATTTAATATTTGTTATTTTCTCCCTTCATATTACTGATGGTTGATTTTAAGCACTTCGTAAGCTGCAAAACAAAAATATAAATTGCATTTCCCATCAAACTCAGAGCTGGACAGTAACTTTAGTCCCCTATTATTTCTCGAACAAAAAAGAATAACACTCGATTGAACTTTGAGATGGTGGCAGAGCGGCTTAGCAACTTGGAATCTGCTCTGCTCTTTTTATTTATTTTGTTGTTATATCCCTGCCTCACATATTGAAAATGGCAAGGAAAAACTTTACAAATGTGCAGCGTAAATGCTGTGCTATAGAAAAAATGGAAAAGAGCAGAACGAAGTGGCGAACTTATTCGATGCCATACAAAGTTTAGCCGATGGATGCACACATCAAAAGTTCTCCGGGCAAATAGAACAACAGGCAGACCTTTGGGCGATTGAAAAATATTTTCATATGTAAATTTGGCAAATGTATTTGTTGTTGTTGTTGTTTTGCAGCACAAAATATATTTGTATATACAAATATATATACATATTTATCGATATGTGTGTTGCCTACTTGCATATCAAGTGCAACATCAACCACAATAAATTTGCTTGGCATCGCTGAGTGGCAAAATGCACAGAAGTCTAAATAGAAATTTGTTGTTCTTAAAGCCGCTGTTGTTGGTGTTGTTGTTGCTTTTTAGCTGCGGTTGACTGCCAAATTTTGTGGCATGTGGAAATTTATTTCATAATCTCAACAGCAACTGCAACCCAGGCCCGAAAAGAGTAAAAATGAAACAAACATTTTGCATATGAGAACCACGAGTAGCTAAGCATGTAATTTATATCCTTGAACACTGCACTCGCTCTCCTTCTGTTGCTCTTGCTCTTGCTCTTGCTCTATTTGCTCTCAGTCTGTCTCTCTTAGTCTGTCTATGCAGTTATTGTATTTCATACTTGCAGGGGCAGCCGCAATCGGAGTTGCGGCCTTTGGTTCTTTTGTAGCTGCAATAAATTTGCTTGTGTTGCGAATGCTTCTAGCCTTCTTCTGCTGTTTCTCCACTCTCTCCACTCTTTAGTTGCACTTCTGCCGTTTTATTTGGCCGCATAAATTGTTTACCAATTTTCACAAGTTTGTCTGCCTCACCATCTCTGCATGTGTGCTGGTGTGATGGTGTGTGTTTGTGTGTGTCTGTGTGCATGTGTTGGTATAGAAAGTCCTTGCCTTGGTTCCCAATGCTAAAAGCGGTTTAATAGCTAACTCTGGCAACCTTTTGATTTAGCGCTTCTGGTTTGCCAATGTATCTACTGGGGGCTAAAACTATTGTATTTTCCTTTAAACATTTTTTAATTGGGACATTTGTGAAATGCCAGAAAGTCAACAGAATTTGTGTGGCAATAAGTACGAATGTGAGAGGCAGAAGGAATTTAAGAGTTTAGGTCTGTAAATTCAACTTTTGATAAATTGCATTCTTATTTTCATTACTGAATCATTTCGGTAAGTTTTTATATTGGTTTTCATTCAATTGACTACTAAATTTTAACATTGCATTTTATTCTCTTCTTTGCGGTTTTGTAGACCATTTGGCTTAAGCATTTGTTCCTTCAATTTCCCATCAATTTAATATTAGGTGCACTCCCAACCTGCAATTTTTAACTGCATCTTCTTTTACGGCACTCGGTTGCCATCAACCGGCTCTTACGAATTGCAGCTTTTGCATTTTTGCTTGAGCTCACATGACTTTATCAGCATTAAATAAATTTTATTTAATTAAATGCAAATTAACTACGCAGGTTTATCAAGCCAGGCAAAAAAAAAGAAATAAAAAATAGCAACGAGTGTAAAGAGATGAGGGGAATATTATAACGGAATGGCTTGGGCATTATTTCTGAAAAATTCCCATAGCGACACACCTTAAGCTAATTAACGCAGCTCAAGCCAGGAGAAGGTGAACTGTGCAGAGAGTTTTTCGTTCGGGAATTTTTGAAATATTTTTCGCATAAACCACAGCACAGAAGCAAAGAGTGCGACATGAGAAATGCCTTCAGCTGATGCCGATGCTGTGGCACAGCTAGAAGAAGCAGAAGCGGAAGAAAAAGAATGCGTTGTCCTTGCAGGTGGCAGTTAAAAATTGTTGAAATTCCTCGACTGGACCTCGCTGGCGTTGCCTCGCAACTCACAGCTCATTAAACGCTTGTCACCAGTTGCCCCGTTTGCTTATCGTTGTGGTTGTTGTTGTTGCCTCCGCTGTTGGTGTTTTTTTTTTTTTTTTTTGGGTCTGCATTCGGGATAATCCCATACAACTTAATGCGCCCCTTGGCCGTGCTAAATAGCTTTCATTATTTACTTTACTTTCGCATAAAGCGCAAAAAACAAATTTTATTTTTCTTCTGTTATTTTTTTCTTGCATTTTTATGGCCAATGCAATAAAAGAGAAATCAGAAAAAATAAAGAGAGTGAGTGCGCAAATAAATTTTATTTCACTGCATTTGCATTCGGGCTGGTTCTGTTAAATACGAGAATGCATGAATTCCTTGGCAGTTTAAAAGGCTTAAAGCCATTCAACAGGGGTCCTTGGCCTTATTGCTGGGACCATAATAAATCATGACGCATATCAATCAGTCAATCAAATATGCCCCAGAAACTTGTCTACATATTGATTGTACGCAACAGCAGCAACCAACAATAACAACACCAACAACCACAATTTATATTTGACTCAGCAGTTTTTGTGAAAAAAAAACGGCAAAAAGAAGGAGAAGAAAAACTATGCTATGCATTTGACATTTTTCGTCAATGATACAAGCAGAAAGAAAAAAAGAAAACGGAGCACATCAAGACATGTGAAAGGATACACAAGAAGAAAAGCCGAGGAAAAAACTCAGGACATTGTTGCTTAGCAGTCGCCACAGTTACGATTTCCTTCCAACTCTGTCCGACGCATAAGAGTCCATAAGAGCAAATTTTATGCAGTTGACAAGTTTGGTTTGATTGACGTGCTACAAGCGGACCTTTTTGTGGCACGCCCACACATGGGGCAATTGCCCAAGAAATTGCCTGATAATAATGTATTTAGCGATAAGCACAATCAAGAATGAAGAATGCTAGTAACAATTTATGATTAACTTCGCATAATTTGTGGGTAGTTAAAATAGTCCAGGCACCAACAAAAACTGTAATACAATATTGAATCATTGTTGAAATTCAAATGATCCACACTTTTGTGATAGTTTTATGATAGTTCATTTATGCTTTGATCCAAAACAATGTTAAAGGGTGCACCATTTCAGGTGTTGGCTTATAACCTGTTCCCCATAATCTTTTCCCTCGAATTTGTTCCTTGTTCCTCACAAAATTTGCATAGCTAATGTTCTTACTTTAATAAATAATTAAAATATAACTTATCTTCGCCCCTGCCATTATATCCTTGATTTTTTACTTAAACATATCTTTGGTATTCTAAAAAAAAACATTTAATAACTAGTATTATTTTTGATTTTGATATCTTTTAATTTGTACTTTTATTTTAAATGTTGATGAATTAATCCTTACAGTTTTTTTTATCTTGTTTGAGTGCTAATAGTCTAAACTAAATAACAACTAATATTTCTTTTTATAAAAAGAATAAACAATTTTTCAATAAGTATTTTATTAAAAAAAAGCTAAACAATACAAAAATATCACTTCCATTATGAGTTTTAAAATAATTATTTGTTGCAACTGTGATATAATTATTTAAGACGTATGTGAATGACAAAATATATATATTTTAATATATTTTTTTTGAAATAATGCTAAACCTACCTTGATAAAATCCAAAATAAATGCAATATGTAATATGCTCAGGTTTTCTAAGAGATATTTGCTGATTTGTAAGTTAATTCAAATGTTTTCGCATATTTTGCATAAATTTCTTGTTAATATTCGTGGCAAATAATTCGAATGCAATTTGATGTCGATTTAGTTTTCGATCCTTAAAAAAAAGGAGCAGAGTCATGCGTGTGTGTGTAATATTTGTTGCTTGTGTGTGCTGACGTTGATTATTGCGGTATTTGTTTTTGGCCCTTTCCTGCCATACACACACATATGTCGGGCTTAATTTTTTTCTGTTGTATTTTTGTGTCGTTGCTTGTGACTTTTATACGTTGTTTCTTATCTCATTTCGCGTATCACGGAACTCGTTAAAATCACCTTAAAACACGTGACTGCATGTCATGCACACAAGCACACACACACATACATGGAGGCGTTATATAGGTGAAGCAACAGCTCAGCCCAAACACACACACACACACACACACACTCATGCAACCACACAGACACGGGAAATTTATGGCTGCACGAACAAAATGTGCCGTTAGGTCGATCGCCGGCTCTTTATTTCAAGCTGTTCCTTTTGCCTGCTGCAATGTCAAAAACACAAACTCACTGAACGAAATTCCAAAATATGCACACACATCCACAGACACACAATAGACTGCTTTGAAGCTACGTAAGCTGCAATTCGCGTAATTGTTGCTGCAGTTTCACTTTGTTGGACTACGTCGCTTTTTTGTTGTCTCGTTTTTGTGACTGGTGACTGGTAGAAATGACGGAGCGAATTGCAAAATGGCAAACCTCACGCAAAGGCAACGCAACGAGAACTGAGCCAACGACGACAAGCAACACGGAGTTTGCCGAGTGCTTTGCACAGATTGTTCTTTTTCCCCACAACGAACAACAAGAACAACAGCAAGAAGCGAATGCCGAGCAAGCCGCTTCGGCTGTCAGGCACGAAACGTCTCACGAAGCTGCAGTCGGGCTTTGAATTTAAAAACGAACGCTGCTGGGGAAGTTGAGAGCACAAGAAAGTGGGCAAGACAGCGACAGAGAGAACGCCGCTTGGTGGAGCGCCTGTCCATTTAAGTATGTCAACTTGCAGAGGGGCCAACAAAAGCAAGACGTGCAACTGCTTGCAATCATGCAATTATTGTTGCATTTAATAAACATTATCTGATTAGGAATTTTAAGGATCCAAGAAGATCGATTTTTGCCAATTTACAGAATTCAATATTTAAATCTAATTGTTTTTATTTTTATAAATGTAAGTAGTTTTTTAAATATTTTGTCAAATTTCTTGATCTTTATTTAGTATTGCATTTTGCCTAGATTCTCATCCCCTTTCCCTTGAACAAAACTTGCTCTTAGAGTGCTTGGCATATTTTGCTGTTTTTAAACTGCTTGACATACTCCAACTTTACATTTCCCCTATTTTTGACAAGCAGCGTAAAAACTGGGAACGTGTGGTGGGTACATAAACAGAACGACGGTAGGGGAAACGTAATGGCAAGCAGTTGCAAAAAAAGAACTGTGGTGTCTATGTACCCACCACACCTCCCCCTGTGTTGTTACTGCTTGTTCACCACTCTTTTCCAGACAATATTTTGGCCTGCTTGCTACACTGCTTGGAAAAGAAATTATGTAAGAAATAAATATTTGTGTTTGTACAGCGCAATATTTAAATTAAAAAAAAAAACTAATTAAAACAAATAAAATGAAATGTATTCGTTGAAGAGGCAATTTTATTGTACATAAATGTATTATGGTAATTAAAAGAGGTAAATAAAAATACATTTTATAATAATCAATATATGAATATTAAATGCTACTTAAAATTGTATTTAATTTCTACGCATTTCTAGCGAACTGGAAATATGAATATAATATAAAATATAAATAAAATTAAACAATGTACTTTTGTTTTAGATTCTTTATTGCCAAATACAAATATAACCATAACCGGAATTTAGTTCGCAAGCATTGAGAATGAATCACACTTTGAATTTTGTCACCAGCTTCGAGCATCAACTGGGTCCAGTTATCTTATTGTATTTAAGTATATACACCACACCGGGAGGTAGCATAACCATCATCATCCTAAACCGAATCGAGATTACAATAAATAGTTGAATCAGTATTTTAGATAGACCACATACCATCTAAAGTAAGCTCAGCAGAGACCAAATGGGGCAGAGCACTTTCAAATCGTGTCGCATTTTGAGGAATGGCAACCACACAGAGACAACTCGCCTTCATCCCGAGTCTGCCAAAAGAACTCCGTCGCAATTCCGCCGCACAAGATTTATATATATAGGATTTGTCAATTCTCCTGTCACTGCAACAACAAAACCAATATTTCGCCAATGTTAAGAATTATTCTAGTTGACTTACGTTCAGTATCCATATGAATAATATCTCCATACCAAATTTATGAATTTGGTCAATTTTAATATTTCACTTTTTTTTCATATATATATTTTTATGTTTTTTTTTTTTAAGTAAATTTAAAAATTTATTTTGTTCCTAGGTTTTACACATTTAGTCCTTTTTTTATAAAATGTTGGTCAAATTTTACTTTACGCTTAAAATTAAATTTGTTTTTTTGATTTTGTTTTTCGTGTTTTTTTTTTTTTTTTTGCTGATGTTGCTAGTATAAAATTCCGTGTCAAACTGAATTTATTTCCCAACTCTGAATTTGGGAGATGGGCAAGTGTGAAAATAAATGTGAAGCCTACTTAGAATAAATTATATTTATATTAACTATAAATATATATAAGCATTGACATTCCTAATGTGATAAATTAATTATAAATTAGATGCATATGCCCTAGTTGCCAGTACTCTAACTCTATAATTTTATGATTCAATTCATTTTTTTTTCATTTAAACCAAGAGCTGAGATTCAAAGCAATTTGATGATCGAACACATTGCACATTTGTGCCACATTTGCAACATCATTTTCTAGAGTCGATGAACTGTTGTTTTATTATATGCTATTATTCTTGTCATCCTAGTTGGCCTATGGATGCTAATGACTTTATCGTCCCTAGTTGGCTGCATAATTTGTATTATTTTTAGAGCAGGCTCCTCTCGATGCTTGCCAAGTAACCAAAATGTATTCTGTGAGTGTTTTTGTGTCTGTGTGTGTGTGTGTGTGTGTGTGTGTGTGTATTTTGGAGACAGTCTGTGGGCGTGGCAGCAGGCTAATGAACTGGAAATGGGTTGTTCCACATCAGCATAATTGCCATTTTTATGATTATGACATTTTGCGCTTGAAGTGGTTTTGCCCAATGGCAACTAATTTCCGTTTCATTTACATACATGAGAAAGAACATTGCTTATCCTGTGCTGCCTTCCTTCTGCTGCTGCTGTACTAAAGCATTTGATTTACAATCATGCAGCTGAGGCATTTTACAGACACAAAGTCGCCCTGCAGCACATTTGGCAGTGCATCAAACTGGCGAGCCTAGAAATGGTGCCCAAAATCAGTCCTTAAGTGGGGCTACTTTTGCTGTGATTTATGCTGGACACACAAGCTCAGATAACATGCTTATATTTATAGATAATCGAGCTGTGTAGTTTCCACTTAATAGTAATTAATTGTCAAAACAATAAGTACATAATAAATTCACAAATTAAATCACCATCGATACACATGATTAACTTCAACTGTTTCACATCAGCTTGGCAGGACTTCTACTAGGAGTAAATAAATAACAAATAGTATATATCTGAATGATTAATGTGCAAATAAACAAATAAATAATAATATATATACAATATTCCTTTATTTTTATCAATTTTTGATGGGAACTTATATCTAATACTCAATCCACATGATCACGATCCTCTTAAATACTTGGACGGTGTTGTTAATTTTCAACAACCCTTCAAATTAGTATCTGAAAAAAAAAAAAAAAAAACCAGACTTTGCATCCAAAGCAGATGATTATTTATTTTTTTCCGATCTTTACATGGGGTTACAAATGTATTTTTCTAACAATTTGTGTTCCTTCAGTTAAATTCATTTCTTTACAATATATATTATAAATACGTTGGTAGAGTTAATAAATAGTTCATATAATAAGTTTCGATTGAGCGCAAATGCGACAATTATGAGTCAAGCCAACTATAAATCGAAAATTTTGATTTGCAAACTTTTTTTTTTTGATATTTGCCTTTGTTGTTTGGATCCCGCGTTTGCCAGGACAGTTTTTTTTTGTTTTTTTTTTTCTTCAATGTTTCAATCGAACTTAATATTAGGTTGAATAAATAAATGAGTTGGCTTTATTTTATCTATTATAGAGTAATCATTTTTTTGTTGTTTTTGTTTTTGTTTTAATTTTTGTTTTTTCATACTTTGCATCTTGTGAACTTCTCAAGCATCACCAGAGCATTACCACTGATTCGAGGGGCGACGCTCGGCTCCGGGCGCAGCGCTGCCGGAGAATCGCGGCGAGGAGCTCTGCGAGGAGCTGCTGCTGGGCATACTACTGCAGGCAGCTTCATTGGCTAGAAGCGTATGAATGGCCGCCAGCAGCTTCTTGCGAGCTCCAAACGCGGTGATGCCCAGCTCCATGAGATTCTCCTCGGTCAGTGTTGAAAACATTTCCAAATCGATTTCGTTTAGCACGAAAATTTCTACAAATAGAAACAATGAAATCGCGAGTTAAATTCAATTTAAAATTAACAACAGCATAAAATAGATACGCCAATGCACATATCTGTAAATATATTTAGTAAAGTTTGAGTAAATAGTCATTTTTCTAAATTAAATATAAAAACCACACTTGCAAAATAAGAAAAGAAAAAACTAGCTCTTTGTCCTGTACATAAATTTAAATTAATTAAAATGTAACTGCACACACACAATTCATTAATGATAACCACTTAAAATAATTCACAAATATGCAAACAAAATAAAAAAAACAATAGTACTTCTCCAACTCCATATAAAAGATCTTTTCCTATTCCACATAACATAAATCAATTCAAATTACCTTCTCAAGTACTGAAATTATACGTTGTCATCTTCAACAACATTTAAAATGACTCTGCAAATTGGAATGCCTTCAAAAGCTGCCTTTCTCTTATTGGCAGCAATATCGAAAAAAAAACTGCAGTTTGCCATTCGCTAAACACAAGATTAAATGTAACATAATTCCAACAATCAGCTGCAAAGTGAAAAAGACATCAGCCATTCAGAACTGAGAGCCTATCAAACCAAAAGAAAAAAGGCAATATTGAAACTGGATGTGCTGCATAATGCAATTCCTATTCCTGTTCTTATCCATTTACTTAACCCCATTAAAAAAAAAAAAACGGAGAAAAACTGATCAAAAACCAATATAAAAATAATTTTAAGAAAGAAAATAGCTTTTAAGCAGTTAAAATAAAATGATTCTAACTTTAGTATTATTCTAATTATAATTATAATTAAAATTACAAACAAAAGATATTGATTTAATATTAAATTAAAAAAAAAAACAACTAACTATAGCCTTCGTCTTTTATTGGTTTTTGAAGTCTCTATGCGCTTATAGTCTCTGAGGTCCTTTTGGTCATGCAGACGGATAAGACCAGATCGACTCAACTTTTGATGCTGACCAAGAATATATATAATATTTACGGGGGTCGGAGCTGCTGCCTTGTGCATGTTACAAACGTTTGCACAACTTCATCATATTGCTTTTAGCCATTTTGAATATGTTCTGTGTTAAAACATTTTATAGCGTAAATATGAATCGAAAAATTGATTTAACATTGAATTATTGCTGAAAAATCCACAGTTTTTTTTCAATAAATTTCTTATACGCTGTATCTTTTTTTGGTGAAATATTAGAAATTTTAAAATAATATATTTGAGATGGAGTTTTGCAACGGATCGTTTGTACTTTTGGCTACTTACTGATGTAATGCTCCATGCCGAGGCTTGTCAACAGGGTGTGTATATCCTTGTGTTGTGAGAGTTGCATGCGCCGACTTACGGGCGTTGCATCGAGCAGACTCGTTGTGGCGCTCAGTCCGTATGTGGATGACCCCAGACCCGGCGGCGGTGGCGGCATTCGCCAATTGTTGGCAGCACCACCGCCGGTGGCACCACCATCGTCTACCGTCTCGAGGGGCGCCGGCGAGGTGCGGCTGAGACCCATGCCCATCCAGGCGGGCGTTGGAGTGCGCAGCTCCCCAGCAACCGGATTGCGTTCCATGGCCTTAAAGCCGAGCGCACGTTTCATATCAAAATCAAAGGCACGTTGTTGCTGCTGCTGCTGCTGCTGTTGCTGCTGCTGCTGCTGCTGCTGTTGTTGCTGCTGTTGATGATGATGCTGCTGCTGCTGCTGCTGCTGTTGATGTTCGTAGTGAAGATTGCGATAGCTCTCGGCACTGCCGGGCAACAGATGGGCACCGCCCGTCGTCGCACTGCCCAGGCCGAGCAGGACGCCATCGCTGAGGCGACGGGAGAGACGAGCGGCGCGAGCAATGCTGCCTGCCTCGCTGCTGTACGTGGAGTCCGGGGAATAATGCGATCGACTTGCACAGCCCAATCCGCCGGCACCGCCGCCCGACGAGCTGGATGTGGAGGAGACGACGGTCTGCACTTGGGCAAATGGTGGATACGATTGCTCCAGCGAAGTTGTGCTGCTACTAAAGCTCTGATAGCCACTCGTATTCTGACTGCAGCTGTTCCGAGGCGATAATTGTACCGCTGCCGGTGCCGTTGTCACTGATCCTGTTCCGGTTCCATTTCCTGTTCCTGCCACCGGCGGCAGCGGCTTCAGCAGATTGGAGCCAGGCACTTGCAGATAGTTGTTGTTGTTGTTGTTGCTGTTGTTGGTACTGCTGCCGCTGTTGTTGTTGTTGTTGTTGATGTTGTTGCAATTGTTGTTGTTCAACGTGTTCACCTGGCGCGGCTGATAGTTGCTATTGTGCAGCTGCATATACTTTTGCGTGGGCGCACATATGCCGGTGGGCGTGGCGAGGCCAACGCCCACACTGTTGCCCAGCAACATGTTGTGACTCTTGTTGCCATAGGCCGCCAACTGGGCGATTATCGGTGGCAGCAACGATGGCGTCTTCGGGCTATCCGGATATCCGGCGAGCAGAGCCGTCAGCTGTGCGCGATACGCCGCATTCACAGCCTTGTCCTTGGGCATATAATAGTGCTCGGGTATCTCCGGCCGGAGTGGAGGCGTCGACAGTTGCAATATCTCCTGGCGTGCCTCATAGATTTTGTCTGCAAATAGTAAGAAATTTGATGTGAATTTCATTTAATTTTATTGTTATTTAATAGAAGAGATTTCAGAGCGGCCCGGGAAGTCCCCCTTTCTAATCGAACCAAAACAGTTAGTAAATCTAGGGCCAACCATCGAGTTGGAACCCCTTCTGTCGTACCATTATTCGAATAACCTATTAATTTAAAATTATTTACATCTCTTGTCACATTTTACAGTTTCGTCTCAGTTATACAGTTGCCAAAAAAAGTAGTTTTGCCCAATATATATATAATAGATATATTATCAGACTTCTGTATTCACCACAAGAGATAATCTATTGGTCTATTGGAATCTTAATAAGTACTTTTTGGCTCATAAAAATGTTTACATTATTGTCGTCTAAAGTCGTTTTCATTCCCAGCCCAAAATCAGATCATTACATTTTTGGCTCATCCTTTTTTCATACCTCATTTATAAATCATATATATATATATATATATATATATATATATATATATATATATTTATATAGAATATCAGCAAAATTGCAATAATTGACTCACCTATAAACTTCTCAATGCCCTTGATGACAATGGCCCAGGTGCTTTGTCGCTGCTTTTGGCGCAGTATTATATAGACGCCGTATTTGGAATTGAGGCCCATTATATCGGAGGCATCGGTCTGGTTGTCCGGAAAGTCAAATATCAATGCAACGGGCATGTTGCCGAGCAGCTGTTGTCGCGCTTTATAGACATCGTCGATGCGACCGCAGATTGTCACCTGCGACTTCTTCAGCGGCTTCACATTGATATCAGTCAGATCGGGAAAAATGATTTTGGTCTGTGTACGGTCCATGATGCTCAATAAATTCACATTGTTCTTGCCCTTGACAACCTCGTGATGCTGCGGCGATATCTCCATTTGTACATTCACAAGAATTTGATTCTAAATGTCAGAATTACCAATTAGATTATGTTTGATATCTTGTGTGGCACGTTGAACACTTACCGCAATGCTCTCAAAAGCAAAGTTAATCAGCAGCTGCGTGGCATCTCGCACCTGAGCCGATTCCTGCTCGGATCCCTTGACCAGCACCAGGGAGGTGTGCAGCTTGGGTCGCGATGAAAATATGACCTGAAATTACCAAAAACAAATCAAGGAGTAAAAAAAAAAAACAAATTTGACTAGTTTTGTCAAGTGTTTTGTAAAATGAAGAAGGAAGATTAGCAAATACAAAATGTCCATTAAAATAATAAAATGAATAATATTATTAATATTCACATATTATATTAAATGAAATATTTATTAATGTCGCTAAAATTCAGTGTATAAAAACCGAGTTAAGAACAAATTTGAAAAATTAGTGAAATGAAGGAAGATCCGCATTTGATTAAGGAATCAAATATAACATATAAAAACTGATGTAAAAAGAGATACAGTTTCTGACACTATTTTACTATATATTGTGCCAATCATTTTATAGATCTAACTGCAGAGTTTCTGGTCTTTAAATGGAACTTACTTGCACATTAAACTTGCTCTCAATCATTTTGATGTAGGGCGTCTCGTGATCCGGCTGCGGCTTACCCGGCCCCATCACCGGCATCTCAAAGGAGATGAGCAGCGGTGTGGAGAGCCGCACAAGGGCTCTGGCATGCTCGACGCCCTCGAGGGTGCCGCACAGCGACACCTGATTCGATTTCTCCGTCGCATTCGAGCGATTCGAGTCCGGGAAGTGAATGTGCGTGTTTGTGTCGTCCATGATGCGTTTAATGTTGTTGCCGCCGCGTCCAATGATATACGAGTGATCCGTATAGCTGACATCCATTTTCATAATCACGCGTGTGCCCTGACAGACAAAATGACACATGAATCATAATAGATAAGAAAAGTAAGAAGTAGTTTTTCATACGCACTTTGTGGTCCAAGTTGCTTAAAATGTGATCCTTGGCGCGCTGCACCTGCTCCATCTTGCCCACAATGCGCACGTGGGGATCTGCGGGCGGTGGGGTGAATATATATATATATATATGTATATATTTGCTATATTTATTATATATGCCAATGGTCGCAGTTCTCACCCTTTTTGCTCTTGGCGCCGATCTTCAGTCTGCAAGGCCAGCTCACATAGGTATCCGTGGTATTCATGATCTAAAATATATTTAGTTATTATGTATTTATCGGCAACTTGTGCGTCTTGATGTAATACACTTGAATTTTGTATCGGTAATTAGAATAAGCTAAACGTTAATGGTTTCTTCACTAAAATTTGTAATGTGTTTTTGCTAAATGTTTAAATGCGAATTTTGTCGTTAGGTTTTAACAATTTGTGCAAGTGTACAAATGAGATAAATCTAAACACGTACTGCAGTGCCTACTGCGACACCCAATTAAGAAAGTATATCTGAAAGCATTATACAATATAATAAGAAATATAATAAAATAGAATATGCTTAATCCTAAATTACTAAAATCCAAACCTAATTAACGCAATTGAACATTTTATACATTTCAAATTGTTAAATAAGAAATATTATTAAGTAGAATAATAAGTTATATGAAAAAACAATAATATATTTGAATAAACTTAATATACACAACGAGTTATATGAAATAAGAATTATTATAGAATGGAATAAATTTAACCTAGCATAATAAAGTCAGTTCATATCGAATTAAATTTGGAAGATCTTTGAATTTTGATTCTTTTTTGTACGATTCACGACTTTAAATTCAATTAATTGAAAAATATCTATAAAAATGTATTTACTTATTTATTATTAATATTAGTTGAATTCATTGGAAATCATTTGTTCGATCTCTATAAAAACTTCAACTTACATCATCAAAGAAATACTCCGCACCATTCATGCCCTCAATGGCGCTGTCCGCTGCAGATTATATATGTGTATATTGAATCATTATCGGATTAAAAGAAATACTGGGACACTCACCCTTTATTAACTGTTCCAGTTTCTGTCGACCGACCTTGAAGCGCTCCGTGTGCAGATCGTCCGGATTTTGTACGCCCAATTTGAGTGCAATGGCGCGTATGTCACTCCAATCGCTGTCCACCGACGAGATCTCGCTCGGTGCCCCGCTGCCGCCCCCCGACCCCGTCGGCAGCGATAGGGTGCTGAGGCCGATCGGAGCGAGGGCTGTCCCCTTGTCATTGGACATGGCGGGGACATCGGCGGCCGTTGCATAAATCAGTTTGTTGAACGGGGCACAGGAGAGCATGTCGCTGTTATCGGTTATCAGCAATCGGTAATCGGTAATCGGTTATGGAGTATCGATTGATCGATAGACGGTTGGTTGTTGTTCAATTTGTTTATCGAATGGTCGTTTAGGTTTAGAAACCAAGTTAAATGTCGTGAGATAGTTGAGATAGTGTGCGTGTTTCACTAAGAGTGTGTATCTGTGTGTGTGTGTGTGTGTAAGTGTATATGTGTGTGTGTGGGGTTTTATGTGGGAGTGTATGTAAGTGTGTAAGTAAGTACGTATGTGTGCGTGTGTGTGTGAGAGAGTTAAGCTGTGTGTAAAAAAACAAAAGCAAAATTTAAGCCGAAAGAAAACCTGGCAAAGGATTAATTGTAATCGAGTGTGGGAAAAAAGGAGGGTGCGTGTGAAGAGGAAGAGTGGGTGACGAAAGGGGCAAATTGTCAAACATTCTGAAATCTCTAATATATATTATATATATATATATACATATAAAGAAAACTATTAACAGGATATGCGCAATTAGTTGGGAAAATATTGTACAAAATTTACTTGATCATAATTTGAAAATTAGAAATTTAATTATTTTTTAATTCTTGATACAAGATGAATATATATAAATTTAAATATAATCTTTGGTAGTTTTTTTAAGGAGTATGTGCTGCGTAACGATATTTTTATTAATACAAAATATGTTTAGATACTTTTCTGATAAACTGCAAAGGCTGATGAAATATTTTTGTTATGAACAGGAACAATATTATATATATATATATATATATATATATATATATATATATGTGTGTGCATATCCTAATTCGATTTATATATATAGACGTATATGAGCTACTAATACTAAACTTATTCTACATGGTTCGCTCTTTATAAATTGCATCGCTGTTTTTTTTTAGAGCTTGCTGGCTAGTTTAAGTGAAGTGCTTTAAGCAACTTGCAATAAGTTTAATTGTTGAATGCCACAAACATAACCTCTACTTGAATTTAGTAAAGTGCCATGAGGTTTTTCCTTCTTTCGTAACGGAAACGCAAAGAACACGCAAGAAAAAAAGATGGGCATACAGAAATAATGTACAGTTAATTGGACACTTTCACCTTCCACTTTCCAAGCACTTTCTTTGTAGACTTACCGAACCAGTTCGCGACTCTATTTGAGATTGAATAGGCCCCGAAAGTCCAAGCAAATGGCATGCGAGAGATCCTGGACGAATTGTATGGCCTCGACGAGACAAACGTTCATAACAAAATTACGGATTTGTACGAATCTTTCGACGAAAGGCATTTATTTATTGTGATCTATATGCATATATATAGAGTGTGTTAATGTTATTCAGTTATATTCTTCTATATATGTATATATATTTTGTGAAATTGTCTCTCTCTCTCTCTCTCTCGGTATAAATTGTGACGAATTTATTTGCTGCCAGCTCAGGAACTTTTACTGCTACCACTTGTACGACTCGAAGGCAATTGAACGTTTGAGATCGAGTCGTGGATCGAATCGGTCGCATGTCAGCGAAAGCTGCTGGCCAAAGAACGGTAAATTGTGTTCGACTAAAGTGAGAAATGTAGCCTGGCCTCGAGCCTGGGGAAATGCTCACATATAAATGCGGCGGTCAACGAACCACTCTCAGGGAGCGCAAAAAAAATATATCATGCAAACAAAACAAACTTGCGGAGAGAGTCGAACACAGCTGCACTTAGCTGTCAGGCGACAGCTGCAGAGAGCGGCTCTCTGTTAGCACATTTAAAGAGTAAAATTTCCCATTGTTTTCATTCTTTGACTTAAAACCAATTGAATTTGTATTCTCCATTAAGAGTTTAATCTCTGCTTAATTGATCAAATTGATTATTTGCAAATTGCTTTTATTTATTATTTATTATTTACAATATTATTTATATTCGAACTTTTAGCTTACAGCAACACGCTTTTAAAATGTTACCAGCAGCTTTAACAGTACGCTGTAAAACTCTGTAATGCAGTTAACATTTTCGCGTAAATTTTGGCGCCATTGCGAATATGGAAATTATAAAAAAAAAGATTACGCACACCAATTCACGCAATATTCCCGCCAAAACAAAACACTTACCGTTAGTTTATATGTAGACTTGGTATTTTCAATAGTTGCACAATAGACACAAAATTTCTTTAAATTATTATTATTTTGTTTTTTATTATTTAACACAATTATTTATAAAATCATAGATGGGCACAAAAAATATAATTTATCCAAGTAAGACGCTCGATCAGGTTATTTTATTCACGTAAAAAAAATATGAATTGATTTTGTTAACTTTGGGCACAATTAATGTTCCGTCAATTGGTCAAATCGGAGCTTATGGAAATTGTTGGCAGTCGTCTTATTTTTTTCAATTGAACCAAAAAAATAAACACTGCCGAAGGGGGGTGCTAGGGGGGTACAATAAATAAATCGAGACACGTGTGAAACGTGGAAAACACAGAAAAGAGAAAAACTGAAAAAGCGATTTGAAATTGTTGTCCGAATTCGAGACAAGGTCAAGTTTTAATTAGTTTAATTTTTTTATTTAAATACTAAACTTAATGGGGCTTAATTAGAATTTTTGTCGAAATACAACGCGTCGTAGTAAATGCAAATTGCCGCGAGCGGTGCTTTTGTCGTCATTGAAGAGCGTTGACTGCCCGAGGCGCGAGGCTGGATCTTGTCCCGTCTGACCTTCAGGCGGAGCTTTGACTAACCGCAGAGCTGCGAGCTGCAGCGGAGGCGGGGAGCACCTGGTGCTCAACACGTGTATTGAGCAAAACGAAAAAGGCAAATGCAGCAACAACAGAAAGCTTTGCTAGTTTTCGTTTCAGGCTCACAAGCAGAGTTCTCTGAAGAGCTTTTGAGTGCAAAGCTAAGCATAGCTGTGCGAAATAAGGAAATGCCATAGATGGCGCTGCTCAATTGCAGTACTTACAGTGGTGGGCATAAATAAGTGTACACATGCAGTATGTTATTTTTCGCCACTTAAGAAGCAATAAAAAATCAAATATATATTTCAATATTTATAATTTATTATTGTTTATTTATTATATATTTAATTTGCTTATTATTAAACCAATAGCCAATAAATACTAATGCTTGCCATGTCTTTAATTTACTTTTTACATTCATTATGCTTAAAATAAGGGATTTTTATTGTGGTATTTACTTTTTACAACATTGGATTTGTGTTCTTGGCTATTATTAATTCTTTGCATTACATTGTTGGTTATTCTTTAATTGTTATTCTTGTCGCTTTAATCGCTTCCTTAGATATGAATATGTATTTTATATTCAATGTAAGCATTCCTATTTTGTTTTCCCTTTTCATATATCTACCGACTACCTCGAGCTTAGCTGCTAGACAACATTTATGTTATGCTTCAATTTGATTTTTTTGTATGCCTTTTAAGTGAAAAAACATTAAAAGGAATCAAATTCGATTACTTTCTATATACACTCAGAACTCGCCTCATTGCCATATCGATATAAGTGTGAATATATCCATATATATATATGTATATATATATATATAGCTGAGCAGAACTGAGACCCGAAACTGACAACCGAATAAACCGATTCACATCGAAAATTGAGGAAATGAATAAATAAATAAATAAGGGAAGACAACTTTCACAACACTTTTTGATTACATAAATCTGAGCGCATGCAATATATATAATATTATATATATTTATATCTATAGATATATGTATGTTTATATTTATATTTATATTTATATATGTTCTTTTATCATATTCAACATTTACACATACAAATTTATTAACCATAATTTCACAATTAATTTTTCTTTTCTTTTGTGCTGTTTAGACAACTGCTTAAAATACTTTACTATATACAATTTTCAAAATTTAGATTATTATTTATCATTATTATTATTATTATTAATATTTTTATTTTTTCTTTGAATATTATTTGGGCTGATTAAACTTATTTTTCGTATTTTATTCGATTCCTCATTTAAGTTTTCTATAAATTTCCGTATCTTTAGCAATTATTTATTTGTTTTTTGATTTTTTTTTTATCATATCCATTAAATTTACAATTATAATGTTTTTATTTATAAGGCAAAGGAACTATTTACCGTTGGATTTTTGTTTGCCAAAAATGTTAAATAATTTGTAGTTTTTTGTTTGCAATTGCTTCAAATAATTTGGATACTTTAAAGAATTTGTTTTTCCCATTTCTTTCGATTTCCATTCTCTTTAAAATTGGTTTTTGTGTCTACAAATGAAAACTATCAGTAATTAATTTTGCATGCTTCCAAAACCGTAAAAAGTTCCTTTCTATATAATGTTTTTATTATGTTTGCTTATGTAATTACGTTTATCAATTATGCGTTATTCTTATTCTACTGATTAGCCAAACTCTATTTACAAAATGCTCCTGGAAAGAGAGAACCGTAATAACAAAATATGTGTGTGTCTAAGCTCTGTAAAAGTTTTCAAATTCTTTTGTAAACTAATTATTTGCCATAAATTACGCTGCATTGCAAAAAAGCTATGCTCAAGTGCAATATTAGTCTCAGCCTCTGAAAGCTTTCAACAGTTCTCTCTTCAAAATATAAACTAGTAAGAGCGAGATCGAAAAAACTTTGGCTGGGATCAGCGCAATCAGCTGTTTGTTGTAACAAAGAGAAACAAGCAGTGGCTCTCAAACTGCATATAGGTTTGCGAGTGACATTAAAACTGTGCTTATCAGCGAATCAAACTGAATATGTTTAATTATTAATTGATTTTGTTTTGCATTTGTCTATTGTTTACTAATTGCTATGCATTTTATACAAGTATAACTCTTATATAGCTATATATGATATATATTCAATGCGCTTCACCTGTTATTTACTTGGCATACATATGTTTCTAAATATATTATTTATTTTTACTATAATTTATTACATTTAATAATATTTCGCATTTGCCTTTCCATTAATATCAAATTACAAGTTTTCTGTTGCGCTTCGTCTTCTTCTTGGTATTTATTTCAAGCCTCAAAGCGGCATTTTAACAGTTAAGCAATTTTCCCTTTTCCTTTTTTTCATATTTCATTTCTGCTTGTCTTATGGCATTAATTATTGCATTCGCAAAAACAAACAGCGAACAAAAGAAAGAGCAAATTGATGGGGCAGAGGGAGGGGCAGGGGGAGGGGGAGTACGTGTTAAAAGAAATATTCTCGCCGCTTTCCGTTTCACCTTAAGCTACTTTTTGAAATGCATTTCATCATCAATTCAGCATCAGCACGCGATGAGAGCAACGGCTGCTGGCCGCGTTGCCAACTTCTGCCAAGTCATCAATAATCGTTGATCCAGCTGCGCGGACACGCCCACTTTGGCAAGTGTCGTTGACAGCTGTTGACGCGTTAGTGGCACTGCTTCAGCGCAAGCTGCAGTTAAATCATCTCTCAAACTGGCAGCACTCGCAATATTCCCCTCGCCATCGCCATCATCATCATCATCATCATCATCATCATCATCAACATGCTCTTCTCCTTCTTCTTCTGCGTCTCGTTGAACGTTTGCCTGATCCAGATTCGAATTGCCAGCCGAAAGTGTTGCCAACGCCATTTGACAATTATAAAAGCATTTGTCGCTGCTCAGCGCTGCCTTTGACATTGTCACATCATTGCTGCTCTCTCTCTCTCGCTCTCGCTCACTCTCCCTGTCGCTGTCGCTGTCTGCGTCGCTAGTTGACTGTTGCGTCGCTGTTAGCCTCTCGCTGGCGTATTGACAGTTGATAATTTGATGGGCATCCCAAAGCCCACTGGGTGGCTGGGCGAGTGCATCAAAATGCCACGCCCACTTGAGCAGCTGCCTGTTGATGTGTCTGTGAAGCTTTGCAATGTGTTGAAAGGGCAGCGCCTCCACCAGCTTTAACAGCCAAAGTCGCCAGAAGATTTCTTGCGCTGCACTCGCCGCGCCCGACGCACTGTTGTCCGCTACAAAGGGGAGAGAAAAAGAGAGGGAAATGGTAAGAGAGGCTAGATTATAAAGAGAGACGATTGTAATTGTTGCATTGCATGGAATGCATTAGCAAAGAGCCGTTAAGCCATTATGGCATGATTAAGAGCAGTGAAAGTTTTAAAGTTTTCTTTTCCACTCAGCGGCAACAAGATAATTTCAATATTTGTATATTAAATAAATTTCTCTTTGATTTTTTTATACCACAATTTCTCATTTGCATATTGGAGAAATGGACTCATGTTTTATTTGCAACTCGCTTGCACTCCATTGATTTTTACTCGCCTGCTGCAGTCTCAAAAATATATGATAAGTCTACCATAAATAAAAAAAAGCAAACAAAACCAGTCAACGAAATAAACCCATGTGTGTGTGTGTGTGTGTGTGCGTGTGTGTGTGAGTCTGGTGTTCATGTCAACATTGCATTTGCATAAAGTTCACAAAAATCGACAGCCAGCAAGGAGGAGTCTGTTGCAAACGGAACCCCGACTAGGAGTCAAAAGAATCCACACCCAAAAAGCAGTTCATCTCGCATGGTTGGCTGCAATGCAAATAACGTTGCATACTTTGCAGCGCTTGCTGAATATCTGTGCTTTTTTTTTGTTGCAAGTCGATTTCATTTTAAGTACAATAATTTTAATAAATAAATAACTAACTCGATGAGCGAGAGAAAAAGAGACACACACACAGAGAGAGAGAGAGAGAGAGAGAGAGAGAGAGAGAGGGAGAGAGAGAGAGAGAGAGAGAGACGGGCACACCACAAGCAACTTTGCTTTGCACCAGCGAAAATGAAAGAAAAATGCGAACAGCCTTTCGAAATTGTCGCTGTGCTGCTGCTGCAAGAAGAACAGTTGCTTATCGTCTGTCTGTCTGTCTGGCTGGATGCCGCGACAATCTCTCATGTCTTAAACGAAGTTTATACCAATTTGATTTCGCCCGAGCATTTGATTCGATAAGCGTCTCAGTTATCCAGGAGGAGAAGCAGCAGCAACAGCAACAGCAACAGCGGCAGCGTCGGAGGCAACATCAGAGGCAGCATCAGCATTAGAGGCAGCTGCAGCTGAATGTTTATGCTGGCAAATGTTATTTGCATAATTTACGTTGTACGTTCGAGCAGCAAACAGTTGAGGCGCCACAGGACTCAGGCGCAGGACACCAAGTGGCTTGGGCAACTATTGAAAGTTGACATAGCAGATGCTCAAAAATGTTGCTCTTCCAATTCTCCACCACCCCCCTTCCATCTCGCCCGCCTATATCCTTAACTGCTTGCAACTGGTAACTAGGATCAGGCCGGCAAACACTTCTTAAAAGGTTTTCGTGCTCAGTTTTAAACTACTGGCAGGCGCTCAAGGAAGAACTGAACGCTGAGTAAATTCTAAAAACGAATGCATTTTTAGCGTGGCTCGTTTTGGTACCCAGATTTCTCGATTTATTTGTGGAACTTGCCTGCTTCTGACAATAGACTCAAATGATTAAAAGTTATATTTCTAAGCTTTTAATTAATATTTTAACTGTACTGCAACAATTTATTGAATTCTTATAAACTCTTTTTCAGAAAAGTTTTAAATTAAAGTTAATTTGTTATCGAAGAAAAGAACGCTGTTTGTTAAAAATCAGAAATATCAAATAAAGCAACTTATTTATTATTATAAAACTTGTTCCTGTTCATTTCACGATTATGTTCAATAGAACTTTTGGCATTTTGCAACACTTACCCGAGTAGTAGGTCAAATATGATTCATTGTGATCCTCGTAGCCGCCACGCTCTCGATCCCCGTTATTATTGCCGTGCTCATCCAGCGGATAATTGTTGATATCATATGACCTGCCCGATGCCATTATTCGGGGGCGATCCTCCTCGATAATGCTCTCGATTTCCTCTTTGAATATGTCAAATATATTCGCCGTGCATTTGAGCTGTAAAAGCGGAGAAAACGTGTTGCTATTTGATATTCATGCGTTATTTGTTATATGTTATTTGTGTGTTACCCTCATTTGTCCCTTGAGAAAATGCTGATTGGTGACCATAAAGTGTATGGCACTTGTCACAGATTCCAGAGAGCTATTCTCCTGTTTCTCGATCTGATACGTCTTGATGTGATGCGGCGGCACCTGCGATTAAGCCAAACATTGAATTCAGTATGGGCAGTGAGTGTGTCAAGTGTGTCGAACGATTGAAACGATTGAAACGAATGAATCGAATGAGTGCACGCCCCAATACATCAGCTCAAAGGATAGAAATGGACTTGGCTTCACTATGAATATTTCAAAATACTCAATATGAAAAGGCGTGGCATCTTTTTTTTAGAAACACACACACACATTTGGGCGACGATTCAATTCAATGACGATTTGTGTGGAGCACAGAGCACTTATCACGCACCACACCCGGCACCACAGAGCACCACACAATGCACAATGCACAAGTGGCGACTGTTGAGTGGATACTGTTCTGAACCTGAGCGAGCCGTAGTCAGAGCCTGGTTCTGGGCCACTTCTTACGCCATCGTTGCGCCCAAAAAACATACCCATCGCAGGCAAATTTATAACTTATGAATGATGAATAGATTCACGCTTGAGTGATTAAGTGGAACACTGTCCCAGCAGAGGGGGGGAGGGGGCGAGGCAGCCAGGCAGGCTGGCAAGCAGACAAGCAGACAGGCAGCTAGGACGAGGCCACTTTGTTTGCGGTGAGTTTAGTTTGAAGTGCCTGCAGATATCGTTGCCAGCCTGACAGGCCTTTGCCTTGCACCTCCTTCCCCCCTCGTCATCAACCCATGCTGTCAGCACACACACACACACACTCACACACATGAGTCGGGCAGGGCAAAGTTGGTGGGGCAGGTCCTGTTGAAAAGTGCTCGTTAGCTAAAAGATCAAGTGGCGAACCAACGCACACCAACACACACACCCAACCACACTTAAGTGTTGTTTGTGTTAGTTTTTGCTGAATTGCTTTTTTGATAATGATAAAAATATGAACCCTCTCCCCACTCTCTCTCTCTCTCTCTCTCTCTCTTTATCTCTCTATCTCGCTGACTCTTTCTCTAACTTTCTCTAACTTTCGCAGTTGTTCGCCTGTTCCTTTCATTTGATGCCAGCAAGGTCATGTTTCTAATCACAGCTACAAAACTAATAATTGCCAACTAACCTGCGAAAAAAATTGTGCATTTTTATTCCATAAATATGCAATTCAACAGAATAAGCCAGGAAAAAAGGGCAAGGCCCGAAAGACCCCAATACGACAATATAAATTACGACCCAAATTCGCAGAATCTTCTCCTAATCATCCCGTTTCTCCTCATCGACGGCTGGCTGATGGGATAAACTTGGCTTTAAGCTTGCTACTGGCTGCAGTATCTTCTATGGCAAAAGATTGGCTTAAAAACTTATAATCCATTTGAATAAACCATTTATTATTACCTCTTGAAAAACTTGTTCGGTTTTTTGGCAACTTTCTAAAAGCTGCTGCGCTAAAATTAAACTTAATTCACCTCTTCCATTAATCATATGCTTAGCGGTTTAATGTGGAGTTAAAATAGTCCACAATTAAAAAAAGAAAGCGTTTTTTACAATTTAGAGACTAGAATTAAAGTTATAAATTAAATTATATAAACTTAAAAGGTATGAATTAAAATACAAATTCTGGCGAAATATAACTATTAGAAATTAAAGGAGGAAAGAATTTCTTTTAGCTACTTAAGATGGATGCCATCACTCAGTTGCTGTAAAACAAAAAGCGTAATTTAATTTAATTTTCAAACTGAATTTTAAACTTTTCTCGCATTTTATTTGCGTTCGCAATTCACAATGGAAATGCCATTTTGCCAGGCCTTGAATCACAGCACCTAAACTGAACTTACAAGTAGTAGTAGACGGCGCATAAGAACCCACACCAAATGATATATTACTTTAACCAAACTGAAATTCACAATGTTCCCACAACCACCCTCATTCTCCCTCTCTCTCTCTCTCTCTCTCTCTCTCGCTCTCTCTTTCCTTTTCTTTTATTCACCAAATAATTTACAGCAACAATAGCGTGGAAGCTGACAAAATTCTATACCTAATGCGGAAGCTCAAAAAAACTAGCTGACAACCTAAACGTTTCTTGAAACAAACGCTGCAAAATGCCAGCAGACCCAAAAATGCCTCGGTCATGTTACTTGCCTCGACTTCCTTATGTCCCCCCGACCATACCACATTCCCCCATACGCAGTTACACACCTGTATGAAATCATGCAGAACTATGACAGCAGCCAGGAGAGCAACCCAACCTGTGAAACCCAAACCCCTGCCACGTCCTGCCGCGATATGTTGAAACTGCCTGCTGTGGTTGCAGCCATAAAACAGTCGGCAAAAGCAAAAGGCATAAAAAGTGACTGCCTATCAAAATATATGGGGAATCTCAGGCCAAAAACAAAAAGAGCATAAAAAAAAAAAAAAAATAGGAAAGAATCCTACGAAACGCAGGTGCCAAAAAGTGTGCAACACACACGCCAGATGAAAAATCGCACACTAAACGCTATAAGATTGGCAAACGATGCAACTATACAAAGTTGTTTTAGAGCTTCGCCCGGGAAAGTAATCACAAGTGGATTGCTCTAAGGAAAGGCAGACACTTTAATGCAAATATTAAAAAGAGAATTGAGTATTTGAAGTCAGACACTTTAATGCAAATATTAAAAAGAGTATTGAGTATTTGAAGTTAAAGTAATTTTTGAAAATAGATCAGAATGCTCAATGAAAAATTAAGAAATTACATTACAAGTTACTCAGTAATTATAAAAATTATAAACTTAAATAATTAAATGATAAAAAAAAAATAAATTAAAAGATTAAATGTAAGACTTAATTACAAAAATAGAGGAAATATTCTACAATAAATGTTCTGTTATATAAATATTAAATTTAGATCGAGAATTGTGGTAATCATTTGCTTGTAAATAACATATTAAATTCAAGGCTAGGCATCTGTGTAAGTTTAAATATGGATAACAACTATTCACCTATTTCGGGCAGCTTTTTTTCAAGAATAACACATAGTTTTGCCAGTAGCCACTAATAAGAGGTGTCAACGCCAACAGAATAGCTAAAACCGTTGGCCTACAATTGGCCAATTCAAGTGAAAATGAAGTGTTGGAGGGAAAAGTTTTATGGGAATCGGTTGGGAGTGTAATTGAAAAATTGCCGGGCCATCAATTGAAATTGGCTCGAAGCGGTCTCTAATTGAATGGCGGGATCGAAATGGATGACGTCGCCGCGGTGTTACCGAAACCAAAACTTACCACAATACCATTAATAGTCCATGTCAAATTAGCAGCCGGCTTCGAGTATTTAATTGAGCAATTGCCGTCGACCAAATCGCCAATGCGATAACGTGCCTGGATCCCGGTAACCACTGTGTGCTCTTCCGGTAACTCTGCGCAAAAGAGATAGAAAACAAGCACATTTACAGCGAGAGAGAGAGAGAGAGAGAGAGAGAAACAGAGATGTGTGTGTGTGTTCAGACTGCATAATGGAAATGTAAAATTAGCTGACCAGCACTCGAAAAATGGCAAAGGCTGTGGGCCCATTTGTCTAATTAATTTGCTTTTGCAAAGGGACCGCCTTTAGCCAATTTTTATTTGCTTTTCGCCTTTATTTTATGTTTTTTTATTGAGTTTATTTTCTCTTTTTTTGCTGGACAGCATTTTTATTGCATCTTTTCTGTTTTTACTTACCCACCACCTCCATTTCGCCGGACACCATAGCCGTTTGAAATGTGGGCGCCTCCACGGATATTTCGCATGTAAATTTGCCCGAAATATTCAGCGGCACCGACTGCAGCACGACATGACTTTGATTTGAGAGGTTCCTCTGCAAAAGTGTTGAAAGCGAGAGAGAGAGAGAGAGACACAGAAAGATGGAAGAAAAGAGAGGGAGAGAATTAGTTGGAAAAATTGGCGAGATGAAGTGCATAAAGAATTGAATAAACGCAAAGTGCAAAGAAAACTTGAGGGGAAAGCATACGTTGATGAAAGGTGCTCCACAAATGATTATGGAGCTTGCATTTTAAATTTTCCTGGCTGGGGGCCGCCCCTTTGATTGCTTTGAGTCAAAGCAGTTTTTGCAATTTGGTTATGCGATGATTTGCTATATTAAAAATATGACGAAGTGCGCGTTGCAAATCTTTCATTTATGAGTTGACCAACAGCTAACAATAACTGCCAAGAATCCATTTATATAAATACATATCGAAATTGCAAATGCAATCAAAATAAGCCCGATATTAGCAATAAGCCTCTATTATTTTGATATTAGTATTATAAATTTGCAATTTAGTAAAGCTTAAGACTTGCATGAGCTGCTCATTTAATTGTATGCCACACATGTGTTGCATTTGTCGAGTACTCGAGACCTGTCCACTCATCAACCACTCGGAATATTCGAAATTGTTTACGCGAAATTAAACCTTTGACAGTGGTGGGTGTGTGGTATGTGTGTGGTATTTGCTGTGTTGCAATTAAATTCAATAAATTGCATTTAAAGATAGGCTTTAATGTGCAAAAATATGTCATTTGCCACTTGACAGCTCTGAAACGGAAACTGAGCTGCACTGAATTGAAGTGGACTGAAGTGGATTGGTTTCGCCGGATATTTAACCCAATTTAGTCCGGACACCTAATTGGCCGGGTTACATTTACACGTAAAAATTGAAGTCGAGAACTCCGCTCATCAACTTTATGGGAGTATAATGCAATTTACATATACTGTTTTTTAATGAGCCGCAAGTCAATCGCAAGCAGACTAATTGGTCAACGCAACTCAATGGATTTACTCTGGCTGTGTCTCTGTTGTTGTTGTTGTTGTTGCTGTTGATGTTGTTGATGTTGTTGTGCATAATTACAACATTCAGAGATTGTTGTGAAACGACCGAATGAGATTTTGCCAGCGACTGGCTTAATGCAATCAGCCATTATGGGCATAATTTACAGTGCGTTTGTTATTTTATGACACGCAACTGCAGCATGTGCTCTTAATGTGGGACACAAACTCTCAACATCCCATGGGGGATATATATATATATATGTAAATATATACATGTACTTAAATATATACTCTTTTTCCCTTTCGTGTACTCACCTCGACATTAAGGCCACTTGTCATGGCAAACACTTTCATTGCCGGATTCTCTTTGGGTGTATAGCGATAAAACTCACGCTTGCCTTTATACCATTTCACTGAATATAGCGTATCGTTTTCCATATCGTAATTACAGGTGAACAGGGCGTTGCTGCCGCGCTTTACCGCCTGTGGAATCCTCACCGACACGTCCTTGAGCGCAACAATAAAATCTGCAAAGCATAACGAACACAAAACACAAAACACAAAAACATTAGGGGTATGTGCATAAGAATATAATTTTATATACGTTCCGCTAAATGAAATTAAGCACAGGCGACGAGCTGTTATCATGCCAAGGTGGCCAAAATTGAGCTGGCTTGGCTTATTTACTGAAATTTCATTAATTCCGCGTCAAGGAGGCTCCAGGGAAGGAGTTAGGCGTTTATTGCTATTATTATTATTGTGGTTTCAACGAGGTGATTGACTTGAGTGGCAAGCCAGACCTGAAAACCAGTGCGAACAGTTAGCTTCGGCATGGCAGAGCTCGGCTCTCGGTTGTATTGGAAACTTAAATATATTATAATTAAAAATAGTTATTAAAAATAATTGCACCTCTTTTGTTTTTCCATTTGAAACATTTGAAAACGGTAGATGAAAAATGTCAATTTTCAAAATGGGTAGCTAATCCTTGTTCGCAAACTGAAGCAAGTCTGATAGAGACAGAGAAAGAGAGAGAGAGGGAGAGAGAGACATGTAGAGAGGTAGAGAGAGGGAGAGAAACTACGAAATATATTTAAGTCCTCTAAGCGGAAGTTGATGAAAATCGAATAGAAGTTCGATTCAAATAGAAAATAACTATACATATCCATCAATATTCGCCAGGACACAGAGGGGCACTCGATAAATTCGATCAGTATAAGTAGCTGCAAATGCTGGGAACACATTATAAATGGCATAGAAAAGTCAGAGCATTATTTTGCTACAAAGCAAAATAGCAAAAACTGAAAAGTGGCAAAAATGAAGTGCTAACCAGCAAGAAGGGGGGGGAGGGGGTGGTTGTTGAATGAATGGCAGGACACACAAATAAATGGACGGACGGACGGACGGAAGGGCAGTCAGATAGATAGACAGGCGGAATGAAAAACGGAAAACCAAACTTGAAATAGTATTTTACTGCATGGTAGTATGATAAAGCCTGTATTCAACCAACCAACCTCCGTGCTGCTGTTGGCAACCAGCTAAATGGAGAACCATTAAAAGTGGACATTTGTAAACATAAACTGACAGATAAACACCCAAACGCAGACATGGCAAAACTTTGCGAAGGACGGGTTGGTCAACTCGTGGGTGCGGTGAGGAATGGACAATGAGTTGCCCTTGCAGTTTTCATTGGTTTATATTACCTGTAAGCACCGCATGCTCAGCTAGAGAGAAAGCCGTTAAAATACTTAACAAACGTAGATTGTAAAACTTTTTATAACAAAATAAAATGCCAGGCAAAAAAGTTGTTGTGTTATACGAGCTGCAACCACAACAATCGCAGCAGAAGCAGCACCACCAGCAGCAGCAGCAAATGCAACCTCTGCTGAAGGACAATTTTACTCGCCGGTCCAAGTCTGATAGCAACTACAATGCACTGTGGCACGGGGGGGTTGTCCGGGGTGCCTGTGGCAACTGTGGAATACAGCGATACGATATGTGGAGCTAAAGCAAAAACAAAGCGCTTGTTATATGGGTCAATATGAAACAATAAGGATTGTGAAAATGTATTTAAAAAAGAACAAAAAAAAAAAAAACGACCTACAAATGGAGGGGAAAAAAAAAAACAAGAAAAACATCGAAGTTAAATGGTGAAAACAAAAAACAAAAACAAAACAATGGCTGCCAACTTAGTCATTACATGGGAGCGGGAGCGGGAGCGTACACCTATGGGTATATAGCATATATATGATGCTATTTGGGGCTACATTTTGTTTGTCACATGGAACGCACTAAGGAAATGCGAACAGCACGAAATGGGATCCGCTCCGAGTGTGGTCAGGTCAGAAACTTGCAACTTACTTATCGAAAGCTGTTACAGAGTCCAAACACAATGGAGTGTCTGTCCAGAGTTCAATTCAGTGGGGGGCGTGGCGCAGTGGTTGGCTTCAATTTCTATTTGGACTGGTCAGGCTTGTAATTTGCGCATATGCAATGCACATTGTATGGAGTTTGTTATTGTTTGTTCGTTTTCGTTTTCGTTATTGTTTGTTGTTTTTGTTGTTGTTTGTTTTTTGCGTTGTGTCTAGAAGAAGGTCAAAGTTGTTTTTTGTTTGGGTTTTGCAATCATTGCCTCAACTAATTGAAATGCGTTTTGAATGGGGAATTGTTGAAAATCCACAAAGTACAACTATTTTTTTGAACGCTGCATAAAAGTGAAGATTTACAAATGTTTATTAATTTATAATATGAAGTTTTAAAGCTTTTCTTTTTCTGATTTCCAACAATTATTTTTTTCGCTTATTGATTAAGTTTTAAGGAGAAAAAAGTTGTCAAATTGATGCCACATTTGCTGCTAAATTACCCAACCAGAAAATGTGCAAAACTTTTTACATCAGTGCATCTTTTTTGTTGTTTTTATTATTATTTATTTATTTTTTTTTTGTGGCTACATATAAATTCTGTGATTAGTTTTTCTTGTTTTTGGTTTGGTAGACAAATGCAAACTGTTAATTTATTGCTTGTCGTTTTGAAATTTATGCGGCTTTGTTGAATTTATCATGTTGCTCAGTCGTTGACTTTAATAAGTCAGCTGGTCTTGGAAACTTTACAGACGAAATGCATTTGGCTTTGACATTAAAAGCTGATCAAAAGTTAAGCAGCCAAACAAACTGCGACGTAAACACCTCAAAGTGTTGCTCAAAACTCAGACAAAACAAACACAAAACGATTTGATACGTGGCGGTTGGAGTGAAGGCTAAGGGTCGTGGTGTTGCCTCGAAGTGTTGCCAAAACGAGGGTGCCACTAAGTTGGATTGTACCAAAACACACACATACACATATATATATATATACATACACACACACAGAGGAATGACAGAACAACCGAATTCAGACACACATTGAGTGAGTGCGAGAAAGAACTTCAGACCCACTTATAGCTGCAGACCGAGGCTCGAACGCCGACAAAAGCCACAAAAAAATATAACCTGACCAGAAAAAAGTGCCATCAGCGGGCTTCCCAACCAGCTGATGACTGAGAACGAAGTCGACTGTCAACACAGCAGCCAACCATTTGACCAACCCTCTCCATTCCCTCTCCATCTACCCCTTATGGCTGCTTACGCCTGCCAGCCAGGCTGGCTGCTTGTCTTGCAGCCATTTCAACTTTGGAATTTCAATAAGGACCTGGATGTAACGCAGCGAAAATGCCGCAGGTGGTAGGCACATACATAAGGGAGGGGCAGTGAAGGGAATACAAAAAGAAAAGCAAATAAGCCAAAAAGTAAATACATAAATTAAAAGTGGCGAAAAGGCGCGAAATGTTCAATGCGTGAATTAAATGAAATTCGGTGCTCAACAACTGAAAATTTGAGTTAAATTTCGCCATGGCGCCATAGCTTTTCCCACCAAATTCCCCGCCGCTGTCATTGTTATCGAAAATCAACAATTTGGCATCAAGTGTTGTTATTGGCGGATACAAATTTGTTATTTTATTATCTGAATGTTAATTATATAATGCTATTAAATAAAAATAAAGTCTATAAATATATATTACGTGCTCCCAATGAGCGATTAAGAATTTATTTTTTTCTGAATATTAATCGGACCATGTTTTAAAAAGAAAAATATAAATTTATATATATATATTGTATGTTTCCAATAAGCGATTAAGTTTCACAACATTCAGAACAATCATTTATAAGTCAAACTAATTTTGATCCATTAAGCAATCAGCAATTCAACTTTTTTTCTTTCAAAATCGGAGTTTTATTTACTAGCAGTAATCGAAATAGATTAATATTTAAAAATTTCCGAAAGCTGACCAAGATAGCTTCCCCTTCCAACGTAACAAACTAGTCCTTTTTTAAGCCTTTAGCCACGTTTTTTTTCTTTTCTCTATATTCGTAACAATTTTTTATCATCAGCTGTCAATAGTTCATGCAGCTGGTCAGTGAAAAAATGGGAAAAGAAAAATAGAAACAGTGAAAATCATTACATAAAAGTGTTTTATGTTTTGCTATTGCAACTTTGACCAGGCGCCGTATGAGCCACACACACACACACACACACACACACTCACACACACACACACACACTCACACACATACTCACACAGTTGTGTAGTTGTTGTTGCAGTAAAAGGCTCTCTCGTTTTGGAAGTAGTCCAAACTTTCAAATAGCAGAAACAACAACAAACAGAACAACAACGATTTGTTGCTGTAATTTTGTGTTTTGGCTGACTTTTTTTTGTATTTTGCCATAAAACTTCAAAAAATGGAATAAAAGAAAAATATAGCAAATCGAAATAAACGCATTTTTATATATATATCTGTATTTATGAACCCCATAAATATGTCAAATAAATTACAAAACAGTCAAAATATTGTGGCATCTGTGTGTTACTCTCCCTGTGTGTGAAGTCATTTATGACGATAAGGCAAATTTTTTTTTTTTTGTTTATTTTTGTTTACGAGTATTCACTGTATTTGTCGTCTGTCTACGGCCCGGTGAATTTTATTTTAGAGTTTCCAACAAATATTCGGTTGAATTGATTGTTATTACAGATACATTTCTGGTCATTTCTCATATCCTTTTACTTGGGTCATGAGGTCCGTAACGTATCGGTAAGAAGATGAATTAATTTATTAAAAACTTTTTTGCTTAACTGTATGTCCAACAGAAAGTTACTCAATATACATATTAATATGCTAATAACATTTCAATACAAAAATGATCATCTTCAGACTTACATATCTTACATAGATCCTTTCAGTCGGATTTTAACTTTATGGTAATTTGAATCTAGTGTAATCTGGTATGTAATATTCGGCCTGTGTAAGATAGCCCTTCTTCCTTGTTTTTACATAACATTTCGAGAATATTTTCATTTAATATGTTTATAGTTTTGAACGGAATCGGAATTTTAAATAATAAAATCTTGAAATTCTTACATGTCTGTCGTATTTTTAAATCCTGTCACGTCCTGTCTTTGCGCATTTTATATGCAGAGCTTTGAAAGCAACTGCTAATACGTAAAATTAAATCAAAATTATGACTGTAATTCATCAAATGAATTAACTTCGTATACACATCAATATTGAACAAACTCACTCACACTCAACTTTATGGTATTAATATCAGTATTTTCAACCTCTAAAATATTTATATTATTTTTGTGGAAATCATTTTGGTAATTTGGTAATTTAAAAGCGTTGGAAAAACCGCGCAAAAGCCCGCTCCATTTTTGGAGGACCATCAAAATATGCCGCAAAACTTTTCATTAGCCGCAATGGTGAAAACACACACAAAACAGAAAACAAAGTAAAATGTTGTGTGCGGGTAGAGAGGCTAGCAGGACCGATCAGACAAAAGCCCTGCCCGCAGACAATTTCATTAAAGTATTGGAACATAAACAGACAAAGAGCCACATACACACACACACACACACACACACACATACACTAATGAGCATAGTGTGGCTACTAGCATGCGACGTAGTTGGTTAAGGCCTGGCCCTGAAGAGAGGGTCGTGGTCCGGTAGGTAAGTAACCAAAAATGCCGAAAAACTAAAAACAAATACAAAAGCGCACGCAGTTTGCAGTTGGCGCATACCCAAAAAGCTTGTCACTGCACCGGAAATGCATTACACACACTTGCAAACGCACACTGATACAAACAAATGTCGTTTTTGTGAATTGTTTGGTTAGCGGAGTGGCACACAGAGACAGAGATAGAGATAGAGAGAAAGAGAAAGAGTGAGAGCGCAAGAGGGTGTTGGGTTTGCTATTAAATAAACATGCAAATTATTGCGCAATTTTTGATTACGATTTTTCAACATACAACAGCAAAAGCAATGACAGCAAAAACAGCAACAACAGCAGCAACAGCAACAACAGCAACAACAACAGCAACAACAGCAACAACAGCAGCAACAGCAACAACAACAACAACACCACCAACAAAAATAACAAAAGCAACCTGCCTGCATATTTTTGTGTGTAATTCCCTTCACTCGCAACCGCGATCAGCTCCCTTCCAGCCATACACTGCATGCATTTAACACTCAACGGCTATTTTGCATACAAATTTTATTATTATTGTACATACATATTTGTATTGAATCGCTGGCAATGCCGCGACAATTCCCCAACAACAAAAACAACCACAATGAGAATACAACAGCATATTCGTTGTTATTGTTTTTTATTTTTAATTTTTTGGCTTTTTTTTTGTGGTATTTATGTTTTTTTTTTTTTTTTTTGGCATTATGTAAAATGAAAATCTGCAATTTCTCGCTTGACACTTGTTTGTTGTCATGTTTTCTACATTCTGACAATGACAAAACACGCAATGCCAATTTCGGCTGGTCAATCGGAAATTCTTGAATTTGTTAAAGTTATTCGGATAGTTGACCGGTTTTTCTATACTTAATTCAGTATATTGGCAAATACATAGAAACTAAAGAAAATATGAGGTAACTTTTATATATTTTCTGTGGTAAATAGCCATCTTTACCATACACCATAAAGTGAATCTCCCAAAAAGTAAACAGCTTACAGTAAAATGTTTGATTGATTTGAAAGGTTCAAAAACCATAAGGAACACATGTTATAAGCACTCAATATTGAAGTTTTTTGCACAAATTTAATATTAATTTATGCAACAATCCATTTGCAGCAATCGACAACATACAAATCGAGCCATCAAATGCAGCTTCCCAACAACTTGAATAGTAAATATTCGCAAGTAAATAAACAAAAAAAAAAAAAACGAAATTAAAAAATTCAGAAATTGCATATGAAATATGTTTCAATGCATTTTGCATGTGAGTTTTCAGCAACTGTTGTCATTCAGTTGCACAGAACACTGGACGCAGCTTTTACGTGTGCATTTTAAACAATTTTTTTTTTTTTCAAACTGTACATGTATCACGAACGCCCACTTGTGCACCTGAACGCCTTGCCCCTACCCCCTATAGTGACATAAAAAAATATATATAAAAACTCTATAGTGAGGCGTCTAATAAATGCGGTGAGAGTTTCGCGGCGCCAAGCAACGACTTTTAAGGATAAGCTTTAAAAATAATTATTAAGTGATAGCTAGACTCTGATGATGTTATTCGATGTTAAATCGTAAAAATAACTCATATAATAATAACTTTATGTATGCAATGCAAGTTTATATCTTCTTGCTTTAAATATTATAGCACATATAAAATTGATTGTTTTTAATATTTTTAAATTAAAAATAAGGAAAACAAGTTTGCATGCTCCAGTCGATAGTCGACTATGGGATACCCATATCCTAGCGGTTCTATATACATATTATTGTAAATAGATGTTCTAGATTTGTTTTGCCAAATTTCACATTAAATCACCTGCTAGAGCATTTTGGTTAACAAAATCTGTGTTTCTTATCCAATCTTATCGATAAAATAAATTAAACTCGATCTGCCTGTGGTATAAGATTCAAGTCGTTCTTTTCTATTGATGCTGATCAAGAATATATACTTAAATGAGTAAAAGGTGCTTTCTTCTGCCTGTTACATAATTTTGCACAACTTCAATAAGCCTTTTTCCAATCTTTAATGCGTTTAGGGTATAAAAATATATGAAAATGATTTTGTTGTTTCTCTTTTTATGCCCGTTATTAAAAAAATTGTAATTGATATAATTAACTATTTCTTTCATTTGATTTTATATTTACGCATATTTTTTATGGCTTGGATGACTTTTGTGAATGTTAAGCTTAAAGTTACTTAAACGAAAACGCCAAATATATTAACAAGACCACAAATGAATAGCAACCAGCGGCGGGAAACAACTCACTACGCATTTTTCAAACTGTCGTTCATTGCACCTCAATTGGAGTGAGTTTTTAGCAAAAAAGCTCTTCGATCTTGGGTGGCTTTTGGGTTGGAGGCGCCGTTTCGCTGATGATGCTGTTGGCGACGCTTTGGCGGTCGCACACACACACACACACACACACACACACATTCACACACAGACACACTCATGAATGTCTTGCATTGTAATAACCATTCCTCATCTCTCGTACACCTCCAAGTTTGTTCCTTTGTATTCCTTACGGTCAATGGAGACGACATGCCAAACGCATGAACAAATATTCGTTGGCTTTCTTCTATTGCTTTGCTTGTTGTTGGATAGATTTTCAAAGTTTTTGGCTGCTTTATTAATAGACGGCATTGAAAATTATAACTATTTTGTTTTGTCAGAGAAATAAATTTCAAATTTCCATCGAATTTTTAGTTGATGAAATCGAAATGAGAAAATTAAGCGTTATTGATTGAGAAGTGGGAAGAGAATCGGCTTATTTAAGAGCTTTTTTTTTCTGCTATATATATATATATATATATATACATATATTCTATATTAAATTATATTTAAAACAAAGTATTTGCGAACATATTTCGCAAATCGAGTTACTATGCTAAATAAAAGATTTGCTTAGTCATATTAAAATGTTGTTATAAAACTTAATATTTCCAAATTTGTATAGTAAAATACTAAACAGCAACTGTAGTAGATGCCTTGTCAAAACGAGCTTTTAATGTTAATGCCAATATAATCAACTCGGGCAATCAATATGCGAATGGTCCCAAGGACTTGTCCCTTTGTTCCCATTGCCATTTGAGTGCCATAAACAAAACATAAAATATTGTGCATATACATACATATCTGTCGGGTGTTGCGAGTCCTCTCTGCCAATGTGCAATTCACATTTAGATTAAAGTGATGGGGCTACCAAAAAGTGCCAGCACGTCAGAACTCTCCCTTACAACAGCTCCAACAACAACAGCAACAACAACAACACCAACACCAACAATGACAGCTGCTTCAAGGTATAAAATTGGATCGACCTTTCTTTCTCTATCTATCTCTCTCTCTCTCTCTCTCTCTCTCTCTCTCTCTCTTGTTTTATTTGGCTTTCTCTATGTGGCCAAAACATTGCTTAGTAATTTATTTTATTTTAGACAGTTTTCCCAAATCTACCAAAAGTGATGGCCCATCTCTACTGCTTCATCTTCTTGTACGCTGTTGTTGTATTTATTGTTGCTACTTATGCATCGTCATTGCAGCAGCTACTCGAATTCAAAACTTCAGTCTGAAAAATTGCCCAGCTACGTGTCCGATGTAAGGAGCTGGAGTCGGAGCTGGAACATTTAGTATGCAAAGCAAGCAAGTTTTTTGAGCTGCAGTTGGAGTTTCGCTGGGAGTTGAAAGTAGAAGATAAATTGATATTTTGAGACTGCAATGGATAGTATTTACTTTATGGCCAATGCGCAAATTGTAAACTGTCCAGTGCCATTTAAGCCGAATATAAAAAAAAAAACAACTGCCGCAATAACAGAAAAAAGTCGAAAGGTAAAAGCGCAGAGAGACTGAACTGGCAGACGCTCTAACAACTTCGCAAATTATTCAGACACAGCCTGTTGATATTTGTTGGTATTTCATCATTTTGAAAGAGAATTTAAGAAATCTGACAGAATATCCAATAAAGCAATCTTATTTTCTAAGCAACCAATTAGGCAATTTAATTTTACTCAATTTTCGCACTGCGTATTTTTGTGCATTTATATTTAAAGCAGGGTATTCAACAAAAAGATCGATAAGTTGAAAAGCTGTATTCGTTTCATTGTTCGATACCTATCAGAATGCCTTAATTAAGAACGCTTTGACTTTTGCAAACAGTTCAGCAAACTGTGTAGGTGTCTCGTTCACTCTTCCAGCCAAAACCAATTTCAGTCTGTTTGCTACCTTGCCTGAAACAAGGCAGCAAAAATAAAGAAATGCAAACCGACAATTTACAGCTTACAGTCAATAGCAAGCAACAGAACACGTTGCACGTTATTGCGAAAATACTGAAAATTGGTTTGTTTGATGGAACAATGTCTGCGCAAATTCGATACAGAGTTCCATACCGCATATACAATACGTATTCAAGTATGTATGTATGTACGTATATATAAGAAAAAAAAAACTCAGCCGCCTCTGATAGTCCAAAAATAAATTACGAATTTATATAGCGTGCCCCATTTTGCGTGCTTCCCCTTCCCCTTGGTTAATAACTTTTGGGACTGTAAAATGGCAACAAGCCACGGCGCAGTTAACAGCACTCGCATTGCATTCGCTCTGCTACCCTGATTGGGTTGCCAATTGTTGACTCCATATCTTCTTACACAATCAAAAAGAATATATATACATATTTAAATAAATGAATAATAGTATAAAAATTAAAGTACAAATGTTTTCATTTAATGAGAAAACAATATTAATATGAGTTTTGCTCATTTTCAAAAACATAATCTTAAGAGATAATCAAACCAAAAATGCAAATAAAGCCTTGTGTTTAATTTAGTGCAGATACCAGTTAAGTTCTATTAGCGGTATCTATGCCGACAGATTATAATAATACCATCATATGTATTTGTATATATATATTTATATATATGTATATATATTTATACTTACATAAGTCACTGGCTTGCTAATCAGATTTAGGCAAATACGCCTAATGCAGTAATAAAGACCAAAAGCTGGAGAACGCCACGGGGCTCTGACTCAGTCTGTGTCTATGACTAAGCCGGAGCCAGGCAGAGGCAGCACTTGAAGAGCTGCTTATCAAATACAAATTACAAATCCGAGCGAAAAACAACAACAAACAACAACTTGGTAGGAATTGCGGCAGTGGCCACAGACACAAAACACAAAAGCATGATTGAGAGGGTCCAAATCTGTTATCAAATGAATGTGCTATGATAAATGAAAAAAAATGAAAGAGGCGAGCCAAAATGGAAGCCTTACTGTTGACTTTAAGATAGATACAAGAGGCACGCACAATAAACGATATGTGTGTGTGTGTGTGTGTGTGTATTTATGTGGCTATGTATGGCTTGTCTTATATACAAATCTTAAGTCGAGTCACTTCAACATAATCACACGACAAGCCGAAAAACAAAGCTAACCAACTAATAGATGGACACTCAGATTCTTGCTGTTGCTGTTGTTATTGTTGTTGCAGCTGTAGTTGTTGTTGTTGTTGCTGCTGTGTGCTATTGATAAGCATCGAATTCATTAATTTATATGTTCCATGAGTATCAGGCAGCTAACAGTGAGCAGCCAAAGGAGTTGCTGCCACGTTTTGTCAGGATAGCTTTGTAATGTGAAACTAAGTGATTTGCTGCGTGCGTGTGTCTGTCTGACTGTCTGTGTGTGTCTGAGTGTTGAGTATATATATATATATATATATATCTTCATTACAAATCCTTGATGGGATTTGAAATGAAATGACCGCACCCAAACCGACAGAGAGAAAGAGAGAGAGATAGAGGTAAGGGCAAAGTCTTGTCTTTATGGCCAGCCAGCTAGTTGGCTTTAAGCAGTAAATTCAATCAATTTGGTCAGACAAAGCAGCAACTGACTATAAATGAATTGTCCATAGCTGAAGCTTGTATCTGACAGCGTACAATAAAATCTTAACCCAAATAGTATGTCACAGCAATTAATACAAAGGGTAGACACATCTGGACAATGAGCTCAGTGAAATACAACCCAAGCCCAACGGGGAACTGGTGTCAAAGGTCGTAATGAAAGTGAATTTTCAGCCACAATTGTTCTGTCTATGACAACAAGTCGGATGCGCACTCAAAAAGCCACTGTGAAGTTTTCTGATTCACGTTTTTAGGTAAACTGACTGGATTCTATTGCATTTGACAGCTCATTTTTGGTATGCTTTGAGTTAGTTAAAGCCCAAAGCCAAAACTGTCAACGTTTTGTTGTAAATCAAAAATAGTTTTGACTACAAAATTATAAATGGCCAATCGATGATCTGAGCCAAAGCAATTCCAAACATTTACACAATTAGAAAATATCAAACGACTGACCCATAAATCAATGTTGAATATATACAGGCTTATACACATCAAATGTTATAAATCAAATTGATGCAAATATGTAATTAGTATACAAACAAGAACAAGCACAAGTTGTGGTTCACAATTTACATATGAAACAAGTAAAATTGGCAATTGGATACTTGACATGATCTAATGTATATGTAAATACTTTATGAATTTATAGAATTTGTGGTAAAGGCCAAATAATTCGATAGTTGAAAAGAAAACATATTTGTTTATCCATATGAGAGCAAATAGCTACCGGCACGATAGATCTAACTTGGTCGCAGTGCATGAAGCATCCCAACAATAATATAAGAGTCTAATCCTTGTTATTAACAATATATATTATATAATTTAAACAAGAGTCCATTGCTTTAATAATTGTGTTGCCATATTTCAGTCTGAATTTATTCGATATCCTTGCTTCACATATACTAGTTAATCTAAAATATGTCATTTCTGTATGCTAATTTTGCTTTGCTTTAGAGAAAACTCAATTAGTTTTACAAAAGAGATATCAAAATTTTAAAATATGCAAATCAATAGTTTAGCGCTCGCATATGATATAGCTAATAACTAATAATATTTATTGAAAGCATCCAAATTTATGTTTTCGAATTTATCTGCTTATCTGGTCTCTCTCTCTCTCTGGTCTCTAAATAGCCACTATCTCAAATCTTCTAATTTCACACCGAGTTCCAAATGCTAACCATATCTGAACAGGCAACAGGTCATTTGCTGTTGCTTTTGCCTCTGCCTTATAGCCAAAATCGATTAGGCACTTATTGCACTTTGGTGTGGCTTTGCTTTGTTTGAGGTGCTGCTTCGAGTTGCAGATATGCTATTGAGCACCAAGCTTTTGGGCAAATTTGGAGGTTATTGCTGCTCCACATTCCGGTGCGAGCTGCGAAATGCAAACGGCAAACGGCAAATGGCTAACGGCAAAACTGCAAACTGTAATCACAATCCACATACAGAAGACTGGCCAGGCAACGCAGCACTGAACCCATTTGCAGTGAGTATTGATTCGCTTCCTTTCGATTCGAACTCGGCTATTGTTACAAAATCATGCATAACTGCATTTTTTAATTGCTATGAATGAGGCGGATTGTGCAAATGTGTATTAGTTGCCCCTCTACTCTTCATACACACCGAAGAGACAGGATTGCTTGTAAGAGGCAATAGAATTGCGTTAATGATGCAGAGGATTTCAGCTTTGCCAAGAAAATTGTCATTATTTCAAATTCGATTGCACATGAAAATGTTAAAATAGTCTTCTTCATTGTTCAGTTTGCAGTGGGATGAACAATTTCTGCTTGATATTTCTGTTAATTAATTGCGACAGATTTCAGCTCAATTCTTGGCAACTGATTGTCCAGCCCATTACTTTGAATTGCTTAAACTCCTGAATATGGTATGTGGATAATAAAATAAAATTTCAAATATTCCCCATTCAGAAGCAGTTTCCTAGTGAATATATAGAAATTCTCAAAATGACAAGAATTCTTGCATTCGAGTAAGTAACAGTGTTGATTGAATGAATGATGGATCTAATGGCTCGTATTATATGATTACTTGAGCTAACGCGTAAATGTTTTTTAAGTTAGCCAACAACAACGAATAATAAAGAAGTTTTGTCCAAAAATGCGCTACGATACTAAGTACGAATTCCGACTTCCGAATTTCAATGGAAATTCCGAGAGGTGACAAAATTTCTACCATTTCCAAATTGATATCAATTATTTATTTATTTTGTTTGCCTGCACAAGCATTTTGAAATTAACATTAAAATAAATTGCAACCCATTCGCCTGTGCATACAAATTGCATTGCATTCTTTCAGGTGCCGCCTTTTTTCACCCAGTAAGAAAAACAAACAAAACAATAAGAAAGGTTTCGCAATGCGGATGAAACTGTTGGCGATGCATGAATCCTGGCTATAGCTATGAAATTCTTTTGCTTATCCATTTGTCCAGACTACAGACTGCTAATTTTCAAAGACATCAATTCGCAGTGAGCGAAAAGTACGTGTGACAATGTGCGACCCCCAAAACTCACCCACTCACAACCCCCCAAGCAGAAGACCAAGCCCAAGCAGTTCTATACCCGATACTCATATTCTTTTCCCCACCCCCGTTCGGGTAGGAAGCTCACGCTGATTTTGGCACGCACACATTTTGCATACTGATCAGCAATCAGCGCGAGTTGCTTCGACGGGTAGCAGCAGGCAGCCATTTTGTGGGGTGCAAATTAAAATTCCACTTTGGCGTTTGGGGAATTCAATTATTTCTTTTCGCTTACTTCATGGTCATGCGAGTTGACATTGACGGTCTACTCTTGGTCATGTTTTTGTTGTTGTTGCTGTGGTCAAAAGCGGACCTTTAGCTGGGATTCGATTTGCACTCAGAAAATGATCCCAAAAAAAAATGCCAGCGCATCTTCCGCAGAGAATTTGTGATACCCAGCCTTTTATATAGACTTAAAGAGGTAGTCTGGCGAAATGTTTATCAGAGGCATTGATTATGACATTTTCCATAAGCAAAAAATAAATATATATTTTTTGTTGCGGACAGATATATTTTTATCAGAGTATAATTTAAATTAAAAAAAAATTGGAGACGATATTTAATTTATGATTATATCATAATAACATAATTAAAAAATAATTGATGCATAATAATAAGTTTAAGTCGAATACACACGATTTCAATACCCATTACTCATACCGACCATAGGGTATGCGTAAGTCAAACATTTTTCATTGCTTCTGTCTTTCGCAGATTTATTGCCTCAATTGTCACCCCAATGCAATCAGCGTGTTTATTGATTTGGAAAATTAAATATTTTTCTTTTTGGCGCGTGCCAAAAGTCGCGGCCCATAAATTAACATCGTGATTTGTGACTGCCTCGCCCACAAAAACATATTTGTATCTTCCTATAACATTTCCGGCATCTTGTGACATTTTAATTAGCCATTGAGAGTGTTGAAATGAGTGGGGTAAAACACATTTGCATTTGCATACATAAATAGTTGTTATTTCCCACTAAAAGCAAAAACTTGTTGCCAAGACAAGACTCCAGTGCAAGCGTACGAGTATAAGGATAACGCTTAGACGGAGCAAAGGGTATAAAAAAAATTATTTCGCTCGCCTAACGGAAATGTATAAATTGCATTTTGTGGAAGGTCTGAGGCGAGTGGTTGGCTGGGTTGGTTGGCTTGGTGTGCTTGGTATGCTTTAATGCATTGGGTGGCACAAGAAAAGCTGCGGCAAGTGGTAACTGCAGCTAGAGGATATTGTGCTAAATTGTATACAAGCAGACAAACACACACACACACATACACACACACAGCAACACTCATGAAACCACCACAACAAAACTACACACCTGCCACATGCACTAGCCAGGCATAGGCGACAAAGTTGTCTAGAACGGTGTGCACATTAATCTCTAAGATGAAATTAACATTTTCATAATGCCAGAAACAAATTAAAAGAAAATTTAAATTATAATACAAATACTAAATATGCAACAATAAATATATATTTCTTTCTTAAACAAATTCTGGTTTCTTTATCTCATTTCTAAGCTATTTTTTTACCATTACCAGAATATAATTTAACAGCAGCGATTCTTGTCTTAGACTTAAAAAACGTAAATGTTTTCCGGAAGTTTGCAATAGTCTAAAATGAATTTTCTAATAAACATTAAAACCCCTTTTTTCAAAATTACACATTTTAACTATTCTCCAAATGACAAATATAAATTAAATTCAAGTCAATAGTTTTAATGACATTCCTTTGCTTTAATGTCGGGTGATAGTCAAAAAACACACGCACACACACAAACCGTTGCACACCCAGGCCACACACCAACACAGCGTAGACGAAAAATGAAAGTGTTAAGAGCATTTTCTGTACTCGACTCGCACATTTTTCAGCGTCATTCTTTCACATCTTTGGCGAAAGAAGCACTTTACACTAATGCACCTTAAAATTTAAAGATGTCATAACATAAACATTTATCCTGACGCCAATGGTGCCAACGGCAACGGGGAAAGGTTTACAACATCCTCGGTTGTGGTTAGCCAGGACTACAAAACACATACATTAGTGAGAGCCCTGCCAGGGTCTCTATATTGTGCGATAAATTAAATAAGTGTTTAAAGATTGGATTCTAAAGTTTTTCTTAGAATTTCGTATAGATTAAAAAATAAATAGGATTGTAACTTTGGTAACTTGAAGTAAGATTAGTTTATCAGACGAATTATATAATCTTTTAATGATTGGCTTGTAAATTTTTATAAAGTTTCTAGAAATCAAAAACTAATAGAGATAGTAAATTGAAAGTGAGATTTTATTGGATTTGATATGTATTTACTAAAGTTTGTTATTGAATGAAATGTACAATTGTCTTTAAACTTTCTTTAAAATAAACATCTTAACTTGAAAGTAAGACTTGCTTATAAAATGAATTATACAATATTGTAAAGATTGGTTTTTTATGATTGGTTGGTAAGGTATTATTCGCTTATACTAAAGTGTAATATTGAGAGAAGAGTTTGGATTACAATTAATTATGCTGTTATATATATTTCGTGTTTAATATAATTAATTAATTTCTAACACTTAACAAATCGCATCGCCCTTACTTTAATATAGAGATGTTATATTTTAGCGACTATCGAGATTTACATAGCGCTACGAAAATCCCGCCATTTATATTTGCAAAATCTGCGCATAATGTTTGCTGTTAAAAGAAATGTTTTAGCATGTAATTAGCTTCTTACTGCACACCCAGCAGGCCAGCCGAATACCCACTTCACATATCATCATAATAAGCGTTCCACTTTGTGCTAATTGATTTTCCATGCCAATAATAAACATTAGTCTTCCTTTAGATCCTTCGCCCTGCTTGGCAAAAAATAACACCCCGAAACATGCACATAAATTCCAAAAAAAAAAAAACAACAAATAAAATTAGAACAATGCCAGAGAATGCGACCAGGCTAAGTAGCCCTCCAGAGTTTAGAACCTCAGATTGCCAGTGGAGTGTGAGCAAATATTTAATTTATTTCAATTTCACTTTTAATTTAGGCACTAATCTAGGCAATTTGTACACTTACACGCCATTAAGCGATACGACCACCAAGTTATCCATAAAAAAAACAAGAGCCAAACGACGATTTGACACCTCGAACTTTGAATACTCTTTAAAAATTGTAAAGCAATAATTGTGCAGCGCAAGATTCAATAGAATTTGATTGTGAAATGTGAAAACCAATTAAATATGAAGTTTTTTTATTTTTAAATGTGTGATAATATGTATGAATAACTGAATATTATTATTATATTATTATTTGTATATATGAACAGCTGATAAAGTTTACAGATATATTACGTTAATACAGACCGATAAGTCGATTGTGCAATTGGTCCCATCTGCCTAATATGTTTATAAATAAATCACATTATCTTTTGCTATTGTTTTGTGGCAGACAGCATGTGAAATTCCCAATATCCTCTCTCATTTCTCTTTACATTTACCCTCAAGTGGTAAATGGCAAACGCGTCGCTTTGACACCCCCGAAATCAGAAGCGGAGGCTTTTCGCTTGAGCTCAGCAGAGAAAAAAAAAACAACAAAAAAACAAATAAAATGCTCTGGGTATATTTATTTGTTTTCATTTATTTTCAATAATTTCAAATTTCCATTACATTAGTTTCGCTCCTCCGCTTCCTTCGCCTCTTATGTCTCTTATTATGTGCTTTATGCTTGCGCACGGAAAACAAACAAATTCGACGAATTTTTGCCCACGCATATGAAAGGAACAGCATTTTGCTTTGATTACTAAACTAAAACTCTGGCCCCCAGAGCGGCATCAAATATAAAATAAGCGCCATCACTTTAACCCCCTACAATGTTTTGCCCAAAACTTTTCTCATTTCTACTTCAGCAAACATCAATACAAACAGCGACCGCTGGCAACTTGGAACATATTCCAGGGGTTAGTCTACCATTTTTTTTTTTTGGTTGGGATTTTCTTGGGTCTTGTGACATTTGGCACTTGCCCCGATCTGAGGGAACGCGAACAAATTTACACATCTTTTGGGTTGTGTTTTTCACAGATTTTTGTCCCTTTTTTTTTTCTTTCTTTCTAGCTTTTGTCATACAACTTCCGTTTCCTGTTCATTTGTTCACATTTCGCATGTCGGTGGCAAAGTTTTTCGCTTTTTTTTTAATAAAACTGTCAACATTTGATGTAGATTAAGAAATTATGGTCTTTGGGAAGCATTTTTTTTTTTTTAGAAATAAACGAGGGCGGAATATTGCTAACCAATCAGTCGAAAACATAGGCACTAAGCAAGGAAATATAAGTTCTTGTAATCCATTTGTTAAAAGCGGAATGTGGAAGTAAATTTGTTGAGTGAGGAAAGCAATTAAGCCAACATATTTTAGACCTTTGATTTCACAAAAGTAATATAATACCTAGGCAAAAATACCTAACGAATTTTTACTTTAAGTACATAGAGAAAAAAGTTTTTAACTGTAATTTTGTTCATCAATTGGTTTTAGATCTTTTTCAGATAAACTTTTCATTAGATCTAAATTTATTTGAGTTTGGCCGTCTCTTATGGCATTTTAATAGCTTAGCTCCCAGGACATTTTTTTTTGTTTTGTCCGTGCCCGTTGTAACGCCTTTGTATACGTGTTTGTGTTTGCGTGTGTGTGGATACTGGCTTTTATAAATGCATACATATGCATGAGATCATAAAGTTTTTGTGTGTGAGTGGATGTGTAGGGCATTTGTTATAAATGTAAAAAACGCAGAAGAGAAATATCCACAGCTGAGTTGGCGACGCAAGCAAACATTCACACACACACACACACACACACACACACACACACACACAAACGTATATTTATAGTTACATAATGGCCAACATGTGTATGCATAAAGTTCGTCGCTTCCACTTGTCTCACTTCCTCTCACTTCCCATTTCTCGCCCCATCCCTATCTCTCACACTCGCACACGCACCCCACTCAGTCGTCAACGGTAATGAATGCATCCGGCATGCATTGAAAACTTGACTCATATTTCATAACCAAAATAAAACCAACAAAAACAACAGCAACAACACAAACAACATCCACTGCGGGTACATTGACCATCTTGTTGCTGTTGCATTTATTTGTTGTTGTTGTTGGAAAAAAAAAAAAAATAATAAATATAAAATTCGGGGAACACGGTGCGAGTTGAAATATGAGATTTTAAGCCAGTTTTACAACAGTTTGTGAGTGGTGCATGTTGCTATATCATTAAATTTCATAAGCTCAAACAGTCATAAGCTCGCAATCCGAAAACAAAAAAAAAAAAAAAACAAAAAGTCCAAAAGAAACATACAAATTTTGTACTACAGTGAGAAAAACATTTTGTATTTTAATTCAGCTCACATTTTTTTCAATTGTGCAAATAATATGCAAATTTTCCATATATTTTTTGCATGTTTTTCTTTGCCACTATTAAAATATAATTTTAAGTGCAGCTCAGTATCCAACTGACAACTCTAGGCCTCTTAAAGCTTATATATGCACACTATGGTCTTGCAAAAAAAAAAAAAACAAAAAACTTGATATTGATTTTATTACAAATTGATAAATGTTTAAAACTACCTACTGACCTACAAATAAGGCCACGAAATGTTAACGACAATACACATTTTACTCAGTTGCAAGCACATAAAACATTTGTCAGATTTCACAAAAATATAAAAGTAACAAGAAATTAAAACAGAAGACTCATTTTATATTCTGTACTTTAACGTTTGTAAATGATAATTTATAATTCTTACAAATTTAATATTTTGATTCTGAGCTCTTTGGGCTCGATTTAAGGCGAGTTGTCGCTTTGCAATATTTATTATATACATATTGTCCTATATACTTATCGTTACTTTTACACATAGTAGCTTCTGGCAAATCAAAATCGATGTGCAACGCATCTTAAACCTGGTTGCCTCATATAGCTACCAATCTTGCTCTCAGAAGTTACCTGCAACTCGATTGGATACCCAGCTAGACAGGCTTTGACAGAGACCGCAAACTTTCGCACACAATAGTTGATGGCACAATGACAAAAGGGGTTGTCAGTCAGTTGTTGGGCCTGTCACCCATCAGCTGCATTAAGTAGAAATGTCAAAACAGTAAACTGCAAATGTCTGCTAGACAAAACACAATCCCTACCCCTGTTCTAGCCTCCGCTTGGGAAACATTCATAGAAAAAAAAAACCGGCAGCTGCAAAGTGCAAGTTCGTGTGATATGCAAAGTGGAGCTGTTTTTGTGCCAGAAGTAGACGGTAGACAGTGGGGGGAATGGGAGGGCAAGCAACCAGTTCACTTAGGTGCTTAGCAAACAGAGCACTGCACAACAGTGCGTATGTGTGCTGTTCGGTTTTCTATGGCCCAGCAACATGCAGACACAAACCAGATATTCATGCTCAACTAAAAGTTGAGGCCAATTGAAAGCATTGTTTTAGTATTCCACTTTTGCAGAGGGTATTATTAATTAAGTGACAAAATGGGCAATGCTTTAAAGAAGATATTTTCCAGTGCATAAATTAGCAGTGGAATGTGCTAGGTTGCTATACTCAACTCGGGCTTATTAGTAATTTTCAATTGATCAAATATCAATGAAAATCGAAATATATATTTCTTTGCTTCTGACTAGCTTTTCAGATCGGAAAAATACACCAAATAGTTTTCGTTGTTATTATTCCGCTCTGTAAGAACTTGTTGTCTACGTAACACTTTCATATTATATGTGGTACATGTGCCATACATCAGCAAGGGTATTTACAATTCAGCAACACAAAGCTGACTTTTCTCCCTATTGTTTCTTGTGTTTTACTGTTACAGCTCGCAACATGTTGCATGTTAGGCGCTGTCCACAGATTAAAACACAAAAACCCAAAAATTGAACTGAATCTTTTGTTTTCGGCATAAATTGGAAATTATCGATTGACATTGTCTGAATATTGCATTTTCAAATTGGAATCAATACAAACAATATTGAAGAAGAAAAAAACCTTCTGCACTTGTTGGGTAATTGCAGGAAAATCTTATTTAATCCCAGCAAATGCGACTTTATCACGCAAAAAATTATGAAGTTTTTTGAAGACAGCAATTGCTTTCAGAGCTCATTGTTGTTATTCTTGATTTTCTGTTTGTTTACACTTCTGCTACTGTCTGCCTTTTTTTTTTGCAGCGTGTCTCTTGCCATTTTTATAACGCTATACACAAAAATGAAATAAGTAAAGCAACAGCAGCAACAAAACCCATACAGCAAATGGCAGTCGGTGGATGGATATTAAGTATCTTATAGTTCATTTTGCAACATCATCATTTTGGGGGCTTTTCGAGTACTATAAGCAAAGCATTGAGCTGCTGCTTGCCTCTTATTACCATTATTATTATTATTATTATTATTATTGGGCGAGGGTTAACTCAAAAATACACATATTAGCTGCAAATTTTACTGATAATGGGCAAAAGTGTGATAGCTACAGTTTTCGAGCAAATTATGAATATAATATAACTAAAACTGTTTATGACTTGAAGTCTTTGAGCTTTATCTGGCTAGTCAAAGAGCCCATAAGGAAAAAATATGTATATTATAATAGTTTGATTTATAAATAATACGAATTTTCAAATGTTTGTATACCCTTGACTTCACAAGGACGAATGTCCAATTGCATTTGTTCGCATAATTATGTTTAACTACATTTATTCATATAATTATGTTTACTTAACGATTTCAAAGTCATATTTACATTATTAAGTTCAGAATTTATTGGAGTCTATTATATCAATATCATTGTTTCGGGCAACCCTCAACAAAAATTGCGCTGCATGCCCGCGGCATCAAATTTGTTGCTATCTTTCTCTCGCACTATCCCAGTGCCGCACTCCCCCGCCCAGCCCCTCGACCCCCCCGGTCATCGTTTTATGCAGATGAATGCGCGCATTTATGAAAAATTTTGTTGTCATCGCTCTATTCGTTTATTAATGTTGTTGTCGCCGTTGCCACTGTTGCTGATGAGAAATAATGTTTGCGGAAAAATAAGATTTGTTTATTTTACGAACGATTGATTTTGCCATCTCCCCCTTCAGCAATTCCCACTGATTGCGTCCTTCTCGCTGTATCTTTTGGATGTCACTTGTCCGCGCTTCATTTTGTGCAGCTTAAAAATTAATTATCGTCGGCTCTGGGGGCTGTCAGTTTTGTGTCATTTGTTTTTTTGGGCTTAACGTCTTTTTGTGAATATTTCGTCAGAAAGTTTTTACCGGACTTTGTGGAAATCTTCTACAAAATTAGCTTCGATTTGGCAAACAGTTTTTGTTGCTTAACGTTTTCAGTTTAGAATTGTCAACAATATTTTGCTCATAGCATTTACTTACCGGGCACGAACATTAATAGCACAAGTAAGGCCAGCCAGCAAATACAGCTGGTGCCCGCTGCTGGTATTGCCGATGTCGGGGCACGCCCACGTTGCCCGCAGGACGACATTATGCTGTTTGTCCTTCTCGTCGTCCTGCTCAACATTTGCATGCGAGTCTGCTGCCAATTCCTATGCAGCAATGATGACATCAAGATTTATAAACCTAGTTTTTACTATCTCTTTTATTTCTTTTAGTTTTTGTTTGCTTTGCTTTCTCTCTCTGGAGCAATGTGTTGTGTCTGCAAGGCAGCTACTTCCTTTGGGCGGACTGCTTATAAATATATATTGGCCAATAAATGTCAATTGTGTTTGGACCACACTGCTGGTCGACGTCTGGCGAACTTTAAGTCAGCGAAACCAGCTGCAATTATAAGATTATAGTTTAAAATGAGCAATAACTTGCGAGTAGAATTAGTTTTATTTATGGGATATGGATACAAGAGAAATAACTTAATGTTTCTTTTATTAAAAATATAATTTTTATTATGAATAATAACATTTTATAAGATTTGCGTGTAACATTTGTTATTTACTACAAGTCGGAGCAATCAAAGTTATCGAAAACTTGTTGGCATTTTGAGCCGGTTTGCATTATTTGTTGGTTAATCATTAAATTGATATGTTTATTTTTTTAATTTTTGTTAAATTGATTCTGCACTCAAAGAGCTTATCCAATGCTCAGATTGTGTGCACTAACATTTGAAATGCTTCAGTGATTCTCTTTTTCAATCTCCCGCACTCGCTGGTTTTTTTTTAGCCCCTTCTGTTTTCTGTGGAATTGCAACTAACGCCCATGCAAACACTGAGATTAATGCAATTAACGCAGCACTTTAATTAAAAATCACTCCAAAGCATACACATGTGCAGCAGCTACCCTTGTTCTACAGTGCATATTGCAACCCCAATTCGATTACATTTCAACACTAATCCGCGTGTGTTGCTGCAAATGAAAAAATAATAGTATTAACAGCCAGTGGCCAACAAAGTATACAAAAATAAACTAAGAAAAAGGAAAAAAAATAGGTGCATTAAAAGAAATAACAAAATCTGCAAATGGCAGTTGCTGGTAAGGGTATTCCGTATGCTGCATTTAATTGAAATTACGCGTATCAGAGCAGAACACCGCCCCACTCCTTGTTTGTTGTTTGCTTCGAGGGCCACTTCCTAATTGTCTTTTCCTTGTGCCAAAAATAAGTTCAATCCACACTTTAATTATTTTGCCACTCTTTACAGATTTAAATAAAATGCGCATAGACTGAACCCAAAGATACTCACATGTGTGTGTGTGTGTGTGTGTGTGTGTGTGTGTGTGTGTGTGTGTGTGTGTGTGTGTGTGTGTCTGTGTTTGTGTGTGTGTTATGCCCCAGGCTCCGCTTTTCGGCTTGTTTTCGTCGTTAAAAGTCTTTCGTAATGCTTTTGGCAATATCATTTTCATTCATTCTCCTTCTCCATCGCATTTTCCATTTTCCATTCGTTTTGCGACTTTAGCGCTCATTAACAACAAAGCGTGACATACACACACACACACAGTCACACATATGTGGACTCCTTCTCTCTCCGTCTCTCTCCGTCTCTCTCTCTCTCTCTCTCTCTCTCACGCTCTCTTTCCCTGTTAATTCTTTATTTGGTGTTCTTTTTTACATTGACTTCTTTCATGCATTTAAATGCAGGCTTCCTTTTGTTTTTGGCCCGGCCAGTAAAACTGTCCAAAAAAAAAGCTGCCAAGTTTTGCATTAAGAAGGCTCCCAAACGCCAAAAAGAGTCGCCAGCTGCCTGCCTCGCTCTTAATTTAAGGTAATGAGCACATACAAAGTGCAATTAAAAGCTTGTTGCCAAAAAATGCAATTTTCGTATATTTCGTTTACCCTATTTTCTAAAGTATTATGATTTTCCTATAGCGCTTGCAACTCTGATTAAAATCTCTTTTATGACGAGCATATAAAAATGGGTACAATTGTAATATAGTCTGATTATTATATATATATCAAAATCATTGTGGTTTTTTTTAGACGTTTCTTTCGACTTTCGTAAAGAGAGAGTCTATGGTAACTTCCACCAAATTCCTATTTTAATTACACGTAATATAATTAGATTTTCGTAGTTTGTTTTACGCTAGGGGAGTGGCCACTGACCACCGTATATATCGAGTGAGCTCATAAAAAAAGTTAAGAATGGTATTTGCATTTTGTACGAGTCAACAGAACTTGAATTGTTAAAGTAGTATTTATGATGATTTTATGCTAATAAGCAGCCATTTTTAATGAATTGTTAAGAAAATGTGAGGAAAACAATTTTAGCAATGGAGAACCACATATTAACGCATTTAGACAAGATTATAATTAAAAATAAATTATTTTAAATATGTCTTTCACTGGCTCCAATAAATTATTTCGCATATATTAAGAATCCCGTCGGGATTCACAGAATCCGCATAGTTAGCTGTGCAGTTTGAAAAATAAATTATATATTTGGTGTAGTTAGATACCAAAGTAACAGACTATGCCATTAACATTTGCTTATGCGTATATCGTATGTGTTTGTGATGAACTTCTTTCGCTTTTCGATACTCGTATTTGTGCAGTAAATTTCCGTTGTCATATCTGCAATCTTGTTGCAAACAGAAGAGTCCACAAACAAACACACACACACAATTGACAAGCTGACATCAAAGAATACAAATCTATATTCTCTTTACATATAAATAACAAAATAGGAGTTATTCTCTCATTGCTGCACAACACTCAAAACGACGTCATCAAAATCACAGTTCTGCACCAGCTCAAAGATACTTTGGGTTTTCGTACTCCTTTTTTGTCAATCTCCTTTTTTTTTTTGCGTATCATGTAGCAGCAGTTCGTTGACTTTGCAGTCTCACATTTCAGTTGATGCAGCTTCTGTTTTTGTTATTGTTATTGTTGTTTTAGGTTTTGGTTTTTATATCTATGAGTTTATATTTATTTCTTTGCCTGGTTGCCACGGCTCACTTATTTCATTTCCCAGTGCCCTGCGGTCTCTCAATTGTGTGCATATTTTATTTAAGCGATTTCTATCAGAGACTGTACGGACAGCAGGACGAGTATGACATGCATTTTCTTTACATGTATATATATATATATATATATATATATTTATATTTATTTTTTTGCTGTTTGTGCTGATTTGCTTGCTTTACTTTATGGGTCAAGCTGTTGGCCGTGGGCTGTGGGCTGTGGGCTGAGGCAATCTCTCAACTGAAATGTTTTTGATGTTGTTCTAAGCCGCCATTAGGATGCCTCAGAGGACAAACGCTAACAACCATTACATGTGTGCATATTGCATAACTTGAAGCATTGGTTGGAATTAAGTGGAGTGACGGGATTTTTGTCAATATTATTTACAAATCAAGCTTAAGAATAATTCAAGTACGTATTCATTGCGTTATGTTTGAAATCATTTGTTGTGCAATCAATTGAAAATAGAGCTCATACAAAGGCATATTTATATTGCGTAACTCTAATTTACAATATTTATTAAAATCGCTGGCTTACTTTGCTTTTTGTGAATGTTATTTTAGGAGTTTTGAACGGCTTTTGTAACATTTTTATTTTTACAGAACATGGAACAATCTATACAATCAAATTATTCACGGTGAGTGATTTTTATTATTATTGTTGATAGCAATTATCACAATTATATTATATATATATATGCATTTACTGCCAGTTTTTACTATATAACTTGAAAAATCTTACAATAAATTTTACAAATATTCAATTACCGCTATTTAGATATAAAAGTAGTAACTCTTTTAAGTTGAACTTAGCTCACTTTTCTTCTTTTGCTACTTTCAAAACTAAAAGCTTTCCATATCAATCAATTGTTTCCTGTAAGTTACCTATCAGGAGCAATTTAGAATACAATGTTGAAATTTCCGGTGTTCTTAGTTGTCATTGTAATTGTACTAAAGTTGTCGTTGTTGGAGCTGCTAACCTTTCTTAGACCGCAGAAACTCATTACGTGCTGCTCTCGCTGTGGGTCTACGTTTTTGCTATTTTGCAATTAAAACTTTCATTAAAGTAATTAAAATTGCAACAAAATCAACAAAAATACAATCAAAATCTACCAGCTTGGGCAAAAAGGAAGAGCAGCGCAAGGGCACAGGGCGGTGGCCATCGTGGTTAGAGGTTCGGGGTCTTGACAAATACACAAAAATGCAGTTAAAAATGTACGACAAGGGCGGATGAATGGACCGACAGGGGAAAACAAAGACAAAAGTGTGACAAATATAAACAGGAGTGTAAATAAAATGGCAGAATGTAAATGCAGCGAAGCGGGCGAATGGAAGACGAACCGAGATGGTAGAGGGGCGGGGATAGTAAAATGTGGTAATTGTAAATAAGTGGAAAATGAGTGCGCAGTGGCGGGGAACTTCTGGATGGTGTGACGGAGCTAAACAAAAATGTATAAGTAACATTTTAAATTCAAATTAAACGACTGGGAAAGCCACAAAGGATTGACATGAAGCTAGTGCCACGGCAGGAGCAGCCAGGAACAAAGGCAACAAATGTAACAACAACTGTGTCAGCAGAAGCTAACCACAGCTGGCAGATAGTGTTGCAGAAACTGTTGCACTTGTTGTTGCTGCAGTAGCTGCAGTTGCAGTTGACAGCTGAAACGTATTTTAGCATTTTCGCAATTGTTTGCATATGAGTTTGACATTTCCATGGCACACACACATTTGCACGTGACAGAAAGAGAAACAGCGAGAGAGAGATAGAGACAGAGAGAGAGAGAGAGAGAGAGAGAAGAGAGAATAGAGTGCAATAGAGAGAGAGAGAGAGCGCAATGTTCGTTAATTGCGTAACTTTAAATTAATTTGTAAATAATTTGTAAACATGCAAACAAAGCCAAATGTTCTATAAATAAAATGGCTTTCAGCGTTTCCAGTTTTTGGCAATAATTTCGCCTGTCAGTGTTATTGCAATATTTGTTTGTTAACTAAATGCTTTAGGGGTCAGATATATGCAAATTAGTTTAAATGTATGCTGGCCTTAGCAACGTTATAATTAGTAACTGACAATATCAACAATTTCAATATGTTATGTGCTCAATATATTCAACATAAATATAGTTATTAAAAAAATTGTAATTAGTTTCTTATTCGCAATATGACGTAGAGCAATAATATGTGTAACAATCACAAACATAATTCAAAAATGCAATGTAGATGGGATATTAATTTTTGAAAAATTATAGAACCATTCCATTTATACAAAAATAAACTTGCTTAGTCTGTCGTTTGTAAAGCTTGTAAAGGACTATAAGTTAATTATCAACTGTTTCCATTGATATATAATATGCTCATAGTAGCTGCTTCTGCTTCCTTCATTTCTTTTACTTTTTTGACTCTTTTGTATAAGATTTCAATAAGCTATATGACAACCTTTGAATGTCGCTGTTGTTTACGCTCAAGTACTTTGCATTCATATTTACATGAAAGCAAGCAAACTCGAAACTCAAACAGAAAAAGATGCCGCTGTGCCACATGTGTCGCATATCTACGATTGGGAAAGGGGGGCGATGTGGCAGGGAGTGGCTGTGCGGAAATAAAAGATTTTTACAAAACATTGCACAGTCAATGCTTCGCCTAGTAGCACAGCAAACAACTTAGACACGCCTACTCACTCATTCACCCACTTCCCGCCTATTTTCTCCGACTCCACATTTTTAAAGACAAGTTGACACGCCAAGCAAATAAAAAAATAACAAAAAAAAAAAAACAGCAACAACACATTTCTTAAAGCGAGCCCAAAAGCTGTAAAAAATGATAAACGCTTCAACTGATGACACATTCAGTTTCACACACGAACGACTTTCAATTTACATTTGATGTTTTATGTTTGCCAGCATTTACAAAGGGCAAAAAAAAAAAATACAAAAATGAATAAGAAAAAAATATCACTCATACGCACCCACGCACATGAGGCTACGGGGAAAGCTAGCAAGCGTCTGGCAAACGGACAAAAACCCAAAAACCAAAAGGAACTGAGCCGCACTAACCAAGCAGCAGCAGTATGATTACTGCCGGGGAGGGTAGGTTAAGAGGGGACCAGCAGACGACGCCGGTGCCAAGTAGACGGCAACAACAACAACAACAACAACAGAAAGCAACAAAACAAGCAGAAAAAGACGCTGACGAGGAGGCTGTGCAAATAAACGAATAATATTTTGCAGCCTCAAAGAGAAAAGAGAAAAAAAATATTGATACATTCTAGCTGAACAAGAAGCAGCAGTCGTTGAAAAAAATTTAACTTCTTACTAGAACGCAAAATATTTAACAAACATATCTAAAACATTCCCGGCCCGCCAGCCAAATCACGAATCTCTCAAACCCAACTCAGTAATTCGCTTGAGTTAATGCAAGACGGATTTTGTATGTCTGAGTAAACGATTACGGCTAAATGTAATATTTAATGATGGGATAGGTGAAGTGTAAAGGTTTTCAAGTAAATTATAAGTATTTTGAAGGGTGTGCAAATGCTTAAAATGCGGAGATAGGTAATCAAATCAACAAAGTCTTATAAAACATATTTTTTTTAAATTATCCGTTGAATTTAGTTTATAGAACTCTCTGGTAAGCTTTGATTTCCTTAATACAATATTTTGTTAGCTAGCTGATTAAAGTTCTTGAAGGTCGGAGGCAGATCCCTATCTTAATATCAATTTACAATTGCAATCAATATCAATCAATATTCTTGGATTAAATTTTATTGATGAGCCTTGAATATATATGTATGGCCCTCGTTTTTGATATCTGTGATAAAATCGAAAGTTTTAGTCTGCCTCTAAATATTTTGGTCCACTTCAACTTTAATCTAGAATGATAAGAAACATCAGGTTCAATTTTATAAAGTATCAGCATTGACAAATACAGGTTAACAGTTTCATTATGCCATTGTAGCGGCCAAAATAATATTTCGATCTCAAAAATTGAGATGTTGGACGATTTATTTATACTTCTTGTAGCTGAAATTACTTGTTTTAATTCGAAAAATGTTTCCCCTTAGTTCAACAAACTTGTCAAAGATATCCGCCAAACAGCTCTCGTTGTATTGTGTAAACCTCAGAGTATTAATGGTAAAAAAGTGACCCGTGTTTTGATATATTCTTTTAGTTTTGGGTAATCTTTTGGCTTACTAAATTTCTTGTGTCCAGTATATTGACGATTTGAGTGTCTTATTTTCAATGGGCACTTGTCAACGTTTCACTTCTCTGCAATAATTTCCTTGGCATGCCACAAGTTTTGACATGCCATCGGGGTACCTATGAGAGCACTTGAAGAAGAATAGCACACAACAAACCTCACCCACAACACACACACACACACACACACACGTAGAAACCCACACAGTATGCGGTTGGAAAACAAAAGCCAAAAACTCGAAAGCAGTTGCCAAAAATTGGCCATAACGAGCACTTGAAGACAAATGTGACATGCCAAAAGTTCACAGGCATTTTCTTGCCTTGCAAGGATACCTTTTCAATATCTTGAATGGCTTATATATATATATATATATATATATATATATTATACATATATACATATATACAGATTTAAAGTGCTATACACCCACACAGAAAAGTGCACTTAAAGCCGAGGCCGAGCTGTGGGACTCAATGAGGGCCACGTCACATAAGTTACGATTTTTACCTAATTTATACAGTGCGGGGACAGGACGCAAGCCGGACTGGACCGTGGCGAATCGAGTCCGCCACTTGAGGCCATATAATTGCGCTTATCTCTTGGCGCACACTCAAGTGCCAGCGGCTCAATATGTTTCTGGAGTGAAATGAAGGGGGCCGCAGCTGCTTCTGCTGCTGCCTCTCTACAGGCCCTTGAAAAAAGGACACAGCAAAAAAAGGGAGCACAGCACAAAAAAGAAAACCTGTTATAGAACTTTTGGTCGTCTATTTGATTTAAAAGGAAATATGTGCCTTCTTCAGTTATTGTTGCTGTTGCTGCTATTATTTACTTTCTTGTGTGTATGTTTATATTTTTTTTTTTGCTTTGTTTTTTTTCTGTGGTTTGTTCACCGTGGTGACATTTTTATATTGTGTGTGTTTTCTCTGGGCGCGCTGCTAACTTTTTGGCATGCTACCAATGAGATTATCTTAAGTGGACTACCATTTTCCAGAGGACGATGCAGCCCTGTCCCCCATGGGGTCTTGAAGCGACCCTCGCGAGTCGAGTTTGATTCGATATTTCTTTTGACTGCTATTGCTAAATTAGTTTTACAATAGTTTTCAAATGCACATACAAAGTTGATATTCGCAGAAAAGAAAACTTGCATAGCTAGACAATGCAAAGAAATAAACGCTTTGAGTAAGCTTTTGATTATTATTTTAAAATACAATAAATTTGTATACGAATACAAAATATTATTAATTCTGAACTCTGAGGAATAAACCATTAGGCATATAATTTCAGTAGATATTGGAATTATTGGAAATGCATTAGAATGAATAAAAAATTGTACTCAAATGAATTAACTAATAAGCTCGTAGCACTTAACAACTTAAAGCATTTGGTTAGTTATTTCAACCCTAGGTCAGATTAGGTTGCTCAACATATTTCATAAGTCAACTTTCTCGTTTTCTTCTATATTCTGTAAATTGTATTTCCAGGAATAACATCAACGTCAACATATTCAGCTAAAATATCTCTCCCCTATGCCACGTAAAAAAAAATTATTTTCCCTCTTAACTTATCTCTGCCTCAACATATTGCTCGTCAGATTTAAAGTAAGAAAAATGAAGTCTACAATTTATACTTTATTTTATCTTAAGTCTGCACTTTCTATCTGCTTGTACCTATGCCCGGACAGGGAGTGTTGGCTCTTTAGAAAGCTTCAAGTGTGAACACACATTATAATAAACGCCTCAATTGTTGTTCAGTCATCTGTGTAATTTATGTTTAGCTAATGTTCAGGCATCGATGAGCTTGTCAGCTTTTGTGAATCACAGCACACAGACATAGACACACACAGACACACACATGCACAGGCTCTGTAAGGTAGGTATTCGGTCGTGTTGTGTACTGTTATGTGCCACACTTGCACACACACACACACACACACACTCACACACACATACTGAGACATTAACCCCCATCGAGTTGAAATGACGTTAAGGTTGCTTCGTTGAGTCTAATAGACTTTCATGGCTGCTGTCTGTGGGTTGACTTCGACTTTGCCCCAGTTTTACCAGTTTTCGAGTCAAGTCGAGTCGAGTCCTGAAACTCTGAGCTGCAGGCGCACGGTAAGCGAAATCCTTTGCCATCCACTTTGCTCTGACGTTTTATGGAGCGCTTTTTGTCCGACTCTTTTATTTTTCGTAGACATGTTCCAATGATTCCTTATTTTTGCTATGGGGGAAACTGTTGCGCTATTTTGTCGTTTACAAAATTCCAGTTTACTTTCTGGTATGCTTTTTTTTGTTGCGTTTATATTTGAGCTCGACCTGGTGTTAAATCATTGATGTGTGAAATTTGTGCAAAAAATAAAGAAATGCTATGGACATGTGCAGCTTTTGATCGATATTTCTTTGCTCAGTTACTGAAAAGTTTTTAAAGCACAAATCAAGTTGGCATTGAATTGAAATTCTGCATGGAGCTCTCTGATGTCCGACAATAGCTCCAATATCATTATTCCATTTTAGTTTTTCGACTCAATTGTAACACCGAAAGAAAACTTGTGAAACGAAAAAAAATCTTCGTTCGTATTCCCAACGCAAGTAACAGTAGAAATAATATATTCTCTTTTTGGAACTGGTAAGTCTTAAATCATTTTGAGAATTATTATATATGGAATTGCAGCTTCGTTTTCTTTGTAGCTAAGTATCAGTTTAAGAAAAAATGTGCTCCGGTCCTTGCGGTAGTGTGTCATATGCCCTTGCCTATGGTCCTGTCGGACCCGCTTTGCCTGCGATGAACTACGATAGCTGCTGTTGCGGTCCTTGCCCACCCTGTGGTCCCTGGACTTGTCCACCAAATAGATGCTGCTCCTGCGGAGAACGCGGCTGCTTTGGTCCCTTCTATTAGTGGCATAAATATACATACAAATAGACATAAACAATCAGCATTGATTATGATTATAAGTCCGGTTGCGTAGGAATACGACGAACATTTTTTTTCGGGTCGTTTTGTAAGTGTTTTGGTAAATAAACAACAATTTTAATTCTATTGCAATAAAAAAATACTGTTTTCAAAGCTGTTGAAATAACAATTACGAAATATTCCTCATGGGTTATATATATTATTGTTATATTTTATTTTCGTGAAGATCTCAAATGCTGTTTTCCAATTTTAATTCTATTACCATAAAGAATACTCTTCTCAAAGCTGTTGAAATAACAATTACGAAATATTCCTCATGGGTTATAAATTATTGTTATATTATTTTCGTGAAGATCTCAAATGCTGCTTTCCAATTTTTATTTCGAGTTGGCTGCTGGACTACATAGGACTTTCTCAAATGCTGTTTTCCAATTTTCTTTCGCCTGGTTGGATGCATCTGATCGTTTTTCGCGGTTTTCAGTTTTGGTTAGATCCAGGCAAGAATTCATTTCGACTGAGACACCTAGCGGTCGGATACAATTGCCACGGGAGCCGCTTGTATCCTTAACGAAACACTTATCATGGGGTCCACACGGCGTCGGTATAAAATCGCGACCCGTAAAGCGCAGTGTGGAAAGCCGTGGATTATTGCATGCCAGACTATAGGAGGCACAAGCCCAGCCGCCGCACATCTCGCTTATGGATGATAGGTATTGACTGTGATTATAGTTATTAATTTATTTTCTTCGGGGTTTGTATTGTACTTACTCGTGAAACTGTAAAATTTTGCTGTGAGGCGTAGGCTGACAACGACTAAACTTGTATATTTATATTTAAGCATTTATTATTCTATTGCTAGTCAAAATTTCAATGCCAACTGTTCGAATTCGTTATTGTCAGGCTTCTGCAAGGCAGGATGGATTATTAAATAAATATAGCAGATAGTTTTTGGCTTACCAGTCATTTGTTTGAGCTGCTTACACTACCAACCACAACCGTCGCAACTATCGCCGCCGTCAGACCACCCATAGGTGGAGCAACTATCGGAGAGGCCGCATGGCGTTGGTGTAAAACAGCGGCCAGTATATCGCATATTGGACAAACGATGATTGTTGCAGGCAATGGCATAGGAGGCACAGGCCCAACCGCCACACATTGTTATTGGAGGATAGAGGAACTTCGGGCACAGAAAAAAAAAAAAAGACTGAAAATTTGTAGTTAAACCAACTGAAGCCGGAGAAAAATATGGGAGCGGGTGGTTATTGTTGGTTTGATATTGTTGCCAGGAAGGAATTGGGATTTAGAATGAAACCCATTTCATAGACAGACGTCGTTGTCGGCGCTGTAACTCGTGACAGCTGTTGACATGCCCCGCACCGCCGACTTGTACAATTGAAATCTCTGCACTATACCCACCCGGCCAGAGTAACCAGGCAACCTGACAGCCAGGCCAGACCATTTCGTAAATCTTCCCAAGCCGTGTTGAAATCCACGAAAATCTCGTAAAGCGAACAAAAAAAAAAAAGAGAATATGCTTAAAAAAATGGCAGGCTAAAGTGAAATTAATCCAACACCCGGGCACAGTGGTAACAGCTCACCCAAAAAATTGCTTATGTTATATGACTATCTTGCAATTTTCGTGCATTTTTATATTTGGTTGTAATTTATATACATATGTCTTCCGCTGGCTCCATGTCAAATGTTTTTTAATTTGTATACTACGATATCAGTTATTTGTAGTAAACTAATCTTCTAGATATGTTATATTAATCGTAAATAAATTAATATATTCATCACAGAGCTTGTCATAAATTTACAAATGTCAACCACTGTAGAGTTCAAACGCAGTTGGTATGCAAAAATTGTGCACTACACTCACACAGAAAATGTGAGAGAGAACGAGTTTTTTTTCGCACTTGCCGTAGTGCACTTTCAGGTCTTGTTCAGCCATGCCCAGACAATCAATTACATTAGCCCCCACTGACCCAACCAACCGCAGCGGCATGCCCCCAAACTCAGACTGGAACCTATTCCTTACCCGTGTGGCTAAGCTACTGTGCAGCTGATATATAGAGCACGAGTAGGAGGAACAGGAAGTGCTGGCGGTGGAGTGGTAGTTATCTTGAAATAGCCAAATAGGCACCAAAGGGCAAATACAAGTTTAAATTAAATTAAATGTTGAGTGCGGTTTTGAGGTGATAAATATTGAGAAATGTATTTGGGTGACGGAGAGAAATGTCAAGCGTCTTGTCACAACATATATTGTATCTTACAGTATATACGAATCAAACAAAAATATTAGAAAATTGCCGTAAAGAGGTGTTTTTGCCAATCTAAGCCAAAAGAGGCGCTAAATGAAGCAAAGGTAGCTGCTTATTGCCTGCCATATTTAGCATATTTTTTGTGTGGATCATTGGCAATAGGACACGAGCAACAGGTGAGGCGCAAACACCGTAAAATGGGCTGCTGCGGACCGTGTGGCACCTGTGTCAAAAACTGCTGCGGCAACGGGGGATCCGGCTGCAGTCGCCGTGGACCGCGCTGCTGTGGACAGAACTGTTGTGCCCAGGGGCCCTGTGGCTTTGTCTCCTATCGCTTGGCCAGCGGACCCTGCGGTCCGGTGCTGCCCTGCATGGAGTGCTGCGGCTGCTGCGACTGCGGCTGCTGTCCGCCATTTTATTTTGTGCGAAACAGGTGCGCCTGCTGCTGGGAAAGGGGCTGTTTTGGACCCTTCTATTAACCCAGGAGCGTTATTTTTGAGCTCAATAAATTTGTTGTATGTGTACATAATTTAATTTCATCTTCGTCAGTTCCTTAATTTTTTTTTTTTTTGACAACACTCACAACTTTGGCACAACAATTTTGCCAATTTAATGTTCGAGCTTGATTGAAAAAAAAATCTCCAATTATATGCATGTAAATATATATATATATATTCTGAAAGCACAAACATTGGCTTAAAAACAATGGAAAAAGCGCTGAATGCTAAATTGCTTGTTTTCGGGTTAACCCCAAAAAAAAATAGCAACAAAAGAGTAAAGAGGAAAAAAAACGGCAACGTGCAAAACAAGGAATGCATTTTCAGACAATGTGAGTACTTTCATTTATTTTTTTTTTTAATAGAGCACAACAATGTATTGTAGTCGAAAATAGGTCACGGGCTTCAATTGGCATAGTTTTTTATCGGCTTATAACGATTTTTGTGAAACCTGCTAGTTGATTGAAAACTGCCCAACGGCGTATGGAATAGATGAAAGTGGTTTTAAATGTAATATATCTGCAAGTGTTAAATATTGGCTATCATCTTTTTATGTGATTGTAACAGCGAGAACACCGTGAAAAGACATTTAGAATATATTTGAATGTCGTTAGCTCTTAACAGCTCTGAATTAATTTAATAAATGCGAAAATAAACCATTTTTATTTACTTAACGATCAGACACAGTCGTGGCTGTTTATTGAAGTGTTAATCTCTTTTTCTTCCCACTCAAGAACACCACTAAGCTCTAATTATAAAAAAAAAGAAGTAATTTAATTATTATATTACTTAACTATGCGTTGAAGAAGAGTTAAAAAGCTGTAAAGAATTATATTTTTCTTGTCCTAAGCTTAACATTGTTTAAGTTGCCCCAATTAATATGCAACTTATATATATAATTACATTATTATGTTGAGCTCGTTGCAACACCAATCGTATAGCTTATTCTTGCTCCAGCGTCGCTAATATAATAATTAATATTTTCAATTGTCGAACAATGCCATAAAATAACAGAGACATTATATTAATTCAAAAATGTTTTTGCCATTTGTGTTTTATGTACCCACAGGAAAATATTTATATATATATATTACGCTACAGAAATAACATATTTTATGACTGTTGAAATATAGTTTATTGTTCTGATGTCTGCAATGAATGTATTTGCTATGAGCAACTGGGGCAAGTAGCTGCCACTGAAATTACGCAAATGCAGTTTGTGTGACTCTCAAGCTCGGTGGCAATTGTTTTATTGGTTGTGTGCAGCCTGCACAACGCTCTGTGAGCGATTTCTCAATATGAACGAGGAACAAAAGAATTTTCCAATGATCCATTGATATATAATTCTTATAAATAGTTTCATTGGTTTTTAATATTTATTTGTTTAAAATCTGGAAAAATTTGTACAATATTGGCTATTTCTCATATCAATTATTATTTATATTTCTAATAATTCTTGAATAGCTTGTTAAAATATCCTGTTGGTTTGTATAAACTCGGATCTTAATTCTTTGCATCAATTGTAAAACAATTGCTTTGAATGGATTCTGGTAAATGTGTTGCTATTTAAGCGGTTGTCATACAAATGTCTATCAGAAAGATTTGACATTGCCCAATTTGCCAAGTGTTTGTGCTGTGCTTCAAATGGAAATTAATTTGCTGCAAATCACCAAGACCACAAGTTGCCTTCTATTTAGTTCAACAAATTAATGTAGAGTACATTATTCATGGTCTATTGTTCAAAACTCAAAACGATTTGCAGTCTGAATTCAATTGAAGTTGTCAACAGAAATCATGTGGTTTTGTTGCAATAGAATTTGTGTGCATAATATTAGATTGTTTTAACTATGTCTTGGTAACTGTAGAATCACTTGAATATGCGTACCTTCAAAATCATGTGCATTTTCAAACTATTCTCTAAGTAAAGACTTAACTTGGGTGTTAAACATAATTTTGATTGCTGCTTACCTTTGGGGAATAACAAATATCAAATGTTATGTTTGCTCGTTGCTGTTGCTTTTGATTATTTGCAGTCAGTGGTCATAAATTAACAAATTTAGCACATTACAGTGTTACACAACGCTTGCTGGCTGCAGTCTTGTGTAAAAATGCACACACACCAACACACACTAACACACACATATACCCAAAACGGACACGAACTGAGAGAACACGGCTGGGATTTGAACTTTGAGACCGACACTGAGAATGGAGACTGGAAAGGGACCCAAACCCAAATCCAAATTCAAACCGAGACCGGACTTTGCTGTCCTACGTGTTGTTTTTCCTGACGTTGTTGTTCTTGTTGTTGTTTACGTGTTTGTTGTTTTTGTTTTTGCACATTTTGGACATATTTTTCATAATTTTACGCGCAACAACGGAAAGGAGAGACAGCGAGAAAGAGAGAGAGAGAGAGAGAGAACTGCTTATGTGTGTGTGTGTGTTTTGTGGGCCAAAAACCATAAAATGTTCTAAAAACCGAAAAAAGTTTACACTGTTGTTTGCACTGTTTGTTTGGCAAAGCACTCAAATCTCTAGTGAAATATTAATTTTCACAATTCTGACACTTTGCCATGGGCGTCGTTTTATCAATTCGATTTATATTTGTTGTTTTTGTGTTGATTTCATTTTGTTCGTCTCACGGCAAATGCAACTTTATGTCTCGTATTGTTAATTAATTGCTTCCGTTCACTAATTTACTTATTTATGCACCAGGCGCGCACCGTTTAACATTCTGTGTTGTCGTTGTTGTCGCTGTTGTCGATGTTTTCGTGTTGCCGTGTTGTTGTCCTTGCGTGGCAGCGTCGTTAGCAGCAGCTTTAGCAGCAGCGGCGGCGGCGGCAGCAGCACTAACAGCAGCAGCAGCAACAGCAGCACAGTGAACCAAACGTTTTGACATTATCAACGTAACTGAAGCAGCAGCAGCAGGAAGCTGTCGTCCTCTGCCTGCCTGTCGCTATAGCAGTCACCGGCAGCGGGCATGCTGTCGCCAACGCCGTTGCCTGCCGCTCTTCGGGTGCCTGCAACTCTGACTCGGAACTTAACGAAAGCGGCCGAATTGCTTTACAGTCGGGCATGTCTGTGCTTCGTGTGGGATAATTTGATGCGGGCAGCGAACAGCTGACAGCGAGAGAGTGTCGCCAGTGTATGATGTAATTGGCAAAAGCTTTTCAATTCGAATTTGTGCCCTTTAAGGGAAATTTGGGCGTTAACAGTCGCTGTTAACCCAACAGCATGTAAGTTGCATTTATAAATGATCTGTAGCCAAACTTGGGATGACAAAACAAAGGATATTAACGAATAGTTCTGCAGTAAAGTATTGTGTATTAGGTAATCAAACCAAATGTATTATTTTAATAAGGACTCAATAGAGTACAAGATAAGACTCTTTCAATTAGAAATAAACATTAAATTTAAAGGTTACAGGCTAGCTAACACAAACCATTTTTACTTATTACTTTTTAAAAATCATTACATCGTGCTTTTAGCCACTAAAATTGTATCACTTTCTGCGAAATTTATGAATATAGAATAATTTCTTTAAGCTCGTGTTCATTTCATAATTTTAAACGCAATGCTATCATCCTTTATTTCTGTAACGCAGCTCTAAAAAATTATATGCATTAAAAAACATGTTTTATTTGATTTTATTAAGCTGTGAAAACGTTAATGATGACAACTTAACCATCCATACAAGACTGGTAAAAGCGGATGCACCGCATAAGGCAATAAACAAGAAATTACCGAATGCACGTACACAACTGAAGGAAGTGAATAATAAAGGAGGACAATAGCTGGCAAAATGTAAATATTAATATCGTCATAAGGCACAACATGTAAGCAGCAAATTTGCATTGGAGCACTTGAAATGCAGCTCGAAGTGTTGCCGAATACCGAAAAGTGTCGTTAAACCAATGCCAGCATAAAAGCAACAACAGAAACAACAACAGCAACAACAATAGCAACAACAACAGCAGTAAAGCAAGCAGCAGAACAACAAGGACAACAGGCAAAATGTCAGCTCATTTCCGGCTGCTTAATTTGAAATCGTAGCGCAAAAATTACAAATGAGCTGACAATGCGAACAGCAACCAAGAATCCAAACAACCGAAAAATAACAGGGCTAGCATTGTCGAAGAGCGGCAAAGGAAGCGTACCGCTAGCAGGGGGGGGGTGAGTGTGGTCTGATTGGGGGAGTGGCTTGTAGGGCTGGTTTTGTTGTTGGGCTGGGAAACAATAAGCACAAAATAGCAGCCGTCTAATACGCAAAAATAAACGAGAACTGGCCACAGCATGACAGCCCAACAGCAACAGCAGCCAGCTGGGCCAAATCCAATGTGACTACCCATAACCCACCTTGCCCCTCGCACCCACTCTTTTATAGCCAGATCCCTCTTCGTGTTGTTTTACAATTTAACGCACATCCTGACAAGCAAAACGCAGTCGCTGCTGCTGCTCCTATAGTTGTTGTTGTTGTTGTTGCCAACGCCCAGCAGTTTAATTTTTGTCTTTTGTGTGTGGGTGTGTGTGTGTGTGTGTGTGTGTGGGTGTGAAGGTGGGGTGTGTGTGTCTCTGCACTCTAATCTAATGATGACAAGCGTCGTCTGGCAAATGTGTGGGCGTTGTTTTTAACCATTGCATTCGGTCATGTGTTAGCTACAATGCGTATACGCCGAGTTGCACATGTCTGCGAATTGTTGTGCGACTACAGCAACTTCCCTTTTTTTTTTTAGAAAACAATGCAGCCATTTGGAATAAGTGTTAAGGCTCCTTTGTTCAAAACGAACCCGCTGCTCCAAAACATTACAAATAAGCGTTCTCAAAAAATGATCTGCTTTTAAGTACAATATTTGACTATTTTATAGTTTGATATATGGCATCTCCAATTCGAGCACTCTGGACGAGACCAGACTCTTTGGATCTGTTCTCCAGTTGTCTCAAAAGGATAACAGCCAGCCAGACAGGCAACCAGACAGACAGACAGACAGACACATAATGAGTAACTGCATAAACTGTGAATGGGCTTCTGAACCTAATCCAAAAAAAAAGCAGTGGGTAAAGTGTATTCATCTTGAAGATTGTATATTATCAGGAAGATATCTGAGTTTCTGCTAAGGAAATAGTTAAAAACATATAGGACTTTTAATGATATATATTCAAATTTTCGTATATCGATTGAATGGCAGTCTTTTACTACCATATTCAAAACTTAATGTAGTTCCCGCAAATTATTCAAAACAATCTCGAACTTTAGCTCTGGTTAAAATGCTCAACTTTAACTTGTTTTGCGCACAACTTCTGGGCGTAACTTTCGCAGAGATGGCATGGGAAGGAAACGGGGCGGGGCGGGGCGGGGGAGGGTGGTGCGAAAGAGGAGCGCACATTTGACTTTCACACCTGAGAAGCAGTTGCGAACTAACTTCATTTGCGCTACTCAACTAATTGGCTAATTTATGCAAGTCAAATAAATGTCATGTCACCATATAATTAGTTGTCCAAAATGTCGGCCCAAATGTGTGCGTAGAACATTTTGCGTCATTTACACAAATAATAATTTATGCATGATTTGCATATTCGCAGTCACTAATTAAATTACAAAAATTAACTATAAAACCAAAGAAAATATTAAGAAGCCATGAAATGAGAAAGAAGTTTTCTTTGCTATTTTTTTTTTTTTTTGTTTTATTTCCTTATCATTTTCCATTTTGAGGTCAGCTGACCTGTCAGCTTGTCACTTGCTGGCTGGCAGCATAATTTTGTTATTGTTTTGCATTGCATTACAGAGCCAAGAGAAAGCAGCTGCAAAAGGCAACCGTCAACAGTCAAAAGCTACCGATGCTGCCCCAGCCTTAGTCTCAGTCTCAGTCTCAGTCTGAGCTTGAGATGCTGCCTCAGTTTCAGCTGCTTCTTAATCTATTGGATTAGCGCAAATGCAATTAGGTACAGGCAAACGTTGTCCTGCCTGACAGCTTTTGGCCATGGCTAAGATTCTGCTGCTACTTCCCTCCTTCGCCATTCCCCCTCCCACAACTCAACTCAATTATACTGTGTGGACTTTGCACATTATCAAATTTGGTTGCAACTATTAGCAAGTGGGGCAGTGGCCATCTAGTGCATTGCTTTGAGAATGAGGATGGAGAGGTGCATGTCAACTGCAGTTTTTCATTTAGTCGAAAGTATTCCATATGCATTTCAATGCAATTACTTTTAGCCCGTTTGAAAACTGATATATACGACAAAATTGTGCGTGGTAATGCTGTTGTAGCAAGTGTTTGACTTAAAGATACCCTGTATGTTGGACAAACAAATTCAATTGCTTTGAGTTCTACAATATTTCGTGAGTTAGTCCAGAATATATATTTACATACAAATGATTAATCGACGGTTAATCGCAACCATATTTTCAAATTTGTTTTTTGTTGGCAATCAGAAATATATATTATAATCTAAATTACAAAGTAATTTTTTCTCTGTTCAATGTTATTATTGCCCATTCAATTACTTAATATGCATGTTTACACTCAATCACATAAAAATTGGAGAGTCGCTATGAAACACCCATTTATTTGATGAGCGTAGGGTATCAGAAAATAGATAGTTCGGAGCTCATCAAATATTAGTGAGACGGCTAACAAAATAGCTCTCACTAAATCTACGTCAAAATGCTGCCGAAAAAATAAACAAGCGGCCACCGCTCCTCGGTATAAAAACATTTACCAGACCCATATCCAAAAGAACCCCTTAGCCCACCGTAAAAACCGTATCGCACCCACCGCCCAACGCAACTGTCTCTAAAACCAAACGCAATTCAGCGACCGTCAGTTTTGGCGCATAAAAAATGGTTGCAAATTTCACCAAGTGCAAACAGCGTTGTAAAACAAATATTTACAACACTTTGAACTATGTTTTGTGTGTGTGTGTGTGTGTGTGTGTGTATGGATTCAGCCACGCCCCTACGCCTACGTCTATACGAGCTCATTCGACCAGATGCCGGCAATAAAACCGCATCGAAAAATCTATCAGTAAATGATTGAAAAAGTGTATAACGGGTCGCGCTTATATACAACAAATAAAAATACACAATATCAATGAAGTAAAAATGACAGTGCCAGGATATTACTAAAAATACAAACATTGCCAAAGAACTTGCAATGAATACAAACAAAATGAATCGAAATAGTAGCACGTAACGTGTGTCATTAATACTTGTTGTATTTGCCACAAATAGAAATACACGATATGTAAATTTGTATGGAAATATTTTGAAAGCTAATAGGAGACAGCTAAAGCGATTACATCAAACTAATATTGGATATAAAATAAATCAAGTATACGTAACTTGATGAAGTCATATTTTATAAATGAAATATTTCTAATATTGAACAAAACAGTTTGATTGATATTTATAGAAATATTTTATAATTTACTTAAAGTTAACTCTAATATAATATTGATTTACTTAAGAATGAAAATCAAATGGCTTGGAAATGTTAAATCTTAGACATACTTTTAACTGTCTGTCTTTATGTTCCTTTATCAACGACAATTGTTGATCAACAAATCCCATACCAATTTCTACCAGCTTAGTCCTCTGTTGGCCATTACCCGTCAGTAATAAGTCACAAATATATTTCGCTGCTACATCATTTTTTTCTCAACGTTGCGAAAATACTTTGAATATGTACTATAAAAAGGGCAGTTAAGATACAAACAGACCAACTTACTTGCGCTTTCCAAAGCAGCACAAAGCAATGCATAAATTGAGAAAGAGCGAGAGAGGGAGACAGAAATATGGAAGAGAGGGTAGGATAAAGAGAGAGGGAGAGAGAGGGGAAGAGAGAGAGGGAGAGAGAGAGGGAGAGAGAGACGGAGAGAGAGAGGGAGAGAGAGTGGATGTCGGAGCGAGTGGAGGCAAAGAAAAGGGAATGAAAGGCTTACTATTCGCCAGGACATTTAAGCAGATTTGCCTCTTGTCTCTTGCTCCTCTTTGCTCAACTAGCATACGCCTCCACTACCACAGCTCCAGTCCTTCGCACTCTCTCCCTCTCTCTCTCTCTCTCTCTGACTGTTTTTCATATTTTATCATTTCTTTTTTTTGCATGTTGGCTTCCTTTTTGGAGTACACCAAACGCACACCCCCTTTTTGGCTTATAATTTCTCACGTTTTCTTGCAAATGCAGCACAAAAATTCTTGTAGTAACTTTTAATTTCATGCCATTTAATTCGCTGAAAGCGGAAAGGAAAGGATAGAAAAGAAAAGAAAAGAAAAGGAAGCAAATAAGAAGAATACCAAGATGAAGCCATACAGTAGAAGAAGAGCTGCCTCACTCCTTTTCTGTCAGTGTATGTGTGTGTGTGTGTGTACCTTAAGCGAAAAAAGAATTTGCCACAGGACACGCTTTAAATCAAAAGTTATTTCCTTTTTAACTTTTTTTTATATATATAAATATATATACATATTTCTATATAAATAAAGCTGCAAAGCGTTGAAACATAAAAAAAAACGGTTCGAGATCTGTATTTTAGAGCGTGTTTTTGACATTTCTTTTGTTAATAAATAAATAAAAGCTATCTAACTTTTCAGCTATTAATGCATGATTTATTTTTGTTCAAATTACTTAGAGATTGGACAAGTTCTATAAGAATCCGATAAATAATGGCTACCCTTGCTACAGGGCATTTTCTTGTCGATCTTCACAACATTTAGCTTTGAGCAAAAAGCAAATATAGATAATGTCCGAAATATCCTTTTGACATTAATTTTATTAGCTGCTTTTTCGCATTGACCTCTCCTCATTTTCTCCATAAACACACCCCACCCCCACCCAATACACATTGAGTCTGAATAGTTTAACTATCCTTTGTTTTTTATCTGCTCACTAATGAAGCAAAAACTTTTTGTCATCTCGTTTCTCATGCGTTTTATTACTAATTGCATTCGTTAAATGCTAGACCACGATTCTTACGTTTACTTTTATGTGTATATATATTTATATATATATATACATATATATTTTCTTCTGCGCAGGAGATCACAAAATTAAGTGTTTTCATTTTTTGGCTAATTTCGAGTAAGAAACTCAAAGTTCACAACGTGCGGCATTTGAAATTTAAAGTGGAATGCTCAAAATTGATTACGGTTATGAGCCGATGGTTCTTTACGCAAGGCAACTACTTTGAGAGCCCTGCATAGCTGAAGCATTCAGTCCCAGGACCCTAACCTAACCAAAGCCATAATGTGCCCAACTAATAAAGTTGCGCACAGAGCAGCTTAGGCCACGCCCATGCTGCACATTGTTGTGTGTGTGTGTGTGTGTGTGTGTGTGTGTGCGTGTGTGTGCAACATTTCTATATACTATGGCTTGTTATATGGGAGGCACATTAAGTCTACCTGCTGGCACGGATGGCTCGCCGGCGGTTTCCGCGTTCCCGACAAAGTTTTTAACCATTACTTAACTGTTATGTGCACCTAAAGGCAACACACACATTCGCATAAATTCACTTGGGCCCGAAAGTGAAACTTAAAACTGGCAACTTCTTCACTCAGTAAGCGACGTTGAAGTCGACGTCGACGTCGTTGGGATTGAAGTTGAAGTTGATGTCGCTGCCATTGCAACAATCTGCAAACATGTTGCATACTTTTATGCGTGATGCAAGTTTTTAGCCAAGTTGAAGTGGCCTCGGCGTGGGCGTGCGTGAGGACGTGGCAACGGGATTTGCTGTTACCAACTGGCATAAGACCACATAAGTTCTGCAGTAGTTAAGCACTCGCTGGGCCAATATTTAATATAAGCCTGATGAAATAATTAATTAATAAAAAAAAAACACATTCTTTTAACAGGAAACGGCATTTAAAATTTGTGTGGGCTATTTTTGATATATTTATATTTATATGCTCCAAATTATAAGTCTTCATTTAAGAATTTCACAATAATAATATTTCAAACGTCGTCCCTTTGCAAATTGACAAATTTGTATGTGCACATATTTATGGAAAAATTGACAAATAGATACCAATAATAACAAAAGGAACAACGACAATGAATAACAACAAAAATATTCCATGATAACAAAATTGTATAAAAAATTGATGATGTTCGAGAATATCTTGAGAAATTGCGCATCATCAACATTGACATCGTCATCGAGATCAAAGGCGCTTCAGCGGCAACTAGTTTATTGTCGAGCACGCACACGCCACGCCCAATTGTGCTGCCCCCACCTATTTCACATAGTAATATTGTTGCAATGACAATACATTAAATATTGACAGCAACTTGAGGATGAAGAGTGAAGAAAATATAAAGAAATTGTTTTGCGGGCAAACTTGTCTGTTATATTTTCTTTTTCTTTTATTTATTTTTTTTTATTATTTTTCATTTTCTTCGCCCCGTGGCACATTCAATTTATCTTGTGAATAATTCACATTCATAGCTGAAGCGAGACGTTTGTCCAGGTGAAATCAATTGAAACCCAAATGACAACGTATTTTACAATTGGTAATCAAATTAAGGTGCTCAAAAGTTGTTGATTATTTCTCTATGGGGATACAATGCCAAGAATTTGCCAAATCAATTGAATGGAACTGAATTGAATGGAATTGAATTGAATTCCATGCATATGAGTTAGAACTTGTGCAAATACTTTTACCAGCAAACATTTCAACAACGGATAGTTTATTTTGTATAGTTATTTCTGTATATTTGATATACATATATATTTCTAGCTGCCCTTTATGCTTACATTTTAATTACACATTTCACATTACCAAATCGTGCTTGTAGTTTTTAATCCACTATCAATTGAATTGTTAAGCGAATTTTTTGCTTTGCCATTGTTTATGTTCTATTAATTATGTGGCACATAGACACAAACTGATTTTTTTCCCTTTCCATTAACACTGCCTAAATAATATTCTTTTATATATGCTTGTATGTTTGTATATATATGTATCTGGTCGTGTGCAATTAATACAGATTTTATGGGCTTATCTTTTTTCAAAATGTTAATTGCTCATTTTTTACGTACACTTTCTCTATTGATAATTTTATTGTTCATTGATTTTTTTTTTTCTTTCCAACAATTTAATGAGCTGTCAATTGCTGTTACTTTTGACATCTCAATTTTAATTCGATGCAGCATATGCATGAATTTGTGAAACGATTATCCTCTAATCTGTTTCATTAGCTCTGAAAACGATATTAAATACATAGACGTCATATTTAGTAAATGGTTAAATTATAAGCTACAAAAGCCAAATTATTAAATAAATATATGGTTTATATTCGAATTATATGCATTTAGATTATAATTTTAACATCAAAAAATGTTTTCTTACTGTTTTTTTACTGAAAACATTAATTAACTTTCTTCTTGTTAAGCCTTATACTTATTTTCAACAAAATGCTGCTACTATCTTAAACACTCTCGTAGACTACATCTTTGTAATATTATTACAACATAGTCTCCAAAAACAGGCAGTACAAATCGCTATGCATTTTAAAGCGTTTTTTATGGTGCGTTATTCAAATTCAATTTGCTGCCTTTGTTGTGGATTCAAGCTTGGGGTTGGAGAACGAAGCACACTAAAATTGTAAGAAAGTAACAGAGCAGCGATGTTATGCATATGCCCCATTGAGTAAGGACAAATCATTGAGCATGGAGAGGGCGTGCGGTGGGCGGTGAGGTTGCACACATAAAATAATGCGTACTGGCAAAGTAAACTGCAGAGAAACTGAGAGAGAAAATAATATGACAAACATCAATAAACTCAACAATAAAATGCTTGGCCTGAAGAAGTAAATGGAGGAAGACGCATGCATAAAACGCACTGTCCTTGGCCGTAAAAGGGAAATATACACATACATACACACACACACACACAAACAAAATACACTCACAGTTTGTATCAGAATGTTGTTAAAGCTTAAGGAAATTGTTGTAAATTTGTGTATATATCAAAGAGAAACCGATGTGGATGCGTGGGCTGGAACTGTGAGGCACATATAATTATGCAAACTAATTAAAATACTCATACGATGCGTTTGCCGTTGCCATTGCCATCCCCAGCAGCTTCGCATGCCTCTTCGCCTTCGCATTTTGCCATTGCCTGCTGGCTGCTGTTCTCTGGCGCCCATTTTTAATTAACAGTAAGCGACCAGCGATGAGAGCGGGTAAAATAAGAGATAGCTAAGAAGGATGCCTCGGTGGCAGCCTGAAAGGAAGAAGATGAGATAGGTAGCTGAGAGATATGGTATACATATATACAATACATACACATATGGCAACTGGGGGATAGGGCAAACAAAAATGAAAGACACTCACTTCCGCTTGACATGTTGTTGGAATGTTTTGCACATGCATTTGACTCGACTCAACAACTGTGGGTATGTGTGTGTATGTGTGTGTGAGCCAGTGTGTAACTGTGTGCTGCACAAATATAACCGCAAAGACACAAATATAGTTGCATACTTTCGAGCGCCTACTCACAAATGTAAGCCGAGCACAGCGAAAAACGAGATGATCCTAAGAGGCAACAGCCAACAGCCAACAGCAGCGGCTTCTGCTAATAACTTTTTTTCTGCATACACTTGCAAAATATTTCTGTCTACCAGGCGTTAATGAATTAAAAAAATAAAATTGTTAAAATACCTTTCATTTTTTAAGATGACTTTAATATTTATTAGCGCTGTAAACATAAATTGCTTGCTGGCGTTTAAATTGGAGGTGATTTTAAATTAAATACTTTAAGTTTAAAGAATAGAAATTACTGATGGATCGATTAGTTGGTGATTACAGAAAATAAATTTGAAATAATATATGCCCTGTCGTAGCTTACTTTGTATATGCTAATCTGATCTGAGTGCAGTGTTAAAATAACATTATTATTTGGTTTGCATTCAATTTAAGCATTCGTTTTTTATTCGTAGCTAAAAAAATAAACTCGAATAAATAATGAACTTTTTAGTTTATCGAAGAAAGCTATTTTTAGTTTAATTATCATTAACTTGTATAAAAATTGCGAAGTTCTAATTTAAATTTAATAATTATCTGCAATAAATCATTTGTATCTGCATTTATGTTACAGGTCTATAAGAGTTTATATTAATAACGGATGATTCTTCGACTTTTCTTCGCAAAAATCCCTTTTGCATTTCGAAATTATGACAAATTCATTACCTCCTGCCACATTCTGTTGCAGTGTATCATTTGATTCCCCAGTTGGCCCGTCTAAGCCCCAAAAAGTCAGCAACACGTTGCCTCTAATGATATGACTAACGTTGACAGCACGTCATTCGCATTCAGATTGTCTGTTTGTGGGCGTGTGTATCTATGTGTTTTTGCGTGTGTGTGTGTGTGTGTGCTAGTGTGTATTCTGTTTTGGGAATAAATTGTTAATTATTATTTGAAAAGAGTTACAGCGCATTTTCACTGTGTTGATGAGGCCCAGGCTCAGGACCAGGCCCAAGCCCAGGCCCACGGCCAGACCAAACCATAGACCCAGGGCTCGGGTAAAGTCTACTGGCGCTTTCGCTTTTATGCGCGGTTCTCGGGATTGCGGCGTCAGGGCTTTTGTGAGATAGTGCGGTTGGCTGCCCGGCCTCAGTTGCATGCACATTTGAATCTAAATTTCTATGGTACGGGGCGGTCTAAATTAACATTCGTTCCGTCCCAGGATCTGTGCATTAATGTGCCCTCAATTCTCCCCATATGCGTGTGCTTATTTCGAATGCGCATTACAACAGCAACTGCAACAACTTTTGCACTTTTGTTGTGTCAATTGAAATGCAACAGAATCAGGAGCCCGGGTTGTGAGGGTGGGGGGGTGGCCTGGATAGAGTTTGTACCGCTGCTGTTGGTAAATTAAAAAGCGTCGCTTACATGGCGTATGTGTAATATTTTTATTACACTTGCCTCCTAATTAGGCAAGTCAGCTGTCAGTTTGTCAGCTAGCCTGTGCATGTCAACTGAGCCGCTGTGTGGTACCTCAGATCCGCATCTGCCTCTTTCTCTGTTCATGTCTGTGGCTCTTGCTCGTGATTTACATTTGCATTTTCATTTGCGTTCAACTAATTTGCACGGTTTCTTTTCAGCTGGTGATTAATTTGCTGTGTATTTGGGCCAAGCGGGCATTGCAGCCTTGTGGAACAGTTGTCATAGACTTTTGTTAGCATCTGCTTTTACAAAGCAAGAATATGTCCAACGGGTGTGCGTTGAGAAGGCATCTGATAAAAGATCATGTGACACAATTAGAAAATTAAGAAGTCCAATTTGAAGACAAGTAGAGCAGAAATGGCGAAAAAGTTCATAAAAGTTCATTTGTTTACATCAGCAAGTAGTGAATAAAAACTTTAAGATCCCATTCAAATTTGAATTGTTTGATAAACTAGATATGATAAAATTCTTAAGATATTCAATATAAATATTATTTTATCTAAGCTAAATTTATTTTCTCTCAAATATGATATTAAAATAGTTTACATTAGATAGATTAGATGTTCTTAAATATTAGATTATATATATTTCATCAATATTTTTATACTATATACAGATATTATTTATTTCATAATTATATTATTGAAGTGGTGTTACCATTGCTTAGAGTATTTTAGTTAGAGAAATGTCTGTCTAATTTGATGGAATCCAATTTACTAAATTCATATAGAAGTTCGGTGTACATTTGTCAACTTGGATCTTACATTTGAGTTCCACCTAGTAAACTACACATACATATATCTTCTCTCCTGTGCGAATAAGTTTGAAAGTTAAATCCTCTACATGATTTTGCAATTCCACAACTCCAAAATTACCACGAAAATCGATTTGAATTCAATTTGTTTGATTGCCGTCGCGTTTAGATCAAACGAACTAAATGCCAGCCACGTTCAAAACTAACACACGCACACACACAAAAGCAGCCCAGTCACACACAGTTCACACACACACACACACACACACACACACAGGCTGTTATGGTTGCAATCACGAAAATGGCCGGGCAATAATTGCGCGTGTCGTTGGCTGCAAACTGGAACTGTTTCTACCTGTTTCACATGCGAAATTAGCTTAAAATGTCTGACGCTAATGTGCAAACAGCCCCAAGCCCTTGATACCACCCGCCACAAGCCGCACCTCGGGGCACAGCACACTTCCGCACCCCAAACTTCCCGTCCTTGTAGCCATTAATGCCTTTTGATCTGCACCGAAAAAGAGAGCCAGCAAACTTTTTAACGTACGTGTCTGTGCCATGCTGAGAAGCATCCATGTAGAACACACACACACACACACACAGAGGCGACAGGTCTCTTCACGCTGTTTGGTCTTCTGTTTCTATAGCTGACATCTCAGCAGCCGGAGCAGGTAACTTTCAATTGAACGCATTGCACAGGCCAACAAGTGAATTTTAGCCAACCAAAGCCGTGAAAAAGATACTGCAAATAATGTAGCGTAGCATATGTAATACACCAAACGTTGGGTTCTTTAAATATTTAATGTACTAGATTAACAATTATATACGATTTCAGTAATTTCTTTTTTATTCTCTACGAAAATAATAATAAAATACAGGCAAATAGAAGAAAACGAAAAGGGTCAGTAAGAAGTAAGATAAAAAAAAGAGCTGGGATGAAAACAGATTTGACAACGAATGAAAATATAAAAAGAGGAATTATGTACAAAACAACTTTATGTGCAAAGAAATATATTATGCACTGTACTGAAACTCAAGGCCTTCAGTAAGTGTATTTTCAATTTTACCTACAATAGATAAATTCATATCGTGCTTTTATTACCAATGCCGGCTTTATTATGGCCGTTTAGCGATTTTTTATGTCCTGAACTGTGGAACTATGGGCTGTCTGTCGACTGCGCATTTTATTGCATTGCATAACGCGCTGCGGAGGTAGGGGACCGGTTAGAGAAGGCTAGCGTAACGGGGTCTCTGTTGCTCTGTTGGCTTTTTGAAAACCATAAAAATCGAATGACGGCGGTCGACGCAAAACAAATCGATTTGTTAAATTGCAGTGCAAAGTGCGGGAGCATTCCGTAGGTTGGTGGCAAAAAGTAATGGTAGAGGGGGACAAAAGGCTCACACCCACGCAATTGTCCTGTCTTTATGTCCTTGTCCATTTGCATGAACAGTCTGCTGTATCTATTGAAAGCTTCAGAGCTATTCAATGATCCATATCATTTATTAAGTTACCTTATAATTTTATTTATATACTTGTTATCTTCTTATTTTCAAATATCATACAAAAACAAAAAAAAACGTTCATAAATAAATAAATTGTTTAGTCTTAAATGTGAATATCGTATTCAAAAGCTGAAACCCTTGTGAAATCTGTTCGTTTCTGCCAGAGTTATGTGCATGGCAAATGGGAAAAGGGACTGCACTATTTTGCGGTTTGGTGGTTCGATTGTTGCGCTGGGCGGTTGCACGGACCACTAAGTGCAATTTTACAATGCAATATTTACTTTTGGTTTTTCAAATTTATCCTCATATCGGCACATTTATGTTAATCTTAATGAATAATAATAAGCATTGAACTCACCAATAAGTGGTATTTGTCAGCTAGATTTAAATAACAAAGTACTCATTTTGTGGGCTTTTTTGACTTTTTAACTTTTAAGGCCATTTACAATTTCTGTATAATTCTTTGTGTGATTTAAATCAACTTGTGAGCAATAAGTTTATTTACGATTTGGGAGCTTAAAATTCTAGTTTCAAATAGAAGCTGCCAGTTACATGCCATTTGTGCCTTGTCTCTGTGTCAGCGCTCGACCACAGAAACCAACTCATTTATTCATGAAAATCTTGTGGCAGTACAGAAAGGAACCTGTACACCGTATCCTTTTCATTTTTGTCCAACCACAAAACACATTTCATTTTAAAAATCCGTAAATTAACTATTTGCAACAAAACCAAAAAAAAAAAGAAAACTTAATCGAGAAAATGAAAATGATGAAAATGCAACTAATTCCTGGCGGCTTATGATTATTAGCCAAGCCCATCCGTTACATTCTCTATTCTTCGTCCCTCTCCATCCTCGTTCTTGTTATAATTTTTATTTTATTTTGTTAGTAGATATTTAATACAACAGCCCTGAGAGCCAAAGATTAGCCTTCAACGTCGCTCAGCTGTATATCATTTAATTTTGCGGTAAGCTTAAAATCCAAGCTATTTCAATCCATTACCTCACCGTCCCTCTCTCCAAGAGCACAAAACAAAAATATGAATAAAACGCAAAGCATCTCAAAAGGTATACGAATATAGTTTGAATAGCATTCGTTCAAGGTTGAAATGCGAACTGCCTGAGATTCCATGCGTATTTCTTTTCTGTGGGGTCTTTTGTGTGTGTTCATCCTACTGCTGAGAGGTCAGAAAAAGGGCTGACGAATTTATAAATTGTGGGCTTAGTATGGGTGTATTTTAATTATAGACGAGTTGCCTTCCCTTAAATTTGGTTTTGCGAGTCTCTCTCTTAAACACTTGTTGAAACATGAAACTTGTGCCTGAACTAGGCCTTAACTGGCAGACAAACCGCATTAACAATGCCATTCAAACTGCATAAATCAGCATTCAAATTAGAAATTAGCCAAAAATACAACGGCAAGCCAACTGCGTCCAGATTCGAGAATCATTCAGACTAAACTCTAGAACAGCTTCTTGAGGTAACTCCAGTTTCATTTATTTCTGTCGCTTTCGCCCTTGCTCACTCTCTGCTGTGTGTCTGTTTTGTGTCTGCAACTCATTCGTGGCACACTCGTCAGCGCACTCATTATTAGGCTCAAGTGCAAATTAGTGTGTTTGTTAGTAGGTTATTAAGTTCTCCTGAGCCTCCTTACACACCACCTATCCTACCCTTCACTCCCTGCGCATCCCGTTCCTCTTTTGTTATGCTAACGAAATGAGTTTCTGGCAGTACGAAAATGTTTGCTGGCTTGTTTGTCTGCACAGTAAAACTTGAGTATACAAATTTCATTTCATTGTTTTTCGAGTGCACTCACAGCTCTCAAAAAAAACAACAACAGCAAGTATAAGCGAGTGCTAATGCTGCTGCTGTGTGGGCGTTCATTTTGTTCTGTGTGGGCGTGGCATTCGCACTGTTCATTGTACTTGAATAGTTTTTCCCATCAGCGTCATCGTCGAATGAGCAAAGTTTATGCAATTAACATGAAAATACACAAGCCCACATACACACCTAAAAAGAGACCAAAACATCTGACACAGATAATGCGGAAAAATTGTGCTGCTTACTTTTCGGAGAGATTCGCATAAAAAATGAAATAAAATCAATTAAGGCAGCAAACTGGAAGTTGCCATAACGATCATAATGAAAAAGTCTGCATAAAATAACCTTAATTATGGTTTACATCCGTTCACACAAAGCTCTCCTCACGTAGCCCGCAAAGCAAGCAAAACAATTTGAAAACAAACGCAGGGCATAATAAAAATTCAATCAGTCCACTTGGAAAAAACAAAAACAAATGACAGAAAAGTACTGACCCAAAACACTCAACAAGCCACCAAAATGACATTAATTTACACATCAACGAAGCGAAAACGCGAGAGGCGGGCGGGCGGGCGGGCGTGAGTTAAAAAGGAGAAGGCGGCAACAGGACGTTGCACAAGGAAGTGTTCGAGGAGCGGCTGACCAGATGACAAAGCGCGTAATAAAAGGCAATAAAAAAGGGGCCAGGCGCAAAAAATATAAATAACACAACATTTTTTAAGCGATTACAGAAATGATGGAAAATGCGATAAGGTTACAAAAAATAATGCCAAGAGCGGTTAAATGCAAAAAGGCTAAATTATTTGAAACAATATTTAAGCTTCTTAAGTCTAGCAATAAGAGAAGTGAATATCTAAAGAATTTTAAAAAGACATCTTATTAATAAATGGTTTGTTGTTGCATATACAAAATAATTCAGTTGTTTCTTTACTAAGGAAGCTTTGAACTTCTGTGGAAATTCAAAATAAATGTAAATATATTTTTGAGCGAACAAATTCTTCAAAGCAATTGCTACAACATATCCACATATCGTTGAGACATAATAATATAATTTCTCAGAGACTCAGACTCAGAGCTAAGCTTGCACGGATTGAAACAATGACTGTGTGAAAGTCGTTGTATAGTGCATAAATCCTGACCTAGCGGGACTTAAGATAAAGTAAGGTTTACCCGCTTTCATGACTAGAAAAGAGCTAGAGACTACAATGTCGCAACAGTGGCTAAGCAGACTGTGAAAACTGCTTAAGTGAATGTTGAAGGAAATCCAGTGCAGGATATAAGACTATGCAGAGAAACAGGCAGGCAGGCATTTACAGGACTGGTCTGGCCATAACCGCCAAGACAAGCAAATCAAGCAACTGCCACTAATCACAAAGGCGAGCCGCAAGGCGAACGAACAAACAAAATGGCGAACAGCTGCCCCAGTAGAAACTGAGCATGTATGTGTATGTGTGCTGGATTGTGTGTTGGTGTGTAAGCAAGTTTGCCTGGGTATATGCATAATTGAATTTGATAGCCCAAAAGATTGTTATTGCTAGAGATTTGTGTGGTAAGCGTGTCGAGAGCTGAGTGAGTTCTCCAACAGCTGCTGCTACTACTTTAGCCCTTGCTGATGCTTCTTCTTCTTCTTATTATTATTTTTGAGCTCTATTTACTTTGTGGCAGGCGCAGCTAAATACAAATATTTTCCAAGCCTTTGCCAGAAATGAAATTAATGCGAGGCAACTCATCCGATATATCCACAGCTACTTTACATCTTAAATTTATCAACTTGACGACAGTTTGTTCTCCGTATCCGTGTAAAAATAAATGAACTTCTGGGCTTCGACACACATACACACAAAATACATCCGCATACAATTAATCAGAGAGCATTAATTATTGTAGATTTAAATTTACAGTGTATGGTCGAGGTGGTAGAGTGTGTTGGGTACACGCAATGCCGGAAATTAAACATACGCCATGCAGGCAAAAAAAGGACGGAAGTATATTGTTATGCAGTAAATGTACGTAGAAGAGCAAGGCCAAACTGGTAAAACTATGCAAAAGAAAGCGTTGTTACTAAGAACAACAAAATTTTAATATTTAAATACGACGAACTGCTCATGAGGAGGCAACAACACATGAACACTACTAAAATGTAAGCAAATGCGCAGTGAAAACAAGATGGAAAATGCTCTGAAAGGTTGATAGGCTTAAATATATCCTGTAAAGAAAGGCATGCAAGGCATGTATTGGTAGTTTATTTGTTTTATATAATCATTCTAATTGAAGAAAATTGTGAAATATATATTTTATTATATTTATAAATACGTCTAAGTAGGCGCACAATAATAATTATTGCAAATTGTTAATAGTTAAACTGAATAACTCGATAATATTTTTCTAACAAAGAATAATATTACATGTGTCATTGGAATATTAACAGAATACTTAAATGATGGTAGCATCCAATGATTAATTTTAATAAGAAAAAAAAGTTAGAAATATAAATTTTGCTAGCTTTTATATATATAAATTACTGCAAATTGCAGTTTCTGAGCATTTCCCGTTACATTTGCAGTCTGAAGGCACAATCCCTTCCACAACAAACCACTCGTAGCTACACACATATTAAAATATATGCGAAATTCGTTGCTGGCAACGAAAATTTTAATTTATACAATTTTTAGCTGTGTGACTTCCTGTTGTAAAATGCAGTTCTATGTGCAGAGAGCGAAGTTTGCACAACTTGTTTATGATTTCATGTCAAATACGTGGTAAAGTGGCTGACTGCAGGCTGGCTACCAGTCCTAGCTTCTTTTTTATTTTTGGGTTAACGGGGGGGAGGGAGGGGGGGGCGGAGTTTGAGGGGTCGTGACACGAAGTCGAAAGGCCTTGGCGACACCAGTCGTAATATCTACAAGTGGAACTTGTACTAAAAACACGCCCCTATTTGGCGCTAGAAAACTTTATGATTTACTATGTGCAAAGAGGATTCGTTTGCTGTTGCTGCAGCGTGGCATGTTTGCCATCTTCTCTTGCCATGCCTTAAAGCAACTGCAAGTGCAAGTTTATGCTGCATTTTATTCAACGGATGTTCAACTTTCTGTTGATTACATTAATATTGTGTATATTGTTAGGGATATGAAAGCGTATATTGTTTACAATGTAATTAGTCAGTACATATTATTTAAGCATTCTCCAAAGAAATACATTAGGTTAGATTAGGTTGGACGTTCGATGGCTAATAGAGCCAAATCAAACTGTTATTAATTAATCTATGTGTAGAAAAGTCGCCCGATTTCACTAATTTAACTACTTAATATATGAATACAGACTATGAAAGTGATATATTCTTCATTTCTGAATACACTTTCTAATACAAATAAAATTGCATTACTTCCACTGTTTATTTGAATTCAAATCAAATATTAATTTAATAATACTTCCTTTGTATTATATATAGAATGATTATTTTGTTGGCTTTTATTGCATAACATTTTGCACTTACAATACAATTTTTATTAAACTTACTTATTAATTGTTTAAGATTTATTCGGGTATCTCAACTCTGCCCACTTAAATTCACTTTTGCCGAACCTTAAAGTACAACAAATTTCAACTTGATATGTGAAGAATTTACAATTGCAGTTAAAGTGTTGGACTTATATTTTTAACAGTTACAGGCGAACAGCCAAAACTCACACACACACACATTCGTTCAGACAACTTTGTGGCATGCAGCTGCATTAAACCGGCACACAAACCACCACATAACCCATCACACTCCCTCCCCCTTCGTTCACTCTCACAAAACGCGACTTCAAACCAAACACTTTGCATATATGTGTTCTCAGCATAAATGCATTTAAAATATATAAAAACGCGAGTGCAAAATAAAAAAAAAAAATAAATAAAAAAGTGTGAAAAAGAGAAGAAAAATCTTTCATGCCTTTCATGCGCCTGAAAGCACGCTTCAGTATAATTTGCGGTCATGTTCATTGATCTCCTGGGAAGCATTAAAATTTAATGATTTATATTATGGAAACCATTTGGGAGAGTTGCGGGGCCACCTCCACTGGGCGCTAGGCAAATGAATTTATGTAATGTCTCTGCTGCGACGTGCTTTAAGGGGTTAACATTATGAAATTAACAACAATTTGACTTATACGCGGGCGTAAATGCCAACACGCACACAAACAAACACTGGCACATACAGACACACACACACAGAGAGGACAATATCTGGGCCCAAAAGTATGCTAAGCAACCGAAACGACGGCAGTAAAAGTCATAACTCAGCTAGGGAAACTTGGCGAAAGGTAGTGAGAAATGTGAGTTTGGCCCCCGCAACTGCAACTATTAATCAGGCTTTAATTGTTTTGCGTGTATGTGTGTGTGTGTGTATGTTGGATACATTTGTGTGTAGGGCAAAAGGACAGACAGACAAACAGAGAAACACAGAAGGAGAGAAACACACACGCGCTCGGTTGAGGCCCATGCATCATGCGGCCGAAATCTTATTGTAATCTCTGGCATTTGTCTGGATTTTTCGTAAAGTCTTTGAATAGATTTATGCGCCTTTGACAGGCACAAGATGTGAGCTGGTGTCTGTGTACCAAGCAGCTTAAAGTATCTTAAAGATATGCTACTGCCAACAACATGAATAAAAACGTTCAAAACTTTTTGATATTAGGCTGCAACTAAAAAGTGATGAGAATTAAAAAAGGGTATGTAAAATGGATTTGATAAATTCAAATGTTTCATTAACTGAAGTTACCGCCTTAAAAAATGCATAGCTTCACCATACAGATCTTTACAAAAATGTGACGTGTAAAAACAAAATAGTTCAAAAAATTTTCCAAAATTATTTTATTTAAATAATCGATGTCTTATGGAATTCTTTTTTAGTCATATATTTCTTTTGTATTATTTTTTAATGTATTCTGATAATTGAAATAATCGATAACATATAGTTTGATGTTTTGCCAACTCTATGTGATGCCCCATTTAGAAGGGGGCAATAATATTGCCCCAATCTGATATGCCAAATGCCAAACTCTATTTAAAGGCTTAAAAAAAAGCTACAAGTTTTAGTGCCTTCCGAAAACCCTGTGCTTGGTTGCTGTTGGCAACTCTCTGGCAGTGACAACAGCAAGCCCCTCCAACGTACAACACTGGCCCGAGAGTACTGGGTATACCCAGTGCAAGTTGAAGTGGTTTTTGCGCTGTGGTTGCGCAATCGTCTGTATGAGTGTTGGGCTCTTTTGCTTGCTCTGTATTTCTGTTCTTTTTTTTTTGTTTCTATGTCTGCACATGCTGCGGTCAAGGGTTGTGTTGGTGTTGCCAAAGTGTTGCCATATATTCTAAATATGTTGGTTGCTTGTTCGGTACGCCAATGACCAGTTGGTTATGGCCACTTGGCTGGCTAGCTGTTGGGGTTGGAGATTTGGGGGAATCCACATAAAAGTGGACAGTTAAACGCAAAAGCAGGCTCTAAAATCCACTTGGCAACTAAATGCGTGATTTATACCACAACTAAGATAACAGCAGGCAAAATGTAAAATGGACTTTGAGGTAGGGCAAAGAAACCAAAAATTCAATGTTTAAAATAAACCCAAATTTTTGTTTGTTATCACTGACATACTTAAAGCTTGTTTCGCTCGCGTCAGATAACTAGCTCAATATATATATTTATATATAAAAAAACACTTGCACTGAAACCAAGGAAGTGCATACTTAAATTATTTCTAAAATTATATTAATATTTTTTAATTGCTGCTGATGATACTTCATTCAAAAATATTAAGAAATATATTTTTGAATACTGTTTGAGCATTGATCTCAACGGTTTTCAAATTTCAATTGCATTCCCTGCTATCAGTCATGTGAATTGGGACTTAGCATTGATTTTTAAATACTACAAATTATTTCAACAAATATATTAAATCATTTAATTTGCTTTGCTACAAATTGAACTGTCTGCATTTAACGGCGTCTGGGAAAATATTTGACTATGCCAAAATAATTAATAATATTCGCCCAATAGCAACAATAAAACAGAAGAAATTTCTTGAAATTTTCAGTTTGTCGAATAGACATAAAGAAAACATTAAGCTTTGGTGTCTGGCAATTCCATTTTTTTTTTGCCTGGGATTTCTGCCGTTTTATGATTTTATTTAGCGTGTTTATCTCGTGCACAGATTCACATGCTCACATATATAAATGTTTTGGTTTTGTTTGTTTGCCAACTGTCTGGCCCTTACCAACTTTCCCTTTCCCCTCATCCTACAAGCGACCGTTTCTGTTTCTGATTATTTATGCGCACAAAACAAATAAAATTTTGCCCCATTGGCCATAGGCAGACAGTCTAAGCGATCCACTACAAAAATACACACTCTGAACCAATAGAGCTGAAATTTTTATTACAACACTGACTTCAATTGTTTTGACTTCTTAAATGGGTATAATGCTTTATAATAAAAACCATTGAAGACATCAACAAAAAAAAGAAAAGAAGAGATTATTATCTTTGTGGTGCCGAAAATTAAATTTAGCCAACAATTTAAATACCCTTCACATTCATATTCTTCTAAAAAAAATCAATACCTATAAGCTCGGCGGAATTTTCCAAAAAGCTAAGTACTTTGACAGATGATAGAACGGGTATAGCATACGAATAAAAAAATATTTTAAAATTCGAAACTGTCAGCTTTTGATAGTTGTCTACATAATGTCAAATGTAAGTAATATACCAGCAAATGAAATGTTTTTAGCTGAACTGCTCTTTCCCTAAACAAGTAGCATACAATGACTGGTAGACATTCTCAATTTGTAAGCACGTGAAAGAAGCAGACCCTTTCTGTTAACATGCCACGCCTTCTTTGTGTATGCTAAAATATGTACTCATTACATTGAACTAGGTTACAAATATGCAAACCATGCTAAGCAAAAATTGGATCTCTGCTTGTCTTGTACAAAGTTGAGTCGAGGTTGATGAAGAGGTTGGTACGTGAAACGGGACAGAGGAAATGGAAAACAAAGGCGAAAACCTTTCACCTACAACAAGGCTATTGAGGTTTGGGGCATACACAAAACACTAAACAATGGCGCTCATCAGCAGAAGAAGCGCAATGAAAATTGGAAAATTCTCTTATTGCCGATGCAAAAAGAAATAGAAAATAGAATTGGAAAGAAAAGAAAATGTTTTTCACAGAGGGCAGACATCATCAATGCCTGTTTCCAGCAGTCCCAAGTCCTTAATAGCTTACCTGCCAACTTTCCGTGCCTCTATCTCTGTGAGTGTGTGTGTGTGTATGTATGTGTGTGTGTAGAGAGTGCGTGTGTTTGTGTGTGGGCGTTAACGTGCCTATGAATGTCTTCGACCTGGTTTGTGGTTGCATTTTTTTATTTTCACTTGCATGCCATGCTAAATTGTAAAAACAAGAAAATCAAACTTCAGTTTAACGTATGACTGGTTCTCCATCGAGCTTCTTGAGATTGGGCAAGCGGCGTATTGCCTCGGTAACAAAGACAGCCGCATCCATGTTTTCATTCAAAGGATTGCCCACAAACGTAATATCGATCAGGTTCGGTGGCACACCCATTCGTACAAACTCGGACCAGTCCTTAACCATATTTTGCGATATATACAATACTTTTAGGGCTTTCATCGCCTCAATAGGCTTGATTTTCTCTATATTGTTGTAGCTAACCCAAAGCTCCTCCAGGATATCGGCGAGAACTTCAATGCCATTCAGACTCTTGAGATGATTGCGCGCCAGGCTCAAGATACGCAAATTTTTCATGCCCGAAATGCCGCTAATCTTCTCAATCATATTCGAGGACAAGCTCAACTTCTGGCACTCCACGAGGTTGCCGAGTGTTGCATCCATTTTCTCAATGGGCGGATACTGAAACTGCAAGCCAATTTCTACAGCCGATATTGCCTCCTGCTTGTTGCGATCCTCCCAGCGAGCTAAAGCTTCCTTAATTGTTGTTGGCTTTGCCATTTTTATTTAGGATTGTTAAAAATTGTTTATGTACTTTAATTATAAGTGTCGATTGTGCTTGTAACACAAACAATCTGTGATGAAGAACAGACAACCAGCTTGAGTAATGATTTAGTTTTAGTAGCTTACTTTTTAGTAGCTTATTTTAAGCTGGTTCAGAAAGTGCTACAATATTGAAAATCTATCATTGTAATTGTGAAAAGTTGACTCTTAACTAATAATTATTTATTATTTAACTTATATATGAATATCCACATAAATATATGTATGTACTTATGAGTAAATTTGTATATATGTATTTAATTTTTCTTTTTTAAGCAAAGCATAAAATCTTGAGGCTTAAATATTTAATCAATAAAAATGTACGTATGGAAAAATATTGTAAATAATAGTTAGTGCTTTGTATTATATTTCTAGATAAACACAATTTTGTTTGTATTTGTGTTGGTAGCAAACGAAATATGAATCTGAATTTTAAAAGGCTTAAAACTGTGTACAAAATATGGCCGAAATACAATATGCTACAAGATTCAAAAACAAAGCTATTGTCCAGGTAGTTGAACTCTTTTTTAGAAAATAAGAGCTAACCGGCATCTTATTACATTCGCTTTAAGGCCTGAAGGGAGTCCTGTGCTGTGGGTATAGTCTCTATTTGCCCCCTTCAGCCTCTGCTGTTTCTCTCACACACACGTACACACATACACCATCTAAATGTAATTTATTTATTTCCCTCCATGTTTACTCGGCTTTTGGCTGCTCCCCAAGCTCCGTCTGGCACACGCTGATAACTTCATTGGCAATGCCTTTTGTTTGAGTCTGGTTTAGGGGCTGGCATAGGGGTATTTTTGGGCTCGGGTTCGTTGCGACTCCACAGCTACCATATGCCACATAACCGTCTGCGCTTTTTTTAAGGTTGTCTTTTTTTGTCATGTTCGCCCTGTGTGTAGCTGGGTGTATGTGTGTGCTGTGCAAGGACCCCTAGGGAGTTTATTACACATATTTGAGGTGATAATACAGTTTGTTTTGCCCTTTGAGACCGTGGTCGGGGTAACTGCCGTCTGTTGCCGTTTGTCGAACAATAATTTAATTTTAGTATTTTTTTATTCGAACTTTAAATTGTGGCATTTTTATTTAAATATTTGTTAGCAGCTGTTATCGCACAATTTGCAACATACAAATTTTTAATTTATTGATGCGGCTCAAAAATGGTAATAAATATTAAAAAACTGGTGTTACACATTCCCATATGGCGTACGTTTTTGATAATCGTCCAGAAATTTGCCAAAACATATTTGACCTTTTTCTGTATTTTTCTTTTACATTTTTTCCGTGTACCAAATGAAATTTGTTCGCTCATAAATTGCGTGCTCAATGCGGCAGAACTGACAAAAAGAGAAATAGAGAGAGAGAGAGAGAGAGAGAGAGAGAGAGAGCGACAGAGAGAGGGAGAAGATATGTGGCAAATTTGACCGAAAACATAGTTGAAATGCGTACAAAGTCTTATTTATGAATACGGTGGGCCAGTTTGGGACGCTAATAGGTGTAAGCAAATAGCCTGCCTTCAGGCAACTGAATGCGAAGAGATACTGGTGGTACTGCACTGAACATTATAAGAACATCAAGAAATTGTACAATGCATATTTCACAAAAATCTAACTATATAACTAATTGTAGGAAACTTTCGACAAGGAAAGAGGAAAATCGTTTAAGGAAATATATTGTTCATACTGCAAAATTCATTAAATAATAAGAGCTGGCAACTAAGCAGTTCCGCAACCAAAATGAACATTTCAACAATTAAACAATGTTGGCTGGAGATGTGAAGGGGGATGTTTTGCGTCGAGCCCAGCTAGAAGCGTCCCAAATGGACACATGCATTATCACTTACACGGAACAAACATATGAAACCGGGCAGAAGCTTTATTTTCCTCACTCTCTCCCATGCTCTGTACGAGTGTGTGTGTGCGTGTGTGTGTATATATGTGTGTGTGTGTGTGGTAGCCCGAGAAGCCACAACATGTCCTGTCATGCAGCGCAGGACGTTGCGCAGCGGTAACATGCGGTAAACGTTACAGTTGTTGACAGTCGTGCTTGTACTGTTTAGGTTCAGTTAACAAGCGAGAGGCGACACAGCCAGAAAAATGCTGCACAACCAACTTAGGGGAGTGGAGCAAAGTGTGAGTAACGGAACTGAGGAGCCATCATCTTTCTGGTACGCAATCAGTTAAATGAATTAAAGTGGACTGTGTAGTATAGCTAAATGCCGCACTATCTTTCATAGTTTTAATATTATGTTGTTGAAATCTTTTCCAATCTGTCTCTGTCTTTGGCTCTCTATTAAAATATTAAATGTTTTAATTATTACTATTTGGTAGTCTTATGCACTTATACACAGAAAGTTTGAGTCTGTTTTGCCCCCTTCTGAGCCTATAGGTCTTCCAACAGCTCTTATTGTGGCAAAAATTTAAGAATTTTTGTCATATTTCAATATTTTCCGAGCTTAAGACATGTTTGCATTTTCATTCATATGTACAATTTTAATTAATTATTCAAAGTTATGTACAAACCCTAACTAAGACTTTCCAAGTCTGTGTTTAGCACACATATTCACTTTGTTAAGTGAATAGCTATGCATTTCAAGCTTCTCCAGTTTTGCAAAATACTTCTAAGTATATCGCTCTGCATCCATTTGCACGGCTCACTTAAGGCAGCTAAACTTTTCTTTTACTTGAAGCAACTCGGCCATAAGTCACAAAATGCTGGCAAGTACACATTGTAACTGTTGTTGTTCTTGCCACTGCTGTCGTAAAACTTTTATGTACGAAAATATTTTTCCCTATAAAACACCTGGCCAAAGCAAAGCACCAACAAAAAAGTCACAGAGACGAGCGAAGGCGAGAAAATGTTGCATATTGAAAACTTTGCATTAAGCAAACAAATTGAGAGCGACTGAGAACCTGATAACGACTGCGAAATATACTTGACTATAAAAATTGTAGCTAGAAACTATTCTCAAGGTAGTCTCGTGCACATTGAGACCAAGAAAAAATCTTTACAAAGTCAAGCCAAGACTGGGAACCAACAAAGACTCACATGATTGGGTTAACTATCCTACGATTGAGCTTAATATTGTGTATTTGATTTTTTAAACTAAGACGGCAGTAAGGTTGATAATTATTAAAGCAATGTGCATGCCAATTAGGTCCTAATAAAATGTGCACATTGAACATTGTTTAAACTAAAATGATTTTCATAAGGGACAACTTGTTTGTCATAGCTTTGCAATAATCAAATGTATTTAAATATGCAAGAAAATCAGTCTATGATAAATTAAGATTTATTAATCCGATATAAGCCTTATAAATGAGTTAATGATATATAATGATAATTAGTATTGCTGTTTTTGACAAGTATTAGTAGATGCTTGATAAATATTTCTCATTTAAAATAATTTTAATACCGGCAAATAAGAATTGAACATTGTCAAAACGTTCAATTATACTACCATGTTGACATCTAACTACTCCAAACTAAGACGTTTTTATTTAGTTTGATACCTTTGAAGTTACACGTGTATATGTGTACTCGCTTCTGAGTATATTCTGAAGCATTTGTAAACAAGACTCAGTCCTAATTAAAAGCATATATCTGCATTGCGTGTCAATGTTTCTGGGAGTCAAGGAAATGGGGCAAAGCTACGTGGATGTAGGCTGTGGTCCTTGGTGCAAGCAGGCAACTCACGATTCGTAAATCAATAATATTGCAAGCGACTGCTTAGTTGGTCCAGGTAGGTATAGAGATTGCCCAATTTCTTGTGCACACAAACATCGACGGCAATCGAGTTTGAGTTACATAACCGCAAATAGACAGTAGGAACCGGTTGAGTCATCGAGTTGCAAGGAGCCCAAGAGCCAAGAGCTGGAGCACAGAGCCCAAGGAGCTGTGCTCAGGAAATTCACAAACAGTCTGACATTTATGATTGCTGCTAACAAAAGCTACGATGACTGCACTTGAAATTGATAATTACGATGCAAAATATTTGCCTATTGTCCCTGCACACAACATACTTGCACACACTTGTGCAGTTAATAATGTTGTACAGGGGAGTCTATTGCTCTGGGCTTATTGATTGCCTATTGCTCATTAAATGTGGATAACTGCCAAAGATAGGAGGAGCTGCTAATTGCTCTATCCTGGTTCGAAATTGTAAGCTAAGTAGAAGTCTGTGAGTAATAGCATTTGCTTTGCTCATTGTAAGAATTACTTGCGCTTTTGATATTCAAATTTGCATTGTCTCACAGATAACACAAACCATATCTATTTTTGAAAAATACCAAGTCTTTTGAGAATATTCAAACATTAAATATTAAATTCAATTAATTCGTGTGGGTATTTGAAGTGAAAGGCTTAACATTCCTCAAAATTTCATCTGTATTTATAGAAAGAATATTAAATTACGAATAAGCAAGCAAAGTCTTTTCACCATATTTTAATACTTCAATTTGGTAATATTTTATTTATCGTTGAAATTCAAAAAAGGTTTCTTTTTGTATCCTTTTTCTATTTCAAATCATATTTGGAATAACATCTTTTAATAGGCTCATGAGAGCTACGATACATATTTAATTATTAAATATTAACAAATTATTCCCATTGGGGTCATCATAAGCAATAAAAACTGTATTAGAGGTAATTTTTCAATATTTGGGTTCATTTTTAAGCAATTATTAATGTTGGTTTTATATTTCAAGTGCTGGCAATTTGACTACTGCGACAAATATCCAAAATTGAAGTTGACGCTACAAGAGGAGTGGAGTGGGTCGGATAGAGCACATCATAGTATGCATATGTGTGTGTTTGTGAGCGTGTATGTGTGACTTCATGTTGTATAACTTATTACAACCATAATTAACACTAAATTCCCAAAATGGCAACAGACAACTGTCAACTGCAAAATCATTTGGAGTATGTCCGAGCATCATCGTTAGACAGAGATAGGCGGACTGAGAACAGCACTGAGGACAGAGAGAGAGAGATAGAGAGGAAGAGAGCGAGATAGATAGGTAGCGTGAGAGGGAGAAAGCCTGATGTAGGCTGAGTGACAGACTCGTCTGATACGGCTGGCTGTTGTACCGAGTGCTTGTCATGTTGCAGAACTCGCTTACATGGCAGCTGAAAGTGCTTCCACTTTGCCTGCCCTTACTCCCTTTGACCCTTCTCTCACTCACCACTGCTGCTGCTGACTTATGTGTTGCACCGTGCACCAAATTATAAAATGTTAGCTTAGGCCGCAATTTCACATATCAAAAAGTTGTTGTCAATGCCGATGGCATTTCCTTGTCCCCTAATGCACTGCGACAAAGCGTTTCTCTCTCTTTCTCTCACTCTCTGTGTGTATGTGTGTGTATATATATATATATATGTGTGTGTACATGTGTTCACAACGTATGCGTTGAAATTAGTCAAAATCACATTTGGGTCACATATTGCAGATATGCTTAACAGAGCATTCAGCCTTAAGTATGAATGCGACTATGCTAATTATGTGAATTCCACAATTCTAATAAGAGTTTTAAGCTAGACTATTTATATTCCAAAGTAAATAAAAGGAATTTAATGAATTAATTTATCAGTATTTGTTGTTATTTCTATATAAATCCGCTAAAATTGTAAGCAGTTAGTTAAAAGTAATAAGAATGCTGTATTATAATCTGAGATGCTTAATTTTAAATTACACGAGTTACACAAATATTACAGAAGTCATAAAAGAAATTTCCCATTAACTTGAGAAAATTCATAAAAAGAATATCTTTCCATAAAAGAGTTGTGCCACAATCGTCGGCAGCAAGCAGCTTGCCAATTTCCACTTAACATATAAATTTACATGTTTAATTAATGATATCCACCAGCCCCCGCCCACGCGGGTGCTCGAGTGATAAGAGCATTTCAGTCGTTGCGCAAATCGCTTGATAATTACTTAAAATAATCTACAGTCACACGATGTCTTGGTGGGCCACGCCCACTGGCAACAGCAAAAATACAAGGCTAACCAAGAAGGACAGAAAAAGCAGGCCAAAAGCATGTGAAGGCAAATCAAAAACACCCTTTCAGTGTCCCAAGCACGCTTACAGAACGTTTGCCAAGTGTAATTTCTCAACTGGCAACAAAAACAGCAACGCTATGACACCAGGAGGGGAACTATGCAAATGCAACTCAGACCAACATATTCGCTTAATGGGTTTTTTTTTTCATTTATTATTTTATTATTATTATTTTTTCTTTATTTTTTGTAGTGGCAAAACTCGAAAAACAATTAAGCGACAAGTGTCTCAATTTCAGCGTCACTTACTAACATTTTAAGCAAATCTCAGAGACAATCAGCCAGAGAGGAAAAGAGAGAGAGAGAGAAACAGAGAGAGTGGGTGGGAGATTGCATTGTATGAAATGCAAAAGTTTTTACCATTATAAAGTTGCTTGACAAGAGTGCAGGCGGGTGCAGAGAGCAGAACACTATGAGAGAGAGACACGCACAAAAAGTTAGGGGAAAAAACTTAATTATTTGTGTGTTCTATGGGCTGGTTATGGTCCGGGTCTGTCCGTGCTCTGTGTCAAATGTGGAAGAGGGCAGATACGAGGGATACTGCAACCCAGCATAAGTCCTTGATGTGAATGTGTGAAGTCGCGCTGAAAAGTATGCTACGTATTTTAATCGAAAAGGTCTGCATTATACGTGTGCGATCTTTTTGCAGTTGCAGCTGGGGTGTTTTAATAGCTTGACATGGCAAGATATTGGTATTAATATGCCAAAAAAGATGTCAAATAATAACATTCTAGACAAAATCAGTTGCTATACGAAAAGGTAAAATCGGGTTTCTTTTAAGATTCATTTTGTATGCGAACACGAATTGTAGTCGTGTTTGCAGAATAGACTCAATAACTAACTAACAAATATCAAACAAAATGCATACTATACATTTTGATAAAACACCTGAATTAAATTATTGTATTTACATGAATATATTCTTCAAAATCTATGTAAATCTAATCACACAAAAGAAACGTGCAGTTTCGTCAAAGAGCAAACAACTTTGTAAAAGAGAAAAACTTGAGGTATGCCCGATTCTTGAATTTCTTGGCGACTAAGGCAAATCCCAGTGGATTATGCCATTTCGCCACATTAATCCCAACAACGTCAATAAACTGTGCGTAAACTGTTCGGTCACTCCACAACAAACCACAGCAAGCAAAAGCACGCACAACCACGCCCACAGGTTACATTAAGCGTAGGCAAACGCCCACAGGTGTGGTTCAGTGCTGGTCAGCAACTGCCTTCAGCTGGCTGAAGCATCTACGTACACACACACACACACACACACACACACACACATACACATACACACACACACACACACACCCACACACATAAACACACTCACAAACAAAAATGCACACTCTCACTCACGCACACATAATTATACTCTGGCAATCATTCCCCATTTCGTGTTAAATAACACATTGAATCGGATTGCGGCGCCCATAACAACTTGCCCATGCTTACAGCAACCCTTCGCTCCAGCCCATACCCGCTCCGCTTCTCTTCTCTTCCCTTCCTTTCGTTCAACCCTCTCTCCTATTTCGCCCCGGGCAGCTTGTGCGCCTCCGTATGTGGTCAACGCATTGGGCACTCGATAGGTTTTTGCGGTTTTTTAATCAAGTTATTTGCGCAGACCATCTTTGGGGTTGGGACTGAGGGTTGGAGGCTATGGAATGAGTTTGAATTGTGGCCGTGGTGCGAGCCGATTGCTTAATGGCTTAAGTAGCCCCTCGCATAAATAAATACTCACAAATATATGTATATATATATCCTATATACATACATACATATATTTATATATATACTTATATGTATACATATATATTTTTGGGGGCAATTTGTTAAATGTGTGCTCAAATAAATCACAAATGTGTTTCGCAATCAAAGTTTTCTCTGTTTGCCCAACGCATTTCACAGTTTATTGTGGTAGTTGCTGTTGCTTCCACTTCTTATTCTCTCCCCCCTTTTCTCCTATGTTTGGTCGATTTCTGTTTTGTTCTGTATTTGGCGCATCTCTGGCATCAAATTTATTGCGTTAATTCCCATGTAAAATATTTCGTACAATTCTCTAAGCATTTATCAAGCGTTTTATTATTGACAGAGGTCAGACCAATTGCCAGCTAAATGGGCGTGGCTGGGACGAAAATAACTTTGCTTACAGTTGCCACATTAAATGTCAAAAGTTTCAGCTCAAAATAAAAATGGGAAATTTGTATTTATGTGGATTTATTTGCGGCTGCTGTTAGCAATAAATTCTGCTCAAGTTTTGGTTAATAGGCAAAATATTTTTGGCATATCGAAATTAAGTTTTGATGCCTAAGCATAGCGTGTTGAGGACGCCTTTGCTTCTGTACGATATTGGAATGCTTATTAAAATGTCAGAGAATAACATATGTGTGTATATGAAACGAAATATATATTTACTTACATATGTTTGTAAAATGGTAAGAAGCTCGTTGTTGAGTTGGTTAAATATTATTAAATTATTACACGCATGAATTTCATATTTATTTCAGTTCAAACTTGGAAATATACAATTTTACCAAAGTTTTCGGTCAAATTTAATATTTTTATTAAATAAAAATCGTTGTGGAACCTTTGATTCTCGCTTCAATTAAATATTCCGAAATTTAATTGCAAAATTTTAAATGTCAAAATTATCTTTTAATATGATCACAAATGGCATAAGTAAAATGCCGCACGGACACTGCTGCTCTGCCCTTCATTACCTCTTGCTGCCTCTCCATCTCTTTCAGACATTGAGCGTCCAAAAATTTCTGAACAAATTGAAAATTCCAAAACTCGCTGAAGCATGCGAGTAGAAAATGATAGAATCCGCAATGAAATGCACAAAAAGAAGAGCTGAGAAAAAAAAGCACATCATGCAGCCAGAAGACAAGACAGACACACACACACACAGACACACACACACACACACACACACACACACACACACACACACACACACACACGCATACACACACGCTGTATGTGACGTCGCTGGTTGACATCGACGACACATTGCCGCAGAATGCAATTGCATAAAGGTCATAAGACAAAATGGCAAAAGAGGGTCGTAATGTGGGGCGGGCCGTGTGGCAGTGGCATCAAAGTCAAAAGCAACTTTTCGGCGAGTGAGTGTTGAAAAGAGTCGGCGGGTGTGGCTGGCAATGGGACTAAAGTTTGGGTCGGGGCTGGAGGTGAGGAATGACGAACAAAGACGCCTGGGAAAATATTTTGTCATGTCATCAAGTGTGCTGGCAACTGTTGCAGTGGCCATTGCCGCCATGTTGATGATACGCAAGCCGAACGGTCCATCCATCCAACTTGCTCCCCTCCCCGGCAGCACTCCCTGTGCGCAGAGCCAGAGTCAATGGGACTGACGCCAGCAAATGTGGTTACAATAATTTATGCACTTGTAATGACAGACAACAAAGCGTTAAAGAACAGAACAACTCCCGTTGCCCAAAAGCCCGAGCCCGAACCCGAACCCGAACCCGAACCAAAACTAAGGCCGCACCCGAACCCATATCCGAACACAAACCAGTTGCCCTCTGCTGTCAGTTGTGCGACTGACGCGCAATAAAATGCGTATCATGTGTGTGTATTGCCACCGATCTACCCGTCCGCCTGCCCGTCCGCCCGACCGCCCGACCGCTCGCTTGTAAGCGGAAATGTCTGGCATGAGGCTACGTCAGACGTTGATATGCAGGCTTCGTCACTGCTGGTTGCTGTTGTTGTCGTCGTTGGGCGCTTTTGGCCTCCACTTCAAAATTAATTTAAAATTTATAGTTGGCGCTATTGCGTTGAATGACGCTGCGGGTCCCGACCTTTTGGCCAATCCACCAATAAAACCCATTCACTTTCGCCCCTTTTGGGATGTGTGTGTGGGGCTGGCGAGGATCATGTATCATGCTGTTGAGTGATTTGCGAGTGTCAAAGGAGTCTTCACCGGGGTCTTCGCGCCACTTCGTCGGTGTCCTTTGCGTCGCATTCGATTTATGTTAATATACGCGTGCCAGGCGTCAACCACAAAAGCGTTGCGCTGCGGCTGCACCACTCGTAACCCATTGCAATGCCCACAATGCCCACAATGCACACAATGCACGCACTCTGCCACAAATCGATAATCGTTTAAGGCAAACATTTAAAAATTGTATTATCAAGAGTTGTTTTTAAAATTGCTTAAATGCAATGTAAATTGGCTGGTTGATATACAATGAATAATGCATTTAACTTATGCGTAAAATTAATTTGATTATATATTTGATACTTATGGACAAATTTTCAAACAAAATATAAATACATATTTTTGTTGGCTTATTTATTGAATACACTTGGCACAGCTACTGATTCAAATCAATATGTCAGGCTTTGTTTGGGCTGCAAAATTGAAACTACACTCAGAAAAACAATCGCGCTGTAATTTTGGAAAATGGCGCTTTTGATTTAATTGAGCAACATTTTATGCTTGCGATATAATTCCGATTCCTGTTTAAAATTTCCATTATTTCTTTAACTAGGACTAATTTACAGACCAAGTGCGGACTACCATTAATTTGATCCACAAAAATTATATTATTATGATATATTGTGATAAATAATATATTATTTAGTTGCATTTGGTCAAAGCTAATTTCATTGCATATTTCCTCGCTAGCTACCCATTGTTATAAAACGTTTGTATTCTCAAGACATTCAGCTGCAGCACATTGGCAGTCTGACTATAGCTTTGCTACTCCACCTACACCATCCGCAAACGTACCCCCCCTCCTCCCCCACACCCTATCGCACCCCGCCGGGTCGCTCATCAGCAGCTTTCTCGTCAACACAGTAAGTGGGGTAATTTTCAATGTAAACGCAACGCCCACGGCAGTTGCTGCAACAGGACTACCTCATCCAACCCTGAACCACCAAGCCCCGTCATCCACTCTGCTGCCCCCTGTGCTATCCTTTGAACAGTTAGCAACTTGAGGACAACTTTGGGCGTATGCGTAGGCCTTTGGGGTGTGGCGCCATTCATTTGCATTGTGTGTGGGCGGAGGTTCTGGCCGCCGCGTACGGCAATTGCATTTTAAATGCAGCTGCCACGCCCCCCGAGGCATGTCTCAGCGACGCCAACGATTGTTAAGCTGACAGCGCATTCTGTGTTTGAGTGTGTGTGTGTGTGTGCGATGCTTGTAAAACGGCTTGGAACGTTTTTATAGACTGCAACAAATATGCATCTCTCTCTCTCTCTCTCCCTCTCTCTTTATTGCCCTATCTATTTTACGCTATCTGTCTCGTTTACTCTTTGATGCTAATATGCAATATTCAGTTGGCCTGCAGTCACCACGTTTAAAATATATATACTTTTTTTTGGTATTCCAACTGGTTTTAATACCCTTGTCTCGATGGAAGAGGAGTGTGTATGGTATTCATCTTATGTTCGTTGGAATTTGAAGTTGGCTATTTGATAATTAAATTTATATATCCAACTTCAAATTCAAACGAACATAAGATGAATACCATGCATACTCCTATTTATTTATATACTCGAATATATCGACGTTGGCCAAAGATTTACTATTTTATATATACTATATAATATTGAAGATTCAAGTGACAATTTCCGCATTTTCGAGGGAGTTTGATACAAATTTTTAACTTTGAAATTTGGGTTAGGACACAGAGTATTTCTCATTCGCCTATGAGCGATTGTGACATTTATACTTGTTTTTGTTTCTTCAATGTGCACCCAAACTTCAAACTAAGCATAAAGTGTTGCCTAATGGGTTTTGAGTGTTTTCGACAACTACAACAAAAAACTGCAGCAGTTACAACAAAAACACCAAGGAATAGAAACCCGGAGCCCTGAAATATATGCAATGCAATTTTTTTTGTTGCTTATTGCCTTGCAAAAGTTGGTCATTAGCGCGGCTTCTGCTTTTACTATTGTTGCCCCTGCCGCCTTAGGGTCCCTTGCTGCAACAGCAACAGCAGAGTAAATAACAATTAAATATTGTTTTACAGTGCAAAAAATCTCCTAATGACTTCGCTTTGATTCGGGCTCTGAGGTCAAGGGTAAAATTCTTTTGTTGCCAGCTTTTTTTTTTATTTTGCTGATTATCGCATTTGTTGCATATTTCGAATCTTGAATATAAAGCAAAAGTGTTTGTGAACAGCGAACTAAGTTGCTATTCTGAATTTTATTACTAACAGATACGAAAATATAAATTGTCCTAAGGATTTTGAATACTATAAAAGCTTTTAAAATAAATTCACTCAGTTCTTGAATTTTAACTAAAGCCAAAGAAAAATACACATAGAACCCCATTAGCCCCCACAAAAAAAAAAAAAAACATAAAATTTCACCTTTTGCATCTGTGCTATGCATATAAATCAACTATTATCATTGTGACACCAACAAATTATGATTGAGAATGTACCCAATCTATGCGTTGACCCAAGGGAAGCATCCCAAACCCAAAGCATAAGCAAATGTTTTGTGCGTTTTGTGTTTTTGTACAAACAGTCCAAACCCAGACGCCCACCCCCTTCCCAAAGGCCACTAAACGCAAAAAATGACAAGCGGCGATCCGTGATATGAAAATCAAGTTGAATAAATCATTTAAATGATTACAGCTTAACTTTTGGCGCTTTTAAGCGAAATTAAATGAAGGCCAGACCGCAAAGGATTTGGCCTGGGCATATTCTATCATAAAAATTATTTATTTGCAACGTTGTGGCAAAGGACTTAAGAGGAATAGAAAAGAAATGTAACCCAAATCTATGTAAGTGAATCAAGAGAAATCACTTAAGTATATTTTTATGCTGGACATGCTGCCACGAATTACAAATACAGGGCAGCACGCACGCACGCACATCGACCAGCAGGATGGAAAGGACTCACGCACAAACACACACATACACACACATACACACACACAGACAAACAGCCGTCGAGGGGTCTTGGGTCGCTTGGCGGTTTGCTTACTTGCCCAGTCATTTGCCCAGGAGGCTTTTCGGCCTGGCCGGCCTGCAAGTTGGGCTAAAGAAGTGCCATCAAAAGGACATCAACACGTAGCAAATAAAGGACACGCCACAAGGATATGCGACACAGAGAATGCGGCCTCTGTTACGGTTGCTGTTTCTTCTGCTACTGCTGCTGCTACTGCTGCTGCTGCTGCTGCTGCTGGTGTTCCTTTCGCCATTCGCTACATTGCAAAATTATTATGATTTATATAGCCTTTGGGAATGCGCACAGCTCGAGAGAGACTCGCAGGCGCAGACAAACACAAAGGACATCGCCACGATATGTGTGTGTGTGCCACAATCGTCGTCGCATTGGCCGCAAAACTTTTGCCGCTTTTGCCTCTGCGACAAAATAGAAAACTTTCTTGGCATAATTCTTTCTATTTGCCTCCTGCTCCGCCTGCATCCAGCCTCCTGTCGTCGAACTTTGTTGCCAGCCTCGGCTCGACTACTCGAAATTAGGTTAACACTGACGAATTAAGGACATTAGCGTCATAAAGAAATAAGTAATGAAAGGAGCTGAGCAACTTGAAACATCTTTTTGCTGAGTGCGTAAAGCGCACAACAACACAAACAACAGATCAGGAATAGACCCGACATCTTCATTTTTCTCATTTGTCTGTGCGTTCGCTGCAGGCGTTGTGCATTTGAAAGGCATTTGGAAGGCGCTGCACGCAGTTACTGCTGTGCCAAGGATATATATATATATATACATATACTATGTACATGAAATGAACGTCTTTCTTGACTAAGCAGACGGGGAATGCTGTCCTGTTGACCTGATGTGCTGTTCATGTTTGTGTTTATGTTTCTGTTTGTATTTGTGTGTGGCTGTCAGTGGTAGTTGGACATGTGTTTGTTTCATTTGCTTTTGATCTCGAGCAGAAAAGGCCAAAGAATTCGAGCAAGAGCACAGATTTAAAAAAAAAATCAGAATATAATGTATATTAGCTGCAATTTTCAGTCAAAAGAAGTAGTATGAGAGAGAGATTAAATAAGCAAGAATATAATTACTGAAATAGCAAATAGCTCAGGCAAGTTGTATGGAATTGAACTGAAGTGAAAGGGAAAAATTGTGTTTTATTGATCTATTTCATTAATCTAATCTATTCACCTATATCCATTTCACTGCTTACTTGAAGATTATTTATTCTGCTTCATCACTTTAATGACTTTTGTACTCATTTTGATAATTGCTATCCAACTTAAATATTTTTATATATTTTTTATTTTGTATACCCTTGTAGGGGGTATTTGAATCTCAGATTTGCAACTCATTAGAGGAGACGTCTTCGACCCCACAAGGTATATATACTCTTGATCAGCTTCATTAGCCGAGTTTATATATTTGCGAATAACTCCCTCAGCTTAAAACCAATTGTGATTAAATTTGGTGTATATTCCTCTATTTACTGAAGGCATATATATTATATAACTGACAGGGGAACACCCAGATTATCTCAACGAACAGAGTACGGTTATTTTGAACACTCCGAAAATTGCATATCCTTGTGAACAGAAGTTAATTTGTTGACATCTAAATTGTTGTTCGTTGTCTGAAATATTATGTTTTCTGCGTCACAACTTGTGTCATGCACAATCAACAGTTTCCTTAAATACAACTAACAGAAACAGAAATAATAATAATTCCATAAGATTTGACATATAGCAGCATATTAACGCCGGTCCATATTTAATCTTCGGATTGCATAAGATAACAGTTCTATTTTGTTTTGATCTTTCGTCAATATGCAATCATATTTCTTCAATACAAATTTTTAATACAATGAAATAATTGATTTATTTTCTAAACTTAATGATAACTGTAGAAAATGTACAAAGTTTATATATAACTCTGAGTCAATAGCAGTAGCAGCTGTTTGTAAAACTTATCACCTATCACGTCACACACAAACCCCCCCACATCCCGCCGTGCATTGTCAGTGTGCTGCGCCCACGTGGTAGCTAATAAAATATTGATTTATGAAATTATGCACGGCAAGCGTTGTTGTCGTCATTGTCATTGTCATCCTCATCCTCATCGTCATTGGCGGCGGCGTCGTCGTCGCCGTTGTGGCTGCCATTGCCTGTCAATATTTTGCAAATTTGCCAGCAGGCTGACAAAGCATCCGCCGACGCTCTGCCTTCCCTTCACTCCCCTAACACGCCACCACTGGTTGCTTGGATAAGTGCTTTTTAAAATCCCACCCGGAGCGCTTTGTTTGTCTGCAACGGCAGCTGCTTTGCAGCATTATTGGGCAGGGGACTGGCTGCTTCTGGCTGGCGGGGGAGTAACAACAGTTAAGCGCTGGCTGTGCTCTATAACCGGGCTTAAGTAACCGCAAAACTTTAAAAATTTTTGACACTCCACCCCCCCAAATAAAAAAATGGAAGCATGGAGGCTTTATTTGTTTCACTCAATAAAGGATCTTTGATGTGTACTTTTTGTGACACCCAATTCCACCTCTCACAGCCAACGCTGGGTTGGCCCACTCAACTTAACCCGTTGACCAATAAAAAAAAAATATGAAGAAACAGTAAAGCCTGCCAGTGGCCGGAAGCCCTCTGGCCGTTCTCAACTCTTTAGCCCTGTGTCCTTGTCCGCTGTGAAGCATGTCCTAACTCTGGCGACTGTCTTTTACAGTGTTTATTGATGCCTTTCTTTTTGTTGGTGCTATTGTTGTTGCTGCTGCTATTGCTGCTGTAGACATTGCTGACGTCTTTTGTGCCTTTTTATAGAATTCTATTGGTTTTCAACAACAGAAGCAGCTGCAGCATACACCCACTCTCCCAACTGCTGCTGCTGCTGCTGCTGCTGCTGCTGGTGTTCTTAGTTTTCAAACATTGTCCTGTGGTTAGCAGCATGTAAAATGGTTTTATGCTAAAATTTCGTCAGAGTTTTCGGCAACTGGAAAAGTTTACTTGGCGCGTTTTGTGCATAGCTAAAAACAAACGATGAGTGAAATTAAGTAACTAATTTATTCTCCAGACCGAGCTAGAAACTTGAAATGATTACTCAAAACTTGTTGTAGATACTGGCCCTAAATATAAAGAGTACTTAAGTGCTCGCTCTAAAATTAAAAACTTTTAAGATTAGAATTGTTTACGCTTTGCGGTCACCCTTTCAATATATCATTACACGGAAAAGTGTTTATTGTTTAATTAGTAATGCCTCACACATATTTATCTTGTTGTAACTCAAGTATTTCAATTGCTTGATATTTATTGATTATATTCATTTCTTGATTATTCCCTTAAGTGTAATTTTTAAATATTTTATAGCTACACAAAATTGTCGAAATATCGAAATTTAAAATTGATTTATTATTAATATTAATTTGTTTTGAAAAGTGAGGCTTATTTGGGAAACTAAATTCCACCGTGGAACCGATACTCGAGCGGCCAGTGTGTTAACTGTACATTCATTCAGCATACCTGGCGCTTCCGCTTGGACAGGACACACTCGGGCACATTTCCTGGAGCGCGGTACAAAACTGCTATTATGCCCGACGATAAAAAACGTAGCAAAAAGAAACTAATAAAAAATAAAATAAGAAAATAGGAAGCCAAAACGAGCGCATAAAAATTGCATTAAAAATGCTGTGCGGATATCCGCAATGGACTCCATTTCCTTCTGAGCCAATTCAGATTTTCAGTTTCAGTTTTTTGGTTTTCCAGTTTTTTTTTTCAAGGTTTCGTAACGGAAATGCAAAAGTAGACGGAAGTGCAAGTTGTGCAAGAAACTCTGTTGCCAACTTGCCTTGCCTTAACTCTAACTACATACCAGCGACTCCACTCCTCCCCCCTCTGTTGATCCAAAATGAGGCTCAAAATTAAATGTTTCCATGAAAATAAAATAAATAAAAGAAAAGAAGAAATGCAAACAATTTTCTTGTCTTTTGTCGGGTGGCATTTTGACATTTTATTGCATACATTTTGGCTCATCGTCCATTCTACCCCCTCAGATCCTATGCACATATCTCAGCTAAACTTTGTGGCGAGACCGTGTCCAATTTGGCACATCATTTAGTAGACGGGCTCTTGATGATTACCGTGCCTTGAATCCCCTCCTTTGACTTGCTGGCCACTTGTCACCTTCGCTGACATTGACGTCCATTAATCAATCAAGTGACATTGTCGAGTGCCTGCTACAACGGAAGCGAGGGGGTCATTTGGGGTGAGTTGAGGGGGGCATTTAGCAATACACAGCGAGACAATTAACAATAAGTTGCCGCTGTTGACCTCGAAGTGCTTCGTTCTTAATGAGATGAACGCTAGAAGTTTTCTGATTTTTTGTGTAGTTCAAGCTTTTCTTTTTGTTATTTTTCCAAGCCAAAAAGATTGTAGCGATGGGCTGTGTTGTTAACTGCATGCAGAGTCGTCGTGTAAATATTTAATAGGGGGTTGCATATCTATTACTATTTTGAATCATTGCGTAAGAGATTAAGAAACTTAATCTTGGAATCCTCTTAAAATTGATTACAAAAGTATCAGCGGTACTACTGAAGCTCTATATAAGAACGATAAGGAACGTTGTCTGCATTAAATGTTTTTTTTTTTGGAAAGATATTAACATAATACTGCACCTTAATTATAATATATAATTTAGCTAAAATTAAGCTGCAATATTTATGAAATTGAAAATTTTAGCGATAAGTTGTGAAGCATTGCCGTATCTTAAAATATCGAAATTGCCGGCTAGCATGACTCAACTGTTTTGCTCTTTTGCTTGCCACAAAATATTTCAACTTACTTTGCGAAATCCCCAAGAGCTGCGCGAGAGTAATAGATACACCTCGCCTCACCACGCCTCACCTCAGACCCCCACGTTGAACCACGCGCCACTGTGGCATCATCAACGTCGCTTCATTAGCTGCGCTCGCTGCAAAGGCCAATGCCAGAAGGTGTAAAACAAAAAGAACATAAGCTAAGCGTAAAAGAGAGAGAGAGAGCAAAATAATCGAGAAAAAGAAGCTGCTACTCATAGACAATATAAAGAAGAAAAACCAAGAAAAAACATAAGCAGACACACCACCAACTTACCAATACAAAACGAAAAAGTTGCGAAAAGTAGTAATAACAGCAACAAAAGGAAAAACAACTGTTACAACAACAACAAAATGTTGGGCAGCAGCAACTTGACTCTACTCTCTGCTACTGCTGCTGCTGCTACTGCTACTGCTGCTGCCTGTGGCTGATTGATCTCGTGGGAAATTTTGCACAGTTGCCGCAACAGCAGCCAACAACAACAAAAAGTAAAATAAAACTCAACTTTTTTTTTGTTTGCTTTTCTCTGTCACACTCTCTAGGTCACTCTCTCTTTCGCTCAGCACCTGCTCTATGATTATTTTGCCGCGGCATCTGCTTTGGGCTCGTCTTCAGCTACAGCTTCAGCTTCAGCTTCAGTACGAAAATTAACTTAATGTCACTTACACTTTAGTGCTTTGGGTTAATTTGGTTAGATTATTGTTAATATCCTTTGGGGTGCTCTCTGTGCTCGCTTAGCAAGTGTGACTGTCCCTCTCTCTCTCTCTCTCTCGCTCTCTCTCTTGTTATCTATCTAACTGTACTTGCGTGTGCGTGTGTGTTGCGTGTGGCAACTCTTGGCCTCTGGGCACATTAATCGCTGCGGCAGTTGTAAACTTTTCGGCATAAAAATGATGCATTGCTTTTCTTATGACTTGGAAATTGTTTTTGTGTCGCATAAGAGAGAACTCTCACAAATTCAGAACTTAATGGCACAGCAGCTTTTTGCTTTAAGTCTAAAATTTTTCAGGACTATCACAATAATTATTATTTTTATATTTATAAGCATAACAAATTTAATTTTATAATAATTCATGTCCATTAAGATAATAATTATGTGTAAATTCGTAAGAAAAGTAAATTTAAATCTCTTTTATTATTTGTTGCATCTGAACGAAACAAAATGTGAGTTTATTCAACTTCTTACAATTTCTAAGTTGAAGATTATTTGGAATAATTTAACACATGTAAGTATTATTCTGTCCGTCTGAACACAAGTTTTTGAATGTGTTAAACTGTGAATAATATTTTAGAGTTTCCTTGTATTTTTATGACATTTAAATAATAGAAATTGTACGGTTGATAATTTGTTTTGATTTCCAAACGCAAAAGTTGAAGTATGAGAGAGATGTAAAAATATAACAGCCGCAAATTTGTTGTCCATCATAAGTGGCCATTAGTCAAATGTCAAAAATGTCGCCATCAAAGCCACCTGAATACTGATACTAATGGCATCAAGGTCCATAGATCAAGGACGCTTATTTCAGTGTATATATATATATTTTTTTTTACGCACATATTTACATAATGCAGACATGGTTGGCCCCCCGCCGCAGTCAGTCCCTATTGCCACCATTTATTCAGAAACTGACTTTGCGGCTAATGCAGATGGCAGGCGAAGCGAAGCGTAAAATGCTTTGTAAATTATTATAGAGAAACAACAAGTCCCCAGTTACCTTGGTATGGGAAGAGGGGCAGATCTTAAGCTTAAGGGACAGAAGCAGGGGGCCATCAGTAATATATAAATATTTTTGCAGATAAACAAGCTGTGCGTATATGCGTAATAAATTTCAATTGACTTCTTGAAAATGGGGTGAAGGTTTTCCATTTGCCGCATTCCTAACAGAGCATGTTTAAACATGAGCTTAAGACACTTGCAAATTCACACAAGTGCATTCAACTCGAAGCATTTTTGCCGTTAAACTAATTTAAGTGACACCTCCGCACTCCGCACTCCACAAAACTCGCACCTTTTATCTCTCTACACCCAATTAGAAATATAATCAAGAGAGCAGCCAATTCAAAATGCATATTTCATTTAGAGGCTTTGTCACCGCATTGATAATAAAAACATGATTTTTACGACACTCGTCAGGTGAACACATACTGAAATTCCACATACTCACAGACGCATATATATACACACACACACACACACACACACTCTGTCAAGTCTTTATAAATTATGCTTTAATTTGTATGCATGCTGTGGGGGGCAGGAAATTGACACGAAGAGATGGGGGAGGGCACACTTTACTTGGCACCTGTAATAATTATATTAAGCATATTAAAACTGATTTCTGTGTGCATAAAAGTGAGAACTAAAGACTAAACATAAAGGATTTGCCGGCATTTAAGATGATGATGTTTATGAATTGAGTTTTAGCAGGGAAAATCTCTCCTAATTCAGCTATTTAATTGTTTTAACTGGTTAGCTCATAATAACTAATAGTCTCGACTCGTTAACGTATAATTTGGAATTAATGGCAATTATTTGAAGTACCTGTGTGTGTGAAAGTGTGTGTGAAAATGGGATAGTATATTTAAAAAGATTTCGAATATCTAAAACGAAAATATTATGGAAAGTATTGCGTATTTAATATATATTATATTTACTTGATTTTAATTAATTATTTTATGAATGTAACTTCCGTTATTTTTTAAAGATGTTTTACCAATATTTTAAATTAAATGAAGTATTTAAAATTGATTTGACCGACAAAACGGATTCTTCTGAAATGGGACTAAGCTTCAGAATATTTAATAAAATATCAGACATTGTAAACGTCAACTGCCGTTTCACAATATTCTTCTACTGAAATTTTCCATTTTTTTTGTTATATTTAATATTTATTAAATTTTTAATACGTATGTAATCTCTTAAAATATTCTCAATTTAAATCAAATTAGCTAAGATTATTCTTTTAAATATTAAATTAAAGATTTGACAATTTACCGTTAAATATTCAAAATTATACCTCTACTCAGGTAGCAATCCGCGAAATTTCCCAGTATTTTTATTAGTTTTTTGGGACAATTGAAACCTTGTCTGAAATGCAAACGTTCACAACGTGGGGATTTTGTGTATATCATTTGTTGTGCCTTTATTAATAATTAATTTAAATAATAATTGTTTCTGTTTATATTAAGCAACAGTTGTCCTTAATCAGCAATTAATCAACTACGCCAATGATCAATGACATTAGCCTGGGTCCAATATTACACAAATTCAATAATTGCATAGGAAATTCTGTTCAAATGCCTAATAATATATATGAGATAATATACATTTAAATGACCGTATATATCTATTTATAATCAATCTGATAATAATTCATTAACAATTACTACACCAGATTCCAAACATAAATGTACCTGTTACTGTAACATTTAATGTTAATGTTAAAATATCCCATGCTCTTTATTCTCTCTCTCTCTCTCTCTCTCTCTCTTTTGCATCGCTTGCTCATCGCTTACGCTCCTCGAAGAGCTGGCTTTCGTTAAGTAGACTCGCCCGCCCAAAACGAAAGCGAACCGACGCCAAGCCGAATTGCCGAGAGAATAACGCGACGACGAACAGGACGACATAAAATTCCTTTCTGGGGTGATGCTAGCGACGATGACGAGAAAAATCAGCAGTTGAGCAGTTCCATTGATAACGTGCTACGAACTGGATCTACCCCAGGCGAGCAAGGCAAAGTACGCAGCACACGAAGCTGTCGCCACTACGTATAAATAACAACAATAACAATAAGCGAAAGAATAGCAACAACAACAACAACAACAACAACAACAATTGTGCGATATAACACACCTCGAGTACAGGCGGCGTATGAGTGATGTGGAGTTCGTTGCTGCTGCTGCTGTTTCTGGTGCATTTTTCATAAATTTTAGTTGCTTCGTTCGATGTTGTTCGTCAGTGTTTCTTTGGCATCCTTTTGCTTGCCAGTACGCGACGCGTGTGTTTAATTATTACTGCCTTTGTGTGTATGTGTGCATGTGTGTGTCATAAGGAAGCAGCAACGAACGTGCTCAACAAGAACTTCAAGCAGGAACTCCGCAATAATAGATTGCGTGCTTGAAACAATTTTCTGATGTGCCAGTTTCAGAAGCTGCAATTGATTGGCTAAAGGATTCGAGCTTAAACAATTTAGAAACACAAATTACTGATAAATAATCAGGTAAGTGAAATATAAATGCTTGCCATTCGTAAGATCAAAATATTTTAAAATCAAATTGAATAATTTCCCCTAAAGTTGATTCTCATCTTACACTACCAACCATTTTCATCAAATTTTCTGTTTGATTTTCAAAGGAATTCATATAAAATTCAATTTAATGTTTTTCCCTTAGGCCTTATTTGGCAAAGAGTTTTACTATCACAATCCCTGATAAATATAATTGCTGCTTAGGCCACTTCCTGATGTACAGCTTCAGTTTTGAGCATTTTAATTAAGTTTCTGTTCGTTACACAGTGTGTGGCCCAAGGCTACCATAAAATGTGTTTGATTTCAAATGATAACAATATTTTTACCACAAGAAATCTTCTTCAATATGTAGGACATAAAAAGCAACTTCTAAATATATTTAAATACTTTAAAATAGTTGCAAGAAATAACACATAAATTCAGCAAAAATTGCGGATCATTTTACAAATGCAGTGCCAGTTCCTCTTTAAGCGATTGCTAAAATAATTGTTTGCAAACAATAAATAACAATAAATATAACGTGCATTGGCTTCAGTCATATTTCAATTTGTTGTTAATTTAATTCTACACGCTCTTTCAACTACCTATTTTTTTTATTTTTTAATGTGGGCTCATCAATCCAAACAATTTGAGGCTCGTGCTGAATTTCAATTAAACTCCTATTAAAATTTCATTAAACAGAGCAGCGCCCACAAAACGGCCACTAATTAGTTTGGCCACACCCAGGCCGAAACGCTGCCCGCAAACAAAATTGACCTTCAACTGGGAGCGAGGCCAACACTCTTAAATATTTTCTTGTATATAGGCCACAACAGGCAGACGGCCTAATTAAACTTGAGGCCAAGGATGAGCAAATGTTTTTAGTAAAGACAAAAAAAACAAAAAACAAAAAAAAAAGTCGAAAAAAGGACAAAAAAATCGGTTATTTTCATTTAATGTGTCGACATTTTCGCTTAGCCTGTATACTAAGGGTGGTAGATGGAAGGTGGTAGCTGGGAGGTGGTAGCTGGAAGGAGGTAGGTGACAGCAACCACGGTTTCTCCTCACCCAGTTTGACCTCTGGCGCTGATATTTTTATTTTTGCTAATTTACGTATTTCTTTGTGCTCGGCTTGGGTCGGCTCTGTGGCCCTCATAATTTACATGGGGGCCAAATGTTTTATTTGTTTTTGTTGTTGTTTGCTGTTGTTTTGCGAGCCAGCGAACTTTTTGCTGCCAGCCTCTGATTTGTTTTTGCATGTGTAAATGTGTTTGTGTGCTGTCGTCCAGTTGGCGTCGCATATATTTTTATATACAAGTATTTGCCTCCTTCTCTCCCAAGCCCCATCACTTTCTCTATTCCTCCTTCCATTTGTCTGACAGCGACTTAATGAGCTGCGGAAGTTAATGTGCAGCATTTTGTTGTTGCTCTACGTTTTGCTGGCAAATTCATTTGCATATTTGGGTTAATTCTGTTTCAACTTTATACCAAATACACACACACACACACACACATTGAATGACTGGCATTTTTATGCCGAGTACCCATTAAAAAATGTGTCTAAGGAAAGAGTATAGTTTATGTGTGTCAACATAATGTAAAAGAGCGATATCTTAGATGCCATTCTTGTTGGGGATCAAAAGCTAAGACCTTAAATTATATTGTCTGTCCTAAAGTACCATATTCGTCTGCAATAAGGGTATTTATCTTCGGTACCCCAAAGATTACTCTTACTCTCCGTTAAGCTGCTGTGCCAGTTGGCTTAATCAACATGCCCAATCATTTGTCATGCGCCAAGCAAGTCTGAAAAAAGTGCTATTCTTTCTACGATATTAAATTGTTGGAAAGTTTACGGAAACAAATATTATAATTGTATCTCTGAATATTTAAAAAAAAATGTCTACAGAATACAATATTTTTAAGCTTATTTTATTTTGAATCGATATAAATATTATTTATTTCACCATTTTCTGAGTTCTGTTGGTTGATGATGATGAGGAAGCACCCAGTTTCAAGATTTTGAAAACCTTTACATCCTTACGATGAAATGTGCGCTTAGATTTGTAAATTCGCTTATTCCGGTACGTGTAGAAATGAAAAATCGTTTTTCTCTTATATATTTTTGGTTTAATCACATTTTGCTTAACATTTTCTTTCTTCTTGAATATGTAGCTCTGAACTGAATGTCTTGAAATCTCCCTTCATATAACATAAGCGTCTCGAGTGCTAAGTCTAATATATCATTTTAAATACACATACTTTAAGAATAAAAGAAAAGTCTTTTCAGTGATAACGTCTATGATTTGTGTCAAGTAGCCCACTCAGAGCTCAACTGAACCGAATCACGACAAGTAATGTCCACAAAAATAGTTGAATATATGCGAAGCAGTTAGAAGAAGTTTAAATACCCTTGCAGTTACATACCAAACATATAATTTAATTTTCAGATATGAAGATCTTGATCTTGGTTACAAATTTAAGATAATTGAGGAGAGCTAAATTCATTTGGGCTGAGAGCTTAAATTAAAAAGAAGCTCAAATAATTACCTTCTCTAAATAAACAAAATAAATACATAATTTCGTAAGAAATGTTGTGAATGCATTACAAGTTTTACGTCTAAAGAAAAGAACTCAGCACCGTGGAAATAAAAAGCAAAAAAAAATAAAGTGAATCAAAGGAGTGCCATTGACTTTTGTGTGCCCACAATGGAAACCCAAACGTGGCTTCCCCGCAATGTCCTAGCATATGTGTAAATACACAAAGACACACACTCGCACACACACTCGCACACACACAGTCGCAATCACACAATCAATAGCGAAAAATTCGTTGTGTAAACACGTCGCCTAACGTCCAAAATACAACATGAGAAAATCTGTAAGTGAGCAAATGTTTTTTGCGCAGAACTCTTTAATCAAAGCTGCTGCGATTTCGACTACGACTCGATACTCGTTTCGCTTTGGCAACTATTGCGAAAATTATATATATAAACCGAGAGAACTCAAGTATGTAACTGTATTTTTTGGGTGTGTATTTTGTCCATTTGTATGCTCAAGTTCATTAGCGTCAGTTGGCAAATATTTACCACAGTTGCCAATCTCGTTACTCTCTTCTGCTGCCATTTACTTGGCTTTGGCTGCAAGCAACAAACATCATTAAATTTAATTTGTTGCCAATATTGATTGAACACATAAGGGTCTGGGGTGCTCTGTGTGTGTGTGCCGACGGTGTGCATGAGTTGCCATCTAAAGTAGTCGTTAGTTTCCCTTTTAAAAATAAACATATGAGCCAATGAATAATTTTGCTTCTTTAGTTAGATATAAAATGAGCAACTCAGAAGCCATTGTGTGTATATAACTAGAGCAGAATACCAATCACTAATAGGATTTAATAATAATATAAGGTTCTTCTGATACTAACACAATATTCTAAAATCTTGAATGTACCCTTAAATTACTCACATAATTCTCATTTTTCGATCTTATATTACCCAAAACACCATAAGAACATTTGGTTTTTATTATTATGCACTCAACCATCTATTCTCAAACAATGAATATATATTTTAGGATATCAATTATATTTAAATAGCCATTTTAAACTAAGACTCGCAGTAGCAAATAACTAAAACATATTTGTTGGTTTCTTTACTGACACCAAAATAAGCCATATCCGAAACTGATGAATCATCTATTGTATCTAATCTTGATAAATTTTAAATATATTTGGAGCCTACCTATCGCTCCCAATACATCGTTCTTTTTTTTGAGGAAAAGTTTTCTTATAGTGTTACTATTTTGAAAAATTTAGCAAACATATCTATTGATTGATCGTTAATACGAATATATTGATATGTCCTTGATAAGAATTAAGTAGAGCTATAATTATTTTACAAAAAAAGCGAAGACAAATTTTAAAATAAATCATTTATAAGCCGGATTGCGAAGTTTCCGTAATATTTTTATTGTATGTTTACATTTACTTTGTGAGTGTTTCAATAAATTATTTACAGGCTTGCAATGGATTTTTATAAGGCTTATCACGCTGGCAATTGCAATTAAGTTCCTCCAAATGATTCTTAATATCATCGAGAATCTGTGCAATATTGATCGTTTTCAAGTCCCCTGATAGTAATAGCTTACACTCTTTACAAACATTCCAGAGTTTCATTCTTGCGATTAGATCCGCACAGAAGCTGTTCTTCTTATCATACACACGCGGTATGCGTAACTCTTAATGTGTCGATGTGAAAATGTATGATGATTATGTGTAAATAAATAAGCAGCACTTGATTGACTCACTGGACTTTAGTAGGTATTTTTTTCGATTATAAATCTCACTCTCAGCCGTAAATGCCTGTGCGATATCATATTCACGCGGTCCATAGACTTTGGCCTCAATATTTCGAGTACGACTTAAAGCCGGATATGGTATAGGAGTCCAATAAGCAGACTCTAAAAACTGACAACGTATTTTTTCTTGGAAAGTTTTGACCGTCGCATTCATGTTGCTAATATGTTGATTGTATAATCGATAGGACAGACTCGTAATTAAGGCGTCAACTTTTGAGCGAATACTAAGTGAAGAGATGAACTAAGATTAAAAATTTGGAGTATTTATCAGTACGCTTGAGAGAAGCGCTTTAATATCATTAGAAAGGTAAGGGTTTACTTCAAGCAGTGTCATAAGAAAAAAAAACATAGCACACTTACTGATCTTCCCAAAAATCGGAATATCCTGGCAGTAATGCGCTCCGTTCGAAAGAACGCAGCTTACGTGAACAATCGTACAATATATTCTCGAGGCAATTAAATTGCATATTCTTTAAATAATTCATGTTATTGATGTATTTACGCGACCACCAGCCACGAAATAATTTTTGAATCTTCAGAGAGTTATCATTGAACATGACTACAACGGTGGTCTGCGTATGTATCTGGGCCATGACTATAAAATGTCGCATGGCAATAAAACGTCGCCAGGATCTTTGAATCACATTCGCAGCATGGCGCTGCTTCTCCATTGAGTGGCGCACTTGCCATCCCCGATAAAATCTTTGAATGGTGCGTGCCGCCTTGAACTGCTTGTAATCGAGAAGCAGCAACTGGGTACTAAGGATCGATCGGCGCTACTAATACTTTAAATACTTTACATGAGTAGTAAATGCTATTGAACTTACCGCATTAAATGTTGATCTAAGGCAGGTGAGCACTCTTCGCTGGCCTCATCTAATTCGAGAATATTTAATTGTTGACTCGTAGCCGAATGATCCGAGTCAAACGCGCCGAACTTGCCGTCCCACATTTTCCGACAGAGAGTATTTTTGTTGTGTGTGGCTTGTTATGCTCAACTGTTAACAGTATTTACTCTGTTTTATGTACACTCAAAGACTTGAAAGTCAAGGTAATCTGATTCGAATCCAAATTTATACATACTCTGTATACCAATTTTTTTATATGCTTTGGCAGACTTATTTCAAAATATGTGAACATACACATTTTTACTTTAGCGGTAGGCTGCTATTAAAAATATAATCAACCCAAATTTATCTAAATATGGAAATATTCAATTCACAAAAATATCCATTATAAAGAATCAGAGAGGCGAAAGCCATGTTAATTTCTTATTCGTTGCTATTAAGAACTACAAAGATTTATGTAAATACTTATATACATATATATATATATCTACATGCCTATATATGTATGTATATTTACATATTTATATATATGTATATTAACATATGTATCTGTAGGTATACATATCTTAAAAACTTTGGATATGTTATCTTTAAGGCGATGTAAATTAAATTTCGTTCTTACTTGAAATTCTTGTTGAATATCGCAATTCCGTTCCTTGGAGAGGACACTGCAACTGCTGGCAGATATGGAGGAGCACGAGCACCGTAAATTTAATTCATTTTTAATGCCATTGCCTGGGCGTCATCTTGAAACTGTGCTCGAGGAGACTGGCTCTCAACTTTTGCGCTGACCAGGGTACACAGTAGCTGTAGTAGTAGTGGCAAAGAGAAAGGTGGTGTGGGTGTAAATACATTCAGCATACCACAAAAGCGGAAATCAAAAGTTAAAATAAACTGCGTTGTCGTCGTTGGCATCGGCGGCGTCTGGTTGTCCTTTGTGGCAGTTGCAATTGCAGCTGCCTGCTTATAAAGTTGCCGGATATCCGGTTGTTGTCTTCGCTCATTTTTCGCCATCTTTGCACTGACGTCCGCATCCGTCAGTCCACGAGTCCACAAGTCCACGGGTCCACAACTCGGCGTAGCCTCGAGTCTGGGTCCTTATGCACGCGCCACTCTCCAATACCGCAACCATTTGTGCACTCCACAAGGTTCTGTCCTTTGTTGTCGTCGCTGTATTGCTCCGCTCGTAGTTTTACTTAATGTTTCATTTATTTATATTTTAGTAAGGACTGCACGGTCCGTGGAACGTTCCGTGTCCTGGATACCATTGTAAGTCCCACACTATTGTCGTTGTTTCTGTTGTGTTTTTACTATTTGACGCTTGTTTACTCATTTCCGTTTGCAGCTTGCTTTGCAACCCCGCCCCCAGCTCAGTTTTTTGCCACCCCTGACACTCCATTGCATTGCGTAATGTCCTCAAGCGAGTTGTCTGGAACTTAATACTGAATTATTTTATAGGTTGCTGCAAATTCTATAGAGATTGGTTGTTTTGTATTAAACATGATTGTTTTAGATTACAAGAAGTTTTCTGATATCTTACTTTGAAAATCAGGAATTCATTTAGTTAAGAGACCTACAAAATATTCTTAAATAATTACCTTCATTTGGTCTAACTATTTATAAATTTTATTAATAAACGACTTAAAATATTTTCTTAATCTATTTTAATTATGTTACAAATAATCGCATATTCAAACTAATATTTAATCATATATAAAAGCCGTAACTAATGTAAAGTTTCTCACTATTATTTTTGTAATAAGGAATATTATGTTAATTTTTCTATTTCTTAATGTTCTTTCAATTTTTGATCCAGAATTGAAATTAAAATGCGTATTTATAAAGATTTCCCTGTTAGATCTTACTAAATGGAGCACTAAAAACAACCGTTGATTAAAAAATTTGTACTATCTCCACAAAATTTCAGAGAATTCAACTAAAAATCAACTATCTCAATTGCAAGGCCAAAGTATTGGGCAAAAGTTTTTCGATTTGCCAATGCGGCAATTGCTTTTAATTTGCCTCAAGGCAAAAGCAATCAATCAATATTCATCAAAATGCGATTTAATTTGAATGCAAACCCACTGTTCGACTATCCCCCACCCCTTTCGCCCGCAGCCTGGGAAACTTGTTTGACTCACAAAACTTGTCGATGTTGCGAACTTTGCAAAAGTCGCCGACAAAGCAGGCGTTGAGGATGTGACCGGGAACTTCGACACTCGAGGATCAGGTCGAGAAAGTGCCGAAGCACAACTAACGAGCACCTGTGACAGCTTCAAGTATCTGCTCAACAAAAACAACAACAACAACAAGAACAACAGCAACAACTACAACTTGATTTGACAACTGGAAGTTAGCCGAGGTATCTTACCAGGCTGACTAAAAAAAAGTGTTTGCCGCGTTTTCTCAGACATTGCTCTAATTGTGCGGATTTCGATTTGCATACTTTCTACTCGTAGTCTTAATATACATAAATATGCGTATGTATGTGTGCCTAAACTACATTCTAGGCCATCTGATTTCAGTTCTATACGCATTTCAGTGGCTGCGCCTTCGGATACTTTGCTAACCCCACTTTTGTCTCTTAACTTTGTTCCAATTGATTCCAATCTAACCTTTAAAGGTTATTTAAATAGATCCCTATAAATATATAAATAGATATACATATAAAAAAACACATATTAAAAAAAAAAATAATATCATTAGATATTTAAAAATAATGTTGTAATGTCTTTTAATGATAATTATGTTCAATAGCAAAATTTATTCGTTATTTGCTTAAGTTCTTGTGAATTTCTTAAAAATGAAATTCCAACTTATGTCTAAGCTGCTTGCTCACATAATGTTTTGCAAATGTTGCTTTCATATTCTCCTTATTTATAAGCCGCTTAGACCCTGGGACAGTATTCAGAGAATTTAGTAAAGAGACAATAAAAAAAATAAAAAAAATGAACGTGAAACTAAATTTAAGAATTTTCTCATTTGCTCTCAAGTCTTTTCAGCAATTGCTTTTAATATTATTTTGTGCAGGCCCGCCAGACTAATATAAATTTTATGCTCTATGCAGACACCTTAAATATAAAGCAAGCTGCAGAGAGTTGGGAAAGGAATGGGGGGGAAAGGTGGGAAGAGGAAGAGCGCAGATAACAAAAATATTTTAAAGGCCACAAAAAGCATGTCCTTGTGTGGCAGGCTAAGGCCACTTAATGCACGCCAAAAGCAGTTCATGCGGCCCTGTGTATGGCACAGCTCATAAATACACACACGAACACACACACACACACACACATGAGCACACTCACACGCTGTCATCCTATAAGGACACATGTTTTGGTTTTACTGAGCCTGCTCGAAGGCATCTCTTCTGTTATACAGCGCCCCATGTGTTTGTCTATGTGCTTGTAGTCCTGTTAATAATGCTTTTGATGTGTGCTAAAGACAGCCACATACTATGCCATCTACTCGCTCTGCATCCAAACTATAAATCTGTTTTTGGGAATCGGCAGTTTTGGGGGTATGTGGAGGAATTGCTGGTTGCACTCGGCTGCTGTTAAACCAGGCAAAACTTTGCCCCTGGCCTTAAAGTGTCCGCTGCAAATGAAAATTAAAAGCCGAAAATTTTGAAACTAGCAGATTGCGCAGAAAATGGAGTGGAAAAACAACAATTTGAAAAACATTTGTTTCTTTTGGCTGTTGACTAGGCTTAAATAATTTGCTAGTTGCTGTCGCCTAAATTCAAGTCCACAACGATGTGAGTTGAAGCCTTGAATTTAATTTGCCAAATTACGCATCAAGAGCATTTAATACGTTATCTTCAATATTATTACTCTACTACATATGTAGGTACTATGTACTGGACTATGTACATGTTGTAAACATTTACTAGATATTCCTGGAAAAAATGTTGACAAACCTTAAGTTGCCTTAACTTTTCCGTTCTTCCTATATGTCTACTAGGTTTGTTAACTAATTCCCTATTTTATCATCACCCAAATCAAAAGAACAGCCCTCGCTTGCCGCTTTCACAGACTTTAGAATAGTCGCCGTGTCAATTTGATTTATGTATTACGTATACGCCATGCTGTTTATTTTTTTATAGCATCCACTCGCACCTGAGCATCACACGCAGCTGAGCAATTACAGCAACAACAACAACAACAACAGTGGCGACGCCTTAATGGCGCCAAAACAACAACAACAAAAATAAGAAAATAGCTGAAGCTAAGGCTAAAAAGAAACGTAGAAAAACGTAGCACACCGAAAAAGTAAGTCTATTAACGGCAATGACAAAGCACGCGAAAAGCTAATAGAATGACAGACCTGTAAAGTGCTTGTGTGCGTATTATGGAGTGGGTAAAGGGAAAGGGGAGGAGGGGGCTTCAGAGGAAGGGAAACAAGTAGTTTGGCAAGTCTATAAAAATGTATTAACTGCTAGGTGGCCGAAAATAAAGTCATAAACACCAGAGGAACCAGAGGTAGAGAGAGAGAGAGAGAGAGAGAGAGAGAGAGAGAGAGTTTTTGGGGGGCACTGGCAATGTGCGTATTATGATAATCAATGTGTGTATGTGTGAAATAGAGCACAAAAATATGGGCGTGTGAATTTTGGGCGTGGCGCTTGCTGAGAGATGATGCACGCTCACAAAGGAGATCTCGTTGAGGCCACAGCAAATCCATTAAACCCTTATGATGCATGAGCGCAAATAAAGTGAGTGAGTGAAGGGCGCCAAACAATGAGTGGAGCGGAGCTTGAGAAAAAAGGGGATCAGAAAAATCAACACAACAAAAAAATATAGCAAAAAGCATACGGGCGGGGGCAACATATGCCAAGCAGACTTAGGACGACCAAAAAAAAAAAAAAAAAAAAAACAAGAGAATACACGAAAAACAGGAGCTGGGCAAAATGGTAACTAGGCATAGGCAATGCAGAGAAAGACAACGCGAGAGAGAGAGAGAGAGATGGATAGAGAGAAAGCAGAACAACACAATGCAGAAGGAATAGCCATAGGCAGAAGGTGTGATGAGACGAGTGGCCAAAAGGAGTGGGTGCGGGCGTGGTTAAGAGGTTGTGGCCCGCAAAGTGAGCAAACACTCGAGTCAAGTGTCTGGCTGGTTAAGGCGATGAATGTGAGTGCGACGGTCTGTGAGTGTGAATGTGAATGTGAATGGCGAATGCGAATGTTAATTCTGCGAGTGTGGAAAAGATAGTGAAAGTTCACTCAAGTGTAAGTGTGTGTATTTGTGTGTGCGGCGAAGAGCAGCAGCACTAAACAATAGATGTAAAGTAGATAAATAAATTAGTTGTAAGTGGATTACATATGAAGAGTGAAAGAGAACAAAATCGACTGAGCAATCTATTCCACCAATATAAAAGAGTTCCTAAAATGCCTATAATAACAGAGAGAGGAACTAACCAAATTTGTAGAAATATAATGAGAATCATGTATAAAATTAAATACAACCTAATTCGCTTGACAGAGATCATTTCAATGCCATACAATTAATTTGACAAAATATTAATTTGCATGATGCATAGAACATTTTGAAAATCTGAAAATGAAGAAACAACTTTTTCTAAGGTTAATACTTTCATTGGTATATATTTTCCAAACATGATTTGTCTTTATATGGCATAATCACAACATGTAAACCATCTCAACACTTGGCACCTTTCTTGTTTTAAAAAAAACAAGCTTAAACCGATTGCTCGAAAAGTATTTGCCTTCTATATGGTGCTTTTCACACATGTATATATGTAGCTACAGTTACCCACATTCATCTGAGACGTCTATCCCTATTCTTGACACAATTGTCTCTATCAATTCCTCAGTTGTTGCTGCTCATCACATTGTATTTTCGCTTTCAATTTCATATATTCGATGCTGATACGAGTATTACATAAAGCATGCTCTTATCGTGTTTCAACCTGCCCAAGACCGAAACCGAATCCTCTGGCACAGTTGCATAAATAAACAAGCTACAACAAAAACCTTGTTGTGTACTCATACACACACACACAGACACATTCAGCAATAGACAGAGAGAGAGATAGAGAGAGAGAGAGACAGACAAAGAAAGATTTCAATACCTGAGTGCATTTTTAGCATTTCCTGGTGCCATCGCAATCCCCCAACCAATAGAATATACAATATATTATACACCTGTGTACAGAGAACAAAAATAAAAAAAAACAAAAAACACATTTCTGCAAGGCAGGCAATGCTCTAAAAACTTTGGCTTTGAGACCCGCAGAACAGCTACAGCCTCCTCTCCAGCAGCAACAACAACAACAACAACTAAAATAACAATTGTGTAAAAAGCATAACGTATTCGCGACGTGGCACCAGCCAAAGCAGAACAGACTGGCTGCATGTCCAACAGCAAAAAAACCGCCAAAAATTGCTGAAGTGGAAGGCTGCATTCAACGAATTTTCAATGCTCTGTTAACAAATTATACAATTTGGAGTTGAGTGATTAAATAAGGTTTTAAAATTTGCATTACACATTCTTAGTTGAATTAAATGATTAAAAATTGAATGAATAATAAATCCCAATTTGTATCTCAGTGTTATAAAAAATGTATTATTATTATAAGGTATATTTAAATGTTACAGCATTAGCCAATATTAGGAGTATGCCCAAGTAAAGAAGTATGTAAAGGTTGGGCAGCCAACTAACAAAAGAGGGAGGAAGGTTCAAGTTTTGGTAACGCTTACACAGCGAAAGAAAGAAGAAAGTTTAAATCAACTTGTGGGAATTTAGACAATTTTATAAACATGTACAAGAAAAGGAAACAAAATACATGTATGTATGTTGTGGGCTGTTGAGGTGTGTGGGGGTGTTGGTGTGTATAAATGCATATAATACAAATTTAAAAGTAAACCAAGTCGCGTTGCGCTATCTGCGGATGCTTTTCGTTTGCTTCCCGAGTTGTTGTTGTTGTTGCTGTTGTTGTTGTTGGTGCTTATGCAAATTCTCGGCGAGCGTCGTGTGTGTTGTGTGTTGGGCCAGCGCCAAAAGAAGATACGAGTACGAGTACGTGCATTATATATATATATATTCATGAATGTATGAATATCTCGCATGTATAAACAGCGCGTAACTGAATAATAATAACAAGAAAATGCACAGCAGTAGCACCAGCAGGCGGTCCAAAATGGAACGGAAAGAAGGCAAGGCGCAACAAAAAAAAAAAAAAACACACACACAAAAATGTCACCGATTTTAAATGGTTAAAAGTTTTTTACCCCATCTAAGGTACAAAAAAAAAAAACCCCATTTGCGGCTTTTGCTTTAAAAAAGTTTGGAAATGAGAGCCGTGTGTTCTTAATATGTTTATGTTGTAAGGTTTCATCTGCTTGTTTGCTGTGTGTAGCGAAACTTGTGACTGCCTGAAGAAGGTAAACATATGTTTTATATTTTATTTAACTTGCAGACAGCTATACAGATTTTGCACTTTGGGGCTTCAGCTTTATCTTGACATTTCAATAGATAATATTAGCTTGTCTTTGAAAAATCATCCATATACTCTGAGAATCCCTTATCTTAATTTACAGACTTGTCTGTATTAATAATCTCTCTAATCTGTAGAATCATTTTTTTTAGCTTACATATTTCTTCTCCAATTAGAAATGTATCCTTAAATTTTCGCAGTGCTGTTTTTTTCTTCAATATTTCATTAAATTATTTCAGGTGAAGTTTTCCGATATCCGATCTGTCTTGGGTTTATCAGCTGACCCTTACGCCCATCAATGTCAAACTCCCTCCACTTTCAGCTCGGTTATAGCTAAAAAAAAAAATAAGTAAAAAACAAATCGCAAACATATTGTACTTTTCAATTTCTAACAGCTACTCGACCTACCCCTTTGCAACTCCCCGCCTGGTCAGGTCAGTCAGCCATTTTCATTTGCTGTTGACGCCTGCCCCTTGACACCCAATACAATCTCTACCACCACTGCCAGCACCCCGACAGCGCCACCACTGAGCTGTCATTCTGCTGCACAGTGAAGCGTGAAACTTGTGCGCTTGTCACAAAAATGCTGCCTGTCAGATTTTGTTCGTTGCGGTTGCTTACATTACGTGGATGCTGCAGCTCAAGGAAGGCGACGTCGACGACGGCGACATCGACACGCGCATATAAATTACAAAATAGTCGATGGGGCAACTGAGCTGCCTGCCACTGAATCGAATTGCTTGACCAAGCAACCAAGCAACCCAGCAAACTCAACCAACTACCGATTGCACGGCAACACGCTTCAGTTGCATTAGAATTTTTCTCGCCCTACACACTCCTTGCCCACTTTTCCTCTGCTGCAGCTGCAGCTGCTGCCACTCAACTCAATTCGTATACGAATCCGCTGGAAAGTGCTGCACAATCCTTGCAACAGCTGCGTGACTGAAATATAGCACCAACGAATAACTCACTTTACTATTTCTTTTATTACTTTTTCATGTTTTTGTTTTTGTAATTAATTTAGCTGCACAGTGCATGCAGCAGCTAGTTAATATTGAAGATGGCTTAAACAGCAGATTTCATACACAGCTTAGTTGGTTTTCTTTTGATTTATTCACCTTTTTTTGAATGTTGCTGTTTTAAAAATGATTTGTGCTGATTAAACGTCGAATTTTTATTATTTTTCATATACTCCGATATATTTCTGGTTGGATTTAGTATATGTACATAGTGTACAATAAAAAAAACTCTTAACCTGGACCCAGCGAAAAAATATTTAGATTTCAAAAAGACGACATCAAACAATAAACAATTACTGGTTTTTATCTATATACATTATAATTATAAATCAATATTTAATTATGCGCATTATAAGCGCTAATTATTTATTTTTGTATAGGAATTTGAATAGTGCATTTTAATCAAATAATAATGGTTTTTAATCAAAAATACTGAAACGTGTTTAATTTATTTATTAAAAAAAATTGAATACCCATTTCCAGCATATTTTCCACAGTTTTTCAGTATTCTCTGCTCTAAACACTATTTCTTTTGTTTTGCTTTGCCATCTTCCATTTTCATAGTTCATTAGAGCTGCTGTCACTCTTCACTACTCTTATCCCTTCTCTGTCTCTCTCTCTCTCTCTCTCTCTCTCTCTCTCTCTCTCTGTCTTATTTCGCCTGCTCTTGGACATCTAACAGCTGCCATCGGACATTACAAAAGTATATGCAATTTGTTTGTATTGCTTTTGCAATTTTCGCAAGTCGACAGTCTTCCATTTTCCAACATACACTGAACTTCGACCAAGTCTGACATTGTGTTCCTTTTTTTTCGCTCAAGTCCTTTGGCTTGAAGTCCCCTGCACTTCCTGAGCTTAGCTAAAGCAGCTCTTTTAAGATCTGCAGCAACTAATGACTTTAAATGTACAAAGATAAGTAGCACTACGAAAGCAGCGAAAACGACAACGAAAAAGACGACGACGTCGACGCCGACTAAATGGGGGAATTGCGGGGGGGAGGGGCGGTTCAAGGGGCAACCAAGTGGCTGCCAGGCATATGCACAAACCAGCAACAAAAACATCAAGAGTCTTGGCTGGAACTGCCCCCTCATATCAAACGACGACAAGAGAAATTTGCTGTGCACAAGAACTTTCAAGCACCAAGGAGCTGAGCTGCTGATCCTCCTCCTCATTCTGATACTCCTCCCGTTACTGCTTTGCTGAGTTGCTTGTGTAAAATAAACGACAGCTAATAATGCGCATAACAAGGCAGAAACGAGCAAAAGTTGACTATGCCAAGTAGCATAAGAAACAGCAGCAGTAGTAGGCAAGCTACTTGTATCTAAATACCCTTTCTTGGCAATTTATGTAAAGTAAGCTAAGCTTGAGATTCACGCTGTAAGCCTGTATGCGACATAACTTTGAGCCATTTAAAGAAGTGTATAAAAATACGATGAATATTAAATAAAACTTACAATTTAAAAATAATTGTACATATTGCTTCGCTTGATAAATTGTTCAACAATTACTGTCACAGATTTTCAACTAAGAGCATAGAGTTTTCGAGTGCTTAAAGTTAGAACGTTTGTTCTAGTTTGTTCATTGGTTGCATGCTGTCTTTCTTCTTTTCTTTTTTTTTGTTTTTTGTTGGTGAGGGGAGGGAAGGGGGCGGGCGTTTGTGGCGCGACTTTAATTGGCACACATGACACAAACGCGCGCGTGACACAGTTGCCACTACTCAGAGGAGTGAGGGAGGAGCAGCGAAAGTGGGCACGAAGTTACGCCCATATGCATAGACACATTCAAATGTCGTCGTCGTCGTCGTCGTCGTTGTCGTCTGGCCGGGTGTTGGGGCCTTGTAGCCCGAAATGGCTCCCCGGTTGATCTTTGGCGTGGTAGGCGTTCGCGTACACAGCAACGCCGTATGCAAATCACTTGATGTGTGCGCGGGCACGCAGCCTACAACATGGGGCAACAAGGGGGCAGTAGGGCAAGCGAAACAATGGCGAAAGCTCAAGTGTTAAGGGTCGCAGCTTAAGTTTAATTAGACGCGGGCATGTGATTTATTTGATTGCCCCAAACGCTCACAGTGCGCAGCTATATATAGTTTTTGCCCCAGTCCCAGTAGCAAACCTCAAATAAATCATAAAGGATTCTTAAGTGCAATCCTTAAAACTGGCAAACTTTTAATCAATATTTTTGTTGGCATATTGAAGCTGGCTTTGAGTATTAAACATGCACATAATGGTCCCTTCATCCTTGAACATATGTATTTTTTAAGATTTGAATGCATATATAAAAAATCAAATTTTATAACCATTTGTTCGATAGCCAGTTGTTCTTAAGCATAACTCTTGTAAACATGTTTTCTTGAAGTTTGTTTAGGTTTTACTTAGTTTTTGCGAAGTCATTTTGGATTCTCAATTCCTCAATTCTGGATTTTCCCTCAAATTAGTTTAAAGTAGTTAACACAAAATAACAACAATTCTATTCGAGTACTTAAATACTTTTGTATGCTTAATTCAATTACATTTTTTTTATCTCTTTTTGTTTTGCAGTATTTAAACTGATTACTAAGTATTATAAGTATTTCACTAACTCTAGAATGAAAAGTTTTTTCCAAAGTTAAAGTTCTTAATTCATCAATCCTTTTTAAAGTTTTAAATTCATCTTATAAAATATAGTATAATATGGTGTTTCAACTGTTAACTTATTATGCAAGTTGGCCCTATTTTGACTACTTTACCCAACTCTACCACCTAGTTTACTTCAAAAAAACTTTTGCCTTTTGCCCAAGTTGCACTCGCATGAGTAATGAGCGTTTCCATTTCACGATTTTGCACTTAAAAACTCACCCAGGCATGCAAAGACTGAGACGCAGTGAGAGTGCACCCAAATTGGTAGAGAATGCTAGAGAGAGAGAGATAGAGCTAGAGATAGATAGAGAGAGAAGGAGAGAACGAGAGTCAGTGGAGACCAACAGAGAGCCACATAAATAATAATATCTGTCAGCTAACTTAGAGCTACTTGTCTTTGTCTGCTTTATGGCTGATTCGCTACGCAACTTTAGCTAGGTAATTTCACAGTGGCGTCTGCATAGAGGGGGTGTGGGTGGCTGCCTTAAGTCTGTGAGGCGTAGTCACTCAGGCGCAGTCGAGTGCACAAAAGTATGCAACAGTCTGGTGGAAGCGGCATGCACAATATGTTCCAACGCGAACAAGCCAAAGTCGCTGGCATAAAAAGACAGCAAGCCACAAAAGAGCTAAATAAAATGGCGGCACACTCACACACACACACACACAAACACAAAGGGATACACACACACAATTGTATTTGACCTCCATTGCCTTGAAGACGCATCCGGCTTTCACCCTCCTTCCGTGTCCTGCTCTTCTCCTGACTTGTCACTTGCACTCGGCGCTGACAGTTGGCCAGCAGCTTTCAGACTTCTAACTATCAGCTCACTGCTCTCTCTTTTTTTTCTCCTTTTTTTTGGCATTTCTTCCTTGCCACTGCCTCTGACAGTTGCATTTATTTATACTGCAGCTAAACAGAGAGACCGCTATCCTCCAGTTTCAGCATTCACTTTAAGTATCTGCCAAAACTTTAAGCTTTAGATGAGTCTGTGGATCTGCTTACCGTTAATATTTTTCATTAACAACTATGCAAAAATGTGCAACCTTCAACATTATTTTAGACTCGCTAAAATCTCTATAAAAGTTTGTGGCCGCGAATTTGTGGAGCTCGTGTGCATGTGTGTGTGAGTAAGCTAAAATATGTAATTATCCATAAATTATGTTCGCTTTTCAATTAGGTAAGCAGCCACCACCCTTTTCCACCACTTCACACACTCATATTTTCATATTACCCACTTTTAGTCCAGATTTACAGTCAGGTTGGAATATTTGTTCATTTTTAGTTTCTGAAATTTACGTTGCTAATAATCATTTTTCGGGGTTTGTTTTTGCAGTAATTTGTGGATGTACTGCAGGTAAACTGAATTGGCATGTCGGGAAATTAGGTACAGTTTTGCTGTACGTGTGTATAAGCGTTATTTGCATAATTTGCTGAGTTTCTGAAATTTACGTCTGCTTAATTCGTGATGGATATTTTCTTATTTTGTTTTTGGATCATCATAACAATGAGTTGGGCTAGTAATCTGTAATGTGGAGGAATATATTAACAGGTTTCATATAAGAGAATAATAAACTGATAATATATAAAATATATTGTATTTCATTGAAAGATGATATGAATTTTGCTTACTTTGAGATCAATCTAATATCAATTTCACTTACTGTTAGAATATACGTATTGAGCTATTGAACCGATTTTTAAGACCACTTGTAAAATATTCAAAAGCAGCATTTTATTTTATTGATTGCCACTTTACTAACAATTTCCACTGGCTTGGAAGATGGGTTTAAGAAAATCATTCGATTACAATACAAATTATAAATAACGATTTATTATGAACTGCAGCTGCAATTTCCCACAGTTGAAGCTGTGTTTGCCAATTGTACACCTGAATACTCACAGCCAGGCAGCATGACTCATGTGTGTGCAAGTTTGTGTCCTTAGCCTGGTCAATTGCCATGCCTGAAGTGAAGTTGACTGAGGGCACTTGAGCCGGTACATAAATCCCTAGCAACGGAAAGCGAAATAAATTGCCAGTTGCAGTTGAATTGCCCCACTGCCTCCATGCCTGTAACTGTAACTGAGACAGTATTAGCAGAAATATATAGAAATATATATATATATATATATATATATATATACAACTCCTTTATTTTGTCGTAAATGCACTGCCAATAACAACGTGAGCGAAAGAAATGTAATTTTCCGTTTTCTTTTCCTCCAGCTACTGGTCAAAGCTCGGCGTCGGAAGTTTTGTTTATTTGCTATGATTTTAGCAAACAACAAACTGAATAACAGAATTTACTTGCATTTTTAGCATTTTGGCCCTGGCCAGTGGGGACCTTGTGAAAATAATATTTAAATTGCGCATACGACGGATTGGACGCCATTGCAAAACTCTCAGACTCTGGCTAAAAAGTCGAAATAAACTCGGCACATTTACCGCTAATCGCCTCCCCACAGACGCATTAACAATTTATCTTGTGTTATTTTATGCGAAAAGTTTTGCCAAATCCACACCAGACCGACCCCCGACCCCTGATCCACGTTCCCTCTTACCAACCGCACCAAATCGAGTGGAGCATTCGAATTGAAAATTGTGCTGATGGAAAAATAACAATGCGATGCGCATTATTTCAACAGAGCATCGATTCTGCTGGGAAATGCTACCAAATGGCAACTGACTTTAATCTATGTTTGTGTTTGTGAGTGTAAGTAAATGTTCTAGATGTATAATTTGAGCAGAGGAAACCACATGCCGAGAAGCTGGCTTCGAAATATGCATTTTTTAACAAAAAATTTGTATAATTGAAATTTGATTTGAAAAAAAAAAAATGATGTAAGAGAGATACTTTAAACTAAGACACGAAAAATTCCACAGTATATTTAATCAAAAGAAATACATCCTTATTTGCAATTTGAGGTTCCATCTTATGTATTGTATTATTCAACATAACCTTTCCTCCCTTGTTCTCAGTTATAATCACAATTTAATCAATTTAGTTAATCGAGCTGCCAACTCTTCTGATAATTCTATCACCTAGTTGCCACTTACATAATTAATTTTCATAAGCATCAAATTGATTTTAATCATCGAATGTGCAAGCACCCAAATAATCATTTTCATCGTTAAGTAAAAGTTTCTGTTACGGACAGTTTAAATTTTCGAAGAACTCCTTCACTAGTTAATTTGCAGCAATTTAACATCATTTGGAAAGTGTGTGTGTGTGTGTGTGTGTGGAAATGCCGTCCCATTGACCCAGCACACAATCCATTCCAATTAAACATGAGAGCTCATAAAGTTTAGGCGAAAACCAAACGAAGCAAAGCAACCCAAACCATAACCCGAAACCCAAAGACCATAATCTTTATGGTACCCAAAAGGCCATGTGCGAAAATTACAAAATTAACCCAGGAGAACTGACCAAGGCAAAGTAAAAGAAGCAGCAGCCGAAGTTGAAGTAGATTCAGACTTTTGGCCTATAACAAAGGACTTGGACTAAATGCGGGGGTCAACAAAATGAGCTGCCCATTTCGAGAACTGAACCAAATGCAAATTTCAAAGTTAATCATGGTGAAATTATATAATATGAAGTGAGGAGGAGAGGCGGAGAGAAAGTGAGAGAGAGAGAGAGAGATAGAGCCAGAGAGTGAACGGAGAGAGACGGTTAGTTACCCTATAAAATACCCTTTCACATTGTTCATTTGTCAAACTCAAAAGAGGCAACAACAGCTGCTGGGGTCTGAAATAGTTGCCAGCCTTTTGACAGGATTGTCAAATGAGATTAAAATAAGCTTCGTTCGTCAATCGACTTGCGTTATATCCCCACACACAGTTTCGCACACATGACAATGGAACCATTTCGTATAAGAGTTATCCCAATTCAGCACCACTCACCGCCAACCCCCAACCCCCAACCCTCTGCTACTTCCACTCCATGCCTCTGTCCTATAATGGCCGCAGCAAATTTATAGCAATTGTGCACTAAAAGGGTTTTTATCCACGCACAACAGCTTGACCAATAAAGCAACTAAGCGCATTTGAGCATCCCCCCTTTTTCTCTCTCCCCCTCCCTTCGCTTGTGCTACCAATCTTCTAGTGTTGGACAGCACACAGGGAATATGTTACGGAGCCTGTGTGCAGTAGCTCAGTTTATTGCCAAATTGAGTTCTGTGTGCAGCTAAGAGCGGGAATGGGGGGTATGTTTGGGGCAAAGAGGGTTGTTAGGGAGCACAAAGCATTGTTAGCTGCTGGACAAAATGTTGTCAACAACAGCTGCACAATTGAGATAAACTTCAATTTTCGTAAATTGTTTAGTTTATTGAAAAATGCGACAACTTGAAGGCTGCTGTCAGCGCAACGCACTCTCTTTTTCTCTCAGTATATCCAACTCTCTCTCTCTCCCTCTCTCTACAGCCCTTTCTCTCTTTCCCCTTGTCTCTGTATATTTGTCTTTTTCTAGCTGCTTCTGCGTTAAGCGCTTTGAATTTTAATTCAATTTGACTTTAGTTTAGTTTTGAAGGCACTGCTTCGACTCAATTTATTGGCACATTTTATTTTACGAATTTATTGAACGCGTCTCTCCATTTGGGTCCTTTGAATTTAAAATTGAATGCGCGTTTGTGATGTATGCCTGATGGCCAGTTAAAAGCTCAGTTTATTTGCCAATCCCTAAGCCTTCCTCTCCATACACACTTTGCCGTCGTCTGCTTAAGACAATTGAAATATATTTTTATTTTCTTTTAACGTACTTAATTTTAATTGGTTTGTTTCAGGTTTCAGTTTACTGAAGCCGCTGTCCAGTTTAAATGGCAAATAAATTGCTTAAATTTAGTCAATAGGTAGCGGCATCTGATCTATAATACTTAATTTAATTATGTTCGTTAACAAAGACTAAATTTTAATCATTTATTATTCATTGATATTGATATTCTAGTTATAAAAGCTCACGCTTATATGAATAATATTATAATATAATTAATCATAAATGTTAAATAGATGGTATTAATATTATACAATATATATACAATATATATTTATATATTATTATATTATATGTATATTATTCTTATGCCTTCCTCAATGTCCAACACTTCGTACATTCACTTTCCATACATTTCGTGTCTCCATTATGAGTCTCCGTTTTCGTTAACGTGTGAACGGCAAAATAACCGCCTGATTTTAATAAAGGACTTATTTTTATTCCCATTCATTCTTTAAAATATATGCGTGTTTTTGTCACATTTTAATAGTTATACTCGGAATTTTATCATCGCAAAAAAGCACGAAATACTCAGGGGGAAATATACTGGCAACAACTTTACAACTTGTGGATAGAAAATATGTTGATAGTGGAATCATTCTATAAATGACTGAACAATCTCTCTTTAAGCTTTGAAATGTGAAATTTGACAACATCAAAAAAGTAATCGAAAATCTAATTTAACCTTTTAGCTTAGTATATTTAGTCAGAGAACTTTATTTTTATCAGATAAGCCATGCTCATTCACAGAATTATAAAGAGTTTCAGTCATGCGGTCGCAGCTGCTATGAGACGAGGCCCCAATTTGCAGGCATGCCAAATAGCCTACAGAACTTGAAGCACTCTCACTCACACAAACACTGGCATGCACAATTTGGGCTCTCGGTGTGTGAAGGTAGCAAAAAACTGTTTAAGTAGACGGCTCGTTTAGTTGCATAAAAGCCAAGGCAGCTTAATTGCATACGTGTGAGTTTGAGGCCAACAAAAAGAGCTACAAAAAAAAAAAAAATAAGAAAATGAAGAAGCGAAATGTTGTAGTAAGTCATGGGCGTGGTGGGAAGGGCTTGTGTGTATTATACGATTAAGAGTGAGAATTTATTATGTATTTTGCACCATCGAGCAGGCCAAATCGGATGCTACCAAGTGCTGCAGCAGCCACTTGCATTGCAACTAAGACTAACACACATACAACACGTTAGTTGACTGAAGATACCTCGACCCCTCTATACCACCCACCCTCCCCCCTCAGTTCCACCCTGTTCAATGGCCCCCTGGAGCTGCAGCGTCTGTTGCGGTTTGGCGCTTGTTAATTTTACAGTGGAAATTGCTTTGGTATTTACAGTGCACTCGGGCAAAGGCGCATTACGGACACGCAGCTATCTTGCTCACACTCTTAGTGCCTGTCTCTTTCGCCTTCGCTATGGGCCAAGTCGCTTGTGTTGTTTGTTTTGTGCTATTTGCGCTGCATTTTCCATCGACAGCTGCTCAACATTTTCACGTAACGTCTGCTGCTTGATTGTGTTTACCCACAGCGAGGCGCTTCCTCTACCTGACTACACCCCTGCCCAGAACCAGAACCACCAGCACCACACACACCCACTCGAATGTACAAAAATATTCCCTCTTAGGGCTAATCAAGAGCGCCACTTTGTTTGATAGCCGCCACAAAGTATGCTTTGGCATATTTTGTAACCTGCTTATCTTAAAACTAATTTGTTTCCCCTAATTCGCTAGGGGATGACAGTGCCGGTGGTGGTGGAGAGGGACGTGGAGGGGCAATTGCCAACACAGACCCTAGTCTGTTACATTTCCATTCGCATTTCGCCGGTCGCTTTTTGTGGTCGCCTTTTTATCAAGTTTGCGGTGCGTTTCATTACCCAGACAAAGACAATGACAACAACGAATGACTATAAAACAATGCAGCATAAAAAGCAATGTAAGTCCTGATCCCAACTCTCTGCCATGTCCTGCCCGGCCATAGCCACGTAGTGCCCCTGTAACAAGTAAAAGTACTCTACAAGAATAAAACAAAGTAACTATAATAAATGTTTGCAAATAAATTTTGAGCTCTCAAATTTTCTTCTTCTACTTCTACTTCTACTTCTTCCTCTTTTTCTGGTTTAAACCAAAAAAAATAAAATAAAAAAAAGTTTAAGCACTTTGCTCTCTTTTCATTTGGCGGCGGCATCTCTGGTGGCTGCAGAAGAAAATATGTTTTATGTTGCGAAATTTGTAAATGTTGTGACTGATGAATAGGAGAGATGTTGCAAAGTCATTTGTATATACCTACATATAAGAAGTCGAGCTTAGTATGTGTCAGTCCCTAACGACAATTCACGAAATTTGTGTGCGAACTTTGATTTGAGTAGTAAGATTAATGTTGAATGAATGCTGTTCAAGTATAGAAATTAACTTGATTAAGCTGTAAGTATTTTCAAAACAGATTACGATTGATAATATAGCATAATTTCTATAGATATTTCTTTTAAATCTTAAATACGGGTATCACACACTTGTCAAAATCGCGGATTTCAATTTGTAGAACTTCTTAAAGTATTTGAAATGGAAAATCAATTGATATACAATGATCTAGTACTTTACAATAGATAATAACTCAAGTTGGCACTTCACATTAAATCTAATCAGTCGCACACAAGCTAAAATAAAATATAAAAGAAAAACATACATTCAAAGGCGTTGCATGCCACCACGTGCCACAGCTTTGGTCTGCCCACAGTCGCTTTTCACTTTTCACACAGTTGCAATCAGAAGCTCAGATCTGAGGTCTATAAGTATGTGTGTGTGTGCGTGTGTGCGTGTGTGCGTGTGTGTGAGTGTTGTTCTCTCAAGCGCATTTTCAGCTTAAAGGATTTACATTGAATACTGAATGTTGATACTTCATATGAGTTTAGTTTTCGACTCGGTCGCGAACCGTTGCCGCTGCCTGGAAACAAAAGCTGGCAACGAGATTCTTCGATTTCCATAAGTGAATTTCAGCCCAACAGTCGCTGGGGCATGTTAAGAAGCCAACAGTGGGCGTGGCACACTCCAGGGCGTCATATGCGCACAGACACACACTCACACATACATATATGTATGCGCAAACTTCGATGCCATATCTTTGGCAAATGGTGTCATGTACGATATGTGAGAATCGTGTTGTACAATTTCATGGCTTGGATTTTGCCAATTTCAAATGTAAAGTCCCAGCCCAAAAGGGAACCCCCTTTAGAATTGGGACAAGGACAGCGGGTCTTGAGGTTCGTGACTGTGAGTGATGGAGTTGAAGTTTTAGCATTCGGCATCAGCTTTTCGTGTGTGCGTATTTGGTTTGCTAATGGGCAGCATTTGGATTTTCAAATCAGTCGGAAAATGCACTGTAAGGTTACCACTTTTTTTCTGCCTCTTGCTTTCTTCGCTGGAAAATGTAAAGCCTGTGCAGCTTAAGGACTATGCCAATGATATAGTAGCTCTGCGCAGTTGAGGCAAAGGGGCATTAAGTCTTGTGACTTGTTACCATGATTGGTTTTATTAGACACTGTGCCCAAACAGCGGATATTTATTGTGTGAGATAGATCAGACAAAAGAAAGATAAATACAAATCAATCATTTATGAAATAATTCCAATATCTTACTTTTATAATTATAACTATTCAAATATAATAACAATTAAATTTTTTAATATCAAATAAACGTTTTAGCATCTGTCCAATCAACATTTATACTTTTAAATTGACAACGTCTTTTAATAAAATAAAACCCTTGAACAATTATTATCCTAAAGTACATAATGCTAATAATTGATACTTTATTTATTTGATTTCAGCTGGCACGTAAAAGGCAACAGAGAAAAGTGAAATCATCAAATTAATAAAATAAAATAGTAACAACCAAAAATCTCCCGCTTAACGGCATAAAGTGGAGTTTAGTGCAAACAGGAAATGAAAATGCAAAAAAGACAAAAGGGATATGAAAAAATGCAAATAGCCAAAGCGAGTTCAATGCAGAATTCGCAACTCTGCTAACCTCAACCGTATTTACACAATTCAGAGTGAACTAGCCCAGGAAACTCAATACGTGAGCGAATACGTATGTGAGGCACTGTGTAGCTGACTGCTAATTGTGGCTGGCAATTGAAGCAAAGCTCAAAACGGAATTCGACAAAAGCGATTTCAGAAATCATATGAATATATGCATTAACTACAACCGCAAAATAGAAAACCAACCAGAAAAAAAAGAAGAAAATAATAATAAAAAAAAAAGGAAATTGCGATTGCGGGATAAAAGAACACTAGAACACGAGATTGCAAATGTAAAAATTGATTTTTGTGGTTGCAACTACGGATATTGTTCACATATATGGCTACAAATCGTTGCGGCTTAAAAAAGGTAGTGCGGGCAAATTAAAAATAAAAAAGTACAACAAATTAACTTAAAAAAAAAAGAGAATAATCATCGCTTAACTATTAAACGGCTTTAACAGGATGCAGCTGCCAAGTATAAAACTGTGCAAGATTTTCATTATTTGCATCGTCTGCCTAACAGCACTGCCAGGTGAGTGTGTAAACAGAGTGACCGGAGTGACATTGTATCGGACAATTAGCTCGCGAAAGCTCATATACAGTATTTGGATTTCTGGGTCACTTACCTCTTTTTGTGGTTTCATAATGCTGTGGTTTCAGCCTTTCGCTTTATAACTTTGCACAGTTTATTCGATTTTAGCTATCACTGGCAAGCGGACCACAAAAATGCCATAAACAACCTCAAACTTTTGTGTGCAGTGCAGCAAAATGAGTTCAAATATTGAAAGCCACAAATTAATCGGTTTTCCAAACAGACAATGCGAATGTTATTTCTCTCTCTTCGATAAGGAGATTTTGTTTTAAATATCAATTATTTATTCATTATTTTAAATTATTAAATAAGAATATTTAATATATATATTTTTATGTCTGAAAGACTCTAAAATTGTTAGACAAACGTGAATTAAAATATACAAGTCAAGATATCAAAGAAATTAAATTACTAAGTTTAAATAAGTTCTTCTTCGGCTACGTGAGTTGAGCTCTTATGGATTATTACATTTTCTTACAGTTCTCAGTTCATTTCCCAGGCATATACCTAATTTCTGTCCATTTCGATTCCCGTCTGCGTATTTTATAACTTACCAACCCGCCAGTTTCCAGTGTCCAACGGGGCACATTTTTGTATTTTTAAATATTGTAATTTGATGCTAGGCTCCAGCTGTTTGTCTGAAACGACCCCATGGAAAGTTCAATTCAGTTCAGTTTTTCCGCTCTTCATGATTCATCGTCGCTGTCTGACGCTTTAGGCCAAGTGGATGCAATGACTTGTCATTTTGTCTGCATTTCCGTTAGCTTTAATAACATTTTATATTTGGCCGGCTTAGCTCCGCATTTTTTACGACAAGCTTTCGCTTAATATTTTTATACGTATGTTTTAGAGTCGTAAATGCAGGGGCGCCTCCTTTATAAATCTCCACTTTATAACGCAGATCCCATTCAGCATTTTATATTAAAAAAACTGAAAAGCCGTTGCACACTGAGTTGAACTTGAAAGTCGTTTCGCCATCTACAAGTGTGCTGCATTTGAAACTTGTGGGCGGTAGGCAATTCATCAATGCGACTTCCGTTTCCGGTCTGGAGCAAAGCTACACAACAGCTTGATTTTGACTCTGTTGACTCTTGACTGACATGCTGGCAAGTGACGTTGCCACAAGTTGGTCATATTTTTAGGTTGCCCTCACACACACACACACAATCACCCACACACTCTCTTAAATACACAGAGCTGAGCGTAGTTTTTGACGCCTGTTTTAAAATTCCAATCACGTCGCGCATATCCTTCACTAGACACGCATTTCAATGGCCAACTTAGAGCGGGCACTGGGCACTTGTCATAGAGGAGAGGGGAAGCGGCAGTCATGTGGAGGGGGAAGAGTGAGTGCCACACGTATGTTGCAAACAAAAATATACGCGAGGTTACATTGAAACTTATGTATATTTGAATATAATATAATATTATGAACGTGACAAGTTTGAAAATTTGCTTTTCGGATTTTTGAAAAAGTGTTAGACTAAATATTGATACAATAATATTGAAGACAGAATGTTTGTTTAAAATCGATGTCAAGCTACAGAAATTTACAGATCTTTGCTCGGACGAGCAAAAAGGTTTTTAGAAACGCTGGTTATACTTGTAGTGTTTTTGTCAAGAATACGAACAATAAAAAAAAAAGAAATAAGATATTTTTAAGAATTTCTCCATTCAATAACAAAGCTTAGACCTAATATTATGTGTTGAGCGTATAGCAGCAAATATGTATTACGATTTTAGTCATCTATTTTACTTTAATTGTTCTAGTTGCTCAAATTATTTAATTATTCTACTTTAACTACCTTGCTTAAATTTAGCCTTGGTCTTAAACTGGGTGCAGTTGCTCATGGAATAGCCGTCGCCTTTTACTCGTTTTGCAGCTACACTAAACTTTTGACACACGGACCACATACACACCAACACACACACACACATACACACTCACATGGACTTGTTGTGGCAGGCACGCAGTGTTCGCGACGACTGCCGGAAATGCCAAGAACAACGTCCCAAAACCAGCAACAAAATGGAGAGCAACAAAAATCAACTGTTGGCATGTTGACGATTCTTTTTGCGCCCCTGCCTCTACCCACTTCCCCACATTGCTGCCCTCTTCCTCTTCCGCTTTGTTGTTCGCTCGTTGCGTTTTTTCTGTTTTGTGGAAATTTTTGCCAGCGTAATCACGATTAAACTGTCAACGGCATACTAATTAGATTTTTATTTTTATTGCGCTATGACAGCGCCGCGTGACGGCGTCACCAGACGTCCCGCGTCCTGTATTCCCTGTTCCGCTTCCCTCTTCCGTTCGGATTGGGTATATGGGGTCTGCTGCTTAGCAAGCGTTCGCCTTGGCTCTTTCCCCCCTTGCAATTCCCGCCAGCCGACGCACCATTGCCAGACGCGCGCGTGCCTCGCATGACCAAGTGGAAGCTAAAATCCTGTGCTGGTTGCAGCACCCAGTTCCTAGACCTAATTCTGGTCGTGGCACTTTGCGGCGCCTGCTACTTTGTGATTTATGTCTTATCATATTTATGAAAATTATTGTTATTGATGGTATTCAATATCATGGTCCTTGGAAAGCTAAAACAAAAAAAAAATCTCTTTGATTGATTGAAATATTGAGAGCTGAAAACTTTAGGACTTTGGGTTACGTTAATGCAATTGATTTAAAATATACGTGTCAAAGATTCTAAAAATAGAAGTCCCAATTAAGTAGATGTGCCAGAATCAATTAATTTACGGAACTTTTCCTTTTAAAGTCAAGCACACATATTTTGTGCTCCAGCTCGTTAAATAATCTGAAGTAGCTGCTCTAGACAATTCGTAAGATGCTCACTCTGGCTGTGAGCATTATTATTCTGTCAAGCATTGTGTGACGTCTTAAAGCAGATTTTTTAAACTTTAGAAGATATATAAGTTGCAACATGTTATATTTATATTTTGTTATCATAATTAAGCATTTGATATATTATTCGTTTAAAAAAATTGTTGGTTCTACGGATGTTTTGAACAAAGTCAGCAATTAAATATAATAAAATTATCTTATTTTTCACTAAATTTAATAATAAATTAGCCAGAGTATTTTAACTTCAGTATATTACTTCTGTTACTTTTTCATTTTTATTTACTATTCTCCCCGCACAAATTCCCTATTTTGGTGTTTTCTTTCTTCCTTGTTTTTTTTTTTTTGTGGACAATTGTTGACAGTGTTGGGTTGTGTTTTTGTTTGGGTCTATTACTTCCAAGCTGTTGAATGCGTTACCGTTCTCAAGAAATACACCCAGCCAAATCCCCCAGCTTGAGCTCTGCGCAGCTCAGCTGCCAGCGTTGCCACCTCTCCATACAGTTCTTTGTCGCTACGCTTTTGTTAATGTTTTTTCTCCACCGTTTTTTTCTTCTTTTCATTAATTTCTCACCGGCATAGGATGTGAAATGTTTTGTTATGCTTGTGTTGCAGTGTAGCTGGTGTAGTTATTGTTGTTGTCGGTGGTGCTGCTGGCTCACTGGTCCAAGAGCTAATGCGGCCAGACAATGGCGGCGGCTGTTGTTGAGGGGCGGTTGGCGTGAGTTTGAAGTGAAATCGGAGCACATTTTTTAGCGTGTGGCTAAAAAAAAATTTAATAAAAATACGAAAAACACAACAACAACAAAGGGAATGAGTTGCCCGTTTGTTGTTGTTGTTGTTGATGTTGTTGTTCTGCCTGCTGCCAATTACAAATGCTTAAATATTTTTGCCAGCAATTTAAAATAATTATTTTATTTGCATGACCAACAAGCGACCGTTGTTTTTGCTGTTATTCTATGCAGTTTTTGTTTTTAAAAATTATATGCACTGTATGCTGAAGTGTTTTGCACTGAACTCCCCATGTTCCTCGTCTGACAGCCTGAAGTCCTGCAGTTTTGCGGTTAGCTTTTTAATTTGTGCTCACACATAAAACCACAACACCCCGGAACAACCACAACTTCGACCCAAACCCCAACTGCTACTCCACTTGCCATTCTCATTTTTTATGTGTAAGCTATAGCTATTGTTCAGTTCTTGCTGTTGGCATTGAGTCTAAGATGCTCAGAGCTTAAAGAATATAATCCAAGCACCAAAAATAAAAGAAAAACCTTAAAAAATTTGCCTTTTATTGTTTTGGAGCCGAATTTAAAACTCTTTTGTTAAATTCAACATTTTGCGTGAAGCAAAATAACGTAATTGTGGTTTACAACAAAAAATAACAAAGCAATGCTAATCGTAGTTTATATTTAGTTTTATTGACTTGTGGAAAGTTGTTTAGAAAGCATAGAAATTTATTGCGGATTGAATTTTATAATGTCTAAAATTAATATTTGAGCAAGAAAATATATTTTTATAGTTCTTAAATTGTTTTTGATATTCGTGCGTTTTACAATAACAATTTTTTCTAGTTCTTATTTCTTTCTCACGAGTTTGTTTGCTTGGCAATTTCAAAATCTAAAAGTTTGCCTTCAGATATCATAAATTTTCGCCGAATTGCATTTTCAGACATATTACATTAAAATCATCGAAAGCCGTAAAAAAAAAAATGAAAGTCGTAATGTTGAAAATATATGCAGCATTTAATCCTCAATTCATATTCGAATAACCACATACGAGATACACAGGAGCATGAAAAGTTTTAAGTAGTTCGGCGTATTCCGAATAATAAAAAACTGCGAACGAATGGAATACCTATTCATAGCCACTTGAGTCATCTGCGCGCACTTGCCACATTCGCTATTCAAAAAAAAAATTAATAAAAATACATAAAAAAAATAAAGCAATAAAAATTATATGAAAATATAAACAAACAACAAAAAAGAGCCAAGTAGATATGAGTCGAGGCATGAGCGAAATCCACTTAAACAAAAGCAAACAAATTTTGATGAATATGCAGAAAATTTGATGAAAATTTCTTTCATGCGTCATATGCTGGCATGTGTAGCATGTGGACGCGGCACAAGAGAATCAAGTTTTGACTCTTGAAGTAAGCGCTCCCATTGGAGTTGGCGTCAGTTCTTGGGTGGCGTCTGCAACAGATTCCCATCATCATTATCATCATCACCGTCATCAGGAGCAGCAGTCGGAAAGGCGTCTGTGGATAGACGTTATCATTAAATGCTCATCATAATCGTCATCAACAGGCCGCAGACGTGACGCCTCAAATAAGTATACATACATACACATACATCTACATCTACATCTACATCTACATCTACATCTACATCTACATCTACATCTACATCTACATCTACATCTACATCTACATCTACATCTACATCTACATCTACATCTACATCTACATCTACATCTACATCTACATCTAAATCTACATCTACATCTACATCTACATCTACATCTACATCTACATCTACATCTACATCTACATCTACATCTACATCTACATCTACATCTACATCTACATCTACATCTACATCTACATCTACATCTACATCTACATCTACATCTACATCTACATCTACATCTACATCTACATCTACATCTACATCTACATCTACATCTACATCTACATCTATACATATACATATACATATACATATACATATACATATACATATACATAGACATATACATATACATCTACATCTACATCTACATCCACATCTACATCTACATCTACATCTACATCTACATCTACATCTACATCTACATCTACATCTACATCTATACATATATATATACATCTACATCTATACATACACATATACCTATACATACACATATACATATACATATACATATATATATACATATACATAACCACATCCATATATGTATGTATATAATATTCATGTGGGCGTATTTACACTTCTACCAATTGATGGATGTGTTTGAGGCGCTTGTGCGGGTCTTGGGTTGCTGTGGATTCGGTAGCCTGTGTATATATCTAGCAGCGGATGCCGGACATTGTGTATTCATAGACCCGAGAATGCTCTGAATAATTATAATTAAATATGTTATTTGTTTTAATATATATTCAACCTGAAAGTTAACTAAATAATGTTGCAAAGCAGAGGACAGGGAGAGAAAAATATCAATTAACATGTAGCATTGCCGAAATACAATATTATCAGTAAAACGAAGACTACTAAGTTAAAAAAGCAAATTCAAAGAAGTGTATTTTATAAATATAAATTTCAGGCAAACAGAACAGGTTGTTCACAAAATAATTGAAGACTCCTGCTTCTTGGAAACATCAGAATAGAGGAGATTTTTATTTAAATCTGATTCTCAGATACAACCATTAAATATCTTCTAGTTGCATTTTCTTATAGACAATTTTAACATATCAAAACGAATATGCATAAAAAGTACAACGATTGGCTCAGTATATGTACATAGTTAATTTGCAGAGTCCATAATTACAGAGCAGCCAATGTAATGTAATGCAAACTTTGTCAATAACTCAAACTCTCAAAAGCTGAGGAAAAGCCGCAGCACATTAAAATCACTTTAAAAATTGGGCAACTTTTACCGACAGAACAGGCCGAAAAGATTCCATTATAAAATATGGCGTACCTCTAACTGTTTCTTTGTTGTCGTTGTTTTTTTTTTTTTAGAGTTTATTTGTGGCTCTGTGGGACTCTGGTTTCTTTAGCGTTTTTTTTCTTCTTCTTTTATTATTATTTCGCACAATGAACGCACTTGGCGCACATTAAATAAACCCCCAAGAAGCATTTATCAAATTTCTCTTTATAAATATTGCCAGCCCAGCACAGACTAGAGCTATGTAGTTCTCTCCCTTTCCCTCTGCTTGTGTGTGTATATTTTTGAAACATTTATAAAAACGTCAGGTGCGGTGGCAGGTGTGGGGCAGGGACTGGGTAATGCGCTCTTAATGACAGCAATGAAGATGCCAAAATGATAAACAGCAAAAGCAACGGCCCAAAAGTGGCCGCAACCAAAGCGTTGGACATCAGAAAGTGGTCGAAAGGCAAAATGAAAAAAAAAAAAAACAAAGGAAACTCCGCGAAACAGGAAATGTGCTTGGTCATTTTGTATGTGGCGGTGGAACAGGAACTGGGACTATAAAATGTTGATGGCATTGCATAATAACAATTCTTAATTTAGGTAAAGTTGTGTGTTGCACTAGATAAAAAGTGTTTACGATGAACACTTTTATTAATTGAATATCGATTAACAGAATCAAATATAATAAAGATTAAAATGTATTCTGATTTATTTTGTGCTAATTTTGAAGTGACTTGTGCAGCCTTGATTGTGAGGTATAGTTTATGTTAGATTATTAGATGTGTAAAGTGATTCCATTTTCTATATGTTGAACAAAGCTGTGAGCGAATTTTAGATGAATTTTGTTTATTTTTATTTGTTACCAAAAAGGTCAACAATGTTTAAACAAACAAAAGTTAGTTGCTGTCGACTGTACCCAAGCACAACTTCTCCATCGGTCTATCAACTCATCATATCCTTTTGAAAGTATTTAATCAATATTTTAGCCCAGTTTACCAAATTCAAGTTTTTATTGCCTTGGAGTTGTATGAAAGTCTTGACTTTACCATTCTTATGAATTCTCGAGCATTATTTTCCAGCCTGTTGTTTTCATGACAATTCCCAGCAACATCAACATCATCATCATCTTCGTCATCGTTGTCTTCTGTTTAATGAGTTGCCTTTTGGTTTTGTGTGGAAAAATTGCCTCACATAGTATTCGTCAGCCCATTCAAAGTTCTCCACACCTCCCACGCCTAAATTCCATGGCTTATTGATAACAATAAAAATCAACAGCAACAAAACATGCCATTCAAATGGCTCAGCTCTGCATTGTGGATTGTGAATCTATCTATCTATTCTGTCATTGTTTGTGCCGAAGAACAGCCATAAGGAAGGCGAGATGAGGACGAGACAAACCGATGACTAGGGAAAAGATTTTTTCATATACCATTTGAATGACTCGACCAGCAGCACAGTCCGTTCTGGTCGCACTTTAAATGTCAATTAGTTGTCAAATGTTTTATGCAGCGGAGACAAACAAAAAAAAAAAAAAAAAACTGAGAAAAGAAACAGAAACGATGAAGAATTTGATGGAGCAGATGAAAAAGTTTTCAACGTTTATTTCTGCAAAAAGCACAATGTCGAAATAATAATAATTTATAACTATCAATGTCATAAGTTCATGACATGCTCATCAATCAATGCATTAGACAGCTCAACACTGGCTAGATGGGCGGCTTGGATGGGTGGGGAAAGCGGGTGGGGGCGTGCCACAATCTACAGAAATACGGGCAAAAGTTTTTCCCAAAAGACGTTGCCAGTCCAACAATTGTTGTCGTTGTTGGATTTGTTGTTGTTGTTGTTGTTGGTACAACGAAAAGTTTTTCGCCTTTGGGCTGCCTTGCGGCATTACTCATAATTTTATGTTGCATGCGAATTTCTACGCTACAATTGACAGCAATTGCATTTTGCGTCCTTCCAACGACGACGACTAAGTCGAGTATTTGCCAAAGTTATCGAAGAAATGCTTGGCGGAAACTTATCTATTGACAACATTGCCAATTTTAGGGTGAGTGGGCGGAAGTGTAGATCCAAAGGATTCACCATGCCATGCCAAAAGTATAATTCGATTTGCTTGGGTGCAAGACCTGAAGGCAGAAATGTCGACAAAACATATTTGGGTAACTTGAATTAAGAATTAAGGAAGAAAGTTAAATCCATATATCAATTATAATTACAAAGAAGCTGAATAATATTTATTTATATCATGTGTACCAAAAATGTTACAGAAATTTTTAAAAAAGTGTTAAAGAACAAAAATCGATATTATAGTTACAAATGAAATTCAATTTTAAAATTGGTTAAATGAAAATTTATTACAGTATTTTAGATAAATAAGGAAATAAAGCGCATAGCATAGTGAGGAAAAATGAAGCGCATAAGAGCAATGTAAGTGTTTATGGACCATTCTTTCTTATTTGGTGTTTGTATTGCCATTGCTGTATTTGAAATGATTTCTCCAATTGACACTCAACCAACCAATAATCTGCTTTATGGAGCTGCTGTCACTGCACTCGATGCTGTATTTTTGTTCACTTTGTACTTTGCATTTCCCTTTTTCGCGTTTACTTCATATTTTGCTTTCATTGCCAGTTTGTGCTGTTGCTACTGTTGCTGCTGCTCCTCACGCCCAGGGCTTATTCAAATAGACTCAATTTTTGTTAAATTTCCGCTGGCCTGCAGTACGTTCATATATTTATGCCCGGAATGAATCTGCTGCCAGTTCAGTTCGCCCTGAGTTCTGATTCTGTTGGGTGCTACGTGGGTAGCTGCATTTCTCCGTTCACTAGCTGTCCTACCCAGCCCTGCCCTGTCCTGCCCTGCTCTTAATCCTGATCAGCGGAATGTGTCGGCGCAAAAGCCAATTTAAAAATGCCAACAATGATTTATGTTATGCATTGGTGCCTCCTCATTCTCTCTCTCTCTCTCTCTCTCTCTCTCTCTCACGCTCTTTCTGTTGCTTATTTGGCTCTATCCCTTTCTCTTTCGTATTTCGCACGTAACTGCAGTAATTTAAATGCCTTACAACATCGCGCTTGAATGTAAACAATTAACCCTAATGATTAACCCTAACAAGGCCCACATAACGCCTGGCGCCTGCCGCTATGTAGCAAATAAAACTTAATGACTTAATGCTCCGGCACAGGTTCCGTATACGTTAAGGCTTGCGTGTTTCGACCAAGTGGCAAAAGTCGCATAATTAAAACAACAATAACAACAACAACAACAGCAACGACAATGACCGTCATGTTGGTCCCACTAAAAACTAGTGCTAACAGCTCTATTTATATAAACGGCTCAGCGGTAAGCGACAAAGTCATTGACTTCCTGTCCCTATCGCATAGCGCCGTTACAGAAAGCGGAAGAGGTGAAGAAGCGATGGATTAGGGGAGGAGGAAGGAATAGCATGTGTGTATGCTAACAATACTGCAGTAAGGGCACAATTAAAGTACACGAGACACGACGACAGAACAATAAAAAAGAACAACAGTCGGGCATACAAAAAAAAAAAAAAAAAAAATGCTCGAATACAACTTACAGATACCCTAACATTGTAGAAAAATGTACACAAATTTTCGACTTGGTTTTTATATAAATTCCATATCATATTATTCTATAAATATAATAAAACAACAATAATAATATTATATAAAATGCAAACGAAAATTAATCATACAGAGATATTTTCAAAGGACGGCGAGAAAGCTCATGAACTTCACATTCACATGTAGAAAAAAAAATCACAGATTATAATTAAATTGAAAACTACTCTTGATCTCATTAGTATTGTTTTGCTTCAATTATTTAAATGCGCTAAAAACTCATACCGAAAGTAAAAAGATTCGCTCTACCCTACATTTCTTTCATATTGTCACAACAAACAGAGAACACCAATGGGATGACAATGGTCTGCTGAACCTCTCTCTACTCACCCTTTTGGGTGCTCACATAGTTGGTGGCAGTTACAAAAGCCATTATAAACATATGTGCAAACGGGTGCCGAGGAGTCCTTTCTCCCCACACACACATACACACACACACACTTGCACTCTCTCTCCCCTTGCGCCGCACGCTCCTTTGCAGCAATTCAAGTGCTTCCGCATTGCCAACTATCTACGCATAAGAGTGTGAGTAAGTGTATATGTCGAGGAGAGGAGAAGAGAGCAGAGGAAAGGAAAGGAGAGAAAAGGAGAAAGGGGTGCCGGGAATGTCTTTCTGTTTGCTTAGCTAAGCAAATGTGCCCATGCCAATATACGACCATGCGAGCATGTGTGCGTGAACATTTATAAATGCCTGCTGATAAGAGTGTAATTATCGAGATCTATTTACAACTTTAATATGACATTAGCTCGACTCGACACATTGAACAAATTATGAAAAATATGAAGAAATTGAAATAAACATATAAATTGCTGAAATATTATTGAAAATAGGAAACAGGGATCCAATAACGAACTGTTAGCCAATGAGAACTTCAATTTATTTATATTTAAAGCTAAAAAATTTTGGTCAAGGAATATTTATTATATTTTCATTGTATATTAAATGTTTCATTTAATTGCTCGCTTTTAATATTATTCTATTTAATTTGTAACCGAAATACAAATTTATTTTAGAATTTGAATTGCATTTTACCTTTGTTTCAAAATTGTTTTCAGTCCACATTAAATAAATAAGGGACAATATTCTTAACAATTTCTATCGCCTCTCAACAACCAATATTTGAGACAATGAACTTATTTACTAAAAGACAGAAGAAACTCTACCATGCTACACATCTAGCACCTAACTTTAATTTCGACAAGTGTTTGTTATGGTAACTTAATAAATTAAACAGCAAACTGACCAAAAAATGTTTACACACAAAGTTTTTAAGCAGTCCGCCTCAAACCATGTATCACGGACATTATATTATCACACTCTTCCTCATCCTTCTTAGCTTGACATTCTGTGTCTCGTTTGCTTTCCTGCATTTTTGTTTATATTTTGTTAACATTTTTGAGCGCTCCTTTGTTTGGCTAAAGTGAAATAGTCGACACGCGCACGAACACTAAAAAGCGCACACAAACACACACACACACACACAAACACACACACACACACACAAAGTGAAATTAAATGGCAAACAGGGCTGAAATCCAGCGTATTTAAGTCGGTTGACCAAAAACCGGTCCGCCCAAAAAATGGTCGCTTGTTGTTTGTTTATTTAGGTGCCAACGGGATGATTACAAATAATTTGCTTAAAATGTTCCATTCGGCTGCACGCAATTGCCGCCGGTTGTTTTGTCAGGCTGTTCACAGTTTTCGGCCCAAGCAGAATATAAATACACAAACAGGGCTACTGCAATATACATTATACTACATATATATATATATATATATACTATATATATATATATTTAGTATATATGTAGCTATACTTATTGCTCGGCATGTTGCTATTGTTTGGCATTTTAATTGAAACCTGTCCCAAATTTGACACTCCAGTTGAAGGCGATAATTGTGAACACAGTGGGACAGTACTGTCAATTTTATTGTCAAACATAAACTAATTTCAAAATTTTCAAATGCTGAAAATATTTTGTTTTTAATCCACGCTATTGAATAGATTCGAGATTCGATTCTATTTACATTTCTAATATCCCATCCACTATGCGTATTCGGCCCCCTGACAAATGCCTCGTTCCATTTTCTCTTAATCCACATTACACGCAAATTAATTACCCATAATTAATAAATTTGAGCACTACTCAAGTCACCAGACAATCGCAAAGGATTAAGGCATTAATCACTCCCCTCAATATCCATCAGCATGACGCAAATTGTAATTAAACTTTCACAGCTAAACACATAATTTGTACTGCGAATTTTGCGCATGGTTATATATATATATAGCAGGATTTTAAGAGTCTGTCCAAAAGCCAAGATGCAAGTGGGACGGGCGGGCAGTCATAAATCTCTCAAATTCGTCGTCAACTCTGCATTTGATGGCTGCGCTATGGGAGCTACCACCTAAACCAATTATAGCTCACGCCAAACATGATAAATCAATAAGGTGTCCTTTGCACTGCACACAAGTCATGCTGTGTATTTCTTTAGTCTGTTGCTCTTCACTCTGTTAACAATTCTCCTGTTAGTTTATAAATAAATTAATATACGAATTTTTCGAAGATTGATTCAACCAAACAAAATTATATATTCTATTTGAAGGTCCCAAAAAACGTTTATCTTTATACAAATTCTCTGAACATGCATTTAATTATTTGATTTTATTAATTAAATAATCGTTCTTGGTATATCAGCTGTATTTGGCATCAACACACGACCATCGCTACGAAACTCGATAAATCACAGAAAAAAACATAAAACACTCTGGGTGAATTCCTAAAATTCGCTATAAGCTAACTTATATTAATAGTTAATAGCAGTCAGCTCGTAAGCCAATCTTTGTTATAGTTTCAAACTGCTTAATAAGAGGTGCAAAAGATGCTCGTGTCTAGACATGATCCATAAGAAGTTAAGCATTTGTTAAAGTAAATATGTTGACTGAATTTCTGTATAAATATTTGTATGTATGACACAAATCAAATTAGAAAATAATTATTTTATTTGTATATGGTTTTTTTTTTTTTGCCATGTTTTTCATATATTTATACAGCCATTTATTGCAATATTTTATTCACATTTTGCCTCTCTCTATCTTTCTCTGTCTCCCTTTAGGTAATTGATTATACAATGAAATTAATTTATGTGTGTCTGTCTGTGTCTCTAAATCTCTGGAGTCGCTTGAGTAAGTATCAGGCAATATTTCACGCATTTGAGTAGGACGAAAAACAACTACTAAATAATTGTTAATGTATTACGAATAATTTATGGCACTATTTCATAAAAAGCAATAATTTTTCAATATCAAACCAGGCGGCAAACTGGCAAGAACACCCCGAATGCTGGAAGGGCGAGGGCAGTTCCAAAATATTTTGCTACACAGTTGCAGTTGAATGTTTCCCGCCACATCTACCCATGTCCCATCCCCCCTGTGACTGCTTCGTTTGCTGCTGGCTGCTTGCGTAATAAGCTTGATAAATAATAAAAGAGCTCTAGTAAAGTGAGGAGCCCTGCTGAAGGTGGCTGAAAGGGAGGATCGGGTTGAGCTTGGTTTCGGGTTACTGTCGCTACAAAGTGAAATTTATCATTTTTCATAGCTGCAAGCTGCACTTTCTGAAACATTTCACTCAGCGCCAAGTGGCGTCTGAGGGTACGGGGGGGGTGCACCACGGCAAGCCCCCAACCCCGACCTGGCCATAAACTCATATTTTTGGCTGCTTAGACGTCAGCGTCTCAAAAGGGCTGCTCATGTTTGTTATTGCTACTGCTGCTGATGCTGCTGCTCGGGCTGCTGGCAAATGTTTACGGAAAGAGATTAATTGATTCCACTTGGCTGCATACAGAGTGTCCCTGCTCAGTCTCAGAGAGTAGCCAGAGGACACAGCCTGCTTTACTCCCTTTATTCCCCTCTCAGCAACCAGTCGGTTTGAGGTGGCAAATGTTGCTGCGTTTGTTTGCGGGTTTTTGCTACCGGCCGTTTTATAATGGTGAGTCGAATGAAATTCTACTGTACTGAGATATAATAGTTGTCTTACAGATAATGCTTCGTAACTGAATTTCAATCATTATAAGTATGTCTTGCTACACGCTTACACAACGAAAATCCATCAGTTTGTCTACCGTTTTTGGCCAGTTACTTTCTATGATTGGGGAAAAAGCATTGAATCGAAGTGTAAACAAAGTATATTTTGCAATTAAAGCTACTACATCATTTATGATGTTTTTAAAATAAAAATCCATTCATCATAATTATGTTATTTAGCAATACTTTTATGCACGTCGCTTTTCCGTCTGAAAAAAGATTCATTGAATTGAAGGAGAACTATCGACTTTCAAATATCTTGAAAATAACTGCAAATTCTATTCCCTTATTAAAAAATATCTTATATTTTGTATAATGAGGTTTTCAAAATTGTTTACCTACTGTACTAAATTGGCTTAATACATTAATATTGCGGAAAAGTCAGAAATTTAATAAAATTGGTGTAATACACCTCAGCTGGAGCATTTAATTAAAACTTCAATTTTGTAAAATTCTGATTACAGCCCAAATTATGCAGCACAAAGTGTTGCCTAGCAACTGCAGATACCGGTTGCCCCAACAAGGGGCAGGCTTTAACTTTTATAAAGTTGCCACAACAATTTGAGAAAGCGCATATGGAACCCGCATATATATATATATATATATATATATATACATGTATATATATATATATATATATATTGGTATACCTTACATGATTAAAACTTTGTAAAAGGCTTGCAAAAGGATTTCGCAGATGTTTTTATGACTGTTGTTGTTGTTACTTGCGCCAGCGCAGTTAACAAGTCCTCAGAAACAGCAGCAGCGTTTTTATAGTTTGGCAGCAGCTGCAAAACTTTTGCTCAAAAGTTGTCACAGGCGCCAGTTTTGGCCAAGTTGATGTTGAGGTTGCTCTGAGCCTCGTACCAGCATTTAAGCCAAGTCTGTGCCAAAGAAGCCAAGCCAAACATTTGCGACATGGTGCACAGTTTAATGTTTGACAAGCAAAACATGCAACGCCCACCATCTTGCCCCCTCCCCCACACAGCTGCACCCCTCTCGCTGCCAACTGCAGCTGCAATTGTTACCACATATCCCCTCTCTTCGCTCACGCTTGCGGTTTTTTTTTTTTGATAACTTCAGCTTCAGCTTGTCAGCCATTGAAAAGTGACAAATAGATTTAATTGCTCGCAGAAGTTTGCTGCCAAAAAGTTTTGCGCTTCAATACTTTTATTTTGCGCCTTTTATTTGATGTTGTTTTTAATTTGGTTCTATTTTATTTTTTGTCAAATTGTTTGTGTGAAATTGACGTTTTATTAATTGCTTGTAATTACGTTTTCATTTGTGGGACTAATAACAATTCTGAATTAAATTTTTAAAAATTATTAGCTGCATTTTACTTAATGTACTGATTTTATATACTAAGTTATTATATATATATATATATATTGAGTACTATATGTACTCACTAGAGCGCAACAGAGTGCAGCATCATTTCATCTGCATTAACATTTTAATGGCACCCCAGCAAAATGATTAAAATTGCATTTTCATGAGCTTTTTTTGTGCTGCTTAAAAACGAGGAGAGGGTTCAGTGGGTCAGTGGATGTAACAAGTAGACGATATGCAGCAAATGATTGAAGAATCAATAAAAAGTTTCTTGGCTTGACATAACTTGCCATTATTTCGCAATGACTTTTAGCTCTTTACAGCTGTATAATGACTGAATAAAATGGGTAGAAAGTTGTACGCAACAGGAAGTATTTCTGACCCCAAATATATACTCTTAGTTATGATCAAAATCCGAAGCGATATGGTCATATCCGTCTGTCCATTTGTATGAACAATCCGATATCGGGGATTATCAGAGATAGAGAATTTGTTTTATTTTATTTAGTACAAACCCCTTTAAATTAATCAATTTTCCAATTAATTGCTGCTGAATTACATCTTGTTTATTTATTTTTTTTTATTTTTTATGGCGAGGAAAAAAACAAACCATTTTCAAATTTTACGGAATCGCTAAAAGTTATTTCGTGTCATCAAAGGCTCAACTGTCGCTATTTAATGTCGCAAAATATTACGAGTATTGCGGCTACTCAGCGCCTGATGCATAAATGGAGAATTATGACTTTACACAGCATTAACGACAACAAAAATATAAAAGAAAAAAAATTGTGGAATAAATAAAAACATAAATTCACGATTAATGCATTTTTTATGTTAAATAATAATGCTGTGAAATTTGAATGGAATTCAAATTAATTTGAATGGTATAACAGCCATTAAAGAAGTGTTATGAACTGTTTATTGGAGCCAATTGACACAAAAAACAAAAAAAAATTGCAGAGTTTAATGGGCTTTGAAGTTTTGCAGTGAAGCATCGACAGAAACAAAAGCTTGCCTCATATAGCGAATTGGCTGGCCAAACATGGGATCAGACACAGGTTAGCAATGTGCATGTGAGTGTGAGTCTGTGCTTCTGTATGTAGGTGGTTATTGGATTACCTAACTGTCGCCAGAATGTATCCAACTGCCTGTTGTTCGTCCTGTTTGTCCTGCTTGTCCTGTTTGTCAATACTAATCTGCTGTTCTCGCACATGACAGAAATAGCAGAACTACTAGAGCTGCCCCACAGTAAAAGAGGGCAGGTGTGGGGCACAAGCTGGCAACCTCCTGCTGCGATAGCGACAACACAATCAATGTAGAAATCGAAAGCAGCGGGTATTTTGTGAAGGCCGTGAAGGCGAGTATTTGAACCGGAAATCAAAATAAACAACAGCAAATCAGTCAAACAAACAAACAACAAACAAGAACGAGGCTCTGCCTAAAAGCAATAAGGTCAAAATGTCTTTCCATCCCCCCTCACCTCAATTCCCCCATTCCTTGGCATGGGCTATTTTTGTGATACAGCTACTTCAGCATGTGCGAGTGAGTGAATGTGTGACTAGTGTAAACCAAACATGTGCTCCAATAAAAGCTAATGGCACTCTTCCAATCAGTCGGCCACTGTCAGGCCTACCAAAATAGTATTGAGGTTTTCCCAATGTGGGCAAGAGGAGAGTTGGGGGAACTTATTACAATTAGCTGCAAATTAATGACAGACGAAATAACTTTGAGTTAAAGATATGTAGCATATGCTCCAGATTTGTAGGACACTTAACGAGTTTGTTAAGTTGTGGCTAACAAGAATTCCATAAAATGTATTTGTAATCTGTAATCATTTTAGTGTACATGCACATGCATAAGACATTCTCTTTTTATCAATAATTTAAAATATTGTAATTAATTTACTAATGAATACTCTTACCTTAATTACGTTTTGATGAATGGCTTACAAAAGGAAGGTTTAAGGAAGGAAGCAATTAATTAATTCATATATATTGTGAAGAGGTATTCAACATATTTTTGAGTGCTAATACTTGATTAACTTTACAATCAAAGGTACCTAATAGCCGCCCAAGTATTTCATCGATTTCACTAAATTCAACCAGGCTCCCATTTTTGAATGTCCATCAAGCAAATTGAATATAGTAAGAAAGGGTCAACAAATTTGCTAACCTTGTGGAAATTGTGAAAGTATCTGCAATTTATTTTGATTCAATTTATAAGCGACATCAAAAGACAGGTGACAGATGCTTTGGCACTTGGACTTCGAGTAATGCCATTTACAGTCACGCCTACAAGCTGCCTCCTTCAACTTCTTACTTATTTTTTTATGAAAATTACATTTTTACATAATATATCAAGAAGAGAACGCCAAGAGTAGCAACGAAAGGGGACTTCAGCTCGTCAGGCTGTCAGTCAGCCATATTTTATAGCCGCTGCTTGAGTTTGTGGATTTTCTTCGCTTCTTTTTTTTTTGGCGAATGTTGTTGCTGTGGTTGTTGCTGCATTGACCACTAAAGTTGCCGTAAAGCGGCATTAAATTTGTGTTCTACTCGAGTCGCTGCGGCGGCACTATAAAAAAAAGTGGCACTTGAGTGGCCGCATTTTCAATGGGTTTTAAGGTGCCTCCATTTTCAACCCATTGCCACCCTACACAGCCTCGTATTACCAACACTCCTCAGCATATTTAAGTGCAAATGATGTTGTAAATACAATTTTTAGCAAGAAAAATGTCTTCATCATCAAGTGGCTTCCCGCTAACGGTCAATCCCAACTCCTCCCCTTTTCCTCTTTCTGGTTATCCCCAATACAAAATGGCGTAAGAGCTTTAAAGCTGCCTGCTGTGACCGTTGTTTTTATTGATGTTGTTGTTGTAGTAGCCAAAAGGTTTGCTAAGTGGAAATGGGTGCTTTGAGCTGAAAGCGTTCGTAATGTGGGGAAAAGGGGGCGGGGGCGGTGGTGGTAGTAACTGTGTTAAAATGTTGTTTATGCTAAGGTTGCACGTGCATCGTAGAAAGTTTTCCTAGGGGATAAAGCTAACAAAGATTTGCAATCAGTAAAAAACGTTCTGTTAAAAAAAGAAGCATTTTATTTATATTAACGATAAGCAAACCTACAACTATTTTAAAATCAAAATAATATAGTCTTACTTCTCTAAACTAGCACTTACTTTGTACATAAAAAACTACAAAATATTGACATATATTAAGCAAAGAAATTTAATTGTGAGAGCAGGAATTACTGCTTGTTATAGTTCACTTGCTGCTTGGCTGCCAAATGCAAGCGAAATCTCTGCCAACGACTGCGAATTGGCTTTAACCAATTGCCAAAATCCCAGCTAAAATCCTTAAGGTTCTGCTTAAACTCCAATGCGGCATAATAAGCTGAACCGACTTAAAGACGGCAAAGCGCCCAGAAACCAAAAGAAGATAGTGAATGGGCTACGCTTCACTAGCTGCCAAGCAGAGCTGAGCAGAGCAGTGAGTTGTCCAAAAGCCACAACCGATAGAGGGAGCGAGAAAAAAAATCATCATTACCAGAAATGTCCTGCAGCGTCAATTTGCGGACGCCGTTGGCATTGTGCCCTCTGGCCAGGACCAGCACCAGCACCAGCACCGAGAGCAGACCGACAGCAGGCCCTTAGCCAGACACTTAAGTCTAATGGTTTTGTCAGCCACGCCCCATGGGCATGGGCGTGGTGTTCTGGAGTGCCACTGCACGCATACAAATTGACAATTTTATTAGCTACATAAATTAGTGCAAATAATCAATAAGCAATGTGCCAAAAAGCAGACGAGCACAAACTGGGCAAATGGAGTCGAAAGGACTGCAATTGCGGCATAAATTCAATTTATTTGCCACAATTGCCGTTAAGACGCTGCAAAGCCTTAGTGCGATGATATTTGTGTGTCAATTAGATCCTCGGGTTAACCTGTCTGGTACAGCCCCTTCCCTCTCTCTCTCTCTCTCTCTCTCTCTCTCTCTCTCTCTCCCACTCTATTTTAGTTTCCCCCTATATTTCTTTTAATCTTATTGCTTTAAGTTCCGCCTGCAACACTTTTCCTTTTCCTCGTGCACCAACTTGGCTAATTACTTAATTTGCGCGCATTTGCGTATTGCATACTTTGAGGTAACTGCTGGATCACAGAAGAGGGAAAGCAAAGGTTGAGGAGTATTCCACTGGGGAGCGTTGCATCCATCCAACCACATTTCAAAGGGCTACCAACTGAAACTTGCTCACAGCTGTTAGCTCTTGTTGATCCTTTCAATTGCTGTGTTAATTAGCCAAGTCAAAAGAGTTTGCTTATTCGAAAATGAATTCTCAAAAGTTGGCAGACATGTTCAGCTGTCCATCAAAATATATAGAGTGCATTTTCAGGTTTTTAGTTGAGCAAAGTGATTACTGCATAATTTAAAAGAGTTTGTTTTGACAAACTTTTTGACGGATATAGATTTTAAATACAAACCTTTGACTGTAACTGTAATCACTTATAGATGCGCTCAAAATAGTAGTAGTGTTCTTTGCAAAATTAAATATGGTAAACAAAATTAATGTCGTATTTATTAAAGTTTCAATTAATATTAGAAGTGCTGTTTCATTGACTACTACTCACCCAAGTTGGTAAATACTGGTTGGCTGACATTTGGTGACTTCTTTTTTTATGGCACATCACAGGTTGTCACTAGGAAAGCCAGGCGTGACTTTCTTTTTGGTGCATTTCATTATTTGCTAAGCATTTCCTTCGGCACATCACACTCATCTGGCGCCGCATTATCGACTTTAGTTGGCTTCAATGAATGCAAATTGTTTGCTCTGCTCGCTGGCTGCTGGCCAAGTTGAAAAGAACTCAACAGCTCTGCAATAAAATGCCGGAAATGAAATACAAGCAAGGCGACAAACAGGGCGGGACCCGGATAAGAGGCAAGGGTTCTCGGCTTACACAATTTGCTGTCAAACTTAACTGAAATTAGAACGTGATTAGATTTCATTTAAGCATTAAGCACAACTGACAGCCAGCATGACAGCTTAATTGGAGATGGAGACTTGCGTCCGCTCTATTCGGGCTTGAAAATGATATTTTGAGCACGCAAATTTATTGATAATTAACTGAATGCTGCAGATAATGAAAGAGAGCTATAAGGATATGAATGGAACGTAGCAGTTGAGCTGGACACATTAATTACATTGTGCATAATTAACAAATCTCGACTTGAAGTCGCACACACAAACACACACACACACACACACACACACATTGGGGGGAAAATTAGGGGAAATCTGCTCGGTCAAGCGCATTAATTAAAGCTCACAGCCGAATTGAGTCCACGCAAGTAGAAGTTATTAGTTGAGATATAGATAAAGCTGGTGCTCAGTCTAATTTACGGTATTAATGGCTGTGCAGAAATGGCATGAAATTATCTCATAATTGGTCGGGCTACTTAAGCGCATATATATATATGTATATATACATTTGTTCGTATGTATTGTCTGGCAGCTAGACGCAAAAGTAGATTATCAAGTGAAACTAAAGCCACTGTGGCATGTGTGCTGTCAATGACAGTTAAACACAACACCTATGTCAAAGTCCAAACATGGCAAAAAGAAACAAGGGCGTATAACAAGCCGACACGTAACACGCAGCCAAAACACAACACAAGAAAAGACAACGCAAGACAACACAGGACAACACAGGACAACAGACGCCAACGGGTAGTCGCCTTAATCGTTGCGAAGTTAAACAAACACAAATAGATTGGTTCAAAGTTCAGTCAATACACGATGCCAAAAGTCAAATTGTGACAACTGTTCGGTTCTTCTGCAGGCAAGTAAGAGTTGGCAACCAAAATGCCAAGCCTAAAGGCAAAGCAAATCAAAGGATGTGAAGGCGTCAACAGCAAACCAGAATGCGAGAAACGGCCTTTGGGCCAAACGACTGATGATTGGTTTTATTTTGGCTCACAACTTTCGATCGATGGTTATTGACTACTAAAACAGCTTTATGGTTTTATCATAGCTTATATAGCCGCTGCTACAATATACATTTACTTTTATATAAATATCTATGACAATCACAGCATCTTTAATTTGTAGTCCCCTTTTTATAGACCTACAATTTTTTTTTTAAACTGGTATCATTAATGTGTAAGTTTCACTTGCCTGCTAGTCATTGCTAGTCATGTTGAACGCATTTATGTGTCCTTTCATGCGGCAAATGAAAAGCTTAACCAACCGCTCTCCTCATTACCTTCATCATCAGCTAACAGTTTATACTAGCTTGGAGAGGGTGGGACTTTGTGGGCAGGCATTGCTTTACTTTGCATAAATGCGAATGCTCGTCTAGGAGAACCTAATTAGCTTACAGACAGCGCAACATTTCATTAAACAAATGGTCCCTAGTGTATAATTTTAATACGCAATTACAGCCAACTCAACGCCACTCAATTGGCTGATAGTAAGCCCCACCCTCCGCTACATCCATATATAAGTATATATATATATATATATATATACTTCAACATAAGCCAGGAAAATAAATTTGATTTGATGCCCATTGCGATGGCGGTTACCTACGTAATCATCGGGTTGCCTGGCAGTCGCTTGGGAGGAGATTGTGCCGAGGGTGGGCTTTAAATTATTTGATAATTTATGCGAAAATTATGTGACAATTGAGCGAAAAATGCGCAGCGAATCGCTACTCGAGTTGCCGGGCAACACAACTCAACACAACACTGAACAGAACTGAACACAACACACGAGGATCTCGTGGCTTAGGAATCTGCTTTATTTGAAAATGTGGTGTCACCATCAATCAATTAGTTGCCATGTCAAAACGTGGCACGATGCGACACTAGACCTCGTACCAGACCGGGTGTGCTGGCTCCGCGTACGACTCCATCTCCTCAATGTCGTTGATGATGCGCATAGGGCACACAAACTTGAAGAACTCAAGGAGCACAAAGTAGATGGACTCCAGCATAATTATAATAACGCAAACAGAGATTGCACTGCGGCCAGTGGGATACTGGTGTAATGTGGATGTAGACAACTAGGCGGGGACAATTGATGAGCTAGACACGGTGTAGGTGAGCCCAGATAACAAAATGACTTGACCAGTGCTGTGACCTAAGCAGAAACATGAGATAAGTTTGGCACTCTTAATTATGTTCACTTACCAGCAGCAAGAAATTTTGCAATGCGTTTAATTGATTGGAGCGGCTTGTGTTTTGTGCTTTGATACTTTAATTTCATTTCACGAATAGAATCTGCTGATAAACTCCTTCATTACTATTTGTCTGTATCGCTCACAGCCTACTACTATAAGTTTGTTATACTTTGTTCAGTTTGGAGCACTATTAAGCTTGACACCTTCACCCTTTTCGCCTTGGCCAGCGCACTCGTATTTCCAATTAACGCCACAGCACCCGCAAATATGTTAACCACAGCGTCTCAATTACAGCTCACTTTGTTGTTTTTCCACTCCCTCCAAATCGGTTAACCGTTTAAGGCCACAAATGCGTGTTACCTGAATTATTTAAATGCCTGAATTTGTGCTTAACTATTAGATTAACGCCTCTACATAGTTAATGAATATTATTCCTGCTGCTCAACACTGTTGTAAGTGTCTCTACGCCCCAAGCAGTGACGCCAATAAACACTGCCAATTTACTACAAATACTTACAACTCTGGCTTACAATTGATAATAATATTTTGTTTCGATGACGTTTTCCTGCCCTCACATTGAGTCTTTGATGGAAGTGGCATTAAATATTCAGTTGAACGCACAAAATCTGTGGCTAAACCTCGATTTATGATGTAAATATTATGCAATCACCAATCGAAAAAAGTTTACAGTTCCTCCATGGTAATTAAGAGCCACACACGGAGCACCTGTGCACACACAGATGGTTTTACAATCCCGCCCCTATATGCCACGACCACAAAATGTTCCCTTTCAGGTATATTGCAAGTATCTAAAAACACAAGGGAAGCAAAATGTTTGATTATTTTTTATATATGTATATGGTGTCAAGACCAAAAACGCTGCATACTTTTAGGCTGGTGGTTAATATTAATCCTGGGCAGCAGCAACAAGCACATTTAAAATGCAATCAATCAAAGCTGGCGTGGAAGGCAATTTGGGGCGTTGTTTTTGTGGGCGTGGCCAGACAAAAGCCGCAACAGCGCAAGATTCAAATTAATTATTATGCATATATCAACATTTGTATGCACAAATGAAGGCATACATATTTATATTAATGCATTACTTATGTATTTAAATTTGTATACATACATACATACATTCATATACAATTCATTGTATTTTTATTTGTGCGCATAAATGTATTTTATATTATTTGTATATCATTGTGCATAATTTTTTAACAACTGTTTATTAGCGCGATTTCAGCCGCAGTCCGCTGACAATTTAATTTAATATTAATTTGCGTTTTCCTTGCAGAAATGGTAAATGTGAAAGTGTAGTTAAAATGTGCATTCAGCTTATACTCTCAAAGGTTTCAATACATGTGGGCGCCACTAGCGCTACGTGTGCTAAATGAATGCCTGATTAATTGAAAATAAAATTAAATAAAATGATGTTAAAATTATGTATTTAAAAAAAAAAAAATGAAGCCAAATACACAAATACAACTCGAGGCTGACAACAACAAAACAAAAAATTAATTAAGCGCTTATTTAATATTCCAACTTTTGTTGCTACTCTCCTGACTTGTCGCTATTTATTCAGCTGTATAGATTTAATGATCAAATTATGCGGCCTGTAATTGGGTCAGATTAACGAAGGTAAACCAATTTGAAAGTGATTAAGGTCTGTGCCTAAGTTGAGCAATAAGCACAGTTACGTTGCGTATGGTTGTTTTAAAAAAATTTTGAACTTGAGACATTTTGATTGATCTGATATTGATAAGTATTTGGTGTTTATAAAATGTGGAATATGATGATGCTCTGCAGTTAGTGTTAGTTACATAAGACTTTCGGACTTCCAAGAAAAATCTTGTTCTGGTTCCAGCCAAAGACATCTTTATATTATAAAAAGATAATTATTTATTATTGATTTCTTATTCCCAAAAGTTGTACGTTCTTTTTGTAAAGTCGAGTTCATTATATTAAGTTAATTGATTTTATTATTATCAGTAATTCACTTTGCTCAAGTAACAGGTGTCTATATTCAGTTCTCTGACACATGTAATTGCATCTTGCTAAGACACTATCAATATAATACAGACTGCTCATATCTATACACTGATCTCCTCATAATTAAAAATTCCATTATCTGCTGGCCAAGTTAAGGACCCAAGTGATACTTTGGAGCTTTTGTGGCATCAGCATTAACAACATCAGCATCAACAAAAACTTTCTCAATGGCCACTCAAAAGTTGAGGCTGAGCTCTTTGGGCAGGGACCACTTCACTTCATCATCGTCATTGCCATCGTTCAAAGACCGCACACTCTTACAATTATTGCCAACCACATGGACACGGATGCGGAACATGGAGCATACAGCATAGAGCATGGAGCATGGCATATGGACATGAACAAGGACATGAACAAGGACATTCTCGGCTGCATGTAATAGTGTTCAATTTTTCGCATTTTGCTCAGGCAACGCGACGGGCGGAACGATGTCTGAGCGATTGCAAGCGACTACTGTTGCTGTCCCACCTGCCACATGCCACATACCATATCCAACTTGCCACCTGCAAACTGCCAGCCATAATAATATTAAACAATACATATAAATCACTCAGCTCTCTGACAACGAGCCAAACGTCCACCAGGCAAGCTGGCAATCCGGCAATCCGGCAAACTGGCAAACCCGACAAACCCGCCAACCGGGCAACCGGGCAACCTGGGGAAATGGCTCTGACAGGCTGAAGGTTTTCATAAAAATTTACCGTCATAATGCTTATTTTAAAAGTCAATATGTTCGCTGCCTGTTATTTTAACACCCAACATGTCCAGGTGCCAGCGACCGGCATGCTCTTTCTCATATCCTTTAAAAACGACAGCAGGCAGGCAGCAGCAGCAGCAGCAGCAGCAGCAAAATGTCAACCAACAACACAACACAACAAGCAGCAAACAACAAACAGCACACAAAATAAAGCCAAAGTGGACAAAAAAAAAAATATGCTGGCCAAAAAGGAAGCCAGTTGGAGAGGACCCGCAGCCATCTAAAGTTAAGCGACACATGTCACCTGGCCAAAGCCCTTAAAGAAAAATTGTATGGTTGGCACTCTGCTCCGGCTGCTGTACCAACTGCAGTAGCCGATTCACCTTTTTCATTTTCATTTTCTTCTTCTTTTTCTTGTTCACATCCGGCCCGCTGTCTTCCGCTTTATATGACATGATTATGTGCAAAAGTGCAACAGGCAGCCAGTCAGGCATTCAGCCATTCAGTCTGACCAGCCGACAAAACGGATGTGCAACCCCAACCCCCTCTTTCAACAACCATCAACCCTCCCCCACTTCTCCGCAATGTGCGCACCTGACGCGATGTCAAATGGCCCTCAAGCGTTGCCAACACGCTCCACGTGAATGGACGCTGTTTGAGTCAGGGGCTGCAGTTCGGCTTCGTTGACCTCCTGCCAGTGTGATCCCATTTAAGATATGATTTAAGATAATAAACATAAGGGCACTTATAGCTTATCGAATCTTTTTACTGTACAGTAAACGTTCTACAAATATTTAGTTTGTAGTAGCACAAGTTAGGTAAACTAAAATAATCGGAAATTAGAATTTAGAAATAACGGTGATGGGAAATAATTAGGTAACAAAATTTAAACTTCTATTTATATTCGAGTTCATTCATATTTATTTATATGCATAATAATGTAAATATAATTTAAGATAAGATAAGACGCTGATATTTGTACATGTGTGTATTTATATGTATTTAAGTTTTGAATAAGTCGAATTCACATTGGCATGCTACGAAAAATGTAGAAAGAACAACTCAAACAAATTAAAATTTTGAATACCTCTATTTGTCCTCTCTGCTTTTTCTTCATGCATCAAACTGCTCAAATTAATTGTGAACATTTTGTTGCTACTTGGAAATATATGTTGTTATTTCAATCTGGTCAATTTAATGTGCCTCACCGGGTACAGTGGTCGGGAATGGGTTAATTCGCGATGCACTCGCCGCCGTCAATGAACGTCATCTGCTCTGCTCATGTGACAAGCTCGCATCTCCAAAAACGGCTTTATTGCTGCTGCTGCCCGTCTGCGTGCCTTTGACCCACTTTGCAGACCAAAAACGCTGCTGCTGCTGCTGCTGCTGCTGCTGCTTATCGGCGAGCGACGTCGACGCTGCGAGCGCGTTGTACTTTTACCGATAAAAAGAGAGAGAAAAGAAAGAAAAAAATAATAAAATAAAAACAACAAAACCGAATTTGTTGGGCGATGACGTGTGCGTCGTCTGCGCTTGCTGATCGCCTGTTAAATTAGCAAACTATTTAAAATGTTTTAAACTTTTTTACGCTCTGTGCTGTTAAATTTTATAAACAAAATAAAAATATTTATATACATATTGAGAAAGAGAGAGAGGGAGAGAGAGAGAGAGAGAGAGGCACAACAATAAACTGTTTACATATTTACTTTTGCTGATCGCTGAGATCTCTGCTTATGGGGCGGCTGCGTCGTCTTCTTGTTTACCATAATTCTCGGCCCGGGCCACAGAAATGAGTGCTTTGCTTGTCGAGCGTCGAACGTGGAGCGTATCTCGATCACTACTACCATGTCCCTCTCTCCCTTTCTCTCTCTCTCTCTCTCTCTCTATCTCTCTGTCTCTGTCTCTGTCTCAGTGCTGTTGCTCGACGATAAGCCCTCAGCATAGCGTTGTTTCTTTGCTGCTACGGCGTAACGGTAATTCCGTAAAACTCTATGAAATACGGTATTATTTTGTACTAATTCGAATAGGCGTACAGCTTTCAAGAGCAACCTGTCTCGCACACACACACACATTTTAACAGTGACAACTCACTGATAATTTCGCAGTTGGCCCAATCTTGTGTACACAAACACACACATATATATATATATATATATATATATATATACATGGGATTATACACATGCATGTGTTTGAGTGTATTCTCTTCATTCACATGCACACTCACACACAGAAGTATTTATCTCTTTGTTGTGCGGGCTTAATTTGTTTATTCGTTGATTTCAAATTCTTCGCTTAGCTCTGGGACACATTTGTTTAAATAATGCAAAATACACTGCCAGAAAGTGGGTAGCTCATTTATTTAATACATCATAAATGAAAACAGATATCAAAGATATGTATATAGATCTTAGTTATGAGTATATTAATTGATTAATTTTTATGTTTCACAAATATTTGTAGTACTTCTGTTGTATTCAAAACGGAGTCCATTTCAGTGAAGTCTAAATAAAAATATTCAAACTAAATCTAACCATGATATCATACTCTGCTAATTTTGCATTATATTTTCGTCGAGTGTAGGTGCCCATGTATATGTACATACATATGTATATGCATATGTATTTGTATGTAGACACAAGCGTATATTTTGTCCGTCGGAATTATGTTTTATCCAAAGTGAGAAACACTTGATGGCAGAACCGGAACAGATACAAACACGTTCACTAAGAAACTGCACGCCTGTGATTTTGGATAAATGCTCCGCATGGCATTCGCCACAGAAATATGCGGCAGCTCTTTTGCCCTATTCATATGCATATATTATATCCGCATTGCGTTGAAGATGAAATATGATATTTGCCTTAGCTTTTCTCGAGTCGGTTACACTGCTACTATTCAGCAGCTGCTCAGCAATGCCATAGATATAATACACTCACTCGCACACATACCCGTGTATTACATCATAACATTTGATTGCTCGGTTCCAGCTGTGTGGCATTGACTCACTTATCGGACTACCTCGAGGGGGCTTTACGCTCGCCAGCCGATACAATGGTCCGCCTACCCCCGACTCCCCATGGCCATTTCCAGTGTGGAGACCACTTTGTGGAGCGTGTGAAATGCATTAAGCAAACGACTTTCAAGCGATTGCTGTGCGCTTGTTACAAAAAGTTTATGATTTCGTATTAAACAAAAAAATTAATGTTTTATAGCGGACGAAAAAGTATAAATATATTAAGTTGGATGGTTGTTTGCCTTGCCTCTATAAGGCAGAATTTTTATTCATTGTTAATTTAACCCTATAAATGTTAGATGTTCCCCAATAGATATTTCCAAGTGCCGTCCACTGTAATAGAGTAATAATGTTAGCCTCTTAATCTTTATGCTGATAAATTTATTATTTAGTTTATTAAATTAAATGAAATAAAGATTTAATTTTAGTTTTTATATACAAATCCAGCTTTTATATGGACCAACAGTTACAAGATCAAGTTAAAGGCTTACCATATCATTAACCCCTCCGGCTTTCTAGCATTGAAACGTCAGCCAATCGTCATCGTTTACTCGTTGCTCGCTCCCACTTTAACTGGCTGACGCTTTCTCTCCGACGCGCTCTCTCTCTCTCTCTCTCTCTCTCTCTCTCTCCTTCTCTGTCTCTCTCATTCTATCTCTCTCTCTCTCTCTGTTTGCGGCGCTCTCTTTCCGCTTGCTTGCGTTTTGTTGGCGTTGGGTTCAACGATCCTCAAAAGTTTGGAGCATGCGGTTCGTTGAACTGCCGAAAAAAAGCAACTGTAAATGCTGTGTGTGCCTTTGTATCAGTTATCGCTTTCAGCGCTGGCAGCTGCCTGTTGCGGCTGCGCGCCCGATACACGCACAAGGCGTATGATTTTTCTTTCTATCGTCGCCACGGATCGGTGCCACCGATCGTGTGTTGCTGGGTCAGGGGCGGTCCCTGAACGTGACACCATTGGGGGGCATTTACCTCGTTGGTGGCGCATTGAACCTTGTGTATGAAGTTCGAGTGCAAGTCATTGAGCTTGCCCATAACTGGGTTAAATAGCGCTGGGCCAGGGCCTCGACCCCGACCCCGACCCCGACCACGGCACCGTTGCCTTGCCTTGCCACAGGGCCGGCCAACAATGTATGTGACGTGGTGGTCATTATTACTTTCGGTTTTTATGTAGAAATCGATAGCTTGCTTTGTTTTTGGATCAGGCGGCCAGCAGCCGCAGCAGCCGCAGCAGTCGCAGCAGTCGCAGCAGTGGCAGCAACAGAAACATCAAGCATTTATTACAATAACAAGGAAATTCGTTGCGTACAATTATCATAAGCACGTTCAGTCTTCGTTTCGTTTCGTTTCGTTTCGTTTCTTTTTATGTTTGATTTTTTCTTTCTGTTTATTCAGCTAGTTACTATGCCAGTGTTAACATACAGCTGCCTCGTCCACCCCCCCCCCCCCCCCCCCATTCCCCCGCTGAGCACCTAGGGCGGCTGATGTTTTCTTGCTTCGTTGCCTTTGTTGTAGTTGTTTGTATTCACTCTCGCTTTTAAAACATGATCGATAATATACAGGCATAAAGTAACAGGCAAACATAATCGCCCAGCTAAGCGACACGCGACTCCATAATTTCTGTTGTGCGTATCTTGCCCTCTCACTCTACCTCACTCTCCCTCTCCCTCTCTCTCTCTCTCTCTCTGTCTTTCTCTCTTGCTATCTCTCGTCTCTCTCTCTCCCCCTCTCTCTCTCTATCTCGTGCTCTGTTTGTTGTTGACCTTGTTGTTTGTTGCTTTTGTTTTGGGTTGCCATTGAAAACTTTAAAAATTGACGGGAAACGCGGGCAGCATCATAAAATAAACTGCTCTGACAAAATTTTGTATTATGGAATTGCTTAAGATACTATTATGAGAAATATTACCTGTAATCTGATAAGTCTTTTTAACATTACCTATGCATTAAATAATATTCTTCTTAAGATCCAACAAGACTAACAGTTTTAGTTTTCATATTATTCTGTTCGAAAATTGTTGCCTTTTGAATTTTGTGAAATGCATGGCTAAAGATACCATTATAAAACAATGTAGATTGTTTTCCGATTAGCCTTATTAAGACATACATAAGTAAAATATGTTATTCTTCCTAAAATTTAACAAGACCAACAGTTTTTGTAGTATATTATTTTTATAGAACAGTGGTAATTTTCGAATTTTCTGCTTATGTTCATTCAATTCCTTTTCATTTATATTCTACCACTTCTTCGGAGCGTATTTTTGTGTTTGTATGTGAATACGTAGTATATACTCATACATAAATACATACTCGTACTCATACTCATACTCATACTCACACTCATAGTCATTTACTCGCATTATGAGCATTCAGTAGTACGACGATTATTGTTGTTCGCTTTTTGGTTTTCCAAGGTTTTCCAGTCCGATCAGATTAGCGTTTCAAGGCTTCCTTTATTTTAACTTAAACTGGCCATGCTGCGAGCCGCTTGGTAAACCTTCTGTTGGCCTGGCCAAAATAGAACAGCAACGGTTTCTAAACAGTTGCACTTCTCTGCCCTCTAGAGTATAGAGAGTCAGTGTGTGTCTCTTTAGCCACTAAATACATTGCTGCTGTGTGTTTCTCGCTGTTGGAAAAAAAACAAATAGTTTTTGTTTACGCAAATTTGTGCGGCCCATTGAGCGAAGCGCCCGGCTAGACGAGCGGACCGGCGTACGACACACGGCGTATGTGATTAGTTTTTTCGTACTATTTGGAACCGGCGCTCAGCGATTATGTGTAGGAACCTCACGGCTCTGGGGGCAGCATGAAGTTTTTATGTTGATATGAATACAACAACTGCGACAACAACGACAACAACGACGAACCGTGTACAGAGCTAGCGAGTGCCATAAAAATCAACGTGAAACAACAATTAGCATTCAAGGTTAACCAGAAATGAGCTGACAGACAGACGCGTCGCAATGCGTTGCGATGCGAGAGAACACGGCGTTCCACAGTCCCCACTTGGGGACAATCCAACACCAACACCAACAACAACAATAATAATAACAACAACAACAACAACAACAATAAGGCAACAGCAGCTAAGCAATTGTTTTAGCAGTCCCAGCCCAACCAACAGAAACAACAACCGGTTCTTGTGCTAACAGCAATACATTTATTATGTATCTTAATCTGCATTTTAGTAGCTCAATAAATATGTTGATCTTATGTCTAGACTCCCTAGAAATACTTGATAAGCCACATAAATAAATGAATTCAATTATCTACAACTTTGTGTAAGTTTTTATAAGACATACAGGATCTTTTGCTTAATGAAGCCAAGAATTTGGCGTTGATACTGCTAGAAGACAAGCAGTGGAAAATACAACTTAAGCAAATCTATCTTAAAACCATCACATTCGGTTTTTTGTGTAGTAATTTAGCAATTTCGTGAAATGTATTTAGTTGTTCTTATATGTCATTAAATATATTGCTGTTATATTGATGTTATTCAAGTACAAAATTAATATAGTATTTGCGTTCATAAGAACAGTCCACAATTTTTAAAATATTCTGTCGGAAAAAAGTATTAAATATTTAACCTGTAAATAGAGATATCTTATTTAAACATATCAATTCTGATTGTATCATTTTGCAGTCCAATTGAACTCTAAGACTTTAAAATTTATAGATTCACAATTTGATATGTACGTACATAGGTGGATATGTGTTAAATACATTATATATATATGTATATATATATATATATATAAAGCATACGTGCAGCTAGTTCCTTTTCTCGTGCTTAAAATTTTCGAGTGTATAACTTAGCTACGAGGTATCTCGCAGTCGCGCACACTCGCCCAGAGACCGCTCTTACTCTACTGCGAGTTCAATGATCCCACTTTACTAATCTACAGATTAACATGCATTCCTGCAGCCCTGATCAACAGCATCAGCGCAATTTCCTATGTATGCTACGCTGCTTTATGATTTATGATGGGTTGTTGCCAACGGCAGCCACGAGCGTTGAGCCCAAACTCAAAATTCACTTTCGATTTTCAATTTTACTAGGAAGTTTTTTATAGATGCGACCAGGCGCTCAGGGCCACAAGGGCGACGGTCACCGCGATCGGGCCAAAATACGCACTGTTCTTGCTGTTTCACTCGCACACACTTGTTGGTGGGTGTGTGTGACTGTATGAGAGGTGGTTTTATTTTTTGGTAGCTCATTTTGTATGCTTTTTTTTATGGCCGAAACGATTAGTGACCCACTTTTTCTTTTTGGACTCGTATTGTGTTTTCTTTTTAAGCTTCAGAAATTTCATTGTTGGTTTTTATACATATTTTTGTGAAAGAGAGCAAATCAAAAATGTTATGAGAATTGTATCACAACCATAACAATCAGTTTACTCATTGAAATACAACACTATGCATAATGAAACCACAAAATAATAATAGCAAAATAATTTTCAGACTAAACTTTATGTGCAGTCGTTACTCATAAATTAGAGCAATTAATACTTCTGTGTTAAAAATATATATTACTTTAAAGTGTTGTTGATTTATATAATAAACTTGTAATAAATATAATACCATTAAATCAAAAATATTAGATACAGAAAAAAGAAGCTTTTTAAAAATAACCATATTTGGCAGGAATGTTTAAACTGTAATTTGTAATTTGGTCACTGAGCAACTTCTTCAAATTGGCAATATAGTATATAGTAGAAGTACAATATTTAGATTATAAATATTAATCAAAATTAAAAGAAAAAATACAGGAGAAAGCAACATTTTAATCAATTACCAAATTTGGTAGGCATATTTAAACCGAAATTTGTAATTTAGTAACTGAGCAACTTAAACGAGGCTTATCGTAATTCTCCCTTTGTATTTGTATATATAGTTGTGCACACACACACACACACACACACATATACAGACACAAGTAAGCAAATTCCGCGCTGCTCCACAAAGTATTTCCATGCACAAAAATCCAATGTAAGCCGCCAGGTATCATAATTAAGCTACAATAACTTGTCATATTTAAGCCGTTGTGACAATGCTCACGGCTTGTGGTGCTTCACTTGCTGCACATACTATACGTCTCTATCTCACTCTCTCTCTCTCTCTCTCTCTCGCACTCACTCACCAAAACCACTCACTCCATCCGTTTCTGTTGTGTTTTACAGAGGTGGCTGTTGGGCTGCGAGATGTTAACGTTCGCATTCCGGCGGCCGTTAAACGCGGCGATAATGCGCTCTTAATCTGCAATTATGACATCGAGAACGACACGCTCTATGCGGTAAAGTGGTACAGAGGCCGCAGGGAGTTCTATCGCTATACGCCGAAGGAGAACCCAGCCTGGAAGATATTCACGAAAACCAACGAAATCGATGTGGAGGTGAGTCTCAGTTGTATAAGTGCTCATCATCGTGTTTCCTCATCATGAACCAAATTGAAAAGGAGACCTGAAAGGGCTGCCAATGTAAATTGCTGTAAATAACTGCAAATACGTTGTTGTTCTTGTTGTTGTTGTTGTTGTTGTTGTTGTAGGTGGTGGTTATATTAACGACAGCAACAACAATAAGCAGTGTAAGCTGTTTACCATCGCTTCAGTTCCATTTCTCATACTATATATGTACGTGTGTGTGTGCGTGTGTGTGTGTGTGTGTGTATGTTTTTCGATGTTTGTTTTATACATGTTAAAAAGTTTTAATTAACATTTTTGACTTTTAACTTGCTGCTGTTGCAGTTGTTACACACGCACACACACACACATGCCTTGCCAGCCATTTTATCCTGCACATTTCATTGTTGACTTTTGTTGACATTGCGAAAATTAAAAGCGAACTGCCGCAAAATTGTGTTCAAGCTGTTGCATTCAGCATGCTGCTGGGCATTACTGCGGAAAATGTCTTAAATACAAGCTCAAAGCCACATTATTCGTATATATTATATTGAATATACCTCTTTAGCGCACAGTTGTCAATTTTTGATTATCAGCTCAGCACATGAACATGGCGAACTTTACTTATTATTTTCAGTGATTTTCATAGTTTTTTTTTTTATATTATTCGGTGACCTCTTTCTTTAAGTTAAATGGGTTTTTTGCTGGATCAGGATCAAGCCTTCTTGCTTCTTGCCTTCTTGTTTGTAAAAATAAAAAATAAGCGAAGCGAAAACCCTATTTAAAATATCTCTTATTATTTTTCAATAGTTTGCGTTTTATTTCAAGGATATGTTTTTTTTTAACAACTGCTTATGTACTTTTGTAATTCAACAAGAAGTTGTTCTGCAAACATTTTAATAGTATTGCTTTATCTCGTACGGGCATACTAAAACAATATTCTAAAGCCTCTTAACAATAGAAATTAATTGCGAATTTTAAATGCCACTTTATTTATATTATAATTTTATTTATATAGAGCATGTTTTTATTATGAATATAATTAATTGAAATAAAATGCTACTATTACCTTTTCTAGCGCTTGAAACAAATGTATTGAGTAAAATTAATATTAAAATTAAAAAAAATAACTAAACTAATTATAAATTATTAAAAAAGTGAAAAGAATATAGCTCCAAAGAATTATGAAATGTTGTGTAGAGGCAATTACCTTTTTTTGCAATATTATCACGTTTAACACCAACTAAATATTTTTGAATTGAAGAGAACTTTAATAAAATTACAATTACTTAATAAAATATCTCTTGGCAGACCACAAAATCGAATGCCAGCCATGTGCTGTTGCGTAATGTGCCCACCTCCATATCTGGTAAATTTGCCTGTGAAGTATCCGCAGATGCGCCTACATTCGACACATCCATTGTGGCCGCCGATATGGAAGTTGTGGGTATGTAACCAGATGCACTTACCCTTAAAGATACAATTTTAACCTTTCACACGCCTAGAGCTGCCTACACAAAGGCCGATTATAACGGGCATTCATTCACGTTATCGCCTGGGCGATGTTATCAATGGCAACTGTTCGTCGGATTATTCAAAGCCAGCGGCTAATCTCACCTGGTGGATAAATGACATACAGGTATATAAGATATATAAAAAATTAATATAATACTTCATTCTGCATTTAATACATTTTGGATTTTGTTAAATATTATTGTGACGCAGGTGCCACCAAATTATTTGCGTGTCTATGACATACAACGACACCTGGCTGAGCACCTTGAATCATCGGTGTTGGAGCTCAATTTTGTCGTGACAACGCATCATTTTATTAAAGGACGACTCAAGGTTAGTGGCTATAGTTAATCCTTAAAATATGTCCAAATATATATTTTGAACGTTTTCATTGTGCTCTGACAGCTAAAGTGTTCAGCACGCATACACGATATCTATGCGCAGGAGAGTGAGAAACTCATCGAAGAGGATCGTCCGCGTATTTTGGCTTCAGGACGATCGCCGGATATGAATATGTATCCATTTGATCAGCCTGGCGATGCCGATGAGCATAATGAGCTCTTTTTGACGCACAAAAGTAAGTCAACTTATAATTAATCTAAAGCCGAAAGTAAAATAAACAAGAATGATATAGTCGAGCTCTTAAATATATAGAATACTTTGGACTGTAACTTGGCTGTAGTTATATACTTAGTGGGGTTGGAGATGCTTCCTTCTGCCAATTACATACGTTTACACAAAATCATTATATCTTTATTAATGGGCTGTATTTATGTATTTATTTAATAAGCTTGTAGACAGATAGTTGATAAATTTAAGTTATTTTGCAGATTGTTGTTATGAAACCTTTCAACGTACATTGTGTAATCGAATCTATTTTGTAAGCTGAAAATACTCTGAAAATACTCGATCCCTTAACACTTTAACAACCTCAAATTCTCCCCACACTTACTTCTTTCATAGTATGTAATCAATAACTCATTTGATTAAGGACCGCACATTAGTTAGCCGCCACATTGCAAAATTGCTGAACGTTTGTTTAAAAATTAGAGCAAATCCATGTCCAAAGATAAGCAGTGGGCACAGACCATACAGACACACACACCGCCGCACACACACACACACACACCCACGTACACTAGGTCCATTGGTGGCTGGACAATAGGTATACAAATCTTAGCCTGATTGTTTTGCAACTAAAACAAATGCGAAGGAGACCGCTGGGGATTGGGATACATTACACGCACGCCATTAGAATGATAAACGGAGGAGCATTAAATCAAAGTTAGTGGAAAAAGGACGCAGGACGCAGGACAACAGCAGCAGCTCACCTTATTAGCTATTGTTGTTGTTTGCTTTGTGTTGCGCCACGATTTATTAATGCTCTGCGCTAAGCTACAAGCAATTAATTCAAAGATTAATTTCACCAGCGGGCGCCACAGTCAAAGCCCCCGCAGCCCTCACACAATCGCCACAACCACAGAAACCTCAGTCTTAACCCGCTTTTAATATGTTTTCTCCCTGTCCTTTTTTATTCTCACAGATGCTGCTGTCTCCATCAGACAGTCGGCACTCAATTGGCAACAGCAACTAACTCTGTTTCTGCTAATGGGTCTATTGCACTTGGCCTGGTCAGCCATTCAGCCCCGAAGAACGAACAGGACGAACCACCAAAGTATCTGTAGCCCGACTCAGGAGCAGCCCAACTCACAGAAGAATGTGCGAGAATTGCACTTACGGTGATGAGCTGGCCAAGGAGAAATGGAGACTTCAAATCGCATGCCGAGAAGAGCAGTCGCTGTGGCAGACCCATAAGCAAAGGCCTGTCTATATATAATAATTTTCATATACACTTTTATATATATAAAATGTATATGTATATGAAGTGAATCAGTGAAGCTCTTGCAACAATTATGACATTCACTCATATATAAACAGTGCATACATATATAGCAAATCAACTAGCAACATTTGTCACTAACTTTAACGTTTAGCGAATGTTTGTTGTGCATCATAGACAGAGAGCTGCCCCTCCCCCTCATTAATCTAACACATACATATAGTATATACCGATATTGAACACACATACTGTATAAATTCAATATTTCGATTCTTGCAGTTTTGTCAGCTAAGCCTAAGTCAAATGTAAATAAATCATAAGAAATCTAAATGCAAAAAAAAAAAAAAAATGAAAGAAATATCTAAAATTTAAGCAACTTTTTCCGTTTTATTTTAAGATTACGGTTTTCCTTCTGTTTTTGGATGTGCAAATGTTTCAACTTTGTGATTTCTAGGCGTCTATTCGTTAGTATATTTAATAGTATTAAATCAAAAAGAAAAAGGGTTGGTTTAGAAAACTGTACAACCTAACTAAGTATTTAACCATTGTTAAACAAGTGTGAGTTTACTTTTAGTTAAAACTGTGAATAAAATGGCAGCCAAATAAATTGAGTGTTTATTTAATCTGATTGTTGACCTTACTATATGAATGTGTAATTATGAATATTTAAGTATATATACATATATATATATATATATATATATATATATATATATATATAGTTTATTATATTTTCAGAACTTTGCTATCCATTGCTCTGCTCCCTACAAGAACAACATAATACAAATTAAAGCATTTATCGGCAAACAATGCAGTGTTATTGTTTGTATTTATCAATCAATTATTTTCTCAGATTCCGCTCGTTTTACGGCTCGCAGAACAAGTAGCACAGAAGTGAGAGCAAGCGTTCCAAAAAATTACTTACAAAATTTGTCTTATGCTGATACAAAACTTGGCAAAAGTATGCAATGAAAATCGGTCAGTGTAAAATCTTTGCGCCTCACAAAAATATGCAATGATCAGCTCAGTGCATTATCGAAAAAGTATGCCACACAATGAATTATTTGTGGATACAAAACTTGGCAAAAGTATGCAATGAAAATCGGTCAGTGTAAATTCTTTGCGCCTCACAAAAGTATGCAATGATCAGCTCAGTGCATTATCGAAAAAGTATGCCACACAATTAATTATTTGTGGCATTTGGCGCAGCCTAAAAGAATACTGTAGAATTTTCAATATGCAAACTAAACTGCTTGCTGCTGATTCTGTGCGCCTGGTAAGTGGACCCTCTGCTAACGAACAAAATTCGTTCCAGAATCTGATTATTTTCTGTTCACACCCAGGGCCAAAGTGGTCGAAGTTTTGGCATTTTTGTTACGTGTTTATTGATACTGATATTGATGCATCTTTTATTTTTATTTTACACTATTTAATGGGTAAAAATGTGATGCACTTCTAATTAAACTATAGCCGGCATTTTATTTTGACAAAAATGGGAAAGCAAATGTGTTTGTACTGAAATAAGAAAATATGGTTTGTATATATCTTTCCAAGTAATTAAATGGCATTTCAGCTTGTAAACCTAAAGTATACTGAAAAATGTATTGCACTTTTGCGTGCACTTTCTACGCTTAAAAACTCATAATACATATTTTTAGTTCTGTTGAGCTAACAACAACTCCATGCCACATTTTTCAATTATTAATTTCCACTTGCGCATTATTTGAAAATTGCTATTGTTAAGCAATTTTGGTTTGTTTTTTTTTTCTGCTTTTTGTGGTTCGCCTTGTCGTCCTCGACAAAGTGAAAAATATTATGGCGTCAACTGAAAAAGCCACAAATGAAAAACTTCTAATTTGGGTGACAAAAACAACAAGACAAGGCATATAATGGGACAAACAGTGTGAAAGTGGGACAGACTGACAAGAAAAAACAGCGTCAAATGGGTTGGCAGTCTGCACAAACCGACCAAAAACCATTTGGCAGCACCCCACTTGAAACGTGCTTGTCAGTACACCGCACGCCAGTTGACTAGGGACAGAGAGATTATTTTGAATAAACTCAATTACTATATGAAACAAAAAACATATTATTGTTATTTGATTATCTTCTACGAGTCAATTATTATTATATGTCGAAATATATCAAAATATAACGTGCAGAAGATTAGAAGTCAGTACAAATGATTGACTGATTCATATAAATGAAATGTGCTGTAAAATATATTATTTCTGAGAAAATTTCTTATAATCTTATGTTTTTGAAAAACGAACTTAAATTTTTTGGAAACAAGAATACAGCTTCATATATTTAGAAATTAGTAAACATTCTAGAACCGAATAAAAAAACAAAACAAATTTACCTGAATTATGCTTAGAAAAGTGTTTTAGAAATCAGAAGAATCACAATAATAATGTTATCATACAAATTTTTCCACTTTAAACTAACATAGATAATAAGATTTAAGGAAATATTCGAATAATAAGCAAATCAAATTGTAGTGTACAATATTTGGAAAAATGTAAGAATCAGAAGAATGAGAAAAATACGCTTCAACCTAATCTAGTATGTTCTAATAAGATGAAATAAAATATTAGTAACAATGAATATTATTCATATGGTTAACCTTATTCATGTGTTGAGTGCTGTAGCGTGTGAGCACGTGTGTGTGTGTGTGTGTGTGTGTGTGTGTAGGTGTCGTCGATGTGCCATTGCATACTATTTGGCGCGTCGCTTTGTTGTTGGTGTTTGCAATTTCGCACTCGACTGCATCTCAGCATATCTGAATGTGATTCAAAAGCTCTAGATGTGAGTTTGTGTGAGTATGTGTGTACATGAGTGCGTGTGTGTGTGTGTGTGTGTGTGTGGGCGTATGTGCCTTGCTTCTTACTAAGCGTCTGTAAGCAGGGCGTGGTCGCAGCCCATTGCACTGTTGCAAATTTATTGTGCGTGTGAATGCGCAACTCTCTCTCTATCGCTATCTGTATCTCTGTCTCTGTCTCTTTCTCTGTCTCTTTCTGTGTCGCTATCTCTGTCTGTCTGTTTAGGTATGCGGCTTTGCTTTGCCAGTCAGCGAACCCATCCAATTGCTCGAAAATGACTTTTGGCACGAGGCTGTTGCAAAAAGCGTCGATGGGGGCAAGCTATGATACTCAGGACTGGAGCAGGAGCTGGAGATGGAGATGGTGCTTTTGAGCGAGGCTGGAGTTGGATGCTGCTAATGGACAATCGAAAACGCATTCAACTGGCAATTTCGGTTTTGCCCCATGGCGCCATCGTCATCTGTGTGGGCAAATTGATTCCCGTTGCGGTTGCTTGGCACCAACAGGCGCCGCCACCAGGTGGCGCCCTCATTAAAACTGCACTGCAACATTTCCTTCGCGCTCTTTCTCTGCACAAATTGTCAAAAACATTCAAAATGCTTGTGGCTAACTTGCTCGCGGTTTTGCAGTGGCTTTTCCTTGTTTTTCCCTTGCATGGAAAACATTTGTTAATTGCTTTTCAGTTGCTGCAATTACTCTTTGCCTCGCTATCTCTCTGCCCCTCGCTCGGTGTCGGCTCAAGAAAAGCTGAAAAGCAAAAACATTAAATTTTTTAATTAAAATAATTTAATAATCTACTTTTTTTTAAATAAAGCTTAGGCTTGCTTTACCTTCAAGTAAACAATGCGAAAGATTATGCAATGTGTTAGTTAAAAAATTTAAACTGCAGAAATATATATAATTTGTTGTCCCGAAATTATAGACATTTAGCTTGGACATCTTTAAAAAATGAGCAGTATTTTTAAATATTTAGTTTGACATATTATGTTTACTTATTTCTTATTATCCTTTCATATCCACTCAGAGTTTTTTTATTCTGCGAACTTTTCAGTTCAGTCAAATCACTAAAAGAAATCTCAATTTTTCTCAAATATTTGTCTACAAGTTTTTCGCTGTTTAGGTTATTTTCACATTCACAATACTACATTAAATGGTATTAATAAAAGATCATATTTTCATTAGATGATTGACCTAGTTAAATAGAAATAATTATTATTATATGATAAGCAACAAACAGCACTTGTAAGTTTATTATAGATGTTTATACGAGAGATGCGCTTAGTTCAAAGATGCAAAGAGTGCAGCACCAACTTAAGGTCCAAATTATGAGAGATCAACAAGAATTTAGCTCGAGCGAACATTTTCAACAAGTTCATCGATTTGTTTATTTGATTGGAAACAGTTGTTTTTTTCTTTCTCAGAATTTATAAATAGCAAATTGGAAAAGCTGTGCGGTGTATTCAGTGCGCATTTATGTATAGCTGAATACAGTTCGTTCGCGCGATTCAGACCAATCTTTTCGAGAACTTGTGGGCGTGGTGGCAATGCAAGTGAAAACGCCGATCTGCCTGCTGCAACTCTTGTTGCTGCATTCTTTGGCCTGGGTGCAAGGTATTCCATGATCAGACCAGGCAATGTATGTGAACTAATTAGGTTTCCATCTTGAATTTGAAGCGCGTCGCGGCTTTGGTGCCGGTGAACAGGACTGGGGCTATGTGGAGGTGCGCGAGGGAGCTCACCTCTTCTACTGGCTGTACTATACGACGGCTAACGTGAGCGCTTATACGGATCGACCGTTGGTCATCTGGCTGCAGGGTGGTCCCGGCATCGCCTCCACGGGCTGCGGCTGCTTTGAGCAGCTGGGCCCCATTGATATTGAGGGCAGGCCACGTGACAGCAATTGGGTGCAGCACATGAATGTGCTTTTCATCGATAGTCCCGTTGGCACCGGCTTTAGCTATGTGGAGCAGCCACATGGTCACTATGCGATGCACAATAACCGCATAGCACTCGATCTGGTCAAACTGATGCATCACTTTTTGCTGCAGCATCCTGGCTTCCAGCACGTCCCCATGCACATCTTCTCGGAGAGCTATGGCGGCAAAATGGCTCCCGAATTTGCCCTGGAGTTGCACTTGGCGGAGCAGCGCGGAGAGCTGGCTTGCCAGCTGAAGTCGGTGGTGATGGGAAATCCATGGACATCGCCGTTGGACAGCACGCTCTCCTATGCACCCTATCTGCTGCAGATGGGCATTGTCGATCACGTTGGCTATCAGGATATCGCCCGTGTGGCGGCCGAGATTGCTCGCTTGGTTTATGCCGGGAAGTGGCTACAGGCGCTGGATCAGAGCATCCAGGAGGTGATTGAGACGCACACTGGCGGTGTCTTTATATACAATACGCAGCGACGCGTCCATGTCAACGATGTCTATCGCTATGGCGAGGATCCCCAGCTACGTGAGTTTATGGTTAACAATGTGACGCGGACACTGAATCTGACCCACATGTCCGAGTGGATGGCGCAGAATGCGACAGTCTTTATCAAGCTGGGCGGCGACATATTCAAGCCAGCTGTAGACATTGGTAAATTTAATTGCTGAACTGTTGCCTTGAATCACAAAGCTCAAAACTCAAAACTCAATTGAATTCAATTTATAGTTGCCCGCCTGCTGGATAAGACGCCGTTGCGTGTGGGCGTCTATTCGGGGATGCTGGATCTGCTGTGCGCCACACCCGGCACCGTCAACTGGATCAATCGGATGCAGTGGCATCGCAAGGATCAGTACGTGTCCGCAACACGTCGCCCCCTTCGCATCAAGGGCATGCTCGAGGGCTATGAGAAGCAGGGCGGTGGTTTCAGCATGTTCTGGATCTACCGTGCAGGTCATCTGGTGCAGCAGGACAATCCAGCGGCCATGTCTCATATCCTGCGTGAGTTTACAGGCTTCGGATGATGACTGACCTCTCTCTCTCTCTCTCTTTTTTCTCTGTGTGTTCTCTGAAATAAAGAATGAACTGGAATTAATGTGTGTTTGCTTAAGTCAATACTCAAAACAATCGACCAGAAAACTAGAACATTTTTCTGATTTTAAGAAATAATTTATTCTATATTTAAAATTTTTTCCTGAGTGTAGTCGTGTCATGAATTGTGTAGGGTCTTAAAGGAGTCATTTACTTCCTTTTAAAGTATGCAAATTTTTTAATAACACCGAAAGCCGAGTCGATATAGCCGTCCATTACGATTTTTCAATCACTATCTTCTTTAGGTTCGTTGCTCTGTCCCTATGCCTGTCAAATTCTGTGCTGGGTGGCGTCTTAATTGTGAGTTTATCCCAGATAGGTTTTTGTAAACATGTTGCTGAGTTGTATTTGTTTTCGTTCTTTTCATATTTTTAATCTGTGCCGAGACTCATATCATCAAATAAATAAAAGTTTCTTATGATTTTTTGGAAATCATACTGAAGTTAACTCTCTGGGGTTCAAAAACTGTGTCTGCCTTTTCTCCAGCTCTTTGTGCTATCGTTTTATAGAAACCATGACTACTGCTGAGCAATCTCTTAACAATTTACTTGAAATTAAGTCTAATTCATTTTGAAAGCCGCCTGGTTACAATGCGGTCTACCATGGGGCCCACAAGCAGACGTACGGAAAATATCATCATACTCCCATACCTGCTCTTCATCCCGCCCTTCTGGATGCCCGTTTCTGTAGCGTTTTACAGGTGCACCACATCAATTTATTTTCCACACAAAAGCCTATTAAAACTCGCACACACTTTGGGTAGCATTTGATGAGTTGTTGTGGGCCTGTGACTAAATGTTTGCCAAATGGAACCACTTAACCTTTTTTTTCTTACTTCTTCCACATTCACTTTTGTTTTTCTGTTTTTGCTGTAGTTGCAATTCGCCCGAGAAAAATGAGAAAAGTTGTGGGTGAGTGGAAGAGTTACTGCGTTGGTGTCTCGAACCGCAGAAAAACAAATTAATTAAAAACTTAAAAGTTTTTCCAGACCGGTGCGAATTGCTTGGCGAAAAGACAAGAGACAAGTAAATGAGAAAGAGAATCGCTGAGGCAGAATTTTTTTTATCAGTGCGCCCTGTTCGGGTAATCAGAAATTCACAATTGATTCAAGTTAAACTTGTTGATGACATTCCTACCTATTTCTTATATGTACCAGCTGTGATTGGATGCATTAATGAGTTGAAAACAATAGTAATAGGTAGGAAAGTTCATTACATTGTAGTGATTGGAATAAGAAAGCAACGTTCCCAATTAAATCCATGCTGCCATTAAATATTTAAAATCGTAACTTTTGCTTAACTTAAACTTAGTTAATAAAACAGTTGAAGAATACTGGAAATATTTGCTTAATGTAACATGTAAATACTTGGATAAGATAAAATTTTACTTTTTTTATAGTACATGTCCATCTTCACAGATAGTTGTTGCCTTAGTAACAATTAAATGGATTATGTGTGGCTAATTTACGATATGATATAGTGATTAATTTCCTTTGGCTGTGTTGATATATGAACAGGAATGGGCGTTTTATCATCAACAACTAATTAGTGAATACTTAGATGAAATTCGTAATCGAATAACAATTACCCTGGGTGGGGGATGAGGGGAGAGTTTTTGTTTTTCACCCGAGTCGGCGCCTCGTCACGTCAACGCACAAGTAATTTTCACACAACTTAACGCCGCATATCGTGCATATTAATTATGATGGGAGTTGAAGGAGACGGGGGGGGGACGAGCGTAAATCTAATTTGGTAAGACGACCTAGGCAGTAGTCACGTATGTGCAGATTGGCAGAGGAGAAAGCAATCCTCCTGCTCTGTGGCCCTACAACAGACACATGCTAAATGTCATTTGCGAGCAGCCTCGAGCAGCTCGAAGGCATCCGGCCAATGCGCCTGCACGTATGCTACGCAGGATTCACAGGATTCGGGGACACAGGGTTTTGGGTTACCGTCTTGTTGTTGGCTGCCACGTGCACAGACGCCAGCTATTGTAGCCACGTGAAGTATTTATAGGCAGCATGCCAGGATTTAGCGCGTCGAGGCCAAAATTCGGCTCAAAAATTACTCATGTGCGACGGTTGAGTCGCCCCCGTTTGGGATCTCGGCTCGCTCCTTGGCAGGGGCCAAAAATAAATTAAATGCCTGCATAAAACAAAGGAAAATTCTTCACAAGAAAAATGCGCTTGCCAGCTGGGGAGACAGGTGTTGCTGCTCCAGTCGCTACTCCTCCAGCTGCTCCTTCAACTGCCATTGCTCCTTGCAGGTACAAGCAAGAAAGCTTCAGTTCAACAAAGGCAAATAAATGAGCGTTAATTAGTAATCAGTCAAATGCATATGTTGCCAGCTCTTATTTACAATTACTCCACGAAAAACCTCAGTAAAAGCTCTTCAATTTTTTTTTTTGTTATACTTCGAATACAATCTATACTTTTCGTACATTTTATACCTTAAATAGCGTCAGTGAATTTATTGTGTAAAGCTTTGAAAACAAACTTCAAATGGCATTTATACTAGTATATATCCTAATTTAATAGCAATTAAATTGACTGATATTGTATGTGCGTTTTTTTATTGGTTTGATTAAAAACAATGCGTGTCACGATGCCTTACTTTACTAATTTATTAATTGGTGTGCGATAGGGCAATTCAAAAACATTGAAGTGTATCAAAGATGGACATTTTGCAGTGGCAAGTGCGCACATCGTGCTCCCGCATTATATCAGAGGCATCGGCTAAAAAACTGTTTATATTCCCGGGATTGATTAAAATGTCTTTGCTAATTGTCAGATTAGTATCATCCCAAATCTTCCACTTACGCATGCTGTAGATGACATCGCCGCAAAAGTCCCGCTGTATTTTATTGCGCTGAGCCAATATATTCCCCACATGCTTACGGAATTTACCTGAATGTGTATACTTATATATATATATACATATATATTTATATGTACATATATACACATATAAAAAACACCGTACATTACGAAAAGAGAATCCCTTTGTTTTAGCAAGACACAACATTTTGGATATGGCGATTTTATAAAATTCAGCGCGATTTGTTTTTTTTTTTTCTCTCTGTGTACTTACGGTTAGCGATGGATTTTTTCGTCTGCCGCAAACGTGGATCCAATTGTCTCTTTTCATAGTCAGCAATAATTTTATACATGCGACGATCCATGTCCTTGCTGTACATCGTGTCCTCGCAAGGTGGATTGCACAGGCTGTTGTAATTGGGCCCGGAAAAGGGCACCTTCGTATATTGGATGCTGTTATTAAACTTATCGATTTGCGCCTTGACTAAAGACTCCGTTCGCACCGAATTAAACAAGATGCGAATATTGTGAAAGCGAAACGATATGCTACGCAGCAGCTTCTCCACCTTCGATAAACAGCTGTGATTACGTGAAAAGCAAAGTCAAACCAAAGGTTATGGAAAGTATAAGAATTCCAGTACAAGTATTTAGAGGGAAAATAGTATGGCTAACGGATAAGTCGACTTTACTTGATAAGAATCGAGATCAACGTTATCCTATCAATGATATACACATGCCTAACAGAGTCGGAGATGACTAGCAATTAGGAAGTACTTACGGCGAATTACGCAGAGAGTAGATGCCGGGTATCGAGTAGGTGCGCAGCAAATGATGCAGCCTGTAAGCGCAACAACTGAGCAGCTCCTCGGCGGCGCAATATTGCATACGTCGCACATTGTGCACATCGTGCACCGTTTGTCGTACATTCCAACCGCGGTAGAGAGCCTGAATTTTTGTTGCTGACTTATTATAGTGATCGCTCATACTCTGCACTAATTGTTTCTCTATGCGATCCATGAAATTGTTGCGCACTCGGAAGCCGCGCCACCAACGCTGTATGGTAATGGCTGCCCGCCACAAATAATCCCTCTTCTTGCGCATCTGATACCCCCGCCACAAAGCCTGTATGCGTCTCGCAGCTATAAACTGTTTGTAGTCCGAAATTAATATTGCAGTGCTACGGGTGAAGATTAGATTTGAAATCAGCTATATTAAGTGTTCATAGACTTACCGGTTGTAACTCTGCGACTTGGCATACCGAGTTGACCGTTGATCTATTTCTATTACGTCTTCATTTCTGTAAACAGTGTTGTTAGCGAACCCATCAATTTATAGACGGTTCTTGTCCACTTACTCAAGCTCCGAAATTGCATATGAATGCGACCCATCTGAGCTCTCGGCTACACGCGTGCCCTTTTTCATTTTAATTTCTTATGTTTTTATTTTATTATTATTTTTTTTTTAATTTTTTATTTATTGCTTTTTTTTTACTAAATGTGTTGTTATGTGTTAGACGTGTTATGTTTTTGTGAGTAAAATAAATTTGTAGTTGTATGTCATGTTTACATTTTTTCAATGAGGATATGTTTCAAGCAGGCCTTTTGCCTTTTCTATTTTACTTCACTCTTTGCCACTACCAAGTTTGCATGCCCAAAGACCGTCTTTGCTAACTTTTTCTTTTTTTTTTGATTTGAATGTACATGTACACTGACTACTCACCTATATGTATAAATATTACCAGTGTGAGTAAGGCGGGCTTAATGCCACGGTATAAGGATAAATATTCAATTATTAATAATTTGTGTCTGCAGACATATTTACAACTAAACTAGGTTCAAAACTATGCAATAATATGCAGGGTAACAGTATGTAAAAAGTGTTTGGCTAAAATAGATTAAATGGAATGTCAATAAGTGCTAGGAAGACAGGGAAGGAAAACAATAAAACTTCCAGGGACAGCAGCTTCGGGCCAAATTGTTTAAAGGTGAAAAATAGCACGCCAACAAAGGATGCACGCAGTAACTCAAGGTGCGCCTGGCCGTATGACAAGCGTTAACTTTTCACTGTTGACATCCTCTTGGCGCGCTGCTGCTTCTACTGCTGCCCAATCACCCCTCCATGTCCCTTCATGACTCCTCGAACACGCCCACACCCTGAGCTGTTCTCCGTGCGCTCAATCAATTTTGTCAATTTTCTTTTCGTTTCTTTTTTTTGTTTTTTTTTTTTTTGTGCCAATGCTACTTTTTTATATATTTTTTTTTTTTTGTATTTTTATTTAGGTACATCGCACGTTTGGTTTATTTATTCCTGCTGCCTGTCAGAGTTGAAGCTGCCTTCATAGCCATTACCCCATTGCCCTTTCGCATCCATTCACTCGCTCTTCATCTTCTTCTTTCCCTCTCTCTCTTTCCCTCTCTCTCTTTCTCTGCTCTCTCTCTCTCTCTCTCTCTCTCTCTCTCTCTCTCTCTGTCTATCGCGACACTTCCAGCTCGTTGATGTCGATGTCGTTGCTGATGATGATGCACGTCTCGCAATGTTCTGATGTGTGTTGATATTTGACACTTTATTATGTGCACATCATCAATTTTAAAATTATTGTCAATGTACCGAAAGAACACAACAATATGTTCGATAAGCTGTGTACGTTGCCAAACAGCACGGAACGGAACCCTTAGAAAGCGATCAAAGCACTCTGTTATCGTTATTTGATAATTATACAAACCACAATTGCTCCAAAAATGATTTTTTATTGTTTGAGATCTTGCGAATATGAATTGAATATTTTGAAAATGATATTGTTGATTTTCATAACTACAGATGGGTATTACTTCATTGATACAAGTGGGAAATTATGTACATAATATCATATTGAAATATATCAGAACCGTTGGAAAAAAATAAGGAATGCTCATAATAAAGGCAGATTCCATTTCTAAAAGTTATATGGTTATAAACAAAATGTATAAAATTTAAAAAAGAAAATGCTGTCAAGGAAATCGAATCACATCGGTAAATTTGATCAGTCTTAAGTCTTAGACTAAGCGATGATCATAATTTAATTTTAAAACAAATATAAGTTCACTTCCAATAAAAGTAAATATTTATTTATTATTATTATTTATATTTATCTAAATTTCATTGTTAATAAAAAAAAATAAAATGATTAGTGCTATATATTTCAATATTTTTAGAATTTTTTTTCTTGCAAAAGTATTGAAAACATTTTAACAAGCATACACAGCAAGCTTGCTGCAGATATCTGAGTAAGCAAAAAGAATGTATCAATGGCAGTTATATGATATAGTCACCCGATTACAAACACACACACACACACACATCCACATGCCAATCGGGACGCACATTTGGTTTGCCGCAAAGCATGCAATGAATTTTTACAGCGCACATGCAGCGCGTGGGCGTGGCAGGCCACATTCAGTAGCGTTGCAATGTTTTACTAATCATTTTCAATATAATCAGCAGCTGTGACGACGCCGATGCGAGCAAGGACGCAACGAGCACAAGGAGGAGGATGTGCAGGACGCACACGGAAGCCGACGAGGCATTTGCACAAATGTTGCTAATGTATAAACATTTGAGGCTGCCAGCAACGTTAAAGGGAATAAAAAATTGAAATGCCTGAGCGCCCAGCAAAGGTTGCCTCGCGCAGCAGGGTGGCGTAGCAAACAACCCGCACACATTATGTGGCAGTGGCGCAAACGCGGCAGTCGGAACCGTAATGCGTTTCGGTTGCGGCGTTAATTTTACCACATGTGGCTGATAAAAATGGGCAGGCGTAAAAAGCCGCACAGGTAATGGCCAAGTCTTAAAGTGGGCGAAACTCAACTTTCTACAGACTTTTTGACAATGTATTTGTGTAGACCCCAAAAACCGACCATGTAGGCGTATTTTGTCCTGACTTTTAAAAATCTAAAAAATACAAACTAGTTCACATTTTAAAAATAATAATAATAATAAAAATAAAAATGCAATTCATATATTTATACAATTTAAATTATCGTTTACATTGTGGTCTTCATGGGGCTTACATATCAAATATAATCTGGAGAATTGCGCATTTGATTCTCTATCCAATCCATTAATTTTATAGTATTGGTAAACATCATTTTATTTGTGTTTATATCATGGCTAAGGGAGCCAATTTGATAATAGGGATGATTGATCTCGTTACGATTGCGGCACAAAATCGCAGATCCGGGCGAGTACTGGAGGAAGTTTTTGTGCTCACTTGTCGCGCACAGTAAAGTGTCCTGTACGCCTTTGTCACATTCGGTCACATTTGATGATATGCTCTTCATAATCTGTCGGTTATTGGCACGGCTTGGATATAGATTCCAACCAACAACCAGACAGCTCTCATAATCGTCGAGTGTGACGCTTGCATGTTGAGGCCGGCAGACGAGACCAATGTGCATCGCTCTGTGGAAGGTCGCATTCAGAAAGAGTAGAGCGATATCATTTTTGAATGAATCGATGGAGAATCTCTCGTGTATGACGACCTGGGCAGAACGCTCTTGATATGGTAGAATATCGGTATCAGTGGCCAAATCCCAATGGCCGGCTCGCACCTTATATTGATCGACTTTCTTCACACTGGTGGCGGTGCTGAGCACGATTCGCGTTGCAATTAGCGCACCAACAGCTCGAAATCTATTCCCACTGTCCATTATGCTCACCATCCAGGGAAACTCACCAAATTGTGTCTCGGCCTCATCGTTGCCCACGATGGTCATATAAATGCCCTTGGGATTGGAAATACCACAATGTGTTTCCGTGTTGAGTTGGGTCGGAAGCGTAACTTTATAATTCGATAACTGAAGAATTAAGTGTTTGAATAGCAGATCCAAATGGCAATTAGAAAAACACATGCAATGTTGTACTTACAATATTAACTTCTTTGCAACAGGCCCCCATATAGCCACACTCGCGCTCTTCCTTCAGATTTATCAAATATTTGTTACCTGTGATATTTTGGTCTTTGCAGTTCCAGCGTTTGACGCAACGGTTTTGATTTTTAACCCCACATTTACTTAATGGCTTTTCTGTAGTTGGTTTTGTTGTTGTTGATGTAGTTGTAATTGTGGTTCTCGTTGTGGCCATAGTTGTCAGTTGTGTAATGCGATTAGCGAAAAGTCGATTAATTTGCTTAAAAGTATGCTTCACATTTTCATGCACCTCTGACAAACTCTCACTGCATTTTGATCCCATTGTGATTTCGATTTGATTAAGCAATTCATTTTTAAGGTCCAACATTCCATCTAGCTCTTTAAAATCATCTGAGGTCGGCTCTGGTTCCCCGAAACCCATCGCCTCATCTAAGCCAGTCAAATCAAAGTCATCTTCATCTAAAAGATCAATTTGCAGCGGACAGAGGAAAATCATCACAAGCCATAATAAGCATTGTAATAGCAGCATTTTACACACAATCCACAAGGAGAAAAGCAGCAACTTTAATCAGAAGTAAACCATTGGAGAAATCTAGAATAAGTATGACTGACTACGACTTACTTTAATATTTTACTTCTTATCTGTAAAAAAATTACGCGCTAAACTATGAAGTGCTCGTGGCGCGTTCTTGAAGCGTACTAAATTTACAAGAGTATAATAAATCTTTGTTGCTTAACACGCATTCGTACGCTGAAAAAGCATATTCGATTTCAATAAGCAAAACATTACGAAAAAGTATGGTTTGTGAATTATTCACAACTTAGATTATGCTACATTTTTCACATTATTTCTAAATAACTTCAAAAACTTCAAGTCAGAGTCAAAACAATATTTTTTAAAAATATTGTCGTACATGTGCAGCCTATATTATACATCACTGTTAGCATCGAAGACGGCTGTCTGTCATTTTAATAATTTAAATATCTTTATTGGGTAATCAGAAAAGTTTTTAATTTAATTGTTGTCAACGTTTTTTTAAGTGCAATTTTTTTTTTTTCAAAGCTTTATTATTTTATGTTTCCTGTTATTTCGAGACTGCGAGATAGGCATCCCACAATTTGAATCATTCTACGATATCGTCTTCTGCATATATATATTTTTTTTCTGGTTATATATAGCCACGTCCATATCCGGCTGTCCGTCATTTTGCTGCTGAAGGTCGTCTCTCTCGATATGTGGAATGCCTGCAGAAACCATTCAAATATATATTTAATATTTTACATTCGGTTTATTCGTCAGAGCCTAGGCAGTTTTCAAAATCATAGTTGTCTTACACATATTTATCCCTGCCTTATTTAATTTGCATCTCATTTGATTTGTCAGACGTCGTCATTGGGGATAATTAAATTTCCCATAAGTCAAAATGGAAAATGTGGCAAGCGAGAAAAGTGACTAACGCCATTTCGCTAATTTCCCATTCAAATCACGCCCTAATCGAAGCCAGTGCAACTGTCAAATGACTCAAAGATGACATTTATGTACATGGCGACAACGGCGTCCCCTGCCCTCCGCTCCCCTTCCCCAAGCCGCACGCTTATCAGGCTGCTCATCATCAGGCAGAAGGCAGTACTTTATTGCCAGCGGCATTCGTCTGCGATGTGCTTTCTTTTATTTTGCTTTTTGCAGTTGTTGTCAACATTTTGATTTGAATGCTGTCAACATTTTAGCAACAAGCTGACAGACAGTGGCGGTGTGTGAGGGGCAGGCAAGCATTGCAGATCATTTGAGTCAGAGGGAGACAAATCTAATTGTTGTCAATTTGACATTGCAAATCAGTTGGTCAGGTTGGCTTTTGTTTGGTTCTGTTTATGTTTTTGGGGGTAGACCGAAAGTTAATTTGTCCGCTGTCAAAACAAAGGCCATTGTCAACGTATATGTACATATCAAAAACCGAACCGAAATGAGCCGCACCACAACTAGCACTCTCTGACAACTCTAAAGTCCTTTAATTTTGGCCTCTGTTCTTTGCTTCCCGTTATCATGTGGGAAAAGCCTGCATCGCTCCTGCTCCTGGTTTTCCACACTGTCCCCTCATGGTCTGCCGGCAATTCCTTATTGTTCTCGGTCTAATTTTGCATGCTGCTGACATTGTCCTCTTTGTGGTCGCCGCAGTCTGTGTTTCGTTTTAATTTAAAGATATTCTTATATATGCGGAGAGGGTATCAAAAGTCAGTCATTTCTTCATATATATATTTTTTAATCATTGTCCTATCCATTCATATGAAAAATGCAAAGATTTTATATTAGATATCATTAAAACATTTATTTATATAGTATTTTTTAATCATAGTCTATAGACTTTGTAAAGATTTTAAATATTGATAGTCTTTATTTATTGATATGTTATTTTTTAAGTATATTTATTTTCGTTAATATATAATCAACATTATGTAAATATTATGAATATTTTTTCAGCTGAACTTTAAAGATGATCAAACGGAGCAAAGCTCATATTTAAAAAAAATGATATGGCTTATCAAGCCCAACATATTTTTAGGTATTGACTTAATGTATGTATAAATGTTTTGCTGCCTTCCCAAGTTAAAAACATCGGAAATTCCATTTGTGAAATAAAATAAATAGAAACAACAAATATATATATATATATATATATAATATATATATACACTTAAGTGTATTTGAACTTCGTTGCATTGCAAATTCAGTTTGGAGTTGGTTATTGTTGCCATGCATCTGCATTATTATGATTTGCGCTATAATTGTTTTCCCTGCGCCTCGTGCCCAGCTCGGTGCAGGTCCTTGGTGGCCCAGTGGTGGTATGAGAACCTGGAATAGGGATACCAGTAGCCAGCGTTTTGCTTGTCACGCAAATGTTTCATGTCAGATTTACGCTGCTCCAGCCACTTTGTGCCGGAAATATATATATGTATATACATATATATATATTTTTTTATATGTGCTACATCTTTATATGCAGCATTCTATATACATCATTATACCCTGGCTACGCCAAGAATTGGTAAATAGGCTTTATTGATTTTGTGCGAAAACTATGTAACAGGTAAAAGACAGCAGGTCCGACCCCATAATGTTTATATATTCTTGATCATAATCTACAGCCGAGTCGTGTGTTCGTCTGTATGAAGAAACTGTAACAGTTATAGACTTCAAGTTTGGAATGTAAAATATCGTATAATCCGCGCAGATATTGCGGTAACTGTCGATAATTGTGACAATTGCGCTAATATCAATACAAATCGATCTCCGAGAGCAATAAGAGCTATCATGCAGAGCCAACCAAATAATATACATATTAAGTACAGTAATATTTTATTTAATTAACTGAACACATTTCAGTTAAATCGGTTAAGGTCAGATGCGCTGCCTAAGTATTTTCAGTACCTGTGCTGGCCATAAGAAATGGGAAAACTTCCACACCTGCTTACAATTGAGTGTGCGAAGTTTTATTCAATGGAATGTCAATAAAGCTAGAACAGATATGACAAGTGGGTACAGGGTATTTCGTATTCGAGCCCACTTGACTTTAGCATTCTTACTTGTTGGATATATAGCTCTACAAGTATATGTATAGGGCGTATATGTTTCACAGTATCGGTGGCCAAGCTTGTGCAAGCCTGCGCAGCTGTCCAGTCCAAGTCTGCAACTGCCCACTCTCCCTCCACTCACTATGTGACCACCATGCGATAACTAATTTTTTTCAAGTAGCTATGCGGCACAGTGAATTAGAAACCATTTTTATGAAATTAATTTTATTTGGTCAACCTAATGAGTGGAAACTCGAATTCATATATTTGCAAAATAACAAGTAAAAGAAATTGGCCTCCATTTTTTTTTAAAGATTTATATCATTGCTTTTAGAATACTATATGTGTATTTCAAGTTTTAGTTTAAAATATATATTTTTAAATTAATTAACGACTTGTTGTAAGCCAACCTAGCACTTGCTTTTTAATTATACAAAACAGTTTTCATATATTTCAATGGATTTTGGGCCACGGTGCCTTGTCGGCGCTGCCCTCAAACTGCGCCTTTTACCACGTTCTGGCGGTCGCATGCTATATTTTTCAATTTGTAAACATATCCTACGTTGCAAGTGCTGAAAGCCGGCAACAAAAAGAAAGAAAGAAAAGGAAAGCTCAGCATTAGTAAGCAGATGGCACGCCCACAGTTCGCCCACAGACCCCCGCACCTCAGCCAGTGGCATGAAACGCATTTGCTTTATTTGTTTGGCGTGTTTTTCGTGTCAACTTAATGTTTATTAGAAAATGTCTGCTCAAATTGCACTGGACATCAGGCCAGACTCCATATACATCGGTTGACAAATGCCAGTCCTCGTCAAAGAGATGCATACCAAATTCGAGTTTAATTATCAGAAATTAGTTTTCCAAGAAATTTGGTCACTATCATTATTGTTCCAATAAATTTTCCGAGAAAGTTAAGACAATTGCAACGTGTTTTTATGATTACGTATTTTATTATTTCTTAATATTAGCATCTCCTTCAATGCATTACAAATCTGAAAACAAAATTCAAATACTCTCTGTTATATACTATAAAAGTATTTTGCTGACATCGCTTCAGAGAGATAACCGCTACTTATTCGGAAGCCCATTCGCGACCTTATTGAATGCCTTAATCAGTGTACGAAAGTGGATTGCATAGCTCAGCAGCTAACTTGTTGAATATTCTTGTGGTCAGAAAATAATATATGAAACAGCGAATCTGTACAGTTTATCAATATTAGCAAGAAATATGCATTCTTAACAAAACGAATCTATATAACTTACAATTATAATGTAATCGCAGTATTCAAAACCATAATCTAATAATATGATTCAATTTCTTAATAATTTGTTACTTATTTTTTAAATATTGTTTTCAGTATAGCGCGCAATATCGGATATATCGGATATCGAATGAGGGTGACTCAGCTGTAGACACAAATGGTTTTTGCGGAGAGGATCACGAATGCGTTAAGCAATCGGTGTGTAAAAGTGAGAAGGTTAACGAGCATAACAATTACGTACATAAATCTGATAAGGTAATCTTAAATTTGAACATTGTTTAGATTTTACCAACTGTGGAAGAGGCCAAGATATCAGAATGCGGCTCAAGGCATATTAACGGCCACAGCAAAACCTTACAGTATGATATGAACCTGGAGACGCAGTTTGGTGAATTCCCCTGGATGGCGGCTATTTATTTGATGTCCAAAACATCGTTACAGTATATTGGAGGTGGTTCCATTGTAGCGCCCACCATTGTGGTAACAGTAGCACATACGGTTATAAACCTAAGAGCAGACCAGCTAAAGATCAGCGCCGGTGAATGGGATATGAAATCCGATATGGAACCATATCCAAATTTGATTCGTAATGTCTCGAAAATTATCACTGACCACGGCTACTCTAATGCAACCCATAATATTGCCCTGCTGGTTTTACAATTGAGATTAAGCTCCATGCCACATTCTCAAGAAGATCACTCTGCCCGTCCTGCCTCGATTAGAATGTCTTTCCAAGCTGCTTAAAATGCATATCAATCCCTCATACTTTGATCAGAGCTACATTTGTGCTGGCGGCGAGATGAACGTGGACACCTGTAACGGCGATGGAGGATCTCCTCTCGTCTGTCCCATCCAAGGCCATCCCAATCGCTTTTACCAGGCGGGCATTGTGTCCCGGGGCGTCGGTTGCGGGTCGGAGGATAAGCTTACTGTATATACCAATGTAGCGCATCTCATGCCATGGGTTAACCAGGAACTAGACAAATTTACGTCCTTCCAAAAATTCAACTTCTCCAATACAGTCTGTCATCCAATATTCCACTTATGTGTGCGAATATTAAAAAAGTAATAATTTCAAGTTTTAACGTTAAGTTTTAGATTTTTTTTTTATTCTCCTTCCTGCCACACAATATTTATTTTACTTTAATCTATTTAACTTAATTGAATGCAATTGTATAATAATAGTTGCCAATTGAATGAAGTCTGAGCTGCTCATCAATCCAGCCTCGAAGGAATTGGATATTGGCATATACGCCAGGCATATTTTCGATGCCACATTCTATGCCCCAGGAAACGATACCGGCCAGCATATAGCGGTCGTTATTTTTGTGAATGGGACAAACTAGCGGAGAACCGCCGTCACCAGTACAGGCATCATTGTTCTTCTCACCGCCCGCGCAGACGAAGCTTTGGTGCAGCTCAAAGTTTTGACCTAGTCGGGTCTCACGCAGCTGATTCTGGCATTTAGTGCTATTCACAAATGGCAAATCGAGTTTCTTCAGAATATGTGGGTAGTCCATATCCTCCCAGTTGCGTCTGCCCCAACCGGTGACGAAACAGCGCTTATTGGCGAAATTAAAGTTCGGGTATGGCAAGCAGATGGTGCTAATGTGCTCGGCCAGCTTGAAGGGTGTCTTTAAAATGAGCAGAGCTACGTCATAGTAGCCAGTCTCTGAATCGAAACTGCCGTGCATGATTTTTATATCCACTGCGCGCTCCTGGTGTGGTAGGAACTCATTGTCTACTGTAGTATCCCATTCCCCAGCTATGACTATAAGATTCTCAGCCGCCGTCATTTCGATACTGTGGGCAGTGATCAGGACCACCTTCGGTGCTAAGAGGCTTCCACTGCTCGTACACAATTTGCCGGAACATGGTCTAGTTAGAACTCTCACCACCCATGGAAACTCGCCAAATTGCGATTCGCCATTCATCATATTTTCCACTGTCACTTCAGCACCTTTCGAATTTCTGTAGCCACAGCCCAGGAACCGGTAATTATTATTCGCCACCTTCTCTAGCTTATTAGAGAGCGAGCAGCATTTTTCATGCCAGGCGCAGCCCAGATGGCGATCTGGCGATGATAATACCGTGCGAAAGTTGATGAGTTTTCTGGCGTTTGTGACTATATTACCGTCGCTGCACAAATGTCGCGGCACACATTGCATTTGATCTCCACATGATGTCGCATTGTCAGCAGTGCACAAAAGAGTAGTGGCCAGTAGAATGTACAGGAGAAAACAAAACTGGCCAAATTGATTTTCCATTTTCAAAAGCAAATAAATGAACTGATGGACTCGAGACTTAGTCAAGCACTGACTACGAAGAGAACACACCGTTTAAAAAATGTATTTAAAAATCGCTCATGCGGTTCAAAATGTACATGATAAGAAAATCAGAGACGCAAATAAAAAGGTGAAATTATAAGATGGATCGTTGAATATAAAAAAAACTGAGTGCTTTAAATTTACGAGTGAAAATTCATTTTAAAGTTAACAAATACTCGGCTTAAATATTTTTGCTGTTGGGTTTTGTATTACACAGTTTCCACAATCTGTCCAGCAAATGCCGAACTGTCAAATATTTCTTCGTCGTATTTACATGATGTTCTCAGGTTAGGGATCATGTTCTGGCTCACGTTCGTCGCTGTTGTTGCGATTGGCTGAGAAGCATTTGGGAAGAATGAACAATTTCCGTTTCTAAAAAATTCGACATGCTATAAAATAATATTTTGTTTAATACTGCCAGTCATTTCAAATTTTGTTAGCTGGGATACCTTAATATATATGTACAAAAAAAGTTTACATATTAAAAACAGTGTTCAAAAGTTTAATTACCTTATTTTATATTAACTCAACTTCTCAATTTTGTTCAGTGTACGTAATCGTGTATTTTTTGAAAATAAAACATGAAACGTTGAAAGAGTACGCAATGTGGAATTTTTTACAGATAGCAAGTGAATAATAATTATATTTTTGTAAAGAATGCTCAGAATAATTTTTGATAAGTAACCAAGGGAATATATAATATGTGTATACGTATGTATATTGATATATATAACAAAGACTACTTAGTCATTGGCGGTTTTCGAGTCCGATTCAAGATTTTTTTTATTATTATTATTATATTTTAAATAAATTAGTTCTATTTAAATCTAAAATTAAAGAAAGATGTCTTATTGTAGTATGCAAATTAACTTAATTTATCAGGTATTATTTCTCACTTGATTAACCAAAAAATGAATTTCACTGCAAATGATTAATAACTTTCGATGATTTTTTAGTAAGCCACAAGTAAAATCGAATAAGTCCTCTCTTTGCATTTGAGTTAAAGACTATCCGTTTTTTATAGTCCATTAGATTAGCTCTAGAAGATCAAGAGTTCATATTCACTCCAACTGTTCACCTCTCTTATTTCACGTACCATTCAGACATTTAAGACTAGAGCCAAACTTGTTTATCCATGCTGCAGACGATGATAACAAGCCATTAAAGGATTGATAACTATCGACGAGCTCTTGAACTTTACACTGAATTGCACTTAGAGCTGTGAAAACAAGTGAAAATAAAGAGAGCACGAAGAAATCATCAAGTATTATTATCACTCGATGCAATAAATTGTATGCATTGAGCGGGGCCAAAGCAAAGTTAAGTGTCAGATGCTTCGGTTTTCATTGGCGCCGGCGCCTTAAACGATACGTTCCCTGCTCCTGCTCCTGCTCCTGCCCGTGCCTTTGTCTGTCCCGGCAATGAGTGCTTCCTGTTTCCGGCGTCACCACTGTCTGGTAACAACTGTAAGCAACTATAACTGTCGGCAAGTTGGCTTTATTATTTCCACACTGTTGACTATGCATATCGACGGGGCCTGTGCAAGTGAGCTAAGGGGAGTGTGTAGTATAGGGTGAACTCCTGGACTTTGTTTTGCTTTGACGACTAGCTGTGCCCCTTGGCTCTTGTATCTGCCAATTGTGGGTAGTGAGTTCTAGGCGGGAGCATTATCACTACCCGTAGTAAAATATTGAGGGTGCATTAAATATTTCGACTCCTGGCAGCCGCAACACAAAGGACCGGCCGGCTCCATGTTCTGGCCAAGGCAAAACCCAAGTAGCAAACTATGTGGGCCAGTCAAAATTGAGCTCAAGCTCATGCTGAAGCTGATGCTTTGTCTGCACTTTATATTAAACTATTTGCAGTTTCTCTGCTCTTTGAGTGAAATTTACCTACAGCACATTTTATTCTGTCTATATTTTTTTATTCTGTGCAGCAATTTTGCGGCAGAATTTATGAAAAATGTTAAACAATTATGTGGATATAGCCGCAGCGCTGCTCACCACAAATATGAACAGGAGGTAAGAAAGTATCCGATACAGATACGGTCGGAGGGATCATCTCAAGCGATGACTCAAAAGACGAGTTTGATATGGTAAGTAAAATATGTATTTGAGAGGCGCCAGAAGAAATAAAAACTACAAGTAAGCTAGCCACAGATTTTAAAAATAAAATTCTGCTTTTTACATATTATTGTAAAATAATAATGAATAACTTTCGACGACTCAGCATTGATTGAAAGAAAGCATTAATGCTCTTCAGGCGCATTTATTATACACTTAACTCATTAAAACTAGATAAAAGGTACCTAAGTATGTAATTGGAAGATGGAAAAATCTCCGACCCCATTAAAAATATATATTTATTAAATCAGTAACAAAATTTGAAGCATAGAGCTAGGTTCAGGGTATATACATATATAGTAGTCGGACACACTTGACTAGAGCTTTCTTACTCTAAATTGAATTACTAATCGACCAGGAGCAGTTTAAGTGTTTAATCCTAAGTTTAATTTGTTGTCGTTGTCCCAAATCAAGTGACAAATTCATTCGATTCGTTCACTTTTGTGTTGCCTAAAAATCAAGAGCTTATATTTCTCGAATGTGCTGATAAGCGAGTATGTATATAAATTTATGAGTGTGTGTGTGTGTGTGTGTGTGTGGGCATGTGTGTTTTGGCTGGATAAACAATATTGTGGAGCAGAGATTAGTTGCTTATTTTGACAGGAGCTGTCAGTGTTGCATTTAGTCGAGCAGCTGCCTGTGTAAACAAACAAAAATATTTGCAGCAGCAGCAACCAAATCTGTAGCAAGGACAAGTCACTGTGTATCCTGCTGCAAGTGAGTCGAAGGATGATTCTCATATCTCTGGCGCAGCGAGTACATGCTCTTCTGCTCGAGTGCCCGCTTCGAGTGCACTCAGTCAACCCCCCACTCTACCCCACTCAACCGTAGTCGAACTCAACTCGGGCATAGTTTCATTTCTTCATTTTTCATGTGCAACAGCGGCTCCAGCTAAGCTTTTAATTAAATGCAAGGAAAATTCAATTTTAATTAAAATTTTTGAAGTCTCTGGCCTGGCATGCATACGGATATACCGATTAAGATTTTTTGGCCCCTAGGTTCTGAGTAAAGGGGTTTGGGGCGGTTCTACGTTGTCTGCTATCGAGTGTTTGCCAAACGTGTAAAATTGAAAATTAGGAAATCGAATTGTAACGCCAGATACGTTACAAAGAAAGATGAAGACAGACAGAGATAGATAGAAAGATAGAGAGAGAGAGAGAGAGAGGGAGACAGAGCGCGGTTGTTTGTGGGTGAGAGAGAATAAAGAGCAGCCTGCAATAAAAATACCCCTTCACACCCCCCCCCCAAACTTATCACTTCAGAGATGAGGCATTTGGGGCATCATACAAAGCCAAAATTGTAAAGTAATTGGAAATGAAAACTCATTTTGGCCAGAATCATCATGCAGATGACCAAAAGGGGCTGGGGTGGGGGAAGAAGAGTACAAATCGCATTTTCACAAGATATAGAAAGTAATTTGATAGAGCTTTAAGCAGCTTAAGGCTGCTAATACTGGATTTAGTTTAAAAAGTAAACTATGCATAAAAGGTGCTTAAAAACATAGTATAAGTTAACTTAACTTCTATTCAAGCAGATTGCTTAAGAAGGCTGGCAGTGTAGAGAAAAACAAGTATATAATAGTGCTCTAGTCGATTGTAACCGAATGGAAGGTGCACTTTATCCACACACATGAATAGCCAGACATATCTTTGCTTTCTTTTGCTAAGCACTGATAATACAGTGAATTGTTTATATTATAATTTCTACGGGTATTATCCGCAATAAAACAACAAATTGATAATATCAGTAAATATAAATGATATCAATTTTCTGAGCGATCGGGTAAATGTATCCTCGAGGCTAGCCATATTTAATTATGTAACTTTATGGTGTATAATCTTTATATTCATATTACAGTAATAGATGTCTAAATTCTATTCTTCAGGTTGTTAAATATATAAAAGCGTTATAATAAACGATTAGGCTTTTTATAGAAGGACTATATAAGGATATCAGCAGAGTGGGTGCGTAAACTGAGCTTAAAATCAACTTAAGCTTCCAAAGCAAAAAACTTTGAAAACTTTTAAACACTTTTGCCGATTATTTGAAATGTTAATTTGTTTTCTTTGAACACGAAGCTGTACAATCCAAACAGACGCTTACACAGAACTGCTGTCTCAGATCTAAATAAATATATAAATATCACGCATGCAACTAGACGTGACAATTCAGTATTTAGCGACACCCAAAGCCGATGGGTTGGGCCCCTTTGTCAGACCTGTGGGAAAAAGTTTTTAGACCCATAAAAGCTGGGCCAGATTTTGGTTGGTATTTTGCACATAATTTAAACGCCTACATCCTGTCAGTCATAAATTACACATATTACATGCACGTATAAATCGCAGACTAGATACGGCGATGCTAAAAATGCGCCCAGCAAAACTGTGGAGGAAACTGGTAGCAAAGTGCTTAACATACTTTCTGGCTCACGGCCCAAGAAAGAAACGTCATGAAGCCACACACACACACTTACACATACGCACACACACACACACACACACACACACTTTCAAATCCACATTCATATCGACCACGACATCGACATTCATGTAGGCAAATAGGCAAATGCACGTAGCGCACAAAAAGTTGCAAAACTTTTCCCGTTCATACACACACACACACACACACACACACACACACACATTTACGTGTGGCAAGTGAAAGTTAAAAGTAAGTCAAGACGCTGGCGAGCAACTTTTACTTTTGCTTAAAGCCAAAGATTATGTCAGCCTGACGTGTGCCAAAAGTCCGTAGAAACCCCTCTTTTAAAATTGTACCGAGAAAGTTGGGAAAGTTGTCTACACTAATTTAGATGCCTATTGATATGGTGATATACTTTTTGAGCAAACCACATAAAAAAAGCACGTGACTAAAGGATTATCATACTATTATATTAGATATTTTAAAAAATTTGTCTTGAGCAAAACAGGCACTGCATGTCTTAAGTTATTTTGTACATATTCCTTATACAAATACAAAACCGCTTTGAAAACCCTACATGGCTTATATAAACTTAGTTCATGTGTTATCGAATACTCTTGAAAAGATTTTCAATCCAACACATTTCTAGCCAGCAATCTGATTAGAAAGATATATTGAAATGAGGTTGTGGTAAGTTATTGATATTTACTCATATCTCAACAAAATTTTAATACCAAGCAGTTTTGGGATTTTTGATAGCTCATTTTATGATTTTCAACTTCGAACGTAATGCTACAAAACTGGATTTACTTTTTAAGCAATATAACAAACAGTATATATTAGTGATAAAGTATGGCTCAGGCTATTTGGTTTTTTATTATTTCTAAAGATTTCGAGGCTATTTTCAACTTCATAGGCATTTTTTTTGTCATTTTTTTTTATTTTTTTAAGCTTTAACTATAAATTGTTGACTAAACTTTGTATGCATATTACAACGTATAGCAACTATATTTTAATATTCATTTGATGTTTAACGTTTCTTTAGTGGGTACGCTAAAAATCAAACAATTCATAGACTTGCCAAGACAACAAGAAGTCTTCCAATAGTTCAAAATTAATTTGAATTGTTCAAGGGATAGCGCTGCTCTGTGAGAGCTCGGATAATGTGGGAAACGCATTGAAGTCACTTGTCTGCCACCATTTGCTGTTTGCCACGGGACTTTACCTTAATCGACAAAAACCGGAGCTTCATCAAACACAAAATAATGGGGCAAGGAAAAAAATGCGCTGATGACGACCATCATTGTGGTGGGGATGGTGGTGTTGGTGCTGGTGCGGTGTCCGCTGGGGCGAGGCGAAATGAAACCGCCATCAATGAACCGCAATTGTATTTGTTTGCAAATAACTGAACGTTATCTCAGACTATTTATCTTTATCTACAATAACAGCAGAACGGCGCTGCGGCAACGTTGCTCCTTCATTCAAACCGAAGCGATGTCCCACGACCCCCAAACAATGCAAAAGGACACCGCCGCAGTGGCCGACGCGACACAAATGGGTTGGTTAGGAGGATGGATGGGATGGGTGGGTAGTAGCAGGGCAATGAGATTGGTGTTTCACTGTTTCAGTGTTTCAGTTTGCCAGTGCTCAAGCCAAGGCGCCAACTGAAATAATGATGCAAGCGCCATAACAATAAAAGTGGAGAGAAAATGGTAGCCGAGCAAATGGCAAAATCCAAGTCCATCCAAAGACAATACAAACAGTCGTGTTCCGGCCGCAACACTAGCTGACGACTGCTCCAAGTCTGTCCTTGAGTATTACCATGACAATGGTAATGCAATAATGTGGTACAAGGTCTCCACTTCAAATGCAACCAGCTTAAAGTCGATTTGCCAAACGGTAAGTATTACTTTGAGCTGAAAATAATATACTGTACAGTAACTACCACAGCAACCCGCTTAGCCTGATTTGGGTGCTGCCTGTCGCTATTGTTATGATTAAAGAGGCAAACACAGAAATAATCTGAACGTATTTCACGCATAATGAAATTTAACCCAAAGCGTTTAGGGTTTCAGCTTGAACTTTAGCGGCAGCTGATTGTGCCTAAAACCATGCAAATTAAATTTAATGGAAAATGTATTTTTCACATTTTTCTCGTTTGGGCCACAGGCGACGCCGACGTTGCCGATTTTGTTTCCCTTCCTTTTCTTTTTTTTTTTTGGTTTGCCCTTCGGGCTGTAAAATTTTTTATAAATCAAATTGTGCCTTTATGGCATGCATTAATAAATAAATTCGTGCAACAAGTTACTTTCACTGCACTCTTTCGGCACATACAACACATAATGTGTGTGTGTGGCACAGTTGTTCATTTATATCTGCCTCAAATTGGAACACATAAGCTCTCTCATGTGTAATATTTTATTTGTAATTTACTAGCACATTATTTCCATGCATTTAGCTTCGAATTTAGTTATTATTAATTGTCGCTTATATTAGTTGTTTTATTCCAGATTTATTAAACTATTTAAAGTTATACTGCCAATATTAAATTGAATTAAGCAGGAAATGGTTAGCCTTCAAATGAAGATATTATATTTATTTTTAAATTTCGTAATGACATTTTTCGATTTGTACAAATCATTATTAGAGAGTGTGCTTTTCTTTCTTTAAGTTCGGGTGCATCTCTGAAGCTGTTAACATAACATTTTCACAGCATAAACATGTCGACATACATAGACATACTTACACACACATGTAATCAACACTTAAAGCACATGCTGACTCCGTTGCTCTTTGCACATATCCGGAACAGGGAAAGAAGAGAGTGTCTGAGACGCTGAGAGTGGTCTGGGAGTGTTGAATTTTTTTTGAATTATGCAAAAGAGTTTGTTGAACTGTGCAGTTCGTTGTGGTCCCATAAAGGGAATACTTAAATGGGATTTGGGAAATCACAAGCAGATAGAGAAACAGAGGACAGAGAGAGACAGGAAGACAACCGAAAGCGCACACCGTACAAGTTGCCAATAGGAACTGGAGCAAGCCGAAATTAAAAAGAGATGGCAAATGCATATGTATGTGCTCTCGCCCTTTGATGGCATATCAAATTGCATTTCGGGGGCGCTACGTAATATAATAAAGAGGTGTTCAATACACTCCGAAAATACATATATAGACAGTTATATAAATAAATATATATATATATATATATATATATATATATATATATATATATATATATATATATATCTGTACAACTGTGTGCATAAACTTGTTAAGGCAGCGCATGCTTTCCAATAAATTTCCCCGGCGTTAACTGCGAAATCCCATTGCCCATTTACTTACTGGAAATGCACCGTTGCGCCGCGCTGCACAGTGCAGTCAGTGTGCCACCTGCAAAATTGCAGCTTAACAATGCTTGAGAGTCGCCCCATGTTTGGCCTCCAAGTGGATGCCCCATGTGGCAACGCATGTGGTGTATAAATCAATATTGGCAATTTAAAATTGGCTGGCGGTGTATGAAGCCAATATCCGGTGCTTCAAGTATGTTACGCCCGCTCCAGAAAAAAATGCAAAAAAAAAAAGGAACCCAGGAAAATCGGGATACCAACATGGGCAGCGGGGTGGGATGTGTGCTGTGGGGTAAAACGTGAATCTTAGGCAAACATTGTGCGAAAACGTTTAACATTGCAGCTCGAGTGTAGATTTCTATAGAGGATTGAGTTTTTCCAGCGGGCAGAGTGAGAATTGTAAAATAAGGGATGGGGGAGGTGCAGAAGGAGGAGTAACCTAACTAGTCGCGAAGTCTATTCAAAATGCGCGTATGTACAGTGTGGCCCTTTTACAAAAGTGAAGAAATAGGTAAAAGCGGACTACGGCATAAACGAGTATCTGAATGGAACATAAATGCTGATAGGGCAACTCGTAGCATAACCCTCCATTATATCGTTATATATGTACAAGTTTGGCAAAAGCACTGCTTTAATTGCTATTTAAAGATAGACAACAATGGCATCAATTTAAGTAAAACGCATACAACTGTTTCTCTGCAGAAAAGTTATTAAATGGTATTAGAATATTTATCTATGGGCATAAGCAACTGAGAAATATAAGTAAAAAATGAAATTGCCAACAAATTTACCATGCTTCATGTAGAATTTAAGCAAATCTAATTTTTCAATATTATTATTATTTTAAATACAGACACAAATCGGTATTGTTTATTAACTGTTCTCGCTAATTTATTTAGATCAATTTTAATTATAACAAGAAAGAACATTTACTTATCCGTGGAGTTAATCTGCTGACAACTTCTTTTTTTTGTCCTAAAGTCTAAAATATTATAACATTTTTTTAAATTTATTGTAAATATTAAATTTGTTTTTTTCTATTTACACAAATATTTTTCCTATTTATGATGTTATAATGTTATTTCAAATGCTAAAGTGTATTTCTACTGGGGCCATTGAGATGGCAAGAAGAAAATTGCAATTAAAAGTTTTTGTATTTTTGCCAAACACAAACAACAAAATGCTTGTGCACTTGACACTCCATGCAAAATTGCCTAATTATGCGTTTATAAATATGCAAAATCAAAATATTATGCAAATCACACAGAGATTGGGGGATTGGGGAAATTTAAATGGTTTTTGTTTTGATTTGATGACATCATCATCGAAATGAAGCGCGTCAAAAACGAATTATCAGAGAGCAGAGCAACTGAAATTTGTTTACGCGCTCTACCAATGCCACTAAAGTGGGACAGAACGTGAAAGATAGAGAGAGAGAGTGACAGAGAGAGAGAGAGAGAGAGAGGGCAGTTTTGCGGCTTGGCAAAATGTCGAAAATAAGAGAAATCGCGTTCAAAATAAAATTGGAAAGGAAAATCGGCCATAGTTGTTATTGCTTTAGAACTGTTTTTGTTGTTGCTGTTGTTGTTTATTGTTGATACAATACAATAATAAAAATTCGAAGAAACAGGAAATGAAAAATCATTCAAGCATAAAGTATGAAAACACACAGATAAATACCAAATTGCTTTTATCCTCCAAATTTATTGTTTATATATACATATATATGTGTATGTGTGTGCTTGCGTGTGTGTGTGTGTGTGTGTCTGTGTATGTATGTAAACTATTGAGAACAATTTGTATCTACATAGACGAGCTCATCTCGGCAATCGTATATATATAGTATGACCATTTTGTGTCGCCTCTTAAAGTCAATAAGCATACATGTATCATTAGATAGTTGAAGATAAACCACATAGCCAGCAGCACATTTAAATTTAAATTTGCGACATAAAATTCGAATTAATTTTTTTTTTTTTCAATTTTTGTTATAACTCAATGTTATAGCTTTAATAAATGAAATGTATTTAAAAAAAAATAAACACCTTATGTTTATAAGTGCTTTGAGCCTCTAGAGCTACCTGTACTATTATACCTGCAATAAAATACTTTTACTAATTAAAAGCAATCTACTTGCTTGGCATTTAGTGACTGCTGCACTTTTAACAGTCGCCTTCAAATGGCCGTCAATTCTCAGTCCAATTCGCTGGTTGGTGCCAGAAGGAGCTTTGCATTAATTGCCGTATTCCATTTTAGTGTTGACCCTTTTGGCACCTGAAAAGTGGTGCATAAGGGATTGCGAATTAAATGCGAGGGTTAAGTAGCAGAACTGGAAAAGAACTGATAAAAAGAGTAGGTATGCTCTACTCAAAAGAGAGCTCGATTGGCAGATACCTCGAGTACAGCTGTTAAATGTATAGAATCGATTGAAAGCCAGGTTATCCACACTCAAATGTAGATATTCAAAAATGCTTTGTACAATATGAAAATATGTACAGTTGATCAATAATATGACAAGGTATATTTAAAACTCATTTTTTAAATAATAGATTACCGATATTCGCAAAACGTGCGAAGTTTTCGATAAAATGATATAAAAGCGAACCTTGTATGGAATACATTCCAAATCTGAAGTATCTAGATATGGCTAGATGGATGCGACTGTTTACCTTAATGAATAATATAAATACTTTATTTGGTTGGAGATGCTTCCTTCTGGCTGTTGCATTTTTATTATACCACTTTTACCAATTTTCTGTGGATATAAAAATAACTTAAGACCAAAGTATTGCAAAGATAATGAAAAAGTTGTTTGGGCCTGCAGCTAGTTAAGCGAATAAGTTTTTTCGGAAGAAAATGTTTTTATACGTTGATAGCGATGGAATTACGACACGACAAAAAATTGTATGGCTATCATTTATCTTCCACAATTTTGGATAAAGTCAGCAAACATTGAAGGCAGTGAACTTGTCACAATTTTTTAGTTGATTGAATTCCGAATCACTTTGTAAAATGGTCTCAACGTAAGCTAAAACTTAGTTAATACATATTTGATTCTGTGCTTAAAATTTGTTGGTTCCGTCTTATTAGTCTTATTGCAATGGTAAATTTATAAAATGAGTGCTAAAATTAATTAGAATATGGAATTTATCATATTAATATTTTATTTGTATTTTACAGTAATTTTTAGGCAGCTTATCGATTGGTCAAATTGTGTCTGTGACTTGCACTTGTATGTGTATTTAATTTGTAACTTACACACACACACACACACACACACTTAAGCATTTGGTGCACTGCATGCAGCCTAAAGTTGTGCTATTAATTAATTAAATTTTGAGTATGACAGCGCAGTCGCCGTGGCAAGTTCTGGTGCACTATTAATCCTTATTAATTATATGCTGCCTGTGGATTAATGGCTTGTTTTGTGTGTTGGCATGCGCCCAAGAAACACACACACATACATACATACACACACACACACACACACACACACACACACACACACACACATAGACTTACACAAATCCACGCATACATGACTGCATCGCTGCCCAAAGTCAATTGTAAGTTTCTGTTGCTGCTGCTGCTGCGTATGGGGGACATTGATAGGCCTTTGGACACAGTGGGACAGCAACACCATACCAATCCCCCTCACCCCTCACGCAAGTCCACTTAACAGCTCCCTTTGACTGTTCGTGACAGTTGAGACAGCGACTACAACTCAATATACTCCCCCCCAACTAGAATATGCCCAGTCCTGCTGCATGCATGCGAAGGCTTTAAATTGCTCCAGTTCATGGTTGCGAGACATGAAATTGATAAGACCCACTTAAACTTTGAGGCATGTCACTCTACAGTAACTTAGAATTATGCAAAGATCACACATTATATATATATTTATACTTTTGGCTCCATACGATTATACAATATATTTCTGAAAAATATAAATAAAGTTATCTAATTTTAAGAAATTTGTTATTGGTATATTTAGAATATAAGCAAACGAAAACCTTAAATATTTCAGAGCGTTTTATATTTTAGGTAGTTTTTTTTCTGAGTGCGTTTAAGAACTTAACCTCTTTACTTTTTCCTAAGCTATGATTAAATCGCTTTCTTAATTATAAGTAATAATTCAGAACTGCATTTAGTAGCTTAGTGTACTTGAAAACTTTAATTTTAGCTTATGCAGCACAGGGTATTAGGTTTTGATAAGCTAGAATATAGGTTGGTCACATCAATTTCAAGTAAACATCTTGAAAACTTTTCCTGCTTTACTTTTAGTTAGTCCCTGTGGGGAAAGTGCCTAAAATGCTTTCAACAACTTTCTGTGAGTGTCATTAAATAAATGCGCCCAACGGTTTGTCGAGACAAGAAAATTGTCATCTTTAAAAATCTGGAATAAAAACCTCCAAGGGACATGAAATTCTGAAGTTAGTTACCGGTAAGTCAACTTTATTCTCATCAACTTTGTAATCAATAGTCAAAGAAGGCAAATAGTAAAGTAAAAATTAAAAAAGAATAAAAAAGAATAAAAAAGAAATGGACAAATAAGTTAATCAATTTGCTTGAAGCAAGCAAGGCGTGATAATTACGTGTAAACTGTATTCAAGTGAAGTGCAAACAGAGAGATGCAATTAGACAAGCTGCCATGGCAATTTTATAAAATTCAGGGTGAGCTTTTTCTGAGTCTAAAGATATTTACACGGGTTTCGCGTAAGGTTTTTAAACGTCTAGTTATTGAAATAAGCTTGAAAAATTCAAATATAATAAATAAAGGTAGTTTTTAATAAATATGCACATATTTCAAATATAATAAATAAAGGTAGTTTTTAATAAATATGCACATATTTAACGTGTTGAAAAATTAAATGAAACAATCGAAATATTTGTATCTATGATTTATATTTTAATATTGAGAAGAATTCATTTATAAACAAGAAATAATACAATTAATAATATAACTAAGAGCTCCAATTAGAAAAAATTTAAGTTTGTATTAAAAAAAAAGATATAAATACGCAGACAGTTTTGCTGCTTCTTGGTAGCAATCTTGTTCGTAATTATATAGAGTTCGAGCTTATCGCTAGAAAATTACTATTATCATCCACTGTGCGCTGTTGCTTCGATTTTATCAACTCTCATTTTATCCAACCAAATGTTTGACGTCAATCAGTCAGCCAAGGAGATTTCCATTAACTAGGCCGTGTTTACTCTTTTCCTCTATATATTTATTTATTTACTCTGAACTTTTAGTGATTGCATTTTACTTAAATTCAATTTAGTAATTGTAATTGTAGTAATTGGATGCATTTTTTTGAACAGTATTTAACATAAATTAATTGAAACTTCAACTGGTTATGTTAAAATGTTTACCCTATCGCTGGATGGGACAACAGTAATTAAGACAAGCTCATGGAATCCATATATAATTTCAAACTACACATCTATGTTAGTGTAGTGAAACTTTTATTTTTCTATATTTTATTCGAGCATAATATTTAATATTATTTTGGTGCAAAAAAGGGAAAAAAAATTGAATGCTTTTCATGACAATAAATTACTGCTTTGTTTCCTATTAATTGTTTTCTGATGATAAATAATGTAATTGTTGTGTTATCAATGAATATTTTATGTTTTTATCACAAGTTTAGTAAAATCGCGTGAAAATTAATTAAACTGTAACACAAAGTAACACAAATTAAATAATAAATGAAATAAAATTATGTTTTCTAATTATTATATTTTTTTTCGTAGCGTCTTTTGTTTTGTGCTTAATTAAAAAAACATTTTAAGCTTATAGCAAAATGATTTTCATAATGTGATATTTGCATTATGAATGATCGAAATTGTTGCTTTTTTGATATTATTCAAAAGCATTTTTGTCAGAAAAAAAAACGGATATGTCAAAAATAACATAATACAAGAAGATTGGAAAGCAAGAAAATTCAAAATTAAATTTATATATGACATATCTAAACATTCATGATAAAAAAGGGGAAAAATATTTGAAAATATATGCAACTTATTCTATTTTAAATAGCAGCAATTACATAGGTAAATTGTCTGAGCATCTTAAACCTCAGTAACTACACAAACAATTTAGAATTTTACAAATAGAAACTTAATACAATTGCATTTAAAATAATATGCGGCCCACTGCTGAACGAGCAAAGTCCCTTTGCCTTCTGCTGCTATTGCTGCTGCGGCTTGGTTAGATTGTCACATAAATTCTGGGCCAAAACAACAAACATAAAGGCCATATATTTTTCAGTAAGGCAGCCAGGGGACAACAAAAATTTTGTGGCCCGAGCAGCAGCAGACGGCGTGGCACTTTGTCCTGCTTTCCTTTGTCTAGGAAAACGCCTTCGATGCAGTTGCAATTTACTCATTTTTCTCTTACGCACACCCGATGGCAATTTACTTTCAACACATTTATGCACACAAACACACACAAGCACCTACATACACACATGCGGCATGTAATTGTATTGCATTTTCGAGCATTGCCATTACAATAAAAGAGAGAGAGAGAGAGAGAGAGAGAGAGAGAGAGTGCGTGTGTGAAAGGGAGGGAGAGATAGGGTAGGAGAAAAGCCATTAAAGCAACAGCTTAAAACTAAAACAAAAGTGTGAAAATATTGAAAGCTTGCTTACAACTGGCCGAACTGGCAAACTGCACACTGTACAGTGCACACTGTAACAAGAACAACCACAGCAACTTTCTGCCTGCCCAGCTAGTAAAGTTATTACTGTTGAGTTCCACAGTTTTGCAGTTCTATAGTCAGTTGCCAAAGGATATTCGCAAGAAAACGATGCTTTCACCATGAAATACTTTTTGTAAATAATGTGTTGCACACACACATATGTATATATACACACACACACACACGTATATATGTTCACACACACACGCATACCTACGCACTCTAGTGAAAGCGTAGCCTGTGCTAATGGCGCTGACAGTTGCTCATTGGCTCATTGGTGCATGATGTTCAAGCGCATAGCCTGTAAAAAATATAACTCTATTAAGAAAAACTTTTTCAAAATTCTCATTTTTCAAATTTACTAATTATTCTTCAGATTTTCATAAAATGAAACGTAGTTCTGCATATTTAATCTTAATCTTAGTTTCTCAGATTTTAGTAAAAGAAGACGTAGCTTATTCTCCGAGAGCTAAATATTTAGGCAATCTTTACTTTAAAATCAGAATTTTAGATTGTGTACTCCAAATAATATTTAACAACTTTGAAACTGAAATTTTACGGCTTACTTATGACCATAAGTCAATATTCTTATTCTTGTGTATTTCTTATATATGAATAAATATATTTATTATTTCCTATCAAATATTATGTTCCAAATATTACAAAAATCGGGGAAGCCAAATTTAGTTATCTGTCAATCACTGCATACCTTTTTCGATAATTTTCCCATAATTTGTACAGGATATCTGTTGGTTTAACAGGTTAAGTTCTAAATGTGGTCTTGTTATTGTTTTAGTTGCTTTCATTTTACGCCCAGGCATATAATTTTTATATAAGCACAAAAAAATAATGGAAGTAAGACCTCTTTAAGTGTTTTTGAACGGCTGCACTATAAATTCTTTTAAAGCTCTTAAGCCACAGCAGAAAACAAAGCGTGAATATAGAGATGGAGAGAGAGATAGAGAAACAGCTACATAGAGAGAGAGAGAGAGCGCGAGGCAGATAGAATTGTAGAAAATGTGAATTTAGGGTTAATCTGTGCAGTATGGGGTATGAGTTGCGTGCAGAGGTAGGTTTGCAGCCACCCTCCCTGCATTCATCATGAGTGCTTTGCTGCTTAGCACTGAGGTTAGACCCTGGGGATAGTAGCCTAAAGCCAGCCCCTTTGACCAATCTTTGAATTTGTCTTAGCCAAGGAGGCATCTCTGTGCCCTGTGTTGATGGGCTTATAAGCCCTCCAAAAAGAGAAGTTTGAGTGGCCGTTAATTGAGGCTTGTGTGGCTTATGTGGTCAATATATTGTGGACATATAGTAAAGTGTTTTAAATTGATGCAATAAATGCGAATATAAATTTGTTAGTTATGCAAATAATGTGCCCATCGAGCTTCATAAAAATCTGTTGGTGACTCAAGTTAATTTTACATCCATTAAAAAATTTGACATTTTGAAAAAGATAAAAATTGTTTAATGTATGCATTCTAGGAGGGGGTTATGGCTATATATTGCAACATGAAGCTAGTCAACAGCTGCGTTCCAAGTGGAAAGATGCGTAAAGGAAAAGTCCAATTGTAACAGAATTAAAATACTCACAGAAAGATTTTACTAAATATAATTTATGCTGAAATCCTCAGCACATTTTAAAGATTTGCATATCTGTTTTCTGAAAGTTTCTTTTACTGAATTTCATCAGTATAACAGAAATTGTGGGTTAATCAAAGTTCTGAGTGAATATATAAATTCCCGTGGCAAGATACGTAAAAGAAAAGTTCAATTGTAAAAGGCTAAAAGTAAGTTCTCATCATACTTTAAAGATTTACGTCGATGATTTATAAGTGTTTGTATATATCAATGACATTCAGTATAAAAGATGGCGAGGTTGATCAAAATTCCGAGTGAATATATAAAAAAAACTTTATTTTAGCGAAGAACTTGTTCAATTGGTAGTCAAAAACTGTTAAGTTTTAATTCAAATTTCCTGTCAAGTGTTATTTCTAAAAAGCCAACCTTCAAATAATACAGGTCCAAATATGTCAAAGTGTTCTACGAAATGCACCCTTTGGCCGCTTAACACAAATTGACGCGAAGATGTACGTGCTTTGAGTTGGCAACGCGACTTGCAATAAAGGCCCTATGTAAATAAATTTGATGTAATTAAAATCAAATATCGTGTGATATACAAGAAGTATGCCTCCAATTTCAATTCAGATGCGTAGCTCGAACAAAGAACGTGCTTTGCAACAAGGTAGGCAGACACGCTGAATTCGCCCTTAAGGAGGCAACGTGTGCTGCCACTGTTACTTGCAACCAGCAACTGCAACTGAACCTGAATGCAAACTATTGTGTTTAATTGTAAATATTTTCACACACACCTGACACCACAGCAAACAAACAAATAGCGAGTAACTGAGATAGAAATGGGTCGAATGCATGTGTGTAAGAGAGAGAGGGAGAGAGAGAGAGAGAGAGGGAGAGAGAGAGATAGAGAGAGAAACCAAGAGACAGAGAGGGAAGGGGAGGGGGAGATGAAATGTTCGTGCATTGATTTTCGCCTCAAGGTGTTGGAATTACACAAATTGCAATTTATTTGTTTTGCAGACCAAAACCCAAAAACTGCAACCCCCTCACTGATTAATATGTCTTGCGTTGTGTTTGTGTGTGTATTTCTGTTTGCATTTAACTGGCATTGAAGATGAGGAGCGGTTGTGAGGAGAGTAAGTGAAGGGGTAATCTACGTTGCTGATATGCATGACCTAGACAAATATTGTGCGTTTGCAAGCACTTTGTCATCTGAGAAGCTGCACCCAATGTTCTAGTCATAGCTAGAGAGCTCTGGCGTACCAAAAGGACACATTTGTTATTTTGAAATATTTTGTTGATTTTGGCCACACTTGCTAGAAGATTTTACCGTTGCCCGAGTGCAAGGCATTTGAGGTTTCCATTTGGCTAAAAGCTGTACACACACACATACACACACACACACCCATCATACATAACTCCAAGTGGCACACTAATTGTTGACAAGAAAAAAAAAAGAAATTACAAATCCATATCACATGCTGAGCAATTGGTTTACCCTGGCGTATGAGTGATTTCATATTGAATTATGGGTTTTGATGTTTGATTTTTGTCTTCGTTACGCTTTGCAAAATCCTTAATAGATTTATGTTTGCCAACGATTGACAACCAGACTAATCCAATATGCAAAACTCTTTTTACTACCATTATACGTCTTCTCCCGGTACCCCCTTACCTTTGGTCTCAGTTCGACAAGCAATTGCAAATGTCCAAGTGTTCAATTTACGAATGGAAAAAAGTTTCACTGTGAGCCAGTTGCCAGTTGCTAGTTTCCAGTTGTCGAACGGCTTTTTGGGCGCCGCTTTGCGCTCCGCCTTGCTCATCCGGTTTTTGCGGCACTTTGCCAAGAAAAATAGAATCGTTGCCCAGTTTTTGGGTATACAAAGCGGCCAAATTAGTGTTAAGCGTGTGAACAAAATGCAAATATTACACAGCTCATTAAGCTTCAATTGGATTTTAACACTCCACCAAAGTTGGCAAGCGAATGGGAAGCTTAACACAGCAGCAAGCAACATAGCTCTGAGAGCTGCAGATTGCTTTGTAGAGATACGAATAAAATCGATATTTTACCTTGTGATATATATTAACATTAAATCAGCCAAAAACGAAATAAGAATTTTATCAACTTTTGCTTTAACACTGCTGTAGAAAACTACTATATATTCTATAGGCCGATAACATTTTATCAATTAATCCTCTTATTCTGTAGAAGTTTTATTTCGAATTTCACACACGTTAAAGTTCCAATTGGATATTTCGCCAACACCATGAGATCGAATGGCACACACATACCTTTCCATCAGTGTCTATTTTAAGCCGAAACTGCGCCCAAAATAATCGGAAATCGACTGTCAAAACAATTTGCTAATTCCAGATTCTGTTTGCCTGCAGCTTCGACTCGTTTCATTTGGGGAGTTATGTGTTGGGTGTCCCCTAATATATAATGTCCCCAGCTTCACTGTTAATTTACGTTTAATGAATTTTAATTGGTCCAGCAACGACAAGAACAACATCCACAGCAGCAACAAACAAACAACAACAATCGCTCACGTACACCACAAAGCGACCAACAGTCGCGTCACCCAAAATGACCCAAGCAAAATTGACAAATGACATTGCGACAGAGCCCCTGGAAAACGAGCGTCTCTTATGTCCAGTGCCGGCACAAAAATTTAAGCTAAAACTTTTTTTTTCTTCTTTTTTTGAGCGCATTTCGAAAGTTGGGGCATCTATATTGAGGGCCAAACACGCGCTTGCTGTTTACTAATCAAAAATTGCAAACACGTTTTATATTGGCAACACAAAAGTCATTTATTCAATTTGCAAACCAGTTTTACGTTGCGTAATCTAATGAAAAAGGTCGCCGAGTCGAGTTGAGTCGAGTCGAGTCGGGCCGCTTTTTAGGACTATACATATAGATATATAGCGGCTAGTTGTATAAGAACCTCTCTGGCTGACTGCCAAAATTCGTGTTCGAGGCTAAACAAAAAACAAGTTAGAAACTCTTATCGAGTGAGCTCGACTAGCACTTACCATAGACCCAAGTATGTGCCAGAGGTCGTAAGAATCTTAGATTATTAATATCGTTATTAAAATTCCGAAAATATACCGAAAAAATAGCAAATTATTGATGAAATGAAACAGACTTGATAAACGGATCCATAAATCAAATTTTAATTTGTCACTAAGAGTTATAGTATCTAAAATCGACATGTTCATAAGAACTGCCTTAATGAAAGAAATGTATGAAATCTATGGGATCGGGTCTGTCTGTTACATACTTTGACAATTTCAATATACCCTTTTTATTCCTTTTAAATAGTGCTTAGGGTATAGCAAAGTCAACACACATTTTTAGTTCAAACTTAAAATAATAAACGAATGACGTCAGGGCATTGGCAACAACAATTTATAAGTAAATGTTATTGAAAATTGGTATGCGACTAAAATATAGCAAATATTATAGCATATATAAGTGAGTGATTATTATAGCCAAGAGGGAAACCGAACTGCCCAATAGCCGAACAGCTTATTGAAGATATGTGTGTGAGTAAAATATTGAAGCTACATTTCTTTGTTTATATTTATAGATAAGAAAGAAAATGAATAAAACAAAGCAAAAATTATGCCAAATAAAGTTCAGATATTTAGATATAAACTAAAATGAAATTAAAGTGCAATGGTTTAACAAACGTAAATATTAAATGTTATAGCTGAAATTGAAACGGCATTCCCGAAATACGAGTTTTACTTATCCAGACGATAGACTACAGATAGCAGCGGGGGGTCTGGGGGGAACAGACGTCAACTATTAGCGATTGTGAACATGAAAAACAGATATGCAAACGTGGCAAACAGCCACAGTGCTGCGCCATTGTGGCATGTTGCAAAAGGGCGGTGCACAGTATTCGGGTGCTGGAGGGTTTTGGGGAAGGCGTTACGAAAAACCAATAAAGTGCTTAAATTTGCCCCTGTACATTTTAATGGGTAAATGAAACAATTTTGTAGCGAGCCAGACAACACACATCTGCAGAAGCAGAGCTGAACCCGAAAAATGCCACGCCTTATTCAAACAACCCGCCCTACCCTCCCGGTTCCATCCATTCCATATGCAGATTAAGCGCGCATTTAACAATTTACGCTGCATACACTTAGGCGCGGCGGTGTAGTGCCCCATAAAAGGCTTCAACAAAACTTTCGTTGTTGCCTGTCACTCGTTGTTGTTGCTGCAGCTATATTTGTTGTTGTTGCATCAATAAATTAAATGCAGATTTTCATTTTGGCGCCCAGTACACGCAATCCAATACGCCATGCCCCCAGAGTTGGAACCAATGCCCCGTATTTCGTCTGTCACTCTCGATTGCCGGTTGCCGGTTGCCGGTTGCCAGTTGCCGGTTGGCATATTCGCCAAAGTTTGCCACAGTCGCTACAGTTGCTAGTTAGGCGTGGCATGCAAATTGTAACATACAGTTAATTATTTTGCACAGGTTGCTTGCGAACGCACCCATTTCCCATTTCTGTCCAATGTATCACATTGAGCTCCACTCAGTGGCAACTTCTTCGCCAACTAACTAATTGAAATATAACAGTCTGCTTCCGTTAACCCCCCCTTTCTCAATCACTGTTCCCTCTCCGCCCTCTTATTTAATTAAATGAGGTAAAAATTGCCCGCAGAAGCGACTTCGTTGTGTTAAATTGCATGTAAAATTTCATTTAACATCAAACTTAAAATAAACTACGCTTAAGTTGATGTCTTCGAGCTATCTGAAACTTTACAATGAATCTTTCCTGAATATATAGTTTACAGTGTCGCTAAAAAAATTAGGAATAAAGTTCCGAACTGAATACTAATTAAATTAATAGAAAGCTGGGCGAGCCATCAAGAGATATAAAAGAGATATAAAAAAAAAAAAAATTGTTCATTAATAATTTATTATATATTTGAAAAAAGACTGAAAAATTATTAAATTAAATTTTAGATTGAAGCGAGCGAACAATATATTAGTAGATAATAAAGCAAGTAATTTATTAATATTATTTTGACTACGTGGCCTATTAATATGTGTAAAATTAACGAAATTAAAGTAAAATATAATTACAATTAAAATAAATGAAATATATTTTTAAATCCATTTACTGTTGTTTTTGATTTGTAAACATATTTCAATTTCCAGAATTTTATAAGAATATTCGTTGAAAATTTTCAGCTAACATCCTAAAGCCAATGCCAAAAACTCAAGCGAGCCCACAAATCTCTCTTTGAGATTTGATCATCGAATTTCACTGGCCGGAAGCTGAAAACCCGAAAATTGAGTCCAGACTCAGCGAAAATTGTGCGCCAAGTGCGAATCGTATTTTCACGGAATGAACATGTCTTGTCAAGCTATTTAGGGGCGGTAGGGGTGACTAAAGTGCTCTGTAGGGGTAACTAGAAACCGAATAGGAGAGAGGTACCAGATATGGTAAGCGGATGTTGGCCAGGTGCGGGATGGCAGCACACAGGCTAACCAAATCCAATTGACCAGCACTGGAAACCGAAAATGCGTTCGAAAAATTCAAATGGGAGGTGGGAGATAGCGTGCGCGAGAGAGAGAGAGAGGGAGAGAGAGAGAGAGAGAGAGAGAGAGAGAGAGGGAGAGAGAGAAAGATAGTGAGAGAGATAGGGAGAATTGCAGTTACGTGTGATAAATAAGGTTTTGTTGGTCGAGAACTTTGCTTTGCTTTTGCCAAAAACGTTGCAAACTTTCATTTTCGTTGTGCTTCTTTTGCGTCCTTGTCATCGTTTTACCTGACAGCCATTTGAGCTACACAACTATTTTCTTTCTGTGTGTTTTTCCTGTGTTTGGTTTTCTGTTTGCCTGCCTGCCTCAATGTTCCATTTTTCCGAATATTTCTCTTCAGCTCTCTTTGCGGTCGTAGTTTTTTTTTTTTTGTTTTTTTTTGCTGTTAGGAAAATTTGCATTTGCTTGACTTACGCAAAGATTTGCGGCTATTGCAACGCAACGTTGCAGCTAACGTTGATGTGTGTATCAATTTACCAAAGACTATGACTGTGATCCGATTGCATTTTCGGTTCAGTACGGTTTCGTTTGGTTTTGGTATTGATATTGGGGATTGGCACGTTGCAGACTTTAATGTTTGTCAGTGCAAACATTTTCCTATTGCCTGACCGCACAGATAAGTCAATTGGCATTCTATCTGATTGCTGGTCTTCTGGTGAGTCGTCAACGTGTGCATTTGTGTGTGTGCGTGTGTTTGCTTCTCGTGTGTATGAGTATCAAAAGTGAAAAAATAGAGATTAAGGCAAACTTAATGGAATGGTTAAGTATTTTTCGTCAGGATTCAACAGCAGTTTACTTATAAAAGAAATAAGTAAAATTGTACATAAATTTGTGTGCATCTCAGATTATTAAGTATATTATATGTTATGTTTAAACTTATGGGAAACAAAAAATTTAATTCAATGCTATTTATCTGCGTAAGTTATGAATTTAATTCAAATTGGCATAAAATGTACGCAGAATTATATAGAAAAAAAATGTATTTCACTCACATACAATTTTAGAAAGCGTAAAGTATTTTTATTTTCGGCCTGGAAACAGATACCACCAAAGACTGCCTTTGCAACAGCTTAAATGCTGAAATTTGGCTTCCAAGGAACCCTCGAAATAACTTCCACAGCCATTTGCATCTGCAGCTCATACCTTTCATTCCAAACATATCATACTTTGTAGCTGTAATTTCTTTGAGCGCTCTCTTAACGACTTTTCACAAAAGTCATAACCTACAAGGCGCAGCCAAATACACACAAACACACACTCACACACACACACACGCACACACACACACAAATACTCATACCATCACAGACACGCGAAGAGAAAGACGCCAAATTCGACTTAAGTGCAAACAATTAAAAGACAAACAACTCAATGCCAGCACACACCCACAAACACACACACACACACACACACACACACACGCACACATACACACACTTATATACACAAATTCAGACAGCAGGCGTGGGAACATTTTGCGACAGCACCAAAAGTTTTTGACAGCTCAAAAGTCACGACGACAACTGAGGCACAGTCTTCATTTCTTTTCATTTGCTTTTCTCTCTCTCTGCCTTCGTTTGTTTTTTTTTTTTTATTTCTTTGATACCCTCACCAAATGTGCAAATGCGCATTTGGCTTGGTCTGTGATTTGTTCTGGGGAAAACGAAAACAGTTTTTATCTATGGTTCTTCTTCTTTCCTTCTGTCAAGCATTTGAAGAGAGTTTCAGATTTATTCCTGAAACTGCTTTTGCAAGGAAACTAAATGATTAATAAAAACTTCTTTAAATCAAGTCATCAGCTATCATGTCCAAAAATAATTGCTTATATTAAAAAGTTGCTTTCAATATTTATTTTGCATAAGATACTTTTATAACTAGTCAGTTGTTGTATTTTATGTATTTCATAAAATTTTGTTGCCTTACAATTTGTTTTGGTTATTATTTATTTTTGTGAGAAAAAAATGTGAGTTTTTAAAATAAATGAAAATATTAATTGTACTTATGCAAAAATCTACGTATTAAGCGTTATTACCATCGGCATAGTTGCAAGCGAGCCTCACAGCAGCCAGTGGCATATGCTGTTTCCTACCGGAAGTGGATGGCTTATGCGTGTCAGCATTCAGCTTGATTATTTACAGTCATGCCAGAGCAGATAGGGCAGAGGGCGCAGTCAAGTTGTCACCTGCCACTTTCCACCTAACGCACGCAAGTCACTTTTGCACCTTTTCAAGTCATTTCGGTTGCCAAAAATATGCTTTGCATTTAAATGGCATTTTCTTTTTAACCTTAATTTTGCAGCGCTGCTTTTCTGCATATTTTAAGTGTGTGTATGCGCTGAGTGAGTGTGTGTGTGTGCCTGTGTGTGTGTGAGTGCGTGTGCGTGTATAAAGGCATGTCTCTGTCTCGGATGCTGTCATCTGCGTTGGCATTTCATTCAATCTCAATCATTTCTACAGCTTCAGCGTCAACATTCCAGGTAATAAAATGCCACACAATCTGCGCGTGCCGCAATTTTGATTTTTCAGCCCAAAACACACACTCACACACCGAGATAGAGAAAGGTGGGCGGTGGCACAACCAAAGAGCGCAGAAGCTCAAGCCTTGGCTAATCTTTCAGCGACCAACAGACCGCAAATTAGCACAATGCGGAAGGGGCAGCATAGAGGGAGCCGTGGTTGATGGTGGGCGTGGGGCAAATATTTTGACCTGGCCTCGTGCATTGATGATGATAACGTGGCCGCTGTGGCTGTTGGGCTTGCTGTTGCCGTTGCTGTTGCTTTTGCCCGTCTGCGTTGCATATTCACGCTGCATTAGCTGCTGAACAGGTACAGCAGCTTATGTGGCAGGGGTTAGATGGCAGGCAGCAAAAACCAAAATGCGCTGTCATGGCATTGCGTGCGGCATTTGTTTGTTGCTGGCATCGGTTGATGCTTTTGACGCGAGCTTCTGATTTTGTAACACACTCCATGTTTTGTAGTTGTTGCTCGCTCTCTGTTTCTCTCTCGACTGCGGCTTCGGTTTTAGTGGCTTAAGCGCTGCTCCGTTAAACGTATGCTAATCTGGACTGCGCAGATAGAAAGAGTTATATATATAGAGAGAGAGAGAGAAGCAGTTTTTGTGTGTAATTCCAAGCAAATCAATTTCTTTGGACACATTAAATTGTTAAGTAAATGACGACGAGGATTCGATATCAGCGCTTGCTGATTACTTAAGTTGAATCAACAGTCAACAGTAATCGACAACTGTCCTACTCTCTGCCCATATTAAAGTCACTTCTATCTATTCTATGTTCTACTTATCATGTATACTTGATAATTAGCCTATTACAAGTAATTTCCGTAATAAAAGCAAATCAATTGTTCAATTAAGGTAGACTTATGAAAAAGCCACATACTTCAAATTCAAGCAACTTTTATGCAGCTCATAAAACGGGAGAAAGCTCTTCATTTTCACCTGACAGTCATGCACGTGCCTTTGACTCACAATCAACTGCAAATGCCGCACAATGAAAATTATATCTTTTATTAGCACAATGAAGTCATAAACATTTCAACAGTTAACCCTAGCAAAGTCAACAAGTCAGCAACAGAGATGAAATCTACAGTCGCCCCCAACTCTTTTATCCCCCCAACAACTCTCTCTCTCTCTCTGTCTCTGTCTCTGTCTTTTTCCTACACACACACACACACACACACATTCAGACACTGGCACTGTGATAAGCGATCAAAAATCTACATTTACATGCAACACTGCGAGTCGCTGGCGCAAGCGGAAGCGGAAGTGCAGCAGCAGCAGCAGCAGCAGCGGCAGTAGTAGCGCTAATATAATATCAAAAATAACTTCGGGGGCGTCGGCAAAAAGTTGCATCTGGTCACAAATCATCTTATGGTGTGTGGGATGCTGTACACGTGATGCAACCCACTACTGAGCCAGTGTTGTAAAATGCTAACGAGCCCGGGCAAAATGACAAGCTTTGTTGCCCTCATCGTCCGCGCCGCTTTTCAGTAACTTTCAGACATAGCCCCTTGTTTCTGCTTTGTGGCCTGCAACTAATTTGGCTGCATTCGCCGTCGACGGCATCTTCATTTGCGTGGCCTAAATGGGGTGTTCCCGTAAACTGCTGGAAAATAAGCAATTTGGAATTTAATTTAGACTTATAACAGATGCTGTGAAATAAGTTTATTATCTTAATGATTTGTCAATGATGTTCCAGAAAACCAATAAACACATATAATTTGAATTATTTTCAATGGTTTAATGAACGCTAAATCGCTTTAAATATAATATATTCTTTTATGCATTAATAAAAAAAAATTGTTATTATTTGCAATTTATACAAGTTGCTTACGCAAAAAATGTGATTCGAAGTAGATATCACTTTTCAGCACAAATGATTACAGCTCACAGCACAATTGGGCTTTGAGTTTTTGGGGGCCAGCTGCAAGTTGCACCTTTGCCAGCTTCTGTAGAAGTTGCAGCTATAAAATTCCAATTTAGTCTGCATGCGCGACGACTTTCTTGGCAGTCAAATACGCCTCTAGCCCCTCGCCCTCTCCTCAACCACACCAACATTCACTCCGCCGGGCTTCAGGCTGTTGCCTCTGCTGTCTTTTGGCTGCTGTTTCTCTTTCTCGTTTCGGTTTTTACTTCGACTGGTTTTCCACTTTTCGTCTTTTCCTTCTCGTTTTATTTCTGGTGCAATTTTATGTATTTTTATGGTAGGTTGCTGCCGCTGCCGCTTGGCCCGGAAAACGGAAACCGAAAATTGCTACTTATTATGTTACTAACTTTGTGTTGCAGCAACGCTGCATCCACCACCCCCCAACCTCTCTCTCCTGCCTCGTCCTGCTGCTTCTTTTGCTTTTGCAAACTCCGCAACTCTAGCTCAAACTCAACTCTTCTGTGCTGTTGTTGGCCCGTTTGGCTCGTGTGATAATGTCAGGTTTTGTTAAAATTAAATTGCATGTCTTGCTGAGTTGAAGTTAAATTATTGCCTCCAGCTTCCAAAGGTGTGGATATGCCTTGCTTTCTCTCTCTCTCTCTCTCTCTCTTTCTCTTTCAATGCGAACTAGAGATGAAGTTACGCCTAGAGAGAGGAAAACCTTCAAAGAGTTGGAAAACGTGAACGCATGAATATATCCTAATCTAAGTAGACTCTTACAGAATTTTTAGTACGCATAAGCAAATTGAGGATGAGTCAAAATTTTTAGTAGTTTAGAGCAGGAATAACCAAAAGCACTTGCAATCAGACAAACATTGTTGCTAAACAAAAGTGTGGTATTCGAATATTACAACAATAACCGCCAAAAATACTTCTCAAAATTAGGTTGTGTGTGGTTTTGAACGCTTCAAAGAGTTTGTATAGTAATCACAGTTCCGACATGTTAGGCAACCCTTTTGTGGAGCGCCTGGCCAATCCATTAATTTACCAAAACAACAACATTCTTAAAACGCCATTTTACGCACTCCTTTTATGTGATATATACATACTTTTTTGGCATTGCGGGATGTCTGAAAATATAAAGATTTTCGTTAGCTCCACAAAGTATGCAACAGATTTTTTCTTGGCCCAGACGCCGCATGAAGCCAAACACAACAAACAAAATGTGTGGCAACACAATGAGCCTCGCTTCCAGGGAACAACCGCCGATTTTTGCAGGCGCCATCAGCGCCACATTGTATGTGTACGTTTGTGTTGTTGTTTTTGTTGTTTTTGTTGTTTTTCATTTCTTTTTTTTGTCTGTTGTTGGGCACACGCTGTGATTTTTACCGGCATTACGAAATATTAACATCGCAAATGCTAAAAACGACACCGCATGTGGCGTGCATGGGCAAGAGAAATGGTAATGGAGTTAAAAATAGCGTCGGTTGCCATTGAGTCGGGGGGTCGGTGCGAGGTGCGAGGTGCGAATACAGTGGGTGGTATACGCATTTGCGTAACGAATTGGCACCTTAAAGCACAATTTGCATAATAACTCAAAGGGAAGGACTGCCAGACAGTAAAAAGCATAGTTGAAAACTAGTTAAAGCAAGAGTTGTCTGCAATAACGTTGAAAGAAAGCGACTGCTCAAAATTTAAGAACAATATGATATATGTCATATGATTATATAGGAATATAAATAATGTACAACTTTAAAAATTTAAGAAAATATATCTACAACAATAATTAAAAGATATTTTAAAACACATTTAACTGCATAGTTTTTATTATTATGAAACTTAACTTCACTGGACTCAGTATTTATAATGCAAAAGTGTCTGCTTTTCTGCCATAAAAATGATGTGTCTATGAAAACAATTCCCAATAATAATTTTTGCAATCCATCGATTAAATTGAAATTTCCACATTACATCTGATACATCTGTGATATAAGTGCAATAAAATGAAATAAATAAAGCGACATTACTTAAATGGCAATCAGACACGTTTGAAAATCCATAAAAGTGGAAATATGTTGCCAACTTCAGCACAGCAACACGCAGAACTTGCCGTACACATACTCACACGGAAAGAGCCTTACAACAAACACGTGCACTTATTATTTACCAAACACGTGCCAGAGCCAGAACAACACGTACTCAATTTAGAGCCAGACGATAGCAGAGTCCAAGGGGTAACTAAGCGGTTGGCATTTCGAATAGAGCGACAAATATTGGGACAGTTTTTACTATCCAGCAAAGGATACACCAACATGGAGTGTTGTGCGCCCAAGGAAAATAAATTAAACTCAAATCAAAATTTAACAATAATGCCAATTAATAGGAAACCACGGTTATCTTAGGCAAACAAATATTTCAGAGGAAGGTTTTCGGTTTAAGCAGGACCAAAACCAAATATCAATTTTCGTGAAAAAATCTCTTAAGCTAATGGATTTCTGTGAATATCAGACAACAAAATTCGGGCAGACGGAAATGAGCACATGGACAGACGTATAGATAGACATGACTGTATAGATTTCGCTAGTGATACTGATCGAGAATGTGTTTACTTTATGAGGTCGCAAACGTCCCCTTTTATGAGATGCAATCTTGAAAACAAAACCATAATACTCTTTACAAGGGTATAAAGACTATTATCAAAAAAAAAGTTTGAACACATCTTGACACCATATTGAACTTATTCTGTGATTTAGTTTAAAAGTACTTTTCTTATTTATTTGCACAACAAGAATTGTTTTGGCCTGCTGCAAAGGTCATGTGACACTCACACGTTGCTTATACGCCACGTGCTGCGGCCGGCTTAGCAAACCCAAGTCAAAACATTCACACACACACACATACAGGCACGTCACACACATGTCTGCAGGTCCGTCTTTTGTGTCCTGTCTATTTTTGTCGGTTTGTTTCTGTCTCTTTTTTGGCTGCTGGATGTTGCTTCAACATCCGTGCAAAAGATTTATTATACAGCCACGTGTTGGGCAGTTGTTCCAAAAATGTTGCAGGCAAATCTATAGATTTCAGTTATGTAGTGAGTAGGCAAGGTCAGTGTATAACTCTCCCATTATTTTGAAGACCAGCATGACAAGTTAGGGGATGTTGACAAGTTTAGAGGTCAAGGAAAAGAGTGTACATTTATTGAATGATATTTAATAATTTAATTCATTTTTCTTAATAAAAAAGTTTATTATATGTACCCAATAGGAGATATTATCATATTATATATAATATATAAGTAAAAATATAAGTTTATGTTCAATATTATTCTGTGTAATCATCTTCAATTAGATAAATATAAGTAACTTACTTATTGTTAATCAATAGATGAAGGTATTAGTTATTTTATCCAAAATTTGTCGAAGTTTCTTTGGTTATCTATTGAAAATGCGTTGTACTCATTATTTATTGTTACATATATTCAACTATAATTGGTATACATATATGTAATAAATGTTGTAGTTTAAGACTTGAAATTTTACATATTAAATTTTGAATAATTTCTAAATAAATACCAATGTATAAATATATTTAGAATTCTCCCGCACCCGACAGCGCAACGGTTGAAGGATAATGCGAGCGGAGTAACATGCAGCGTTCCCTGTCGATAAACAGAGTGCGTCGCTTGAGCATGATCTCTCGCTCCAGGGCACCGCGAACGCCAATGAGTGCATCCCTGGTCTCCTCCGCTGATTTGAGCTCCTGCAACATGGCCGTCACGCTGCTCTGGATGGTGTGCACCTCGTCGACGAGACGCTGCTGGGCAACGTCGCGGCAACTCTCGACATCGGGGCGAAAGCTGCGATTGTACATACGCGTCTGGGCGACCTTCATGGCAGCATCGAAGCTGCGGATACGTCCTTGAATCTGTTCGACACGCGCCTCGGTGTCGACGAGATCCTGCAGGACGCGATGCAGATCGTTCTCGAAGCGCTTGACAGCCTCCTGCGTGCAATTGATGCGCGACATGAAGGATTTTTCGACAATATCGGCCTGGGTGCGCAAGTCCCTGGCTCCGTTAAGGAGTATGGCATTTAGGGTGCTGCGCAGCGCCGCAGATCTCTGACGGCACTTCTCACACTCGTCCAGCGTCTCGAGACTGAAGTGTTCCCAGTACTTTTCCGAAGACTGCTCCGGCGGCTGTCGCATTGCGCCCACATGGAACATGATCATTCGCGACGTATTGCTTAAGCCCACATTTACGGTGTCTATATCGTATGCCTCCTGCTTGTCGCTCCAGTCGAACTCCATCCGCTGCTTGGCCGCACGATTCTCCATCTGCTGTGCATTAAAGTCATCCATTGTCTTCATCAATACCCTCTTAATTTCGGCTATCAGCGCCAGCTCATTCACGAGCTCCTCCTCGGTATGATCGCGCACAAGCTCCGAGTCGGGGCGACCACAACGCTTCTCAATGCACTCTTTCACTATCGACTCGGGCACACCGAGCACTACGAGTGTTCTGCGCAATCTATTGCGCTCCTCGTCTATCATAAAGACCTCATCCGTCATCGTCCTAATCGCAGTCTCCAACGTGGTCTTCCACTTGCAGATCACCTGTGAACGCTGCCTCAACTTGTCCGTTGTCTCGCCCTGCGTCTTGTTCACCATCGCTGTGAGTCGCTGATATTCCGTCGTTGAGCTGAAGCGATTTCTGTAGCAGGAACATGTTATTATTGATCAGTATCAATAGCTATGGCGTCAATTGCAGTTGAAAGATCATATAGCTTACTTATCGGCCTTATCCAGCACAGAATTGACATATTGCACCGTCTGTTCATTTTTGACGCGCCATTCATTCGAGCTGTAGCGTGTTATCGAGTATCTATCGACAATGGGACGAGTGCCCGTTAGACCAGCCATCGGACTCCAGTCTACTTTGCCCGTGGCCCATGGTCCAATTGGTCCCATGGGTGTCATTGAATCCTTGTGGGGCAGATCGTCGCCAGGCTGCGGCAGATAACATGGTGGATTCTGCAGGTTATCCGCCTCGGGATCAACCGAGCGCTGTGTCACAATAATCATATTAAAATTGTTATTATATTAACATCAATTCAAATACTCACTGCGAATTGCATCTCTTCCGTTTTGAGCGGTCTTTGGGCCTGTTCCTGCTGTATGTCGAGCAGCTGTTGTTGCTGATTATCGACGGCAGCCTGCAGATCTGTCACCATTTGATGGTGCTCCTGCGCCGGCTCCACAGTTACCTTTTTCACGTACTCCTGTATCTCACGCTGCTCCTCGTCGGTGGGTGGCACTATGCCCACGGGAGCTGGCTCCCATTTGCGTCGCCTTATTGGCCCCATCTCGGGTGGAGGGGCACAAATCAATGGTGCTGGACATGCTGATTTCGGATGCAGATCAATGGCTCCATTGATGCAGTCGCCGCCACCCGCATACAGATCCTTCTCCTTACAACACGCCATCTTCAAATGGTTCCACTCTTACAACAACAAAAAATTAATACGTTTGTGTAACCTCCTCGTTTTTTCAACGTTTGTTAATTGTAACGAGACAAACTTATAAAAATTAGATTTTGTTTAAGGGTTGTAAATAATGTTTCCAGGTTGCTTGGGTTATGAAATGAACTACGAAACATTGGCGTTGCTTGGGTTACTTTCACATGGAATACTAATTCCTTTTACGATGTTTCCTTACTATATTTGTTTTATGCTATTATTGTAAATAAATGCCAATATAGTTTACTTTTTTACTTAGTTTTTACCGCAAAGAATATTTGAACACAACATTCGTACATATATTGCTCATAAGTATTAAAAATTCAAGAATTGTATTTGGATTCCGAATTACAGCAAAATTTTGTAAAAAGTGTTAATTCCTTCTTGAAAGTTCTAATTTATTTTTGAATGTCGATTGGTTAATTTCGCTTACTTTAAATTTGCTAAAAGTATGTGTTATTTATCCCTAATAGAAGAATTGTCTATAAATTGGAATAAAATTATTCATACTTGCTTCTACAGGCACATTTAAAACACTTTTTTGCTACTTAAGAAATTTGATTAAAATATGCTAACATATTTTTGGGCAAGCATTTTCTAATCAAAGGACTACGAGGAGTTTTTTACAAATCTCTCACCAAATTCTTTGAATGTCTGGCAGCAACAAAAAAGCTAACCTTGAAGAGGAGCCGCTCAAAGGCAACAGCAAGATGCCTACTCTACACACACACACACACACAAACACACTCTCACACACAAACACACACAAACACACATGCATGCAATTGTAGGAACACACGCAACACAATGCACAACAAGCAGCACCAACAATGGAGCTTAGCTCTGAGCTGAAATCTGGATAACAAAGTAAATAATACAAATTCTCGCAATTTTTCTGTAATTAACACATCCCCAACAAAACAGCTGGCAAAAGGCAGACACACACACACACACGCTTGAGTGGGTGTTTATATGTGTGTGTGTGTGTGTGTGTGTGTGTATGAGTGTATATTAGTGTTGACTGAAATCTTGACAGGATTGCGTGCTGCAGGCATGATACGAGAGCCCTCTTTGGGGGAGTATGGGAGAAAGGGTGTTGATTTTTTGTTGTTAAGCGTATGCTGGCAGCATTTACAACTCATACAAAAGTGTTGTCAGCTCGCATTTTTATGAGGTGTGTGTGTGTGTGTGTGTGTGTGTGTGTGTGTGCTTGTGTTTGTGTGAAAGGACATGCAACCTGTGTTTGTTTATGAGCTCATGTCAAGTTTAAGTGGCGTCTCTCAGCGTCGCTTGTCGTGTCCCTCCCTCTTGGTTCAAATGCCAAATTGGCACGTCACTTGCATTGTCTTTTGTTGTGTGTTTAGTGTTTGCAATTTGTTAGCGGACAAGTGTGAAAAAGGACAAGAGCATAAGCAGCGTGTAAATCATGTAAAAAGCAATTAAAACAAAGCATCAGCTCACTTAATCCCCTCTCCTCGATCCCTCACCAACTCTACAAAAATTATCATTATTATTTTGCATGTGGAATCAATTGAAGCGAAAATCTGACAGGAGCAGCGGACACAGCACTGATAAAAACAGCACAACAACAACAGCAACCATAGTAACTACGATAATAATTATTTTATTACAAAAATTGAATATTGATTGATGAACACGCTTAACAATTGTGACATTTATTCATGTTTGCATTCATCCGTTAAGACCCATAAATTAATTGATATAAAAATGATAACGACTCATGTCTATTAATTTCCACAAAAGAAAACCGCCCCTACAAAATATCGCAACAATTCAACGATAAATTTATACACTAAAAAGGGGTTTTAATATAAATTTGTTGTTTAAATATAAATTTTGCATATTCACGATTCAATAATCGCTTTCCATTTCATCTGACTGACAAAAACTACATACATATGTTCCATTTGAATATTTACTTTTACTTTAAGCTAGCTTGAAAGAAATTAATTTTCATCAAGCTGTTCAAATATTATTATATATATATCCGTCCCCATAGAGTATATATATTCTTGCTCACCATCTCTAGCCGAGTCCGTCTATCTTTCTGTATGTCTGCTGATGACAAAAAAAAAAACTTTGAGTCAAAGTCGTGGCAAGACAATGTTTAGGACGTTGTTCTTTATGGCATTCTTTAAATTTGTATCAAACAATCAATGCTTATCAATTTTGGCTTAGATTTATTTGCTCACGCCATTCGACTTAAATTTATTTTGAGCCTGTTCAGTGTCTCCGGTTCTGCTGTCTATTTCCTTTTAATTGTCTTTAGCTGTGCGGCATTTTTATGGTTGTTGTTCTCATTGCTGTTGTTGCTGCATTCCTTTGCTGTGCTTTGGTTTTCATTGGTTTTCGTGGCGCGTAAATAAATTTCATATCATGACATTTATTACTGACCCTTAAGCTTGGCAGCCCACAACAACAAATCCCATACCAATACATTCCCAAATTTGTGTGTGTGTGTGCGTATGTATGGAGGCAAGCAGATTATGCCGCATACCCCGAAGGATCTGGCATGATCTGCATGCGGCGACGGCGGCGGCGGCGGCGGCTGCGGCGGTTGGTTACATTTTTCATTTAAGATTTGTTTTTGCTCGCTGTTTCTCGACTTTTTTCTTTGGTCCAGCATTTTGATTTATTTTAGCACTGAATGGGACTGGGCGTTAAGAGGCGTGGCAGCAAAAATGTGCGCCTGCAAAAAGCAGGGGGAAACAACTGCCAAGGAAATGAATGAGGCTCGCACCGAACGAATGCGAGTGTGGGCGAACGAATGTGAATGAGAATGTGAATGTGAATGTGAATGAATGCAAAGATAAAGATTAAATGTAAGTGGACGACACAGAAAACAATTGTAGTTAATTTACGCGCACAGAAATGCATAAGAAATTAATGAAAACGCAAAAGAAAATGAAAATGAAAAACAGACAACAAAAATATATACAAATAGGTAAAGAATTGTGAATTTTTCTTGAGGCCGCCGGCACAGTGCGTATCTTTTAAAGTTAACTTGACTGTGAAATAAGCTGAGCAAACAGCGAGCGCATTGTCTTTGTCCCATCTGAATAATTTATTTATGTTTTCATCTTTTCAGCAAGCAGACCCCCCTCCAGTACACCCCCTTCACGAACCGCACAGAGCCAAAAGAAACGGCAGTTAATAGCGGAGAAAATGCGAACAATTCCGCCTGAGCAAATAATTACAGGGCTTAATAACAAATTTAATATTGTTTGGGCCAAGGCCGCATCAAGGCCTTTCTTTGTGTCTTTTATTCTTACATTTATTTATTTTGTAGCACCTTACATCCCCTCTTTTTTACTTCGCTTAACTGTTGATTTTCTGCTCATACGTTTTATGCGTTTTAATGAGTCTGTTGCACGTCCGTCACAACCTTCCAACCCCTCCCACTCGTCCGGCCTGTTTGCGTTTCATAAAAATGAGCATGTCCTGCCATTGCCACTTGCATCCTTATGCCTTATGCGCTGACCCTTTCAATTGTTGTTCATCCAAGCACACACACGCACCGTCTCCAACCTGGCTTGTTTGCAGCATTAAGTTTTCCGAAGAGCTGTTGGCTTTACAATTAGTTGTTAAATTTGTTGTTGCAAGTTTGAAATTTTAGTCTGTCGTCAGTTGACTTCTTGCAAGCTGTAATTGCTATGTGTAAAACTCTTCAGAATTGCTGAACAACAGCTAATTCAAATCTCCAATTTCTGCAAAAACTCTAAAAATTGTAAGCAATACCTTAAATATATAGATAAGCGTATCGTTTCTATAAAATTACTTATTTTATTTTTCTGCCTGCATGATAGAAGATAAATAACTAAGCTAAAAATTTTGGAATCTGAGAAGTTAGAAAATAAATATTGAATTTCCTTCTCACTTACTTCCAAATTTGATAAATATTAATTTAGATCATATAATAAAATCATGTGAAATTGTGATTATCAAAGGGAAATAATATTGGTTACTTCTATTGGTATTCAGTAACCATTGCCATTTGCGTCAGTTTTTGTTATTTGCTAGTTTGGTGTATATAATTGAAATTGATTCGTTACGACACTCTTTCTCTAAGAAGACACTCATGTAACTAAATTATTCGTTTTCTATAAAATTGGCTAGAAACCTTCTTTACTAATCTGGCGTGGGCATAAATAATACGATCATTACTAATAATGGGTGAGTGTACAAAAAAATATATATTTTTCAATGTGACTTCAAAATTATATTTTCTGACAACAAAATAGACTACTCGCTGAATGAAGAACCATTAAAATTGAATCCCCCCCTATTTATACCATGTGATTTGGATGAATTTCGTGACCCTAACAAAGAACATTACGATGCAGCACCAGAAGCATGTGATGCAATGGACAAACTGAGTGCACAGGATGAGATCAGTGTGTCGAGTATTATCTCGGCATTGCTTCGACCCATCGAACCATCAGATGATCAGTATAAACAATGTGATTGGGGCATCGATCCAAAGAGCTTTCTGCCCGTCAAACAGGCCGTCATGTTCAAAGAGCAGTTGTTCATCTCGAAGCTGCGCAACACGAGTTGTAAGCTGAGCCAGAATATCAAGATTTTCTTTGAGCGCGAGCTGCAACAGATTGGTAAATTTTGCATGAACGTCGAGGAGGCCTTCGATGGGTATGTGGTCTACAGCAGCAGCAAGATGAAGAAGGACAAGGGCATAACCGAGTGCGGACACCAGCTGAAGGGCAAGTACGACGATCACTTTCAGCTGATCTGTGAGAAACGTTCCGAATTCGATCGCATCGATCATTCGCATTTGGAAAAAACGCTCGAAGTGAGAAATCATGCGGATCTCCACCTGACGGCTATACGCGAAACAAAAGTTAATGAGGAGACACAGAAGTTCAAAGCCACCATTGATATCAAGGATCGGGATCATATCTTCGTTCTGGACGGTGGCATTCAACTCCTAATGCGTCATCTCATCTGTCATAATTTCGTTGGCAATTTCGAGTACTACACGATGAACTTGTATGGTCGTGTCCTGCGCTGCAATCTACTGGTGCACAAGGAGCGCAAACTTGTGCGCATCTTCTATCGCACGTACAAGAACACCGTTCACATCATCACACAGCAGTGCTTCAACGATGAGCTGCAGGATGTGGCCGAGACTTTTATGACACCCGAGGGACGCATTGTGCTGCACTTCTGGCGCGGCTACAACTATCTGCTGCACGCCGTCTGTGCCCCGCCCAAGAAGAAGGAGCCGATCTTGCCCAAGCTTGAGCTGATGTGGCGACAGAATATCGGTCTCGCCCGAAAATTTCATGATCTCAAGTCCCTGAACTATGAGAATACAACAAATTTTCTCAAATCCAATTCCGAATTAGCAGATTTCATGCAGGATTACGTGATGAATGTGCTGCGCTATAAGCCCACAAATGTACTCGAGTTCTCCATTATGTTTTTTCAAAATATGGCGCAAACTAGATTTTAATGTGATAGTATCGAAATAGTAAATACATGGCTAAGCCGTATATTACACTTTTTAATGTGTTTTATTATGTCTCACATATACAAGTAAGTGAAGATCGGGGAGAATAATCGCATCGGCCAGCTGTTAAACTAGAAAAACGAACAATGAAAATTGTTAATAAGTCTTATACCCTTTTTATTAAACTATCAACATCAAATTTAAACATTTTTTGACTTGACCAAAATTCAATTTAAATTTATTACGTTCTATTTATATTGCCAAAGGTTGATCAACATAATTCGATTATACATCATTTTATCTGCTGCCAATCCTTTTCGCTGCTTGCTTTTTAAATTAGGAATAGCCATCATATCAGCCAAGTATTGCATTTATGCTGAAATGTTTCACTAATTAGCAATAAGCTGCTTTAAACTTAGTTGCATCCTTTCACTTTTTTTTGAGTACAGTTTTTCTTTTTTGTTCTTCGGCATGGATAACATAACTTTAAATATAATCTGGCACCTGGCAGGCGTCAGCTAATTAAGCGCGTTGAAAAGAAGCCAAGCTAAGGGGAAAAGGCTCGCCCGGTGGGTGGTCTTGGGTTGGTGGGTCAGTGGGTCGACTTATTGAGCTCAGGTTAGTGGATGCTGGAATTTTTGCAGGCTGCCACCTAATGAAGTTACCACAAAGTGAAAGGCGTCCAGACTACGTAGCACGCGCTAATTAATTAGCGCCGTATATTTTAAATACGATTTTTTTTTTCTCACTTTTCTTTTATCCTCTTTCTAGCGCAAGATTATACAATGTTGGTCACTGGCTAATGAGCCGAGCAAAACACAAATTGGGTCACAAATTTCGCGATCTGAGTTAATATAAAATTCCCATATAGACTATTTATGTTGAGGGTTGATTTGCCTGATTTGCATAAACAAACGCCAGCTGGCAATTGAAATAGAGTAAGGAAACTTTGCACAATTATTTTAATATGTCTGTAACGAATTCAACAAAACTGTTTTACCTTCTGCCAAAATCAATAACCGACTCGCTATGAAAATTGCAAATTTATGCATATTTCTTTTGTTTTTCCAAAAATATTGTGCAATGCAAAGTAAAATTATTACAAAAAAAAAAACAACAAACAACAAACAACGAAACATGAGCTAAACAATAAACTTTTAACAGCGAATGTGCGCAACGCCACTTGTTTTCTGGCTCTCCAGGAGCACCTGTTCCGACAACACCAACAATAACGAGAATACAAAAATATTACAACACCTTGAGGAAAGTTTTTCGGTTCGTTGTTGTTGTGCCTGCAGTTGGTGTTGAGTTTTGTTTGCTTGTCAATGCACAACAGCAGAAACAGCAGCTACAATAACAACTCAAACAAAATATTAATAGGAAGAACCTGAAAGTCGAGCAGCTGATAATACTATCTGCCATTGCATAATTTAACTGAATTGAATTGTAAAACAATTTGCATTTTATAAAATAAAGTTTTTGTTTTTGCATTTTGAGCAAGAGCAGACTCAAGTGCAAATAAATGCCAGTTGGATGTGGAAAGTGGGAGCTGCTCGAAGCTTGAACCAGGTGAATGGGGCAACATGTTATGCGGCATCTTATCATCATTATCATTAACAAGAAATAATGCTGCAGAACTCCGCCTGCGACATAATACTCTTACATAAATACGTGGGCGACCTTTGAACAAGTTTATCAAGCGTATGCTTTCCAAATTTGTTGACCATAGAAGTATCGGAAATCTATAGATTTAATAAGTACACACTTCGAGGCATATCGAGCTTTTATTGATTTGCCAGACAGGCGTGCAACGTTTGTCTAATGCAAACATGAATGAGTATATACTTCAGGTCATAAGTCCTTGGGGGCTTTAAAAGCTAATATACTCTACAACTTTAGTTCACATATTAATTAAATTGAAAATACATTTTTAACAACATTAAATAAAATCTTTGTTACGTATAATAGGTTATCATATTTTATATTAATAAAATTGTGTAAATACTGTACAACTACAAACATTTTAAATTTTTCGATTTGCATTTTTTCTTATAATACCATAAACTTGAAATACATTTTAAATATCGCACCTATTTAAAGTGTTCTCTACATTGACTAAAATTCAAAGCTAAAACAAAAGAAAATTATATTTATAGATAAATAAAAGTAGAGTATATTAATAGCAAATGTTTATGAGTTCGGAAACTGCAGGAGGAGAACTTTCCGGCATAAACCACTCAAAGGCGTAAATAAATACGCCGCCCGCAAAGGTAGGCAACGCTTTTTGTTTGCTTAGCCTGTGTATATGTTTATATAGGACTTTGCCATCTGTCTATGTGTGTGAGTTTGTGTAAGTATGTGTGTTAATTTGCCAACAAAGACACGTACCGACATGCAAACACTATTCAAAACATTTTGCTCGAACTCAAAGGCATTTGCTCAATGTGTAAAAGTGAATGTGTGTGTGTGTGAGTGTTTGTGAGTGCATGTGAATGTGAATGTATTCATGTGCGTTTTGAAGTGTACGTGTGTGTTTACCTAGCCATTGCTATTAATTTGTACACGCTGTGTAATAGCTCTGTCAATATTTTACAAAACATTTTCCAAAAAGTGCGACCAGCAAGTGTTGTAAACTGACGCCTAGAAAAATAATGTTAACGCTTATACGAAGAACAAAGTAGGATGGAGTACACAAGAAGGTGTGTGCGTTGATATGTGCTTAGAGTTGAATGAGGACAAAAAATGAAATAATGATTAGCAGCTAAGAATCTAGTTGAATGTTACCCTAATACTTAACAAAAGGAATGAATTGTACAATCAGAAAAGGCTGAGTTATGATCAAAAATGTTCTTAACGAGAAATTATGATTGATAACTTTACTCAAGTCCTAATACCCAAGATGAACAGACAAGCATGTTTCATATTTTCTATCATTATCATAGGCTCAGTTGCAGGAAGTAATTCGAGTAATATGCCTCAAAGTTTTTATAAAGTACGGCCGGCCTTACGCAGTGTCCATTGAAAGCCAACCTACAAAACTGCAAACATGCCCTCAGCGTCCTTTCTGGTGCATCAATCAGTGTTGTAAAAGACTCCATTGTGCGTTAACAAGTGGCACGTTGCCGGATTGATCTCGGAACATAGAAACAGGGATGTGCCCAGGCACCGACATAAGTATGTCTATCTCCTGCGCCTTTCCATGGCATTTCTCTCTACCCATCTCTCCAACTCTTTCTCTCTCTCTCTCCCTCTTGGGTTCCCAGTGTGTGTAGTCAAGTTGTACGTTGATGTTGCCACTTGGCGGAGTAAGCCAATGACACCGTGTACGGGCTGGAACGACAAAAGATTGAAGAGCTGCAACAGCAGCAGCATACAAGTCATCAGGCCATGTTCAGGAAGTTAGTTAGGCGGTCCCAACGGCCCCACAAGTAAAGTAACCATCTCTCTGCCACAACAATGTCATTCAGAGGCAAGTTGTTGTATGGTGCAGGCAACTCAGCCCACGTCTCCCCTAACAACCTTTCCCTTAACGTCTCTTAAAGCTGACCAAACCAAACTGGGGCACAATTTCATGTGTCATATTCGGGCTAGTTTGCATTCGAACATATCTGCGTTTTTGAACAGTGTTCACCCCTATTTTAAACGGAGAGAGAAGGAATCGAGTGTTACTTTTGGGCTATTTAAGGCACTAAAGTGCACACGTCCATTGAAATCAAACAACTGCATACAAAACAGGCAAAACTAAAACGCAAAAATGAAATTATTACTATTCCAATGAGAAACTTGTATGCTCTTTAACAAATTTTTGTTAAAACTGCCCATATCAAATTTAACTCTTAGTTAAACATAGTTGAAGTAATTAATGTGTATTAATATACATAAATATATATATATATATATATATATATATATGCATATCTATATATATTTTGGTCAGACTTGAAATATAAGTCAAATGTTACTTTTTAAGTTCAGTCGGACGGAAAGTTTTGAAAAAGTTCCGAAAATGTTAATAAAAAAACTATTAAATTTTTTTTTTTAATATTTACTTAATTACATGGCCTGTTCTATTATGATAGCTATTCTACCCCTTGATAGTGATTTGTTGCTGTCGTACATAAAAGAAGTAGGCCAGCGTGGTAGGCAGTAAAAACTAACGACTTTCTCCTATGGGCAATTTACTGGCATTCTCCGAGGCTTGGCTCTCTTTTAAAGGCGTATTTAAAATTTGGATTATTTAGGCTCATCTATCATCATTTCGCAATTGAATTGATCATTTTTGTTGCACTATGAGCTCATTAGTTGATGGTATTCCCAGACGTATACAAGTTTATATAATATGTTATTTTTGTTTGCTTATGTGACAAAAGCTGTGTATGTTAAAATTAAATTACTTTAATTCTTTGGTCACAACGCGAGTTTGCCACTATTATGTATCCGAGAACTCAAGAGAGTAAAGCTGATAATAAATGTGTTACACATACAGGAATCATTTTATATTTAGTAGCAACACTAGTCATAAAGCAACCTCTGCTGTGGTTAGACCTCTTATCAAAATTGTCTTAAAGCTGTGACTGTGACAATAATCTCTACCAAATACTAAAAATTATTCTTTTATTCCGCCGAAATGTACATAATTCTGAGCTTGATTTCCTCCTCGGCAATCTATGAAAGTTATGGAACAAATAGTTATAGTTATAAAGCTTAAATTTGCATAGCCACAGAAAAAAACAAGAATTTTACCAGCATCTCAAAATATATGTGGATTACGTAATACGCTGTATGGAATGATATAGTGCTGCTGATACTCCAACTTCCTCTAACATATACCTATCAAATAATGCCCATTTGTATGCTTTGTCTTCTGCCCCCTTTTCGTATATCCCAATCATTACTTTCAACTGGGCATCCGGCAAAGACAATGTGCCGGTTGGCTACGCGATGCCGTAAAAGAGTATCAATATGAATCCCAACTACTATATGCCCACCATTGGAATATTACCTTTTGTTAAAAAAGAATGTGAGTCTTTTCATTAGAAATTATATTCATTCATTTGAACAGTCCTCGTAAATGGAAGCAGACAATATTTATCCGTCTGAGCTGGGAATATTCATAATTGCTATCAAATTGTTCTCTTTCTTCAACAGAACAGAGTATTGTGCGGTCCATTGCCATTACTCTACCATAAAATGTCCTTAAGCTTGCTTTCCTTATCATTAATAGAAATATGTCAAGATAATTATTCTACAAATTCAAAACCCATATATTGTTGCTCAAATAGATTTTACCTCTCTAAGCCAAATAAACGGAAATGCATGCTTGTATTGACACAATTCCAAATGTGGGATTATTTGTATACCACGCACTACTTCCTGGCACTTAATTTATTTTGGGACATTTTAGAAAATTTAAAATTGTATTTTTTGTAGCAATTGCGTCAAGCACTTACGATAAGCATCAGGCAGCAAAAAAAAAAAAAATAAAAATAAGTCGAAAAAAACGAAGCGAAACAAAAACAAATTGCCTACAAAATTTCTGACAGGCAATTTGCCAAGGCATTCACTAGCATATCGCTCTGGTAACATTTCAAATGAGCAATTTTCACATATTTAGATGGCAATATTCACAGAAATACACATGCAGAAAAGGCAAGAGGGCAAAAGTGGGTTGGAGTAGGGTGGCTGGCAATCGCAACTGTAGCTACATTATGTCATAAAAATAAATAGTTGGACACACACACACACACTGACAAACAAATACACAACTCTAACGGGACCAGACGAAACATGGTCATGGCAACGTCCCCCCCCACACACGCCCCGCCATCATCCGTTTGGGTCCACATTGCGACACAAAACGGAAATGAAATGAATGCGCACGTATGTATTTCCTTTCACCAAACAGAAGAGCCAGGACACCAGTGCCACAAGCCAGCACACGAAATTCATAATGATGATGATGGGAATATGCCACCAAAAACCCACCTTCCTGCTCTTCTCCTCACAGATAGTACTTTGCATACGGTGCGTATGTGGAATATTATTAGAACTAAACACAGTTCTTTCTTATTGGTGATATAACTCGCCTTGTCGGGAACACTTGTTGGAGGACAAGATGTGAGAGATGTTGGAAATAGTACAAGTGCATAACTATAAGCATATATTAAGCATTGTTTAGTTGAGCGATTGATACACTGTTCCAACAACTGATTAAAGATTTTTTTTTTTCTTTGTATGTGTTTGCCATTAAACATTATCAATGAAGACATGACATACTTAAACATGGGAGTACATAATTGAATATAATAATATGGCCATTATTGGAATGGCTACTATTGGAGATTGGAATGATAAACTTTATTGTTTGTATATACTTATTATTTTTAATTCACACAAACATCCCAAAACCGTTAGATCTAAAATTCTTTGAAAATAACTACTTCAAGTCAGTAAGTAAAATGCTGATTTTAAAAAATTGTTCTCCTTTCACAACACAAATGCGTTAAAAATAAAATGCACTTGCCATGCAAGTATTCTCGTACAATTGAGAAAAAATACTTAAGTTGCCAGCAGTGTCTGGCACAAGGATTCAAGTTTTGTGCGCATCATCAAATCGCAAAAATAAATAAAATCATAAGACTAACTTCAGTTACTTTCAAACCAATTAAAAGTGCAACAAAGTTAAGCAACATAAAGAAAATAATAAAAATACGTAGTTAAACTGAATAAAAAAAGGTTGATTAAAATACGAAACAGTTGCAAAGTTTCAAAAAACAATTTTATGGCAAAGAAAGAAGCGGACGCATCCCGTTAGCAGCAGCGCTAAGCGACTGCAACTTAGACAATTAATAACAGTCAAAATTAAAATGGCCAAGAAATGTTTGCCTCTGCGCTGAAATAAATAGACAGGTCATGTCTAAGTTAAGCATTGCAGCCACACCCATTCAAACCTTTTTTGTGTGTGTGTGTTAATCCCTAGCAAACAATGAAGCCAGCGCGAGCTTAGGAACAGTAGCAGGTCCTGGAACGGGATCAGGATCTGCAGCTATAGTAGCTGTAGCTATGGCCACGTCAGCAGCATAACTGGATAACTGTCGAATGAATTGATATTGTTTACTTTTAATTAAAAACAATTTGCTTCGCTGGCTTTCTTGCCAGTGAATCGAATAACTCGACCAACCCACAGATACCCATTGACAATAATGATGTTGATGCTGATGATGATGATGATGAGTCAAGTTGAATTCAGACGAGTCGTGGTCTCAACTCTCGACTCACAGTTGCGGCACTCGTGCGTTGTGAAGTGTGTGCTCCATAGCTATTCTCTAGCCACTCGTCCTACCTCTTCCTTATTTGGAAAAAAAAAAAATATATATGTAGAGAGAAGGAGAAATCAATCTATCGCTGGATTGTCCTTTGCTGTCCTGCCCTGTCCTATTCTAAGCTCTGTGTTTGTTATTGTTGCTTCTGCTCCTGATGATGCAGCTCAACATGGTGTAGTCGTCGTTTTGGGTAATGAAAATCAAACTGTCCATAAAGTAGCCTGGTTAACATTATACAGTAAGTTCTTGCAGTTGTTGTGAGTTTAATCAAACCCAAAGAGGGTACGGCAAATGAGTTGAAAACAAACTAAATGGAAAATAATGTAAGATTGTATTTCTTTACCTCTTTTAATTTATATTCTTAGTAGAAAACAAACAAAGAAGTTAAGTAAAATATACTTGAAAATGGCGACAATGAATATGAATAAATAAATATTAATAATTAAATAACCAACACTGATAAATAAACACAATCCAATTCAATCCAAGTAAAAATACAAATATATTATTTTGATAAAAATAATTAAAATTTTACTTCATTTAACAAAGACGATAAAATATTAACCTATTTAAAAACATGCAAATATTTACTAATCGATAGTTTTACGGACTAGAAATGGTCGTTTTGTTGTCTGTCGAAACAGTTTATGGGTATCAAGTTGACCACGAATAGTATTACATTTTGATTATGAGGTTTCAATGCTTCAGCTGGTCATAACACAGTTAACAATAAGACGCACACACACACATAACATTTAAGCCGCTTAATGTAATGCGCTAGAGCAGCCGCACAAAGGGCAATGGTTGCTGGGGGGAGAGGTGAGTGTGTCTCAAACTGAGCAACGAAAGTAAGGAAACTATCTGGCATTAGCGAGTCTTTAAGTCCGTCTAGCAAAAACTTTCGATAAATTATTTTTTTTTTATTCTTGGCTAGCCGCAGCCAGACAAAGACAGAGCAGAAGCAAAAGCAAAAGCAGAAACAAGGTGTATTTTCACCCTAAAGGCATTCGGTACTTAAATAAGGCTTAAGATCCGATGCTACTGCACCTGGACAGCGGTTTATATTTGTCGTGTGCAGCGAAAAGCCGCTTTGCCCAATTATTATTGGCTGGCGCAATTAAGCTGCCGACTGGCGACTGGCGACTGGCGACTGCCGACTGCCCTTAGATGCTCTGATCGAAGCGGCAGTTAAGTTTCGTGACTTGTGCGACAGCATTCCCAGATATGCGCACATTTAATTAATTTCGAAATGGATGCCAAACGTTCATGGGTCTTATCTCTGGCCAAAAGCGAAAACTTTAAAAGGTGCTTACAACTTTCGTGGAAGGAGTTGACTTTCGGCTTAGCCTGAGCCTAAAAACTTTGGCGTTCAAAGTTAAGGTGCATAAATTTTGAGACAAGCTTTTTTCTCACAACTAAACACCTGAGTGGCTGACACTGTAAAGTTCTGTGCTTTTCGGCTATTTAAAGGATTTGTCTAAATGGGGTGGCCTTTTAATTAAATATCTTAAAACTAGGCATAAATACATACATATATGCGACAAATGAAAAGTAAAATGTAGTATACTGAAATAAAAACAACATCCCCTCCAATTTCGGATAGCTAGTTTAGTTTAGCTTAATTTGACATATGTATGTTAATTTAACCAGATTGTAAACCTGCTCATAAATTCCTCTGATAACCAAAACTTACTGCTGTATCAAATATTGATAATTCGTAATTGTGTAAGAAATATATGTATATATATATCTAGATTTATTTGCAAAATCCTTAACCAATTGCGAGATTGGCAAATTTCTAAGCATGCATGCTGTTGTAATAACTAATTTACTTGACAGAACGATGAAATCCACAAAATACATTTTGTGATATTACAATACAGCCTGTCGCTGCTACTTGCGAACTTGGATAGGTAAGCACTCTATATATGTATTGAAATCCTGTGTGAGTTTAATAAAATCGCAAGCTCAACAAATGAATTTTATGCATTTTGCATTTTGTATTTGATTGATTAGTGCTGATAGACGGAGACGGTGAAAGGGGAAGAATGTGGTAGGGGTGTGCCAGTACATCAATGGTTATACGACTATATAATGAAGTGCAACCGACAAATAAACTCTCCATGCAATTTGCAGCAAATCAAATACACGCACACATAAACACACACACACCTATACACACTTACACGCAAGAGTGTGCAAATATTGTGCACAGATTTTGGCAACAAAATAAATTGCGATAATTATGCTGCAAACGGTTCGAGTCAAGCACTTGCCACTTGCCACACATGCCCTGCAGCACGGCAGCGACTATCGAAAACAGCACAAATAAATACAATGTGTTTATTGAGGTATACAGTGAACTACCCTATCCACACACACACACACACACACACACACAGCATATTGAAAATGTATTTGCAAAGCCGTGAATCACAAAATACGCGACCTATGCAAATATTAAACGGATCGACCTTCCAGTTGAAATTGACAGCCAAACAAAACACGTAGCTGTCACAGTGGCGTACATTAGCTTAGCTGCTGTGCTTTCAACTCAAATATATACAAAAGTAAATTCAAGAGAAATACTTACATAGTAAGGAGCATCAGAGTAAGTAGTATGTCACTTACTGAAAATATATTTAATATTTAGAAGTATGCAAAGTATTGTATCCATATATAATAGGCCGTGTGTCTTTAGTGGCTAACAATAATTCGAATTCCATATTTTCTCATAACTTAACTTAACTTAACCTTTTTTCAAGGGCATTGCAAATTCACCATCAATTGTTATTTATGGCTTCAGCTCATGGACTAGTTGGTGTTTGCGTAAATATTTAATCAGTTTATTAAACAAAATCGTTGCAGACTATTGCGCATTTTTGCTATAGTTGTGCCAATATGTAATTTGCATATTGGAAATTGCTGGAAAAGCCTATTTAGAAATTAACCAAATATGTCGGAGATTTTACGCGAATAGCGTTAATTTATTTGTTTAACGCATTTATAACGCAGTCAGAACTGAATTCTGGCTTATTGTTGATGTTGCGCTCCCTTCAGCATCGCCGCCCTCCTATTAATTGTGTGCGCGTACCTGAAAAGTATACAAATTACGTTGCCGCCTCTCGAGCGTGCTGTAAATATAATTATTACTGTTTTTTCTTTCTCTTTCCATTTCCCATTTTCTTTCACTTTTGGTTTTGTTTACGTTTTTGCTTTTGTATGTGAGAGGCAGATGAAAGCTGTCAGCCAAATGACAAAATTTATTGCCGAAAATTCTAATTAGAAAATCGCCAAATTTGTTATTGCAGCGGAAAAATGGAAGCATGTGTGTGTGTGTGTGTGTGATTGTATTCAGCTGTCAGCAAAATTATGATTTTTGTTTTGTTGATTTTTGGACAAAAGTCACAGCATGTCAGCCGCGCTGACAGCTAAACTTTAATATGTGGCTTATACACAAAATCAGAATTCTGTCGAGGTGATGCTTGGTTAAATTCTGAATTGCAGGCAACTGATGAAATGTGGAATTAAATAATGCAAATTTTTTTGTAACAAAATATTTATATAACAAAATATTCGCTTATCATGACAAATTAACTGTCATGAGTTATTTGATTTTTTTTTTTGTAAGACAAACAATAATTATAAGAAAGGCTCGCACTCGGAAATTTCATATTTATACAATGCTGCTAACTGAGCTGCCATTTCGATTTAAAGTTTAAGTATAAAAAATCAAAATTTGAATTAGGTTACGTTTTATGAAATCTAACTTATTTAGGATTGCCATCTCAATTTCTGATTAATTTGGATCGTAATCCGAAAATTATTGTAAAGCATTTCAAGGTTCGCATCAAATGAATATTTGCTCTGTCTTTCAAAATGTATATTTTCCACATATATATATATACCATACTATACTATTACATATTTTCTTCTTTTTTTATCACTCGATTCCCTCTATTTTAATCAGGTTAATTTGCCACATTTTTGTTGATATATTTTTCGGATATTTATTAAACGCTGACAACCACAAACGTTCAACTAATTAAATTTTTTAATTACACGTTAAACATGATTTTACTCGTTAAACAAATTAGTTGCATTTATGCACAAATTCTCTATTATATTGTTTGGGTTAGTTAGCGTATCTAAATACAATCAAACGTATTCATTTTATTATATTTAACTAATTTTAATGGTTTTTGTTTGCTCATTAACCCGATATCATATACTGATTTATAGGCAAGTCTCGACAGACTAATTATGAGAGGAAAAAATACAAGTTGGATTAAAAAATAAGGTTTAGAATACAGATCTTTAGACGTGTTATCCATTTTATATTAAAAAAAATTAATTGGCATTATGTAGCCTCGGAACTACCATACCATAGCCATTGACATACAAAAATACCTTGTGGTCAGTTTGTAGCACGGCTTTAGCACGAATATTATTGGATAATAATGAATTCCGGACAAAAGTTGTTCCTCTTTTATTATTGAAATTAAGTAAGTCGTAAAAGAAAAAAGAAATGTCAACCAAAAATCTATTTTTATATACTAGTCATTCTTTAACTGATCATTTTGCCTGCAGCTTTTACCACATGCAATTTACTCATTTGTTCTTTAACAAAACCCATAACTCTGCTCAAATTTTGCATGAGCTCTGAAAATGATTGAATGTATTTCAAAGTCACAGCTGCGACTACAAAACTTTCCGAAATGTGTCTAGAAAAAAAAGTTAAGTTGCAACATTTTTAGTGTGGCACGATATCGGTAAAAGTAACCAAAAAGGACACGGACATTGACAAATTATGTGTTGTGCACCTCGAGGCAAACATTGTTGCCGTTGTTATTGTTGTTGTTGCTATCCCAGGTCGCTTTGCTCGTTGGTTGCTGGCCAAGCACCCACGCACGCAAGTTTTTAGAAGCTTAATTAAGTGCATAAACTTCTAAGCATAAATACAGTTGCCACCTTTCTCACTCTCACTCTCGGGGGAGTCAGTCTCTCTCTCTCTCTCTCTCTCTCTCTCTCTCTCTCACACAGCTTATGTAGCCTGTAGCTCGTCATCAGTTGACGCTTTTCATTCTACCTATATCACAGACCTATGGTGCAACTTATTTGAGGTTCACGTATAAATTTGAAACGCTTTACATTGTTTACGTACTTTGTCATAGTTACTTTTGTGTTTGCATGTGTGTGTGTGTGTGTGTGTTTGTAAAGGTTGTTGCCAGCTTTCGTAAAGTTCTTTACTAAAGTGCTGCAATTATATTGATTGAATTTTGTGGTGCTACCTTTTAGCAACACGAACGCATGCCACACAAACACTCACTCGCACAACACAAGCAGTGTCAAATGGCCCCAGCGGGTTGAGTTAAGCACATGCGTTAAGCATTTCACACCTTTAGCACAATCCGTTTAATCTGCTCGCTCGACATTAGAAATATAAGAAGTTATTTCTAAAAGCACTGCTTTGTATATAATTCGAAAAATACACCTCAACGTCAAAAAGAAAAAATGATTGTTGCGATGAGAGAATCAAATTGTTTTAATGCACTTCTTCTAATCGTTTCAAATATACTCGTAGCTTACACTATTTTTAATAATACTTTAATTTATCTGGTTTTCAATTTTATATATTAATTTCACTTAGCTTAAATTACATTCATAGGTTAATCGACCAGTTCAAAATACATTTTTTTTTTTTATCATCTTTACTGTCTGTGATCGAAAATCTTAGAAAACTTTTGATTTCACCAAAAATAATTGCTAATTATTTATATTTTTAAATAAAAATAACATGTCTTTCAATTGTTATTTTTTATATTTTATTTTATGTTTTTCGCTTTTCTTACGCTTCAAAGCAAGCAAACTCATAAGCAGTATAAATCAGAAACTATATATGAAACTATATACATATACATTTGAAAATTCTCATATAATATATGTATGCCGTTACGTTTGACCTTTTGCTGTAGTTGTTGCTCATTGTTTTTTCGTTAGTTGAAATCTATTTGAAATGCAACTTTTGCGCCAACGCATAAATCTTCGGCACGAATGGCAAACAGCAGTAAATGTAAAAGAAATGAGACACAGCGACAGCTAAACAGAGAGAGAGAGAGAGAGTCAGGGCTATATAGAGGGAGAGAGAGAGAGGAGATATATATATATACATATGTATATATATATATATATATATATAGCTAGCACGAGGCAGGCAACAAAGCATAGCTGCGAAACGGCTGTAGCATATGTTGGGCTTTTCTATATATTGTCGCAACATCAGTCAGGATTAGTTGCAGAAGTTTAGCAGTGCGACTAGACCCGTTGCACCCCTGCATCCCTGCACCCCTGATCATCCCTCGGTTACCCCAGTTACCCCACTTACACAGTTGTTCATTCCCAATGCTCGCAAGTCGTTCTCATCTTGTTTGCCATGCTGTAACCGTCTCGCAGCGTGCTTCTTACATGGCAGCAGTTGCTCCTCTTCCTGTCCGTCTTTGACCCCCCCCCCATCAGCCTCCTCCTGCTGCTGTCTGTTGTTAGCCTTGTCCTTGTTGTCTTGTCAGTTGAAGTTTTGTGCCAGCGCGTTGTTGTCGTTGTTGGTTTTGTTGTTGTTGTTGTTGTTGCTGTTACTTGGTTTTCTATTTATGTTCCACTCCCGCCGCCTGTATGCATGAAAAGTTGCAGGCATTTTCTTTGTTGTTATTGTTTCTAATGCTGTTTCTATACTTTTGCTGTGAGAGCACTCGTCGTATATGTTGCATCCAAATTCCGGAAAACTCTGTGGCCTTACTTTTAAATGCAGAACATATCGCGATTTCAACTGCTTGGTTCAACTATCAAAGAGCTGCGAAAGTGTAATTATTATTTTCATTATTGCATATAACTTAGAAAACTATGAAATTTGCCAATTACTAGGCAAAGCAAGGCATCTCGCAAATAGACTTAAATCTATATTCTACTTAGTGAAAGTAGGTTGAACATTTTTCAATGTAGACAAAACTACACGATAAAGGAAATAAAAATATGTTAAAATAATAAAACATAGCAATAAGAAATCAGTACATATGCACACAGGCATTTCTTTTTATTTATTTGTTGTTGTTGACTTTTAATAATTGAGTTTTAATATAAACACTTGAAAACCAGCAAAGTAATTGAATCACAATAAAAGCCTCACAAGCGGCTATTCAATTTTTTGAGCCCACTTCCAAAATGAGACAAAAAAAAAAGCATATTAATTAAATTTAATGTCTGTCTACAGCGACCAAAGTCCCTCAAGATATGAGGGAGAGAATGTAGGTGGTTAGAAGTATGCTTTTCCATAGAAATAACCGCTGTGAAAACTTTTCCAGCTGTATTACATTACGCCTTTAATTTCATTACATGCCAACGAGCTGCGCACGATACGCAAGTTGGCTAGAAGGGTTGCCTGTGGAGGGGGAGGCGAATGGGTGGCGGGCAAGAATGAGGGCCACACGCAGCGTCAGTAGCCCATAAAATAGAACAAAACACTTGTAAAGTCAGAAGGCGGAGTGAGGGGCGAGCCGCTCAGCTCATATTCACGGCCGACGTCGTTGACGCCATCGCCATCGCAGCACAGCTGGAGACTACAGGATATAGCTGGCTGACAGGCGGGCAGAAGGGCGGGCGGGCGGTCGGACAGGCAGGCTGGCGGGATCAGGATGCTTTTTCGTGGCAGGACGTCGCGTTAGAGTTTATTATTTAATACTTTGAACGTCGTGAGTAGAAATTAGCAGCCATAAATCAATGAAACGACTCGCACAAGTCCACAATTAGCTGGCTGCCTCGGACGCTTCAAATTATAAGAACTGGTTGGGTAATTAATTTTTATGTTGTACGAGTATCCATGAGATACACTCACTTGTCTATGTGCTTAAGGCCCCTACTTATAGAAGGCATTAACAGTTGCTTAAGTTTTGGAAAACAAGCTGCTAAATAACAAGTAGTTATTACATAATTGGATTTCAAGCATTAAACAAAATTTTATTTATAAACGAGCACTTTCACACATCACTTGCTCATCGTACATACGTCATACAAGAATCTTACCTAACCAGCTGGGAATGGGGAATGTGACTTTTAAGTATTCTGATCGAAATATAGTAAGGAGGTTGGTGGTAAATGGGACTTTATTTTTTAAGCACGTAATACAAAAAATACATAGTTTAATTTTATCAATTTAAGATTTTAAATTGTATTTGTATTATATATTATTATTACTACACACTATTTCCACTCATTAACTGCTTTCAGATAAAAATTGAATATGTAATCTAATAAAATATTATTTTAATCGAATTGAATAAACAATAATATGTTGTTCTCAATCAATTTTGTTGCATTGCTCCAAACATAATTTCTTAAAGTTCCACTGGACTCTACTGCCTCAAATATCTAAGCAGCCACACCACTTTTTGTTCAAATGTCAAAAGTCTGAAATATGTATACATACCATTGATAAATGTTTATATTTTTCAATCGAGTGAAACATTTTTATTTGCCAAACAAATATTTTGGCAGCAAACAAAAGTATTCAATGCTGTAATAAAAAGTGAAACCCTAAAAACCCTAAAAACATGCATTTGTTACTTTGTAATTCTTAAAGAGTTTAGAAGAATATGCATATTGAATAATGAAATTTGAACATATTAAATGTATTGATCAATAAGAAAATATGGCCACAGAATATTTAAAATTGATAAAGTTAAGTAAAATTTGAATAACAATGAAATAAAATGTATTTTATCGACATACTTCTAGCTAAATAACTTCAACTAGCTGGAATAAAGATATGCTTCTTACAAACTGATTATTATGCTTTTGGCTTCTTAAAGTTAAGTCCACCGTTAACCTGTCTGGGCAAAAACTTGCTACTTCGCAAGCTTATCATGATTATGTAATCTGCACAATTGCAGACAATAAACTCCTTTTGCGCAACAAATTCCGCCAAAATTATATTCTCACAATGCCACACAGCTAATTTTCAACAAATAGACAAAGAGGTACCGAGAGTAAGAGGGGGAAAGAGATAGAGTGAAAATGGTGCAAAAGAAAAGTACAGTGAATTATATTTTCGCAATAACTTGGCAGCCGGCAGACGCCTCTTTTTTGTGTATTTTGTGTGTATCTTTAATAGTATCTGCAGCTTCGTGGCAATAATAATAATAATAATAAGATGCAAACAAAATGCTGCTGTTGTTGCTGCTGCTGCCAGTGCCCCACGTGCAGCTGCAACACGAGAGTCGCACAAGAGTACGCTATATCAATGGGCCAGCGAGAGACGGAAATAACGGGCAACAAGGATGGAGAGCGAGCGAGCGAGAGGGGAGAGAGAGGGGAGAGAGGGGAATAAAGAGAGTTAGCTTTCATGGGCATATAATGAAATTTACATAGATTCTTTTTAACGCAATAAGCGAAATGTGACTGCGAAATCCAATTTGTAATGAGAAAAGTAGTGTGCGAATTGTGTGCAACTCTTGTAGGCAGATCTTGCAATAATATATTGCCACATATTTCCAGGCGTATTTATGGCATGCACTTTACATCGGGCGTGCTAAAATTATGCAATACAATTATGGTAGAAGAGACGCAACACACTCTCCACCACCCACACCATCATATCCTGCTGCACATTCGTTGCGACTTGTTTCTGCTACGTATGTTTTTGTTTTGTTTAGCAAGTGGTTAAAAACGTGACTTGTTTTGTGCGGCTTAGTTGGGGATCTGCTGTGGCGTGGGGATATGTATTTCTGCTCTTGAGTAACAAATGCCCTCTCTAGCTGGTATTTTGTATGCGTTGTTTTTGAAAGTTGTCGTGGAATGCAGCTTAGGTCTGAAATTTGGTTACAGTTTTTGGATTAAAGTTAAATACGGGCACATTATTTGAGCCAAGGCTGTATAACAATAGGCAATTTGATATGGGTATGATTGCGGTATTATAAGATGATAAGTTCACAGCTGGCATCTCATAATTTAGTGTCCTTTCACTAAAAACCATGCCAAACAAAAAACCAAAAGCACTGTAATTTGCTCAGCTAACAATCGTTGGAAGCGGCTGACCATATTATATTAAAATAACTTTTCACTTGAATTTCTATAAATATTTCTACATTTTGTGTTGAATTTGTTTGAGTTGCCCTTCGCCTAAATAAACACGTACTGCATTGTCTTACTCTCTTTCACTCTCTCTCTCTCTCTCTCTCTCTCTCTCTCTCTCTCTCTCTCCCTCCCTCTTTCTATCCTCATTTATTTTTGCATCTACCAGTCTGTTACTCTTTTATGGTTTCCAAACACACTCAAAACTTCAGCACATTAACTATGATGCTTGTTGCTTGTGCACAGCCTCAAAAAGTTAATTTGACTGGCAACCAACTGTATGTGCCTCTCTTTCACTCTCACTATTCCCCTAACTGTCTTTCTATCTCTTGCCTGCACTCAGCTTCTGTTCGTCGCTGTGAATCTCTTTTGTGTAATTGCGAAACATGATTTCTTTTCACCATTTATATATATATATATATATATATATGCTTTTTTTTACGTTTTATGTTAATTTTTGTTCGCTGGTTTGTTTGTTTTTTTGTTATGCTTTTCGCTTAAATTATATAAGAGACGCTCGCTGACCAGCGTCCAGTCAAAACGACAATTTTCAACATTGTATTTTTCCAGCTGCTTTCGAAGGTGTCGTAAAATGAAAATTCATAAATATTTAGCGCACGTTTTATTACTTGCCAGAACGAAGCCGTTGGCATTTGATAGCCTGGGGAAATTTTGTTCTCGTTGCTATTGTTAATGTTCGTGTTGCTGTTGTTTTTTCATAAATGTATACTTATTTAACCTTTTGTAAATGTCCTTTGACATTGAATGTTATCTGGCAGCTGTTAGCAGCCATAGATATAATCCTGTATCAAGTTCATTTCACTTAAATCCTTAATATCTAATAGAAGGAAAGAAAAGGAAAAGTAAACTTAAATTGCTATTTTTGATGAATATTCATTAGTCAATTGTATTTTGACAAAATGTGTAATTAGCAAAAGCTAAAAACAAAACAGCATAAACTAAACTAAAACATAAAACAATAATAATTCAAATCTAGGTCTTATGTTGAATTATTGAATTAGTTAACTCCAAAAAAAAGTCACTAGATAATTCAATGAAATTTATACATAAACACATTATTCCCTGTGCCATTTGAAAAGTCTCTCAATTTGCATTTATATTACATATTAGCTAATAGCGGATTGTATTGCACCAACGCCAACCATAAAGCGCTAACAAATGCGAATCAATCATACGCAACGTGTGCCGCTTAGAGCCCTGACACTCGCATTTTGTTTAGTTTATCAATGGATCGCCGTCTGGCAGACCAGTGAACCGAAAATGCAATGTCAAGCAATTCGATGCTGCAGAAATTTTTCAAAGTTAATTTTCAATACTCGAGCACACAGACAGAGACAGATAGAGAGGGGAAAGAGGGTACATAGGAGCTTTCAGACTCATGGCCGCTCAGCTGAGACTACAAAATTGCACAAATTTAACAGACATCAAAGCGTCAATAAGCACACAAATCGAAGACAAAATGTAGCCAAGGTGGGCGTGGCCTGTTTGACTGTCTGCATGTGGGACTATTGGGTTATTGGACTGGGCTGGACTGTGTCTGGCAAACAAGTTGACTGATAACGGAAGCAGTCAATGCACGTGTTTACCTTTCGATATTTGCTGGCCCCGTTCTACAGATGCTGCTGCCTGCTTACTGCTGACTACTGATGATGATGATGCTGATGCTGATGATGATGATGATGATGGGGGCCTGCGGTGCTAGCCAGCAACCATTGCTGATGTCACACGTTCATGGTCATTTTGCTGAGTCAATCGTTTGAAAAATTTATGTTGCCTTCAAAAGCAAAATTTGCCATCGACATCGACATTGCCGTGTCGAGATAGTCAATAGATGCGGTTCATTTAACTTGACTAAATGTGCAGCGCTTGCTGCCTGCTATAGACCTGAACCTGCTTCTGCTCTCTTTGTATGTCTCTCTGTCTCTGCCTGTTTCTCTCTCTCTCTCTGTCTCTGTATCTCTCTCTCTCTCTGTCTATCTGTATAGTCCCCGCCAAGCCCTTGTGCAACTGCTTTGGTATGCAACTGTTAAATCGCTGCCGCATGCTGTATGTGCTTATGAAGTGTTGATCTGTGTCTGATTTAATTGAAATTTGATGCGCTTTTCCATGACCGCCATGTGTGAATGAAGGCAGACAAGTCAGCAGTTTTTGACTTTGAACACAGTTCAACTGCTAAATTATCAGTATGACACCAGTTAACATGTCTTTTCATTGCCATCAACATAATAGTTATTTAATTATTATTTATATCTTAGTTCATGTGACATTTAAATCACACTCTTTAAATCGGTTCAATCAAATTGAAGAACACTAAGCTAATCTTAGAGATTTACAAAAACAAATAACACATGTGCATAATAGTTCACAAAAAATGCATAAATAGGAAAGGCCATTTCAAAGTATATGTTGATAAGAACCAGTTTTAAGAAATTGTCTCAATTTGTGACCAGGGCATACATTTCTTATAATTAAATGAAAAATATATATAAACTTGTAGAAAGTAAACTCCAAACTGGTTTTACTATACAAAATAAACGCACCAACTGAATATATATAAATTCTCTTTTGCTTTCATAAAATGCAATTTACAAATTTGTATTGAGCTTTAACCAACTCCGGACTTTTTTTATATTTTATTTAACCTCGTTAAAAATTTGATTTTATAGTGAACAATTGCCTTGTTAAAATCCATCTCTTACGAGACACTCTGTGTACTTTTAATATAACGTAATTAGTTTCATGTTTTCTTAGTGTCAGCCCTTTAAATTCCCTTTAAGCAGTTGTTGCAAGCAAAACAATAAAAAATATTGGCCTCCAAAGTGTCAAAGCCAGCCACAGGGTTGGTGTAAGAACAACGCTTTGCACAGATCCCCACTCTGTATCGTTGCCCCTCTCTACGCTAACAGTCATTATAAAAGCGGCGGCAAATGAGAATAACAAAAGAGCGACAAAAGCGCAAAACTTAACAAGTTCAGTAAAGAGAAATTAAGTTTTCAGCATTTATGTAACGAAAACTATATAGCAAAACTTTCTTAATGAAGCGACGACAATGTGGTGGCAATGGAGAAATTCTAGAAAAATGGCAAAATTAAAAATGGTGCGCAGAAATCGAGAAATGAACAAGTCGAAAAAGCAAAGCATATTTAAATCAGCTGCAAATGACGGCATGGTTGTTCTAAAGGGGCTGCATAAAAGGCCGACACATATATAATATATTAAAAGAATACATTCTAGAAAATTTACAAAGTTTTCTATAATATCATGAACTTATTATAAGTGAAAAAATCGTATAACGAAGTGTGTAAGGAAGTATATTTATAAATACTTGATCAAATTTGAGTATACAGGCACTAAAGGGGAAATTTATCAATTAAAGTATGTTGAAAATAATTAATATATTTAATAGCTGGGTTCAAAATATATCCTAGTCGAGCTCAATAGACTAAAGCATAACTTGTATTAATAAATCTGCATAAAAAACGGCAGTAAAGCCTGGCTGACTGACCACCTGAGGCATTTGCAGCTTTAAATCTTTGCTTGAAGTATTGCAAATTTTATTAATTATTTGCCAAGTGTTTTTAGATGGTAGCTCATCAATCGCTTGCAACCCAAATTAACCTAATTTTTTGTAAAGCCCAACAAGCTGGGAAGGTCGATTGAGAGTAAGTGCAGATCCAACACTCACACATAAACAGAGTCAGACACACACACACTCACACATGGAATGTTTTTAAATGCCGTGCCATTTTTTAACTAACACCGACAAACGCACCGATTCACACACACACACACACACTAGAACACTCTCGGCTTGCTAGCACCCCTGTGTATTTTTGTGGCAGAGTCGGAAAACTTTTATCACGCACGGAGGAGGAGTGGTGCCCAGAGCAACACTAAGTGTGGCTGCTTTACTGCGTCCTCTTCTTCTTTATTTTATTCCTGGCGCGCTTTTGAAAATTTACTTTCCTGAAGATAAATTATATGAGCATTTCCCAAAGGTTAACGTGATAAATTTCCGGCAGCGTAAGCAAAAATATTCAAAAAAAACATACACATATATATACATACATATATATATATATATAGAAAAAAGAATAAAATGCAAGTCTGGTGCCGCCGATGTAAAACTTTTGACTTCGATCTTGCGGGCAAGTAATAACAAGAACACACACGTGCACATATGTGTGTGTGTGTGTGTGTGTGTGTGTGTGTGTGTGTGTGTGTGTGTCAGATAAATTGTTTATGTGTCTGTGGGGAAGCGATTAGTGCTAATGGGTTTTTCTCTTAGTAAGAATGTGTGATTTCTGTCTTTGGTATTTGGTATTTGATTCAACTTTTGTGCACATTTTCATTGCTTTTCCATTCTGTTTTACAATTTTTTTTTTCCATTCTATTGCCTTTCAACACTTTGGGACAACGCGATGTATGAGCAATCGATAAGTGCACACAGACATGGAGGCACAGTGTCGTGCGAGGCAAATAGACAGTTAGATAGACAATCATATGGGGAATACCTTCGAAAGATACATGCATATATATATATACATGTATATATATATATATATATATATATATATATAGTGGTATGTGGTGATGGCGACTATTTTCAATTTCTTTTTACACTGCAGCCATATAAAGTTTTCGTCGAAATGCTTGCAATGCTGAGATTGCAGTCGTGCAGCGCTCGAAGAAAATGGGGTAGAGAGGGGCGCAGAAGTGGAAAAGTGGGGGTGAGGGGCTCACAATTTACAGACATATAGCCCAAAAGTGGCCTGGGCCCTTGTTGTTGCTTCGACTTGGCTGGAATTTCATGTTTAAATGTCAATTTCTCAACAAGCAAAAGTGACCAACGATGCCAGAGATTCTTCATCTTGTTGTTGCTGTTACTGCTGCTGTTTTCGTTATTATTGTTGTTGCTCATTTCGATCCAGGGCAGTTGGGTTTTTCGCATTTTGGGTTTGACTTCGTCCCATATCCAATATATGCTTTGTACGTATATTTTTTTCAGCATTTCTACTAAGCCTGGAAGTGGCTAGAGAAGCTGATGTTATAGAGCGGACAGTTCCTGCTCCATGGTGAAGTTATTTTTTCAATTACTCCATTGTTGAGTGTCCAGTGTGTGTGTGTGAAAGAGTTTGCTTGTGCACAGAGATTGGATTGTTTGCCCAGCTCGATTAGGCGAGCAAGCGCTGTGATTTGTTGTCTGAATTGTTTGGATTGCATCAGACCCCGAATGAAAAAAAAAAATCAACATAAATTATTGGATGATTATACTTCAATTTGAATATATAAGAGTGCTTAACAAAAACATGCAGCATTTAAATCAAATATAAATCGCCAAATATGAACGAATCGTTATAAAATCGATGTGACAAATGAATAAACTTACTATCTACCTGGCAAGCGAGGATTCTCAAGTAACAACAGTAATGTAAATTTTTCAGGAGCATATAAAATTCTTATTATGTATATTTAAAATGGTAAAGAATATAGCAACTGACTGTGACTGAGATATTCTTTTTAAATTCATTAAGTAATTAAGACTTAAACAAACTATTAGATTCGAGCTTTAAAACAAACATGTTCAGTTCTAAACTAATTATACTAAATGTTCTGCACAGCGGAACAAAGATCTCAATAAATCAAATGTCGGTTCATTGCCTAGTTACCACTAAAAAAAAAAGAAGAAAATAGAAAAACAAGGCTGAAACATTTGGAGAGCAGCTAATACAAAACCTCTTGACATGACAATGGTGCATAAACTAGGATGGGTGTTAGGGCTTTGGGCTGGGGTTTGGGTTTCGGAGCTGCCAATTAGCGGGAAGCCAGGACCACAACACAACTGGAACCCTTTCCTGTTGCTAATTTTCAATTTTCATGGCACGCTGCCTGCAATTGATAGGCAGTTTGATGTTGATCCCCATGACGGCATTTAAATTGAGCTGCTACTCCTGCTCGACACAAAATTGTGCAGGGCCATAGAACGGTTTCGTCGAGGGGACTTTGTTTGTACACATTGTCGAACCCATTTGGACATAAGTCGGCATTTTAATATAAATGGGTGGTGCGCGGCACAGACCCCAAAAACTGGCTGGCAAAGCTCACGGAAATGACTATTTTGAATAAATTAAATGGCTGACGCAAAATCTTTATTTATAACAGCTGCTGTGAGCTGTTGATTTAAGTTACAAGCACACCCGCTCCCAATCGGAAACCCCAGTGAAATATTAAATGAAACGCAACAAATCCCATTGTCACCGGGCCAATGAAATTGCCAAATAATTGACAAGCTATTTGGGGCGTGCTGATTGGCAAAACTAATGCCGCTCTTGCCGCACAAACGGCACAACAGAAATCGATATACATTTGACTGATGGACAACGGAGGTCAGTTCTGCCATGGAACAATTGTACTGAATCGCTCTACCCAAACAACAAAAAAAAAAAAGGAACAATAAGAGCCAAAAAAAGAGCAGACAAACGTGACAAGACCGCATGAAATAAAGTGACATTAAGCCATTTCAACGCAAAGGGGATTTTCACGTTCCAGGATCTGTGTTCTCCCTCTTATTGGTGTACAAAAGTACACATACATAGAATGTATATATATATATATGTATATATATATATATATATATATGTACTCATATAATATTGAAAGTCGCATAGCTCATGTTGATAACGCAAATGACTGACACATTGTATAAATTTACTCGCAAATCTAGCTGAGCCTACCGATCCTTTGCTCCCGCCCTCATTCGATATGGTCCATGGGCTCCGCTGATGCGTTTTGTCTTGTTAAAATAATTGACAGGTGACCAGGCGAGACAGTTATGGTGGCAGTCTCGGGTCTCTGGTCTGGGCATTAGTGCAATTTATGACAATGGCCTACAAATTGCTGCCATTGAAATTGATTGGCTGACTGAACTACGCTGAACGCTACGTTGGCCATTAAGTTGGGGGCTCGAGCAAAATCAAATATATGTAGATTAAATATGTCCTTTTCTTCATATTATGCACAGTTTGAACCATAGAACCAATGGCTCTTTAAAGTTATTACTGGAATTGTTGTATAATAACTAAAATGAAAGCAAAAGTTTGACTTGAAAATAATTTGAAATCGCAGTAAAGAATGATTTATTACATTAAATAACTCCAAATTGATGTATTAGCCAAGTTTAGTCAGAATTTGTTGCTTAAACTGCAAACTCTTTATTTGGAGAACAAATAGTAATTCTTTTAAAGCATTTTTGTGTCACTTAAGTAAGGATACCGTTCAACATACCGAGCTTATAACAACTCAAGCATATGCTGCTAGTATTGGATTTTCATTTAGTAGCGCAACGTCCACCAACACTCAACCTGACAAACTTAATTTAGGTTTCACAAAAAAATGCCAATAGCAGTGAACAACTTCATGAAAATTCCAGCAGCACGGCCATCGGCAGCCAATTATAAATAGAAAGCAAATATTTATTTAAGTGAAATTAAAAGATCATGTCGACGGCATCTTAATGAAATAAAAGCTTTAAGACATAAAGACATGTACATCGTGTCCCCAACCAACTTAATTGGATGAGAAGGCCCAATGGATGGCCAGCCACAAAATTTGAAATCAAATGTTTTCATTAAATTTTATTCCAGACGTGTTCATGCAATTTTAATTAGATTCCCGGCAATAAATTATTCAATGCCACGTAATAAAGCGAATCCTGACAACGCTACATAATTATAGCTGTTATTTTTTCAATGCGTCAAGTCTAGAAGGACAATTTTTGGAAATGAAGTGAAATGATGGTAAGATGGAAATACATGATTTACTCAGAATATTAATTTAAATGAAAACACAATTTTGTTACGTAAAAAGCTTGGAAATGTGTATGTATTTATGTTTATTTCAACGTGCTCAAAAAATTTATTTATTTAGTTTTCTGAACTCTAGAAAAATTATTTTAGTCATGAGAATTAAACCAGTAAAATATATTATAAAAAATAATATTAGTGAAACACTATCGAAAGTAATGACAACTGATAGATAAGAACAAATTTGTAAAGAAAATTGTATAGCCTTTATTTAAATTTTGCTGAAATTAAATTTTTCAATTGCTATATATGTACAATATTAGTTTTGGCATTAATATTCAATCATCTACTATATTTACAGCTACAACTTTAGTTCATCGCTTGTTTAACTTTTCAACTTTACGCATGCCCCCAAATGGAAACCAGACGAGCAAAAAATAAGTTTTAATTGACTTGCTTCAAGCTGTAAGTAGTTATAGCCATACCTGAGCGTGGCTGTAACCAAACCCATCACTCGCTGGCTTCCAGAATCCAAATAGCCAACTAAATTTCTTATCTTGTACACAGCGGAAGTGGATCACCAAAGTGTGTGTAAAACAGGCAAGCCATAAGGGAGAGAGGACGAGAAAGCAGTTGTGGCTTTCATGTGTGAGTCTCTGTTTGCTAGTATGTGGCGTGTTGTTGTGCGTGTTTTATGCTTTTGCGCCCTGCGCCAACTTAAATGCTAACTTATGTTTAGATTTTGGCCAAGCTCACAAAAACCAGCAACTGACGCTAAGGCCACAATATTTGCATGTGTCTGTGTCTCACTGTGTGTGTATGCTAGTGTGTGTGCTTGTGTGTGTATGCTAGTGTGTGTGTGCTTGTGTGTGTGTGTGTGTGTGTGTGTGTGTGTGTGTGTGTGTGTGTATGTGTGTATGCCTTTTTGGCTAGTGCAACTGCAGCACAGGAGCAGCAGCAGCAACCAGCAGCAGTCAAATTGCAAAAGTTTTTTACTTTAAGCATAAAATATTTATGTCTGCATTTAGTTTTAACTTTGGCTACGTTTTGTTGCTTTTTGAGTTGAAGATTTCTACAATTTGTTTTTGTTGTTGCTGCCTTTTAATATTGCCAGCTGCAATGTTGTCTTAGCCGGCAATTTTATTAAAACGATATTTACTTAAACAAACATCCCAAAACGGATGTGATTTTCAGCTAAATGGAAAACATTTTCAGCACTGAAGTGGAGCGCTTTATAACGAATTGATTGCTGAAATTGAACTCGACTTGAATAGTTATAGCTCCATTTTGAATGAAAAGTTTTGCTTCGTTTGCATCAAGATACAAATTAATAGAAATAATCAAAATAAATAAAAATAGTTGGGAATTTGTTATCTTATTTAAAACTTTGCACATATTTTATAAAACTACTTCGCTTGCAATTGTAATACTCTTCAAATTTCGAAAGCACACAAATTGCTAACAAATTCTAGTACTATTTATATTATAAAAAATCCTAAAGAGATGATTTTGAAACCAATTAATTTAAGAGTGTTATCCAAATTTAAAATATAGTATTGTAATAATTAAAACTAAATAATCCCAATATTTACTATAGGTTATTATTATTTTCAAATTATCTAGATCCACTAAATATACTATAATAAAAACATTTAGTCTGTCAAACATAACTAATTAATAAGTGTCTCTTACAGCCTGCATACGAATGTCCCAGTATTAATACATAATTTGGGTTATTATATAAATACGCCGTTAGCACATTAAACAAGAATTCAATTTTATGCCTCTAGCGAATTAATTAATACAAATGTGGTCTGTTAATTAATAACTAATGGCTGTGATGTGTCAGCTTCATGTTTCTATAAGCCACACAACAGAATCGTTCAATTGGATTTACAAAAAATATGCATATACATATATACTTTTATATTGACAGTTTGATAGGAGAAGTGCACAACTTTTTTGTATTGGCTGCTTCTTTTTACCAATTATATAATTTTGTGCATGAACAATTCGTGTGTAAACAAATTAATCAATGCGTCGTGAATTGATAAAACAAAAAATAAAAATAAATAAAAAAAACATTAAAATGGGATTTCACATCAAAAATTAATGATTGCTTTATTGGTAAACAATATCGGATTTTATTAATCAATAGAGCTGCCTAATATGTATCAAACGAGCAGCTATAAAATTGACTCTGAAATCATTGGCTCACACTTAACTCAATAATAGGTAACATGTAATTCTATGACATTTGAGATCCATTGATTGCTGTGAAACTTCTATAAACTCCTACTTCCAAGTTCCAAAACTTTCGAATTTTTCATTCCGTTGCTTTCAGTACGAGTATTTCCATTTGTCATACGGATTGTTTTCATTGTTCTTCAACATTGGTCGTAAACAAATGATTTCCGTTTATACACTCATTTTTCAGCATGTTACCTATTAAACTTTTGTGGACAGGAAAATTTAATTAAAACCAAAGCCCAGCTGCTTCTTCGAACAGCACCCACACAACAACAACAACAACACACAACAGCAACAACAATATTTTCAATTATAACTCAAGTTTATAAAGCAAAACTTGCTAAACCGAATGAAACAGCAATAGCTGAAATGAAAGGGATGCCAGACAGAATGCTTTTGGCTTAGACAAAGTCGAAACAGGAAAAGCAACAAATTTGCCGGGGAAGGCTGAAGGGCGGCAATGAAGAACATAGTAAAGTGTGGAACAGTGCGAGATATTGGAAAAAATAAAAAATACTTCAATTTCAGTTAATTTCAGTCGGCAAAAGCAGTTTGAAATTTTTTTTTTGAAACTCGAGTTCGAAATGTTTCGGCTGGCATTGTGAAATAAATGTACTAAGCAAATCAAAACTTTTCACATAACTTTCACATCAATGGGCAGAGGGGGGTGCGTTTTGCGGCAAATGTTAGGAGGGGCGACATGTATGCCAAGTAAATCAAAATGTGGGCAGCCCATTATACAAAATGGGGATTTATTGTGGGGTTTTTATAATGGCAAATAGTTGTGCAGGAAATGCTTACAAAATGGTAACAGCGAAAGCGAAAAGCAAAAGCAAATTTCAAGCTCAAGCTTAAGCTTAAGTTCTGGGCGCATTGTCCTTTCTATTGTGTGCTGCTAGTTGGTTGTTTGTTCTTGTTCTTGTTCTTGTTATTGTTTATCATGTGACTTGCCGTTTTCTGCGTTACATTTCCAAAGACACATTTTCGGTAGCTTTGTCCTGATGACGTGTCAACTCTGGAGCGCAAAACTTTGCACAAAATGAAGCGCCAACCTTAACACAGCACAGAAAATGAAATATATAAAATTGTAAAAAAAAGAAGCTGCACGAAAAAGTTTCTTCTATTTTCTTTTTTCTTTTTTTTTTTTTTGCTTTAAATTGAATTAACTTGAGAGCAAGCCCGTGCAAAAAACAGTCCAGAATGAGCGGCTGCAGGGCGGGAAGAGTAAAGGGGAGGAAACTGCCCTTTGCACCGGCTAAAAACTTACGATGATTTATTTGCTTCACATGGCAAAGTTGAGTGTCACTTTTCGAGTTGAATGTTAGCTATAAAATTGTCGTAGTATAAATATTGTCATAGACTCCAAGAGGAAAGAGATCAGATATGTATGTTTCTGCAAGTTGACTGAAAGGCAATGCCAATTGGCAAATCGTGGAGTGGACAATTCTACTTTGAGTTCCAACTTTGCTGCAAGGACTATCTTGTCACTTGCTAAAACTGCAAGAATTTAATGATAATCTTGCAAGGATACAAATGTATTTGTAGTGGAACATGCTTACACTCGATTTTCACTGGCTCATAGAAATAATATACTTAAGTTGAATAAGGCAAAGTGAAAAAATTAAACACAAATTAAGAGTTAGATTAAAAATACTCGGCGTTGAAACTCTACTTAAATTTTAAGCTACTGTTTTACTTTCAAGTGGGTAAGCAAAACCTAAGTTTTGAAATAAGGTACAATTTTCATTACACAAAATTTTCAATTCATTTGAATTCGATTAAAAACTCTGTCTTGAACCAAAACTAAACAACTTTAAACTAGGCTCTACCTTGAAGCTTTTGGCCGCCGGTTTGCTGTTCTGTTTATTCTAATATGCTGTGCTGGTTATAATTCTCCTGCAGTAACTGCAACAAGGTAACTAACTAAATCAAGGCAACACCTCATTGAGCTTTAACCTCCGTAACCTGACACTAACTCTCTGTGTGTGTGTGCTGTGTGTAATGTTCCGAGAACCATTATAGAGGCAATCAGGTTGGATTAACTTGAATTGTAGTCTGTTTGGGGTAGTCACTAAAAAATTAATATATATAACGGGCCGATTGCTTAGGCATTAAATTGAGAAGCGACATCGCCTGGCTGAATGACAGGCAAATAAGCAGCCGCTACAAAGAAAGCTTAACGAGCACACAAACTACAAAAAAAAAGCAGCGCCAAAGAAAACTGTCAAAGTAGCTGGCAACAGCAAGCTGCATGTTGCAAAAAAAAGAGACGCTCAAAGCATTTTAGGTGCAGCTTACTTGACTCGCGAGTCAAGCATACAAAACATGCAGTCCTTGGTATATTTGATACATTCCTTTTAACTTATTTTTCATCAGAAAAAAAAACACAAAAAAGAAAAAAATCAATGTCTTCTAGGCTAGGACGAGTACGTAGCCAAAAGTCGAAGTTGCCCTACCTGAAGACGACTTCCTGTAGCTGTGGACCATCAGGCGTATGATGAATGCTTAACATTTTGTTGAGCGAGTCGACATCATGAAATATCCCTCCCTATCTACTCAGTCTCGATGACAAATAAATTAAAATAAACAATAAATTAGTTTTCTCCGATAAACCAGTAACTAACTGCAATCTGTGAATTTCACGAAAACTTATATTGAAACTTTTTTGTTAGCAGTGGATAATTAATCAGTGCACTTTTGAAACTTTGAAGACAATAAGTGCTTGTGATTTTTGTAATTAATTGTGGAGCACAAAGAATTGAGACTCCCTTTCTCTCCAGAGTAGCTTCATCGACCTCCAGAAATTCGAAGAGCTTGGCTAAAACTTAACTTACAAATCTACATGTAAAATCTTGGGTAAACCATGCTCAACATTGCCATTTGAAAATCGGATCACTTTTGACAAAGTTATACAAGTTAGATGTCTATAAATACTAATTGGAATTTTTGTCAAACTAATTATATTCTAAATATGTATAAGCAGCTTAAAATAACAAAACTCATTTAAATTCTATAATAAGACTTTCACCAGGCTATATTTAAAATCAGCACATACATATTTGGTTTATAACAAAAAGTCTTAAATTTTTTGCGCATTCTAAACCATTCATGGCAGCTATTTTACTTAAAATTAATTCATTACGACTTGTGAAATGAAATCACCGACAATATGTTGCAGAATTTAATCAAGAGAAAAGCTTATTAAATATTAATGAAATACAATACGTTAAATTATTACAAATGTAATAAAAGTTTGCCCACGCTATGCTTCAACAAATCTAAAACAGCAGCTTAAAATTTTAACTACTTTGACCTTACGACCGCAGCTGGACAAATACAAACGCACTGCACCCCCAGCACCCCCAGCAGCCCAAAACACCACCCCTACTAGGTCATAATAAATTTTACTTCCATGTAAAAAGTTTACGCTTGTCAGCGAGTTAACAAAATGTGTAGAATTTTGTTGGCCGTTGAAAACTCGGACGAAAGTTTTCCATGCATGTGCATACATATCACTCTCCGTGTGTAAGTTTTGTTCTAATATATTATGGTCAGTAGCAAGTGAAGCGGCGCAGCAACAACTCACTACCTACTCAACCCTACGTCACACACTCACAATACCCATCACACCGCAAAAGTTTGCCAACAATGCCACATTAACACATTTGTTGAGCGTATAATCAATTTGTAATTTGTAGCCGCAGCAAATTCGTGGATATATATATATATATATATATATATATATATATATATATATATATATATACATATATATATATATATAAATATATACATATATACAAATGTATATGTATGTATGTAAGTCCACTATAAAAACGAGAGATGCTGCAACAAACGAAAAAGTTACATACAAAAAAGCGAAAACTTCTACGTCAACAAGAAACTCACACACACACACACATACACGCAGCCCTAAGCTGCTTGAACAAGGGGGATGAGTGCGTAGAGGGGAAGTTGGTAGAGGGTGTCCTACATATGCGGCTTGGATCCAGCAAAATAACAACCCAAAATGCGCAACCAATGAAAAGTTAAAACTTTATGCTACACTTTTTCCTTGACAAGAGATTGGAGCCAACTCACCAACCCACCCTCCCCCTACACTCTGTCTATCTGTAATTTTAAACGGATTCTTATATGTGTGTAAGTGTGCCAAAAAAATTGACAAAAAGTTACCAAATTAAGCAAAAACAAAATGTAAATACCTGAACTGATTATTAATTATAATAATATTATAATATTATAAAAATGTTTAAGTTAAATTAAACTACTAAGTTAATTTATTAATTTACAAATTATTTATGTTCTTATATGTGTATATATGTACATATACAAAGAAGACGTCACCAAGTTTCTTCTATTAAGAAGAGCAGCGAAACAAATCCAAATTTCTGTTTAGATTATTTTCAATTTTCTTGACAACTTGACAAAGTATTGACAGGTTTATTGGGGCAAATATGTTGACAATATGCGACCAAATTCAGATAAAAAAACTTTCATAATTTATATGATTTCCATGCAAAGTTTATATAGTATGTATATAAATATTGCTGGCACTCTGGATAGACTGTGATAACGCACACATTTCACACACTCGCCATGCAAATGGAGTGCAGCTGTTATCAGCACTCGGGAGAAGAGTGAAAAGGAAAATAAAATGGAGACGAGAGCAAACAGATAATGCTTGATAAATGTGATACAATGTGTGGGCAACACATTGAAGGACAGCAGGAGCCAGAGTTTACAACATAAAGCGCCTTTTAACAGCTCGAAAAGCGGCTCGTAACCTTAAGTCCTCCCAACCTTCCCAGCCCAGCCCCTGACGAACCACAGCTTCAAGCGGCTTTTTATATGCAAATTTGTTAAGGGTTAACATTTGGCTGAAGGTCAGTTGGCATTTTGTATTGCCACAATATATTGTATATCATTTTTTTTAAGCGACAAAATTGATTGACATTTTGCACCCTTGAGGCTGTTTTTTCAATATAAAATATACGCTTCACATTCAAGATGATTTTGTGCTGATAAAACCCTTTAAGCCATTTTTAGTTTATTGTTATACATACAACCAAACAAAAAAAAAAAAAAGAAAAGAGTAAATAAATTTTCATATAAATTGAATGTGAGCAGTGGATGAAATGTGTGCGCCTTTGCCCCGGGACTAAACCATTGTGCGTGTTCAAGTTTGACATCGTTGAGTCGCATTGGAGTGGGCGAGGTACTCATATGATAACTGTGAATGGTAGTTGATTTGGCCTAAAGCATAACAAACGATTTCTGATCGTTTGATTCAACATTTAATGCTTTAAATTGACTTGGATTTGGATAGGCTTGAAAAGTACTGTCTTAAAGTACTTGTTAAAGAATTTGTACTACAATCACTTTGCAATTCTTTAAGATAAATCTCAATACCAAATATAACCAAATACATGTTTTAAATGAACTTGGCTTAAGTCTTATGTTACACGCCATACGATATCAGGATTTCTACAGTCTTTTACAGATATCAATTTGCAGCTGCTTCTTAGCAGTTTATCTCAAGAGCTGTGTTTTAAATTCTTTCATTTCCCTCTTTACGTATTTAAAATGCGTACTTTTTTTAAACTTTTGTTTGTGACAAGTCAGAAATTCCTTCAGTGACGCGTCACAATATGACAGCTTTTTAAACTTTTTTATTAGTCTATGCTTTCCATTTATTTACTGACTGACATGTGTAGTCTTTAATTAAATATTCGATATATATATATTTGAGCTTTCCCTTTGCTAAATTAAGAATATTTTTAGAACTTGCAAAATGTTTAAAAATATTTTTGCAGTTCAGTAATCAAATTGCTCATTAATGGAACAAGGCTAAAAACGAAAAGAAAAAAAAACGTCGGTTAAAAAAAAGCTTGGAAAACTGCGAGTACGCAGACATACAGACACGCACACACACACACAAGGGGGAAAATCCAATACAGTGCAAACTGTTGTGAAAATGCAATTCCATAACCAATTCAAAGTTCTGCACTGCAATAATTCATTAGAAAGTTCAACGGCGCGTAAAATTGAATTATGCATTTTGTAGATGATTTCGTTTTCGATAGTTTCGATTTTTCGGCGCAAAAGCGATGTAATTAAAACTACATACAGTGTATGTGTCTGGGGAATAAATTGAAATTAAAACCCGTTAAACTACATATATAAGAGACTTGTGCACACAAATTTATGGGGATTCTGTTTACAAATTGTTCAACAACGTTTTAGTTGAATTAGTGGAATATTTAATATTTTGATTGGACCCCCTAATGATCTATGGAAATGATTCGATTTTAGTTATAGTCTAGTTTAGTTCTATAGAATTTCCCCAATTTGCAGTGAAGGCATAAAATTCTCATTCGCCACACTCAACCATTTGCTCTCCTATTTGACTGTCAATCCTTTGCTCCTTTCCAGCTCTATTCCGAAATTTGCATATAAACTCAAAACTTAGCTGAATAATATTCGAAACTGCATTTGTAGTTGGAGATTCCGCCAGCATTTTCTTTTTATTTTGCTCCCGCGAAGCTCAGTTCCACTTCAGCCATTTGTTTTTTTAGTTTTTATCTATTCCTATACAGTTTTCACTTCTCTTTGGAGCTTTAGAAATTGTTGGCATTTCCTTTGAGAGCAACAGTCATCAGGAAATCTAAAGAATTTCCCACATGTAGGTTCTACGATGCAAAGGGCGTGTCGATTAGCATGCAAGTTATTGTATTGAGTAAAAAATGTATACAAAGCTTGAAATTCATTCAACAAGGAAAAGATTGAAGTGTTCCGTGCTTTAATAGAGTACTTTTATCAACCAACTGCATTAATTTTACTTCAAAAAGATAACTGGCATTACACTTTAAGAGAATATTTTGATCAACAAACTGCATTGGCTTGACAGTAATGTTACTCTCCATAGACCAATAACAAGAATAATTACATGAAAATAACATTTTCCATATTTAAAGATCACGATCTCTAAAATACATTTTAAAAATTTAATAATCCATACAATTTTCTAATTTATGCAGCAAAAAATAAGCAAACGGCATACTTTTCTCAACTTACTGCTACTCTACTCAACTTATAGTCTTGGAAAACGAATAGGGTTTCAAAACAATCCCTATGGTCATTTTTGGGTAAATCAAGTTGAACTCTAAACTAGAAACAGGGAAACCCATAGAAAATATATTATTGTTTACGTGAACTGGAAAACCCACAGGTGCCTGAAGTTCTCAATGCTTTGGCTTCGGCTAGACCACTGACCAGCAGCAACTGTAGTCGGACAAGGCAAGCGATTTAAAGGATTTTCACTCTAAGCGTTGCCTGTCAGCGTTTGGCATGCGGCTTACAGGGGCTACCAGCTTTATGGGCTTAAGCAGCAAATGACTCTGTCTAAATGAATGGCGCAACTGTTCCACAATCTCTCTCTCTGTAACTGCATTTTATTGCATTGAAGCTAAAACAAAACAAAGAACAAACACAAACAAACGTGATGCGAGCCAAGAAAAATTCACGTTAATTTGTAATGTGAAAAACGTTGTGCAAACTGATGAGCTGGTGGAAAATGGGGATGGAGATGGCGGACAAAACTATAGTATCTCGGCTATTGATGCTGATTAAGAATGTATATGCTGATTGGAGTCGGATATAGGTCCTTCCATACAATACTGATTTCAAGACAAAACAAAAAAAAAAAATGCAGCTGCCAAAATTAAAGGGCAACATTTTCCAGCCCTTTAAGGCATAAGAAGCAGAAAAGCTCAGAACAAAATTATTTTCAACGCAACATTTAACAGATGCGCACACGAACACACACCCATATTTCCGGCCCCAGTGGACTACGCCCACCTAACACAGAAAAAGGCCAATTTGTTAGGCAAAAGAAAGCAAACACAAAAAAAAATTGTAAAAAGGGTAGGAAAAAAAAGGCAGAAATCGGCTTTGATGTTATTGCCGCAAATTAGCTAGAAATCTTTTGGATGTTTTCGCTTGCACCTTTACCATTTACCTTTTGGCCGCTTATTTTTCTACTCACTTTCTCTTCGCTTTGTAAGCCACAGCTGTGCGTAGAAATCTATAAATTGGTGAAAAATAATTTAACTTAAATTGAGTGAGAGCATGAAAAGAATTTGAAATGCATTTGAGCTGCCTCAACTCTTGCAGTAACGATAGAGCAAAAATGTCTCGATTTCGTGTTCTATTTTCTCCATTCGATTTTTCACAGCCAACTTTTGGGCAACTTACCAAGTGCAAGTCCAATGTGTTAGAGGATTTTTCGCTATATATATGTATAATATATATATATATATATATATACATTTTTTTCTTCTGCTGCTTCCTTTTGCCAACTGCATCAGCAGCAACAAATTTTTGCTGCTTCAATAGTTCAAATACTATTTTATGCTTAGTTGATTATAGAGTGCAAGTGGAAATTTACTTTTGCCTTCCATTTTCCACTTTGCAACTCGTATCTTCGAACTCGTTTCTCAATTCTCGTCCCACAACAGAACACAACTCAACTACATTCAGCTTCTTATCGTTGTTATTTTCGTTGTTGTTGTTTTTGTAGTTATCGTTGTTGCTTGGTTAAGTCGGTTAGAACGTTAAAAGTTGGCAGTCAATTTGTTTGTTTTTTCACTTAACACGGAAATTTTATTTTTGTCTTAGCAAGAGATTTGTAAACAAATGGCTGTCGACTTTAGTCGAAGTCACAACCAAGTCAACATATGAGTATTTATCTTAATAATATCTTAAGAAACTTTTTAAATCACACTACTTGTGGCGATATATTAACTTTCCTCTCCTGGAGATTATTAATTTCTTCTTATCGGAGTAGTTTAAATTTAACGAGAATTATAAACCCAAATTTTAAAAAAGTGTTAAAATGTATTTGTCATCGAAACAAATGGTTTCAATTTATGTAACAATAAAAAAAACTGCCAATCTTTGCAATTTTGCAATAATCAAACTTAACAGGCAAAAAATATATATTTCCTGTACAGAAAACAGAACCAAATCCAAATTATTTAAATGCCAATAAGGAAGACGACGCAAAGAATATGAGCGAAACAAGTAGAAGCAAATAAAAAACAAAGGGTAAGAAAACAAATGTAAAAAAATAAAATGTATATGTCAACAAAAAAAAAAAAGTAAATAAATAAAATACTAAACAAATACAAAAAAAGACGGAGAGACCGCAAAAACACATGCAAACAAGATTAAAACTGTCTGACGGCCAAAGGCGAACGATGAACGAGGAAATGAGAAAACAAAGAAACGAGAAAACGGAAAAACGAAAGAAGTGGCAAAAGTGGAACAGATGGAAAACGCACTCGGAAGGTCCTTGGGTTCTTCACTTGTTGTCTCTTATATTAAAATTGGAGTACGTTTTTTTCCTGCTCTGTTCTTGTTGCTATTCAGCAGCTGCTGCCACGTGGCCGAAAAAATATTTTAGTTGGTTGTTGAAATCAAATTCTCAGTTGAACTTCAATTTTGTCTGCGTCCCTTTCTTGTTTTTTTTCTTATTTTTTTTTCTTTTGTTTGTTGGTCGATTGTCATTGCGGTTACTGGCGCTGCCGCTGTCAGTTTCAGTATCCGTTAGCTGCCAACTTTTGACTTCCTGTCAATGGCGACAGCTGCAGCGGATCTATATGTATATGTAAATATGTCTTATCCAAAAATCAAATGCCATTCAAATTGAATTTAAAGATTTCCCTGCACGCTCTCTCGCTCGCTGCTAGTTTTCTTTGCTTGCACTTCAAAGTTTATTAATTTTATCCCCATATTTCCTCTATGGGCTTCAAACCTGACCTTTAAAAAGTGAGTATTATGCCATTTATATATTGAGGTTTTTCAGCGACATGCATCGCGAAAAAAAAACGCTTCCAAGCAGCGGACTGTGCGCCTTCGTTAACCCAGTTTTCCGCAAATAAGTTTACAAATGTGCATTTTTTGGTTTCTATGAAAGCGCATTGAAAGCGAAAGTTTCAAGTGCATACAAAGGGGAATGCGGTGTGCCATGCGTATAGCGGTAACTAGACGCATAAATGTGCATGCAAACACAAAAGTGTTGTATACTTTTGTGGTCTATGCCATTATTGTACAAAAAAAATCCATAACGATGTCACACAGCTATGTGTACCATGATTTTTTCAAAAGCAATTGCATAGTGCTTTAACATACCACTATTATTTTATACATTTTCAAGCATTAAATCAGAAATGTACTCAGTCTGTGTAATATAACATCCCAATAAAATCAATCAGCTGCTCGATTTGGTCGTCGAGTATTTCTTATAAAAACATAGCAATGCAAACGCATATTTTTAGTCTGTCCGTTAAACTGATGAAAATAGGTTCAATGTCTACAAATTTAAAGGAACAAACTATAAATGAATGTAAAAAAAAAGAATAACAAATGTTTATGAAAACAAAAAGCAAATAATACGAGCGGTTCTCCGGTGCAATTCACACTTTTTTGTGCGTAACTTTGGTGCACAACATTTTTCACAGTCAACAAAAAAGTTATGTGTTCCATTTAATTCTTTTTTTTTTTTAATTTTTTTGCTGACCAGTGAAATGTTTGCGCTCCATATTTTTACACATTGTGAGCGAGGCAGACAGTGTGTAGCGAAAGATAGACAATGAGCAAAAATAAAGTTTTTAAATTGCATATTTATATGGCTCATGGTCAAAAGCAATACCTTTTTTTTTTATTTAGTTGGACAAACTGAACGCAATTTATATTCTAAATGTGTTCTAATTTTACGAATTATTTTCTGTTTGTGATTTGCTGTTGAAGTGAGAATGAAAATATTTTAAATATTATATTTTGCTATTGATATTAAAAAAGAAAACAAATAAGAAAAGAATCTAATTTATTGGGCTAGCTATCATTTTCTGCTTGAATTCGTAAAAATAGAAAAGCAAAAAGCAATCATGTGATTAACAAACATATATATTATTCCTCCAAACAACATTTTTTTTTTTTTGAAAACAAGGCTCACTTTTACATATTATTGTTAAGAGCAAAACATTTAACCTTTAAAAATTTGTTTTATCTGTGAAATATTTTGCCTCCATTTCATTAAAAATGTTGCCCTCTTGACACCATTCGGTGTTTAGGTCCACGCCGCTGTACACAAATTAGGCGTAATAATTTTATTTGCATGTTTTATTTAATTTTTCATGCCACTCTGATTACAAAATTGAATTGGCAGCTTAGTTTTATGCACGTCAGGTACTTGGAAGGAGCAGGAGCAGAAGTAGCATCCTGGCCAGGTGGGTGGGCATCCATTCTCGCAATTCCCAGTTGCCACACAATTAGCGTGGTCGTACTACCCACCCAAATACACCCCCCTACCACACACACACCCACTCTCTTCAGTTCACGAGTTTGTAATGATGTTCCTTCAACTTTTACCTTGTCTCGACGGTTTCATTTGGTTCGACGTTGTCGTTTGCCATCCAATGATTGTTGTTTTTCCTATTGGGCGCACTGCCGTCTCTCTCTCTCTCTCTCTCTCTCTTTCTCACACTGTCACACGAACATTTTCAGCAGAATCATTACGACGCCGTCTCCCTTCCCTATCCTTGCCCAGGGTGGCCCATCCTTCTGGGCAACTTAAATACGCTTAAAATTAAATCTGATTTCATGAATATTGATTGATTGCTTTCACCTTGAATGAAAATCCGCTTTTGTGCTACTTTTTGTGTACTTCTCGCTCGCTTCTCGCTATTCTGTACATCCTTACCTGGTCGCACATCCTGCCCACAGCTCCTTTGGCTATCCTGCTGCCTCGGTTTTTTCGCCTTGAACTCTTAAGTTAAATTAATGAGCTCCAGCGTTCGTTTGCTATTATGTAAAATTATTTGACCAAAAATAAGTTGATTTAATTGAGTGTGAGTTAAGGCCCTGACGGCTTATGTAAAGACCATTATATCAGCCATAGGCAGGAAGTTGCCTGACTTAACGATGAGCGCACATTTTATCGGCGTTGTAAATCATGTCGAACGAAAATGCCTTCAACGGAAACAGTCGCTTGTATTTGGCCAAAGAAATATTTAATGCAAAGTGCTTATCTCTATATTGAAAATATATCAAGAAAAGGGTATAACGGTTTTTTGTGAAGTCTTCTCAACGTCAAACTAATCTGCCACATTAATGCCGAACGTTCCCATTGACTCCAACACACAATTTTTTATACTACTTTAAACTCATAAATCAGACAGATGCTACTATTAAAGGCTATTTTACACATTTTATTAAAATTACAAGCTTCAATCAGTTTTGCATAACCTTGCCAAATTGGAACTATTAACAATTATATAGCTAAATATATTCAAATATTTTAAAATTACAGGTCTTAATCAGATCTGTATTAGCTGACTAAAATGGGAAAATTATATAGCCAGTGTACAAGAGATAATATGAGTGTCGCAAACTACAATGTACACTTATATAATTATTTTTAAAATTTCTTTAAAGCTTAGTGTAATATTAAGAGCTTATTCCGCATTTGCATTCTCTTCCTCGCCGCCACCTCAGCCCCTGGTGTTCCTCTTTACGCACACAATATCTTTTCCCGCTACTCCACACTCTATATACGTTTTGATCAGCTTTGGGCAATTCTTTTTTATGATTATTTATTTTTTTAATGTTGTTATTTTAAAGCTTAATTAAACGGTAATGAAACGAAAATAATTCATAATAATAATAATAAAAAAAAGCCAGCAACTACTTTAAAGCGCAAACAATCGTTGGCCCCTGTGCAGGCACTTAACAACTCCATAGATATACATAAATACTATATAAATTCTATATAATATGTATATATATATTTATATATTAATGTATGTGTATACACCACGCACATAGTGCACGTCATAACAGAAGCGGAGTTAATGAAGTCCTTAATTAAGTTTTTATCTGTGTTTATGTGTTCGGTTTTTCTTTTATTTTACACTCTCTCTTTGCGAGTAGCCACAACTATGAGAAGCGGGTAGTTAATGCAACTGGCAATGCTGCAAAGATGGGTGCCGAAAAATAAATCCACAAAAACAAAAATCAGACAGTGCTTAAGCCGAAAAACCCCCGGCGCCAGGGTTGCCCAACCGGCTAATTTAATATGTGTGGCAAGCACCTCCCTCAAACACTCGATTGATGATGAGAAGAGTGCAGGGCAACTTTGCACCGCGCCGTATTCAAAGTGGTAACTCATTTTTCACATGCTGACCCTTTTTGCCGTTCTGTTGACCTTTTTTGCGGCAATCGCCCTTCCCTCATCTATTACGTTCTTTTTATGGCTATCGCTACGGAGATTTGTAAATTTGTGAAGCATTTTTTAATGTGCTTAAGTTTTATTTCAGTTTTTTTGTGTGTGTTTTTTTTTTTTATTTTGGCCATGTGGACATGTGTTGCTGGCCAAAAACTTTGTCGTTGTCCTTGGATATCACAAGAGCGGCTTTATTGGTCAGCAGGGGTTAAAATAGAAAGACAACAACAACAACAACAACAACAATACCAACACGAATAAGACCAACGTTACACAGTTAGTTTAGTATTAAATACTCCCTCCAATTTCCATTTCCCGATTTCACCCCCCTTCATTGTATCGTTGAGCGCGTCGCTAGCCGCGGGTTATTTTTGTTTGGTATACTCTTGCCCCATGCAACGTATCCGACTTTTGTTTTGCCATAGCCGTCTGTTTCAGTTCGAGTTTCGGTGTTGGTTGCGGTCCGGCGGTGTTGTTGTTAAGGGGTGTGGGCGTGGTCATGGGGCATTATCCCCGTATTGCGATTATTTAGTGCTCTAATGGGGCGTAAGTGTGATTTGGCAAGTGTTTAATGAGCTTTTCACCTTTGCTCATTCTGCTCTTTTTTTTGTATTGTTATCCCCATTTCAGGTGAATAATGCTGAGCGGGATCCATGCATAAGCCATAGATAGCCAAAAGAGGATGTTGGACAGCAACAGAACATGAAACTACAACTGGGTTCAAGCGGGTTAGATAAATGACAAAATCATTGTGTTAGCACCTCTAACTCGATAACCGATTATATAAACGGGACTTAAATACCACGGTGATTTATACAGTAAACAGTTTCGTTGCATTTAACTATCAAAAATATTAACTACCATGGAGAGCTTCTAGGTCTTTCTTGTCACGCAAATTACTTTAATTATTAAGCAACTAAATTAAAATTCATCAAAATACATAAAGTAATTAATTTTACTGTGCATTTTTTTAACGACATCATTATAAAAGATTAAAGCTCTTGAAATAAGCAGCCTGTCGAGCTTATCTAGAAACTTCTTATTCAAAAAAAAAAATAACACCTTAAGTAGTAAAATAAGGAAAGGCAAAAATACAAGTCAGCTAAGAGGTGAATATTGTAAAGTTTAGCTTTAAGCTGACACTAACTAGTTTTAAACAGTTTGCCAAGTGCAAAACTAATTATTTTGCAGCAGCTCGCAGTTTGATCAAACTGGGAACAATAGCTTGGCAACACAAAATGTTGCAAAAGATGTGCTATGTGCTCTAACAAAAGCCGATTAGAGCATTGATATATCAGAAGTGACTGATGAAAAAGAAAACCCAGCAAAGTCAAGAGCCAATCCTCTTTTCCTTTTTTTTCTTCCTCATTTTTGAACTCTTTTTTTTTTGTTACCCACTCGATTACAATGAGTTTTAGTAACTGGGGAGAGAGCGCGTACGCTGGGGAACAAGCGCCTACACAACTATTATCTACCTGCCCCAAAGAGTGGCAGAGAACCCGCAACCTATCACAACATTCGCAAAGTAACTTCATGTATGACCTGACAGTTACAAACTGTTGTAGGTCAGTAGATAGGACCCGAAGTCAGGAGCTTAACGGGATATTTTCTGTCGGCGTTGACGAGAGAAACTGTAAACGCGAGAGCTAAAGAGAACGAGAGAGAGAGAGAGAGAGAGAGAGAGCAACTGGGAGAGAGAGGCTAAAAAGAAGCTTTTTCGAACTTTGCTTTCGACTCATTTCAACGAAAGGATATTTGTCCCAAAAGGAAATGTTTAAGGGGAAATTTTAACAGTTAACGCACGTAAAAGTGGATAATCCTGATTAAGGGTATTAAGAGCATCATGTTTAGAAATTATCTTGAGATATATAATATTGAAATGATATTATATATAAATTGTTATTACATTATCTTCAAGGTAATTTAATAAAATATATAAGACTTATGAATAATTCATGGATTCATGCAAAAATATTGAAAAGAAACTTAATATTTAATCTATAATTAAAAAATGTAATATATTTATTTTAAATACGACTATTCAAATCGCAGAAAAGCCTCTAATTTATGGTTAGAAATGTAATGCAAAAATTAGTAGATAAGATTGAAGAGTAAGGCTTGTATTTTAAATGCCAACTTAATATTCCAAATAAAATAAAAACCATTCCACATGCTGTTGCTTTGTGGAGACGTAGTTTTACATTAATTTGCTTATGCATGCCTCCTATGACTATGTGCCCCTAAAAGCGCTAATATTTACATCAATTTGATTAAAAGCATTTTAATGGCTCAAGATTGGGGCGCGGCTCAGGTAAATGTGCAGCACACGCTCGCTGCACTAGGGCCCCAGGCTGCCACTGGCTGCCCCCGGTCTCTGGGTCGGAAGTGTAGCGTGCAAGGCGGATGTAGACAACCCACCAAAAGCCGCCAACCCGCCCATGTAACGCATGTGTTTGCATGCAAGACACCCGGCCAAAAGAGGAGGCAAACTGGCTAGCAAAGCCGACGAAAGAAAAGTGTAGATTGGGTAGACTGGCTGAGGAGCAATGCATGTCTCTTCTTCGTTTTTCAGCAATTTCAGCAGAAAACTCACACAGTGAAAAGGCGAAAAGTTCAACAGCAGCCGGTGAGCAATTTTTACCTGACTGCAAGAAAGTTTTCATTTGATTTCTGGCACTGTATGTATGTGTATGTTTCCATGTTTGACTTGTGTGCGGTGGCACAAAACATTTTTCTGGTCTTTTGGATTCTGGGGATCTGGTCTGCTGCAGGTCTGTTAAGTTCTATGGCAGCTGCGGGCGCTTTCATTCTGCCCACGCTCTGCTTATCGCCGGGCAACTTGTAATGTTCGAACTGCTTCATGGATTACTTGCGGATTTGTCCTTGTCCGTTGGCCAGTTACGAATTTAAGCTGCACTGTGGCTAACATTACACACAGCGGAAAACACACCCCTCACAAGACCTCAACTCAATCCACCGTTTGCAGTTACGCCCACTTTACTTGTTTTTCACGCTAAGCGGCCAAGTTTGGACCATCAAGAAAACTTCAACTGCAGTGCAAGTCAAATTTTTGACCAGAACAGCGTCAAACTTTTCCACTGACGTTTTGCACTTTTGCATATTTCACCACTGAAGCAGCTATAAAGGAAAACTAACAAAAACTCTTTATGAAATCATCTTAGCAGACTGTCGAATACTCTTTTTAATATAATAACCAAGGCTATTACCTATATTCGATCATATTTAAAAATAAGTTGTGGGATCAGCTAAGCAGTTAAAATCGTGCCTAAGATTCGTAATTATATTTTTGTAAATCTAAAATCACTAAAAACATGGCAAATATTGTATATCCTCATGTAGAGTATAAATATTTTCTTGTACCTTGACTGTTTCCCGGCATCGTTTATCAGAAGGTTTTTCCCCATTGTTGCCTCCTTCTCGCTACTTTGCATCTTTCTTTTAAACACTTACTTAAGTACAAATTTATGTTGTTTTTGTGCCACAGTCGCTTGCCCTTTTCCCGTCTAACCCTCGTCTCTCACTCTCGTTTCCCTTCTGCCCTTTTTGGGTTCGAAGTTGTGAAGCGATTGGCGCAAAATTCTACGTTTGATATGTTCTCGACAAGCGCCAAGCATCGAGCATAGCCAAGACATTACTTGATGCACCCGCTGCACACACACACACACACATACTCACACAGACAGACCTACGTTCAGATGTATCTATGTATGTAAAGACGACTTGGCAAAAGTTGAAGTTTTGCTTTAACAAGATAACACGCACCAGCATGAAAAACTGTGGCCAAAACTTTTTTACACGGCAGCTGTGTGAGAAGAAAAAACAAGAATACAAATTTCAAAATAAAACGAATGAAAATACCAGCAAAAGCAGGCGCTAATAAGAGGCATCTAAATCATTTGCTTTTTTCCATAGGTACTTTTCGTGTAAGATTTCGCTTGGAATTTCAAATCTATGATCGTCAGATGAATAGGCGAAAATATTCCTATTCCTACAGTATTTTAAAAGAAACAATGAGAACTCGTTAAAAATTATACGGACTGCAGCAAAAACCAAATCAAAATTTGTAATCTTACATGAATATGTTATATATATATATATATAACTGTAATTATTTACTCAATATATTTAGGATTATTGAAATAAATAGAGAGACTTGTGTAAGGAAAACGGCTTCGTCAATGTATCTGGTTATTTATATTTCCAAATTGGTTTTATAAATCAACATTTTCAGTGATAAAATATAAAAATATTAGAAAACAAATTGCCATTTCATGTTAATCAATTCGTCAATTGTAAGTCTCGTTTGTTTGATTTTAAAAATATTAAGATAGAATTATATGCTAAGCCAAATTTTATCGAATCTCACAAACACTAAAGCTCAAAAATTCAATTGACCAAAATTTTATATTAAACGAATCCTCAATTCGAAGTACTGTTTGTATGTCAAAAACTCTAAAAAAAAAAAGCATAATCAAAATTGATGTTAGTACTGTATCACGTACTGTCACGTAGTTTGTAGTTTTCCACGCACAAGTGTACTTCAAATATTAACAAAACTCGATCTGAAGTCATTGAAACAAGCCTCAAAAATTGCCGAGACTCTATGTTAACGGACGGACAACAACTAAAATTGTACAATAACAATGCAAAACCTCGCCAAAAAAAGAATCAGAGAACTTTGCGCAAAAAGCACTCCAAATATTGTTGATTATGGCGGCACACTCACACACACACTCGCACACGCACCCACACAGATGCACAACAACTCAATGAAGGAATGCAACGCTGTCATATGGACTAAAGCAAAGCCTGTCCCATGCCTCTAACAAAAAAGAGCAAAAATAAAAAAAAAAACAGACGATCTGAAAGCAGTGAAAAACAGTTTTTGGTCGCCATTTTTTTTGTGAATATTTCGCGCGGAGCATGCTTTTTTTTTTTGTTGTTGTGGTGTTTAGTTTTGGGTCATTGCGCATTGTTATTGTTTCGCAGTCATAGACTGCATATTTGTTTTTTAGGTTGCCTGCCGCCACCCCACTCCCCCACACGTACAGCGCCTCTCGCACAACACCAGCTCACCAGCCTAACGGGCAAAAATCCCCCGTTATCCAAAAACTTTGGCAGCAGCATGTTGTTGGCTTTTCTAAGTGACCAGACGATTTGAGTAGTTCGGGTCTTTAAAAAATGTAGAGTTATTTGGTGGCTGTGTTTGCCATTTCAATTTTATAATAAGATTTATTTACCCATATTACTGTTTACTTTAGCACTGACTCCACCAGTTGAAAAAGAGAGAGAGAGAGAGAGAGAGAGAGAGAGAGAGAGAGAGAGAGAGAGAGAGAGAGAGAGAGAGAGAGAGAGAGAGAGAGAGAGCGCTGCTAACACTGGATGCTGCAGCTCAAACTGCACTTAACAAAATATGGATATAGTTACATAGCCTAACATACATATGTACATACAGTCATACATAAGACTAACAATAAGCTATTTATTATATTATGTTATCAACTCATAATCAATTAAAGTTCTTTGCTGCTGCTGCCATCAGTGACTATGCACTGATTTACACGAAGTATATATATATATATATATCTATTTTATTGTGCTGAGCTTAAGACATATCAGTTAATCAATGAATCTATTAGCGAGGCTTTTTAAATCGAACATTTTACTCACGAAACATAGTTCTTGAAATGTATCTTTGCAGATGTTGGACGTCTACTTGGACACAGAAATCTAAAACGTAGCCATTGATTTTGAAGAGGCTTTTGATTCGACTCAACTTCAAATTTTTGTTTCTTCAAAAACTAAAACATAACATTGTTATTAAAAATTGATTTGTTAAGAAATCAAAAATAAATATCTTTAAGATTCCCACTGTTTACATGTCTAAAGATTTAAGGGAAAGTCCAGCTTGAAAAAAACATAACTTTAAGAACCATGCATGTGGCTGAATTTTGAATATGATTAACTTTAATTTGAGAAAATATTTTTGAGTATTGCTGCCAGTGGAGCAATATTTGCTAATGCCTCTGTCACTAGATCGGCGCCTTCAAATGCTCAGCGTTCTTGTCCAAATAGTTTTCATATCGAATCCGTTCTTCCCTTAGCACAGTCATAACGAGCTTAGCATCATCCTCCAATATCGCCTTCAAAATTGTACAAAACAACGATGATAATCATAACCGACATTTCAAAGCAATTGGCAACTTACCTCAGAATTTGTTCCGCGCTCAAACTGATTCTTGACAATTTCCAAAATGGGATTCAACAAATCATAATCCGAAACTTCCATATCATCCTCCTGCAGTCGATTCGTTGAATCCTCCGAACAAGTTGCACTCAACACATTAACATCTGATGTTGTTGGCTGGTCCAACCCACGTTCATTCGATTGGATATTAACATTATTGATGGGGCGCCCATCACTGCCGACCTCACGATCGCAAAATGCACAGCACCCAAAAATATTGACCCGCCTTGCCATAATTAATATTTATATATATTTTACAAAAGCTACTCTAGATATGACTATGTAAGATATTCAACACAGTCGCCTACTGAGAAATTTTAGAAATTGAGTAATAAGATTTAATTATTCTCTTTGATTTACTAAACACAGTTTTCAATGATCGCTGTAATTTCAGGTTTAGAAAAAAATACATAGTTTCTGTTAGCTTCTTATGTATGGATTTCAATATTTTAATCAGTATTTTAATAGAACTTCCTTGGCATGCGGCAACATTTTATCATATTCTATATAAATTTTCATTTTCATTGTTTAATTTTATTTATTTTTGGTCAGAACACGAAAAAAAAGTTGTTAGACAATTTCGATAGTTAATATAATAAATTCACGTTTGACTTAACTATTTTAATTTTAATTTTTTTTTTTAAACCCAAATTCAAGTTTATTTTATTTACTTATAAGAATTTTTTCCCCCTTTAACTTGTGAATTTAATTTATTTAAATTTTTACTTTAAATCGAATAATAAAAAAAAAAATAAAATAAAATAAAAAAAAAATAAATATCTCGGAACTAACTTTACCACATTTTAAACATTAAAAAAGATTTAAGAAATTAAACTTTTTGCTTAACATTTACTTGGTTTTTAAACTCATTTTGCGACCACTAAAATCTTTTGCAAAATAATTAAAGAATAGATTAAGTTGAATTTTGAACAAACTGCAACATATTTGCTAGGGGATCGTTAGACAATTATTAAACAATATTATTTTAATATTCTTTACAAGTACTACAAATTTGGAAAATATATTTTCTGAAGATCTTCTATTTATTTATTACTTTTGTTAATTTTGTTACCTATAATATTCAACTACTAATTTTTTTTTGTGAAAGATAATGTGACTTTTATCAAAAAATAAAAATAAAAACTACATTTTTAGGACATTAATGTTTTGGCTTCTTATGAATTTATATCTTCCCAGTCTGACGTTTGTTTTTTTTTTTTTCAAATAACAGTAATGCCTGTCAGCATTTTGGGTTACTGTTTTCTTTTGAGTATAGAGTAGATTCTTAAATTGTTTAGTTTTGCATTGGAAAATTGTTTGGTTTACTTTGAACTGCCAAATGAACAAACTCATTGCCTTAAGACTTTAGCCGCTAATCAGCAGTGCTGAGTAGCTGACAAATAAAAAGTATGCAGCACTCCAGGGCATTAGTTTTGGAGTCTAATTAAAGATGAAGTTTAAAAGCTTTTCAGTTGCTGTAGCTCAATGTAAACTTTGCTAACAACAAACTTGCATTTTAATGACTTTTAAGTTTTGATTCAATTTAACGCTCACCTGAAAGTAATCCTCAGCATTTTAGCAGTTCAGCGATATCCGCATCTAGTTATTTCTGTATAGTCCGATTTTAGTTTAGCCAGAAAAGGGCATTTGCATTAAAAGCAAGCACCAAAGTTACGAGAAAGTTTTATGCGCAGTTAACAATAACATTACTTAACCGAACGAAATTATCAACAACATGTCAAACTGCCAAAAACTATGCGATGAATTAAAGTCCACTGGAAATTTTGACTAATGTTTCGAGACGTGAAGGTAAATTAAATCAGTATATCGGAATGCGTTTTTTATTGAATACCATGTTCATAATGGAATACGTAATTAACTAGATTCTTAATAAATATTTTAATTTAATATTAACAAATTTCTATGATACCTTTTCATTTCTTAATTTTTTAACTTGAGTTTAGAGTTTATTTCTCCTTCTTTTTCTAGTTTGGCATTGGGGCACGCGAAAAATTCATTACATTATAATTTAAATTTTCTAACAGTTCCGTCTTTGACTGAGTATTTAAATGTGTTTAAAAAAATAATATTGCTTCTTATATTTGTATCGTAATTTTAAATCTTCACAATCGTCTTAATTTATTTTACATTATTCTCAAGCCTTTTCTTTCAAATACTCAAACTCTCAAAAATAATAATGCGAATTTCAAACAGCTCGTTTAAATTAGTCACACAAATTTTGCATACCATGAGCTTCAGCGTATTTTGTGTTCATACCCCTGGCTGTCTGTGGATCTAATTAAATGCTCCCACATTCCACACCCACAAACACACACACACTCACACACACGCCCCTAATGTAGACAATAATATGCAGAGAAATCATCTTTCTCGTTCTACGCCACTTGCTGCGTCGCTCAATCCCTTTTCGCTTAATCAGCCAGCCTGCCAGCCAGGTTACCAGGCAGAGGTACAAGCAATCAAGCGACATCAAGCCCCAACACCCACCCCTATCCAAAGTCAAGGCAACATACCCTGGGCAACCCTTAGCCGCTAATAAAAATGCCGAAAGCAGAGGGCGCAAAAATTTGAAACCACAGCGGTGCAGACGAGCAAACAGAAGTTGATTGCTTAATAATATTTTGTGATGATGTGAATTTACTTTTATTTCTCATTTGGGAAGGAACCACCCACTCTACTAGTCAACCCCACAAACACAAACACATACACATACACATGCACGCACACACATAGACACACACACACGCATCCAACACCAACTCAGTCATTGGCTTTTTTACAAAGTCAGCCCACTCAACCCGAAAGCAGGTGACATTTTTTGTTCACCCTATGCTACAATAAGTAAATTGGGTATATTTAAGCTTTAAAAATCTAGAGTTGGATCATAAAAACTTCATGGGGATTTCAATTGATGGATTAAATGTTGATTAGTCAGCTGTCAGAGTTGAAGGTTGAGCTAATGTAAATAAATTGCATTCAATTTAAATAAATATAATAATAATAGTTTTTTGTACTCTATAAAAACATCAATGAGCACGAGGTATCTCTGAGTCGATCACTAACTGGTCGTTGATTTTTTTTTTTGCATGCTGTTTGCATTATCAGCAAGGCTCGAAAGAGAAATTTGAATTGTGCGAAGCTGTGGCGCCAAAACATGTGTAAATATTCATAAGTGTGTGTGTGTGTGTGTGTGTTTGTGTGTGTGTGGTTGTGCGTGAAGGTGTGTGTCGCTTTGTTTACTTGCAGCTCGCTTTGCATGTTTATTTGGCGATGTTGCTGTTGCCACTGCTTTTGGCGTTTTCGTTTTGTTTTGTTTGCCCCAGCGATAAAAATGTAAATTTATGAAGTTTTAATCAATTTGGGGAATTCGCTGCACACAATTTCCATCCCAGTCTTCGCTTTGTTTTGCAGTTGGCTACCCGAATTCAAATACACAAACATACATAGAAATAAATGCGAACTTTTATACATATATTTTTCTCTTGCGAAGCATTTAAAACATATTCCATTTTTTTTTTTTTTTTTTTTCTTAGTTCGTCTGAAGCGCATTTTTCATTTGGATTTGTAATGTGGCAGCGCCGTGTAACGTGTCGCCCAATAAAGACCCTAATAAAATTTGAATTTAGTGTTATTTGTCACCAGAGGCCACAGGGGGGAAGAGCGGGCACATATCTCAGTATATACATATGCACATACATATTTATCTTATTTAGTTTTTTTGTTGTGCAAATTGTATTTTATACTGGCTACTTGATGTGCTCTTAAGTTGCCACGCAAAAAAAGTTTCCGTATAAATTGTGCAGTCAGGGGAAAAGTTGCCTATTTTCGTATCTATTTAAGTTTATATACTACTAATTCCTATGAGCCCAGTGGACTTGAAATAAGTTATAATACACTTAGCAAGGGGAGTTTTGAGATCATGACGTATATAAAGTTTGCCTCTTATGGACCTTATTTTTCATATTTCTTAAAGCCTGATCTTAATGTTTATATTTTTAAGCATACAAAATTCCCTAGCTATAGTTTATATCTACTTCATATTAGTGTTTATTTGTGTGTATTTATATTAATATATTTGTTTTTTATTTGCAATTTGAGTTTTTAAATAGCTCGATTCTAAAGATTTATATGCAATCGTATTTCCTTACTACGGTATTAATTATTCTGAATTGAAGTACAACACATTTGTCATTATACTTAGCCCGCCAGTTGCCCTGATTTATCCCACCTGCATAATATTTAATTGAACTAATTGACACATCACATCAAGCACATAAACATTTGCCCATCCCACCACACAGACTTTATTTATCATTTAATTAACATAAGCCAAAAACAAAAATACAAGAAACAACAAACAGAAATAAATACGACAGGCCCCTAAACAAATTGATTGTTTATTGTGCTTACTTCAACACACATTCGCACATTTACACACACACACACGCACACACTCACACACACTATCACAGATTTACGACTGTTCAACAGCAGCAGCTTGCGGCCCATGCGGCGTTTGAGATATGCGAGGCAAACAAACACACACACACACACACACACACAAACATACACACACAAGCACAGAGAGAAAGAGAGTGGGAAAGAGACAGGAACCACAAAGGTTATGAAACATGACCGCAGGCCAGGGCAAATTATGGCCGCACAAACTGTGACAACTGCGTAACGGTAATTTCGCAATGTCCAGTTGCAGATTCCACACAATGCGAACATTTCGCAGCCGCTGCCGTTGCTGTTGCCGTTGCCGTTGCCGTTGCCGTTGCCTTTTTATATTTATGTGCTAAAGGTTTGCAGCAGTGGAAAGGGGGAACAGCAGCGGGGACTTAGTGTTGTTTGGCCAAAACACAGCATAAAACTACATTACTCAGAGCATAATTTTAATGTGCACCACAGGCAGTCGGCAACTAAACAAAAGGCATAAAACAACAACGAAATCGTTTCCAACAACTATACGAATGTTTACTACACTACAATTTAAAACCATCGTTTCAACTCCAGAGTATTTTACATTCCTTAAATAATAATATTTTTATTTTTATCGATAATTGTTGTTGTAGTATAATAATTTTTCTATTTATATATGTATATAAACTTGTATAGGTTATACAAATTTGATTTATTAGCGATCAAAGATATGACAACTAATAGTAATCTAAAAAAGATGAATAATCTATAAACATTTAATACTGATTATTTCATAAATCTTTAAAAAAAATTAAAGTTTTCAAAGAAACAAGTTCTTAATAGAAAAAGGATTTTAGCCGTTATTAACACCATGCAGTTTTTTTCCAAGGTTTGTTAATACTTGTAAAAGTTGTTATGGACGAGAAGAAGCGTCTGCCGAATGTGCAAGTGAGAGAGCAAGAGTATTTTAAGAGCGCGATGTTGTCACTGTTTAGTTAGTGGCTGTTAGTTAGTAGCTGTAATTTATGTTGCCATTAGCGAGAGCCAAACGCACTTAGTTTGACAAACAGACTAGACTAGCATAGAAGAGCGCTAGGCCGACAGGGAGAGCCGTAGAGTGTTACTTGTGTCGATTTATGCGTACAAACTAAAACACACTGGCAACATAAATAACGCACAGAGCCCAAAAATAGTATGCAACTGGTTTTCATATTCAAGAGCTGACTGAAGCTGTCGACGCACTCCTCACATCTCATTATCAGGCATCATTTAAGCTCTCAGGCAGGACTCTCGACACAGATAAGCCCAGCGCGGGGCATGTTTTATCGGCGTTTGTTTTACTTCCGACAGCGGAACCAGAAACGGAAATTTCTCATTTCACTACATTTCCGCCCGCACACACAAACACCGAGAGAAACATGCAGCTCATATGCATAACATGCTACAGAGGGGGGGGAAAGCGTCTCGAAATGAAAAATAAAGAAAGAATTGTGTGGCCTGGAATCAAAAGGCAATGGCAACATTCATTCTATCAAATATGTGAATAATGGGGCAATAAAAGAGATAAACAACTAAAAAAAAAAAAAACAAAAACAAAAGGAAACATGCATAACAGCTACTATAACAAGAACTACAGTAAGGGAAGGGAAGGGGAGTGGCAGCTAAGAACAGCAAATCGCACAAATGTTAAAAACAGCCGCAGGGCATAATTTTACCAGCTTTTTGCTTTCTTTTTTAGCCTGGAATTTCACAGGACACTCTGGAACTGTGTGAACAGTTGACATCAGTTTTTTGTCCTATGGTATTGTTGCCCTTTGTTGTTGTTTCCATTTGTTTCTGTTATCTGAGATTTGTTGCTGCGTGTGTTGGTTTTTTTTTTTAAATCGCTTTTGAAATTCGAAGTGAGCAAATCCACTTTGATATTAAGCAAACCTAAACGTATTTCACATAGGATAATATATATAACAAAATATTAATTGAAATCGGTAATCATTAAGTTTCTAATTAAATTCGACGTAACAATTAAGAACAAGATGAGAAAATGAGAGCTGAAGAAAAACATGATGTGGGTTTTGATTCGAGAATTTTCCATTGTTTTAATTTTAGTCTCAGATGAAGGTCGACTATTCGAAAACGAATGATAATTACGCAATTTGTTCTAAAATCAAGTATGTTTTATTGGTTTTATGTTTTACGAATCTCTTCGCATTTGTCGACATTGGTCACCTGTTCAACACTTTTATTTTGGCTCGCTCTAATTTGTTGGCAAGCGAATTGCCACTTGAGTGAATTTCTCACAAAAAAGAAATTCAATTTGCATTTTCTGACAGCCGTAAGAAAAAAAATGAAAAACAAATCAGAAAAAGTCGAACAAACTCAAAAGAAAAATGCGCTTGTCGCTAATTACGAAAATTTATTGAAATCAAAAGTGTCGCCTTCGGAGTGAACGGAGGCAAGAGCGGGGGGTAAAAAATCGGCTTTGTCGCTCCAGCTAGCGGCGGGTCTCGGGTTCTACTTATTGACACTTGACCAAACGACCAGCGGCCAAAATGCTAATTTCTATTAAAACTTTACGGCAATTTTTGTTGAAAAGAATTTTTTCTTCCTTTTTTTGGTGCAGCATTTTGGTCATATCGTTTGAACCCGTGACAAAGTAATGAAAGTGCTGGGAGAAGAAAGTTTTCGATTTCAGCGCTTACAAATTGGCATTAATTAATTTTCAATGTTTTTTTACGTAAGAGTTTTGAGAAAAGCTTGCCAATGGGCTTGCAATTTTTTATTTTATTTTTTTTTTTCTATTTTTGTCTTTCGTAAATGAAAAATGTTTAGCAATTTGTACAAGGCGAGAAAAAAATGCTGTAAATATAATTTTGTAATATACTGCATAAGGCAGTTTAATACTAATTTTTAATTATGCAATTTCGGTTTCTTAAAGGTTCACACAACCCATTTGCGATCCAATTAAAAACTAAGTAAAACTCAATTAGCCAACTTGCAGCTAAAATTTGTCTGGCACAATGCCAAAAAAAAAACAGGACTGAAAAACAAGAGATATAACAAGTACACCGCAATTTGCATACTTTTTCAATTAAGCGCAGATATAACCTGCCCTTAAATAAAAAAAAAGAGTTAAAAGCTGAACCACTGCTCACCGAAATTATATGTATATAATTCTCATTTCATTTTTTCGAGCGTGCCAAATATAAACTTTCATTTCGGAGCCGCTCATCAAGTATCCCTACCTGAGCCATATAAATAATTCCCTTTCATTACAAAAAAATTTTGTTTTTATAAAATTTTGCGCGTGCTCATTTTTTAGACTCTTTTTTTTTTTGTATCTTTCCATATAATACGCGCAAGCCGAGCGGCCTTGTGCCTAATATGAATTTTATGCGAAGGGCTTGAGCTGAGCAAAGGGTTTGAAATTTGCACCGCGGCTTTGCTCATAATTCCTTTTTACCTTTGCTTTTTTTGCGTGATATTAAAAAATTTTAATGTGGTTATAATGTGTGGGCCAAGAGCACGAATCGTGAATATAAATATACGAGATATCAAAATTTCTTGAATAACACTTAAAGGATTTGAAATACGGATGCTCAGTAAATATATAGCATTAAGATACTAAATATTTAAAAATTCAGCTTATTCTATTCAGCAGAAACATTTGCCAACTTCAAGCATGCTATTTCTTAAATTTACAAGTTTTTTTGCTATCAAGTAGATTAAGAGTATAATATAGAAAATAAAATGAATATATGAAATACTAAGAAATAAATAAATATATTATTTTACCATTTCAAATATTTAAAAAAATATATAAAATAAATATAGTCAAGAATTATAATTTTCTTTGTATTAAGGAAATCATATATACGACATCAAATATTTTTTAAATATTTAGAAACATGTGTTTTGAAATTTCGAGACGGCAAATAACTAGAGGACAAAGGAATTAACTAATGGAGTATTTTACAATCGATGTCCTAACAAATGGAGAAGTTATGTCTTTTTTTTTTATTACTTGCACAAAATATAAAAACTTTTCTATATAGTTGTGGAAAAAAGTGTCCAGTCGGAAAGACGTGTGTGAAAAGTTACGCCAAAGCTATAAACTTGTTTTACGCAGTGCTATCTATTCCCTTCTACTCGCTTTCTTCGTTGCTGGTCAACTAAGGAAAACAAATGTCGAAGTGACAAAGCGCGAAAAGAGTTGCGGAGCGTGGAAAACTAAGACAAATGATATGATAATAGAATGAGTATTAATTCTGCTTAAAGCCGATGGAGGGAGGAAGTGCACTACCTAAAATGTTATACCGTAAAAAAGTTAGTTTTATTATGATATATATAAAGTACTTGTTGCGCTCTCTAATTGCTATTAGCGACATTTTGTTCGACTTTCGGTTAGCCAAATAATATCAGTCAGAGTCATTAATCAGCGGCTGAGAATATTTAGGCTGAATGAATGCCTACACAAGTCAACATAATTTCGGGGCATAAAGATAGAATTGAATTTGCCTCTGCAGCGTAGACAATGGCAACGCCAAACTGATAAGTAGCAATCATTTCGAGCTGTGGAATTCGCCGCATACACAAAACACAACTATAAATAATAAGCGATTGTATTGTATTTCATTTGAAAGGACGACCCAGTTTCCACTTGGAGTCAACACCAGCACACCAAGCATCAATAAGCGAAAGCCTCCCCAATTCTTTGTTTAGTCTCAACCTCTTTGCACTGGGAACAAAGGATTCCAGGCTCTTCACAGATCTCGGCATGTTTAAGCACGTGTACTAGTGTCCAAGTTTATTGATGAGCTCAGACATTGTTCAATGACGACAATGCTGAAGTGACTAAATGACTTTTCCAACTGGGCATATTTGTATTTACGTATTTAAAGACGACTACAAAATTCATGAACTACAGATTTTAGTTAAAACTTATAGCCTTTTACAGATCTGAACACTTTTAAGATTTTGCATTGTTTTCTTTAAAACATATTTCATATTGTGAAAGTGTTTTTTTTTTCTCTACATATTTTTTTCTGATAATTTCCCTTGAAGTTCTTTTTTCCCACCCTTTATAAAGTACGTTTTAAGTTTTTTCTGTAATCCAGAACCTACATAGCCATAACTTATTACAATATATAAATATATATGTATATTTTCTATGCCATTTCCTAGTAGTATGTCGCAATGCCCAAGCAAAAAGATTCACATATTTTGCGCACATAAATTTCGAACACCAAAAGCGGAAAATATACTATTTTTACACATTTTTTTTTCATTTTCAATGCAATGCAATGTTGTTTTTTTATGGCGCTCTATAACGGTCCTTGGGCATTATGTATTTCCAACATGCTAATGCCAAGCCACTAAAACACACATTTCGCTGCCATTGCAAGAACAACAAACAACAGAATTGTGAAGCCAAAGAGGCAAAAATCGCCAGCAAATTGAAAAGCACGCTAAGGGCTCGCAAGTTTTTCAAATAAATCTGAAACAGCTGGCACACAGAATGGTAACACATACCCACTAAAAAAAAAAGAGCTTCAAGACATTGAAAGAATGCGCGCAAAGGTATAAAAATGGTTACCATGAAATGCCTGAAAATAGCCACAAGCAAAGTTTAAGCAAATCCAGGGATTTTCAGAAAGTTATGAAATCCCAACAGAATCGTTTTTATGAAAATTTACGATTTTTTGACTAACAAGCTTGAGCGCATATCAAATTGTAGACATTTAACAACAATCTGTCCCATATACATTTTCGTATTAAGAAAGCCAAATTCTAAATGTTAAATGACAATCCTTTGAGTACGTCACAAATAGAAAGAAATGAAAATGATTGTTTTCTGTTTAGTGACTTCTGATAATGTGTTTTTTTATTTTTGCACCCTGTTATATTAGTTATTTACAATTAATATAAATAAATATAGAAAAATTAAGTTAGGTTCCGTATTTCTCGCCTTCTTTCGTTTACAATTTAAACAGAAACTCATTTCAACAAGAAAAAAATGTACTGCTCACTGAAAATATTATGAAATCACGTTTTTCTCAATTTTACCCTTTTGGATGTTTTAATATTAATGTATTTATTCATATTGTGACTGGTAGCAAAGCACTTAATTCTATTTTTTAGACAATATACATATAATTAATTTATAAAATTAAAAATTTGTTCCATTTGATGTCACCGGTTATTGACTTGACTTTATTTAGTTGTTCAATAAATGTTAAACTATGACAAATATCACATTTTGTCGACCTTTTCACCTTCGGTATATATACACATACATATGTACATATATATATATATATATCCATCACACATTTCACACACTGACACTTTTCATCTTTTTAATAGCCAGAAGCTCATCAGTTTCAAGTGGCGGCACCCAAAGGGCTTTGCACCTTGCTGAGTTTTCAAGGAGTCTATCTGCTGCTTGGTTGGCAACCAACACACACAAATCCCTTCAATTATGCGCACATTACAAGCTAATAATATAAACTAAAGGATTACCCCTTGGCGCTATGAGCAAATAATACATATGAAATAGACGCCCGCCACTTGAACCAAAATGCCATCAAATTGCTACCAAGGCAAAAAAAAAAAAAAAAACTCTATAGAGTGTCCTCTGAGCTGTAGAGGCTTTAGGCCAAAGCTCACACATGTGTGTGCGTGTGGGTGTATGTGTGTGCTTAGGACTTTGCTTGTAATTCAATGCCTGTCATGGCCAAAAAAAAAAAAAACGAAACGAAAAAATAGCGAGAAATGAATTTAAGCGCATTTCAAATACGCACACAGCGCCTAAGAGCGCGCCCGCTTTACACGTTGTGCTTAACGCATTTATGTTGGAAACGTGATATAATAAAGAGAAACAGCAAAAAAAAACATATATATATATATATATATAGAGATATATATTTATTTACACAAAAAGAAAAATAGCAAGAAAAAATAACTAACCCACGTTTTTTTTTTCTTTTGCGTGGCAAATCCAAATTCAATACAACGGCCTCTTTTTGATATCAATATCAGCGCATCTTGTGGCGCAGAACCCTTTGCGAAAAAATATTACTCATACGTCGCATTGAGCCGCAGTCTCCCTTGAAAGGAAAATCAAGTCAAAAAATATGCTTTAGAATTTTCTTCGCACCCTCGGCATTCGCACACGAGGCGGCTGTAAATTGAATTGAAACTCGATGGCACTTAGCCCCAGGGCATGTCTGTCTGCCAGTCTGTCAGTCTGTCTGGCTGCCTGCCCGATGCTACTACTATAGGTCTTTGGGGCTTGCTGTCTATATTAAGGTCGGTCTCAGCCAGCGCTTCAGCTGAGCTGCCATCATCATCATCCCGGCGCATTAGGCGCGCATTTTCGAGTGCCTTTTCCAAGGATAAACGTAAATTTTATTAGTTTTTCTCTTCGGCGGCTGCCTCTTCTTTGCATTAGCGAAAATTAGTCAGGCAACAGCTACAACAACAACAGCAAATCGAAGGTTATTTGACGAGCCAATCGACTTCGAATTCAGACATACACAAACAAATACATACCAATATAAATATATACAGACATGGATATGCTTATATATATATATATGTATAAGCTCCTCTGAGCTGCTCTTTTTTATGAGTTTTCTATTTAAGGTTTAAAGTTGCTTATTCGATATATGAAAATAAAACCGAGGCACGCATTCTTATATATGTATTCATGTCCAGCAAATATTTCCATAAGATAATACCGTCATTATTGCCTTTTTATAACTTTATGAATTCGGCAGGAAACACTTAAATTTTAAAACTTGGCCAGCTTTTTGGTCGATAAAATTGGTACACGGACAGATATTTCCAACGGTTTTATTATGTTTAAAACAATTTTATTTTTAATTCCAGTGTACAAACATTTTATAATCACTAAATTTGTGGACGGTTTTTTTTTTTAATTCAATATCTGTTTATATTTTAAGGTATATGAATAATTAATATATATAAATAGTATTAATATTCCTGAAAATAGATAACGTATGGAATAAATGCAGAATTCAATTGCTTGGTGAACGGAAAGTTCTGCTTTCCCAACTCAATAAAAAAAACTCGCACACACATATAACAAAATTTTAATTTTCGCATTTTCAAATTTGCTCTGCCAGTAAAAGTGTTGACAGCCTCGCGTGAAAATGGCAGAAAAATGGCGCGACATTTAAATAGAATCTAAATTAACGTAATATAATTTGACATTTGCGCCATGTCAAATGAATGTGAAACTTTTCCTTTTTGTTTTATTGGATAAAAGCTATGGAGATTAATTTACTGAACTGCAATCAAGCATTTCATTGCTCTGCTTTATAATGAATTTGCCTAGCGACAACGAGTCGTTTTTATATTGGGGGTTGAGCTTGAGATTGGATTTCAAAATAAACGAGTAATAGATCTGACACTTATTGGACAGGCTGAGAAGGCCAAACAGTGGGTGCTATGCGATTGAGTAGCAAATGGATACTTGAGCTGAGTAGGGCGTCAATATGGGCAGAATAACATATAATGAAAATAACATTGAATATTATTATATTTGCAACACGATAAATAACAGCACAGAAATTGAATTTTTAAATTAATGCTTTTAGTTTCTTTGAATAATCTTTGTGTACAATTACAAAAATGTTTTTAAAAAATAAAATAAAATAATATAAAATTATTTATATACTTTTATTTTTACTTACTTTAATATTCTAGAAGTGAATAAGTTGGCTTAGAAAATATTTTTGAAACTTGTTTGAATTAAATAAAGAGAATAATTTTCAATATAAAACACAATGAATTTAAATGAAATTATATAGAATATAAAATAATATTTTAATTAAATGTAAATATAGCGAAATAATATTAAGCTTTCAACTATCTTTCCACGAAGATGCCAACACTTTGCACCCTATCTACTTAAAACGCTGAAGCCCTCACAGTCAATTCGATAACCATCTCAACGCATCTCACCCACCTGCACACACACATACACACTTTTAAACACAAACATCTATTCAAATGGCAAGAATTGTAGCATAGATTAGGGGAAAACTGTCTTGGTATTTGCGAAAAGAGAACAAGCGTTTGGCAAATACCAAATTTTGTCCAATGGCAACTTAGACTAAGCGCTCGCATTCGGCAAATTGGCGGACAGTTTTGTCAGTTGAAATTGTGCAATTTATTGCGTATACGCATCGTGCAACATTCCACAAATCCAGCAAACAGTGGTTACCTGACCAATTTGAATTTTGTGAGCCACCCTCCTTCAAATGCAAGCTGACAATTGGTTTAACATAAAATGGATTTTGGATTTGCTCAGCTTTATATTATTATATTCCGAATTGTTTTCTGTGCATCACGCTTAGGTTTATATAAGTCCCCATCAAACACGAGCTGCAAGTAAGCCAAAGTCTCAGCTCATCGGGTAAGGGAACTTTCATTTACTTTTCGCAACTTCAATTGATCTTTATTGTGGAACATATGCAACTTTGGGGCAACAACTACCCTTCAGCATAAACTTGCCATTATGAAGTACTTCATTTACCTGCCGCATTAGAGGGCTGCATTGAATCAAAGTTTTACCAGCTACAGTTATGGTTAATCTCAAGCAGGATAGCTTAAATAAAACGAATGTAATGAATCCTAACGGATTACAGACTTGCTCAACTTTTGCAAAGCCAGCTTAAGCTAAATAAAACACATGATAAAACATTAGAATATTAAAATATTATATAAAAACTTAATTCCGTCAATTCCAAAAAATCAAATTAAATCCAAATAAAACTAAAACCCCAAGCAAAATCATGTTTTTACAATGAGCCATCTTTAAATGCATATATTAATTAATTTGGAGCTAACCTAATGCGAGGGCTAAGGCTTATTTTAATCATATTGAAGAGCAAGCAACTCCCCACGGTATTCCTCAACGACCATCGAGCCTTATTATAGTTATCCGCACATTAATGAAATCTCTGAAGGCAGTAGTGTGTTTGTGTATCTTAGGCAAATTTATATGCCATAAGATGCATAGACGCATGTAGCATATGCGATAAGCAAATAACGACAGGCTCTGTATAATGGGGAGAGATAAAGAGCGTGGGAAGCAGTCCCAAGAATTGCCCCTTCGCAACTCTGCCACTTCGACTGACGCTGATTGATTTGAATAAACGCGCGCATATTTATCAAATTAGCCACAAGACCCTCAGAGAGTAAGTGAGACTGACAAACATACATATTGAGTTAATTTCGACAGTGGCGTAGCTGAATAACGTAAGCAGGAGCAACTATTATAGGAGCAAACTACTTAGCTTGGAGAACTTTAAAAATTAAGGGCAAAAAGAATATATATATATATACTATAATTATAAAATAAAATAAATTAAATACTTTCTGCTTTGCAAATCTAGTTCATGATTTAAGTCCCCTCCTCCTCCGAAGACTACGCCGTACAGTTCGGCTTGTGGTATTCAACCAATATATGTTTGCTTATATGTGGGTGTGTGTGTGTGTGTGTATGTATTTGTGCACATACAAAGTGTCATCAACTAATCAAGTGGCATTTGTTGGGGAAAGGGAAAGCAGGGCAGTGGGGAGAAGGGGGAAAATAGAAATGAAAATGAATCTCTTGTGGTCAGTGGAAACATAAATTTGCGCACAGAAGACCGAGTGAAAAGAAAATAAATAATAATAAATAGGCGCATCAAATTGATAAAATACGAAAAGACATTGCGTTGATTTTGATTTAAATGCTGAAAGCTCATAAATCAATACAACCAAATGAATAAATATTACAATGGCTGGCAAATAATAATAAATAATATCGCGTGGCAAGTTTTTGCAGTTTTTCAACACTGTCCATTAGCGGCACATAAATAAAAGGCTAGCCAACTGGCAGGCTGGCAGTCAGGCAGCCAGGCAAGCAGGCAGGCAGGCAGTCAGCGAAGCGAACAATGGAAACCATTAAAATACTTTGTTTAGCCAAGAAAATAATAATAATAATCATAATAATATTCATAAAATGGGTTAAGCTGAGCTGCTACCCGAACTGACACAATTTTAATATGTATTTACGTAACAGCTTTTTATGCATTTTCTTAGATTTTACAGCCGTCAGCTGCCAGAGCCGTCGTTTTTTTTTTTTTATTATTAAAAACTTAGCGAAATATTAAACACGCACCAAGGGTTAACATCTCGCTGGAGTTTGAAAGATGGCTCATAATTCTGTATAATTTCGTTATTTGTATATTCCATCTTTTTTCTTCATTTTTCGTTGACCAGCCACAAAGGGCAGGCGAACAATAAAACGAGTGGCCCAAAAGGGCAGAGTGGCAGTTAGGGGACTCGTAATATATTTTCATTAAATTAAATACAATTTTATGGTCTTTTGGGAGCTACAGTAGTTAAGGAAATATGCAAATAATTAAATGAGTTTGCAAATAATTTTCATATTTTTACTAACTTCAAAAAGTTAGTCAAAGATATTAATGACCGTTGATACGGAAGAAATTGTTCGCGTAACTCACTACAAATCTGCTAAAGAAAGTCTAACATACTGCAAATATTGGTCCGTTTTCATATAAGAAAACAACAACATACAAAATCTTATAACCAGCAGCTTTTCTTCACTTCATATATTTATGTTGTTTTTTGTTTGGTCATCTAAGCAAAAAACTGATGAAATTTATGGCACACAAACTTTTTTTGGTATACCATTAGCCAACAGTGAATGCGTGAACAGCACTTTGCACTTTGCAGCAATAACAATAACAATGCGAATTAAACAAAATAATAGCAAAGGGCAAAACAAATTACAGAAAGGCATCATGTTAAGTTGAACGAGACATAGAGATAGAAAGAGAGAAAGTGAGCGAGACAAAAAAAGAAAGACGGTCTTCTAAACGGGGTCACTCGGCGTATACGCAATGCCAATAAAAGCGTAAATAATAGCCACACACACACACACATACAGAGCAAACGCATAGCCGACAAGAAACCAGACCAAATTCCAAAAATGCCTTTTATTGAAATTTATGACGCAACTTTCAGTTGCAGCAGCAGTTATGAAATCACTGAAAAAGTCAGTTCCCATCACCCCAACAAGTGCTTTGCCCATTTCAATTAGTTTCAATTTGATAAAAATCCAAAAATTCAATTGGATTACAACATTGATTGTTGATTGTTTCACTTAAAAACTATTTGGTGTGCAATTGCTTACACGCTACCAAAATATATTTTGCAATTTTGCAATTGTACACAAATATATTATAACAATTGAATATTATGCATACGCCCCAGGGGAGCAGGCGTACATATGTTGACGCAAAAGCAAACCCTTTTTTGCTGGACAACAATATTTTATGGCTGGAGTGCTGCAATTGAATCGTTGATCTGGAGCTAGTGCAGACGATGGTGGTCCACATGCGATATCTATGACTGTGGCAACATCCGCAGCACATTTTGTCGCCAGCTGCGCTACCCATTGAAACGGAAATGAGAACTCAACGCAGCGGAAATTTAATAACGACCAGCAATTTAGCGACAAGTGGTGGGCTATACCGAACGACATATTTATGCGGCCATTTGACTGACCACAGTAACCAACCAACCAACACAATCAGACAGCCCACCTACCCCACTTCAATTGTTGTGTGTGTGTCTGCTCATTGACAAATGACCATTTCATATGTGAAATGGCAATTCAATTGATTTCTACGCCCAGCCGTCCACTGAACGCCCAACAGTTTGCAATTGAAATGAAAATAGTTCAAATATGTTGGTCCCGATGTGCTCCACAGCAATAATGAGAAGTATTTCATAAAGACCACCCTCACAGAGCAACAATCCTGCCGGCAACAATCCCACACATAAATTGTGTCTCTCAAAATAAAAATATACTGACAACAAATTGTCAATAACAATGGCAAAATGTTAAACGGCCAGCAAGCAGCAAACTGCACTGAAATTTATGGCTCGAACAGATCAAGCACTCATGTGTCATGGTCATATTAATAAATTTTATAGTTTCATTTCGAATTGCACAATTACTGACGGCTGATGCTGATGTGTATAGAGCATAGTGAGAGTATTGCAGGTTTCCAGTAGATAAGAGAATAAAGTCCAGAAGGAAGTATTCGGCATTAATAAATAACTTTTTTGTAAGGTTTACATACAGAAGTAACGTGGGTAGATGACGTAGATTTAACAAACAAACAACAAAAGAACACCTATCCTAGACTTGTAGAAGTTTGAAGACCAGAGTTCCCAGTATAAGTTTAATTATTAATTGAAAAACAAAATCCGACAGATTGTTTCCATTAAAGAAATGTCGATACTTGTCTTGATACATTTTCAAAGTCCAACAATTTTTTTAATTTTTCTTCTTATAAGCAAATTTAAATTATTATAATTATGAATATAATCTATTAATAATTATTGCTGTCCAACAGGTATGCAGACTACTAATTAATATTGATTTAATTATTCATAAAATCCCTTTGCAACTCACGAAACATTTAATGCGAACTAAACGAAAATTTATATGGAGTCTAAAAATTGGAATTTGGTTCGAGAAGATTTCCGTCATTAAAATTGATAGCACGTAGTTGCCAGTCTATAATTTCTGTGTTAAACAATATTTATTTTAACATGCTAGTGTTTATTAGTGGCATATGTATCTAAACTAATTAAAACATATTTTGCACAAAAATGTTTGGCACAAAAAATGGCAACAATTTACAAAAACCAGTAAACTAAAAAAATTTAAAAAACAAGTACCACACTCTGCTCTTGCCTTAAAAATAAATGCCTTTGCTTCCGAATAAGCCCACGCGTTTTTATCAGCTTACATAATTATGACTTTGCACACACAAAGACGATAAAAAAAAAAAAACAATATTCTATGAAATTAATTTTCCTAATCAACGGCAAGTGAAAAGTCACTCACTTGTCTTTTGTTTGCTTTTGCCGTCTAAAGCACACATGCCAAAAAATAAAGCACATTCCTAACCCGGACAGACACTCAACTAAACCTTATATTAAATGCCTGGCTCAATTATCTTCCTCTTGGCATTCTTCTCGGGAAGCAGCAGGCTGCTTTACACTGCTTCCAGCATCCTCGACCACCCTGATATGTGGCTCAGACAGAAGACGTCAGCAGCTGCGCCTGTCAAGATAACAAAGAGTTTTTGAGTTGAGTAAGCTGCCAGCTAGCATTTCCATTGTGCATTTCTTTTGCACAGATTTTGCAGCTAGATGTACATATATATGTATATATATATATATATATTAGCATTTCAATTAAGTTATGCAATTACGCAAAGTTATGAGCAAAAAAAAAAGGAATCAATTTGATATAATTTAAATTTGTTGAAGTAATTAAATTTGACACGAAACTCAAGTAAAAGGCGGGGAAAAGCAAAACTTGAAATTCATTTCACCAACGCTTAAGCCGAAAAGTAATTATCCATTATTTACTTTATTTTACACAAGCTCACAAGCTCACAACTCACAGCTCACACATGCAGACATTGCAGACTTGTACATGTACACGATTGCCAGAATCTATTCATTCTGTATTCAACTGTATTCACACCAGAAATTAGCATAACAAAAGGCAGCTGCGCAACCCAAACATTGCTAAGTCGATTCTTAATTTTCAATTAAAATCCAATTTGTGCACAAAAACGCCAAAAGAGTTGAGTTTTTTGCTGCCACTTTCCATCCGTTACCGAATCTTGCACACACTCCACTCCACACAAAACCGAACAACATTTATTTTTTTTTGTGCACAAATCCATTGTCAATCTCAATACGGACACGCAGCACTGTGCATGAAATGGTTCACTTTGAATTACTTGAATGGAGAGCATAGATCATTGTAGTTGCTCAAGCGAGCGAATTGAGGAATAAAAAAGTAATTTGATGAGAGCGAATGTGTAAATTTGAATGTAATGAAAGCATTGTATTAAAGGATGCGCTTTCCCTCCACATTGTAGTAATCAACAACCGTTTTTTAATTACGTTTTCAATTGAAATCTTCCGTAAGAGTTGGATTTTAAGTAATAAACTAATTAAACATAATAATTTAGTGTTTGCTTTTAAACACATATTTGAAGTGCCAGTATTTTTTTTTTCCTTACAGGGTAACGTATGACAAGTCATAAATATTTTATTTAATTATTTATATATATATATATTTTATATATATATATATTTTATATATATATTATATATATATATTTTATAAAACATCGAATAGTTGCCAAGTTTACAATTAGTGAAAGCTTTTGCAACTTGGGTTGAATTCAATTAACGATCAGCTATTATTTTGCGCTGAACTCTAAACGTATGCACTTGCTGCAATTGCGTATACTTCTGCCCGTAATAGCCATGGTGATCCAATCTTCTGGCCAGTGCCCCCAACTGCGGCTCCCGGGTGTAATACAAGGTTAGCAAAAAGTTGGACAAGCCGAGTTGAAACTGTTTATCCAGATCGTCGATGGAATCGCAGGTGTGCTGGCAATGGTCTTGGAGACTCTCCAGACTTTTTATGCTTTGATTGAATGGCTGAGCGAATGCAATAAATTTTTGCTGCACTGCATCCAGCTGCATAATGATCTCATAGAGCTCGCCCAGATATTGTCGTGACTTTAAGCACTGTTTGCCCTGAAGAATGCCACAGTCAATGCTGTTCAGATATGCGCCATGTATTTGCAGAAGATCATCTAAAGTTTTCGCTGTTGTGCAGCCCAAGGAAAGGCTCTGAAAAGCGCTGTCCAGGACATCGTCCAGCACATAGCTGCGTAACTTATGCATAAAATCCTGTAATTGCTCAATAAATGTGCTCAAGCGATCTCTTACACTGCAAGCATCCCTCGAGTCGTCGAAATTGATGCGTTCATGGAAATGCAACTGTTGTCGCCCGATGCGCTCATTGAGCACATAGTCCGCATAGTGCAGCTGCCAGATGCATACAAAACATGATTCATATTGCGCCAAACTGTGGCCTATTAGGGGCAACCAATGTGGCGGCTGCTGCCAGCGCATTAGAAAGCGTTGCCAACAATGATGGCCGGGATAGAAGCTTTCAGCCACATAGAGTGGCTCAATGCAGCCGTTAAATACTTGCTCCAACATGTTGTTCAGCTGATGTGTATCATAGTAATCATAGGGCTGTTGCAGGACCGGCTCCAACAATTCAATTAGCTGGCGAACAAACTGAACATCTGTGAGCAGCAAATATTGATGCAGTTTACTGAGCAGTTCCAGTGGTGTCGGCACCCATTGGTTTAAATGGTTGAACAGTTCCTGGGCTGTCTCACGCTCCAGCTGGCCAATGAGCTGTTCAACCGCTTGCTGTTCCAGCTGTTGATAGCCTTGAACACAGGCCTGACTCAGTTGCTGCTGCAACTCTGCAGCCTTAAGCGTGGCATTAAGTCGTAATCCCAGAAACTGTTTAGCGTAATCTTGACACTTGCCTGCGTTGAGCAACTGTTGCGCGAGTTGGCTATTTAAAAATGGTGGCAGCTGCTCTTCCACTAGCTTGAAATGTGATTGCCAATAGTGCGTTGGATTCGAATCCTTGTGCGTCACTATAAAGAACTCCTCGTCCGACAGCTCGCCACTCACCAGCCAGTTGCTAATCCTTGCCAGCAGCGGCTGAGTGGCAGCCAGTAGCCAACTCTCTAACAGCTTATTGTATTCCTCATTGCCCACGTTCAGTTGCAGTTGCAGGCAGTTCAGCAACGGTTGCCGGCAACTTAAGCCAATACACAGCTGTAGAAGCCAACAAAATCGATGTAGAATGCCGCGTGTTTGCCAAAATAAATGTAATAAGCTTTGGTTCTGCTCTGCCCTTTGCTGCATACAAAATTCAAAATACAAATGCAGCTCGGCGAGCAGACAAATTGACAACTCCCTGCCGATCTCGCCAAACTGCCGCAAACGCTGCTCATGCAGCTGCAATCGCTTGTAGTAGTACCCAACTTGTCCGAGGGACAGCAGCAGATACGATTCACTAATTGTGGACTGATAGTGGGGCCAACGTAGCATTAAAGTGTTACGCAATGCTGAGTAACGCAGCTGCAGACATTCATAGCCCAACATGGCGTGCAGAGCATCCCGCCGTCGACTCTCCTCTGATAAGTTAATACGGCTTCTACGCTCTTGGAGATGCCAACGAAGTGTTTCATATTCCCGTAACTCGTCGGTTGTAAACAGCTGCATTAGCTGAATCTTGGCTATCTCTGGCAGGCATAGATCCGCTTTGTAAGATGATTTCCATTTAATTCGACTTATAATTGTTTCTATGCGTTGTTTAATACCAGCTACATTTATTGTTGAGATCGAGCAACTATTACTCATTATCTCATAGAACTGTAATAGTTGCTCATAGAAATTGGGCGCATTGGGGTCCATCGGAGAGCATTGATAGGCGGGATTGCATTTAAATAGACGTATTATGAAACGGGACGCTGCGATAATATGTCGCTGATGTTGCCACTTGGGAGTGGCAAGCCTCCCACTGGATTGCTCCATTTGGACTTGGTGAAGAACTGTTGGATATATCTGTTTCGGCTGATCGCTTTCAGGTGAACTACTTTTACACTCCATTTCTGTTAAATGTATATCAAATTCTTTATGTATAATTTCAGGCAGTGCTATTAACTGATCGATTTTAAGTGTAGTTTTGTCAGTTTCCAGTTCAGTTTTTATATTCGGTCGACTGATTTTGGGTAGTATATTTTCGAATTTAAGCGTATCGTTTTTAGATATAACTTTTTGCAGATTCATCCATTGATCGATTTCAGGTGTGTCCCTTTCAGTACACAGGTCCTTCTCTGTTGAAATCACCTCTTGCAATATTTGAAACTGTTTGATATCTGGAAAAAGTTCAGTACTTTTTGCTTGCTCTGTTTGAATTGTAACATTCTCAGTTTGTGGCGCCCTTTCGCTTCCCGCATTCCAAACTGACTGGCAGCCCTTACATTTTGCACAAGTTTTGCCTGCTGCTTCAGATGAGCTAGTTGGGAATAAACCGTCTTCAATCAAATTTGCATCAGTAGATTTTCCAGCCAGACCCCGTTTAAATATAGAAGTACACAATTGTTTATCTTTAGTAAAATCGATATTAACAGCTTCTTTTAAATTGGATATTGGCATTAGACTAACTCTCGTAATATGCGAATTACAAGTTTCTACAGGTATCTCTCGTTCGGTTGTACTACACGCTTCGGGTATATACATTTCTAATGATTCACTTATGTCCATTTTGTCTCCGTCATCTTCGGTAATAATTGACGACGAACTATGTTTTGTAGTACCTCCAGTTGATTCCATATTAAAAGTTTTCCCCAGAAATCCTTTTAATATTTCATCCCAGGGCTCTATTAAAGTTGAATTTGTCTTCGATTCCTTTTTATAAGTTTCATCAAGCCTAAGATCTACACAGCTTGTAGTATATTTTTCCTGGCACTTTCCATTAACTGGCTCCTGTTTTTCTACGGTTTTCATATCTATGATTCGATTTACTTCTTCTGACTTTTGAGCAAAGGTTATTTGGTAAGTTTCACGTTCGCATCGGAAACCTCTCAGGACCGAGCGAAATGTCGCCAATGTATGTTCCACACAGGCAAATCCTACTTTTACTATTTTCTGTATTACATTATCCAAAATCAACCTGTTTAAATGAATTATATATTTAGTTAGAACAATTAAGCGATCAATGAATGCTTCCCGATATCTGAGCATTTCCTCCAGCTGCATTTTCTTCGGCTTCTCCGCATCGAAGAGCTCACGTAACAATATTAGATATTGTGGTTGAATTGATTCTTCAGGTTGCAGCTTTGTCAACAGCCTGTAAAAGTGCAAAAATAGCCTGTAGCGCAGCTCCTGCAGCATCTTCTCCTCTTCATCCAACTGACCTGTATCCTGCTGTTGCTTAAATCGTTTCCGAAAATCATAAAACTTAATATTAGTATCTTTTTCTAATTGTATTTTCAACATGTAGTGCTCCAAATTCGGCTGCTTGCAACCCAATATCTTTCCTAATTGACATAGAAACTGTGGAATGCGACAGGCAAACTCCTGAGGGGGAATCTTTAAGTCAGATCTGTAAAAATTAGTGCTTTCATATGGTTTCGTTTCCTCCCCAGACATCAGACTGTAGTCAAAAATAGAATGTATAGCTTAAAACTATAGAAAATAGCGTTGTATAACATCAATGTCTGAAATATGATTGAAAGGGTTACCTAAAAAACAAATTATTTATAAATTTCCGAAATGTTGAAAATTCAATAGGTGTATAGACTGTGACCTTTTGTAAATTGCTTGAATGCATACATATATAAGTTAAGTTAAATTCTACTTTCCTTATACTAATTGAGATATATTATTCATTTGCCAGTTATCGAAGTGAAGTGCAGTTCGTAACTCAAAACTTACCATTCAAAAAAAGTGGCTTGGAACACTTATATTTTGACCATTACAGTTTACTTAAGAATTTCTATGCTTTCGTCAAATTTTTAAATACATATATGTACATAGAAATAGATATATTAATACATTTGTCAATTTTTGTTTATGATGAATATCTCTAAGGCAGAACAGTGCTTTCAAATTGATATTTGATCAAATACTTTGCATTTAATCGTTCACAATCTACCTAGAGTCTTAAATAAAAAGCTCGCATCTTAATTAACTCATAAATCGCTCAAAAGATTGTCGACATTCTTCAAAAACTAAAGGATTCAGCTAAAAATTCCGTTATCTTAGCACTTTTTTGCACTCGCCACAAACGTTTTAAGCATTGCATTCATTCATTTTAGAGATAGAGAAGCGCTGTGAGCCGTTGAAACCACTTTTAACCTCAGACCATAAAAAGTTTTGACGCTTGGCAAAAAGGAAACTATGCAAAGATAAGTGAAAAAGATTATATATGCATTGTTGTAAAATTTACCGCCACGTGTAAAAAAAAAAAGAAGCCCAGCCACTGAAATGGCACACGATTTACGTGCCGGCAAGTCAAACGTAAAGGAAACGGAAGCGGAAACAGGCATTTAAAAAACTGTCACCAGACACAAAGAAGAAATAGAGAAGGAGATAGAAAACGAGAAAGAGAGAGAGAGAGAGAAAAACATGGAATGCAGTAGTGCAGTTGAAATTATCAATGCTTCTTGATGGCTAAAAAAAAATGTGTTCGTTTGGCTTGATTTGCATTTAAGAACAAATTGTAGATATAATTGAGCCTCATATACACACATATTTATCTTAAGCACACATGCACCAAAAATGTATGTGCATTTCATGGGGTAGAGAGATGGGAGAGCACCTAACTAACCAACTAAGCTGAACTGAACTGCACGGATCAATCTATAGACACTCAAGTTGTAGTTACCGCTTCATGTGCATGTTGAACAAACGACCCAGTGAACAATGCAAATAATTGTCAAACATTGCACAAAGGAGGACAAAATGTCTGAAACGCTCCCCTGCAATGAATGGAAGCGTATGATTTTTTATAGCACTACCACCAGGCATTGTGCTAAGTTGTGGAAAATCAGAAAAAAACTCGCTAAGAAAAGTGAGGAAAACTTTGGATGCTGCCTGCTGATTGTCTATGCTATTGGCTCTCTCTTTCTCTCTCTCTCTCTCTCTCTCCCTGCCTCCGTGTGTGTTTTTCTCGCCAGTTGTCTATCCCTCTTTCTGGCTAAGCAGCCCTTTAATCGCGCACAAATACACAAAAAGTGCAAAAGGACTAAAAAGGTGCACATTATGTGTACTGGTTGTGATGGAGTGGGGTAACGACACGAGGGGTACTCCCCCTCTCATTGGCTTTGCACATTTGAATGAACACGAAACTGCGGGTTATTCGCTAGAATTCTAGTGTCATTGTCGCAAAGCCCCTTCGTCTAACTACCCCCAACATTACAATGAAAGTCAATAAATTTGATTTGACATTCGCCTCAGTTTTTCCCCTTGTGTTCCTTGCGCTGATTCAGCACATTTGCGTTTTGCTTGTCGTCGAGCTTCAATTGTAATTTTATTACTGCTGCCTGACAAAATGTCACACATTCAGTTTTTTAATGAGCAGGTTGTTGCAAAGAGCCGCTGCTGCTGAGATTGTGTACGGGAGGGGTTGAGGGGTCTTGTACATAAATGGAGAACGTTATAAACTTGAAGACAACGTTGAGAAAATGCCTAGTCGAAAGTCCGTAGAAGATTGCTTGGCGTCAATACTTGCATAGATTACAAAGTTGAGAAATAAAACCTGTTTTAAGCTGCGTATTTTGTCTAAAACGTAAATTCAATAAACTATTAAATTTGAATCAATTTATGCGAAAATAAAACCAGTTCACTGAGCTTATTCAAAGGCGAGACTCTTAATTCTATTCACTTTTGAGGTATACTTTGAACCTATTTATCCTCAGCATATTGTTTTAATACGCAAAGTTGTATCAGGTTACCGAAAATATTATTTCACGACAATCTCGAAACCAAATTTTTAGCAATTTGCCAGTGCCTAATAAACATTTCAAAAGTTGATTTAAAATATTTGATTCTTGGTAACTATCACAATTAGTAAAGTCTGCCAACTCTGCAATTACTTTAACCACATAATTAATATTTTGTGAAGCATAAGCAACATTAAACTAATCAACATAATTATGTATTGGATTGTATTGAGCTTCCTCGCCTCTGTACTAACCATCAGAATCATGGAAATTCCCCAAGCAAACATATTTCAAGCAACTTCTGCTTACACATTACGCCACATATATATAATTAGCAATCAGCTACTCGGACTCTTGGGCATGTGGCTTTGGCTTTGGCTCTTGCTCTGTTCTACTCGTTATGCACAAATTTATGCAGTGCAGCTAACTGCAGAGCTACCGCATCTCAACTGGTTATTGCATTGATTACGCATACGCCATGTGTGCTGCTCCATACAGTCTCAAGTTATTAATTTACTGTTTCTGCTGACACGTCACGAATATAGACCGGATAACACGTTAGTCTCAACTATGTGATCATGAATCGAAACTTGTTTTTAAGCATATAAATTAATATTTACATAATTTGTATAAGTATGTATATAATTTGTAAATGTTTTTCAATATTTTTGTTATCATAACCCAACTATTTCTAAGCTGAATCGAAAAAGTACAAAATTTGTAAGCATAGAAATACTTAGTATATTACATATTACATATTATGTTTATATGAAGTTAGTTAATGCAGAGTAATGTTACTTATTTATTATTATTATTATTAAAACTAACGTCGTTCTCATTGGAGCACACTGCATTTATTACGTTTGATCTCAAGTTCGCTTTCTTATTGGATAACTTAAAGACGCTTTCGACTGGCAACGTTAGACACTTCAATTAACTAGCTGGATACTCTGCTTAAAATCCACAGGCAATTAAAATTACACAAGCCATGATACGTTAGAATCAAGCACATGTGTGCTTAAACGATATGATTGCAGAGGACACGGCACTTATGTGCCACATTTGAAGCGATATTTTATTGGACACAGACAGTTGAAGTGGCAAACTCGAATCGTATTTGTCATAAGCTGCTTCTTAAGCAACTCATAGCCCTACGTCCTGTTCAAGTGATTGGATAATCCCTTGTGGCCCATCACATTAAGAATACAAACTTAACGCGTTTTACTTAGCAATTACATGTACAAATGTATTATATCAATTTGAAACGCATCTTTCAAATAAATGCATTCCAGCTAAAACTGTAATTAAAGCCTTAAGCTTCTTACATTGCAAATGTAAAGTGACGAAACCCAAAAGTTATCACACTTTATTGGCCAGATAGAGCATATAAAAATCAAACTATTTTGAAAACGAATTTGTCAAAAACATGTAACTTTGCGGAAGACTTATTTTTATCATTGCAAAAATACTTTTAAAATATTATTACATTTTGTTTTGAATATTTTCATATCGTATTCATGTTTAAAACAAAAATCTTCTTGCCATCGATAGTTTATCGAAATACTTCACTGAATTCAATCATTAAACTTTTAAAGTAATTTTCTAATTTTGTTTTGATTTCCACAAATTTTAAATTAACATTAGATTTTATGCAAAATTAGATTTTATGCAAAAAGGACGCGTTGAACTAAAAATTTACGATGTAAAAAAAATAATAAAGTATTTAAATATGTTTGTCGCTGGGTCCGGGTCCCGACGGGAATATATAAATAAACAAAAATCACTTGACCTGTAGCCAGCGTAAAAACATATTTAAATTATAAAAAGAGGTCACCAATAAAATACAGGATATAATGTAGAATATTTCCTTAATTGCCCACTTTTCAATAATTTATAGCTTCATAAACATACAATTTTAGGAGCTCTCCAAAAATTGATTTTTATTATTTTTTCGGAATATTTTATATTTTCTTTTGGTGGAAAGATTAACGAACAATTTTTGGGAATTACTCTAAATGTTATTAAGTATACCTGCAAAGTCATCAGAGAGCGCATTTGTGTTTCGGTGCATCAAATCGAATTTTGAAATTCAAGTTTTAATATTCATTTGTCGCCTTGCAGGCGCAAATGCATTTGAAATTAGTCTTATTAGAATATAAGTTATATCTATGTATGTGCACCTATTCCTAAGTATTTATACACAACAATGGATTTTCGAGTATGGCTTGGGCATACATTTCAAGTACAATTTACTTAAGGCTTGTCTGAACAATGCATACACATATTCACATGTGTGTTTGTGTATGTGTAGGTAATTTTGAAATTTAAGTTGGTTTTGCTTTGTGGCTACTTGAATTATTATAACATTGTTTATCTTTTATGTGTTTTCGTGTGTGTGTGGGTTAATTTGCATAAATTGTGTGGTTATTTGCAGCTAATTGAATACATAAATCTGAATTGTGAATTACGCAAAATTCGAGTGTAATTTTAGTTTAATTGGCAAAAAGCAGTTGCATCCATAGCTATATAAGATTTAGCAATTTTCCTGCTTGGTCATAAGCCGCTCCAGCAGTTTCCACCCATTTCAGATTAACAAATTCAACATCCCCAAGGCCAGCAACTCTTGCTTTCTATCTTCTACCGTCAAGCAACAAATTAAAAAATTGTGCAACAATGGGAAGCACAAAAAAACGATGGCGGCAGCAGCAGCAAAAGGAAATTGTCAAGAAAATGCACGACGAAAATAAAAATTAAAAAATAAATAAGATGTAGACAAGAAGGCAAGCGCGACAAGAAATTAAAAGAGAGCCCAGCCAAACGGCAAGTAGCAGCACAATAAGATGAACAATCCGTAGTTCCTAGATGGGGAGGCGGAGAGATACTTGTGGCACGTGCAACACTTGCAACAGTAATTGATAGCACGCTAGAGTGATTCGTAGTGCAATTCAAGCAGCCGCCTCAAATGGCCCACCTACTTCTTTTCGCCCTGTTGCACGACAATTTTCTATTAGATGCGAATGCATCTTTGAAGCATTCAAGTTTCCCTTAAATTATACATAAAATCTGCGGATCAGCTTACTGGCAATAAGTAAGTTATTTATAAATTGTTGCAAACTAAAAATAATTTGTTGAAATATGTAACTACAGTCCATGAGTAAATAGATAAAGAAATAAATTATTTAAAGTTAATTATCAATCAATAAGTCTTATAGTACGAATATCAATCTTATATTATATTGTAGATAACAATCGAAATAAAAACTTTAATATTAAGTTTGTTTAATGTGAAATTGTCAAATTGTCTATATTCAGTCACATTAACTCTCTCTCCATTTTCACTTATTAACTTTAACTTTCTTATGCTTATATTTTTGAGATTTAACAATCCTCAGCTTGGGATGATGACTACACATATTATTGTCTATGTTTGTGAACTCAATCGTTTAGCATCCAATCAACTCAAAGCTTATTCAGCTCCATTTCCCTAATCTACATCGTTATGATCTTATCAGTGTACTTTTTGTCCATTGTCTTTGGCACAGTGCACAAATCTATTTTAATATTTTCTTATTTGCCACTGACATCTACGAAAAATCACATAAATTGGTGCACACAGCCATTTTGCCATTGTCATCACTGCCACATGAGGGGGCCGAGTTGCTGGGCTCGAAGCTGAACTCAGAGCTATGACTAAGGCTGTGGCTCGACCTGGTACTACGTAAACAGAGAGGAGGCAGCAACATCATCCTGACAGCGACTACCTTACTAACAACTGTCTTAAAGAGAAAGGAAGAGCGATGTATAGAGAGAGACTACACCACACAAAAGCTTTTTACATTTACTATTATTCCCACGTACTTAAATTTGTATACCCTGTAAAGTACATGTGAGGAATTACAGTCATGCCTTCTAAGCTTATTGAAATATTTACATACATATCATTTTATTGAATTATTATTTATGTTTTGTCGTACTATTTATCATTAAAATGGTTAAAAAAAATAGTCTATGGTAAATTAATATTTGTTCATGTAGACATATAATAGCTCAATCAAATCATAAAATGAACTTGCAATACTTACAATATTTATTATATCGTACTAGTTTTCTAACCAAAATATATTTTGTGTATATAAGCCATATATATTGCAATAGATGAAAAACTATACAGGGTATGCCATAATAGACTATCGTCTTACAGAGTCGAGCTAGTGTTGTCGTTTTTGTTGTGCAACAACAAAATATCCTCATATGACGAACGTTGGCAACGTTGTGGACTGAGAGCGATATGCAGAGATATAAAGCAATTTTCTACGTAAATACTTTGTAATGGATTTAGTAAGTAGTAAAGTATGACGCGTTTGCCATCTAGAGCATGTCTGCACACATGTAAGTGTGTGTACGTGTGCGTGTGTGTGTGTATGTGTGTAAGTGAGTGAGTTAGGCGCACACTAAGAGAGTATTAAGTATTCCCTGTCTGTTTGTGTGTGCCTGTGTGTCTATGTATATGTGTGTGTTCGATATTGTAAATTTCAGCGCTTATACATATATATTTGTATATATATATATATCTATATACGCATCATATAATTGATGAATAAGTATTACAGCGATTTTCAGCGGCATTTTTGTTTGTGTATATTTTTTTTTTTTTCTGTTGCCTTGGCCCATTGCATACTTTTGTGCGCTGGCAGTAGACTTATGTGTGCGACTGTATTTGTGCCTTTTATATAGCCTTAGTAAATGGAGCGTAGTGAGTGAATTATATTTAATGCTTTGTGTAATTTAAATATTATAAAGCCTCGAATGCCTTGCTAAGCAAGACAGAGATCGACATAGAGGTAGATGTATGTTTGTGTGTGTGTGTGAGTGGGGGGGAGAGGGAGACTTGAAGTTACATGCAGATAAAATAATATTTTTTTTGTTGCTTTTGCAGACATAAATGTTCCTTCGGTCCATGCACATTCGTTTGCATTTATTTTGCCCCAAAAAGTAGGCAATCATTTTTATGCGTCATGTCAAAATTATTAGCTTGTAAAGTAGAGCATAAACAAAAATGTAAAACCTTAAAGAATATACATAAAAAGATAAATAAAATCATACCACAAATATTTTGTTAAACATTCTTGAACTAAATAAAAATGATTAAGGTACGTTTATTATATTCCCTACCACATAATACTTATGAATCGAAGGTCGTAAAACGCTTAACAGTTCATTTTATTAAACTAACCAGACAAAATTGACATGTAATTAAAGTATCATTCTCCAATTGAAACCATTGGAATCTCTAGAGCCTGTTGTTCCCATTGGTTTTATTGACAACTTACAAAACCAAAAACAAAAGAAAACCGGACAGAAAATTTGCGCAAGCAACTTGATTAAAAAGCCACAAAAAAGGAGTCGCCCGAAAGTCTGAATTGAATTGTTGTTGCTGGCCATTCCAAAAAGGGGACTCAATGAGCATTCGATTGTGGACTGGAGCGTGGAAACAAACTGTTTGAATATGGTGCACCGCCATGTTGTGACAAGGAGGAGGTCAGCCACAGGGTAATTTAAATGAAATGAACAACAAATGCACTCACACTCGCACACACTGGCACACACTCGTAAAAAACCAGTCAAAAAAATGAACACTCAGGAGCTGCCATGAACGAGTCGCAGTGTGTGACATGTGCCGCAAATGTTGGCCCCAAAAATAAATAGCAAGTTGTAAACTGGGAAGACTAGCTGGTTCAAGCCCTGATTGGAGTGGGTGTGACTGTGTGGGCGTGTCTCCAATCTGAATGTCCGCATATTGCTTTTCAAATTGGTCATCGAGCATAATAAAAAGCATGCGGGTCCCAAAGTTTTTATGGCGTTAACAAATTGCATTTTATAACACAATTTTGATGTGTGGCAGCAAAAATAACAAGAGACAAAAAAAAAAGGACAATATCATTTGACCATCGGTTTGCTGCTCACTAGAGATTTATATGTACAAATTTGCAATCAGCATTGACAATCAACCAAATGCAAAACGAAAAGCAAAAACTGACAGCTATCAGTTTAAAAAATATATGCAAATAAAAAAATCAAAAGATAGTTGAAATTATGCACGAAAATTGGACTATTGTCTAACACGTCATGAATAGACTTCTGAATAATGACAACAAAACTATAGTATTCAAGAAAGCTTGCTATATTGAATATACAATAATTAAATTAAATATATTGAATAGATAAGTCATCTCAAAATCATCTAAATAAGAAAGAAAGTTTAAAGATTCCCTAAAAGTACCTAACAACCTTCACAAAGATATTTTTATCAAGGTTTAATCCATATCGTTAGTGTTCAAATTCTTAAATACATTATATACTCTTTAATGTATTGAATAAATAAATCATATTAAAATCAGTTAAATAAAAAAATAAGAACCTTGAAGAATGCTTAGAGACTCCACAAAAGTTTCTGACAGCTTTCAGAACAATATTTTGATCAGGTAATACTACTTAACCTAAGCCTAAACTAATGCCATCAACTTTTCATTACTATCCTAACCCCCAATATGTATATATATTTCGATTTTATTTATTTGATTACAAATAAAATCATTCAAGCCCAAACATTTCCGCTTTCGATTATTTAACTCAGCGTAAAAGAAAAAAACTTTGAGCGTTTGTTTTATTTGCTGTTCGCATTGGAATTGTATCATTGCATTTCATTGTTCTGTGGCCTTTCTATTAAAAATAACAAATCCCTAAATACGCCACTCAAAATTCAATTAAAACTCTCGACGCACAAGCGCCGACAGATTTACAAAGCCCCCACACAAATACACCCAAAACATACACACACACACATACACACACACACAGAGCCACACACGCACACAGAAAGACACACACACAAATCCATAGCTAAAAGTTGGCTAAAATGCGGGCATGTTGGATATAAATGCTGGTATTTGGTATGCCAACAATGGAGTGCTTTCAACTTTATTTTCAAATATTTATATATCCGAGGTAAATCGAAGCTCGAAGCCAATGTGATATATATACATATATATATATATATATATATATATTTATATATATATATATAAATAATTATGCAATACATTTATTTTTGGCGCTTGCATTAATATAGAATATCCGTTATCATTTGGCACATTCGACATAGACCCGCAGCCAAAATCGTCAATAACCAACAAAAAATTGCATTTTAATCTTTGAAATCAAGCTGCAGGCTTACTGCTGGCTGCAGTGCTTATGGGTGAAGAACCCGGGTCACAAAAGTTGAATTGGCCAAGCTACACTTGTCTGCAGCGGCATACGAATGTCATTAGGGCCAGCCACAAGTACAACCCAAAATTGTATGTTGCCTACTTCAAGCATGAATTGGTGATAAGTGCGTGAGTCGTGATGCTAAAACAACTTTCAAATATTAACTTACTTAACATACATACATACCATTTACTTTTCTCTTTGACAGGAAATAATCCACATACACTAATGGAATAACATTTAGTATTTAGTATTCATCTATATAGTACGGGGCAATAAAATGTGCATTACGTTAACATTGTGTTTTTATTACGCATCTATCATAATTATACATAATATTCTGTCAGAGAGAGACACACAGACTCTGAGAGAGGAGAGAGCGTAGTTTTAGTGCGCAATTAAATGTTATTCGATGTGGTTAACAAATACTCATCCAATTTGATTAGTAAACATTAAAAACCCTACTGCACTATCTCAGCCTGTGTACGTTTTATCATTTAAATATTTCAAATGAACATTGAGATTTCAATACATTTAAATAATCGAATGCTTTAAGTCCCAATTGCGAAAGATAAATTCGGTGAGCAGCACTCACGCGCTCCGCTCTATCGATGTGAATGGGACTGGACTGGATAGGCTGCCACATTGTTTGAGCAATTTCGAACAGCTGTTTCGCCTGCTGCTCTTTTTTGTGTGGTTGTTAAGTATGCATTTTTTTTCGTGTTCTCATTGTACACAGATGGGTGTATGTGTGTCTGTGTGTGTGTGTGTGCGAGTGTTAAATGTGTGCGATTTGTCGTGGTAGCTCTATAATGGCCAGTAGAGGTCGCTAGTGCCGTTATGCTTATGGTTTTGCATGGCGGCACGTGTGGAGCATGCAGATGTTGTCGTAGGGAGGGAGAACGAATTGGCAGGAGATGAGTGGCCGAACGGACCGCCCAACAAAGCAAAACTGAAATTGAACAAATTCCTGACAAATTGGAATTTGGTTTAGTTTTTTTTTTTTTTTCGGTTTGGTTGCTGTTCTCCAACCCCGCCTTTCTTTGTTCTTGTTTTGTTTTTTGTGTCTCATTTCTTTTGCGCTGCCAGCGAAATTTGCTCACATTTTTCTTATTGTTGGTTTTTGCCACTTTTTTGCTGCTGTTGTTTCTGCAACATTTCCACGCAAGATTTCGTCTCAAATATGCGCTGCGCCATTATGATTATTTCTACATTCCGTTTTACCCCAGCTGCCCAGCTAACACACCCTCCCACTCCACTCCACTCCACCCCACTTTACTCTCCTTCACCCGGCCTTCGATTCTATTGCTGTGCACTTTGAAAAATGACACTTTACAACAGCTGTAATTTGTTTTTCTTTTCTTTATATGTTTTTGTCTTTGATTCTTCTATAGCCAGAATGTTGGGGCAGCTACCACCCACAACTATGTGGGCATGGCTGTGCGAATTGTGGGTGTCAATGTGATTGGCGGTGCTGGGGCAATGATATGGGCGTTCTTGCCATTATAACATTATACAAGAGATGCTGACGGGCGGGCAGTGGAGCAAGCTCAACTGCTGTGCTGTGAAACATTCTGTAAGCTGATGCAATATTGAGGAAACTTAAAATCAAAAGTTGCAAATTTATTGAATATTTCTATATTGGTTATTCCAATTACAGAAAATCTAAAAAGTAGATCAAACGTTATTCTATTGGTTATATAATATTAAAATCTGGAAAAAAATAAAATGTTGTATAATAAGAAATTAGAAAATTTAATTTAATTCAATTCAATTAATATCATTTTCCTTTCCTTTATATTAAGCTTAACAAAGGAGTTTTATGTCAATGATAGAGTATGTATTATTAGCAAATTATTATATTTATTTAAGGATGGAGTCTCTTGTGTAAATATTATAAAATATTATTTTTACGCAATGAAGTTATAAATTGTAAATAATACGCCATAATACCCAAACTGGATATATCTACAATTATAATCATATATTTTTTAGTTCATAAATTCATATTTATAAGTCGTTTATAGCAGCCTAATTATGATATTAAAGCACACAGCTCATTGACAAGCCGCACAAACAACAAAGGCTGATTAGTGTCATTTGACGCCAATGGTTGAGTTGCAGCGAATCTTTTGACCACTTGACCAGCTAACCGCAATTGAATCATTCGAGCCAACTGACAAACAAACGTAGCTGCCAAACTAACCGCAGCAACCAATGTTTATTATTTTAGCATACAAATTAAATGCAATATTTATAGATTTTAATTTGTTGAATTTTTACCATACACAATATTTTGCGACGTTGAATCCATTTCAGTTATGTATATACATATAAATATAAATGCTTAAAATCACATTGCCAACTAATGCGGTTAGTTCTATGCGCCCCAGTCTAGGCTGGGGGGCGTGGCATTTTGTGGCAATTCCCGTTTCTCTAAATTATTGAAATGCATGCAAATTAGTTTCCAGTTAAACATATTGCCGCTTTTTTTCCTCCCAACCCAAAATCAATGGTGTTTTATTAATATATGTAGATTTGTACTTTTGTTGATCATCATTTGTTATTTATTAAAAACATCTGGTCTGAATAGTAATTAAATTTTTTTGCGGCATGAAGTTAACTGTAATTGTGCACATTATTCTTAATTTCAGTAAATAAATTTATACATATATGTGATTGAAATTGGCGATATAATAATTAGCCGGCTGCAGTTCATAAGTGGCAACAAAAACAAGTTGATTTAATTTTTTCACCATCTCAAAAATCATTCTGTAACTGTGACAATAATTTAACAACTAACCAATTAAAACTGCTTAGTTGCTTATGATTACTGCGAGAGAAAAAAAAAAAAAAAGTGGCGTTGAAGTTTTGTGCTTGGGCTGAGCCAAGTCATAAACTTAATGATATCAAATGGTCAACGACAAGAAAACTTACCCAAAGCTGCAGATGAGAGCAACACGTTGTGGCCGTTATTACATATGTGGCGCTCAAGGGGACATTATTAAGTCACGTAGCATCATGTGTGTGTATGTAGCTGACATTTTCTTCAATTATTGTACTTATGGTTTCCTTTCGCGTTTTCTCCAACTACATACATTGTTTGGATTTGTAACTGAGTGGGTGTGTTTGGGTCAGTGTGCTGCCATGTGGAGTAGTATCTGTCTGAGCGCTAAATGAGTTGTGGCCAAGAAGCGTGATACCTACTCATCTTAACTTAAAGACCTTTAGCTGAATAGGCTCTGGTTTTTTTTTTACAAATAAGCAACAGTGTTTTTGCCTTTTGAAGCATTTAATTTGTTTCTTAACTTTGTGATGATTTCCTTTTCGCTTTTCGTTATATAAATGGGGACAATCATTAAATGATGTAACAACGCATGAACAGTTTTTAATCTGTAATTTGTTTGTTTTGACATGAATTGAATGCAATAAAATTTGGAAATTTAAATTTAACAGCTTTGGCAGCGGATTTTAAGCTTTTAGTTGATTTTGTACATAGTCTGTTAGCTTACAGTTGGCTACAGTATTAAATTAACAGCGGCCACGGTAAACGATAACAGCCAACTGTCGAGCTTACTGCCATGTTAATAACATAGATTTTGAAATACGTTGTCAAATGTGTAAAATTAATAAACTTAAAAATAATTTCCCTAATTATTGCATACTTCTTAGATATTTCTTAGAGCCATGCAGGCGCCAGATTTATTTGGCAAGCATTTTAAAAATTGTATTCGAACTTTAAGTATGATAATAAATGCTACTTATGTGCTGGATAAGCGCGTCGCAGTGCGCGTCTCTTGCGTTTGCCTACAACGGGAGCAAAGCCACTGCCAATTCCGGAGACTGTGCCCAGCTGCAGCAGCAGCGGATTGCTGACTAAAGCAGCTGCTATGCCCAACACAGCCGCACTGGCCAATGGAATGAGAAAACTCTTGGCTAGCAGTGCTTTCTGTGACAGCTCCGGTGGTCCCTTGTGCGTGGCAATATCGTGTGCCTCCGGATACGCATACTCGCCGCTGTTGCCACCATAATGAACATGATGAAGTCCATGACCCGGACGGGCGCCATACACATCGAAGGGTAGACCTGTTTCAGCGCTGCTGCCACCGCCGTAGTAGGTGCCGTGTCCAGCGCCCCCACCGGCAGAATACTCATAGGGATGCCCCTCGTAGGCATAGTTGGCCTGTCCTCCATGTGGACTCTGTATATGTGGGGCGACACCACCACCTGCACCACCGCCAAAATGACCTATGCGAATTATGGTTAATAGTGTCTGCATTTTTGTTTATTATATTCCTGTGATCTTCTCGAAATCAGAACTTTTAGAAATCATTAATTTGAAATTTATGAATAGTTACAATTCGATATATATCCTTTCTTTATTATTATTATAAATTATGTATTTGAGAATTTTAATATTTTCAAAACATTTTCTAAAATTCTAAGTTTCGTTCTTTTACTGTGGAATCTTTTTCACGAATTACTCAATATTCCTGTGCTATAAAATTCTTCTTGCGAGATATCACTGTACTATATTTTTGTTGTCTATGTGCGTTCTTACCCACACTGATGCGATCATGCTGGCCAACTCCTTGACGCCACTTGTTGTATGCCTCGCTGAGACTTACACCCACGCTGCCCAGCTGTGCACCTCCACCGGCTGTGGAGCCAAGATAGTTGTTGGAAACGGGACGGGAAATGGAAGTGGAAATGCCGCTTGAAGTGGAACCGGGTCCTCGATAGAATTCCGGTGGCGGATCATAGCTTTTGGCAATCGAAGGGCTGCCATAATCCAACCTATTATTGCTGCTAATATCACGTTTATTGTTGGTATTCACATTGTTATTGTCATTGCTGTTGGTGCCGTTGCTCGGCTCCCAGACCACTGTGCTGGCATTTTGAGCACAGCTGCGCTGCAGGCACAGAAACAAGGCGAACAGCCAAAGGCCCAGCTTAGCGTGTAGTTTCCGTTTGAATTCGAACATTGCAACTAAGTTCGCTTCAAGTGATGTCAACGACTTTATAAAACATTTTGCCCACAAAACAGATGTGGCAATGCCACATTGCTTATTTTTGAAGAGAGGGCACACGACAACTGGCGACAAATTGCGCTTTGGCAATTTAAGCCAGAAATTGTAAGCGTCTTGGACGCATGGCTGCATGCCACCTTTCAAGCGGGAGGCACCACCGCGCAATCATTTACAATTAGTGTCGCCAAATGGGCGAGTTCTTTCGCCAGCATTCGAAAACATTATTACACATATGCATTCATATTATTATTATTATATATATATATATATATATATATAGTACACGTTAGTGGGTTTCACTTTTCCACACCGATTTCATCAACTTGGCCAGCAAGCGTGTAGTTGCCAATTTGCCAGCAACTGGTTAATGAAATAAAGTTTATTAAAATAAATACAAATTATATTTCTCTACAGTGATCCCTCATATAAATTAGAACGTTTTGGCAACAGAGCCAACACTTTAGTAGATAGTTGGCCCAATAGGAATAATTATTTATTTTAGATAGTAGTTAAAGATTAAAACTTTAAAAAGAGTTTTCTATCTATACATATAAACCAGTTTCATGAGGTTTTCAAAATCTCTATATTCAAGGCTTTTAAATTAAAGGAAAATATAAATGAAATTGTATACAAAGCTGGCAAATTTATCGAAATATTGTAATATATTTAACTATTTGAATATTTATTGATAATTTCTTGAATGTTCTCCAAGAAAAGCTAGACATTCAAAAATGCTTAGAAATTTGTCGAAATTTTGTAATATATTTAACTATTTGTATATTTATAGATAATTTCTTGAATGTTCTCCAAGAAAAGCTAGACATTCAAAAATGCTTAGAAATGTATCGAAATATTGTAATATATTTAACTATTTGCATATTTATTGAACATTTCTTGAATGTTCTCCAAGAAAAGCTAGACATTCAAAAATGCTTAGAAATGTTTCTTAAATCTTGAGCTTTCAATAGAGCTGAAAAGTGTAAAGGTTGTAGTTAGCGAGCGAACATTGTACACCATAGCTTACCATTTTTACAATGGCTTTTGCTTCTGAAATAACTCACGCAATGTTATTCTTTGGTAGACTGTTAGGAAATTAACGCCGTTCATCTTCGCTGAATTCGAGTGGGCGGTTTTGAGGGGCGTGCCCAATTTGTTAAAAGTTCTTGCACAAGTTTGACGACATTGGGAAAAGCACTTGTCGATTTAACTTGATAACTGCAAGAAATGCGAATGCAAAATTTCGATTAACCTTGTCAATTTCGTAGAAGCGTCACTTCTTCTTCGCACACACACCTTCAAAATCTTGTACTTGACTGTCGAAAATGCTACCGTTTGAAAGTTTTCTTATCACAAAAATGCGGTGCAATTTTAGGAATAGTGATAGAATTTCGTCTAACGCTATCTCAGTGCGAAACATGGTTAGAGTTTTGTGGAAATTAAACAAGTTTCGGTAGCTCTTATCATAGATATAGTTTGACTATTTTCAAAGCTGACGCGGAACGCGTGCGCCGTGAATTTATACATTATCTACGCAACAACATACATATATAAATGATTTCTTTGCTTACAAATACATATATACATTTATATATAACTCAACGAATACAAATTTTACAACATAAAAATAAATAAATAAAAAATATTTATACGTTTAATAACAATTAACAATAAGTACTTAACATAATATCTTATTAACGCATAATAAGCTTAATAGATTCAAATGCTCAAACGAAGGAAAATTAAATTAAAACACATCTGCCAGACGATTTATTAGTGTAGATGCTAATAAATCAAATAAAAGTATTATTATAAAGATTTTTTTTGGTTTGAAAAGTAAACAATACTCCAAATACTTTAAGTGATCTGATGATGCAGTATCGAATACATTGAAGGAACATTTCAAATTCAATTTATACGATACGGCAACTTCAGCTCAATTTAAACTTTTCTTCAAGACCTTGCGCATACTATCGATTTTGCGATAGTCACTCGATTTCCAGAGATTATGGCGCAAAAAATCGTGCTCCTTGGTGGGCATGTACGCAAAGAAGGTCTCCTGTTTGGAGTCGGTCAGAAAGGAGCAGCCACGCAATGCCAGCCAGACAAGACGCGAGTTCTCCAGCGCTATTTTATTGAGTCTCCCATGATATTCCGCTTTGATTTGCTTGAGGCGACGGGACAAATTCTTACGAGAACCAATAGGTTCGGGCCTTGGTACTGCATTTTGGGCAGCTTCTTTCATCAGCTGCTCGTAGACAATGCGACCGGAGTTGGCCAACTGATTCATTTGCAGATAGCTGTAGGTCTTGCCATATCTATCGGCTATCCAATCAAGTAAAATCGGCAATTTGTGTGCATTCGGTAGGGTGACTAAAACATAATGTGGATTATCTTTTAGCTTATCCATTGCTATTTTCAGCAGCTCCATCAACCTTGGCCTATCTTCTGGATCTATATTTGTGATTTGAAGTCTATCAGTTTGAGCAACTTCTCGCTGCTTCAGACACTCCTCCAAGATTCCGTAAGCTTCTCGAAATATTTGCATTGCACATTTGTCCGCTGCGACGGATGAGGTTTGTGGCGAATGAAGATATTTGTGCACTGCTTGATGACCCTCCAATGCCTTATTCAGTGATTGTATGCAATAGCTTCTGATCAGTGGCTCTGCATCGGTGCTTCTCGTATGTAAATATGCGTCAAATATCTTGAAAAAGTCCCACTGCAACAAACCATTCTTCATGGTTCTCCTAGAACAATATTTGAACTCCTCAGATTCGGATGAGCTGTTTTCTTTGGGAGACTTGCAGACTTCTGTTGGTTTCAATTTGCGCACAATTTTACCATCATCATTGAGTATCAGAATTCTGGCGTCTTCTGCTTTACACTGCGATTTACATAATCTTGGCATTGTGGCATTACTGGGGCAGTAGGCTTTGCTGCCAGTGAAATTGATTTGTGGGTGGAGTGAATACTTTTTATTGGCCTCTAGATGTATTTTTTTATTATGTTTCTCGCTACCCCATTGCAGCACATGGATGTCCTGCTCGTCATCCACCGCCCCCTCTTGGTTGCTTACGGGATGACCAGGCATTTCAAAATCCGATGAGATCAGAAAGGTGAAATTACCTTTAGGCCTTGGTTCAAAACCTGGCGTTGCAACCAGCTGTGTACACATCTGACAATTCTGGCAATGGGTTTCACTTCCAGTAATCTTCCGCAACGCCGTAAGCTGTCGTCGCTTATACAGCTGCAACTTGCGTGCAGCGGAATCCACCTCTCGCTGTAGTTGCTGGAGAATGCGTTCGCTGCGCTGCTTCTTCTGAGATGCCTGCACATCCAGCATTTGCATGCAACGCTGAATCGTCTCTAATGTGAGCTGTTGCTGCTTCCTGGTCGCCGAATATTTCATTTGGCGATGCATAGCGCAGAGGGAATTCGAAAATTGCACATTGCCATCCGCAAAGAGCTGAGCAAGTGCATCGGATATACATTTTTTGGCCTCCCGCTTCGCTGGTGACATTTCATATCTGGTAAACCAACGGGAACTCTCATTGGGTATAATATACATTGGATCCTTGTAGCTGTCGTAATGGGGAAATACAACCTTGCGATCCCTGGGCTTAGCAAGGGACGAAATGGGTGCAAAGTATTTGGGTCGCACTTGTCTAACTGAATATGGTGAACTATTTACATTATCTTTCGTGCGGCTTTTCAACTTTGGTTGCTTCTGTTCGGTTAGCTTTTGCACCCTGGCACGGCGCAATTCCTGATACTTCTTGGAGTGATCTGACATTGGCAATATTTTATCCAGTCCCCGCATAGTCGACATCATATCCAGATGAGCAATAGCTGTCAATATCAACTGCTCATTGATCGTGAAATCATTACACTCGTCCAAACAGCTGTGCGGCTTCTTGTAGTAGGCCTCCCACAGGAACCAAAGGAAGGCCAAATCGTTGCTGTAACTAATATCAATTATAGTCTTTAGCTGCTTAGTACTAGCTATTGGTTGCAGTCCCAACAGCGAGAGACATTCACGCACTCTGTACGTCGATTCCTGTTCGCAGTCGTCGCGCAACGCGTGCAACAATTTGTTGCACGCTAGTATCTGTTGGGAGGACATGCCACGGTACCAGCGCACGGATTTTTCCAGCTCTCGAAATTGACTCATTTCGGCTTCGATCATTTTCATTTATCACGCTTTATCTTAATATTTTCAAATAATTTTTTGTTATTATTTTGATTTGTTTACGGAGAATTTTGGGACCTACTTTGAGTTAGGCCAATTTTAGTTTATTTTGCCCATAAGCCTTGCAGTCGCTAAAGAAATCAGAAAGAAATTCAAATTTTCCCAATCTACGCATTTTAGCAATTTTAGCCCAACGTATTGTGCCTAAAGGAGTATTGTATATTTATTAGGGTATTATTTAAGCTACGCAAAAGGGTATAAAACAAGGTATGTAAATATAAAGGAATTTTTAGCTTTGTGTTGCTTCTTGACACTTTTACAAATCAAAACAATTAAAAAAAAATGTGCAACTTTCTAAAATATGACGGTGGAAAAGTATATTCTTGATTAGAGCAATAATGAATTTAAAACTCTAATAAATATGGATGCAAAGCCTTTTGTGGTTATTCTTGGCTGATATTTGATAAAAAAAAATTAGCAGAATTCGGCGAAAAACATTTTAACCTTATATTAGTTGAAGGTGTCTTGCTTCCAAAACATTGTGCAAAACCATAATAGTCGAATCATCTAAAAATATGTTAATAAATATATTAAATCACATATCTCAAGAGATATTGTCGGAAAGTGTAAATCAAACAAGCCGCATATCTCCCGAAACTTGAAAGATAGGGTCACCAAACGTGGAAGGTAACTTGCTGGTAACTTCCTTCAAAGATCGGCATATACATTTTCAGAACATATGTTCCACAATTTGTAAGCTAGTCCGCAAATTTTTAAAATATGTTACTGCTAACTCACCAAAGAGATCGATAAGAAAATTGGATGGCCACTTCCACTCCGTCTCCCAAAACCGATACATCTGTTAGTGTAAATTGATAAAGCCACATATCTCTTTAAGAGCTATAGTTATCAATCTAGGGAGGTAGATTACTAAGATCCCGCCCTCAAAATTCACAAAAGCCTATATCTACGGCAATTCTGGATTTGGATGATAGGTTACTAAAAATCTCCTTCAAAGATCGATATTTCTTGGTTACATCCACCCTGTTCTGTGGCACCCTCCATCAGATGGTATCACTTATGGTATCTGAATATTTCGCAGTTGGTTACGCCCGACTGCAACTTTCTCTATTGTTTCTTAGGTTTTTTAATTTGAAACGTAATCTTTTTTTCTCTTAAAACTCTACTAGGTCTCGTCAGCAAATTATGAATTGAAATCAATGCAATACCAATGCTTGTTACCAAATCTTATGTCAAGATTGTCCAATTGATTTAAAGTCCATGGCTAGATTAATTGAAACGCTGTTCATGTTTCGTCTAAAATAGAAATTATCAATGCACGAGCACAACCATTCATATACAACAAAATAGAACACAACACCGTTTCGATAAGTTGTATTAGTAAAGAACTACCTATTTTCTGCCAGGCCAGATAACAGAACAGGAAAGTCGACATGCCTGGTGTATATAAGGTTCAGCAATAGGTCTGGTTAGGGACATTCAGTAGCATTCTGTCAACTGACTATCTAACCAATATGAAAACCTGTGAGTATAGAATACGACAAGTGTAACTATAATCATTAACAAATCAAAATCCTGACCATAGCATTCATCCTGCTCTGCCTGGCGCTGTACGTGGCCGCCGTCTTCGCTGCCTGCGACCCAGATGGTAATGGAATGCCCAGTTGCAGTGGCTCTGACAGCTCAAAATATAGCAACTTCTGGGATCCCACTCGCTACTGGGTATGCCAGGGTGGAAGTGCCGTTTCTGTGCAATGTGACATTATTGGTGGATTTGATCAGGCTACATCTAAGTGTATCCCATGGGAGCAATGGTCTTGGGTTCCTCCATGCACTGCTTCTTAAAACTGATGACAATTTATTAAAATGTTTGACAACGACATATGTATAATGGCTGTTTTCATTAAAAACAACGTATTTACAATTGAATTTTTCTGTGTTCTGAATATATATTAATTATATATTTTATTATTATTTTCATATATTTATTTTATATTTTTCACTTTTTCACTTCGGCGCATAATTAGGGTAATTAAGAATAATATTCAAGCAAAAAGTTCAAATAATGATAAATAAAAAATGGGAAAAATATGTAAAGCAATGTTTGGTGTAAAGCGAAACAACTTACCTTAATCTGTATCAGAATAAGACAGATTGTACAGTTTATTATATTATTACTGCTGGACCGATAAGCACCTGTAACCGCACAGACCAAAAATCATTATAAGGAAATCTTTCCACAGCATCCAATTATAGCGACCATAGCCCATATTATAGAATGTTATCATCTCAATAATAGGCGGCGCAATTAGCGCCAAAGCGGATCTGCTGACGGCACCCACAAGCGAGATAATGATGCCCAGGTTGGGTATGACGGCAGCCAATATAACTAAAAATAGAAATTAATTAGATTTAATTATTATAAAATTAAGCTGAAATTGATTTGCAAACTTACAGGTAAATGTGACCATAGCTGTGCGCAAAACAGTGGCAGCCACATCCTTGGCACTTGTGGTATGAAAGTGACTGCGCACAAAAGGCTCCAACATGTTGATGGGCACATAAAACTGCAGTGTGTACGACAGAAATATGGCCACGGCCATGGAAATTCGGACTAGCTGCGATAGACTGTTAAAAGATATTCAGTTGTAATAAATGCATGTCTCCAAAAATTAATATTTTTTGACTTGCAATATTTTTTCTATTAGCAATTAATAAGTAATTCTACATGCAATTAAATTCTATTTACAGAATACAAATTTGTGGAACTTCTAGTTTTAAAACAATTTCTTTAGTATAAAATATAATACTCACACATCGTCGTGGGGGAGAAACATTGTGCAAAACCATAATAGTGGAATCATCTAAAAATATGTTAATAAATACTTCCTTCAAAGATCGGCATATACATTTTCAGAACATATGTTCCACAATTTGTAAGCTAGTCCGCAAATTTTTAAAATATGTTACTGCTAACTCACCAAAGAGATCGATAAGAAAATTGGATGGCCACTTCCACTCCGTCTCCCAAAACCGATACATCTGTTAGTGTTAATTGATAAAGCCACATATCTCTTTAAGAGCTATAGTTATCAATCTAGGAAGGTAGATTACTAAGATCCCGCCCTCAAAATTCACAAAAGCCTATATCTACGGCAATTCTGGATTTGGATGATAGGTTACTAAAAATCTCCTTCAAAGATCGATATTTCTTGGTTACATCCACCCTGTTCTGTGGCACCTTCCATCAGATGGTATCACTTATGGTATCTGAATATTTCGCAGTTGGTTACGCACGACTGCAACTTTCTTTATTGTTTCTTAGGTTTTTTAATTTGAAATTTCTCTTAAACTAGGTCACACTAGGTCTCGTCAGCAAATTATGAATTGAAATCAATGCAATACCAATGCTTGTTACCAAATCTTATGTCAAGATTGTCCAATTGATTTAAAGTCCATGGCTAGATTAATTGAAACGCTGTTCATGTTTCGTCTAAAATAGAAATTATCAATGCACGAGCACAACCATTCATATACAACAAAATAGAACACAACACCGTTTAGATAAGTTGTATTAGTAAAGAACTACCTATTTTCTGCCAGGCCAGATAACAGAACAGGAAAGTCGACATGCCTGGTGTATATAAGGTTCAGCAATAGGTCTGGTTAGGCACATTCAGTAGCATTCTGTCAACTGACTATCTAACCAATATGAAAACCTGTGAGTATAGAATACGACAAGTGTAACTATAATCATTAACAAATCAAAATCCTGACCATAGCATTCATCCTGCTCTGCCTGGCGCTGTACGTGGCCGCCGTCTTCGCTGACTGCGACCCAGATGGTAATGGAATGCCCAGTTGCAGTGGCTCTGACAGCTCAAAATATCGCAACTTCTGGGATCCCACTCGCTACTGGGTATGCCAGGGTGGAAGTGCCGTTTCTGTGCAATGTGACATTATTGGTGGATTTGATCAGGCTACATCTAAGTGTATCCCATGGGATCAATGGTCTTGGGTTCCTCCATGCCCTGCTTCCTAAAACTGATGACATTATATTCAAATGTTTGACAACGACATATGTATAATGGCTGTTTTCATTAAAAACAACATATTTGCAATTGAATTTTTCTGTGTTCTGAATGAAGTTCAAGGAATGGACATAGCAAAAAGATTTTAATTACAGCAAATTGTACAATAATAAAATACATAAAACAAAAAATCGAAGGGGGGAAAAAGGAAAAAAAAACTTGTGAACGACATTGTCTTGTGCCAAGCCGTTCGTTTGTGTGTTCCATCCTTGTCTAGGGGAGTGCTAACTTGCTCTCCTTCCAAACAACACAACAGTTTCGTGGGCATAGTCATCATTATATACGTAAATTTCAGAGAAAAAGAACTTGGGAATTATAAGAGTAAAGTACCAAGCCCAATGGTTTTCTGATATATTCTTACTTTTTTTTTAATTATATATATTATTTATACATATTAAATATATTTATTAATTATATATATTAATTATATATATTAATTATATATATTAATTATATATATTAATTATATATATTAATTATATATTTATTAATTATATATTTTATTATTATTTTCATATATTTATTTTATATTTTTCACTTTTTCACTTCGGCGCATAATTAGGGTAACTAAGAATAATATTCAAGCAAAAAGTTCAAATAATGATAAATAAAAAATGGGAAAAATATGTAAAGCAATGTTTGGTGTAAAGCGAAACAACTTACCTTAATCTGTATCAGAATACGACAGATTGTACAGTTTATTATATTGTTACTTTGTTTATCGAAGTCAAAAAAAATAGCACCGCTCGACTTGATCAGCGGGCTTAGCTTCATATGTTTCTCCATGTTTACTCCATCGACCATACTCTGCTGGCATTTGTATATGTAAAGAAAAATTATTAGTTTTAAGAGAGACATAGAACGCATGTCTGCTACGATTAAATATACTTTGATATAATATTAATATACTATGATCGTAGATTCCATATCCGATTACTGATAAGCTATCAATTCTGAATGTTCCTCAGCTGTTTTGATAACTAGAATTTTCGACATATTTAGACAATACTAAGGGAGTCCAAAATATAGATACTCGGCACTTACTATCAAATTTTGGTCATAGTCCAGTGGAAATGTTATAGTTTATGTACTTATTTGGAGCAGAGAACATTTTTATGGATTTTACAAACATTAAACGCAAATATTTATTGTCTTCAGTTGTTTCAAATTTGTAAAGAAATTACATAAATGTTTTCTTGTTAACAGAGACAGAAAAAGCAAATCTCTGGCATATGTACTTATTTGTTGTGAAATGTGCGTTTTGACATAATAGCCAGAACTATTATATTGAAATTCGTTCAATATAAAGACAAATTCACAGTATTCACAGTATATATAGGTGTATGTGTGTGTGCGTGTATATATAATTATTTTTTGTATAATATATTCGCTACGTAGTATATATAATATTATAGTATAGAGTATAATGTTGTCTGAAGCACACACAAAAAACTAGCTAAACATATTTTATAATTTGCTTAAACACCATTTGTCTTGTGTTTTATCTGAGAACAAACTGGCCACTGGCATTGGAAAGAATTGCGCTGACCTTAAACTAAAACCCTAAACATTTTAATCTAAGCATTAGTTGTTTAGGAATACTATACGAAATCACTTTTTTGGCATTTTGCGATTCATGACTAAGCACAAAAGTATAAACACAACATTGTAAATAACATATGAAAACATATTATTAAAAAAAAAACATTTAAAAAAAGAAACCATTTAGTCTAATTATTGTCTGGTATTGAATTGAGTAATTGCGCTAAGTTCAAATAAATTAAATCAAAATACACAAAATCTACAATCAAATAAAATCGAAGCCCTGCTGGACCGATAAGCACCTGTAAACGTCAACGTCTTTGGGTACATTAACAAATGCAAAAAACTAAATGTACTATTTATAACTTATCATAGAGTTGTAGTAAAATCTACAGTAAAGCATTCGTCGTAAATTCGACACGATCTTCAAGTATTGGAGCAAGTGTTGGGACAATTTTGTCTACTTTACGATCTGTGCCAAGCTTGCCCACGTTCCAAAAATGAAACCGCACAGACCAAAGATCATTATAAGGAAATCTTTCCACAGCATCCAATTATAGCGACCATAGCCCATATTATAGAATGTTATCATCTCAATAATAGGCGGCGCAATTAGCGCCAAAGCGGAACTGCTGACGGCACCCACAAGCGAGATAATGATGCCCAGGTTGGGTATGACGGCAGCCAATATAACTAAAAATAGAAATTAATTAGATTTAATTATTATAAAATTAAGCTGAAATTGATTTGCAAACTTACAGGTAAATGTGACCATAGCTGTGCGCAAAACAGTGGCAGCCACATCCTTGGCACTTGTGGTATGAAAGTGACTGCGCACAAAAGGCTCCAACATGTTGATGGGCACATAAAACTGCAGTGTGTACGACAGAAATATGGCCACGGCCATGGAAATTCGGACTAGCTGCGATAGACTGTTAAAAGATATTCAGTTGTAATAAATGCATGTCTCCAAAAATTAATATTTTTTGACTTGCAATATTTGTTCTATAAGCAATTAATAAGTAATTCTACATGCAATAAAATTCTATTTACAGAATACAAATTTGTGTAACTTCTAGTTTTAAAGCAATATCTTTAGTATAAAATATAATACTCACACATCGTCGTGGGGGAGATTTAGCGTAATGCTCGCTTGAACACCCTCGCCATACTTGAGATACCCGAAGAAACCAACAGCTGTGTAGAGGCAGGCCACGATTACCATGCCCGTATTAAGCACGCCCGTTTTTCCGCCAAAATCCTCAGGTGTCCGCATATTGTTCTCCAATGGCAGCACAACGCCAATGCCCTCAAATGCATAGATGGCGGTGCCAAAATACAGGGGTAATGTGGCCCAGGTGGCAACGGGCTTAACCGTGTGAGTGTCGGGCAAATCGTGCAGCATATAGGAGAAGCTAATCGCCAAACCTGCGGCGGTGAGCACAGCAGCAAATAGAGAAACAGGCGTCAGGTACTTTAAGTTGCGCACCAGATTCAGCAGCACCATGGGCAGCAGTAACATCAGCAAATATATGCGCACATCCATCTTGAAATACTGATCCACTACATTTTTAATATTGAGAGCCACAAACAAAAAGTAGACGCAGCAGAAGCCGATTTGTGTAATAAACAGGAATGTGGTAACAATACGCCTGGCCAAATGCGAGTAGCGTCTCAAGCCCAACGGTCCCGTCTCTACACTGCAGAAAGCCACCTCCGAGAAATCCAGTGCTGGCTGCTGCAGTCGCCGGCACAGCTCATGCGAACTGTTGACTAGCATGTGCATGCAGTGCGTACATATGGCGCCCATAATCAGCGTGCCAAAGAGGCCAACATAGAGGCCAGCATTCTTGAACGCCTCCGGCATGGCCAAAATTCCAGTGCCAATATTTCCCTTCAGTAGATGCACCAACGTGTCAAAGTTTGATGTGGGATACTCCAGTGTACGATGTTGTGTGGGATTGTACATTGATTTGGCATTTTCATCGCCTATCTGACTGCTCTGGTCATCATCATCACCACCACCAGCGGCTGCGGCGTGCACTGCGTTTGTGTGAAAATTAAGTGGGAATTAATTGACAATTGCTTGAAGTAGCACTTAAATATATGGCTTATCTTACGAAATACTCTGTTCTGCAACAAGTATTTTAAAGAAAAAAAATAGTCAATTAAGATGAAAGTTTCCTTGCATTAAATTTAAAAATTGGCAAAGCTCCGTAATTACTATCTTAAACATTATATTTGGCTTCTGGACTACTTTATGTAGCGATATTAATATTTACTTAAGGAAAATCCTTTGCAAGAAGTTGTTCTCACAGAAATTATGACATGATTGACTGTAAATACAGTTACAAAATTATGCAAAAAAAAAATTTACTTCATTTGAAAATAAGTACTAGCAAATATTGATTGAATAGTGTGATCTTGACCAAATTCAATTCAATATACAACTATATATTGTCATGTCGAAATGAAGTAGCAAATGCATAAAAGCGATGTGGCTTATAAAACTACATTATATATATGAAAGGTGAAATTTTATCTTAGTTACCTGCGATGCTATCCTCGCTGTGCACATTGACCAGCGTACTGTCCGGCGGTGAGCTGCGTACCGGCGGCCTTATTAAGCCGTTTCCGCTTCGATTGCCCTCGTAATCGGAGTTATCGCTTTGCAGCAGCAACGGTTGTCTTTCTGTCATCTTCGGCTTGCGTTTCGCGCTCTCTCCGATCTATGAGTTGAGCAAAGAGAGCGAGCCAAAGAAGAGAAAAACGACAACGTGTTAATATTTGTGTGAATGCGAGTGTGCGAGAAGGTTCTTTAACGACCTATTCACTTCGCCAGCTGAAGTCACACTGGAAATACAAACGATGCAAAGCCGCTTTTGTGTTTGGTAAATTTTCCGCTGACTCAGTTTTTATTTTTTGTTCATTGAGCGCGTCTTCAGACGAACAACGGATTCGGATAGTGCGATAAGCAGAGTAGTGGAAAATTTTCGCATTCGGCTCTGTGATAAAAGCCGAAGCCTTGGACCTGGTCTTGGCCTGATATGGAGGCTGTCTGGAAAGTAGCAACGAGCTACTCATTAGAAAAGATATCAAATCGAAAAATGACTCATTTAATTTGATTAATGTATGTAGGCCGTACCAGAGTTTCGCAGAACCGATAAGAATTCTGAATAGTCTGTTAAAAAGGGGCAGCCAAATCGGGCTATATATGAGTCAATTCAATACAAATATATTGTTCATATTCATATACATTTATCACACATAAAATACGCCCACAAATTCACAATTTCTATAAGATGTATAGTTTATAACCTACAAGATATTTTCGAATTTAATGAATTACTTTAAATATTGTCTGTTGAATATGACTAAAAATGATTTGTATATTTATTAACGTTCCATATGACTATGGCACTTTACTCACAGAAATTTGTCGTACTATAGCAACTTTAATTTCAATATTCACAGTAACAAATGATTTTTGAACTGTAAATAAGCCACAGTCCCCTTACATAGATGTATAAAATTAAAAGAGGCAAACAGTATTAAACATTTTTAAATGCATATGAAAAATCAAATCATTGATACCCTAACATTCTAAACCGCTCGCATATACGAATTATATAGAATAGAATTATTTTATATATACAAATAAACACTTACAAAGAAAAGAATTGTGTATGGTAAATTGTTGTAATTGAATATGTGGGCAGTTATGGGGCGTTGAATGCAGTTGGCAGTTAAGAAAACATAAAACTTGGAACTAAAACTGTAAGAAAACCAACAAAGAAAATTAAAACAAATCAAACTATGCCAAATGCCATTTTGTGCATACCTGTTGAAGGTTGGTCAACGGCGTTAAGTCTTCCATTGATTTTTTTCACTCGCTTCGTGACACTGGCAATGGCAATGAAAGCGGCCCACAAAGCCCAGCGAAGGTCACGGTCTTTAGACGCAAAACGAACGATTTTTACTATATATATTCCTGTTGAACAGCAAGATAAGTTGTATGACATGAAGATTAAGTGATATTACTTATTATATATGCACTTATCGCTTAACATATGTTTGCATTTTTGTATCTGTATTAGATACAGACTGCAACTGTTTTATATAGATGTATATTGCACAATACACAGACAGTAACCACACTCGCCTCTAGCAGACATATTTGAACTGTTGATATTTGAGGCCTTGCACAATTACATTGCAATTCAATTTAATCTGTAAATGTGAAAAGATTTTTTTTAACTAATACCTTTAATATTCGGCAATGATGACGAGACTACAATCAAAACAAAACCAAATCATTGGTCTTCTTCTTCTCGTCTAGCCATTCCCTGCCAATTGACAGTGTTGCATTGCGACTAACACAAAGAGGCCACTTACAACACTAGTTCCCGGCCGTATTGCGTGACGTGTCTGCGCTGCACATTAATAACAAAATATAAATTAAATAAAATCCAAGTAACAAACAGAAAAAAAAAACGAAAATGGTTGAGATAAGCAGCGTCATATCCAAGTTCTACAGCGACTACGTGCAGAACACACCGAAGAAGCTAAAACTGGTTGACATATATTTGGGCTACATCCTACTGACCGGCATCATACAATTTGTTTACTGCTGCATGGTGGGCTCATTTCCCTTCAACTCGTTTCTGTCGGGCTTTATCAGCACTGTTAGCTGCTTCGTTTTGGCCGTTTGTCTCCGTCTGCAGGCCAATCCACAGAATAAGGCCGTATTTGCGGGCATCTCGCCGGAACGTGGATTTGCCGATTTCATATTTGCACACATTATTCTCTTTTTGGTTGTCATGAACTTTATAGGCTAACCTTATACTTGTATTAGCTGCTACATACTATATTGATTTAATTTGATATCATTAAAATTATAAAAAAGAAAAACATTCGAGTCTATTTTATAGCATATCGTGTCGCTTAATGGCGCCCAGAAAATCAAAATCTTCGAGTGGAAAGGACATGACGAGCTTTGGTTCCGGCAACACAAGAAACAATCGATGGACTTCCTCCAGATAATCAGACAATTGGGGCTCCACGATATTTGGTTTGGTGGCCTCCTTGGTCTTTTTTTTGCGAATTGCTTTTGGACGCGACAATTCGCTCAAAGTGTCATTTACATTTAATGATGCCAAATCGTTGAATACTGTCGTATTTGGTGGAAAGTTCATCTTCTGAGTAATCTAATATTAAATGTTGATTTTAGTTTGTGCTTTGACTTGTATATATATTTTGTTTTTTGTTTACCTTCGGCGCTATCGACGCCTTGGTGCGAGGAGTAAGGTTTGGATTAACTTGTATGGTCATTTGCTGCATCGAGATGACCTCATCCTTTCGGCGAATCATTGTATTAAATTGAGGAATTGCAAGTTTATTGCCAGCTGCCTGCTGCGGCGTCTTCATTTGAATAGGATGTAGTTGTTCCTGCATCGTATCCTCCATTTGCGAACCATTGTTCGCTTTGACGCAAACATTTGGTGCTGCATTTCCTGTATTTCTGCGTACTACTTGTCTGGGTATATCGGTTTTGGGACGTTTCACAAGCTCTTTGCGTTTCATCGGCATTTTAAAATTTTACTCTTCAAAATGGATGGCGCTTTTGACAATTTCCAAATAGTGCTGGACAACATCATTTTGACAATTTCCAAATAGTGCTGGACAACATCATTGTTGTTTAACGTGAAAATATCGATGTATCAACAAGGGCACTGGCCATAGAGCAGACACGCAGAAAACATTACACAGCGATATTTGGTATAAATTGGAAACTATCGATGTTCAGCACTCTTTACAGCACTGTGTCGGCATTTGTTAACAGCTGTTTTGTGATTCCTGCAGTTGGTGAGGATTTCTTGTTTATTTATTATTAATGAAAATATGGCATTATCGCGCGCCAAGCCAGAGCAACTGCCAGAGGATGCAGTCGTCCTAACAGAGGATCATGCGCTGCGTTACCAGTGGAAGATAATTACGTCCTGGGACAAGATTGGAGACGTGTATGTTTTACATATTTCCCGCTGCTTATCTAACCGTTAATTTTTTCTGTCTTCTGTGCTCACTTTTAGTTGGTCGCTGCGCTATGCGCCCGGCATACTCAGCGCCATGGCGGCTGCCACGGGTGCCTACATCAATAACCATTATCGCACTTGCTTACGGCTCGGGGCAAATGGACGTCTGTCGAGTTATTTGCCAATTGTTGCTGTGCCCGCGATATTCACTATGTTGAGCCACAAGTTCTTCATACAGCGACCAATACTCCTGGATCCCCTGGGCGAGTGCCCTGTTTGCAAACAGGTGCGCAGCGCCGCCTTCCAATCGGCTCTGGGAGTGGTTTATCCCACAATTTTGGCACCATTTGCTGCATTTATGTTTGCCACCAGATGCTACACTTACCGGCTGCCATCGATAACGGAGAATCCTCGGGAGGTTCTTATGCTATATCGGAAGCTCACGCGTCCCATTATTCCCACCCTGAGCACCATAATTGCCATACAGGTGTTTGTAACGATGTATTTGACGGGTCAGGAGGAAAAGCAGAACTTTAATTTGATGCTGCGCATGAAGGAAATCGAGCACAGACTCGAAGAACAAGATATGCCACAACGAATCGATTTTTAAGACAACACATGTACAAAAGCAATAAATTTATATGGATTGTTATCTACGTAAATATATATAAATCAATATGTATGTTTAAAAGAAGTTATTGGCGCCAAAGTGTTAAGTTATCGATGTCACTCATACTCGATAGACGATGACAGCTTGCGTTAGTTCGATAAATTGAACAAGTCACCCATACCCTTTCAATCTAACTGACTCATAGCGGAACTTGCAGCATTGAAATCGGTTCACGTTACACGTTGCTGCAGCCGGTTGACGAAATTGTTCTGGATTCGCATTTAATTCTCGAAAACGTGAGTAATAGTTTAACTAATACAAATACAACATTAGCTGCTTACTAAGTGTCAACTAAAACAACAATTGTACAATGTTAGAGTTTGTGCAATTATGTCACGTTCAATGGAATTTTCTTGCACTTTCACATTGCATACAAATCGACAATTGACAACATATATATAAAATAAGTTGCGTGGCAACTGACAACAACTAACCCTTTCTCTTATTCAGTTTACAAATTAAAGCAGCAAAATGAAGCTAATGACCGCCAAGGAGGTGCGCAATGCCTACCTGGACTTCTTCAAGGAGCAGAAGCACATCTATGTCCACTCCTCCAGCACGATTCCACTAGATGATCCAACGCTGCTCTTCACCAACGCCGGCATGAATCAGTTTAAGCCCATTTTCTTGGGCACAGCGGATCCGAACAGCGAAATGTCGAAATGGGTGCGTACGGTTAACACGCAGAAATGCATCCGCGCTGGCGGCAAGCACAACGACTTGGATGATGTGGGCAAGGATGTGTATCATCACACGTTCTTTGAGATGCTGGGCAATTGGTCGTTTGGCGATTACTTCAAGAGGGAGATCTGCTCGTGGGCCTGGGAATTCCTCACCGAGCGCCTACGGCTGCCCAAGGATCGACTGTATGTCACCTATTTTGGTGGAGATGCAGCCAGTGGTTTGCAACCGGATTTGGAGTGCAAACAATTCTGGATGGACTTGGGCTTGAAGCCGGAACACATTCTGCCCGGCAGCATGAAGGACAACTTCTGGGAGATGGGCGAAACGGGGCCGTGTGGCCCCTGCTCTGAATTGCACTTTGATCGCATTGGTGGACGAAGCGTGCCGGAGTTGGTAAATCAGGATGATCCCGATGTTTTGGAGATCTGGAATTTGGTGTTCATTCAGTTCAATCGCGAATCCGATGGCAGCCTAAGGCCACTGCCCAAGAAGCACATCGATTGCGGCATGGGCTTCGAGCGACTCGTTTCCGTCATTCAAAACAAACGCTCCAACTACGATACGGACTTGTTTGTGCCGCTCTTCGATGCCATCCAGGCGGGCACTGGTGCTCCCGCCTATCAGGGACGTGTCGGCGCCGATGATGTGGACGGCATCGATATGGCCTATCGCGTTCTCGCCGATCATGCCCGCACCATAACCATTGCCTTGGCCGACGGCGGGAATCCCGATAACACGGGCCGCGGCTACGTCCTTCGTCGCATCCTGCGACGTGCAGTGCGGTAAGCAGTTATAATCTCGAAGCTAAAATTATATTAATATTTATATTTTCGCACAGCTACGCAACGGAAAAGCTGAATGCCAAGCCCGGTTTCTTTGCCTCGCTGGTGAACACCGTTGTCGATTTGCTGGGCGATGCCTTTCCCGAGGTCAAGAAGGATCCGCAGCACATAATGGACATTATTAATGAGGAGGAGCAGCAGTTCCTGAAGACACTAACACGTGGTCGCAATTTACTCAATCGCACCATTGAGAAACTGGGCACCAGCCAGACAACCATACCCGGCGACGTGGCCTGGCGTCTCTATGATACATACGGTTTTCCGGTTGATCTCACCCAGCTAATGGCTGAGGAGAAGTCGCTGCAAATTGATATGGTTGGCTACGAAGCAGCCAAACAGAATTCCTATATACTCTCGCAGGGCAAGGGCGCCAGCAAAATCGATGAGATCACTCTGGATGTGCATGCCATCTCCGAGTTGCAGCAGAAGGGTTTACCGTCCACAGATGACTCATTTAAATACAATTACGAGGCAGTTTCCGTTGAGCGGGATGCGGCCTACAATTTCAGTGAATGCACCAGTAAAATTGTCGCTCTGCGCTTTGAGAATAAGTTTGTTCAGGAGATTAGCAGCGGGCAGAAGGCGGGCATTGTGCTCGATAAGACGAACTTCTATGCGGAAAGCGGTGGCCAGATCTATGATCAAGGTGTGCTCGTCAAACTCAATGATGAGGCCAATGAATTTCTGGTGGATCGTGTTTACAATCGTGGCGGCTACATCCTTCACATTGGCGTCGTTGAAGGCAACTTGGCTGTAGGCGATGAGCTGCAGCTGCATATCGATGTGGAGCGTCGTTGGCTAACCATGAAGAATCATTCGGCCACACATGCGCTCAATCATTGTCTGCTGCAGGTGCTGGGCAAGGATACGGAGCAGAAGGGTTCGCTGGTGGTGCCAGAGAAGCTGCGCTTTGACTTCAATTGCAAGGCAGCCATGACCATCGATCAGGTGGCCAGAACTGAGAAACTAACACGCGACATGGTCTATCAAAATATGCCCATCTATGCCAAGGAGTCGCGGTTGGCTTTGGCCAAGCGCATTCGCGGCCTGCGCTCCGTCTTTGATGAGGTGTATCCGGATCCGGTGCGAGTCATCTCCTTTGGCGTGCCAGTGGATCGACTGGAATCACAGCCCGACGCTGAGACTGGCGAGCAAACCTCTGTGGAGTTCTGTGGCGGCACCCATCTGCGCAACTCGGGACACATCATGGACTTTGTCATCAGCAGCGAGGAAGCCATTGCCAAGGGTATACGTCGCATTGTCGCCCTAACTGGCCCAGAGGCATTGAAAGCTATCAAAAAATCGGAGACATTTGAGCAGGAGATCAGCCAACTCCAAGCGACAATTGAGGCTGATCAATCCGGGAAAGAATCAAAGATGTATGTGAAGCTAATTGTCGAACTGACCGAACAAATCTCGCATGCAACCATTCCGCATGTCAAGAAGGATGAGATGCGCAATCTGCTCAAGCTGCTCAAGAAGAGTCTGGATGACAAGGAGCGTGCGCTTCGTGCCGCCGTCTCGGTGACCGTTGTGGAGCGCGCCAAGGCACTCTGCGAGGCCGAGCCACAGGCCAAGGTGTTGGTCCACCAACTGGAGGCCTACAACAATACAAAGGCGCTGGATGCTGCCCTGAAACAGGTGCGTTTGCAGTTACCCGAGGCTGCAGCCATGTTCGTTTCCGTTGATGCCGACAGCAAGAAGATCTTCTGCCTGTGCTCGGTGCCCAAGGGTGCCGTGGAGAAGGGCCTGAAGGCCAACGAATGGGTGCAGCATGTCTCCTCTATCCTGGGCGGCAAGGGTGGCGGCAAACCCGAGTCGGCTCAGGCCTCGGGCAGCAATTTTGAGCGCGTCGACGAGATTGTCCAGTTGGCCAATCAATTTGCCCAGGCAAAATTGAATTAAATATTAACTGAATTTTTCTACTCAAATGATTATTCATACCCACAACCCGATATATTATAGACTGTTGCAAACGGTCAAATCTGCTGCATTTCTTAATGAACTTGCTTATTTACAAACATAAATAAAATATTCATAAAATCTTTTTCACAAAAATGCCAAAAATGCTAAATTTTGTATTTTTTTATTTTACTTGCACTTGTACTAAAATAACCAAATTATTTCAACTGTTGTTGTTGCCAAATGTGGACAATTGTTCAAGTCTTGAGTGGAACCATCTTAGAAACATGCCTAACGCTTAAAAGTCGATTACCTAAAACTAAAAGGTCCACATTAGAGTGGAGCCACCATCAAACTATGTGGTTCAACAATGGACGCAACAAATCTTACGTTTAGATAAAGAAAAGCAAAAATAAAAATTGTACCAATTGAAGCTTAGGCAAGCAAATAATAAACAAAAATTGTGCTTGAACTTGGATTAAATAATATTTATATATATATATTTGTATATATTGGCTAATTGCGCATTGGAATGCTTGACTTGGGCAACGCTTGGAGACGCTGGCGACGTTTCGATTCAAATTCGGTGGCCAGATGCCACGTTTCCTTATCTAGGGCCAACTTTCCGCGCGCAATTCCCAGCAGACGCGATAAGACCAAGAGAGCATTCAAATCAGCGGCAGAACTCTTCACATTCGCCTTACGCATATCCACAAAGTCCAGCTGTATCATTTCGGTAAGATCCTCACTAACACTAAACTGACTGGATCGCGCCAGGGTCAAATAGCTGCGGAATTGCTGCAATCGTGCCGGCTGCAAATAGTGAAGGGCGGCTTTCAGAGATTCCTCATAGAGTTCAACAGCTTTGACATCGCCCCTAATGGGCAGCACAAAGTCGCTCTGAAATTATGGGAATATAGTGAGTCGTTCATCATATGAAGACGTCTGGTTACTCACCGGCAGCATGCTGCGACCCTCGCTGACCACCAACATAGGTATATCAACATCATAATCAATGTGATAATACTGAAAGTCGCACTTTAGCTGTTGATTGTTGATCACATTGGCCAGATGCTGTATGGCATGTACACCATTTGCCTCCAGTTTGCCCTGCTGCATGCGCGTCTCGTCCAGCAGCAAGTGTGTGTGAGGCGCCAACTGCAGCATTCCAGACACCAGCTTATTTGTCTCGTAATCCTTTCTATTTTCAATAATAATATTCAATTCAAATTGAACAGTAGAAAGTTTGCTCCTTCTTGTTAATTAAACTTACTTTGGCGCAAAGCAGGCGGTATTCATGTTGTCCAGTGTCATGGGTAAATAGTGGCTGGCGGGCAGCAGCAGCTCGAGTATCTCGTACAGCTTTACTGTATACTGCTGCAGGCAATCTTTGGGCAAATTGCAGATGTTCAATGTGAATTTGCCGATGCTCTGCATCTCCGATCGGGTATAAACTGTGGAGATCAGATGACACAACAGATACTCCGCACACAGATCATCCTCAAACAAACAGAGCTTGAGCAACATGCGCAAATCCTTGTGCACCGTCTCCAGAGATTGCGTCGTTACTGGCTCCCGTTCTGCTGGTTGCTTCAAACTCTGATCAAGCAGTGGATTGGCATGGGGCAATGCCTTGACACCAAAGGCATGCAAACGTGGTATTAGAAAGGGTGAAGGATTCTGAGCCTGTAGCTCACTGAAGCTGTCCACATCTTTCAAGGCATCAGCATCCAGGGTGGCCGCATCCAGCGCCGGATCCACAGACAGAAAACCGACAAAATCCATTAGAGAGTTTAGGGTGTACTTGTCGAAATCCTCGTAGACTTTGACCATGCAGGCCATGCTCGGACGACTTGGCAGCGGAGAGTTGAGCAGATAATCTGACCCCAGCACTGTGCAGCTGCTGGCGTTGCTTTCTTCAGCTTTATTTACAGTGGGAGGCACGCAGCATTGTCTTTTAACCGAATGGCTACCGGTGCTGCTAGTTTCATCATCTGCTTTGTCCACTTCCATGTCAACCGGTTCGTCCAGCGAACGTTTAATGCCATTGCCAATTGTTGTTGTTGTTGTTTGATTTGTTGGGAATGGATTGCATAGCTTTTCGTACTCCTTGGCCCAGCCATTGAGGCCAGGCACCGAGACCACAAACAATGTTCGCCGTTCGCCATGCACATTGCTCTCAGCCTGATAGTCAAGCTGCTCATCCTTGCCCAGGCGCAAGCAATCGCGATATTTGCCCGGCTGTTGACGTCTGCCACCATCGGAAGACTTTACCTCATAGCGCTCCAAATAGATTTCGGGATCCATCATGTCTTGCACCATGCCGCGAAAACGCACCAGGCTCTGATCATTTAATTGATGCAGAGGCGTGTGATTTAGCAGAGGTATCGAGTGCCATTTTGTCGCATCATTGAGTAAATTTTTCCAGCTGGCACGGTCCAACAAATCCAGCTCCTCGGGAGTTCTCGGCAAATCCATGTTGCAATGCATCGCGCACATAAACAAAAAATAAATTATTAGTCGAATCGCGTGCGCGCCGAAATGTCAATCAATTGATGGGAAAAACTCGATAGAAATGTGTGTGAGTCGAGGGTGGCAACCCTGTAGTAAAACAATCGCACATTCTATTGTTATCGAAAAGAGTGTATTTAGGGCTGCAACGGAACGGATGTAAAGCGGAGTATCCGCAGATGAAATAATGAGCAAAAAGAGTCGAGTTTGGAATTTTTTTTTCAAACAAAGCGATACGGTCGCAATATGTTGCCTATGTCACAACAACTACTCCCGAAAAGGACGCGGAACAACCTGTCTACGAAATCATCTCAAGAGCAAGCATCCTGTTGAATTTCTAACACTCTCCGAAAACGACATGAAATACACAGTGAAAACGGAAATAAATGAAAGCACAGCCACCCAAATCAGCCTACAAGTAAACGAGCATCCTTAAATATAATATTATATTTTAATTTTATTTTCATTTATTTTTTTGGGGTTTTTGACAGGATGCAGATCCATTGGATGATATGCAAAAGCGCAATGAGATGGATATGCATGCAAGCGATGAGAAATTGGCTTTAATGATAGCCAGGCATGATTATTCCTTTTATATGATCGAAGATGCTGGTTTCGTGAACTTCATTAAGATGCTGCAGCCGCGATATACAATTAGGCCGATAAGCTTTTATGAAAATATAATTGCTACAAAGATCTATCAGCGAATGCAGACACAATTACAGCAAGAACTTTATATTCTCGAATCGGTGACGCTGGCAACAAGCATCTGTTGGGATTCGACCGATCAAGGATTGCTCAGCTTAACTTGTCACGGCATCTCCTCGGACTTTCAGCTAAAGCAATTTCACTTAAAATGCGATGTTTTATTTGAGCGAAATGCGGACGATATTGCTTGCCGCATTCGTAATATTATTTCGGGGTCCAGCCTGGACCTGCAATTGCCCAAGGAGAAGATCCATTGCGTTATCAGAGACGAGTTCACTTGCCCACCGGGCGCTGTCGTCGAGTGCAATGTTCATCTGTTAAAAGAATGCGTGAGATATGCATATGAATCGAATGACAATTTGAAACAATTACATGTAAAATGTCAACAGATTGTCAAAAACTTTGAGGAATCTCAAATGGCATATGATCACTTAAGGCACATTCTTAAGAAGCGTTTGAATCGCGAGCCAACTCCCCTAATGGCAATTGATGAAAGTCCCTTTGGTTGGATCGCAATATTTCGACGGTTGCTCAAATTGAAAGACGCTCTCACAGTTTATGCCGAAGAATATAATTTAGTGACCATTTATCCAGATGAATGGCTGGATATTGAGATATGTAATCGTGTCGTTCAGCCAATTGAAGAGATTATCAATATCTGGTGTAAAATATCATCAACAGCATCCACTGTAATACCATTAATTGCCGCCCTACGCGATTCACTTCGCACAGATGTGCACAACTTTGTTTCCTCTGTGGTATGTATATTAATTAACAAACAGTTGTATTTTTCTAAAAAAAAAAAAAAAACATAATTTTTTTTATCATAGACCATTTGCTCGTTTGCCCGAAAGCTGCTTGAAGAACTGGAATCGAGATGTGCCCCACTAACCGCAGATATAAAATATCTAATAGCCACATATTTGGATCCGCGCTATAAGCATGCGTTTTTTACCCAGCAAGAGATGCAGCAGATTACAGATGAAGTCTTGGCTCAACTATGCAGACATCAGCCTCAACCGTGGCAGACAGCAAAACTGATGACAAAAGCTGTTTCTAATTTTAAAAGCGAATCGAAGATTGATTCATTTCTCGACAATATGCTTACATCGAACAGCTGCACTGAAGCATCCTCATCGTGGAATTCTCAAGCTCAATTGAAAAATTTGTTATATTTGTACAATTCCGAGCCAAAAATAGAACGCCAAAGCGATCCAATTGGTTGGTGGAAATGCCATCCTAAATATAGGGAAATTTTTCCAATTGTAAGACGCTATCTATCGATTCCCGCCGCAAGTGTTGCCAGTGGACGTGTGTTTAGTGCATCTAAAAAACTCTATAATGATATGAAATTAGATGTGTATCCCGCAAATGGATCTAAGATTTTGTTGGTCAAAGCTAACCTAGAAGCTCTGAATCAAGATCAAATCTAGTATGATTATATAAATAAATAGACAAATAAAAAGTATAACACTGATTCACGTTAGAGCGAAGAACATATATTAAATTATTTTTTTTGATTTTGATATGTCGGTAATATTTTGAAATGGTTGAATAATTTGGAAGAAGCAAGATTTGTGAATTTCCTATAAATAGCTATAATTCGATTTCGTCCTAATATTTGGGTGTGTGTAAAACTCGTATTAACTCATCGATATTTAAACAGGATGACCGTAGAAATGTATTCCCAATGGAAATGAATTTGCTAACTTAAAATTCAAAATTCAAATAGAACATTCTGTCTATTTTGCTTCCTAGCGCCTCATTGGGCAGGCAACGTTCAACATTATCTTTGCATTGGGCCTCCTCAACGTCACGGAACAGAGATTTAAATAGATCCCACGGGTTCAGATTGTGCGACGAATACAAAATTGACAACACTTTTAGCGTTATGGTTATGTTATAGATATCATCCTCGTTTGGTGTTTCCTCGCCTATAATTAAAGAATTAATTTTTTATAGATTTTCATATAGATCCAAATTAAAATGAAATTATATATATTAATTATATACTGAAAGGAACATAAAGTTTGCTGTTATCCATATTACATGGCTATAATTATTATATTACCATAATTACATGACTATAAGTGCAATCTAACAAACTACTAAATAATTTATTTTTATTTTTTATTAACATTGGTTATTTAATCATACTTTTTTCTATAAAAACGTCAACCAACAAAGGAGAAAGCCAAACACAGTAAATGGAATGTGAGAAAGATGTGGTTCGAACAAAAAATCATGTTTGAAGTGGTGCTTTTGATATTGTTTGTAAATCAATCGAGTGCTATTAAATATCGATTTTATTTTGAAAATGAGGGAGTCTTCTCCGATTGTGTCAACGAGCCAAAATCCGTACAAAATTTTGAAGCTCTTCTCGATTTATCTGAGTTGACCTTTAAGTATAATTCGGAATTGGTAACAGTATCCGGCAATTTAACCTACGTCTGGGATATTCAGCCAGGCGATCGCATTCAAGTAATTTATTTTATTATATTTTCAATATCTTATCAATTGTTTTGTCATTGATCCAAGTAATTAATTTCAGTCTGATATTCAATTGCTTCGATTTGATCGTGGTTCCTGGCTACCAACAATATTGAATCTGTCTGTTCCCGATATCTGTACCATATTGTATGATGAGTCGCAATACTGGTACAAATTCTGGACAAAGAACATTATTAATATCGACGACATCAAGAATAAATGTCTTTATCCTGGAGTATGTTTTCAAAATAATTACATACATTTATTTATTACAATATTTTATTAATATGCCCATTTCTTACAGACCAAAACCGTTCACAAGCCGTTTGATCTGGACATTGTCATTGAGATAAACGGGTTACCTTCGAGGGGTCTACACAAGATGATATTTAGACTTAAGGCATTTGACTCAAACAATGCCGTACGACCAACAAGCATCTGCATTGCAATTCTTGGAGAAATGAAAAGGATGTAAATTTGTTGGACATCAAATAACAACAGATTTTAAACTAAATAAAAAACGAACGATGCATATACAATTTGAGTCTTTGTCTGTTGCAAAATTAATAAATTTAATTTCTAAATAAATTCCTTGAAGGCATCATATAGTGATGTTATTGAAAAATATAAAACAGTCAGCTAAATTAAATAGTATTTGTTAACCGCATTCTCGATGATCAATGATACATGCATATGTAATCGTCTCTTAATATTTCTTACTTTATCAAATAACTTGACAGTATTTTTTAATATAATCAACTTCTTCGATTGCTCGAAAGCTGCTTGAGGTACTGGAATACAAATTACATACCCTTCTAGACCGGAGTTAACCAGCCTATTTCTACATTTTTGGAGTCTGGGATTCAAAATATTATGGTTTTGAACGTCCACTGAGAAGTCCACTTCAATCCGTTGAAACTTGAAAATAATATCATAATACCATCTACAAGGATATAGAAAGCTTAAAAAATATTTAAAGAATTCGATAAAAACAAGATTTATGAATTTCTTATTATTTTGTTAAATCATAACTTTATTTTGACATATTATTTGAGTGTATTAAAAACTTTTAAGGTTATTATATTTGTGTTAACAAATAGAGCGCTATTAACTCACCGATATTTAAACAGGATGACAGTTGAAATGTATTCCTAATGAAAATGATTTTGCTACAAGTTAACTTAAAATTCAATGGTACGCAGTTTGCTTTTGCTTCCTCAAATTATATAGATAAGCTTAATTCTTGAATCTAAGATATTGAATTGTTAACAATATATAAAGAGGATCTTAGCCTCTATAATCAGGATCATTGTGTTCTTCCTCATCTTCCTCGTCTTCGTCATCTTCATCTATAAAAGAAACCGATGTGTGTTAAAGTTTAGTAAAAATTTACAAAATGTTTTTCCGACTGCTTACCATGATTTATGCGCTTACGCGTATATGCCCGACGCGTTGCCAATGGCACCTGATCGGTTTCGCCGTGCAGCAGGGAGTTGCGATAGAGGACCAACGGCTGCCACTCCTCGGCACGGCTCGATGGCATGCCTGGTGGTATGATTTTGTCAAGAAAGGCCATAATAACCTTCTTATCCTGCTTCAGCAGTTTGTAATTAAACTCATTGAGCACCTCCAAAAACAGCAGGCGTGTCGGTGCGCGGACCGGATCGTCTGGCTGCTTATTGGCAGCAAAGTATATGCCTCCCCGATGTATGGCTGCAACTGAGTCTCGATTCTTAAGCGCATCAAAGCCAAATGTAAGGGCAAAACGTTTTGCCAACTCCTTGAGATCAATGAACTCTTGTGAGCTCTTTGACACGACACCATCGTCGCTTTGCTCCACCAGATTCTTAAATACGGTGATGAGACCTAGCAGTAGCGTCATGGCAAAGTTGACTTTGTTGATTTCGCGAGCCTTGCCCAACGTTGCCTTGATAATGTCCCCGTACTCGTTATAGCACTGCAAAAAAAAAAAATAATTATAGGATACCAAGGGTATACATTTCATCTCAAATTGAACTAACGCACCTTGACATAGTACTTAAATATGCTCGCCGCGCGCATGGTGGGTATTATGTTGTAGACAATAAGTTTGCAGTAGCAGGCCAGAAAGTTGCGCTTTTTATGCAGCTCCTCAATGCGTGTCTCATCATGGGCAACCACTTGCTTCAGAGAGAACACATAATGTTGCACAAAGTTGTCCAGTATAAGATGCTCATCCATTCGCGATTTGTATTCCAAGCTGCGTATATGTTCGCTCTCACTGCGTGCCAATTGATCCGAGTAGATGATAAGCAGATCACAGATGGACTGGTAGGCCTTTTTAAGATCGATTTATTGTAATAATAATAATATGTTATACAATGCACAATACGTACAGCTTCTTGAATTTGTACAGTGGGTCCGTCGCGTGTGAGCTCAAAGCAGGCGGACATAAAGGTATCCAAATAGCTGCGCAGTTCGGCAACAACTGCAGCCACATTCAATGCCTCACAATCGTTCTCGACATAGTAGAGACCCCAACTAATCGAGAAGTAGCAGGCCTCTATGCAATAGGCTAGCGCCTCATTGGGCAGGCAACGTTCAACATTATCTTTGCATTGGGCCTCCTCAACGTCACGGAACAGAGATTTAAATAGATCCCACGGGTTCAGATTGTGCGACGAATACAAAATTGACAACACTTTTAGCGTTATGGTTACGTTATAGATATCATCCTCGTTTGGTGTTTCCTCGCCTATAATTAAAGAATTAATTTTTTATAGATTTTCATATAGATCCAAATTAAAATTAAATTATATATATTAATTATATACTGAAAGGAACATAAAGTTTGCTGTTATCCATATTACATGGCTATAATTATTATATTACCATAATTACATGACTATAAGTGCAATCTAACAAACTACTAAATAATTTATTTTTATTTTTTATTAACATTGGTTATTTAATCATACTTTTTTCTATAAAAACGTCAACCAACAAAGGAGAAAGCCAAACACAGTAAATGGAATGTGAGAAAGATGTGGTTCGAACAAAAAATCATGTTTGAAGTGGTGCTTTTGATATTGTTTGTAAATCAATCGAGTGCTATTAAATATCGATTTTATTTTGAAAATGAGGGAGTCTTCTCCGATTGTGTCAACGAGCCAAAATCCGTACAAAATTTTGAAGCTCTTCTCGATTTATCTGAGATGACCTTTAAGTATAATTCATTATCCGGCAATATAACCTACGTCTGGGATATTCAGCCAGGCGATCGCATTCAAGTAATTTATTTTATTATACTTTCAATCTCTTATCAATTGCTTTGTCATTGATCCAAGTAATTAATTTCAGGCTGATATTCAATTGCTTCGATTTGATCGTGGTTCCTGGCTACCAACAATATTGAGTCTGTCTCTTCCCGATATCTGTCCCAAATTGTATGATGAGTCGCAATACTGGTACAAAGTCTGGACAAAGAACATTATTAATATCGACGACATCAAGAATAAATGTCTTTATCCTGGAGTATGTTTTCAAAATAAATACATACATTTATTTATTACAATATTTTATTAATATGCCCATTTCTTACAGACCAAAGCCGTTCACAAGCCGTTTGATCTGGACATTGTCATTGAGATAAACGGTTTACCTTGGAGTGGTCTACACAAGATGATATTTAGACTTAAGGCATTTGACTCAAAGAATGCCGTACGACCAACAAGCATCTGCTTTGCAAGTGTAGGAGAAATGAAAAGGATGTAAATTTGTTGGACATCAAATAACAACAGATATTAAACTAAATAAAAAACGAACGATGCATATACAATTTTTTATTATAATCCACTTCCTCGACTGCTTGAAAGCTGTTTGAGGTACTGGAATACAAATTACATACCCTTCTAGACCGGAGTTAACCAGCCTATTTCTACATTTTTGGAGTCTGGGATTCAAAATATTATGGGTTTAAACGTTTTAAACAAAATATAATTTGATTGGAGTTTCACGCCTTCCACATGTGATAGGTATAATTACAACTTTCTCGATCTCTCAACTTAAAACTCACCTTTTGACCAATTGTTCCTCTGTTTTCGTCCAGATAACTTTTAAATTAAAGGAGTTCTGCACATATAAGACTAAATATTTTGGACAAACAGACGTGGCTCTGTACACTCGGCTAGTATTCATTTGATCAGGAATTATTACCTTATGAGGTCTGAGAAGTCCACTTCAATCCGTTGAAACTTGAAAATAATATCATAATACCACCTACAAGGATATAGAAAGCTTAAAAAATATTTAAAGAATTCGATAAAAACAAGATTTATGAATTTCTTATTATTTTGTTAAATCATAACTTTATTTTGACATATTATTTGAGTGTATTAAAAACTTTTAAGGTTATTATATTTGTGTTAACAAATAGAGCGCTATTAACTCACCGATATTTAAACAGGATGACAGTTGAAATGTATTCCTAATGAAAATGATTTTGCTACAAGTTAACTTAAAATTCAATGGTACGCAGTTTGCTTTTGCTTCCTTAAATAATATATATAAGCTTAATTCTTGAATCTAAGATATTGAATTGTTAACAATATATAAAGAGGATCTTAGCCTCTATAATCAGGATCATTGTGTTCTTCCTCATCTTCCTCGTCTTCGTCATCTTCATCTATAAAAGAAACCGATGTGTGTTAAAGTTTAGTAAAAATTTACAAAATGTTTTTCCGACTGCTTACCATGATTTATGCGCTTACGCGTATATGCCCGACGCGTTGCCAATGGCACCTGATCGGTTTCGCCGTGCAGCAGGGAGTTGCGATAGAGGACCAACGGCTGCCACTCCTCGGCACGGCTCGATGGCATGCCTGGTGGTATGATTTTGTCAAGAAAGGCCATAATAACCTTCTTATCCTGCTTCAGCAGTTTGTAATTAAACTCATTGAGCACCTCCAAAAACAGCAGGCGTGTCGGTGCGCGGACCGGATCGTCTGGCTGCTTATTGGCAGCAAAGTATATGCCTCCCCGATGTATGGCTGCAACTGAGTCTCGATTCTTAAGCGCATCAAAGCCAAATGTAAGGGCAAAACGTTTTGCCAACTCCTTGAGATCAATGAACTCTTGTGAGCTCTTTGACACGACACCATCGTCGCTTTGCTCCACCAGATTCTTAAATACGGTGATGAGACCTAGCAGTAGCGTCATGGCAAAGTTGACTTTGTTGATTTCGCGAGCCTTGCCCAACGTTGCCTTGATAATGTCCCCGTACTCGTTATAGCACTGCAAAAAAAAAAAATAATTATAGGATACCAAGGGTATACATTTCATCTCAAATTGAACTAACGCACCTTGACATAGTACTTAAATATGCTCGCCGCGCGCATGGTGGGTATTATGTTGTAGACAATAAGTTTGCAGTAGCAGGCCAGAAAGTTGCGCTTTTTATGCAGCTCCTCAATGCGTGTCTCATCATGGGCAACCACTTGCTTCAGAGAGAACACATAATGTTGCACAAAGTTGTCCAGTATAAGATGCTCATCCATTCGCGATTTGTATTCCAAGCTGCGTATATGTTCGCTCTCACTGCGTGCCAATTGATCCGAGTAGATGATAAGCAGATCACAGATGGACTGGTAGGCCTTTTTAAGATCGATTTATTGTAATAATAATAATATGTTATACAATGCACAATACGTACAGCTTCTTGAATTTGTACAGTGGGTCCGTCGCGTGTGAGCTCAAAGCAGGCGGACATAAAGGTATCCAAATAGCTGCGCAGTTCGGCAACAACTGCAGCCACATTCAATGCCTCACAATCGTTCTCGACATAGTAGAGACCCCAACTAATCGAGAAGTAGCAGGCCTCTATGCAATAGGCTAGCGCCTCATTGGGCAGGCAACGTTCAACATTATCTTTGCATTGGGCCTCCTCAACGTCACGGAACAGAGATTTAAATAGATCCCACGGGTTCAGATTGTGCGACGAATACAAAATTGACAACACTTTTAGCGTTATGGTTATGTTATAGATATCATCCTCGTTTGGTGTTTCCTCGCCTATAATTAAAATCAGAATTAATTTTTTATAGATTTTCTTATAAACCCAAATTAAAAGTGTGATATTCAATTGCTTCGATTTGATCGTGGTTCCTGGCTACCAACAATAATGAGTATATCGTTTCCCGATATCTGTATCGTATTGTATGATAAGTCGCAACTCTGGTACAAATCTTGGACAAAGAACATTATTAATATCGATGATATCGAGGAAAAATGTGTTTATCCTGGGATATGTCTTCAAAATAAATAATAAATAAATACATACATTTATTTATTACAATATTTTGTTAATATGTCCATTTCCTACAGAACAAAATGATTCATAAGCCGTTTAATCTGAACACTATCATTGATGTAAGCGGTTTAAATTGGAATGGGTTACACAAGATTATATATAGACTTAAGGCATTTGACTCAAAGAATGCCCTACTACCAACAAGCATCTATGCAATTGTAGGACAAATTAAAATTGTTGGACAACAAATAACAGATTTTAAACTAAATATAAAACGAACGATGCATATAAAATTTGAGTCGGAGTCTTCAGCAAAATTAATTTAAATTTAAATGTGATGTTATTGAACAATATGAAACAGTCAGCTTACCCAAAATTAAATTTCGCCACTCAACGATGGTATCCTTGTATTTGTTAACCGCATTCTCGATGATGTTGGAACGAGCAATGTTGCAGCGTGTGTAGGTGGCGCTGCCTTCGGCACAGAGGCATTCCAGTGTCTTGGCGCAGGTCTCAAGCACATCGCGACCAGTATGCATACACATCACCTGGCTTATCTTGTCGAGCAGCGCCTGCAGGTTCCCCTCCTGACGGTTGGTCGTATACAGATTTAAATCAAAGTACTGAGGCACGGCCAGCAAGTTGGCCAATTTCTCGCTATCAGCCTGGTATTTTTCCAGCAAGGCGGGAATGTATACAATGAAATGCTCCGTCAGTTTGACCTTTTCGTCCTGTATGGCCTTAAGCTCCTTAGCGCTTAGTGTGAACTTGCGATTACTGGCACGGCCCACAGGCACCTCACCGGATGCTGATTGCTTGACGCTGCTGACCATGATTTCGATGAGCGTGGATTCCTGCTTGTTGTCAAGCTGCTCCTCATTGGGACCGGGCTCCTCCAGCAGTAGATCCGTCATACATTCCCAGTCGCGCACCATATCATTGCTATCGATAAACGAGTCCACCAAATAGGCGCCGTGCTCGTGCAACTCCGATTCAATAAAGAATTGCACCAGATCCCGTATTAGCGGTGTATTTGGCAGACGCAATTTGCCTCGTTTTGTTTTTGTTTCGTCCATGTCAGCAGTTAAATGAAACAATCGCACATTGAGAAACTCGGCAGCGGCCTGCGCAACGCCTCGATGCGACGAGTAGACCAGCTCATACACGATTTCACAATCCTTATCAGCCAATATCTCCGGATGGATTCTAAGAAATATGTTATGTTGTTTATTTTAATTGTACATATATAAATATATAAATAAAAACTTACTTTAATATACTGATAACAAGCTTGACAGCGTGAACGGACACCTCAAATTCCTTGTCCAGCGTCATAGCCACAATTCTATCCTTGAACTTCGATGTAAAAAGCTCCAGTTTACCCTTCAGCTCCTCCTTGTCATAGAGCGGCAGCAACGATTGCAGACAACGTAGGCGCACTTCGCCAATTTTATCGTGTAACGTCCAGCCAATATATTTTAGATAGGAATCATCTAAGAAATTTTGTGGATAATTTTCCATCCAGATGCCAATCTCAGCCATGCAAATGGCTCTAATATCCGGCAGAGTATCCCTGTAACGATGCACAAATACCGATTTAAACATGTAGGTTAACATGCTTTTTATTTCATCCATATTCTCCTCCAGCTCGGAACGTTTCGTCATCAATGAGTCCAATCGATCTGAAGCGCGGCGATCGCGGGACTTTACATCGTAAATAAAGAAATAATAGACGATTATGATATAAGTTGCACTATCGTAGGAATTACAGTCAAGTCAACTTACCTTGACACGTTCAGCTTCAAATTGTTTAGCTGCATTTTCAAAATTGTTTGACACAAGGAGGGCGACATCCACCAAGGCAGTCATCAATTTCATGGCTGCCAGTGTTGCAGTGTGACGAAAGGCTCGCACTTGAGAGTCGGACAAACCCGTTAACAATGAGATTACGTTATCCATTAGAAACTGATCATATATAATGGAATACTGGCATTGTTTAACCAGCGTTTGCACAAAATCACAAAAGTTATTCTTGAATTTCTTCCATTGCGTTCCGGTCATAATTAATGGATATTCACCACTTTCCTAAAACATATTAAATTGCATTTTTAGCAACGTATTTTTATTGAACAATTGGTTTTGATTACCTCATCAAATTCCTCTGTCATGCGGCGTATAATTGCCGTATGATCAACAGGATATTTTATATCTTCCGATATTTTTCCCTTGCAGCCGCTAGCATTTATAAAGAATTGCATTAATGCGACGAGCGCAGTTTCGCGATTTGACTTGTATTGCTCGATCCATTGGTCTACAATGCTCTGTGTTAAAATTGAGGGTTTGTTAGTTTGTTAGTTAAGTATTTGTGTTTGTAATAATTAGCTTAACAATAATTTTTTACATTTAATTTGCTTACCGCAATCGGATTCTTAGAGTGTCGGACAATGTAGTATAAGCTGTTCTCGTCTGTGGTAATTTCGCGTTCATTATCGATGCGCTCGTGGTTAGCCTTTTCCACGGGCTCTTTGCGAGGCCGCTCAATCCTTTCCTTACGTTCTGCTGGTGGTCGGCGCGTTTGCGGCGTTTTCCGTTTTCGTGAAACTGGCGCAAAAAACTCATCCTCGTCATCATCGATGATTGGCGGCTTGTCGCGAACGCCACCGCGAGCACGAAGCCGCGTCATCCGTTTGGTGGGACTGTCCGCATCAGATGCGCTTTCATTTAAAGCATCACTGGGCCAATTGAGTGAGAATTATTAAATACGTTTTTTTTTAGTTTTATTTTACCTGTGGAGTTCGTCGTATTCTGGAGCCGGAGGCGGATCATCCATACGTATGCGCTTTCCCCCGCGCCGAGCCATCATATTGTGGTTACCAACAAAGCGGCGTCTTGAAAAATTAAATTTAATCTGTTTATTTTTATCAATAAACAAATGTTTCTGCGACTAAGAGAAAAAGGGGCGAATAGCGTTGAAGAAAAACCACATCTAGGGATGGAAGCAAAAACTTATAGCGATTTCATATCGATATATCGATAGCGAGAAAAATACTAACTTCTTGGGAAGAAGAAGAAAATGAATAGATATTTATGCACCCAAAAAATTGAATACCCTTCCAACCCGCTGGGAACTCAATTTAGTACAATATACTATAAGAACTCATACATACTATATACTATAAAAGGACAGACACACGGATGGACATGGCAATATTGACTCTGCCAACGATGCTAATCAAGAATATATATATTTATCAGTTTAGAATGTATTACAATCATCAGGACAAGTTAATTGTTCTGACAAGGGTATAGTAAACACGCAAAAACTAGGGATGAGAGCGAAAAACCATCGCCTTGGTATATCTATCGATAGCGAAAGAAACAGAAGCAGCATCTATTTTGGTTTTAAGGAACATTAATAACAAAAAGGAATTGTAATACAAATAACAATTATAATTAATAAATATGACTGATTTTGGTGGCGACTCGGGCGGACGATTAAAAGGCGTGACAATTGTGAAGCCAATTGTCTATGGGAACAAGGCACGCTCATTTGGCAAGAAGCGGGAAGAGGATGGCCACACGCACCAATGGCAGGTTTATCTGAAGCCCTACTATGATGAGGATATGTCGATTTACGTGAAGAAAGTTCACTTTAAGCTGCACGAGAGCTATGCGAATCCCAATCGCATTGTGATTAAGCCCCCCTATGAAGTCACAGAGACTGGATGGGGTGAATTTGAGGTTGTCATTAAGATCTACTTTAATGATCCCTCTGAACGTCCAGTGACTTGCTATCACATTTTAAAGCTCTTCCAATCGCCTGTTGTGGACGGTGAGCTGACCTCCTCGACAACTATGGACACAAAAAAGGGCCTGGTATCTGAGGCATACGAGGAAATTGTTTTCCAGGAGCCTACACAAATCATGCAGCATTATCTGCTGCTTTCGGAACAAAGTGCCAATGGCTTGCTTAACCATGACACCGATTGTAAATCAACATCTTATTGCATTATAATATTTCAACATATAACACTTCTCTTACACATTGCAGTTGAGGAAAAAAAGGGCAAAACATTGGACAACATTGTCAACGTAAAGCAAAAGGTCAAGGGAGAGATTGTGACCCTAAAGGATAAATTAAAACTCGCTCGTGAAACAATTGTTAAATTTAAGGCAGAGCTAGCGAAAGTACAAAAGCCACCTGCCTAATGCGCTATATATTTAAATTCGTGTTTAAAAAAATTAAAATATATTTAAATTTACTAAAGTATGCTAAGGAAAACTCTCTTCGGATTAAAAATAAATCAGCTGTAAAGTAATATTACATTTGTATTGATAGTTGTTGATTTTAATAATAAATCTGAAATTACTTTATTTTATTTTTAATTTTTTTAAGTGGAATAGTAATGTCGCAATTTTAACAGTTTGAAAAATGTAATTCTTTCAGTACAAAGCAGAAAATAAACTGCACTCAACTAACTCCACCTGGGTGTGCATTTCTCACATATGTATAAGCCAGAGGTATGTCCAAAACACACACACACATGCTTAACGAACTATTGAACCAGTCGAAAGATTTTGAGCTGAATGTGAACCAGTACACTTGAGCAGGCGTCTCTGTCGAGTATCGCAGCATCATATTTCGATGACAAATGTAAAAATGTTGATTTGTACAAGTTAAGTGTATGTGCACCACAAAAAAAAATAAAAAACATAAACTAACTCAGTTCCTCGCATGCACTTGTCGAGCTTATAATGAGTGAATATTAAATATCTAAGAACGGCAAAGGAAAGCAGCGTCAGTCTGTGCGCAAGCGCAAATGCAAAGAGCCTTTCAAAGAGAAGAAAAACGAAACGAGATAAAAGCAATACGCAACAGGTAAACAGCAGGTAAGCGTGCGTAAGCGAGGACATTTAGAAATACAACAAAAGTCTGCAGCCAAAGGCGACTTTGCGAAGTACTATAATATTGTTTATCTCTTTTTTATTATTATATTAAAGCCTCATGTCAAAATTATTCAAATCATTGAATAATAATTTATGAAAACTGGTTCTAAGAAACCCACAAAATTCCAGAAAGATAAAAAAAATAACACACTATTAAAGTATTCTTCTGTGCAAAAGAAATGGCGAAATATGAATATTTCCCTTTGTCAAAACAAAGTTTACTTAAGGATGTGAATATGTTTATTTATATAGGTTTATAAACTTGGCGTTGCAATCATTAATTCTTGCACCGTTTCAATTTACAGCATCAGCGCCCCATAAAATGTCTCTGACGCGGTTCAGTTTGTGCTTGCTGCTGACGTTGTTGCTTGCAGCAATTCCGGTTTATTTGGCGTCGCCAGACCCAGGCGTGCGAATACTGCGGTCGCCCGAATCGACGGTGGCGCCACCTGGCGACGAGGTCGTTTTCGTATGCGAGACCAGTTTGCCGCCGGAGCATTTCGAGTGGAGTTACGCCGCGAGTCGGTCTCGCTTTAGATATTTAAAGTCGGGCAATCATAATATAAGCATCAGCCACGACAATGATATATCCAAGCTGCGCGTCGTTGTGAGTCCCGAAACGCTTGGCGAATATCGTTGTGTCGCGTGGTTTGGGCCGCTCGCAGTCACCTCGACCACGGCTCGCTTGGAGAGGGCCACCTTGAGCGGCGACGACAACGAAGGATTCAAGGGCAATCAAGCGCATTGGCGCGTTACAGCCGGCAATACTGTTCAGTGGCCTTGCGGCCACATCGAATCGAATCCAGCGCCCAGCTGGAGCTTTTATTATAATGATATTGAGTTGCCGGCAGCGTCTACGCTAAGTGACTCAAATGGTACGCTGCTCCTGTCCAACGTCTCCGTGGCGAGCAGCGGCAGTTACAGATGTGTGGCAACCAATACCGCTTCGGGAGTACGTCTGGCGTTGCCAAGTCGATTGGAACTGCAAGTGTCTGCGGAGGCGATGGCAGCGACAGCCCCTCATCTCCTCGATGGACAACGTGTGAGCACTAAAGTCGCCAAGGTTGGTGAATCTGTGCTGTTGTTGTGTCCCGGCGTGGGCTGTCCATCGCCGACAGCTATCTGGAGCAGTCCAAATGTGCCCGGCGCCATTAAAAATAATCGCACACATGTCCTGCCATATGGTTTGCAAATAAATGAACTGCAGGCGCTGGATGGTGGTACCTATATATGTTATCTGGACAATGGAATACGGCCAGCACTGAAGCACTCCATTCAGCTGCTGGTGCAGCAGGCGCCTCGTATTGTGCTCGCTCCCAGCGCCAATCTTACCAATGAGGGTGAATCCATGCAATTGGAATGTGTTGCCACTGGCATACCTGAGCCGGAGATTTACTGGCTGCTCAATGGCAACAATAGCGCCAACGATAGCAAAGCGAATCCGCGTTCAAATGGTATCCTAATCCTGCACAGTGTCCAGAAGCGACACGCTGGCTATGTGCAATGCTTTGCACGGAATAGTCTCGGCGAGGACAGTGCTGGAACCATCCTCCAAGTCAATCCCACACAAATACAAACTGGTGATGGTGCGGCCACGGGTGGTGGTGGGGGGAGTCGAGCATATGGTCGACCTCAACACGGCCGCAAGCAGAAGCAACAGACACAAATGGTGCCACCGTCGGCTCCGAATGTCACTCGGCTGTCGGATGAGTCTGTGATGCTGCGTTGGCATGTGATGCCCAACGAGGGTTTACCCATTAAGTTCTTCAAGGTGCAGTACAGAATGCTAACGGATACGGGCAAGAGTTGGCAGACAACCAACGAGAATATACCATACGGCAAGCAGCGGAACGATTACGGAGCGGGTAAGCATGCGCCTCAACTATCTCTTGCATATATTCGACATGAACGATTCCAAATTTCTATTTGCAGTTAAGAACTTTACGTCATCGGTGACGGGTCTACGACCGGATCGCAAATATCGTTTTCGCATCATGGCCGTCTATTCGAACAACGACAACAAGGAGAGCAACACATCCGGCAAGTTCTTTTTGCAGCGTGGCGCAACGCTGGCACCATTGGCTGTTCCGTCGCTGGTGGACATTGAGGAGTACTCGCAGACGGCTGTCGTTCTCCACTGGGATCTGACCAGCGATGCCGATGAGGATTTAATATCTGGCTACTATGCTTATTATCGCCCCTCTGCATCGGCTGGGGAGTATTTAAAGGCCACAATAGATGGGGCCAAATCGCGTAGCTTTCAAATCTCTGCCCTTGAGCCGGGAACCATTTACGAATTTAAACTGCAATCATTTAGCGCCGTTGCTGCCTCCGAATTTAGTGCTCTCAAGCAGGGACGGACACAGCGTCCCAAAGTGAGCACAACAGCAGAGCCGGCTGTGCATGCAATGGACACGACGACGCCTAGTCACAATGATACGTTCAACCTGAATCCGTTGCTCACTGGGACAATTGGCGGTGGTGCGTTGCTGGTGTTGCTCGTGGTCAGCGCCTGTCTATGTCTGTGCCGGCGACGAAGCTCTCGCGGCACCAATCAACAAAACAAACCACGATTGGCCGAACTACGCGAGGATTTTGTGCCGTTGAACACTTGTTCGCCGAATAAGCCACGTACGCGACATCTGCACATTACGTTGAATCCGCTGGCGCAACAGCAACAGCAACAACAGCAGCAACAGCAGCAGCAGCAACAACAGCAGCACGAGGAGAAGGACACACAGGACAATGATATGAGCTACTTTCAACGTCCACCCGTTGTCTACGATGCCGAAGCGTTAGGCTTTAACGGAATGGCACGCATGTCATCCTCTTCGCTGCGTCGCTCACAGCGCACGCTGGAACGTGCCGCTGCTGCTGGTGGTGGCACCGGCTCCGGCACCAACAATAACAATCTAAATCAGCCAACAGATGGGTCCACCGCGGGCAGTCCCCGTCTGCAGACGTCGAATAAGCCTGGCCGTGTAATACTCAAACGCGCCCGTTTGTCCAGCCGCTCGGAGAATCTTTCCTCGGGCAGCCTAAATAGCGTTGGCGTATAAACTCGTGATCTTTAGTCTATGTTCATATGTATAGATGCATGTATATCCTGATGTATGCTTTTCCTCTACCTCTGTTTTTTAACTTTTAAAACTCGAATGACATTTACTTAAACCGTTTGTACTTAAATGTTAGTTTCGAAGTACTTAATAAGATTTATACTCCTTAGTTTATATGTCTTACATATATTTATGTGGAATATAATTAGCTCTGAAATGCATTTTATTAGTTTAGTGTTAACACTTAACATAGTTAGTCTTCCATTTTCTGAAATAAGTTGAAATTTTGTACTGATAGCTTCATAGTTTTGTAAAAGCAAAAAGACAATAAAATTTGCTGACTTTTCGGAAAAAATCTAGCTGTTATATATTCATGGAGATGCTTGTACAAGAATTTTTACTTTTCAACATTTTCCCATTTAAAATCAAATCAAAAAACCATATATTTTTTAATTGTCTTAATAGCCACAATTTAGTTTGCGTGGATATTTGAAATTGAAAAAAATCGATAACCATTTTTGGGTGGTCGACCGATAGCATGAAATACATGTCTGTTTGAGAAAACGTTGGCAACCTTGTCAGCTGTCATCTGTCAAACCACCTATAATAATTGGGTCGCACCAAAATTTCTAATAGTAACATAATTTGGTGGTTTTTGTTTGTTTGTAAAATTTAAATGATTGGCAGAAGTTGCAAGGCCCAACAATAATAAATAATTCACAACCTATACACGTAAATTTATGCACGCTAAGAAGTGGAAGCCAAGCTAAACTTGTCCATTGTTACAGATAGCGCAGCCTGCTGCAAACAAAAGGAATTGGAATTGGAATATTAGGCGGAAGTTTCTGTACTGTGAGAGGTAAAGAGAGACGGAGAGAGAGAGAGAGAGGGCAGGTGGAACGGCAACATGTCGAACCTATCAGTGGGACAGATGATAATGGACGCACAGCGGATGGCCAGTCGCGTCAAGGATTTGGATGCACTGGGGACCGCACTGCTGGAGGAGGCAGAGACCAATAATCGGCTGGTGGAGAGCTTGCGGCAATACCAGGACGATATTGAGTCACTGAATCGCATCTCGAATAACAAAACAAATGTGGACATGGTGAATCGCATACAGCAACAGAATGTTAACAGCTCCGAGATACTGAAAGAGAATCGCGAGCTCAAAATCTGTATTGAGGACTACGAACGCGCAATGGAACTGATGATGCAAAAGTACCGCGAACACACAGTAACCAAGGTGCTGGACAGCAAATTCAACTTTAAGGAGCTGTACAACGAACGCCTGTGGCAGGTGATACGCGATCAACGCGACAAAATCAACGAAATGGCAGCGGTTATGCATCGAGCGGCCACAGCGGACGATGAAAATGTGCAGCGGGAACTGCAGACAATATCACAGCTGCGCATGGAGAACGAAACGCTGCGCGAACTGCTGCAGATCTCCAAGCAGTTTGGATCGGCGCAACGACCGATACGCGAGGGTGATCATATGCTCGAGGAGAAGGCGGTGCAGACGGACAACCAGGCGGATGACTCGGCGGATGATTTGTCCATATCGGGTGCTTCAGTGGAGAACATGAACAACAATTCAGTCATACAGATGTACAGCAGCCCCGAGCTGCCCAGCAATAATTCAGCTAACAGTGCGCCCAGCGTTGCTCAGCTGACCAACACAGTTGGAGATGCTGCCGCAGCCGTTGCTGCTACTGTGGATGCTGTGGAAAACACAATTGCCAATGAAAATAACAATGGTCCTGCTTCACATAGCACGCCGGAGAGCGGTAAAGCGACCGCGACGGCCGTGACATCGGCGGGTTCGGCGGCGGTGACGACGTCAAACGACTTGGACGAGGAGCACACGCTGCCCATTGTGGGTGCAGTCAGTGTGGGTGGCAATGCAACATGATCGGTGCTGATACAGCAATGTTTAGATTGCAATGTCATTGTCATTGTCATTGTCATCATCACCAGTCAATCATTGTTAATTTGTATTTGCTTAAGAGCACCTCTTTGATTTCCGGCGCAATGCATTCATTCTATTAACAACATACACACACTTTTCTACACACATAAATCCACCCACTAACATTCATATATACACTCATACATTATATGATTACTCTGCATTAGTTCATAGCGACTAATAATCTCTAAGTAATTTATACATACTACATTGAAATATAATGTCTTTACATAGAGCAACTGAACGATCGCTCATCAAAATCTAAAACACACTCACACTTTGTAATCCATGTTGTACTCTGTCGACTTATGATTTCTTAATAAATACCATAATAGAAACTCTTGAAACCATTATATTCATCTAAGATATTCGTCTATGTTCCTGGACATGAAGATTGTTAATCTTGAATGCGAATGTGAAATTGTAGTAGTTACTGAAAATAACAAATTAAATGATTTAGGAGTGTCTCTCGCAAATACATTTTTTAATCAAAAAATGATTTAAATATTTATACTATTGTTATTAGACAATGGAAAAATGTTTATAATATGCAACAGGGTACCATTCACAAACTGATCTCTTTTGAAATCTGTTGATTTCAAGAACATTCCGAATGAGAGACAGAGAGAGAGAGAGAGAGAGAGAGAGAGAGAGAGAGAGAGAGAGAGCGCGAGAGCGACAGAAAGAATCTCTTCAGAGAGGAATTGTCTATGGTACAATATTTTGTATTCCCTGTGGCTAGCTTGAGCTTTTTGAATTTATTTAAAATTAGTTTCTCGTCGATTTTCAAAAAGATCACAACGTAAAATACGTAGATTCGCGACAGCCCGGAAAACGGTTCGCCTGTGCAATTGGTGCGAAAGAGATGCGGCGATTTGTATAAGTATATTTCGAGTGCTCAAGCGATCGATGTTATATCAAAAACGAAAAAGAAAATCCCATACATATATGTCTGCATATATGTATATGTATAAGTGCATATGTGAAAATTCATCTTTGGAAAAGTTGTTCGCTCTGAATTTATCATATTTGTAATTAAAAAGTAAACAAATATTCTATAATCTTTTTGGCAACTATTAAAAGATAAGTTAGAAAGATTGCATTTGAAATCTTTTAATGGGATATATTGAAAGTGCGCTGCCATTTACGAAAAATGTGTTCTATTTTTAAAACACAGCTAATTTTTCAGCCGTAAATTTTGAATAAAGTGAATATTCCAAAATGGAATCAAACACTCAAACGTGAAATTCAAAAGATTTTTACAAAAAAAAAAAAAATCCAAATAAATAAAAAACATTTAAACCACACAAAGTATCTATATAGCAAGTGAATAAATAAATAAATATAAATTTTTCGAATACCATATGTGCAAATTAAAGGGAATCAAGAAGCTGAAACTGCTAACCGATCAGGGCGCATAGATACACGGTTACGCAATTAACCGTTTGGTAAATGAAAAGTTTCGCACAGTTTGTGGGCATCTCACAGGTCCGGAGCAGATGCAGCAGCTGTGCCGTGGCCCCATTCCCACTTGCCCAGCTTCAAATTCATTTAAATGCAGAATCTTTTTGCTGTAAGTAAAATGTTCTAAATTTGCAACCGATCGCGACAACCAATTTATATATATATATGCATATAGTACATACTTAGGTTAAAAACGTTTATAATTATTTTTAACGTGCTAGGGATTTGCAATGTTGCGCCCCTTATAAAAGAGATTTATCCCAGGGAGCACTCTCACAGTAGTCTATAGAAGAGAATTCAACAAGTTTTATCTGTCAAGTGCTCTCTTTTGAGTGAATTTGTTTTGTAACTCAATTTTCCTACGCCAGCGTTTTTCTTGATTCTTTTAATTGCCGGAAAACATGCGCAAACTTTACGTTTGTTGCCTGCGCGATTTTCATCTGTGAAGAGAGCAAGGTTTCTCTTCATTACTCTCGCTCGCGTCTCTCTCACGCGCTCTCTATCTAAAAATATATGAAATAAGTGTAAACATTTGTTATTGTTTATATTTACAAATAAGCTCTTGCTAATCTATATAAACAGTAAAGCAAGTCCATCACTATTTTATCAGGTGTGCTTTGAAGGAAGGCGTTTCCAAACATTTTTCGGGTGATTCAATTCAAGTAGGTCATAAATTTAAATTAATTTTTCAATTATGTATTTCGAAATTTAATTTTCATAGACTTTTCCTAATTGTGAACTTTTGAAGTGAATAAAGAAAGCTATATGATTTTGTGCTTATGTGAATTTGTTTAAACTTTTGCCTTCAAAAATTTAAAATTTCGTCTCACGAATAAATTTTTTCCTGGCTAATAAATTTCAATAAACATGTTTCTATTGTGCAAATTTGTGTCCACTATTTACTTTTCTAATCTATAAATGTATCTTTGTTTATAATACATTTATTTTTAAATTTCCCTTAAGATTCTACCATTCTACCACTAACGTATAAATTATAACTAACTATCAATTAGAATATAGAAATTCCTCAAGGCTTATTGATCCGTGTCGAATTTAAAAGTAAATAAATCGTTTAAGATCGATTGTGAACCAGGAATGTTTGATGAGTTTACAGAATTACGGAATAACTAATACATGCGAGGATGCGAATGTTCTACATTTTATGTACAACATTCTTTAGCTTACTTGGCTCAATGCCAAAATTCCACTTAGTTGTTTAAAATGAAAACGTCCGAATTTAGTTGGTGCCCTGCATATGAAAGTGTCCACTGCAAACAGAAGGTGCATAGCTTTGATAAAGAAAAAAGTTGACTGTTGCCAACTGGCGAAAATAATTGGATATCATCTAAAAAAACAAATTTATTTGACCTTTATACACTCCAAACTAAAATGTTAAGTAATGTGATAATCAATATATATTGATTTAACTTTTATACATACAAAACTAAGATTTTAAGTAATTTGATAATCAATAAACTACATACCATTTAGGTGAAATTTTAGATATTATAGTTTCCGGCATTTCAAAATATAGTATAAGGAAATTTGTTTCGATAATTTACAGAAAAGGCAAAGCTGACAATTTATATAAAGACAGATGCATCATCTGTACCCATCGCTGAAAGGCGATCAGCTCTGCCCACTTGGGTTTCATCCTCAGACGCGTTATCCCACAAGATGTAAGCGCTGTTTTCGTGATTACAAAGAACATGGAGCACGAAGAGGGGGCGACGATGTGGCCGCCTCCTCCCCAAATCTTTCAGATGCCCAAAGTGCCCGGTGAGTAAATACTTCGATATATATATACAACCGTTTTTGACAAATTTTAATGCTCCACAGGCCAACATCGCGTACATGGACATCCACGACGAATTTATCAAGCTTAAACACAAACAACAGTAATGACATAGGTATGACCCACAGGCTATATATACTTACTTATTCCGTATAACTCTTGTTGAGTAGATTTATCTTCTACGCTATAGTTAGATTTTGGAAAGCTTATTTATTTAGTAATAACTATTAATAATAATAGCTTGAAAGTATTTTTAGTAAATATGATGCACAAAACGTATTAATAGCTATTACACACTTGGAATGCTCGTACTTATGACTAGAGTGTAGTTTTGCTAAATAATGTTGAGATTTAATAGTATTTCATGTTTAATCGCAATTCGATAACTTTTCATTGCTTTTTGTTTTAAGAACTATGGTAATTCGAACTAAAAAATGTTAATGTTTCATGTTATTTAGTTGATTGATCATTGTTAAAATCGAATTGAGTGTAAATTGTGGTACAGGATTTTGGGAGCACAATTTTAATGAATTTTTGATTCTATAAAAGATTTTCTTGCGTTCTTGTATGAATTCAAACCTTATTCATATAAGCACATAGGTGAGAGATTTATTAAATACATTTTTGATGTCATATTATTCAAATTTACAAAGATTGCTTCTTAGACACGTGGCTTATTTTTAAGTGATAATTTGTGTTTTTTGTAATTCACTCGTTTCATCTTAGTAAAAAATCATATACCGTTAGCATTCCAATAGGATGCCTCAACAACTCAGAAAAAATACAAAAATTTATAACCATGCAGTGAATATTGAAATGGACATAGACATCTAAAGTAATTGTCGGCAAATGCTCCAAAAGTGGAATTAAAATAATTCGGCTTGAAAAAAAAAATAATAATTTAAGAGATCAGCCTACAAGATTACTTCTTGTTAGAATTCATGAATGATCAATAAAATTGATGTATAAGATCATATTTAAATGATTTTTAAACAGATTATGTTGCCCAGCTGCAATCGTTATACTTTTCGCTGATTACTTTAATTAATATATCTGCAAGGGGAATACACCTTCGGCATGCCGAAGATATACATACATAACTCTTGTTTTTTCTCGTTTTTTTATATGTATCCCTCACGATTTTAAACGGCATTTTGCATCAACTTTACTGTACCGTGTGCTGGTATCATTCTCGCTCTCGCTCTCTCTCTTTCTCTGTCTCTCTATCTATCTATCTCTATCGTGCTCTTCTCACTGTCAACACTAATCTGCATAACGCCCGTTAACATTATTTTGTACTATCACAACAACATCGTGTGTTCTATGCTGTTGCTGTTGTGCTGACGTTATCCGTTTTTACCGCACTGTTTCGTAACAAACATCTAACGGCACATTTGGTTGGTCAACGCTCATTCATTTGACACGGGCTTGTGGACACGCCTATCGCCGAATAAACGTATCAAAACTGTGACTCTAAACGTGACTGTGATCGTGATTGTGACCCAACACAATGTTATTGTTGTTGATGTTGATGGTCAATGCGCTGCTAACATTTGCACTTGCTGCCCTTGACGCATTTACTGAACCCAGTTGTACACTTCAATGTAGAGCTAAAGAAGCGTCCGCAGTCCTGGGCCTCAACACCAGACGTTGATGAGGCATCGCTTGGACAGGGACGCTCATCCGCTGCGTCCTCAGCCTCAGCAACGACGGCGACATCCTCACGTCCACACGACGATCACAATGTGGCGGTCACCCTGAAGCTACCTGTGCCGCCACGACGCCACACAACCGCCTTGGACATCAATGAGGTAAGCTCATTTGTCAAAACTAAACGGATTTGTTGGTAAATGCAATCCAATACCAGAAAGGGCTTAACTCTTAGAATAATATTGCATTTACCAAACAAATTACACTTAGGGACTCAATGTTGAAGTGTTATACTCATTTTTCAGGTGGAACAAACACTCACGCAGGACCGAGTCACATCCTCCCCCAGTAAAACTTCAAGTATTCCAGATGAACTAGTCATCCTATCGACAGACAGTCTTGCCGAGCGTGTGCGCAAAATGAATCTGCTAAAGAAGCATCGTAGCCTTAATTCAAGGGAAAATAGTCGGGAACGGTCCACGCCACGCAAGGATGAGTAAGTGCCACCAAAGATTAAAGTTAGTATTAAAGCCAAGTGTTTTGTAGGGAAAGCGAGGCCACATTGTCGCCACCGGATCGACCGGAGAGAAGCAAATCTGGCACATCGCTCAACCAGCAGGCGGAACTTAAACGCGCCTCCCTGCCACCTAAGAAGGTAGCGGCTGTGACAACTACAGCTAATGCCACAACAACCGCAGCAACGACCACAACACCGAAATCAGCTGCCACAATTCCGACAGAAGTCAAAGTCTCATCATCATCATCATCCAGCAACAGTTTGAGCAGTTCGCGTCGCAAGGAAATGGAAAACAGCATTGGCAAGGATACCAAAAGACAAACCGTACCAGCATCAACACCAACCACAACAACAGTGGGTGCAAGTGCATTAAAGGAACAAATGGCAGCACTGCGCACGGATCTTGAGGCCATGAAGACGCGGGCTGAGCGGGCCGAGCGTGAGAAGAGTGATATACTGCTCCGAAGATTGGCATCGATGGACACTGCCTCGAATCGCACGGCTGCCTCGGAGGCGCTGAATCTGCAGCAGAAACTGAATGAGATGAAGGACCAGCTGGATCGGGTAACGGAAGACAAACGCAAACTGAATTTGCGCATGAAGGAGATGGAGCACAAAGACAGCACGTCCGAGCTGAAGCGCAAGCTGCAGGCCGCCGAGCAAATCTGCGAGGAGCTGATGGAGGAGAATCAAACGGCCAAAAAGGAAATACTCAATTTGCAGGTGGAAATGGATGAGGTACAGGACACGTTTCGCGATGACGAAGTCAAGGCCAAAACGAATCTGCAAAAGGATCTCGAGAAGTCAACCAAAAACTGTCGCATTCTCAGCTTCAAGCTGAAGAAGAGCGAGCGAAAAATCGAAACGCTCGAACTGGAAATGCAAAGCTCCTACAATGCGGAGCTGTGTGCCAAGGTCAAAAAGCTGGAGGAGGAGCTGCGCTTCTCCAGCGAGCTAACACGCAAGCTGCAGGTGAGTCCACTTATTAATACAATTTAAAATTGATTTATCTAATGCAATAATTTAAAAATAAATAAATAATAAAAATTCAACAAAATTGTATAAGTTGTATAAGTAATTGATTTAAATTTATTAATATCAATCTGTCTTCCAGACCGAGGCTGAGGAACTGCGTAATCCGGGCAAAAAGAAGGCGCCCATGTTGGGTGTACTGGGCAAATCGACGTCAGCAGATGCAAAAATCACGAGAGAGTCTTTGACGCGTGGCGGCTCACAAGAAGATCCCCAGCACTTACAGCGCGAGCTACAGGACTCCATTGAGCGAGAGACAGATCTGAAGGATCAACTGAAATTCGCCGAAGAGGAAGTAAGTTTATACACAGATAACAAATACAATTATTATGATTTTAATCACTTGCCAACCTTTACGCGAAGTGTCGTCAGCTTAAGGCATTGGGGGCATCTAGAAATCGCTCTCAACTGAATCGTGGCACCCAAACAGGTGATATGCTGGCGATTCCTTTAGCGTTTCCCCGTGCCACACAGACGCCGCAAATAGTTCAAACTGATGCCGCCAGCAATACAACGTCCAAGCCAGAGACTCTGGCTGGGCACACACAAACTAGCGTGGCCGAGTCTTGCGACAATGCCACACAGACCAACTTCGAGCTGAGCGCCAGAAATCTTTCCGTTGAACGTGAAAATTCACCGTTTGTGTCACTCTTTGCACCCACAACTGCAACCAGGGTTGTGAATTCGACCTCTTTACTTTTTCCAAGCGCCATGTCTCATGTGCTTTTGGCAGGAGCTAGTGCAGGTACCCAGCACAACTCTATCTCCTTAAGATCACACCAGCAATGGCCACAGAAGTCTATGACTAAAATAACAAAATGCTGTCGATTATAATTCAATTCTAATTTTTTTTAATATCAATTTAAATAGGAATTTAAAGGTTTTAACATGATTATAACAAAAGTCGCTTCTTTATCAGAGTCCTCTGGATATATTAAATCTAAAAACTTGTTCAAATATGTGATAAAGTTTATGGTATTATAATTGTAGTTGGCGTCCGAGGAGGGACTGAGGTGTATTTGAAAAACATGTAGGCAAATTGAAATACAATGCAGAAAAAAGACTCAAGAAAACATAGTTTGAGTGAACTTTAAATTTATTTATAGGACAATCTTAAATAGATTTTCATTTGAATAGGATTGTGTAGTCTTGCTTCTGTTAAGGTCTTTGCTGGTTTGGGTCTATATCTACATGTAGTACAGTTCAACTTATTAATTCACTCTGTTCGTGTCTAATTGTAAAAATGTTTTTTTTTTCTTGGTTTCTTGTTTCTTATTCAATGCTAACCCTGTAGATGATAGCAATATCGTCCAGCAGCTTTTTGTTAGCACTTAACAGGGCCCAGTTTTTATCCTCGAATACGAATTTGTAGAAATGGATTTAATTGAATTGACAACCGCATATTTAACATATCCCAAATGTATGTTTTACATTTCAGGCTGAACATTTGAGGAAAAAGGTGACTCGATTCGAGGATGAAAATGAGTCTTTGATGATGCAGTTGAAAAAAATGGCAACGCGCTCAAGAAGTACGATCAAAATCGTTCTCAAAGTGAAATCCATGACAAAAAACTATATGATTTGAGAGACATATAATAATTACTTATACATTTATTTTTACCATTTACTAATATCAGATAATTAAAGCATGACGCGATTTAAATGGGATAACGATTAAATATTAGTGAAGATTAATGTTTAAAGATCTTGCAGAAATAGTTTTTTTTAATTGAGTACTCGTCAAATCCCAATTAAATTTAATCTTGTATTTGGTATTACATTGATCGCACGGAAATTGGAACTTTCACAAATAAGACTTGTCAAGAAAATAATTAAATTTTATATTGTACGGTTTTTGTGTTGATATTTTTGTGCTTAAGCACTTTGAGTATAGATTTTGAACAAACTCTTCGAAAAAGTTAGTTTTCACTTTGTTTTCTTCGAAAAAATGGAGTTGTAGAAATGTGGAACTGAAACGTCCTATTTTGCGAGCGACCACTGTAACAATCTAAAATATTTTCTTTCAAACTAACGTTATTTCTCATGCGCTTACTAATGAATGGAATTTAAACATAAATTGCCATTTTTTGCGGCTGCTCATGAATTGTGACAGATCAAACAACAATTGCCACTAACATTGTAACTAATAAAAATGCTTGAAAGCCTGGCATGCTATTAAGTAACACCAATATTCAATAACTATCGATATGTTTCTAATCTTTTGAATCTTCATCAGCTCGCAAACTGAGTCCTGCCCCGCATCCACATCGAATGGCGCTCGAGGTGCATGCGGATCGCGATGAGGGCATTTCTGACGAGGATGATCCCGCCGAGCTGCGCATTCTACTCGAACTGAATGAGCAGGAGGCCTCAATACTGCGCCTTAAAGTTGAGGAGCTGGAGAAAGAAAATGCCGAGTCCAAGAAATATGTGCGTGAATTGCAATCGAAACTGCGCCAGGATAACAGCAATGGCAGCAAGAGTTCACTGCTAAGTTTCGGCAGCTCCTCTAGCGTCGCTGAGAAGAAACTAAAGACGCTCAACGATGAGCTGACCCAGATGCGCAAGAGCCTGCAGGATAAGGAACAAAGTATGGACACAATGCGGTCACAGATCGCCAAGCTGGCAACGCTGGAGACAGAAAACGACAAACTGGCCAAGGAGAATAAGCGCCTGCAGCTGCCAACGGTACGCAGGGCGAGCTCCACCGAAAAGAATGGTGACTCAGAGTTGCCCAAGCTGAAGGAGGCACTGGCGCAGGCACAAAAGGAACGCGATGAACTAACGACTCGGGTGAAACGAATGCAAGTGGAGGCGGAGGGCAAGTTGCCAGCTCGGACACCGAAGCGGGTCAACGATCTGACGCCAAAGAGTCATCTAAAGAAGTGGGTCGAAGAGCTAGAAGATGAGATCAGTGAAATGCGTGTGCAGCTGGGCAGCAGTGGTGTCAATCAACTGAAGGCGCTGCAGTCGTCCAAGGACTCCCTGGAAGAGGAGCTGCAGAAGTGTAAGCAAAAGCTGACGTTGGCCGAGGGAGATATGCAGCGTTTGAAGCTGCTCAATGGCAGCAGCATCAAGACGAAGGAGCTGGAACAGAAGCTCAGGACTAGCGATGAGGAGGCCAAGAAGCTCAATACAAAACTCAAGGACCTGGAAGACAAGCTGAAGAAACAAGATAGTCAGCTGAAGCAGAGCGAATCGACCAAATCAACCCTGGAGACGCAATCCAAACGGGACAAGGAAAAATTCACCAGCTTGGAGAAAGACTTTGAGAAGCAAAATAAAGAGCGCGAAAAACTCGAATCGAAGATCAGTCAATTGGACAGTGAACTCCTAAGTACCAAAAAGTCTGCAGAGAAAACAAAAACATCGCTCGAGAAGGACATCAAGGAACTGAAAGCCAAATCCAGCAAATCGGACAGCAAACAGGTGCAGGAGCTGAAAAAACAGCTGGACGATGCACAAACAACGCTCAGCGGGGAACAGAAACGTTACGAGGAATTGAACACCCATTGGGAGAAGCTCTCCGAAGAGACGATCCTTATGCGTGCCCAGCTAACAACGGAGAAGCAAAGCTTGCAATCCGAACTGAATGCCAGCAAATATAAGCTTGCGGATATGGACACTATACGGATTGAGCGCACCGATATGGCCCGCAAGTTGAACGAGGCGCAGAAGAAGATCAAGGAGCTGGAGGTGAAGACCCTGAAGACGGGCGGCAGCAGCGAACACGAGCGCAGCATGTTGAAGAACAAGCTGGCGGAGAAGGAGCACGAATATGAGCGACTGCGACGAGAGAATGAAATGAATATCGATCTGGTGTTCCAGTTGCGCAAGGACAACGATGATCTGAATAGCAAACTGAGCGATTTCAATCGCATCGAACAGGCTCAATCATCCCTTAACGGTCATGGCGCCAGACGCGAGGCAGAAATCAAGGAGTTGAAGACACAGTGAGTAGTAAAGCTTAGTTAGGTTGAGGCATTTTGGGTGTGGGTTCTCGTATATTTTAACTTACAGAATGGGAAGAGCATATTGATTAATAACAATAACGTAAAGGAAAATAAACATTTTTTACAAACGATTCGAGCTCACAGAAACTATATAATGTGTTACACATATTAAAAGATAGGATTAACTTTCAACTCCATTTTGCCAAAACTTGATATCTCATTAAAGATTGCAAGCCTCTGAACTGCAGCTAAAATCCGAAGTAGCCTCTACGCGCCTGCGCTATGAGCAGCAGGTAAAGAATCTCAGTGGAGAACTGACATCCATGCAGGTAATTGAGAATAGATAAAAGTTATATGAATAACTCAGTTCATCCATATATCTAAATATATGAAATTGCAGCGTCAATGTGAACGCTTCAAGAAGGATAGGGATACCTTCAAGCAGATGCTCGAGGTGGCGCAGAAGAAGATCGGTGATCTGAAGGCTAACAATACAGGACGTCAAAGTCGCAGCTCCATCCACAGCAGCGATGATGATGATAAGAGCAAGATTGCATATCTCGAGCAGCAGGTAAGCAGCTAATAATTATACATAAATTAAAAATAAATATTACTAAAAAAAACTTCGGCTGTCAATGCGAATCGTGATTAAATTAAATATTAAAAATGAGTTATATTTTCATATTTTTGCTTACACCCACTTTTCAGATTGGTCATCTTGAGGATCAGCTAGTCGAATCCCGCCTGGAGTCTAGCAAAGTCAAAACGGAACTTGTCTCCGAGCGTAGCGCGAATGAGATAAAAATATCCGAGATGCAGTCAAAATTAAATGAATTCGAGGAGGAACGTGTCATTGGATCAGGCAGCACAAAGCTACCCGGCATGAAGACCAAACTGGAGCTGTCCTGGCAAAAGGAGCGCGAGGATCAGCAACGTCTGCTGCAGGAGACATCCACCTTGGCTCGCGACCTGCGACAGACCCTATTTGAGGTGGAACGCGAACGGGACAAAGAGCGACTCGAGTCCAAGCGAAAGCTGGATCAAACTAAACGTTCGACGGAAGAGGAAATGGAGGAGGGACGCAAAAAGATTGCCGAGCTGCAGTGCGATCTACTGGAGCTGCGAGACGTCCATGCCAAGCTGCGCACCTCCAACGAGAAGCTGCGACGAGAGGTGTGTTCAACCTACAATTTACTAGTGTAACTTTGTCCTTTATATTATTGTTATTCTCTCAGCGAGAACGCTATGAAAAGGAACTCATCAAGCGGCGCATGGAACAGGATGGTGGTGAGCGCAAAGTGGGTGCACTTCTGCAGACTGTTGACGAGCTGGTCAAGATTGCTCCCGATTTAAAAATCGTGGGCAGCTCCTCTGGACGCGGTTCGTCCTATGGGGAGAATCAACTGCGACCGGAGCAGGCGAATGTGCGACGCAGTCGAAGTCCATCGCCAGTGTTGACCAACACACAGATCACCAATGTCTTGGCCCGTTTGGCCGAAGCGTCCGAGGAGCTGCGCAAGTTCCAGCGTGTCAACGAGGACGAACAGGAGCGCAATCGTATTCGTCGCAGCAATCTGCGACGTGCCGCCTCGCAGGAGAATGATCCGCATGGCAGCCAGAGTTCTGTGGCCAGTGCGGCGGGTTCCCAACGCGGTGGACGTTTGTCCCGCAACTCTTCCAACAATGGCAGCCTGATACGCAAGAGTCTCTCACTGGATCACTCCATACAACGCGATCAGGTAAGCGATTGACCATTTTGCTCTTTAGGCGAAACTCGGCCTAATTCCAAGGTGTATTTATTGCAGAATATATGGCGTCAAGATGATGGCAGCGTGTCGTCCATACAATCCATTGACTCGGAGCTGGGCGGAATGGTGCGTGACTCCAGCATGGACTCGCGCCTCGACTCCCGCCTGTCCGGTGGCTCTACCCAAAGTGACCTGCCCCGTGGACCGCGCAAAAAGAAGAAGGGTATTATGGGCAAGCTACGCAGTCTGACTAAAAGCAGTCGCAATTCCGAGAGTGAAATATCGGTGAGTATAAAAAAAAGTGTATATGTACATATATTGATATACTAGATGCAAGAACAACTTTAGTTTAACTTAAGTTATGATTGGATTGCAGAGAATTTCATATTTTATTGAAGCTGTGAAAAAAATTCAAGCAATTTGATCAAATTCATAAAAAGACTTTGTAATGCATTTGCTTTTTTAAAGACTTTCCTTTATTACACAATGAACGAAAATGTTTTTCGGAGTCGTCAGTCGCTTATCTGGTTATTTGCCCATGCAAATTGTATTTTAGATTCAAGGATCTGATTCAGACATAAGCGTAGCGAGCGACATGCGATCAAGCAAAAAGGATCTACGTGGGCGCTTGTCGGGCATGTTTAAGCGAGCTGGCTCCACTTCACGCAGCGAGAGCACGGAGCGACCCAGCTCGGAGCAGAGACCCGTTGCCGTTACGGTCGTCGGGCATCCGGATGGACCACAGCCACGTGAGCCACCGCCAGCCAATTCACTCACACCCAAGCCCATACGTTCGGTAAGCCGATGAAAGTGAATTTAAATGGGATATAAGTTTAGTATATATGTATATATATATGTATGTCTTAAATCATTTATTTGCAGATACCAAAACCGCCGACTGGCACACCCACTACACCAACCACAAGACGGCGCCAAGCCAAGTAGTCATCAAGTCATTAAGGATTCATCATAGTTAGTACACTTATACTCAGTAATTTGAGTTGCATTCACGGAATCAGTTGTTCCCACAAGGTGCACGGTACATCTCGCACATCGCTCGTCAGCGCATTTTTTCATATACCAACTGCCTAGGAACTTGAACTTCATCTTCATCATCTTACATAATTATTTATTTGACCTGCAAATGTTCTTTAATTTATTCATATTTTTATTTCGAATTTATAATAAAAATGTACATCTTTTTATTTTACTTGTTTAACTCAGCACAATGTTTAAAATTTGATAATCATCTCGAAATTGGAACTCACATTTTGATACAAAAGTCCTGTTGCAAGTACACATGATCCCATTACCAAGCAGCTATACCCTGCGAAGGGCTCATCAACATTAGCAGCGTAATAAATAAGCGAGCTCGAGAGCACGAGCACAACAATTTGAAACATATCTCAAATCATCAATATATATTTTTCAAATTTCGAATGTTAGATCCAAGCTATGTTCAGTATTTTTTTTTTTTTATCCACTATTCTCTGTCTAAGTCAACTGAAGGAATTATATCGAATATTAATGAAAAAGCGAACAAGCAAAGTTCACAATTTGAAATGCAGGCAACGCTTTTTCTGAAATTTAAAGTTTCAGCTTTGAGAATTGTTAAGCCAGCCATAAAAACAATAAACGTGAAACGTGGATTAGGAAAGGTCGAGGCAGTTGCAGCAAAGAGCCAAAATGAATCCAGCCAACAGAGTAGGTGTCAGTGCTTCGCCAAGAGTGTGTGTGGAAAACGACAAAAAAAAAAAAAAAAAAAACACAGAAATCCCAGAGTGTAAAGTTCGGCAATTAGAGAACTGCCAGAAAGTCATGTTCGGTGTTCAATACTTGTTCAAATCTCATTGTTAGCTGCTGAATCCAAAATGTAATTGACATTTGATTAACGCCTAGTCAGCGCAGCTTAGCTTATCAATTGAATTTTATATCAGCGGCTGAGACTTTTAATTTTCAAATGTTTATGATTTGTATATGGTTGGGCTCAGCTCATTTTTAGAAAGAATTAAAAATTATATATAAATACCATTATATTATATATATATATAAATATATTTTTATATAAATATATTATTTTTATTTATCTCCTAATAGTTGTTAACATATTTTTAAGTCGCTAATTATAATTGAATATTTTATTTTAAATCAATTTATTTCTAAGAAAAAATATGAGTTAAGTCTTGAACAAAAAATGCCGAATTTATATGGATTGCGTTGCAATCTGTTCGCCCTCCTATTTCAGAGTGGGTGCAACTCATAACCACAATAACAACGGCAGTTGCCACAGGAGCAGCGAAGGATTTCTCTCTGTGGTTTATACAGACAAAAGGAAAAATGAAAACAATATTTCAAGAGCGGAAATGTTTTGGCAGAATTGAAATGGAAAGCTAGTTGGCCATTACTCTTGGCAAACCTGTACTGAGTGCGTATCTATCCATAGAATTGTTATGCCAAAAGTTGATATTCAATTAAATGTTACAACTGGGAACTAAACTTTTTACTATGCCAAATAGTCAAAGAAAACATTTATGCACAAATAGTAAAACTTTCTAATTATTGTGAATGAATATCTGGGAAAATATATCTGATAGAAAATAGATTAAATGCGACACAAGAATAAATTTGAAGTAGATTATTTAAAAATCAAATTTTCTAAAATGGAAAACAACAAATTCTTATTACAGGAAGCCACATTGGCAGCAGACAATGTGAAAATATCTGTAACAGGAATCATATATTTAAATTTAACTGAAGCACAATGCCACTTTAATAGAATATTTGATTCGAGTGCACAACAATTGTATGTGTATATATGCAAACGAGTGTTCATTTCAAAGTTCAGATGCGTCTAAACGTGACCTGCACCACACACCGGAAACGGATGCTAATACATAGACAAATATGAAGCAATGCTGTGAATATTTGTTACAAATTTTGCACCAGATTACTTGTTAATATTAACGAGCCGAAAATCGATTTTGCGGAAATGTATTTGATGATTTAATAATCCTCATGTAAATGTTTGCCATTGCTTAACTTAACATATCTCAGCAGCAGGTCACAGATTTCTCGCAGTGGGTATAAGCAGAATTTGCATAGATAATAAAATTTATTCCTTGATGCTTTGAAGTTTTATAAGAATCATATCAAATTTGGAAGAAGATGCACTATAAAAAAAGCTCCATCCCGTGGTACAGGTAATTTAAGTAGAAAGGCTCCATTATCGCATGAATTGGAAAACAAGTCCTGGACCGCATTCTTGTCGGCTGACACAGACTGTAGCAAAAACAAATCTAGTACTGGATGTTAAGTTTACAAGAGTAAGTTAACTTACGATTTTTTTCTTAATTTCTGATAAGTCAATCTGCGATGGAGGATTATTGAACGGCTTCTTTCCGAATATTTTGCACGGATTAGATTGCAGTAGGTATGTCAGAATATAGTTGCGGGCATCAGCTTCCCTGAGATTGGGTTGATGTGCTCTTAGTTTGGATATCCATTTCGAAGCCAACGACTGTTCCGGTACATCCATAATGCTCATCGAATTTTCTAAGCGTAAAATGTCCTGATGAAACTGTCGATTAAGGTTTCTAATTCCTCGTTGAATTGCGCCACCCTTCTGTCTGGCCAAGTAATTGCGTTGAGCTTCTATGTGCAGATCTTGCCGTGACTTTTTGGAGCCTTTGATATCATCGCTTCCTTGCAGTTTTTTATCAAAACAATCGTTGAAGTTCATGACTGAATGTTACCTAAATGTTTCTATATAATATTGAAAGATTACTTTCAAATCTGGTGTACGAATTTCTCTGTCTGATCTCCTGACAGGATTACTAGATTTCAGCAATTTGATAAAGCAGAAAAGTAAAATATAGACGTGGCGTGTAATACTTAAATGTGTATGTGCCATTTAGCCTAGGTATACCTTTAATCAAGCACACTTTTGCCTATGAACAATCAGAAAGCGCTAAAGTGGTTTGCCAAAAGGATGTAAAAGGTTCGCTCGGGAAAATGTGTAAAATTTCGTTATTTTCAAGAGACCTCGAGTTGGCCAAATGAAATGTTATTTTAAATAGTTGAAGACAAAGTTTGGCGCAGACAATAATACACACACAAATGCAGCAGTGAATAAACTAAAATGTTTGCAAGTTAAATTTGAGCTGCAGTGGAAAAATTCAACAGCTGCCCAAAAGACTCAAAAGTTTGGCAAAACTTTTATTTCGACCACAAGGTAATCAATATTGAATAAAGCAATAAAAGTAAGCTTTTCACATGCTGGACATTTACAGTGTATTCAAATGTAGCTTATAGATCACAATTCAAAGCACGTACATCTTGGATTGACCCCAAATTGATTTGTTTACATATGAAATACATTTTTTTTGCTTATATATTTGGCTTCGTTTGTAGAATGCTGCGTTAAGGTTTTGTCAAGGTAGAATCGACCTCAGAGCTCTTTAAATATTTAATAACCAGCTCCACAACAAGGCACAACAAACAACGGATTCAGTGTGTGTGTGTGTGTGTGTGTGTGTGTGTGTGTGTGTGTTTGGGAGAGTGTCAACACAATCAGCATAATAACTGAGGGTCGTTTACCCCAAAGCTGCAATAAAAGTGTATTAAATGCAAACATGTGTGCGGCTGCTTGGGTCATTCGGGTTCGAATTGCGGCTTTTGGATTTTGGGCCGCGAGCTTCTAAGCCAAAAGCAATGCCCTCTCAACTCATCCGATTGCTCCCACACGAATTGATCCATTTAATGCCAAATGCCAAAGGCTATGTCAGTGGCAATAACAAAGCCACAGTCAGAGTCAAAGTCAATGCCTAATGACTTTGGTTACATGCCGAATTAGGCCATTACAAATGACAGGTCGGCTCAAACTCAGGTTATTTGGGTTCGAAGTTGAAGTGGGCATTTTACAATTGTGTGCAACCCTTCGGCAAAAATTAATCTGGCATAGTTTGTGAAACGTGTTTACGCTTGTAACTCATTCTTTTATATCATGTATAGGTTAAAGCGGCCTAAATTAAATACATTTAAAATGCTTACGTGAAAATTATCTATTGTATGTGGAAAAACAAGCTAAAAAGTCAACAAATTTGATATTTGCTTGCGATTGAAGTTGATTACGTTTTTGTAACTATAACTGCTAAATATAATTTATGATAATGAAATTGTTAAATTTAAACCATAAGCTCATATTGGTTTTTAATTAAGAGTTCAACATTGATTAAGTGAACTGAATATGCCACAAAATTCTATTCAGAGGAACGATTATTAAATACACGCCATGCTTCAATAATCACACATTAAAAGACGATGTGTTAGCCAAGACAATTTTTTATGGATGTGGTTATTGGCCAATATTCGCCCCTATTATGATCGAAATTGATGGCTCACCCTCAGTTCAGACAGCAGTCAATATTCTTGTCATTTCACGCCAGGAAATGACAGTAGGTCATGAAAATAAATGAAGCTCAAGAATCAGTGAGGCCAAGGTCGTTAGCAGAGACAAGTGCATATAGAGTTGGATGTTCTCTTTTTAAGAGACCATATTAAGCATCAAATTAATTTCAATTGCTGCCCGGATCTGGTTCGATACCCATTTCGAGAAACTCATAACTGTCATTGTTATTGCTTTCGTCTGGTCATATTGTTGCAATGCCTTGACTTCAATGAGGCATAGACTGAGCAAATATCTGCTGCAGTATGCATAAAAAACTGTGAATAACTTCCCCCATTTCAGTCTGTTTGTTTGTTGGTCTATTTGACCATTTATCAGCCTGTGTCAAGTTGCTAAATGGGCGTTTTGCTGTTAAATGGAATTCTTTCCATTTTTTATTTTTTTTTGCTGTGTCGCTTTTGTGAATGCAATTCTTTCGAGTTGGCTTTTTATGCGGTTGCACAGTTTGCTCATCAGACAGATTAATATAGGCAGATATAGCGTTACAGATATGCTGCAAATAACATTTCTATTATTTTCACGCATTGCACACAATCACATTATTTATTTACATCTAAGCCTCATAGAACGTGATATTAGTTTTGGACTCGACCAAATCCAGAGCTTACCGAGTCAATCGCAATGAAATCTGGTAAATGACACCAGCTGTATGCTGAAGTGAAAGTGCTCCTTATCAAATACTCACCAATTGTGTAAAAGGCTCTAAGCCAGTTGCTCAGTAACTTGGCTGTGCCTAACATTGTTGAATAGACAAAGGGAGGTTCTTTCAATCTTCCAATTTCAATTCTCACACAGGATTCGAAATCAATTTTGTTGTGTGCCAAGTAAACTAAAACTGGCACAAAACATGGCTAAGCCCAAAAACAGGGAGTGTTTTTGTTATTGCAAGCCGTTAAACTGGATTAGAACTGGAACTGTTGACCACCTTGGCAAGCTTGAACTATGGCAACGATTTGTTACTTAGGAAATGCTTTTATATGATTTTAATTAGATACGAAAACTTTTTCGATTTACTCTGAATCACTGAATGCTTAAAATCACAAATTAGTGTCTGCGTTTCTAGCGCTTCACTTAATTTCAAACAAAAATTGACCGAATTCCTAATTGAGGCATAAGATGATGGCTGAATTGTTTGTACTTAATATATGGCAATTAGCCAATAGAGGAAAATTCGAAAGTATAATTTCTACATAAAATATATAGATAATTACCTACATAATAATATTAAAATTTAAAACATTTAAATCTTATAATGTCATTCCAGTCGCCAAAAAATACGATGACAAGTTAATATTTATTATGACCAATTAAAAAGCAATGATAAAAAATAACCAGCATTTTCTTTATACATAATATTTTATATATTTATTTTAAAACTACCATATATGTTTGTTTCGTATAGTTTTTTTTTGGTTAGCGATGCCGCCATGTGCATTTTATGATTTTCAGACAGAAGCCAACAAATTTTTTAAATTTAAATTGGCAGAGTAAACAATAAGCTGTTGGCATTTTAATTGACCTTTAAACTTATAGACATTCTGTCCTGATATTCATTCATATAATAATTAATACGCTTAAGTTATTTATATGGACGTGTTCAATGATAAAGATAATTTCATGAAGCAACTAAAGTGCACCAATCATTGTCCATGAACAAAGCATATATATATACATAAGTCGCCAAATTAATTTTGCACAGCTTATAATTGGCTGTTTGCCCGAATGAAGCTTTCAATAGAACACACTTTCCCATAATAACTACTCAAGAGTAGTGTTCAATTATGCTATATACTTATGCGATTGCATGAGAGCATTAATGTGTTTCCATCTTTGTGATTGGTGAGCAACTGCTCGAATTTATTGGCAATTTATTTGATGACCATTTGATTGACCTTATGCGGTAATTTGGTTAGCGCATGCTTATGACTTTATTTTACTTTACATGTATTATAAATTGCATAAAGCAACTTTTTTTAATTGACTTTCACTATTGAATCTGCATTACATGATGAGTGTAAATATCTGCCAGCCAAATATACATAATTATAATTTAATTTTTCGTAATAGTGTCAATATAAATTTAGTGAATTTATTACTGCGTAAAAAATGTCTTTTTTATGTACTCATTACGAAAGGGTATTTGAGAGAAAATAATTGGTTTAATAATGCAATCGATAAAACATAATAATAAGCTTTTGAATATTAGTAATTTGGTAAATAAATGAAATATGCATCGAAAATTGCTTTAGATAATTGGTAATCAAAATAGCTGCATTCATTAATTTTAGAAATGTGAAAACGTATATAGAAAAATATAAATGTTCAAAGAAGCTATTAGATTTTTAACAAATTTAAATACATGTGAAGACAAGAACAGAGCACGAATGCAAATTAACACGAAAAAAAAAAACACTTTGATAAAATAAGACCAAATTATACTGTGAACTGCAGCCAGGATACGCCACGTCGTATCCTTGCACTGCAATTGAATTAATTAAATTTTAAATGTATTTTTATCTCGTTCCTGTCTCTTACATACAAATTTATTGGATTTGGTTGGCTCCTGCGCGAATTACATAAAACGAACACTCTTTTAAAATTGCAATTGGCATTAATTTGTTCGGAAAGTCTTTAAAAGAACCAACTAACGAAGCGTCAATGGATTGAATAACTTAAAAATCAATAAAGCAAATGGTAAACTTAAAGTGAGGTTGTTTAAATTTAAAAAAGATTTTCAAACAATTTACTATTATTTGCTATTCGTAACGCAAAATATTTATGAATAGTTACCTGTACTTAGGCATATTTACATTTGCGTTTGATTCAAAGTAAAATAAGTTCAAGTAGATATTAAATTCATTCATCAAGAAGTATTTTTCAAATTCTATGGCTTTGAATAATTTACTACCAGGGGATAAAGTAATCTAAGCTAATTAGCGAAATAACTTGTGCAAAACAAACTTACAGCACTCAAAGAAACTGCGACAGACCGCTTTTCGCACTCAGACTAAAATGCTCCTAGTCAATAATTATTTTATGATTTTTTTTCTTCTTCATTTTTTAGTAAACTTTGAAAGCAAATTAACTTGAGAGTCTTCAGCTAGCTTAACTTATCAACTTTTGGCTTATATTTGAATATTGTTCCAGAAAGGTTTCAGCGATGCCTAATTTAACATATATTTTGTTTATTAAACTTGAATGCAAGTTAATTTGCGTAAATGCAAATTAGGTAATTATCTTATGTAGTTCCTTTTTATCTTTTTTTCAGTGGGGATTTTTTAATCCTCAGGCTAATTATAAAAACTTTTGCTGCAATTTAATTTTGCGCAAATAGCTCATTAAAACTAGCTAAGATTCTTCAACTTGCCCAGCAAATTCAAATTTTACACCTTCTGATATAGCTGCACTCAGCGGGTCTGACAAATGCCACGTGACTTGATCTACGCAGAAAGGTGCAACATCAGCTGGCAAAAGGTTGTCGCCAGTGCAACAGCTAAACTTTGCAATTTCATGTCTGCCACATGCCACAGCTGCGTGGACTTTTGTGTGGCAGTTGCTTGATGGCAAATCCACGGGCTACGCTATAAAAGTATGCGTCAAAAGCAGCCGAAGGCAGTTTTTTGAATGCTCAACAACTATGTAATTTAAAAAAAAAAAGAAAAGGAAATTCATCAAAATTCAATTACTTGATGCGCTCGCGCATAAAACTATGCAACATTATACTTTAAGTGCTTTAACAGGTGACTTCTGTCAGGGGATGACCGCTTTACGACTTTGCGTTCTCTTTTGTTTTCCAGAACTCCCCCTCCCCCCCCATTAAGATCGCTTTAGCCTGCCACTATGTTGCATGATTCTGTGACTCTATTTAGCAAGCCACAACTTTGAAACATTTTAATTCATGGCACGTAATCCACGGAACGTGACAGTGTGGCTGGTTGGTCAGTCTTTTTGTCTTGAGTGGCAACCAAACAAAAGATATATAGTCACATTATTTTTCGTTTCCTTGCAATAGTTCTCTTTTGGTGCAGTTCCATCAGTTTGTGCAGCAAATTTTTAAATTATAGCAATTTAATGTGTTTATCATGATTGATCGATAAGCATTCGTTGCCGGAACTCTCTTAACTTTGCCATGCACTTCGTTTTTTTTTTTTAAAGTTGTTCTACTTCCTTGGCTGCCGATGACTGGAATGATTTCCGGAAATTGCTTACAGCTGCAGCAACCGACTGCAAACAGCTTCAGCAAAGAATCATTAATTTATTGGAAAACTCGTCATAGCTGGCAAAAAAACGCTGGAGCCCAAAACTCGAACACAATCAGCAAATGTTTCCCTGTAGCCATTAGCATTAATATTTCAATGGATTGGATTGCGTCTGGTCGGCTCCGACTGGCTGTGCAACTTTTGAGCTATGCCATTCTGTGCAGAGGCTAAAAAGGAGAAAATTTACTACTTGTCAGCTGCTGCCAGATTTACGTTGAATACACAGAAAAAAAAAATAAAAAATAAATAAAGAAGGAACATGTTCTTGAAGCTCACATTTTCTGACTGGACGTTTTTCATACACAAGTTTTAACGCACATTTACATGGAACATCAGTGAGAGGCACAACTGGTGAGAATTGTTGACTATAGACCCCCAATGCAACTTATTGTTGCTGTAATTGCTGTTCTAGTTATGTAGCATGTTGAAAGTTTTACTGAATTTATTATGAGCGGCTGTTGTTAGCAACTGTATAAATAATTGTTATTAATTTATAATACTGTTGCCCGAACTGGCACACTTGAGATATGAGTATGTTACTCTCTCTAGAAGCGTCTGTTGTTGCAGCAGCTAAGTTTGTATAGCACTCAGTCTTAACATGTTTATGCATTTTCATCTTCCCCAACTTTTATCCAGGTCAGATCCTTTTTGATTAGTATTCTCCAGTTGCTTGGCCAATTATGTCCATACATTCTTTGCTTCTCTGTGCATCATAAAACTTGATTTACGCACAATTTTCTGAGGGCAAATGAAGAATGACATTAACCATTTCATCTCTCTTCCACTTTCCATACCAAAAATGGAATTTCCTGTAAGGGCAGGAATTAGTAGGAATGAAAAAAGGGTTGTAGTGAGATTTATGCGCAATGCTGAAATAACTTTTGTCTACACATGGCGTATACTCAATGTCTTTAGCAATTTTGATGCTAACTGCTTTCTGCTCTACGCTTGCTTGTTAATATATTTGAACACACTTGATGCTTTCATTTTGAGCATCCTCCCAGTTTCTGAGTGGTATATATTTTAGAAGATTTCCATTTCACACATCGACGGAGCAAGCACGTTAGCGAATCGTAATGCAGCTGATTTCTTAAAGAAAATGCAACGTTCAAAGTGCATCTACAACAAAAACTCTGTTCTTCAAGAGTTTGTGGGTACGCTGCATGTGTGGCATTATCTTGCTCTTGAGTTAGAACGCAAGCAAAATGGTGGCAAGAAAATGGATGATATGCTAAGTATCTCATTTTGTGTAAATCAAAGCAGTTAATTATAGTTATTTATTTAATAATAAACGTATTATTTGAAAATATTTTTATTTTATTTTGTTTTCATTTATTTGAGATGAATAAAAAATAGTTCTAAAATTAAATTTTAAATTTCCACAGTCTTGGTTGACAATGCTATAAAATCATTACAGAATAAAATCCGTAGCACAATTTAAATTCATAAATTCTAAACTTTACATATAACGATATATAAAATGAGTTAATGTATTGTCCCAATAGGGATGGCTTTAAATAAGGAACTTGTGCTATTATCAACATATATCAATATTACAAACAAAGCTTTAAATAGTAATAATTTTCCGAGGTGTTTAAATAAATAGAAAGCTGCTTGCTGTGCTTGAGGCAATGCCAAGTGGCAATTTAAGAAATCGTATATCCCTGATCGGGTTGCAAGCAACAATTGTGAATATAAAACAAACATTTGGATTGCTGTTTGCTGTTTATTTTGTGAGTGTTGAGTTTTAATTGTCCATTTCTGCCATTTGTCAACGCATTACTGGCGGCCAGCTGTTTGTTGATTGTGTGCCGGATGATGTACACTCGCCGTGCTAATTGAAAATATGTTTTAAAATCCAGCAACACACTGGCCGGAACATCGCACTGCGGATTCATTAAACAAAGAGATCGGCATTGATAACGGGGACTGTGCTCATTAAACGACATAGTTTTTTCAGCCGGTGTGAAACAAGCACTTTAAAAGAGCACTGAAATGGAAAATATTAAAACAATCTGTGCTAATCGTGAAAAAAAATAAAATAAAATAAAAAATCGAACTCGAGAAATTAACTATAAAGTTATATTTAAACTTGTTTAACTTGAAATTTTAATTTAAAGTTGTAGCTTTAAAACCTTTTTTTTTTAACTAATTGTGGACTATTTTAAGTTCATATTTAATAAGTAAATAAATAGATACAGAAGCTTAATCAATTAAGATGTAACCAATTAGGAAACCCGTACTTAGCACAGGCTATAAGTGACTATATTCGTTAGGCGCTGTTGCCAAAATAAAATGATCCAAATCGTGTCTGGCTGTAAGCAGTTTGGCCAGCAACTCGCTCAGCTGCCTTGGCTTGGGCTTATCGCACGGCTAAAACGACGTCAAGTACAACTTACTTAGCGCCCCTTAACTGAATTATAACATGATATGTTGACATATGTGAGTGGTTCGTTGTGCATACGTATGTGTTTATACTAAACTAAACATGTATACATATATGAATGTATTTGTGTGTGCGTGTGTGCCTGGCCACTAGCTGTGTAATTTAATAGCCAACTCAAGCAAGTGTTCTGATGCGTTAAGTTGTTGGCCAACTTTACCGTCTGTCCAGCAGTCCATCAAGCGTCTTTCAACGTCGCTCTGTCTGTCAGTCAGGCTGGATTAAGCAATTGAATTTGGATTAGACAGACATCCTCAGGCCACGTTGCACATATACATGCATACATACATACATACATACATACATACGTAGAGGCACACATACATATATACATATGTAGCTACTTTATTTGCATTGGTCCCGGGCAGTGGCGCTATCTTAGTGCCCAGCAGCCCAGCCGTGTGACACATACATTCTCAAGGGATTAAATATAAGTATGTGTGTATGAATGTGCATGCAACTCCGTCAAGTGACGGCACTTCAGAGTTAAGCTAAGCGCAGCAAAAAGTTGCAAGTACCCAAAAAAAAAAAAAAACAAATTTATATATGTATATATAAATTTTGTCTGCAGTTTGAGGAGAGTTCGTATTAATTAACAAGTAGTTGCTTTAAGTGAACGAAATTCAATTTAAATAAAATGATTAAATTCAAAAAGGTTTGCCAAAGAAATTTAACTTCTATTTTTGCTGAATTGTTTACATATAAAACAAATTTATTTAAAACAAAATTCAATTATTTCTCCATTTGTGAAATATTGCGTGAGAGAATTAAATTCAAGAAACATACATACATATAAATATATATGAAACCTTATTATTTTAACGAACTTCACTTAAAATTGAATTGAATTTCAGCAAGTCTAGGACAAAATCGATAAAAATACATACATTAAATTTAAGCTACTACTTAAAACTTTTGGCATTTTGCCTGGTCAAAGTTTTGGTCAACAAATATTCTCGCAGGACCTCGGAAAATTTATGACCAATAGCGGTGTATTTTTGTGTGAGTGTGTGTGTGTGTGTGTTAGTGTCTGTAAGTTAAATGTTTTGCACCTTGAGAAAAGTTGGCAATAAAGCAACCAGAAATATAATAAAACGATTTACAAAAATATTAAATTTCATATGGAACATAAATAGCTTTAAGATTTACGATTCACGAAACTAATAAGCCTTTTTGAGTAAACAGGATAAACCAAAAAAAAGTCAGCTTGTCAACAAAAGCAACCAGAAGAAAAAGAATAAGAATTAGAAGAAGAAGAAGAAGAGAGATAAAACAGTCGCAGACATTTTTCAAGGCAGCAACGTAAACAAATATATCAGTTACGTGGTCTTTTGATATGCACACAATACATCTATTCATCCCCCCCCCCACCGCTGCACCAACACTTGTAAGAGCCAACAGTCGTGTTGCAACTTCTCGATTTTATACCTATTTGACGCATACATGTTTGAAGGAGCTGCTGGCACAAGTTGTTCGAACTGGTTGCTCGAGCTCGTTCGAACTACGGCATGTTGCAAACGCATAAGCGCATGTTGTTGAGCAACTTGTTGCGATTCGTTGGCCGTTCTAAATTTCCTTCAGATGATTTCCCACTATGGTCGGATGCAACTTGTCTGTAATGTCAATGTTTGGCAACTCGAACTACATAAGCAGCAACAGCAGATGCTTACAATTTAGTTCATTGTGGATATTCAAAGTGTGCGGTTCGCTTAGCGGTTGCTTGAGAGCGTTTTGTTGTCTTTCAATGACAACGATTTATAGTAACCAAGCACACAGACTAAACAACTTAGTATAAATATTAATAAATAATATGAATTAACGAACAAAATATTGAATATGTGTTCACAGAAATAATAATCTAAGAGTGCAGTAAATTGAATTTAAATCACGTAATCAAAAGGTTTTCAAACAAATTAAAACAAAATTAAAGTAATTAAAGTGTATATAGATATAGATATAAAAAATAATAGAAATAAATAAATATCATTGCCTTGTAAGTATGCAATATACGGATTAACCCATACACATTCCAATAATAATCATACGCCGCGTGTGACACATTTTAAATCAACATTTGTCAACATTTATTTAGATGAAAGAGATTTACTAATAAAAAATAAAAGCAAACAATAAAGTGGGACTTGTGAATCGATAATAACAAAATTCATTACAGCTATATCCATTCGATACGATTTCTGGTATGTTTGTCTTAAAGTATTTGTTTAGAATTATGGAAAATGGAGATATCAGGCAAGCTGGAATGAGCTGAATGAATCACATTCGAAACACCAAAAACTGGTAGCTGAGTACGTTAATCTCTTATTAAATATATATATGGTTAGAATATACAAATATCATATATATTTAAGTATTCGTAAAATTGCTCAACTCCTTTGAGACTTTGAGAGACTTATCAGCTGATAGAATTTTCACTTATCTTAAGTGCGCTCAAGGCGCTCAATTTATTAAGGAAAGCAATTAAAAAAATATTTCTTAAGTTAAATATTTAATGCTGACCTAAATGCATATTTTATCAAATATCTTTTGCAGCACATACACATTTTTGACGGCCTACAAAAAGTCAACCTAAAATTTTGTTTGTTTTTTTTTTTTGCTTTGCGGCATTTTTTTTGTTGAAGTTTCTTTAACGCATTTTCTTCGCTTTGAGTCGTGTGCCTGATGAAAATTGTCAGCCAAGCCCAAAAGTTGGAAGCCATATCCGAAAATGTGTCATGGACAAACTGTAAAAATGTAGCTGAACGTGCCATTCGAGCTTACTTTATAAGGGCCAACATCATTAAAGGCGTTTAACTGTTTAAACAGCGGCAAAGTCGATGAAACTTTTAAAACTTTGAGTCTTTTTTTTTATTAGCACTCCGGGTCCAAGACAAATGCTAATTAAATCTAACGCAAAAGTTGATTGTAGGCAGACAAAAAAAAATGTGAGCAAAAAAAAGGTGACAAAATGATTCATTTTATTATTAAAGGCGTCTTTTTGTATTTCTTATCGTGCGTAATTAAAAAAAAATTGCATAGCTAATATGGCATCTGATATGAAATCGTGTGAAACTTAAGCTCTAAGCGAAAAACAAAGTGAAAACAAACGAGTTAAAATCACAATGGAAAACAATTTGTGTGGCACAAAGGACAACAAACAGCACAAATAAAACTAAAGTGAACATCAAGTCAAGTCAAGTATGGCAAGTGCAGATAATCGACAGAGCGGAAAGTACAACGAAATACGCGCATTGACAAAGCGAGAACCCAAAAAAAAAAACAAATTCGAGCATAAATAAAATGTGTTGCTCAGTTTGATGCAAGCTACAATATATATAAATTGATTGCACATGGTTTCCAAAATCTCCTATCGGAAACAGCATCTTAAAGCCAAAAGCCTGAGCAAACAGCTGGCGTTCGACTTAAATGCCACTATAGCAGTGAGAAAAAATACCATTTCAACAAATTTTAAAAAAGACAAAAAAAAAAGAAAGGAAAAAGAACAGAATGCCGAAGATAAAATACTTTGGTAGACCGAAGACTATTCCATTGACATTTAAAACTTTGTTCAGTATTTGAATTTAATATATTTTCGTACGTCTTAAGCACGTCCGTTCAAAAAAATTAAAAAAGCCGTCGTATTTGTCACTTTTTAACTTGCCCCGTATTCAAATTAGAGCAAATGCATTTTGCACGCTGGAAAAAAAAGTAAAAACATTTCTCTTTCTTTATTTATCCACACAAAGTTTGCTTTCCGCTCGATTCCTATTAGGGAAACCGCGCAACAATTTACAATTTGTTGTCATTATTATCAGTTGTTGTTTGTTGTTTGTTGGCACTGTTGCTGTTTTTGTACTTGTTGACAACATCGTCAGCATAAGTTCACTTCAATCTGCTTTATGCTAATAGATTTCAGAATTTTTTAGCAGCTGCTCTTCTTTTCCATGGCCACCACAATAATGATTTCTTCAAGTTGAAGTTGCGCATAAGTTGTAAAAAAAAAAATAAAAATAAAAATATGGAAAATATGCAATGTGCACTTTGAACTTTTAACTTAATTTTATAAAACAAATAAATAATTTTTTTTTATTTTGCATTGCTGAGAAATGCGATTTAATTAGCATTGTTTTGTATCTACACGTACAGAATCTATTCAGTATTTTAATTCCATATAATTACCTACAAATAATGCTTTTAATTTTAATTAGCAGTGGAACAGGAAACACATTATTTGCTAAGTCGAATTAAAATGTTATTCAATATATAATCTCAGTAATGGACTCACATTCAACAAATGCATGCATAATATTCAATAATTAAATTATATTGAGATTGTAAATATGGTTCAACAAAAAAAAAAAATAAAAAACGAACAATGCAAATAAATCTCATTGTACTCCAATTATTTTTTTAATACTTCGCAGAACCAAAAAATGGGAAGTAGTAAATCAAAAAGAGCTAAAATAAGCACTGTTGTCGCACATGGAAAAGAAGATTGGGAAAAAGTGCGAATATGAACATAGAAATTCTATCAGAAATATTCATAAATAAACAAGTTTCTGCATTCGATGAGTTCATTTAATATTCATCTAGTCAGGACATAGTTATGCGACTATCACTCAATTGTCAATGCCCCGCCCACACGGCCACACGGCCACATTCCTCTGCCGTGTGCCCCAATTATGTGCGCTGTTACGCTTTGGGCTGGACAAGTTGGCCGATATGTAATTGATTGATATTTTCCGTGCACTCGAGCACAAAAGTGTAGACAATGCTGGAGGCGTTGGCGGTGCCATTGAAGGGACATCAAATATATATGTATATATATATATTTATATTTAGATATATTACATATGTGGGGCAAATTTTATTGGGCAGCCAATCGAAAACAAGATGAAAATATTGAAATGAGCTGTGTTGGGATTAGCTGGACCAGTTGCGCTGTCAATATTCAAATTGAAAACATTCCATGTGACAGCACTGACATATATATATATATATATATATATACATATATACATTCTGCATATATATATTCTATCTGCTACGACATGTTGAGCACGCAATCGCCGTAAGCATGATTGGAATTTTAATAAGTTTCTGACATAAGATTTATTTTATTGCCAATCTTTTTGTTAACAGAAAAAAAGGGGCAAGTTTTGGCATAACAAACTACAAGTCCAAGCTTATGGCACACATCATATTATGAGTTATGTGCCCAGTTCAACATCAGAATGTCCAGCCCCCAAATGTAGGCTACACAAAATGTAAAAATCTGTGTAAATATGTAAATATACAGATGGCTATACGTAATGTAAGGGCATATCTTCTTCTTTCATTTTATCTTATCTATCTTGACAAAACAAAAAGCTTAAAAAGCTAGTTCCAAATTACCCTTTGACAGATACAAATTTTATACAGAATTTAAATTATTGCCACACTATATTTTTTTTTTATAATTTGTAGTAGATTATTTTGAACATATTTTTTTCACACATTTCAGTCAAACAAGATGGAAATGCAATTAATGTCTGAATAAACGGAAAAAACCACCAATACCAGTCCACGCCACACCTGTCAAAACGAATCAATGTTAATGTTTAATCAATATAAAAAGGCAAACTTTACAAATATTATTATAAAACTCTCGCATCAGTTGTCTGTCCGAGATACTTGGAAATAAAATGAAAGGAAATCCGTGTTTGAATTGACTTAACAGCAATCGAAACTCTCATTTCAATCAGCAGCTGAAGAGGTGGCTGAGGTGTGCATAAAAATCACATTTCCATAAATAAATAATAAATAAGTATGTATCGATAGACGCACGAGTCTGATCCCTGAGAACACCCATGCCGGAGCATATCGAATGCCTAATGAATATATTATGCAATATGTCACAGAATGACTGACATTGCCGCGTTGCTGTTGATTTTTATTGCGACAAACTGCTTTATATCATATTTTCCTTGAAGTACTCGTCTATTCGGATTTGATCCAAGGATTACGAGCAATAAAATTGATATTTGTGGATTTAAAATGGAAAACTTGAGTAGAGTAGAACATTTTAGTATAGAATATTTGTATATTTGTCTAATCTCTTTAGGTATAAGATTACATGTCTATATTTATTAAAATATTAAAATCAATTAAAAGCGCAAATTTCTTTTTCAAAAACAAATAATTGTTTTGTTGTATTTAGTTCAAAATTTATTTTTGCTTCAAGGAATGCATTTAAGGCAAAAACTAAAATAAACTTTAATATATCAAAACAAAATGTGCATTAAACATATATATATATATATATAGAGTATGCTTATAGCTGATAGGTATGGCCATTCATAAATATGTATTCATGTTTCTGTGAAGCAGCGTATTTGGTGTAAGAGATTTCTGGGCAAGTGCAGAGCCAAAGTTGATGGCAAACATTGAATCGGAAATCTGTCCACCCCCAAAAGCTGCGCCCTTATTGATGACGCACACACAGACAGAAATCTGTGGCGTGGTGGGTGGGCCCAAGTGTACCCAAAGGGATAATATTCCTAGCCTAACGGATGTGATTTACTCAGTGTGCGTCGGTGTGTGTGTGTGTGTGTGAGTGTGTGTGTTTTTATGAGCTACGCGTCGTATGAGTAATGCGCAGCGATTGACCGCAACTTGTTACTTGTTGCCGCGTCAGCGAGTCCTTAACTGCAAATCATTTTTCACAGTTGGATTTTTTGATCTTTTCAGCATCACCAGCAGCAGCAGCAGCACCGTCACAAATTATGTCACTCAAATATGTCGAAGTGCAAGCTTAAATCCCTTGCAGCAACTTATCATCCTCGTTGCGAATGACATTTGACTGCACACGCACCTGACGAATTTTGGGGACGTGCACGCGACCTTGTTGCTGCATTCCCGAGTCGAGCATCGCGCATCGACAGCTCGCCAACTGTTTGGGGCGTGTCTGTGAATTAAGAACACCCAGTAGTCTACACACAACCACACACACACACACATGAGCGTGCTACGGGCAACGGCAGCCCAAACGTGACACATGGCGATGTACTTTTATGCCAGTAAGATATCAGCCATCGTCTGTGGCACGCGCTGCAAGCAAACCGTGCTGCAAAAGTCGCGCGGTCAACGGGATCGTGATAAATGTCGCCAACGGAGCAGAAGACGAGCTGTATGTCATGAGAACAGCACGGAGAACAGTTCGGCATCGAGCGCTGATGATGATGATGATAACAACGATGTTGCCGCCTGCTGTGGCACACCTCAACCGGATGTGGGCATTTTTCTGCTCAATTCCACACCGGAAGCGGGTCAGCTTTACAACTATGGTTTAAACCTGGGATGGTTTAACGAGGGACGCTTGCGATTGCGACGTCGTCACAGTGCGGAACAATTGAGTGCACATGACTTGGAATTAGGATTTCAGCAGGATTTCAAGGTATTGATTATCCATAGTATTGATTGCTCCAATTGCCACAATTTCAAATGCAATTATTTATTATTTGCATGGGCAGCCACTCACTGCCCGGGATGATATTGTTCAATATGATGTGCCCACAAATTCGCACAAGCGCAGCCAATGTGATATCAACTTTGAGGTATGCAACTAGAATTGTTTTCAACTTTTGTTGTACATTATTGGAAAATTGTTGTGTTTGCATTCTCTGTGTTTGTTTATTGCAGAGCTCGGTTTTGGGTTCCGGTGGCATTATGTACATAAATGGTAAAATAGTTTCTGGCCCACTGGACGCATTCCCCGAGGTGCTCAATCCCATAAATGTCATTGATTTAGATAAGGTAAGGGATATTAAAAAATATATTAAATTGCAACAATAAAAAAAAAAGAACTTGTTAAAAGCATATTAAACAAACAACAAAGAGCCGCAAAGAAAAAGAGACAAGCGAACAGGTCGAAAATGTGGAAATGTAAATTAGTAAATATTATGGAAAAGCAGATATGGTAAAAAGGACGATAACTGAAAGATTAAGCTAATGGAATTGCCTTCTAGCCATGTGTGTGTATATTTGTGTGCCTAGTGTGCCACTAAACTAAGCGAAATCAACCTTTATTTGAATTGCACTTAGCTCTGACTTGTGTGTTTGTCTTTTGCAGGAATTTCTGTTCTCATTCTTATTATCATCACGTTTGTTTCTGCGACCACATGAACTGCTCGGCAAACTGTTGGCATCGGTGTCCGTGTCCCATGGCAAATGCTTGGAGACATTTGTTGCCCTGCTTGCCGAGTGGACGCAACAATTCCCATATGATTATCGTGATGAACGCATGATGAATCATGTAAAACATATCGTTGCCAGGTGAGTGCATACATAATTGATTAGTTATGCTTGCCAGCTAAACAAACCCGTTTTGCCCATTGCAGATGTTCCGATTCACATTTGGAAGTCGTTGTCTCCCAAATACTAAGTGCCTTACTTAAACGTTTGACTGATTTAGAGAAACACGAGGCCGATCTGCGTGCCTGCCAGACAAACAACGAAAAGGTAAACTCTGCCAACATCCTTGCCACCCAATATGTTGACCAATTTTTGTCTGACCAATCGACAGATCGTTGTACCAATCAACTGCCCAACAGCCACCCAATATGCACAAATCTTATGTAGGTTGGAGAAGAAGTTGGCCAAGCACATCGGACCGGAGGAGTTTCTGCAGTGCAGCAGCATGGTGCTGTTGGATAAGCAAGTAGGTTGATCGAAAGTACTCCTCAATGCAGAAAATGTCTAGAAAAAGAATTGCCGAGAAATTAAATAGATTTTTACTTAATTATTAGTTGGGTATTGAAATTCAAATCATTAAAATTATATTTAATTTTTTTATTGTAATGAAATACGTATGATGATGTATTGATGTATTCTCACGCGTTATGTAAATAAAATTATGGCAACTGTTTTTTACCCATCTTCTCACACACGCAGAAGAAATGGGACCAACCAATCTCATCGGCGGGACCACCGGGTGCCCAGGATCCAAAGAAGACCTGCAATCTGGAAACGTATCTGGATTGGTCGGCACGTCTGCGTCTATTTGTCTGCAATGAGATACTACAGGTAAGCACTTATGGTCGTACTGACTTGCTCTTTGGCACCAGGTCGGTGTGGATTGAATTAAAATCCCATGCCAGTCAAATATGCAGAGCTACATGTCCGTTGATGGATCAACATCTGAGCGACTTGCATGCGACATTTGCATAGTCAAACAGGACAAGCTGGCATATAATTTATGCTGCTCGTAACTCGCCCATCGGCAGTTTGGCAGCTTGGCAGTTTGGCAGTTTGGCTGCATAAGTGATTCGTTAAAGTTTTAGTGAAGTGACGTGGTTCGCATACTGTATTGTGTCAAGAAAACAACAACTAGTCACACACCCATCTTGGTTTCCAGTGCACCGGAATTGAGGAGCGCAGTCGGACTGTGGAGCTTTGGAGCGGCGTTGCCCAATATTGCCTACTTGTGGGCAACTATAATAGTGCAACGGCCATTTTGGAATCCCTGGAGTCGCCAGCCATAGCCCGGCTCAAAATTACGGTGAGTGTTTAAGTGAAGTGACAGCATAAGCATATGATTAGCTCAATGAATGTGGCATTATGCATGCCTCATTGTTAATAATTTGACATTAAATCAAGACATTAAATGTGCTTAAATTCTTGAGCAGTTTACAAACGTTTACTGCAAAAATAGTTAGGCAATTTAATTTGACTTTAATGCTATTTATAAGGGTGGTTTATTGTGGACAGACCACCTACGTAACTGCAAAACACAAGTGACAAGTAAAATGAAAGAAAATGGAAAAACCAAAACGTAGAAACCACAGTTTCACAGTTTGCCCACGCTGCGTTGGCATATTTTTCATCAAATTTATATATTTGCTACTTTTACCTATTTACTTGGCATGTCGCCCGCAAAATGCTTGAATGGGGCACGTTGAGCGTTCGGCTTTAGTTGTGCATTCATTTCGTGGCAACTGAAGCTAGTTTTCATAACAAGCTGTGCAATTAGTTAATGGATGCCTTTCTACAACACTTTTCTATTGACGTTGAAGCAACATTTTAGCTGCTTTAAATGCCTTTGGCTCATATTTTATTTTTTTGTGAAGTGTTGGTTGAGAGCTCATTTTTATATCATTCTTTTTTTTTTATTATCAATTTTTTTTTGTAACGAATAAATTGGACATACAAAAAATTGCGCCGATGGAAAAGTTTAAGGGACTACTAAATTCATAGAGCTTTGCATGGGGCATTTTTGCATTGTCTGGTTTTTTTTGTTTGTAGTTGCATGTGAGAGCCACAGAACATTTTATGACTAGCACCACGACGACGACCATAAATATGTCAAGAACAATTAAAAGTTCCAAGTGACTAAAAATAAGAAGAAAAAAGCATTACGTGCTGAAATAAACAATAAACAGTTTCAACGAAAGAATTTAAATATTGTAAAGCAAATAAATGAGAAGATATGATCACATTTTGAACTTTACATTCGTTGTAATTATTTCGGCATTAGGGTATATCCAAATTAAAATCTTATCTAAGGCAAAGCCAAATGTCGCACCATAAAATTCGATAAGCGCAAATTACAGACATAAAACTGGGGCACAAACAAAACCATAAACTTTTACAGCAGCGCCCGAAAACAAGGCACAAATAACACAAATAAAACGAATTAAAGATATTTTCCATTTGGATGGAATACAACTTGCACACACACACACACACACATATATACACACATACTGCTTATTTATGTGCGTATTTCTATTTTATTACAGTGGAGCAAATTACAAGTGACATGTCAACAATTGGATTGCATGCAACGGCATGCCGAAGGGCATGGACATTTATGGCAGAAGCAGGCAATCGTTCTAAATGAGCAGCTCCAGCAGCAGCAGCAAAGTCTTAAGACTGATAGTCAGGCCAAAGCCGCTTTATCGATAACGGAAAACTCATCATCAACATCATCTACAGCAGTTGAAGTAGTAGCAGCAGCAGCCACAACAACAACAGCAACAGCAACAACAATGTTAACCTCATCATCATCCCTGGACGACTTGAATGCGAAGTCCTCGACAAATGCCAAAGGGCAGCCGGTTGGCATAACAGGCACTTCCGGATTGAATGCACTGGAACAGTCATCGCTAGAGGTGCCAGTGGCAAACAGCAGTGGCAATGTAGAATCAGCTATACCTACAAACACAACAGCAGCAGCATCAACAACATCAACAACAACAACAACAACAGCAGCAGCAGCAACAACTGTTTGTGGCAAACCCAATGATTGGGTTGTTATTCCAGTGTTTGCGGATATTGTTAAATTGGCACTTGCCGAACGAGAAAACTGTTTGCATTGGTGAGTTTTTTGTGAATGCATTACACTTTACCTGTCCAATGTCATAAAATTATATGAAAGTACCACAACCGCCGAGTCGTATGAATAACATTGCGCATACACAATTGTTTTTTTTTTTTGCAAATTAATATCTGGTGTGGTTTTAATTTAAGGATCAACAGAGTGGAAAAATAACTGATAGCGCTGCAAATCACTTCATACAAATTAATTGTCAATTTCTGCTTATCCCTTTCATTTAATGAGTAAATTTGTTTGTTTTTTCTTTTTATATAACATCAAAAATTCGACAAATTAGTTTGCTCTGAGTTCTGTCACTTATCCTTAATGATTTCATTGCTTAATGTATATGCTTACAACTGCCAGTAAAACCAATAAACCCGGCAGACTTTTAATTGATAAAATATTCAAGCAGCGCATAAGTAATTTGTTGAACGATTTTCAATGACGTATTCTGATATGAAATTATATGTTGCCTAAACTTCAAACGCTTTTCCGATCACTCATCAAAACCCACAAAAACCAGACAGCCAGAGAAACTAATGATTTGAATAGCGCGTCGTATAAAATTGAACGATGTATTAAATTGAAGCTGTGCATATTTAAACGGGAACATGCTACTAACGACTTCCACATTAAAATTAGCATAGTGTCTGCAATGGCAACCAATTTATATTTCTCTCTCTCTCTCTCTCCCCCTGACTCTTGCCGCGTGCAGTTTACCAAATGGCCACATCAATGTGATTGCCTTCGATCGAATGGCGGCCATTGTCGGTGCTTTTACCAAGCACATGCAGGCAATGAAATCAACGCAGGCGCCATCTAGTGGCGAGTACGAGCACTTCTGCAACCATATGCAGCGAACAACAAAACTTGGCGAAGCCGGTAAGTAATTTTGTAAGTCAAACTTTGCTCTAGAGCACTATAGGAACTTTAACTTCAACATTTTATTTCTACTACTTGCCACATGCGTTATCGCATTTTCTGCGTTTTTTTACGAAGTCAAGTCGGCATTTTAGTGTTTGTTAGTTTGTTTGGTGGAAACTTTAAGTGCACCTCGGCCAACTGGCAATGACTTCAAGTGGCGCCGACAAGTGCCAGTATAAATGAGCATGTGTGTGTGTGTGTGTATGTGTGAGCGTGTTTATTCGTGCTACTTACATTTTTAAAATGAAGAATTAAATGCAGTGCAGTTGGCGCAGCACACATTGAGCGCAATTCCACAAGTGAGGCAATTAAAATGAAAACAAGAGACCTTAGCATGAAAAAACTTGTCACGATGACACTTACCAGTAGAGTTGGCTGCGTGTCGTGTATCGAACACGCACAACGCAACACATTTAACAATATGACAAATAGTTGATGAACATAAAGTATATATATATATATATATGTATCGCATTGGATTGTAATATTCTTCTCATTCTGCTTCAGCTTTTCTCTTGTTTACAAAAGTATATTCTCGCCCATTACTAATTGTGATTATAGTTCATTTTTGGCAATAAGCATTCTGTGCACAGAAATAAAGTATTTGATTAATGCAAGACTATTGTGAAACACATTTTCAACCTCTTTAAGTAGGCTTCGAGTTGTGGGAGCCATTGTAAAATCGCTGGCAATAATTTTCAATCCCTTTTGCACTTTGCACCACTGCAAAACAATTTGTTGCTAATTAATTTAAATGAATAACCGCAATAAAACGCCAGAAGAAACACTTTATGACCACAAAAGGGTTTCGTTAATTTATACACAATTTGAATGGGCATTTTCTGCTTTCAGCTGCTTGTTCTTTTTGAACAACAATTCATTTCCGCCCCAGTGCCTCAGTGCCTCAAGCTAAAAAGTTCGGTTTAATGTTGATATTCGTCGTTAAAGGGCATTTTTTTTATGCATGGCAAAGCCTTTGAATAAATCTGCAATACTAACAAATTTTATTTTTTTTTGCTGCGTAATGATAATCTTAAGAGAAGTGGCTCACTTTTTTTTTTTTTTTTTTTTAAAAGCATGTACAAATAAATGCGCAGTGACGTCTTGGAAATACTTGCGAAATCAAAAGTAAATACAGTAAAGAATAACAAGTCTTTCAACAGGCACTGAAGGACATGACTATAATGCGATTTCGTCATAACAACGCCGGTGACAACAACACCTAGATGGAGTTATACCACGTGTTGTGATGGCAGAGCACAACAAAGTTTTTAAGTCCTTCTTTGAGCTGTCAGAACGACCTGCACGTTGAGATATTTTTCACGGAATGTGCACACAGTGCAGCAAAAGCAAAGGCAATGGCAGAGGACGTGGCAAAGCTATAAAGCACCAGTGACAGCAGCATCAAAAGTGATGGAAAAAAACAGCCATAGTGTAGAAATGAAAGGTCTACATAGACCGAACTCATTATAAACCCAGGAAGCGTAAGATACTTTGAAGGCTTTGCCACAGGCGACAAACAACAAAGTCGTACACAAAAAAAAAAAAAAAAAAAACGTTGTTGGTGCATAAGCGCATCCTGACAACGACATGGCCAAAAGAATGAAAACTTATGGTTCGGTTCGGATTTTTGTCGTTTTTATTCCAATATCATGCCTCAGTTGCATTCGAGACTTACGGAAAGTTTATTAAATGCTGGATGTGTGCCTTAATGTGAGGTAAATGCAATTTATAAACTTATGGATACGAATTTTTTAACGTTTCACTCTGCTTGGTAAATGTATGAGAACTGTAAGAAGATGAAAGACCATGACAAAAGTTTATCCAGCCGAACAATAAGTCTTGAATAAAAGCGTAAATAAGCCATGAGTTTTGAAGAACTTTTTTCAAGTGAGATTCTGAAGCATATAAATATTGTTTTGAAAACGACAAAATGTTGAATTTATTGCATTTTATAATGGCTTTAAAAGTGGTGCCAGCTTAGCTAACGAAGTGCATATTTTTCGACAAATTTTTGACGCGAGGAAACTATTCTCAAGTTGTCTGGCGCAAAACCACTTATTTTCCGGTAGTATGCATTATTCTTTGTTTTTTTGGTCCAGCTATCACAAGAACTTCTAAATCAGCTTACATCGTACCGCAAAACTCAAAACTATCCCTCAGCTAAGAAGTTTTACTAAACTTGAAGCTGACGTCAGCAACGAGAAATGCAAAAGAAGTCACCGAAAGTTTCCTGTCACTTTGAATGCAGCTTTTGCCATCGCTGCTTGGCCACCATAAATAAATAAATATTTTTCTAGTCAAGTCATTTTCGTTGTTACCTAAAAAATTTGCACAGCTCTGGAATTTCGAAAATGTATTTTATCTAGATAGATTTACCTTAGCCCAATTGAGAAACGGAAAGTGGCTTAAAGTACTCAACAGCATACTTCTAAGCCAGCTGAGCATAATTCTGTGAGAAAAGTGCTTGAATAATTTTTTGATTAATAAAATGAAGTGCAACTGTATTCTAGAGAAACATGCTGTAAATTAAGTGCCAATATAAACTTACTTTTGGATTATCAGCAAAGCTTGAAGTAAATTTGAATTTAATAATCTTCACCATGAGAGAGATTTTTAATTGATGAAAGCTTTTTCTTGGCATATTAATTAGCTATTAATGAAAAATCTTCACATGATGATTCCATAGAACATTTTCACCAGTTTCATGCTCTTAACATTTATTTGGCTTCTTTTGGCCTTCCACCTTTTTTTTTTTGCAATAGCCGCTGTTTTTAGCGGATTTCCATCCTTGCGAAATCTGGCATTATAAGCACGAAATCATGATACAAGCAGTAGTTGAGCAAACATTTATAAGGAGCTTTACCAGTATTATTTCTTATGGGTTTTTTTTTAAATCCTTACTCTGTGTTTGATAAGCCAAACATTTTCACAACAAGTACTCATTGAAGCCGTAACTGATAGCTAAACCAGAAAATATACTGTCACAACTGAAATAAATGTAATTCCAACATATTTAACTTAAGCTCTTCAGAAATGACAGGTACAGTTCAAGGTGCAATTGGGAGAATAACAGTGGGGTATCAACAAATTAGCCTTATTAAGTTAAAAATATCTTCTCTATATTCTCGGAAAGTGACCAGATGGATTTACTATGAATTAACGCCAATAAGTGTATATTTGTCCGCAAGTAAAAATATCACAAGTGAACAACAAAATATGAAATATATAATTTGGGATGTATATAATGTGTTATGATAATAATAATAGAAGATCATTGTTGGCTACATAAGTTTGAAATACAACTCAACTCGTGCAACATGCAGCACTCATGCTGTTCTTTTTATAAATTTAATCATATTAACAAGCATTGTAATAACCAACTTCAATGCTGAGTCATCTTGAGATGTAGGAAACCATCGGCTGCTGCTTGAAAGCAATGTTGAGTCCTCCTCGGGTGGAGCCCAACTCCTTGCACTCCTTGTAACTGTGTTGTAGCAACTGTCAGACTGAGGCGTGCTAACGTCGGACGTGTCGGCACACATCCTACGAAAGCACACACTCATCCACAATGTTTAATGTCAACGGTATTTGACTATATATAGAAAAGGCTGCATATCTGTCCAGAGACAAGCTAAAATTTTAGCACGCAGTCTGTGAAAACAAAATGAGTTTAGCAAAAACTGAGTGTGAAACAAAATGAATAAGCAAAGCAATGGTGTGAAAAATGAATAATACATACATATGTACATATATGTTTGCTTAACCGTTGTGAAGAATTTCAAATTCAACTATATACATTTATGAAATGCACAACTAGAATTTACATACTTCGTCTGTGTGTGTGTGTGTGTGTGTATGTGTGTGGCAGAAGGTTATTACAAAATTTCAAAACTTAATGCCAATTTGTATGGCAATTTTATGCATACCACACAGACAAATGTCACGCCAAAGGCAGAGGCCATTTAACACTTACGATAGGAGGATAGGTGAGCATGCTGGCAAAGCCTAAGTCAAATTTTCATTAAAATCATCCAATCAATTGTACTTTTGTTATCCAAATAAGGAAGCCATTATTCATGTCCAAGTCTTGCAGAACTCGAATGCCACACAACAAACAAGCCAGTGAATTTCAGGCTGATAAAAGCGACATTCAAGTTGAATTTGTACATTGCATATATATATATATATGTATGAATGTTCTGTAATTTCCATTCTGCTCATTAGCAAGATGCCCAACTAACTGGGAATAGAAGTCAAGCAACTACATTTATACATTTATAATTTTAATCTTAATTAATTTAAAATTCATTTCGACTTGCGTCTGGGTCCGGCCAACTATGCAATGTGGTGCTAAGCAAGGTGCTTGTGAAATCATTTGCAAAGCGTTTATTAAAGCGTTAATAATTGATTATATAGAATATAATTAAATTAATATGATACTGCATTCAAATTAGAAATTGCGATTCAAGGCTGAAATTCATGCTACATTTCTAAGCCAAATGAATGGTTCCAACTTTTCGAATGCCATAACTTCGTCAAAACTCAACCGATTTTCAAAAACCAAGGCAATTTATTCATGATTTAAAATCTATATTAATATTGCACTTAAATTAGAAAACGAGATTCTGGGTCGAAATTCATGTACAAAGTCTATTCAGAAACATAGTAGTGGGAATGCCATAAGTTCGTCAAAGCCTATCTTGTAAGTCTCTCTCTCTCTCTTTCTATATTTCTTTGCGGCATCAATCATTTCATTTAAAATTGGACAGAGTTATTGAAGAGTATTTTGCAATCAAAGTCTTCCAAAAGTCAATAAAAACGGAAAAATTTTTTTAAACTATTTTCCATGAATAATAATCAACAATTTATACGAATCTACATAGCAATCAAGTTGCGGTTACTATGTGCAGAGTACATGCCAAAAATAGCATGAGAGCATAAAGCCATATTCGCTTTATTGTGTTTACGATCCACATAACCGCTTGTTAGGCTCAACACTTGAAATATTCGTCAAGAGCTATCAGGATGTGGTGTATACAATGCTGAAAATCAAGGCAGCAACGATGCTCCAACGCTCCACAATTTTTCATCTCCTGAAGGTGCAGTACAAATATTTACGTTCACGACTCTATTAAAACTGAACAAGGAAAAAGTAGATACCATACCCAAGACTTTAATCCTTTCACAAACAATGGCAACCTTTTCTTTTTTTTTTTTTTTCTTTTTTTTTTTTCGTTTTTGTATGCGATTTGAAAATGTTCGTTGCATGTGTGTCTATGCTGTGAATCTCTCCAGTTTTTCTGGTCGAGCATGCGGGCAGAAATCCTATAAACACACTGGGAGGGGGCCAGGGACAAGAAGGGACAACCCGTGGCATACTGTGGCAAGTCAAGAACACAGCTGTTGACCAAAGCTCACCAACAAGGCGGCGCTTTGCATCATTCTGGAATTTTAATGGTCTCATGGTGTGAATCGGACATGTCTGCCACATTTTGCCACACAACACTCAACACACACACAAGGCACACATATTTTATTTTATTGTGTTTGTTTTTTTTTTGGCCAGTCGCCAGTTTGTTGTAACTATATTAAACCATGTTTTTTCGCTTCTTTAGTTTTTCTATTAAAATGTTACAATCCCGGCACCACGAGACACTTCTACGCTTCTCGCCTGTCGTCTGTCGTCTGCTCTACACTTGACCGCAGGTCAACAAGGCGTTCACAATAAGCTTGGGTCATCTCGTGTTAACCGTTTTCTCAACTATTTATATAAGCACACGATTATTTGAGCAGCTGGACAGGGTACTGCTAAATGGGACACTTCTTTTGTGCTTTGGTCGATTTTTATATACATATATATAGCAAACCCTTTTTATAAAAATGTATTTCTATATTTATATCTATATCAAATTAAATTATTATTTTTCCATTTCTTTTTTTTTAGAGCTCATGATGGCTTCATTTGACTGCGAGGGTCCAAACAATGCCGAAAAACTAATGTATGACTTAAATTAATTTTCGAAATAAGTGTAAGCGCAATAACATCGCATGGAGGCCATGGAGGCGTACCTCATAGGGCACAGCTGCTGACTGCTTCGACAAGGTAATCCCAGCGCGATCCTTATTGATTAGACGTCTCAAGTCGACTCACTTCCTCCCCGTGGAGGCCTCCGGTAACGTTTAGCAAGCATCCGTCTCTAAAACGGCCAAAGTGAGCGGCGATCATCTCCTCAGATGTTGATGTTGCAGTCCTGGGATAAAAAGCATTCATCCACTTTAATGTTTAACACATTTGAGATTTTTAAAGCTGAAATAAAATTTGGAATACACAATTGACATAAATAATATGTGGTATGTGTTTTATTCTTGTTATTATATTATAGGCAAGAATTACTTCATTTTACTCCATATCTCAACACCAAATTTTTAATCCAAAACTTGTATAAGTACTTATATGTGTAAATATTCATATTTAACGTACCATCAAGCCAAAAAAAGAAAACGAGTCCTAAAGGAATTGTGCAATGTAGCAGCAAAGAGGAAGGCAGCTGAAATAATGGAATTTCCATTCGCCTACATCCTTTACATCTTCTATAGAAAGTTTGAGCAGCGTCAGGAAGCCAGTAAATTTCTTGTCTGTGAGAATTTTTGGCTTAAGCTGAAAGCCAAGCGTATATCGCAATGGAGTACCAAGTGTCGAAGATGCTTCCAGCCTCAAAAGGGCCAAAAGAGACAGCAGCACAAAATTCTGCCATTATTCAAAGGGTGGGCTTGTGTCTGTGTGTCTGATTTCTTTGATAGTGTGGGTGCCCCTAATGTCTTATGCCAGGCTTTAAATTATGTTACAGTCAGCAGATATTTGTGCAGCCTAATGCATACCTTGTATAAGGTTTTAAAGACTTGGAGCTGCATGCCACGTCACTGAATTTGTAAAGATGAATTGCAGTGGCAGTTGAAACCGTTTACAAAATTAATGTTAAAATCTGAATTAAGACTCTGCATTTCTTATAATTAAAAATTTGTGAAATTAATTATATTTGGTAATATTTAAAAAGCAAAAATGTATGTCTTACTGAAATGCTATTTTTACACACATAAATATATGTTTGCAATATGTGGATGTATGTTATTTATGCTTTTACGCATATTGCTTATTTAGTTTCCTTGCGGATGATAAACTTAAGAAGTTCACCTACTGAAAAGTTGGTCCAAACGAATAGGCATGTCAGCTCCGCAATAAAAAAAAAGCAGAAGAAGCGCCAAAAACTTTTGCTAGGAGTTCTTGCGGAAATAGTACAGATATGTTTATTGTTTTTCCCAGATACTTGAACACCCTAATATGTATATATGGATGTATTTAAATCAAATGCAGTTGGTATTGCTTTTGTCTTTATATCTTGCAGAACAAATAGGCAAATATCCTTAGGCATATTGTATTTGTATATTTCTGTGTGTACAAATTACTTGTCTCGAAAGCTTGTTAATTGATACACTATTTAAGTGGGGATACAGTTGAATGTTTATCATTGTATCGAATTAAATGCAAGTTAAATGTTTCTGTTGCCGCTAACAAATTGTTCTAAATTCGTTGTGCAACTATTTTCACAGCCGAACAACTAAATCAATCCATTTGCTGCTAGGAGCAAACAATACTTTACACTGAAACTTGTTTATTTATTTTGTGGTCTTGCAAGTTTTGCAGCCAACTGGTGAATTTATGTGCAACACTTGTTACACATACGACATGTTGGACGCGAGCAGAGTTAAAGATAAATCGAATTCGTTTTCAGCTTCACCTCTGCTACTGCACTGCAATCAAGACCTTTGACATAATTTATTGGACGCCTTGTAGTGACCTCCACGTATTCTAAGAGATAGGTAGAGTACTTAAATTAACTTAAAGAAGAGAACAAAAACCATAACAAAAAAAAACTGAAAACCTTTAACGCTTGAGTGCTAGCTATAAAAATTACAATGCTCCAAGGGTATTCAACACTGAGTCTTGCTTCAGTTTCAGCATCAACAAACCTGTGCAATGCACATTTATGCTGTTGTCAGATTTTGTTCTGTAATTATCAGGACACCATGAAGAATTTTTGCCAAGTAGGGTTTTGTGCAGTAAAGTAAACAAAGATGTTCTCAGGCAGAGTTTTTCATCAATACGAAGGACTTGCTGTGAATTTATCTTAATGAATGTGACAATAAGAACAAAACCATACCTGCAAAATCATACGATATTCTGTTGCAATTAAAAAATATGTAGACGAGTGAAAAATTTAGTACTCGACTAGTCAATGTGTATTTAAACCTTGTCCACGAATAAACTGTGAACTTTGCTGTCGAAATATGTATTACATTTTCTCAAAACGCCGCTTTAAGCTTGTCTAATAGACTATAATTTCAGCACATTTCCCAACGCTCTAATTCAGATAAACATTTTTTTTATTATATACTCAAATAAAAGGGGCAAAAGCAAAAGCTATAAAAACGTTTATGCCACTTTTATGAACACACAAGCTGTGGAATATCACACAGTTATCGGGAACCCGTCGTGGACAGTGTTTAGTTTCATTGCACAACACTTTTATTGTGCCCTCGCTCAAGGCTCTTGTTGGGCGAATTATGTTAATATAAGAAAATGTCTGCAGGGCAGGACTAAACTGTGTGTGTTTTCCCCAAAACAAATACACACACACACACGTGCAACCAAATTGCAGAGTGGCAATTGCAGTCGGTGGAAATGTTAAGTGGATATTTGCCACAAAAAAAAACCAAAGAAACAGGAATGTGCCACGCTGCTTTGCGGGAACTTTACAAGCACAAATGTGGAACTAGCTTATCTTTCAGCGTGTACTGAGATAGCCAGTTAAGAGAGACATTTGAGGGGAGCCAACGTCTTCATTATAATATCTCAACTGCAACTAAAAGCTTTCAGTTAATTTTGTAATAATTTCAAATGTGGCAGCTGTCCACGCCACATTTTTTTTTTTTTTTTTTTTATTTTCCATCAATCAACTTACTCAGCGGCGGTGTAAGAGTTACTTACAAAACTTTTATAATTAGTGTTAAGAGACAGCTGAATGAAACAATGTTTATGATGAGCCTCAAGTTACTATGTCAATAAAATTTGCTGTTGAGAAAATCTAAAAAAATTATTAGTTCTGAACACAATCATGAACATTTGTCGGTTTTCGAAGAATAAATTAATGATATAAATCCGGTTGGTTATTCTGTACATACATAGTTTTAGGAACGCACACAAATTTTGAAATCAATTTAAAAACAGAAGAACAGTTTATGAGAATGTACATTGATCAACTTTAAACATTCAAATAAATAATACAGATGATTTTAAAATTCCCACTGGAGTATAATCATACCAACTGACCAAATTTTCAACAGCATGGGCGTTTTAATCATGGCTTGAACTGTAAAATAATAATACGTTTAAGATTCGATACACTGTTTTCGACTTGAACTCAATGTAGCTCCAAGTCCAGCTCTCGCGACTGATGATTGATATCTTTTCAATTTTAGTTTCTAGTAGTCGCATTTATTTCTTAAGAGCTTTTGCTTTTGATTGTAATTAACAACAGTTGCAGAACAATTGCACAACTTATCAATAATGGTCATCAAAAGAAATCAAGCAGAAAAATTGCAAACAAGAAAAATCGTAGAAAACAATTAAACTAATTGATAGCAATTTATACGTAACAAAGAGGAAAAAGGGACAAAAAAGTTTTGCAAGAGAAAATTGGCAATATGAAAGTTTTTCAGTGCAGTGAAAGAAAACCGCCAAGAGAGTAGAATAAAAAAAGAAAAAAATAATAAAAAGAAACGGAGTCGTCGATCCATTTACTAACGCCACTAATGAAACCGCATTGAAAGGGTTGCCATCAGCAGCAAACTTTGAATCAACTAATTGGACTTGGTGTCTAAAATGCGAACTAGGCCACAGTCTAAATTGTCATATTTGAAGTTATTGCCAATCTCAAAGTTATCTGGATAATTGATTAAAGCGTTACTTTATCTTTAAAAATCATAATCAATTCTGACAATTACTTACATTGAATTATACTGCACGCATTCCTAACATAATTTTGATTACGAGTAGAACGCTCAGAGGCTTTAAACAAATACAAAAGTCGAAACATACTCAAAGATTATGTCAATTCAAATACCACCTGCAAACTTTTGGTGCATTTCTCATTTTGTTATCTTGGCATTTTATTATCCACATACTTATTGTCAGCGTCATCTTCATTTATTCGACTTAGTATTTAGTCTGGTAAATAAAGTTGATCTCCGAGTTTTTAGCAAGTCTAAATTTCCAACACGTTTGGCATAAAACTTTTCATATTTTCAGTTGAAAACGTGACTTTTTGCATAACCAATTCAAATCGTGTCGTGTGAACTAATTAGCATAGAATAACTTAATTGTGCCTCGCTGACTATTTAGCAGCTAACTTTTGATTCATCTTAGCGAGTGCATAATAAAAGCTGAATAAAGTTTGCCTATAAGTAGTTATATATAATTAATATACTTAAATTTCGAAAAAAAATTCAACTTCACAGCTAAAATAAATATAAAACAAATATAAAAAAAGAAATTGAATTAAAAAAAAAGTATCGACATCTCTCCCCGACGGGGAATTGAACCCCGGTCTCCCGCGTGACAGGCGGGGATACTAACCACTATACTATCGAGGATGTTGAATCTCGTTGGCCAAATGCTAAATATTAGCGAGAGTTCCATTATTTGTTGTACGTGCTTTTAATACTATTATTAATTTTATATATTTATACATTTCCTACCTAGCCAAAGCTATATGCAGCACCTCTTTCAGGTACCGAAGTCTGTGCTTGTAATCATAATATTAACACTATTATGTACAGATCTTTGCTGTTTGCTTAATTATTTTCGTACCTGCTCTTTGTCTAATATTAACATATTTCCACTAATTTGCTACTCAATGAACCAGAAATATAAGAAAACTTACACTAAACGTGCCAGTGAGCTTCCAATTCATTTATTGTATGAATAAAGCAGATTGGCTTTGTTTGGATTGTTTTGTATTATTTGACATGCGCAGTTGTAAATAATTTACCCTATTTTACAGCGTGGGACTTTTGAACAATGGCGCTCTGGTAGCGATGATGACTCGTGCTCTCGTAGCACTCGGTTCAATACACGTTTAGTACAAGTTTTTATTTTTATTTATTTTTTAATTTTTTTACTTTTGCTTGGTTGTCTTCGAATACATTCTAATTATAGCATTCTTACTTTAAATACTTTCCGCTAAGGCCTACCAAAATGTAATTTCTTTCATTCTATTAAGCACGTGAAATATTCTGTGAATCACATATGAAATTATGTCATATCGTATATCGTTGAAATTCGTGGTGATATATGTTTCATAATAAAAGGTCCTGTTAAAATTATGAATCTGGTTTATGGCTGCAAATAGATGACATTCAAAATTTTTGAAGAACCCATGTGATTATGGCCATATTTGTGCTAAAAAATCCGAAATTAATATTTGGAAATTATATATATGAATCTAATTGCTATATTTAAATATATATATATAAATTTATGAATATACATTTGTGTCTAGAACAGAAGGAATTGCTACATCAGTAATTAACTTAAGAATTTTGCTTAAATATTTATTAACTAATTGTTATAAATAATGCTTATGTGAAGCACTATCGCAAGAATTCAAGTAATTGGCCTTTGTACACTGCCATCCACTTAAGCAATTAACCGTTTACAGGCTACACCCACTGCCCCCCAATTAAGTGGCGCTTGCCAGACCACTTTGGTTAGGCAGTCGTGTGCATTGACTTTGGTTAAAAGTTGCCTTACAGAATGCCTGAATGCATTCCGAGTGAAATTCAAATACGAGTGCAGTTTCAAATGAATGCGCTGAGAAGTATGCCCCCAAAGTGAATGAATGAGTTGTACAGTTGAGTTGATGAACAAGTGCATAAAACACTAAACCTTGTCGTCTTTGCAGGATGCTGTTATGCATTCAACGTGTCCTTGGCCTATGCAATTTCAATGTTGTCCTTGCCAAACGAGTTACTTTTGAAATTTCTGTTGAAGTTTTGCGATTCATTGATTGAATTTACCTGGTACATTTCCTTATAAAATCAATACGAGATGCCTTAATAATGAGTTGTCGTTGTCTCTGCACAGAGACCACCAAAAATAAAACCCTAAACCACCTTTTTACCCAATTACTGACACTGAAGAGTGTCGCAAGCGGGCCAACGAGTCGGTTACTTCATTTGGATGCGGTTAACTGACAGTAAACAATTTTAATTTCCTAATTAGCTACCCATTTTTTACTCCTTACTACAGAAAGGAGCATAAAATAAAGTAGACAGCAGGAAGAGAGTCTAAGAGTCTGCGTAGTTTTAATAAATGTTCACAACAAAATAAGACCTATCTTTGTACAGGGTATACATATCTAAACTCCATCGCACTTAACTGAAACATCCTTGTACTGTCCTAGCAACTTTTTCTATGGCTGCCACTGAAAGTTGGAGATGCAATTAATGCAACAAATTTGCGATACCAAGTATCGTTTGTATTTTCCGGGTGAAATTTGTTGAATCATCGTCGTTGTCCAGGCATATGTCCCACACATACATGCCACAATCCAGCATTAGTTCAAAGAGCTTTCCACAATTAATTAGCATGCAAATTTGAGCACTTTTTAGCAGCAACTCGAGGACCTGTTTGTGCCTGTTATGGCATCCTTTCCATGCTGCCTGCCTTTTGCTCCACAAGTTCACTGGACAAACTTTGTGCCACAAGCTATCACAGCTCCTATCATACTTGTTGTTGTTTCTATTTATTGTTAACTACATTTGGCTATCTATCGTTTTGACCTAAAATGTTCTTAAGTGCATCGTCATGGGGTTATTACTTAATTTTATGTATTGGGATCTGTTGTTGTTATACGTTATAGGAAATACATTGTATTTGAAGGTTGTTATAAATGTGCACTTATATATAATAATCTAGGAGAACATATTTACAATAATCTAAAAAGAAAATTATGATTTTCATATTCGGAATTATATGTTAATCAAGATCCAGGAAATTGATCAATTCGTTAGCTAAAACTCAGCAAAAGTTCCAGCATATGCCCCAAGTTAAGCTTTATCTTTTATTCTCTCTTTAAACTGAGCTTGTTCCGGTCTTCAAATAATATTTCCGATTACGTGTATTTATATAATTATATTGTTGCTGCCATTTGACGACGTCAACAGTGAATCGTTGCCAATTACTTATACATATGCCGTGTGTCACAAAGTAACTGGCTCTGGATGATTGCTTGATATGTTTTATTCATGCTTTTGGGGACTAGTTGGGAAACTAGTACATTCGGCTTATCGTCTATAAAAGCGGCATTTACAATTCATCAATTTGTATGCCTACCAATTAATGGCAAATTGCTTAACTGATTTCCACTTACTTACTATCAAAATTTAATGCTTTAATCCCAACTGGGAAGAGTTGCTTGAGTATTTTCTAGTCTCATAAATAGTTATTTGAATTGAATAAAGTATTTGTTCTTAATGTTGTAGCCTGATGCAAAACTCTTTGCCAAATACACCGAAGTGGACATGTTTCCATGCTTTTATCCCTTTGCCGAATTCAAAGTTTTATTTTAGGTATTTTGTTGCATATAAGAAAGCCAAAGTGTCATTCGCAAAGATAAATAAACTTTGTAGGGTTTTGCCAGTCCAGTTTGTTTTCCACATAAGTTTTATTATTCCACAAAAACAAATCCGTACACATCGCAAAAGTTTGTCTAAGAAGGAATTAAACGTCAACATCGCAAATTCATAGAAAGTAGTTGCAAAAAACCTGAACTCGAACTTCTGTTTAGATTTTCCATTACTAGCACCTGCTCTTATTGACGTTATTCAAGTAAATTTATACCTGACTTTATTTGACATTGCATTGCTTGAAAAATTGAAGTCCAAGCAAAGTCGGTTTATTTAATGCAGCCTGGAAAAAGCTAGAATAATGTTATTATAAATAAACAATGTTATTGTAAATAAATGTATACATTTTATAGATTCCAGTCATTCAGTCTCGAAGTCATGCACTTATTTATTTTTATTTTTTATCCAGAATCCAATTCATGATCGTAATATTCTCAGCTCATAGTTATTCTTACTTCTTTGTATATATATATATATACATGAAATAAATATATATATTGAAATTGAGGTGAGGCTGCTGCAATTTATTTGCAATTTTTTAAATTTGATGCATTACATTTTATTTTCAGTAAGAACATTTTCAAAGTTGTACCACGTATCAATTAAAATAGTCTAAAATTGTGCAACTTTTTCAGTTTAATTCACTAGATTCAATGAAAAGGTATAAATATAATTCACAAAGCTGTCGTTGTTTGTGACTTCGCTAAGGTTGTTGTATAACTTTTTGCTGCATTTGCAAACTCAACGAACCGGCTTAGCGAGTAATCAAAGGCAAGAACCAACCAGATAACTTGGTAAGAATCTTGTCTAAGCCGGCTTAGAATTGTAGCCGATAGATGGCGTGTCTGCAAGCGTTCGCACAAATAATTCAATGAAATTATAAAATCTGTTAAATATTAATATGGATTTATTTTAATTATAAAACTAACAAAACTATGAGTAGACACATTTATAAAAATTCGTTTAGTTTACAAAATAACAAAAAGAAATTCATAGCTTGTCAAAACGAGACTGGGCAACGTCATTTCGTGTCACTGAGGGGAATTCCCCCAAGTTCATTTTGTTTGCTACTGCCTTTTAGTGCAGACAGTAGGCTGCCAAGAGAGCGAGTAGGACAGAGAATGTGCTCAATTGAGACGTGGACTTGATGCCATTGTGGGCATCATGCAATCCCGAGTCTGCCGATAGGCGCGCCGATGTCAATCCTGGCATCCGCATCACGTCAGGTTGTCCGCCTGGCAGCAGGGGAGCCAAAGGCACAGATCCCTCGGGAACACTCAGCGGCGTCGGCTGGAAGGGTGCGAGGGGCGCAGCTCCATCTGGCGTTGGCGTAACATTCAACGGAGTTACAGCAGCTGCAGCAGGTGCAACAGGTGTGGGTGCCACACCAGCAGCAACTGTTCCATTTGCTGGTGGTGCTGCAGTTTCTGGTGGTGGTGCCGGATAGCAAGCAATCTTCTCGACTTCGATTGTCTTGGTGGCATCGTTCGGATCTGGTTCGTTCACTCGCACAGGCACACAAATGATGCCGCCAGCAGGTGGTGCATTCGGATCAGGTGCTCCAGGTGCTGCAGGTGCTCCAGGTGCTGCGGGTGGTGCAGCTGCAGCTGGTGATGCGGCACTTGCAGCACCTGCTGCCGCAGAGGCAAGTGCAGCACCAGATGCAAGTGGTGCTAGTTGTGTTTGCCCGGCAAGTGGATCAGGTGCACCAGGCGCTGCAGGCAGTGGAACAGGAGCAGGAGCAGGAGCAGGAGCAGGTACTTGAGCTGGATAAGCTGCTGCTGGTGCAGCGGGAGCTCCTGGCTGTTGAGTGTTGATCACCGTTGTGCCCGATCCCACTTCAGACGTTGTCACAGATCCGGGGGGTCCATTGTTAATGATGATAATCTTATCTTCACCTCCACCTCCACCACCACCGCCTCCACTGGAGACCGGTGCGTGCTCCACGACACGCGTCTGAGTGGGTGTCAGAGCGTGACCCAAAATGGCACCACCCAAAGCGCCAGCAATCAGACCAGTTCCTGAAAATTAAAAAGAGAGGTTGAATAAAATGTGTGAATAACATAAAAAAATACTCACCTAATCCGAAACCGGATGATGACTTGGGCGCTTGTGGATAATAGGTGGCACCAGCTGGAATTGCAGCACCAGCTGGCAGATAGGTTGCACCTGCTGGCATTGCGGCAACCGGAGCCTGAGGATAGTAGGTGGCACCGTGGGGTACTCCCTGAGTTGGGTATTGAGCGACTGGATGATAGCCAGCGCCACCTGGTGAATAACCGCCAGGATGATATGTGGCACCAGCTGGTAGAGCACCCGGACTGTGATAGGTGGCACCTGCTGGCAGAGCACCCGGACTGTGGTAGGTGGCACCAGCTGGTAGAGCACCCGGACTGTGATAGGTGGCACCTGCTGGTAGAGCACCAGGACTGTGATAAGTGGCGCCAGCAGGTGGAGCACTGTGATAGGTAGCGCCAGCAGGCAAATGACCAGCACTATGATAGGTTGCGCCAGCGGGCACTTGGCCAGCCGGATGATAGGTGGCACCAGCGGGCAACTGGCCGGGATTGTGATAGGTGGCACCCGGATAACTGGACTGTACACCATGTGTATTGGTCGCCGAGATTGGAGTGTGATGGAAGCCACCACCAGTAGCATTCATGCGTGGCCTATAAACGGTGGCTGGCGTATAGTGAGAATTGCTGGAAGCCCCACCCGCAGCGGGTCGTGCGTTGCTGCTGGGCGCCGAGTAGCTGGGAGGCGGCGCATTGGCCTTGTACGATGGATTGTAGGCCGGTGGCTTCTCATGCACGTTTGTGTGTGCTCCACCAATCGGATTAGTTGCCGAGTAGGCTGGCGGTGGTCCCTGAGACTTGGGCGGCACATTCCATCCTATTGGTGATGATGGTGACGCTGCTGCCGGTCGGGAGACGCTGTGGCTGGGCTGCGAGTGAGTGCCGCCATAGCTGAGCCGCGTGTGTTCCGCGTTGGAGGCATGGGAGGACGAACTGTGTGACGTTGATGAGGGACGTCGATGGCTGCTGGAGCTGGAGCTGCTGGATGAACGGCTCTTGCTGCTGCCGCCAAACCAACGCTTGGCCTCCACATCCGGACTGGCCAGCAGCAGGAACAAGAGTCCCACTACCAATGCCAACATACGCGACATGCTGCAAATACAAACTGATAATCACTTGAGCTGAGTTCCTTTAATCTCCAACAGATTGTATTCGGTTATTTTTGCTGTGTCTGCCTAGCTTTGACTGAACTGCTCTCTTCAGTCGGAATCGTTTATATAGTCGAAATGCTTATCAATATATTTGTTGTGGACTCCCGACTGAAAATGTACGATTTACATAAAGCCATAACACATGCCCTTGAATCCACTGATCGCGATCAGTAATTTTGTGATGAACAAACCTGAATGAAATATTGAAAGCCAGTCAAGAAAAAAGTTCGGAATTTGAAAATCAAGATTATAAATTATAAATTCTTCATCGCAATTGTACTGAAATTATTTCAAAATCATTACATATTTAAGGAAAACCGGTGTTGATATTTTATTTTCAAATAAACAAACACACTGATTGCCTCGTATATACAATAAATATCTGCGCAATTTCAAAACTGGTATTTTTAAACAAAGAGATACAACACATTTAATTTTATCCGGACTTGTAGAGAGAAAGCTGTTCAAACCATATGCATATATCATTTTTATATAAAGAAAATATAAATATATTTTGAACCAGTCTGCGTAAATAGATAGATATTTGTGCAGTGTGACTGCATAAATTTAATTTTAGGCACTTGTTGATTCGATTATTTGTTATTTTCGCTGCGCATCTCTAGCTTTTCAAAGTAGCCTTTCACAATCTAAGTTTCTCCTGCTGTCATTCTTCATTTGACGCTGAGCGCTTTAATTTGTTGTTTGCAAAAACAATTGATTCAATTTGTGCTTATGACACCCAGTAGAACTTATATTGTAGCATTTGCCACATTTGTATATTTGTGTCTCAGTACTTTCGCATTCGATTGTAAGCGAAAAATGTAGCATTATTGTTGTTGCGAGTTGGGGGGGGGGGGAGAGTTCTATATTTGCGTCATGGCGTGCAGCCCTGCCCATTTTGAGGCGCTGACGCAATGTCACGCCCTGGCTGCCACTTTTGGTGTCTGTTTGCCCCAATTTGGGGCGCGTTATCCATGATGATAATTAACTTGGCGATTTGCTCGGCTTGTCGCATGGCCACACTCCATTGCTCTTTGTTCTGTGCCCTTGTACTTATCCATACATATTGTGTACTCATCGATATTATACAAATGTACACTTTTAATTGAGGAACGGTTCCATCAAGGTCAACTTGTACTCTCGCTAGGTAAACTGAACTCACCCAGGTGTAATAAATTTGAATTCTTATATACAAAGACATGAGTTAACATCACAAATGCTTAAGCATAGCATATCAACTAAACTATTGTTATTGATTTACCCATTTCCCCCAACAAATAAATCATTTTGTTAGACGCTCAGCTTCTAATTAATCTACGGTTGGAGAATAGTTGATGTCCATACATATATATTCTAAATAATATTCCACTTGATCAAGTGCATGTCACGACTTCATATGCATTTAGTACCAACAGAATGTGATCTTGAGTTGAATTGGAATTTAATATAACCGAGAATCGAGATTCATCAGTGACTCACTAAATGTGCATGATAAGAATAATTGCAATAATAATTCAGATTATGCTCCTTATATGTAATTACTGATTTCCTTTATTATTCAGTATTGTGGCGTATTCTGAATACATTATTTACATTTAGCAAATAACTTGTTGTTAGCAAAGTGAATAAGATTTGATGAGTAACTGAAATGTGAATTAAACTAATGCAAGACTACAAAGCAATGCTTTCTGCTATTTTCTCAGAAAATGTTCTGTTAAATTTCGTAGCAGTAGCAATACTTCTACTGTTCTCACTGCTACTCAGTAGCACATTCAAACAGTGCTAAAATTAAGTCAAGCGAAAATACATGCATATCTTTTTACATGTATACAAAGTAATTAGTTGTTGGTGCCTGTACCAAAACCACAGCAAGTAATTGTTTATAATAAGTGCATTCGTCCATTGCAGTTCGCACATTGAGCATTGCTCGAGGTAAACAAAAGTGGTTGTTGAATGAACATGAGTCACCGCCATCTAAAAAATGTGTTTGATGTCATCTTATAATCAAAAAATCACATTCTACCATTCCGTGTTGTTTTTACTAAGTTGTAATTGAACAATTAAATGAAGTGAATTAAACAATAAATAATATAGGGTATTTCCAGTAAATGTTCCCTTATCGCTTTTTGGGTTCAGTATGTCACGCACATGTTTATAAATATATATTTACTTGTTTTGAATTCTCTGTCGTTTATATAAAGCTATCATCGAGAGAAGCGCAAAACATTTCGAGTGTCAAATAATTTAATTCAGTATTGCGACTAATCTGACATAAATGTTGGAATATATGAAGAGCGACCAGTGGAAGTTGATTAATACACAAGACTGGTTTTTTTTTTTATCTGTAAGGTAAAAGTTACACAAAACAACAAAATTTCACAAAATCAACGACCTAAAATGGGGCTTTCCATAGAATTGAGCATTGCGCATTTGGATAACCCTGGGTGAGTTGGTAACCGATTGCCATTGCGGGCGCAGTTCCGAAAACAGTTTGTGGGTGTATTTGCCAAACTATTTGTACGACAATTTCAATTTAACTCGAAGTTGAACAGCTGTTGCAAGGTAAACAAAGCACATTTGTTGCACACATGCGTAGAGCTAGTGACAATTCTTCCGGAACAAATACACAGTTAAATAAACTACGCACTAGACTTTTTTTTAAATGACATATTCTCTAACAAAAAAAAAAAAAAACTATACACCTATTTAACAGAGTAGTTCTTTTTATACATTTTTACGTTCTGAAATTCCTCCCAGTTGGTTTGGATTCGTTGATATCATTGGGAGGGGGCATAACAAATGAATATGGACTATCTAAATTTAAACGAACCTGTTGAGTCCCCGAGATGCAAAACAGTTCTAAAGTGGGGAATATATTTTCTGTTTTTTTATGAATCTTGTCAGTGTGCACAAAAATATGCGTTTGTAAATAGATGGAAATGTTTTTCAGCTGCTGACATTTTCATATTATTCACAGATCGTGTGTGTTCATTTTATGAAGTTTTGATTTAATTTTAGACGCCCTTAAAGCTGCCTTGAAATTTGAGAGGTCAAAAACAAAAGAGGGTCACTTATTCCTTGGCGATAATCCAGAAGCAGAATTTGAAACCAGTTTCATATCACATTACAGCAATTCAGAGCCCAAATAAAACTTTAAGCGGCACAAAAGACATTTGGAGTAAAAGCTTATATAAATACATACATACATACATATCCATTGTATTGTTATATTTACCCACTCTTTCGCATACTGTATTTTGTATATAGGTATTTAAGTGCTGAACAAATGTTGCAGAGCTTAAATTGATATTTTTATTTTGTATTTTGGTCAGGCGTATGTTTTTTTTGGTCTAGACTGGCAGCTCCTCATATATACATTTTGGATAAAATTCGAATTATATTGCGAAGAAATTTATTTGACCTTGAATCGATACACAATTGCTTAAAGCAAATTCGCAGCACAAAGAGCTATATATTGCATTCACTTATTTACTGTACAATGCTGGTAACGGGGTTAAAAAAAACATTAATTTCAAACCGGTTCCAAGCACTGTCAAAGCTGTGTACTTATTTACATACAAATGTATGAATATATCTATATATTTGTATTGTGTATTAGTTTAATTTCTTCCTGTTGTATTGTTTAAAAATTTTAATATTATTGTTGTATTTACTTGAATTGACTGTTTAATGCTGTTTTGGATTTTTCGCCGCGTTCGAGCTTAGTTCCGTACAATGATCCGCAAACAACTGAAATGCGGTTGAAAATTTTTTATTTGTCATGTTTTGTTGTTGAGAGGCGACGCAACGCAGCGCAGAGCGGACCGCGAACGAAGCGAAGCGACTGCGACAGCGACCGCAACTTGTTGTTGCTGTGCTTTCGTTTAGTTTTAGCTATTGTTGTTGCTATTTTTGTTATTTTTATTCCATTTACTGTATTTATCATCTCTCCTCGTTGGTGTTTGCAATGCTCTCTCAAATATTTGCCTCTCGGTGTATTTGTGTGCGTTTGTATGGTGTTGCTTTGTGTCTCGTGGGAGTTGTTTTAGTTCAACGGTGTTTTATTAAATTTTAGTTTTGGCGGGATTGTCAAAACTGTACTCTGTGCTCTTGCATTAGTTTTTGCTGTGTTATACATATTAGCTATTCGTATGTATATACATATGTTGTAAAGCTGGTTGAATAGCTTATTATAAGATAATATGCAAATGTTTTTTATGTTCTATAATAAGAATACGAATAAGCAGTAAATGTGTACAGATAAAAAGATCTGAATAAATTTTAGTAAATTCCATACAAATATATGTGCATATATGCATAATGCATATATTTACATTTTTTTTATTGCTTAGAACTGGAGTATTCTAATTTTGGAGCACAAAACGCTTTTAATTTTACGCTCTTCATTTAGATTTTACATGGATGAATGATTTACTCTGCTACATACAGCCGCCGATTCATGCGTCTCCTTCATATTGTTCTCCCTTGTTATTGCTGGATTAATGAACGTAAGTGAGCTTCATTCGTGTTCTTGGATCAACCCACACACACACATTTTTGTAGTGGTGCTCGTGATGAGCGCTTTATGTCTGCGGTCGACGTCGTTGTCAACGTCAATGTTGTCGTCGGCTTCGCAGTCGCCGTCGCAGTCGCAGTCGCCGTTGAGGTGTTTGTGTATCTTTTTGTTTGTGCGTTGGGCGCTTCGCTGTTGATGATTTGTCCACTGTTGCTGCTGCGCTCAGCCTTGTTGTTGTCATTGTTGCTGCTATCGTCCAGTAAAAGCTGTCAGCATTTCTGACACAGCGTCAGCAACTTTGAAGCGGGTAACCATCGCGTGCTTATGAAGAATAGAAATCAAATAGTGGAGTTAAAAGCTTTAAACAGCTTTGCTATTATTTAAAGAGATTTTTGAGTTGAATCGAAAAACACGTACGATTTACTTGAATAGCTTTTAATCAGAAACTAGATGGATATATTTATTTTGCGCTTTAGCTTAGAGCCTAATTAAATAGCTAATCATGCGTTGTATCCACTTCGGCAGTGGGACTGCTAGCTTCCACTGAAGCATCCACATCGGCAGCACCACCAATATCGCCAGCAACAATCGGTGGCACTGTGCTGGTGGTGCTCAGCTCAAGCAGGCACTGTGGATTGTTTTGACAGTCGCCAGACGCCAATTGTGGATCGTGTTTGGGCACTGGAAAACAAACCACACGTTCCACTTCACGTTGTAGCTCGGCATTTTGTGGATCCGTTTCGTTTAACATAATGGGAAAGCAGACAATGCCACCAACAGGTGGTTCAGCTGCGGTTGCAGTGTCATCCAGAGATTCCTCACTAGAAACGGACTCTTCCGATTCCTCATCCCCCTCGACCAATGGGCTCTCTGACGAGGCCAACTCCTCATCCAGTGGCTGCTGTTGCCCCTCCCCCTCCACTTCCTTCTCCCCCTCCGTTTGCGGTTGTCCACTGTTGATAATTATAATATCGCGACCAGTGCTGCCAGCTGCTGTTGCAGCATCCACCTGCTGCGTCTGTGGATAGACATGTGACACATGCTGTCGATGATGGCCAAAGAGCATGCTGTCCATTAGGCGACCAGCCAGCATCCCAGTTAGAAAACCATTTGTGCCTAGAACAGATAAGATGTTTAGGCAACTCTCAATTTCGATACAACTGGCCAATCACTCACCTGATCCCATGGACATAGATGTGGGTGGCTGTGCATAGTAGACAGCTCCGGGTGGCAAGGTTTGTGCATTGGCGTAATATGTACCCTGCGGCGGAGGAGCTGCTGCTGCTGCTGCATTATAGCTGTAGCCTGGGGGCAATTGTTGTCGCGGATAGCTGGCCACTTGCGGCTTTGGCATCATCTTACCCGGTGGTGGTGGTGGTGGGGGTGGTAATTTAGGCACCGTCATCGCTGTGTGCACTGGCGAACCGCTGACCACACGCCTGCCGCCACCTGACGAGGATGATTTGCTGCCGTATTTGCTGCGCCAGCCGCCAAAGAGGCCACCAAATGAGCCACCGCCACGACCACGGCCGCCACGTGCCACACTGGGCACCGCCAAACAGGCAGCCATCAGCAGCAGACAGAGCAGTGTATAAGAGTGTTTCATGCTGGATCATTCGCAACTGCATCTGGCAGTAAGCACGACCAAACTGGAGGCACATTGGCGACGAGGTGGTGCCTATATCCCCAGGCAACTCGCAAATGCGTGTGCAGATACCCTACTCGCCCAGCTGTAGGGCATATAAATAGCCAAGATAAATTGGTGTATCCATTTATTTGCATTCAAACTCACCATTAAACATATTTTTTCAACTCATTTATTAATGTGCAATTAAAAATGTATTATTTTAAACACGCTTTTTTTTGTTGTTTTACTAATGAACTTTTTTGATATCGAGTTTAGTTCTTTCCTGGGAAGTTGTCGACAGATTTGGCCGGTAGAAAAGTTTCTCGTTACCGTAGACTACGGGAAAAGTTTTTTCAATGCCAAAATGGCTATTTTGCAAGTATAACGCAAATGGAAATTAATGGTTAGTTTTCAGTAAAAAAGGCAACCGACCTTCAATCTGAGTTTAAAGTTTTAAAATAATTTGACCTGTAAATGTATTTTTTGCGAATATTTATGTTCTTCAATCCAAATAAAGAAATGAAAACCATTTTCTTTTATACAAGAAGTACGATTTGAACAAACTTAAAATGCACATTTCAATAAAAATAGGTAGGGAATCCTTCAATGAAAAAGTGGGAAAACTTTGTAAGAGAACATCAAAATACAAAGCAAATAAAAGTGAACTATATTGATTTATATACTAACTTTTTAATTGAAGATGAAAAATTACAAATTTATTTTAGCTAAGCATGCCAAAAAAGTATTAATTATTTTAATTATATCTATTAATATCTGTATAAGTATTATTAATATTTTATTAACATTACTTCTATTATAATAATTATGTTATTAATATTAGTATTATACCAAATAATAAAGGAGTAGGGGACTTTGTGTATTTCTTGGCCCATGTATGATATGTCAAAGCATTTTACGTATCACACAATTTGTATTTGACAGCAATTCTTATGCATATAAGCACATATGTATATACGTTTATTTATATGTATAGATGAATACGTGCTCATATCAGTGAAAATTGAATGAGTGTCGTCGTGTAATAATTCAATTGCCTCTAATTGAGTCGCACTCAAATGTTCGGATTTTCTCCATGTCTCCAGCCAGGCAGCATAAACACAACCAACCACAACAGCAACAACAACTTTATCATGTTGACATCTGTAGCTAATGCTCAGCGCCAATTTGCCAAATGTGTCGCATCAAATTTCAAATTTACCCAGGCAACAACGAGTACTATATGCTATATAGTTACTATAATTACGTCCATATCTGCAGCAGTTGAGTTGCTGGTTTGCCTTAATATACTCGAAAAATGCTTCTAGATTTTCATTTGGAGGCACGTTGTTCATCTTTTGATCGTGGGGACTAGGCAAAAGATACTGACCCAATTGCCACTCAGCCCCAAAGTAAAACTGAGGTCGCGCATTTACAATGAAAATGCATTGCCATTGCTGCCTTGAAAACCGAACTAAGGCAAAGCGTTGGGTTTATTACACCCAATCAATATGAATTGTTCGAATAGCAGGCTGGCAGAATTATGCTTAATACAATATTACACTATAAATTTAGATTATATTTTGTTGTCGTTTTTTTTTGGACTGTGCTAAATGCTTCAATCCGCACACATATAATATATTGACCTTCATAAGATCCATTCAGTCTTGGAAATTGAACGTTAATATTTATATTATTGATTTCTAATAGTATCTATTAATCACAAAATGCAGACTCTTGGTAACAGCATACTTTGTGCAAACAGAAAGTGAAATTTACTCACTACCTGCGAAACTTTATCTGGCCTAGCCCTAAGCAGGAGGAGACTAAAATTCTTAAGGTCTCCTACATATATATATATATAGGGGTTATCCGATAAGCCACGAAGCCAACTAACTATGCTCATCGAGAATGAGATAAAAAAATTCTAATTGGTTTTGCTGGAATGGAAGTTTCTTCCTATTAAGCCTAAAAACCACCCAACCAAGTTCCATATATGTACATAACAACAATAACAAAAGGAACAGAAACTATATTACCAACTTACCCGTGAAACCTTCTTTATAGCTGACCTTGACCAATAACGATGATGAGTTTTATTTGTTACATTTTGCTAAGATTTGCATATAAATAGATTTGTCATATATTGTGCCTGCTGCTAAGGCTGATTTATTATTATATATTTAGCCACATTGGTTCTTGCTCACCAGCCTTATTTAATCATTATGCGGCAACTTAATTCTCATCAATTCTCAACGGTTTATTGATTGCCGCCCAAGTGGCATCATTTAAACCGAATGCTGAAGCTAATAGAGAGAGAGAGAGAGGGAGAGAGATAAAGAGTGGGAGTGAGAGAGAGAGAGAGGTAGTGCGAATGTTAAGTTACTTAATTTAGAATGCTTATGCCATTTTGAAAGTCATTTATAATGAAATGTAGATGTTGAACCTGCACCCAAATAAGTCGTACGTCATCTATAAAAGCAAAAATTAGTTGCTGGAGACAATAACCGGGGGGGGCGGGGGGGTATGGCAACAACTCTCGGGGTAGCGACTCCAGGCGTCAAGGAGAACTTGTAAAATATTTACGAGCTCAAGTGACCAAAGCCATTCCAAAAACAATGGCCAAAAGCGCAAAGCATAAAAAGTAACTACTTTGCGGCTTACGTGTGATGCTATCCTGAACTGTTTGTCTGTGTGTCTCTCTCAATGTTTCCAAGTGTGTGTGTACGTGTGTGTGGCGAGTGTGTGTGCGTGTGCGTGTGTGTGTGAGATTCTCAAGAGCTTGAGCATACTTTTAGGCGCTCATAGAAAGTCGTTGCGTTGTGCGTGTGTGCTTGGCTGTGTGTGTTGTGATTGTGTAATAAAAAATATCCAGCTGACATTTTGTGTCAAGCACCTTTTTCATTTTGGCACTCAGCAAAGCGTGGCCAAGTCCAACACAACGGGGAGGGGACCAGGACGAGTGGCATTCTGGCATTCTGGTCCGGTTGCCGACTGCCTGCTTGCCTGACTGCCTGCCTGCCTGAGTGATGACAAATTACATTTGTCAGATTTATGACCAATTATGAGCGTGTTATATATCACAGCAGCAGCGTTTCGAGCCACCTTAATGGCAAACGCAATGAATAAGTCGCCATCGTTTGTTTGTGGGCGCCGAGCTGCGGGCAATACACGGCAGACCACCAACTCGTAATGTGATGTACTGTACGTGGGCCACACACACACATACATACACACAAAAACAGGCACAGACACATACACTCTAAAAAAAAAAAAATAGCCATGAATTTTAGAAATTTTACATACTTTTGACGCCATGGCTAACTCATCTTATTATTCAGACAGCTTATTTAGAAAAGTGAAAATTGTGTCTGACTAGAAACCAAAAACAACACTTTTTAAAATTAAATTCTATTATTAAGAAGGACATTTTAGAAAAATATAAAAAAAAAACCTTTCTAAATATAAGAGTTATTTTTTCTTTCTATCTTTCTGAGTGTAGGTGTGCATACACACGTCGCAATTGGTAATGGTAATGCTGAGCGTTTGTTATGCTTTGCGCCTTTTTGCCTAGATCGCATTTCGTCCATTTTACTTGCGCCGTTTTCCTGTTCATTTGTGTAACGCATTTTCACCGCCTCGGACTCGTATGAGAAATGCGTTCGCTGGCAATGCCTGAGCTGAGACTTGAGAGCTGAGAGCTGAGAGCTGAGAACTGAGATATGGCCAACAGCATATCGCGTGTCGCCGTTTCGACTTGTATTATTTATGCCGCTAATGCGTTGAAAATAGCTAAAATTGCCTTTATTACATGCGCAGTTAAACTTCAATTACAGCTCTAATAAAAATACATGCCCAAAAGTGTGAAACAAGAGTTAGGGCTCGCAAAGCCAAAACCATATGTTATACCCACTGACACTCATATGTATGACCTCTCACAATGTGTTGCATGTGAGGCTTATGACCATAAATCAATACGTTGAAGACAAGTCTCAGCTAACCCCACACTCAGAAAAAAGTCCAAGCTGAATTTGAGAAAATCGCCCTGAAAACTAGAAAGTATTTCTTGTATTTAAATTTAAATATATGAAAAAAATGTGTTCTAAAAATTAGTCAGTCTTTTCTATATTTCAGAAAATTCTTAAAATAGAATATCATTTATTGTTTTAGCTACATACAAATTAAATGTTTAATTATTTGTTTCATATGACGAGAAGCACGAATCAACGGACGAATCAATTAATAAGTTTAATTTCGTACGAGTTTAAAATTTAATGCAGGCAAAAAGAGAAATAAATTTATGCATTCACAAACTTATTTATCTATTCTTTCAAGCGGAAATAAAGAATGCTGTGGGACTTCATTTCATGAAAAGTATATTTTATTAAATATGGATATACCAAACGAGGATCTAGAGCATAGCATCCTTTAATTCAATTATTAACGATCAGCCCTCAGTTGGCAGTAATAATTTTCAGCTTTTTGTGACAAAATACTGACAGAGAAATATGCATAAAAAAATAGGCACATAAAATACGCAATAACATTTCGCCAATTAAAATCGAAAAGCATAAATTATCAGAAAGCGAACGTTTCACAATTTGCTTGTTTCCCTGTGTGTGGGTTTTTGTTTTTGTTTTTTTTTTTGTGGGAATGTGGGCGTGGTAGCAGCAGCTGTGCGCCACAAACATTAATAAGAGCAACACAGCATTTTATGCTTTATTTTACAATTCAATCAGTTTCAATTTCCACCTGTCGAATACATTTCCTGTTTACACTTTATGCTCGTAATTTTATAATTTCGACTTGAATTTCAAAATTCAATTAGCTTGGGAATGGAAGGTGTATAGCCCGCAGCAAATGTAACAAGAATTCGCCCATCTGCTTCAGCTACTTTCAGTTTGGAGATTTATGTTTTTAGATTTTAATAAAAAATGCCACATTGTGGGCTGAATATTCCATTTTAGAACGACCCAGTTGTGCGCCCAGACAGCGGAGCTATATGCAAATTGTGTGCCTTGGTTTATTTCGCTGGCCAATTAAAGTGCCATAATTTAGGCCACAACGAAAAAAGGAATTAGTTTATGGCTGAGAGGGGCCGAATAGGAATACTGACATTATCGACACTCCCAATTGAGGCACAAATATGTATACGATAAATAACATAAAATATCGCGTGTCAGTTATTTGTAGATTAGTTAATCTTCATACTTTTATTTTCATTTTTATAAAGTATAGATTTTTTTAGCTAGTTAGTTTTAGTTAGATAAAATCTCTTTACAATAAAATTGTATGTATCCAATTTTAAACCAACAATTTTCTGGCTTACATAAAGAGCTGAGCAACTTTCCAGCAGATCTTATATAAAATTAAAATCAGTTTGAATTGAAATTTAAAATGCATTGCATTCAATTTGTTGCGTTGTTGTTTGATGCACTTGAAATACAATTGACTTGCTTCCAATTAGGTGGGAAATTGGCATTTTTGCCCCACCACTGGCAGCAATCGATGTCTGCGCTCCCTATGGGCCCTTACACATGTCCATCAATTTTTCACACGCAACAGCAACCAGAATAACAAGAACAACATCGATGAGGACTGAGGACTGAGGACTGAGGCAACTGTTGCCGCTGGCAACGTCGAAGCGCAACAGCAATGAAAACGCAAAAGCGGCTCTTGAGGCTGGCAACAACCGGTGGATAAACAGACAAGGATAAGCCCAACGGTTTGGCCGGAAAACCCCTTTCAATACAACTACGCTGCTCAGTGAGTTTTTGCTGCTGTCGATGCGGCTGCTGCTGTTCCTGTTGTTGATGTTGCTGCTGTTCCTGTTGTTGTTGTTGTTGTTGTTGTTACTGCTGCTGCTGCTGCTGCTGCTTTAGAGCTGCATGGCAACGACACATTACCATTTCGTAGTTTTTCATGCATTCATTTTGATAGTCGGGCCCGACGGCAGTTCACGGAATATATTGCCAGCAACAGGCGCAGCCGTTGGTGTTGCTGCTGTCGACGTCGACATCGTCGTCGTCGTCGTCGTCATCCTCCGGCATCGGCATTGGCTTTACGGATAAATAAGCACGAAACGACCACGGTGTCTCCTAACCAGGCACGCATGTCTCCGGTTGCAGAGTGAATGTTGCTACTGCTGCTGATGCTGTGGCTGCTGCAACTTGACCTCAGGTCAAATGCAACAAGATGGGGCACATGTTCATGTCACTGTTCGAGCTGCTGTTGCTGTTGCTGTTGCAAAATGAAATTTTTCTTCAATTAGTTTATTTTCACACCAATGATTTTGATTTCAGAATCCAGCACAGACTGCCAGAGTGCCAGGCCAGTGTTTTTTTTTTTTTATCTTCTTTTTGTTGTTGCTGTTGATTTTTTCAGTTGCTACTGCTGCTGCTGCTGCTGCTGTTGTTGCATCGGCATGTAAACGAGTGTGTGCGGCAATTAAGGCAGCGCGTAATTGTTGCCAGTTGCAGATGATATTGATGCTGCCATGCACACATGCACACAACACAATACAATAACAACAACGGCAACAACAGTATTTACATCACAGTACTCTTTTTGTTGTTTGGTGGAGTGTTGTCTGGAAATTGGATTGTTGCTTGTTGTTTTTGTTTTTGTTTGTGTTGTTACCTTTTCATTGAACAGTTTGTTGTGAAGCGCAACTTTTTGATTGGCTTTCACGTGAGTTCACGGCATGGAAACGGCCATAAAAAATGATTGAATTGCGCTTCAATTTCTAGACACGCTCACTCTCATTATTCGCGCGGAAATCAGCGCAGGTAGCAGCCGTGCCATTAGCTTTAGTTGAGACACATTACGCATACGCCGCGTAAGCCCCTGGCCAAAATGAATTGGATTTGTCATCGGGCAGGCAGGCAAACGGCAAAAGACCCGAGGCTGTGTTGTGTTGTGTTCTGCTGTATGCATGAAACATGAAAAACCAAAGCGGTATACTCCAAATAAGCATGCAATACACGTGCTTTGGCAATTTGTCACATGAGCCTCTAAAATATGCCCCTGGGTGTATGGCCAAAAAAACAAAAAAAACTTGACACACAGCCCCGGGACCAAAGTGAAAAAGCATTAGCTGCACACACCAGTGCCCAAATGGATGTGGTCCTCAAATAACTTACGACTCGAAAACGCCAAAAAAAAAAATGTATTTAAACATATGATGCATATATATATTAAATCAGCATAATTTTAGTGAAAAGGTATTTTGGTAAGACAAACTCATTTGTGAAGCAAAAATTTAAAAAAAGGTACATCAGCATTTCTAAACATAGTTTGAATTTAATCAAAATTAACACAATTTAAGTTGAAAGCATGTTTTTTAAGATAAACTCTTTTGCGGAACCAAAACAGTATTAAGAAATAAATTCATATGTGACTTTCTAACCTTAGTTTATAAAACTTGAAAGGAAGGATCAGAAGGAAGTTGGTTCCAAATGCGAACATCTTTAGCGAATATCTGCCTCAAGTACGATTTTCCAGTTATATTAAAAGCATTTTTTTTTTTTGTAAATTTGTATTTGGCGAATTGTCGAAGATATCCAGCTTGAGAACATTGGTGATATAATACAATTTCATATGACAGGCGGCTTAGCAACAAGAAAAATATGAAGTCTAGCTCAGATTAGATGATTTTTCAGGATAAACGCGGCAAGTTGTGAGGCACTTTGCTTTTCTTATATATGTACATACATTGCCACACACACACATAGATGTGAAACAAACTGAGCACGTTCTCTACTCCGTTTGTGGGTGCCTGTGTGTGTCTGTTTGTGTATTTTCCTTTGCCATGCAAATGAAGCCATCAATAAAAATTTCAAATTTAATTTAGACTGTCGCCAAGCAACCGTTCAAGTTTTGCAGTTTATTTGGCTGCATTTGTTGTCATATCCTAGGCATTTGCCATTGCACGTGTGCATTTATTTTTCCTTTCAACAGCTGTTTTTCGCTTATCCAAACACACACACACACACATACACACATTTATATATATACATACATATATATTTATATATATATATATATATTTATCGTAATAATTTAATTTCACATGCGTTGCTTGCGTTAAACTTTGCCCGCGCGTCCTTTTCGCATTTTAAGTTATGTAGATTATAATTAGAAAAGTTGCTTGCGGAAAAAGCTGGGCAGGCGGAAAAGCAACAAAACAACAACATCAACAACGCAAAACTTTGTTTACCGCCAACGCTGCCGCGCTCTGAATGTCATAAAATTATAGGTAAACGTTTACGTGCATTGGCACGCGATTCCTGAGATTGCGGCGTGGGAGGGGTGTGTGGGGTAGGGCGATGGGGGGGGGGCAGTTGTAAAGATCGAGGCTTCGGATCTGGGCCCCATTTGCATAGTCCCGGCAATTAATAACAACGAAATTTAAAAGGTTTTGCTCGGCTTGCCATTGCGGGGCTTCGGTTTCGCGTTACGGCAATTCAAAATACGAAATTCACAATAAAAAATATGAATTATATAAATTGCGCAATATGAAACTAATCACTTTTAATTGGTGCCCAAAGCAAGCTACGGAAATGAAAAAGCGACCAACTCTGAAACCTTTTTTATTGTTGATTTTTTTTTTTGGTTTGTTTACTCAGCCCAGCCGGCTGTTTAAGTTATATCAGCTATTAAAATATAAAATTATGTTGTAAAAGTGGCGCCAAGAAGTTTGTAAGTACGCAATTTATAAACGTCCAAATGCACTTACGAAAATCTTATGAAAATATAATAAAACAGGCCAACAATAATGCGAATGGTTTTCTTTGTAATAGTACAATTTGTATCACACGAATGAAAGCAAAAAAAATGCTGGTATATTTGATTATGAAATTATTAATTATAACAATCTAGATTACTTTGACTTGTGTGCTGAAAAACTAAAACTAAACTAAAGTTTGTTAAAATTCGTTGATACTAATTATTATTATTATTCAGTTATCCAAATAATTTACCACCCTGAAATCGTAATTTTATTTATCTTGTTTTGTAAATTTCACAGGCTGCGCGAAAACCGCAAAACATTCAAAAAAAAAAAAAATAATAATAAAGAAAAAAAATTACATAAATGATAGTATAAAGTATAAAGTCTGACGCGCCACTTTTTGTGTGGATTCGATTGGTGTTGCAGTTGTTGTTGTTTCTGTTCCTGTTGTTGCTGCTGCTGCTGCTGTTATTTGCTATAGCTGTTGCCGTTGTTTTACATGCTGCTCTTTCAATGCATTGATTTACAATGTGTTTTTCTGCATTCTTTTTTGCACCTGAAATGCTTGTTTTTTTTAAGACTCACGTGTAGCTATAAATGTGCGCAATTTCCCATGCAACAGTGTATGTGAGTGGGTGTACATGTGTGTGTACATGTGTGTGTAGATGTGTGAATATACGCGAGGTGTTAATTATGTTTTTAAGCAAATTAGCAGGCACATTGTTAACGCGTATAATGCAAAATCGATTCGCCGAGCCACACCATAAATTTGGCTCAAATTCAAATGTAGGCATCATGGAGGCATCTACAAAAAAAAGAAATTAAAGCGGCAAAATTAATAACCGAATCAATATAGCTATGCCTGTCTGTCCATCTGTATGTGGACGCGTATATCAGAGACTATAAGAGTTAGTGACTTCAATTTTGGTATATAAGTTGTGGTAGATCAAGTTTATTTCATTTTTTCAATAACCTGCCGCGTTTCGCACAGAAGTGAAAGTGGCAAGCCTGTGATTTCAGTTCGGGCTCGTGAATGCGCTGCCTTATCTTTTTTTTACCCTCCAGTATCTGTGCAGACCATAACAGAGAGAGAGAGACAGAGAGAGAGAGAGAGAGAGAGAGAGACAGAGTGTGCAAGGTTTTTTTAAAGGATAATTGGGCAATACAACTAAAATATTTGATTTAATTGCTGGGCTCGGGGTATCTCGTCGTCAAGTTCACTTGACTACAGTATTTTCCGCTGTTTTTTTTTTCGATATTATTATTTTTTTTTTAACAACATCATAAATATTGGGATAAGTGTGGGTGGGGGCAGTGCTTAAAGCAAATCTCTTTTGCTGTGCTTAGCTTTAAATGTATTCAATTATTTTTGGCAATTTTTTTATCGTTGCCAATTTGATAATTACAAACGAAATCCTATTAGCGTCGCTTATTTATGCTAATTTCGTTATTTTCGTATAATTTTTAAAACATGAGTGCCTGTTATCGCCGCGCCGCTGAGCAGCAGCTGCCGTTAATTTAATTTCCCATAGAAAAGTCTACACACGCATACAAGCATAAAATCACACACATACACACACTCATGCATACCGTATTTGAATAAGGCAATGCGTACATTATAATCTGCTATTGGAAGGCGGGCAGACAGCAAAAGTTAAACGTGCACCTGACTCGACCTGAGCTGCTGCCTCCTGCTTCACGCACCTGTCGACGTTGCTACGTGGCAGCCATGTCTCTTTCAATTATGTCACATGCGTGCGGCATCTTCATCTTCATCTGCAGTGCCGTCTTCATCTTCATCTTGGAGCTGCGCTGGCGAGCAAAGCGTAACAATCACGACACACGACGTCAGGCTTGCCATCATCTACCGGGCGGAGAACAAAAGGTCTGGCAGGGTCTGGTCTGGCCCAAAAATAATGCTCATTCCCATTCGTTTTTGTCTTGATTTTTTACCTTTATCACTTTATGACAAAATGCTGTGACACGCATAAAAAATGTTGTCAAAGATGCCAAGCGCCCACCCTCTAATTGAGAATGCTTATTAATTATTGACTAGCTGCTCCCGGATATTCCAAAAATTATTTTTGGGAAGCGTTCCACATGTAAGCCTTCATTACAGTCCCACCTTTCATTAACAGTGGCTCTGATAGCGATAGCTAATAAATATTTCAGCTTACATGCACGCTCTCAATACAAAATTATTTTTGAAGAGTTTTTTTTAGTACTCATCTAATATAGAAATGAATTTATTCATCAGACTACGGTTGTAGGTCATTCCTGTGTCATGTATATATATTATTGATTCTAGATGTAAAGATGTAGTAAAATATTTTTATATTTTGTATATCTTTATTATAGCAATTTATTTATATCTATACCATTCGCTCCTAAACTTTAATATTACTAATGAAAATATACGTAAATATATTCATAAAATTAAATTAAAGCCAACATTTGTTGAACTTAATTCTCGTCTGGCTCAGGTAAGTCTAAAATATAAAACAAATATCACGTACTCTATATATCTTAGTCGATCTAAATATTTCTATGGCTACAAATTGTATCGTAAAATTAATTAAATCCACTGTCGGCTGTTTTTGTCTAGCGGATTTCATATGCCTTTGGCGGGCCCATTAAAAATTTTATTACAACGGCTATAAAGTTGAATTTTGTTTTACGTTCTCGGTGCAAAGATCAACCATTCGGCTTCATTGTTTCAATTTATTATTAACTTTTATGCCATGGACGGAATCGGAACTTTATTTACCAATAAATGTGCTTGCTGTCCTTCTGGTTGCTTCTGTCAGCTTCAGGAGCTGAGACATTTTTATTGCATTTTAAGCCAATATCCGTTAACGCCTCGATTGTTGCCATTTTCGACAGATTGTACAAGTCGAAGGTCATTAAAATGTCTACTCGTTTACTTGTTTATAGAGTTTTCGCATCTGCCTTATGTTATACAAATTTTTGATGCTCTGCTAATTGGCTCAACCAGCAGTCGACCAGGCTTCCTACCTCACATCAAGTCAAGAGCTACTAAAACGGATACTGGCAGATTTTTTGTTTTTTTGTTCGGGTTGCGTTTAAACTACAAGTTGATATTTTCCAAGCAGTAGAGTAGAAAGCATGCTTCAGTTGACTTACTTTACTTTTATTAGCAGCACTGTATATGTGTGTGTTTTTGTTTTTTTTTTTTGTTGTTGTTGTTGTTGTTGGTCTTGCCAAAGAGAAAGAATGCTTGACATTTTATTACGAGAAAGGGAATGCAAGCTACTCACATGTAGCATGCTACGATTTTGTCATCCCCAGCCCGGGGGCGCCGAAATAAAAATGAGCTAGCGGACTGTAAACGCAACCCCAAAGCACAGGAAGAGAAACTACATAGAAGCGAGTAGCGAGAGAACATTGCAAAAAATTACTAGCATAATAACGCAAATATTTTACGATACACAGAACACACATACATAAACATACACACCCACATAAACACACACACACACACACACACACACTGGTAGAGAACCAACGACAAGCCAAAAACTTAACTAGCCGCGGGCCCAAGCACAGAAACAACGTAAATAAAATTTCATTTTATTTTGTGCTTTATATTGTATAGCATACTTTTGGGTAGCATACGCATTGCTTGCATTGAGGTTAATTTCTGGGTGGCATATTTTCGTTTGTCGGATTGGCGGCGTCGAATTTGGCCAACTGATTGTGTATGCCGGGGGCGCAGACGCAATCAGCTGTGTGGCTTGGGGCCGCTGAAGCTTCATTTAAAAAGCAAATAAAATTAAAATACGCGCATATTTTTTCAACAGATCAAACAGACGAATTATGTGCAAATATATGGGATAAAGCTCAGTCGAACCCCAGCTGAGACGCCAATCGAAGCGAATTGTGCCCACAATCGACAGATTTTATGGGCGTGTGTGTGCGTAAATTGTGTTGGTAAATTAAAAGCAAATAGCAGGCATATATATATATATATATATATATATATACATATACATATGTATATACACGTAAAAGAAAAAAAAAAAAACAAAAAAAAATCAATTAAAATCAAATAAAGCTTATACAAATATGCAGCTGATTTAAAATTTATTTTTATACTCTGAACTGTGCCCCGATCCTGCCACCTACGACTCATTAAAGCACACAAATTATTGAAAGACCAGCGATTGGCAGCCAGCATTGGAGCTTGCACTCTACCAGGGCAACGACAGTGATTCAATATGACGTCCACTCCTCGTCTGGTTAGCCGCATCCGCATCCGTTTCGTCGACCTGGCCCTAGCCAACCATTGTCAGCGCCTTTAGTGTGGACATCAGCCAAGTGCCATTGCGTTGAGTGGGGCTATGTGAGAAGTGAGTTCGCACTGGCAAACAGTTCGCGGAGCAAAAGCGCACAATTAATAAAAAATAATAAAAAAAATTGAGTTCATTTTCATCTGTCGCTCGATTGCAATGTGAAAAGGGCTCGTGTTCATGTTGGCAAATTATGCGGCTTGAATGTTCTCAATTTTATTATTAAATTAACCTGGTGAAAGCGCATGGGAAAGAGCATAGGCGTAAGTGTCAACTTAAGAGCCAATCAACTTGAACTGAAATCCAATATGTCTGTCAAACAAATAAAAAATAAAATAAAAATAAATATAGCTCGAACTTTAGGGCATAATTTAAAATGATTTTTTTTCTTCTTCACATAAGCAAATACAATCCAAGTTATTGTTATACATACATCTTTAATGCTAGCAAGTATCGTATACAAATCTAGCCTAAGGCGCATAGACTACAACTGAAAATGTTGTTTATCTTAAAACCACGAAAGAGTACAAATTTTTATCTCTGAATTGTCGTTTACATTCTCTTTTGGCCTTTGTCTTCGGTTAGCAGAATGGCTTAAAATGTTAACATTTTTGGCCGCAGCGCGACTAAAAATTAAAATTAAAAATTATTACACTCAATTCAAGTACAAAGTTTTTGTTTTTTTTTTTTTACATTTTTGCGTTCTCTTTTTATTTATTTTTTCTGTGTTGGTTCTTTGTTTGCTGGCCCCTTTCAAATAACGTGGACAAGGTATTGCAATGGCCCATCGTCGTTAAACAAAAGGGCAAAGGCAACCCTTGAGCAAATAATACTTAAACCCTCATTAAAGTAACTGAAAAAGCGGAAGAAGTGTCACCCTTGCTCAGTTAATATAAACAAAGCACAACAAATACAAAATACAAGCACACCAGCAAGTCAAGCAAATTTGGCCAATTTGTTTTTGCTACCACTCATGCCCCGAATGCCATTCGCTTCCTCCACTCGCTTGTGCCAAACTTTGGGCAAGTAATTAAGTTTTGTTTGAAATTTTTCTTATGCTTTTTGTGCCGGACCGGACACTACTTGGTGGGTTTTTAACATTTCCGCCATGAACATTTCAGCCGGAATGCTTGTAAATTATTTGCACCGAATGTGTTGGCTCAGCACAAACAAAGGATGTTAATAGTTGGGTACCCCGATATCCCTCGACGTGCTCGCCGTAATGAGCTCAGCTCTTTAACGCATTAGCTGCACCCGGGACCACAGAAATGCGCTTAACTTACAAAGCAGCCAACAATATTCCACACACACACACACACACACATACACACACACATACTGACTGAGTCACGAAAATGAAACAAAATTTCCCAAGTCAATGGATACATTTTCCATGTTCGTGCCACTGTCATTGTCCATGTCGATGAATGTCATTAATAATTCGAATATTTCGCTGTGCTCTTTCTATATATATACACATGTAGATATGTATCTGTATGTATGGGGTCTTTAAATAAATAAATTTCGGCTTTGCACGCTTACTTCCCGAATCAGAGTGTTTGTGTGTGTGTGCTTACTTTTGTCATCATGTATTTAATTACTCAGACAGTTTTCATTAAATGCCGAACAGTTTTTCGTGTTTGGCTTCTGTTTGCTGTTTGCAATCAGCTCGTTCTTGCCAACCATATAGCCAGCGAAATATCTTACAATTATATTTGCATCTGAGCTTAAAGTGTTTGCAAATGGAAAAAACGTGGCCAGGCCAAATATAACAATAACACTCAAATTGAGCAAGCTGTAACATCAGATACCCCTTACAAATATATTAATTAAATGGTTTAATTGTTGACAATGTAATTGTCTTCTTACTCATTATTTATTTCCAATCATTTACATACATATCTATACTATATGGTACTGATCTGTAGTTCTTCGGGTGTTTCAGTTTAACTTTTCCTGCAATTGTTTGCGAACAGGGTATATGCATACTCCGGATGGAATGGCTGCTGGATGCAGTGAAGCGGCCAGCGACCGACTGCACCTGCCGTTGTAAATTCGAGCTGAAAATGCATTTTTCATGCGTTAATTTTTCATTTTTAATTATTCGATTATAAAGACCTTACATAATTAAAAGCCTGGCAGTTGGGCAGTCCGTGCTGCAGGCAAAGTAAAGAAAAAATATAAATAAAATACATGCCGCAAGGTGCTTTAAGAATGTTTTAAAAATCAACAACTATTGTTAATAATGAAATGTGGGCAGCATTACCACGGGCAATTAAATTACCTACTTGGACAAAATATAGCAGTCGCCAAATCCTTCTGTACACTCAGAAACAAATCGAGTGCAATTTAGAAAATCGCACTGAAAATCCGATACACGTTTTGGTTCTTGGAGTTCATTTTTAAATAAACGAATACAAATTTCTTAAAATTGGAATGGCACTTTTTCTATTTTTCAGAAATATATTTTCTAATAATAGAAACGAAATGCCTTATTTGTAAAAAAAAATAAAAGTGAAAAAGTTAAGAATTCTATATACATACGAAAAAAGAAAAAACAGTACCATCAAATATGAACAAAATTGTATATTGTTTGTTTACAAAATAATGTAAATATTACATACATATTTGTAAATGTAAATTTTGGGCAACTGATTTGACTTGGTTACCTATCCGCAGTCAAAGTCAAAGGCCACAACTTTTGCAAAATATTTGGACAAGTCGCACTGACGCACTCGACTCACATACTGACTAACTAACTAACTGTACAACTATGTGCTGAGTAAATAAGTTTGCCGAAATATCACTGGCCATAGCACTGCCAACTATTTGTTAGGTAAACTTCATATTTAACTAAAGTCAGGCCAAGCAAAGTAAAGCAGAACGCGCTCAAAAATTTAGTTGTAAACACTATTTTTATAAAAATGTTACTGAAAAATGCAACACAAGGCAAACATTTACACCACATATTTTTATATATTTTTTTTTGTTTTTTTTTTTTGGTCTATGTGTGTGTGATAATAGTGTGCTTTAAAGGACTAAACTATGCTGCAGCCGGCGGGTGTTCGCTCTGAATATTGTTCTGCTTTCCTCGGCAGCAGAATGCACATGAAAATAGACGTCAGGGGAAATCTGTTGCCAATAACTTGCAACTGCTTATGAGACGAAGGACGAGTCGCAACGAGTTGATCCTACGGCGCGACAACAGAAACTTATATATACATTGAGAAGGAAGCTGAGCATGAGTAAGGCGTCCATATTTTTTATATATATATATTATTTTTTTTTATCAAATTCTACCGTCTTTTATCCACTTGTGGGTCGCGTACATTGCCACAGCAAGCGCAACAAAAGTGTGCAAGTTTTTATGCGAATTTTCATGTTGCGTTGCGCTCAACTCATAAGCCATAAGCCTGTAAAGTAGCCCAGGCTAAGTCTGCCTGCCAATTGACAAATATGTGTTGTTAAGCTGTCTGCCTGCCTGTCTGTCTGTCTGCCTGGCCAAATCCTGAACCGATGCGGACGGGCAAGTAGCATGTTAACTGCTCTAGGGCCGAAGTAAAAATACTCTTTCCGAGATTTAATTAATTTATTATATATTTTATTGTTTGCTCGGGTAACGTTTAGCTTAGATCGGATAAATAATGAATGCATATTTGTGGTTGTTGTGAATTCATTTAATTTAATATACTTTCGGGATAGAAGCGTTAGATATTTGTTGTTCAACTTGAAATGTGTGATTTTTCCACTTAATTTTTATGCTCTGCTCGCAAAAGATTTTAGCTGAAAGTCAACAAAACCCATACTGTGTACTAAAGTTAACAATTTCTTTCAGTTTACCTTTTTTTTTTTGTATACTTGAACCCTAACAATATGCAAAGTATATACTCTACTTTAAAAATGTTTTCAGTTTCATTTCTGCATTTTTTTATTTTATTATATTTTTTTGCCGCCTTGAAAGTTTCGGCTTCTTGCCATAATTGCCTGGAGCTGTTTGTATATCGGACGATGTTGTCGGAAATTCCCTTGACTTGGTTGCAGCCGCAAAACATTTCGTTTTGGACTGCCTGGCAAACATACACATATTTTTGGCAGTAAAGTGGCTGACTTGCAAGTGGAAAAGAACACGCCGAAAAGCCAATGAGAACTATTTTAAGTAATAAAAGAAAAGAAACGATCACCAGAAACTAAAAAACAAAATGTGTGTGCTGGTATGCATTGCATGAGTTGGAGAGAAAAATCAAAGAAAATCTAAGCATTTCATTAACATTTCATTGGCGAAGTCTAAATGCGCTTTGATTGATTGTTTTGTGTACTTAATTTAATGAATTATTTAAGCAAAGCTAAGGCAGCGCCGAATGCTTATAACTTTTGTCTTGCCTGACTTATTTTGTTTTGGCTCATTTTTTAGGCATTTTTTGTTTTTCACTTTGTGACGAAACTTTTCTGTTCCAACTGTTGGGACAGTATACAAAAAAAAAAAAAAACAAAAAATAAACCATTAATAAAATGTTTCATTCATTTATATTGTTTTCTTATATGTATATTTATAATATATATATATATATATATATATATATATATATATATATATATTTCTCACCATCTCTCTCTGTGTCTGTTTCTTGCGCTGTTGAGTTGCGTGTCTCCGTTTTTCTGCTTGATTAACATAATCCACCATTTATTACAAGTTTTACGCTGCTTACCATTTTCCGCAGTAGCAGTTGATGATATCTGTGTGTGTCCAAGTGTGTGTGTGTGTGTGTGTTTCTGAGGTCCTGTGATTTAATTATGTAATAGTTTGATTGAAGTGGTCTTAATGCAGACTTTGGCCTAAGCTTAAGCTGCCCATTCCATGTATGTATGTAGGCGGGTGTGTGTGTGTGTGTGTGCGTGTGTGTGTGTGTGTGTGTGTGTGTGTGTGTGTGTGTGTGTGTGTGTGTGTGTGTGTGTGTGGGTGTGTGTATGTGCTAAGTGTGTCGCGTTTTAATTGATTTGTTTTGCTCAGCATCTCGTTAGCCTTGGCTCAAATTGGGCAAGTTCAACGACAGTTTGGGCACTACAAATGCAGACAGCTTAGTTGAGTGATTCGGGCGCAGGCGAATACAAAAATAAATTGTTGTTTAATACGATTTGACAGCGGTTTTGCTCCACTTAAGACCAATAGACATACTACAGCTGACATTCATACAATTACGTCAGTATAACTGATTAGAGCTACGACACGAAATTAGAGCGAAACGGCTCATACCTCATATAAAATACTGTTCAATATTATATATATATATACAGCAAATACAAAAAAGGACTCTTAAAAACAAAACAAAATGTAAATAATACATATATATTTAGATCTGCTTTGCATTCTTATTTGAGTTTTTGCAAAAGGGTTGAATTATTAATATGATTTATCCGTAAGAATGGAGATGGAAAGGAAATAATAATTTAAAAACTTTTGTTTTAATATTTAATTTGACAGTTGCAGCAACTGCTGCCAACAGTGTTCATAAGCAAAAGTGCAAAGTATAAATGAAAGTCACAAGGATATCATAGGTCTGAGTTGCCATCTCGCCAGCAACTGTCCAGAATCTAAATACTTTTGGGTGATTCTTTTCAACAGAAACAAACAAAAACACAAAAGAAAAGAAGGGGAAAAAAAACAAACGATAAATAGAATAAATATGTATAGTATTCAAAGAAATTAGCATATTGTGCCTGACTGTGGCTCCTAAGTTGCCGCCGACTTGCCCCTCGCTCCCCTCTCAAATGCCACGCTCCCCAACGACAACAACGGGCAGAGTTCAAGTTTCTAACCTGATGCCAAGTACTTTAATGTCCGGTGTCTTGGAATTACGTCCAAACTTTTGGGCACATTTTGCGATTTGACTTAACACATAGTATGCATGTATATATGTATATTTATATACACATACATATATATATTTATTTATATGTATTTATGCATGTATTTTTTGGCCAATGTTTAAAGTTTGCGCTTGGCCCCTGCACATAAGTCAAACACGTGCCACGATTTTTGCACCGCAGACAGGCGTTTGAAGTTGCCCCAAGCTGTTGCAGACTTTGAGCACCTGCTAACTAGTCCGGTCAACTGGAATTGAGCGCCCTTGCAACAGCATTCAATGGATATATTCAACCAATACTCACTCGTACATTCTCCCTTAACAATCTCAACTACGTTCGCACTGTTGTGCCGAAATGAATGGCTAATCTTTAGAATAAATGAAATGAATTTTTCTTTGGCAGTAGGTGCTGGCTTTTGTTGCCCTTTCCCTGTGCGGCTGCTCCTGTCCAATGTGCGTGTAGTAAATCGCATTAATTTGGTATGCTGACCACAAAACTGGGATTTATTAAATAGTCAACTGAAAGTCGCACCAACTAAAGGCGGAACGGAGCGGCGTCGGGACAAAGTGGGACGTGCGTGACACACACACAAATGCAAACAGATCGACACACACACACACACACACACACACATTAGTGTTACAGGACATATCAAGCATGCGAAAAGTTAAGAACTGGAAGCACAGACACATAGATATATATACGCGCAATTCCACCAACAACTATATGACTCTCCTGACCCTTTTCCATGCCCCGAAACTAGTTCAGTATGTGTCCTTTTGTGTGTTACTTGCTCGGTATTTGCAACAGGGGGAGTGTGGTGCACATCCGTATCTGTGTTCACTTCTCCGCTTGCCATTCAATTGCTCAACGGCAAGTGTGAAATTCAAACAGTGGTAATCATTTTAAATGTATTTCTGTAAAAATATATAGGACCTCATTATTTGAGGGTAGCTGCAATTGAAATTGCTTGTTACTCATACGCCGTGTTGTTATCGATTTTTCAATATTTATTAAGATCTATTTCTAAGAATTATTATCCATTTTATTTGTATATATAAAACTATACGCAAAACCCAACTAAATAAATGAAAATATTTAAATCGACAATAAATCCTAGAAATAGCTATTAATTCTAATCATGCATAAAACATGTTTTTTTTTTTTGTATGCTTCTGCCAAAATAAATTTTAATTAATACCTTGATTTATAATCAATTTATTTGTTAATGTATGCTGTGGTATGCTACAATATATGTATTCTATATATATATATAAATATATATTTTCTACCAAGGTTCAGTTAAAGATCAGTATTTGAACCTGTTAAACTTGTCAAGGGTTTGACAGTCGATTGCGTATTGACACTATTGAAATTATACTGTCATTGAAATCGGTGATTTGTCGCCACTGTACGCTATCTCTGATAATGGCTGAAATGTCGGGCTGGGTGCACTTGCCTTTCATTATGCAGCAGCAACAGCAGCAGCAGCAGCAGTAGCAAAAGCTTCCACATCCGCTACTGCAAGGCAGTGAGTCAAAAATCGCTCAGCTGGAATGCAAATGCCGAACCGGCAAGTCAATAAATAAATTCAAACAATTTGACAACTTGCTCAATGGAATCCCAAATTGTATTGGATTTCAGGGTTGGGGGTCAACAGTTGCTTTGCTGCTCTGCTCCTTTGATTGTCAACCGGCAATGACAATGGAGATGGAGATGGAGATGGAGATGGAGTTGGTGTTGGAGAAATGCGTGCCCTGCCCAGCAATTGCGATTGAGCGAATTTAAATTAAAGTGTCATTGAAATTGGCATCCCCTCAAACGAAATAAAATTTATAGTTTCGGCAATGCTTGGGCCGAGTTGTTTATTTCAGCATCTTACTGCTGTTCCTCGAATGTCCTTTTCATTTTCATTTTCAGTTTCATTTCGGTTTTCGCATTTCAATTTCTGTAAGTGTTGAGCGTTGGCAAACACACGTCGAGTTTAGATTTATCACTTTTGATTTCGGTCGTCGACCTTCTCGGACTCCTCCCTTCTATTGATTTAATACATTTAGTTGGATACGACCCGCTTGGCCTTATGTGAATTCGATGTCTGTTTGACTTTTGCTTGTGCCAAAAAAAAAGTTTTAATTTCATTTTGTAACGTTGCCGCTTTATCACATTAAAAACTTGCCGTACGTTCCCCAAATAGCCAATAGACAATTGTCTAGCTAGTGCTTCTGATGTCATTCCGCATCGCCGAAAATATTTTTACAATGATTTATGCAGAGTGCAGAAGTAGTTTTTCATTTTTTATTTTTGACACAGAATGCGAAAATAGAAGCAAACTGCGACTAGAGAACTGCATTCCGAAACCTAAAAGTTGCTTGTACGAAGTTTAATCGATAACAGCGGTTGAAGAAGAACAATACAGCTTAGATATGCAAAACATGTCGTCAAAAAAATTATGAAAATATTTCCGTTTTTTTTTTTATCAAACCTGAATGAAATACCTATAGTTGATTTATGTTGTGGTTGGGTATAATCCTATACCTGTATCTTGTAGCGGGTGGCTTCTTGTTCATCGGTAATCGATTTGATCGATATTTGCAAAAGTGGAACGTGTCCATATAGATACACGGACATCTTCTGGATATACCCATTGGACTTGTGATGCTGATTTAGTACACATATATTCTTAATGGGATCGTAGATGCTACAAAACTTTGCACAATTCATAAAGCTTGTTTTACCCATTTTCTTTGGGCTCAGGTATTAAGAATAGTTTATTTGTTTCTGAAAATCGTAAGCAGCGCGTACTCTGTAAAATGCATCATTATTATTATTTTAGTTTCAGCGTAAAATAAACTTTCGTCAAGCATTGTTTCCAGTTCTGGCAGATAAACTCAAACTTTTTTATTTGATAATAAAATGTGATAACCATTTACTTTGGCTTCTTGTGTTTAATGTGCCATCAAGCAAATTACTAGCATTAAGAGCTAGCGATGCGTATCATTACGAGCCATGTGTATTTGTGGCTAAAAACCATCCGACAAGTTTTGGGCAGCCCCTAATGCCATTCACCTCTGTGGTGTCTCCGCAGTGCACTTAATGCCATAAGCGTTGCACAGTCCACCTTTTAACTGGACAGCAAGAAAAGTACTCACAAAAGCCAACCGTTCGGAAAATGTACGTAGACAATGCACAAGCTGTAATAACTATTCTGCAAATACCTTTGCACACACACACATACACACACACACACACACACATACGAATTTTGTGGAGTATTTACGGCTAATCCAAAATGATGTGTCTGACTTTTAGCAATGGGATTTTTGCTGGCATTGCAACGCAATGACTCCAGGACTTTCATTTCACCTTCAAAATGAAACATTTTCGCACTTTTTGGTCGTTAGAAATGCAAAAAAAAAAAAACTAAACGAAGCGAAAACATTTGAAATTCGGAAGTCGTACATATCGTGTATGAGTTACAATAGCGGAAATGAAAATATTAAACCAGCCAGGTTGAAGCTGGACCAAGTACTGCCAGTTCACGCCCCTACCCGCCCACTACGTCTCTTTTACCTTGTCCATGGTTTATACGGCGTTCTTTTTATTTGTGTATCACTTGCTAAGGCAAGTCTTGCAGCGCAAGTATATATAAAAAAAAAAAGTAGAAAATGTAGAAGCACAAAGAACAAGTCCACAAATACACACATACATGACCAGCCGTAATGGTTTTCCTATTATTTTTATTTTCTTTATTATTTTTTGTTGTTGTCTGTCTATAGTTTGCTTGAATGGTTTTCAATGAGTTGTGGTAGTTGTAGTTATTGCTGTTGCTGTTGCTGTTGTTTTTTTTTTTTTTTTTTGTGGTGCTCGTCCTGCCAGCAGCAAGCACTGCAATTTTCTTATGAAATTATAATGTCCACTAAAGGTTTCTTTTCCATTTTTTCTTCTTTTTTTTCTTTTCTTTTTATGCAACAAAAATTGAATGAGTCTCAGATGTTGTCAATGCTATTGTTGTTCTTCTTGTTGTTGTTGTTGTTGTGAAAATGTCATCATCCCTCTAAGCTGTCAGTATAATGTAAAACGTAAACGTTATTTTCTACTTTACATAGGTGAGCCCCACACAGCAACTACTCCTTTCACATGCATTGTTGGCCTCTGGCATCTTGGAAAAATTAAAATACCCATTTTTTCCTTGTTGGCTACATACTTTTCCATGCATGCCAATCAAAGCCAATTTGCCCGGGCGTATTGGCTTCTGGCCGGGTTTGGTGTCCGAGTCCTTTTATTAATTTAAATTAAATTATGGCTCTTTATTGCATCTTATGGTAATTTGATGAAGACAAGTGGCCTTTGTCAAAGCATGCTCTAAGTACTTTGAATAATATAATTTGAATTGTCTTATGCTAAATTAATATAATTATTATATCAATATTGAACACATCAAGAATGAGTTGTGCAACCAAATTAAATCACAGAAACAGTTGAAGATGATAAAAGCTCACTTGGGTATGCAATCCTAGAGAATATTTGCACAACTACAATGAAACTTACTTAAACTTGAACCTAACCAATTTCTCAATGATTTACAAAAAAACCAAAAAAAAAAAAGAAAAAAAAACGGCAACTGCTAAAATACAAGACAAAAAATATCGCTACGAACTTAGCAGGCTGGTAATAAATTGCGTCCTTGGCAGCTCGATCCGTAACCCTGGAGAAGCTGACTGTCTGACTGTCACATGGCCTCAATTAGCAGTTCAGGGCAACTTTGTGGGTTAGCAGCTTGAGGATTAGAATGAAATGTGCCGTACACAAGCATTTCTAGCTTTAAGGGAGCAAGGGGCAAAAGCAGCACAGCAGACAACAACAACAACAACAACAACAAGAACAAAACCAACATCAACTGGGACCCGGTATTGGGCAACACACAAACGCCATTAACTAGTTGAGGTACCGGCAACTTTTCACATTGTAGCCGCTAGGCGCACAGACACGGCTCACAGGACGAGGACACCGAGTCCAGAAACCCGAGCACACCTCTGCGACGTAACGAGCGACGCCACAGCCACAGCCACAACACAATAAACACCAAGCTGGGCATCCCCATTACCATCAGCATCAGCATCAACAGTAGCAGGAGCAGTAGCAGTAGCAGTAGCAGGAACTGAACCTCTGTGGGGGTTGTGGAGCATCATCAGGGAGCATCGTGCTATTATCAACATCATCAGCTATTGTCAAAGTTTGGCGCATTTATTTGGTTGCTCAATCAGCGCCCAAAGCGCTTTCGCTTTCGCGTTCGCTTTTGCTGCTGCTTTTGCCATTGCGGCTGCTGCCTTATTTTTATCAAAGCGGTAAAGACTCCACCTGCGCCGCTGCCGCCATTTACAATAATTACCATCAAATGAACAAACAAACTTTTGTGCCGCTTGTCCTGGACTAGCAAAGTGCTGACCCCCGAACTCACCCACACCAGCCTCCTGCCCATCACAAAAAATATGCTTAGTGCTTTGCCAAAAACTCACTCTTTAATAACACTATGCAACAGCATTGGTAAAAGAGTTCGTATTTTCTTCGTCAAGTAGTCTTTAATATGAGTGAAAATGTTCAAATAAATTCAAATTTATCAAAATCCATTGATAAATTAAAGTTTTCTTAATCTAATGCAACACGCACCTGTTCCACAGTTAAGCTCAATTCGCACTTTAAAAAAAAAACAAAAATTGTGCCGAATAACCTTTTGGCTGTAGTGAATTAATCTTCTTAGATCATAGATTATGAACTTTAGTATTCCTAAACGCATATTATGTTGAAGTTGACTACTTACAACCTTAATCTGAAATAATCCATATTTTGTGTTGCTTAACTTTGTTGTAGAGTGTTGCAAAAGTCAAAGGCAAAACCAGAGGCGGCTCTTTGGGAGTTCGAGCTTCATAGCTGGTTCGCTTATCGCGCAGCAAGCATCACTCAAAAGTTTTCTTTGGCTTTTCTCTCATTTTTTTTTATTTTTTTATTTTTTTATTTTTCGAGTTTTCATTTTTACCACCCTTATTAGTCCATGCTGTCGGCTCAATTTTCCGACATTTGAACATTAGGCCGCCGAGGATTAACAATGAGGAGAAAAGGAGACGCTTGGCTTTTGCTGCAGGCAAAGTGGAGTTAATGGGGGAGAATGGCGGCCAGGTTGAGAGTCGTGTTTGGGGAAACGGAAATGCTGCAGCTTGTCAACTCTTGTTAATGCTGAGCCATTGAGAAGGCACTTAAAAGTATTTGCGTTGCAGTCATTTACAGCCACTTGAAAGAGCATTCAAAGCAACAAGCGGCAGGGGTTCAAAGTAGTGGAAATATAACAAACAAAAACTAATTAAATAATTGATGCATAAATAACTCTAAAATATGCTCACACGCCGCAAAGGACTTTAAGTCAAACCGCAAATTAATTAATAAACACAGTCGGAAGAGCAAAATCGTTGTAATTGCAAAAATACGCTTTAAAAAACCATAGACACATATCTCTTATAAATTTGATGTAGCTTTTCAATTATCGCTCGCTGACATCAATTTATATTAAAAACAATTCATATATAAATTCATAGTTTTTCTTTATGTGTTCATATTTCAGAGGTTTGTAATTAAAAACCGCAACAAAGTCAATTTGCACTCATCCAACACTTGTCGTTGGTCCTTTTCGAAAATGTTTCTGTGTGTGTGTGTGTATGTGTGTGTGTATGTGTGTGTATGAGTGTATGTGTGTGTGTGTGTGTGTATGTGTGCTTGTGTGCCTTCCCAATTACATCTTAAGATGCCTCGACTCAAAATTGTCAAAATTGTCAGTCAAATTCCCGCCAAGTTGCCAACTTAGCTCAGTTACAGTGAAAATAAGCCAAATGTCACAAACGGTGTAGTTGATGGTTGGATGCTGCTGCTGCTACTGCCGGTGTTAAGGTAACAAGTTGTTTAATTAACGTGATTAGACGTGATGATAACTCATGTTGAAATTAAAATCTCAAAGGGCATACATATGTAACTATCTTCCCAACCACCTTGTCACTCCTGCTGCCTGCCGAGTCATTCGTTCAATTTATAAGCGCAAGTGTTTGCCCCTCAGCGGTACAGGTTGCATATTGCAGTGGTACAGGTAGCTACACACACACACACACACACACACACACATACAGAAATACATATGCGTCTTTTATGCGCCTTGTAAATATTTATGCAGCCGTTAATGAGGAGGCGAGAAGGCGCTACTCCAAGCAGGTGCTAACCACCTAACAACTAGCAACTACCAACTACAAACAGCTAGCAGCCAACTGCCAAGAGGCTGTTTGAAGGTCGAAATTATACGGAGCGTTGCGAATTGCAGTTAAACTTAAGTCGCTTCACCTTGTGTGTGCACACATGTGTAGGCGTCTGAGTGTGTGTGTGTGTGTGTGTGTGTGTGTGTGTATGTGTGTGTGTGTGTTTGCGAATCCTGAGTCGTAACCAGTGCAATAAACTTTACGACTGCAGAGTTCATTAAAATGTAGTTGCATGGTTCAGATGGCATGCAAAAATTAATGATAAATTTTATAGACTAGAAGATGTGACAAAAAAATAACGTTCAGCAAATTAACAGTGATATCGATATATGTAAATCTGTAAATCGTATCGACTAAAAGATCTGCCTAAAAATTGGGGATTTTAATTACAGAAATAATAAATTATAAGTTGTAAATTTTTTAAATAAATGTTATGCACATTAGAAGACTATAAAATTAAAAAAAAAAAAACAAAAAACTATTATTTTTAATTCTATCTTCTATACGAAATAAGTATTCACAGATTTCAGAAATCTTATATTAATAATGGCAGCAGATTGCATACAAATTGGATATTCACAGATACATTTTAATATGATACATGGAATGACACTACTAAGGTAATTGATACTCATAATCTTAAGTTGGCTTGTTTGTCGACAACGCACGCATTTCAACAAAAAATAAAAAACGAAAAAGATGAAAAACTGAAACGGAAAAGCAGTCACAGAGAGGAACAAGCAGGGAGCCAAAAATATAAATTCAGCCGTAAAAGAGCATTTAAGATAAGCTTGCATTTATGGTCGTTAAAATTCATAATGGCATTTAAAAACAGCACGACGCGTCCTCGTCCGTATGCAAACTGCATGAAAGCGACACTCCACTCCGTTTGCAACGGATGCGCCAAGTAAAAAGCGCGCCATTTGGCTAATACGCAAAATATTCAAAATCACATTGGCCACGAAGTAGCGTAATGTTTGGACCTGGGTGCTGGGTATAGAGGAGGGGGACATTGCCACTAGATGCTGCACAGCGACATGAGGGCATTAAACAAAGTTTTATGTTGGCAGCGGCAGCGGCAGCAGCAGCAGCAGCAGCAACAGTCGGAGAAGGAGTAGCATTTGGCTCAACATCCTCAACATTGAGTTCTCAATCCACAATCCCCAGTAGCAACTGCACACACACACACACACACACACACACACACACACACACACACACACACACACAGACAGAGAGACAGAGACACCTGTGTGCACTTTATGCGCTATGCGATAGCAGTTTAAAGTCATTGCCGTTAATTTGTGCCACGAAGCGGCAGCAAAAAGTATGCTTACTACAACATTGAAGCGAAAGAGCGCCACAAACATCATCATAACATCATAACGCTGCACATCAGCGGCAACCTCAATTTCTGTTGACTTCTCTCATCGTTACGCTCCATTGAGTGCACAATTTCATTAGGCGCTGCTGCCTTGCATGGCGTCGTGCCAAACGAATACGCAAACGAATACAAGCTCGAAAACGAATACAACTATTCGACCATAGCATTTTTGGGTCCATCAGTTGCAGTTGGCATCCAACTGCAGCTCTGCGAGTTGTCTTTGCATTGACTACAGTAATTTAACTCACTGCTCACAAATAAATAAGAATTTAAGTTTAATTCAATATAAAAAAATATAAATAAATATATAAAGTCAAGGTGTGTCTGTATAATTGATAAGTTTTATCAGTTTTATAAACGTATTGTGTATGATATTAATAATATATTGCTGGAAAAAATGATTGAAACTAATTTTGAATTCTAATCGTCAATGTTCAATATAATTTGGTTTCAATCCAATGTTTTTGAATTATTAAATGGATATAAGTTCAGGGATTATTTCATAATTTAAATCGAGTATGTGAAAGGAAAATTAAAATGCGAGCAGCTATGTTTAAGTTTCTCGACAGATTTGCAAAGGAAAGCTAATCTTACTGCTCATGTTTGGTAATTAGAAGCGTTTACAGGGCAAGCAAATTGTATTTGCATTTGTATTCCCAGTGCTCAATTTATATATATATACAAATATATATATTTATATATATATATTTTTTTACCATTCGCTTAATGACCAGGCTGATGTGTGACATATTTTTAAATTTGTGGCTCATGTGGTGAAGTTTTTTCTGAATTTATTCTTAATTAGTTTGTGCTGGGTTCAATGAACACGTGCTGACCCAAAAGCATTTAAAGAAATATATGGGCAAACATTGAGGCATGAGTACATGTTTGTGTGTGTGCGTGTGTGTGTGTGTGTGTGTTTGTCACAAGTGTGAATACGAGAATTATAAAGCCGTCTGGTGGCGCCGCCAATGTTTATGTATGTGTGTATTTTTTTTTGGACTGCGCACAAAAGTATGGCATAAATAATGCTATAAAATGCCTTTGAAGTGTTCCTGAGTATGTGTGAGTGCGTCTGTGTGTGTGTGTGTGTGTGTGTGTGTGTGTGTGTGCGTGTGTGTGTTGTATGTGTGTCTTATTCATGATAGCAATGTTTTTGCCTTTTGCGGCTTTTGGCATGCCACAAAAGTTATGCACTAACCGATGCCACCACTTTACAAAATTTGTATTTGGCTGGGTCGCCAGTCCAGTCAAACTATCTGGTCGGAGCCTTGGTTCTCTCTTTGTGTATTTTTTGGCAAGCAATTGAAAAGTTGTTTCAACTTGAGCCACTTGCCCAATAACTTTTTAAACGCACTGGTAAACGCAATGCCAATAGATTTACGGCAACTTCAACGGGAAATTCAAAATACATATGTCCAATATAAATAATCACCGGCTGGCTCCATCTGTATGTGCATGTGTGTATGTGCATGTGTGTGTGTGTGTGCGTGTGTGTGTGTGTGTCTCCATCAACACCATTTGTTCTTTGTCAAGTAACAATTGAATGCAATGACTTTTGCCAAATTGAATCTCAACAGCAGCAGCAGCAGCAGCCAAGACGGCAACAAAAGAGGCAAACTATCAAATGGCAAACAAATGCAAGGCGCTTGCCAGTCTGCAAAGTTATCCAGTCTGCAATATAACGGTATTTGTAGTTGTTTTATTTGGATTTACCATTACTTATACAGTTATATACAGCGCGAGTGTCGCATGTGTTTGCCTAGCCTCGACTGCTGCCAAAATAAATGGCATATTAAACTTACTTTCAACGGCACCTGTGACTGCCAATTGAATGCAATCTTGGATATATATAGAATTCCCTCATGTTGACTATGAAACGTCGATTGGCAAAACTCGCTAGAATGATTATGATACCTTATTTATTTGATTATCTCTTTTTCTTTGTACTCTTTACTTTGGTTTTTACAAAACTATTTTTGATCTAATTTTATTTAATTTTACATTTTTAACTAGTCATTCATTTAAAATAGATATAGTACTATATGTACTATATTTTGTTATTCCAACATCTTTAGCAAGTATGTATAGGCTTAGGTTCTTCGCCAAAGGTCAAGGTTGAATATTGAGAGTATTATTCTCATAAATATGTCAAGTCATAATTTTGTATACTCATTGGCAATTTTTCATCGAAATGTCACCGACAGCGTTCAGAAATCGACAATCCATGGAGAATTATGAAGCTGTTTACCTTCAGGCAATAATCTCTGCCAGCCCCTCCCCCCACTCCCCTTCCCTTCGCTTCGCCCAATGCCAATCTCAATCTCTTGCTGATATCTTGGCCACTGTTTGTGTCTCGGCCCAGTTGCATGACAAATGGCATTTGCCGCAGTCTATTATTAATAGGAATGTATTAGCTAGGTGCCTGTCCCATTTATCGCACATGTTAAATGCTCGAAACGGCACTCTGGGGATCTATATAGAAAAATGTATGTGCTTCAGCAGCACACACATGTACACACACACATATATATATATATATATATATATATATATAAGTACGTGTATATGTGAGCACTTAAGGACACATCGTCCTGTATACGCTTGCTGTGAAAATGGAACTGTCATCGGTTTTTGGTTAATTACTAACCCTATGACAAATAGTTTGGCATGAGCAACTGTTTGGTCGGTAAAACAATTAAATTTATTATTTATTTGTATATATATTTATGTATGTATTTGCAATTGCTGATTAAAAATCATTTTCTTGCGTGTTTTTTTTTTTTTTTGTGGCCGTAATTTGTGTCGCGTGGCAGCCGAAATCTCCCTGTCTCCGTAGCGCTCTGTACTCCTTAGGGGCATTTGGGGCAACGAATGTGCCACCCATTTCCTGTTGACAGTGCGGCACGCACTTTCCAATTAAATTCATTACACCTTCTTCCGAGTGGCCAGGTACTCTTGGCCACACTCTGCCCTGTCCCTAAGCACTTTAGCTGTCCCGTTTAATTTCCAAACAAAAAACACTAAGTCATTTCCGGCCAAACGGCCTTTGTCCATTACCCAGATTATCATTTGAATTTGGCTGGGCATGGAAATTTGTTAGACTAGGTGAGCTGGCACGTGCAAGTGAATTTACAGTCTATGTTTTGGAATTTTCTTTCACTTTCACTTTTATTTTTCTCATCTTTTTTGACTTATTTTTGACTGGTGGGCCAAAACAAAAGTTGACAAAATAACGCAACGCGTGGCCTCCAAAGGTGAATTACCACACGGAGACGCAAGCAGCTGGGCCCAGTAAATTATTATTTTTTTTTTTTTTTTGCTGCTTCCACCTAAATTGGGTGTGTTTTCTATTATTGCCAAAGACTTCCGTCGTGCCGTGACGCAGCTCCTGTCAGCGTGGCAACTTCAACAGCAGCAGCAGCAACAGCAACAACAACAACAACATCAACGCTGAGGCAGTACTTGCGTCAAGTCTTTTAAGTTGTTTTAAATTTAAAAACGTGGCTCACAGGCCATCTCGCCACTTCCTTAAAAATATTTGACTTTCCTCAATTTTTTTTTTTATGTCTTTTTGCGTTTTCGATTATTTTTCCCAGTGTTTTTTCTTTCTGTTTTTTATTTTTTATTTTGCTTTCAATTTTAGTATGCTGTGCCAGAATTGAGCTGAGGCTTGTGAAACATTGGCATGCAAAATATGACAACTCAGCCAGAGTGACCAGAGACTAGAGGGGGGGAGGGGCAGGGGCGTTTTGGGCGAAGGATGTATGCGCGGCAAGGTGCAGGATGTTGTCACGGAAATTAAACGCATTGAAACAGCCGTTTAAGTTTTTTAGCCCTGATGGGATTTTTGTCTGATGAAGATTTGCGCAGTTAGTGGTTTAGTTATTTATTTATTTTTTCTTTTCTAGACATTTTTTATTTTTTTTATAGGAAACAATGACATTTTTAATGACTTGACTACATCTCAAAGGAATCTAAATCATTTTTGTGCTTCAAATGTAATTATTTGTTTAGATGAGTCTTACATTGTGGAACGATATCCATAGAAAATCGCCCAGTTCACTCACTTTAACTTATTTAATAATAATAATAATTTGATGTAAGATATACTCGTTTTTATATATATAAGTTGGTTAACAAATATACTTATTTATTCCTCTATCTGCCCAAGACACATGTAGCTTAAGAAATCCTATTACAAACTTGCAATTACAGTCAATTTAAAGTTTTACAAACTCTCACTTTTTTTTTTGTGTCCATTGTCGCTTTGTGTTAGTTTTGGACAATCGAATTCAATTGTCGACGTTGACATTTCGAACTTCGCACCTCCTCGTTTGTTATTTCCCAAATTGGTTAAGTGTGGAATTGGCACAATAATTGCAACTGGATCAGTTTCTAATCTGGTTCGCCGCATTCGCGACATGATGCACCCTTTTAAGGAGATGGGGAGGGGGAGTTGGCGCGAAGTGTGGGTACGGAGGGATGGAGGACGGCTTGCAAGTCCATGAGCAAAATCCATAGTCATGGCAAATTTTGTTTAGAAACTTTTAATTAGTGTTGTAAAAGTTTTTCAATTAACACCACCTGCACAACTATTTATTTAGCTGGCAGCGCTGCCGTCGCCTCATGAGCAACGCCGAGCGGCGTTGCCAGCTTCTTCGAAACATTTTCAAGGCAGTGTCGCGTTGTTGTTGTTCTTATTATTATATATTGTTGCTATTGTTGTAGCTGTCAACTGTAAATTATAAAAATATTTTTGTACTTGTTTTGTTGCCTTTTGCAGTTCTTGTTGTTCATATTGCCGTTGGATAATTTTGTAAAATGTTTTACAGCCCTGTTTGCTGGAGTAGAGTACAAAATACAAAATAATTTACTACAAGCGCCCTCTGTCGCCCAGTGGCATTCATTAATGCTCGCCGATATATAACACTGGAATTGTGGCAAGCCGCTTTTATGGAATGTTTTGTAATTGATTTTTACTTTGGACTTTGAGTGTAATTTAATATAAATGGCATAAGTTTTGACAGTTGAAACAGTTGCCAGTTATTTTTAATATAAATTAGCGACACTTGAAATGGCCGTAAAGCGGCTAATGGAAATGGAAATGAAAATGCATAACTTTTAGAGTACGAAAAGCAGGTCACTTTCCACCCCAACCCAATCAATTAATATGCCAATCACGCCGAACTGACAATCAACTGTGACAATTTTTCGCTTGTGGCCAATCCATAATTAACCTGAACAAAAATGTATATAAATATAACAGTACTTATATATAAATAATGAAGAAGTGCTGAAGCGGTGCAAAGTGATTGACGTATAATTAACATCATTAACTTTACCCATTTAAAGCGAGAACATACAAATATATTCATGCTGAATGTAACAAATATTGTGAAAATCTATCCGTACTCTGAGCTAAATACATGGATAGTTATTTCTTGGGCCTTGTGTGGAGCATATGAGGTCATTGAACTGCTCAAAGAATATAGTGGCATCTTCTTTGTATTGCCAAACAATGGGCAAAAAGCTAAGCCCAAAACGTGTGTGACAATTCATGGTAAAATTCATAGTACGATGCTGGCTCATGCGGATTAATAATAATAATAAATATTAAGTGCCATTAGAGGCGTTGTGAATTTAGCTGAGTGAAATTCTCTAGACGACATAATTTTGGCTTCAATTGCGTGCCTTAAAATATCTTCTTGCGCTTTTTGAATTGAGAGCTGGACAACGAAATTAAGATGTGCCGTTTAGACAAACCAATCTACAAGAAAATAGCTATGGTCCTTATATGTAACAGAGTGCACGTAAAACGCAAACTATTTAGAAAAGCTTTATTTATGTTAAGACATAAATTTAATGTTAACAAGCAACCAGAAACAGATGCGTCTCGTTTTCCCTCTCTGCCGCACCGAGGCTGCCCCGCCAAGGTGCGAGTGAAATTTATTTGGCTGCAGCATCTTTATCTTCTGCTCCTCTTTTTTTTCGACGCTGCACTTGACGAAATGGCAGCCACGATGTAGCAAGAGCGGCAAGAATAGCCGCAGCAGCAACTTGCCCCGGGGTATAAAATTAAATTTCAACTTTTAACGAATATTTACGCGTTGGTAGATAAAAGTAGCATACAACTTTGGCACCCAGTACAAAGTGCAAAGTGCAAAGTGCAGAATAGTTGCACCCCGAATGGCCAGCAAGGCAACGTGGCAACGTGGCAACTGGCAACTGGCAACTTGCAACGTTGCATTCAGAACAACCAACTCCAAGCCGTAAGTATCTTTGAGTGGCAACATCCCCAAAAAGGATCTGTTAAGTATAATTTATATGTGGCCTGTATATGGAGGGCATCGGGGATCTTAAAAAACAATGCATTCCGCTTTGCCAAAACATATATTGTTGCATGAACATTAAACATATTGCCATAGAGCTCGCTGCTACTTCGAAGTGCTTAATGATCTGTGACATGAATAAAACCACAACAAAAACATTAAACTAAAAAAAAAGAAAAACTCTGCTCATTATTTTCAAGTGAAAGTGAAGCGTATTTATAACGATAAGTTTCAGTTATGTCAGAAACTGTTTCTACGTGCGGATTCCAACTTGCCCCTGAGTAAAACTTTGTCAAAACTGAGACGAGTTTAAAGTTTGACCTCTAGAAAAAATCGACATTAATGTTTGGAGACACTGTTGAGAACAAAGCACAGTGTTGATAATACTTAACATAAGTGATATGACAAGATCCTCAAATATACATAAGACTAAACTGTATGTCAATCAAGTAGAATAGTTAAAGAAAAACCACTATTTTTTTGCATAGCTTTAAGAGCAGAAGAAAATATGCTAAGAAAACTTTCAATGTTTGCCATTTGGCCTAAATTCCAACTGGTATGAAAGTATTTTGGATAAAGTTTCAGTACTTAATATTAGATTTTATCGATGTCACAGTAATGCTCAGCAGTTGCCTATTAGACCGCTTAGCAATTTTTACGATGTACTTAATGAAATTTCTGCTTATGCGAATTCGTTTGTTGTTGACACATAAAGACATCTATAATAAAATGTTGCTCTCTCGTCTCACAGTGCCATAGAAGATGAAGTCATTGAACTGATGCCCATAGGATAGAGAGACAGTTTCTTCGTTGTGCCAAACAAAAAGCAGTCCCGAGCACAAAAGCAAGTATAGAGTCGGAAATAGCAAATAGCAAATAGGAAGTAGAATTCCGAATACAATGGCGGCGTTTGCGAATTAATAATAACAATAAATATTAAATACCATTATTGGCGCTGCGAACTTATCCCAGCGATGTTATCTAAACGACTCCAGAATTCAATATTTAAACCTATTTTTTTTTCGGCTATTATTTACTATATTACTTGCCCTCTCAGTTAATAGTATCGACAGCTCTTTGTGATCGAAGAGTGATTTTCTTTTTGACGAAATATGATTAATGACTTTGGGTTATTAATCAGTGTTATTATAATCGAAAAAGAAAAATATTGAGCCAAGTGGTTAAGCGGTGAATCAAATATTAAAATGAACGCATAATATAAGTCATTATTTAATTATAATATATTTTTTATATTCGATTTATTGATTAACCAGTCATGTTTTTACCCTAAGCCCATTGAAAATATATAAAAATGTTGTAATTAATATAAGGCAGAAGAAATCATATATATATATAGATATATATATATATATATATTTCTTTTTTTTATCAGTTTTTTAATTGATATACTTTCCGTTGTAGAAATATACTTTCAGAATAATAAGCTGAGTTATCTTTGACATCAAAGGCGTATTTCTAAAATCGGGGATGAGTAAAAATTATGTAGACTGTCAATTAGAACTGCACTCGAGTATTGTGCAAATGAATAAATTACATCGTTTTGTTGATGTTGTTGATGAGCTGAGATCTGAGTTGGTTTCCGTACCGAGTTGTTCTGAGTCAGTCAATATGCATATGTATAAGTTCAACCATCTATGTGTGTACCTAGCTCAGATGTTTAAGTGCTTGCATGTATATAGGGCATTTTGTTGTTGTACTAAATGCATAAATGGGATTGTTACTGCGACTGTGACTACAGCTGCAGACCAACTGCTTGCCAGCTATGCAGAATTTTTCAATTTTCTTGGCAGCCAGCACAAATGTAATTTATTTTGCGAGACATTTACACGCACACACACCCACACACACACACATAGAGAGAGAGAGAGAGATAGAGAGAGAGAGAGAGAGATAGAGAGATAGAGAGAGGAGCAGACACATACTTTAATGCAGATGCAAAAACGAATTTTGCTTTTGGCCATAGAGCAATGCAATTAACCTTCATGTATTTTTCGCAGTTGGAGACCACTTTTGAAATCTTCAAATTATATTTTCACTCAAGTACAAGTAAATGTGCATATGTGTGTGTGTGTGTGTGTGTGTGTAAGGTCATAGAAATGCTTTGCAGCATTTATTGTTGCCACTGCAGCAACCGAATAAAGTATACAGAATAAAGTTTAAACCCATTCACGTGAACAGCGTCTTCAAAAAACTTCAGTTTCTTAATTGCTTGCAATTAGCTGCACTTTCATTGCTGGCTTATCCATTTAACGTTTTGCAGTTGTGCTTTTGCAGCGAAGGTCTGCTAATTGCACACTTCAAGCTGTATTCCAAGTGGACCGCAGGGAGATCAGAAACAAACTCAGATTTATGAGAGCCTCTACACATGTACATATATATATGTATGTGCTTTTGTTTATACATGTTATATATGTATATGCATGTAGTTGACTGCTTAATGCTGCTTATGCGACGAATATCCTCTTATGAGTATCGAGAAAATTCCTTGCCTGAAATCCTTCCGATTTGCGAGCTAAGTGAATGCAGGCAATCATCAGGACAATACTGCAATCATATCGGATTAAAACAGCTTAACCTTTATTTTGTGTATGTTTATTGACAACTATTTGATAACTACTTCGGTCATGGTCAAAGATTGTATTTGAACATTTGTATTGACTTTCCAATAAATTTGAAAATAAAACAAAAATGGGAAGCCTAAGCTACAACTTTTGTTTTATTTATTTATTGTTCAGGAATTTCTTGTTGTTGAATGCATTTATGTTTATAATATTTGAAATATTGTTGAAAAAAAAAAACTTAAATTTCAACAGCTCTGCCCATTTAGTAAGAAAGCCATGGCAACATGGAGAAAAGCGAATAGTTTTCCCATTTGGCTACAACCAAACAAATCTCTGGCTGACAACGCAGCGCAGTTGAGATATTAATAAGAATAAAACTTGAAAGCGGCGAACAGTTTGAATTGAAGATACCCTAACTATTAAAGTAATGCTAAAAAGATAAAAATAAAACTTAAACAATTGTTGACAGGTGCAATTAATAATATTGAAATATTCCCTCGATATGCTAAAGTTATCGCCACACAACTATGTAACTTTTATAGAGTGTTATTTTAGTTCTCTTATCCGTTTGTTATCCCCATATGCATATTCAGTGCATAGAAAGTTTGGTAATAGAAACCCAAACTTGCCTGCAAATCGAAACAAAAGCCTCAAATATATGGGCGCAAAAAAAGGACTTGCCTCCGATGGCTGCATGCCAATAGTCATTTACCGGGATATGCCTAAAAAAAAAAAAAAATAGGAAAAAAAACCCCAAATAAATATGCAATCCAGCTCTTTTTGTGAAGGGCGTAAAGTATTTTACATGAATGGGGCACGGAGTAACAATGCTGGCCAAATATTTGCACAAATATTTGAAAATATTTGAAGTGCATTGCATTGAACAATGCCTTAATGGTCATTCAAAACAATTCGCAGCCAGCTGGTTTGCAATTAATTATTGTTTCAGCCTCTCACATTCATATATGTGTCAGAATCGAGCTATTCGCGTTTAATTCAAAATACCAACCAACATGCGAAAATTAGAATTCTCGAAACTAGAAAGTATCTCTTCACCAACTGGCGCCAAGTAGGAATGCTGTAGTTGAGTCAGCTCGACTACCCAACAGTCCGCTATCAAATATATTCTAGTTTTATTGCCAGTTGATTAACAGGATGGCAATTATAAATTGATTGCATGGCGCTGCCTTTAGACGGACTTGGCTATATATCAACTCGGTTGTTGATGCTGATCAAGCACATATATTATGGGATCGGAGATGTTTTCTTCTTCCTGTTACACACTTTTGTACAACTACAGCTCATTTTGGTTCAGATTCAGGGGGATTCAGGTTCATTTTTACCATTTTTTCGCAATTGTCTAGACTCTATGCTCACGTCAAAGCACTGCGCCAAATCTTATGCTACAGTTTGCTGGCCGTGGGCACAAAGTGTGGCTCCGCTTAGAATTTGGCGCAATCAATGCTGGAGTGAGCCGTGAGCAGATCCTAGTTACAACTCACTTTGTATACACGTATCCATTACTTGGGGGCTGATTCAATTAAATGGGCAACGAGCCTTGCAGGCGCCAGTTTTGATTTCATTGCCGTCGTTGTTGTTGTTGTTGTTGTTGTTGTTATGCACTCATTCACCTCGACTCAACGGCTTTCCGACTTTCGGACTCGGTTAATTAAAGTCCACAAAAACTACGTGTTTCTGACCAACTTCAGACGAGTCGAATCAAGGTTCAACGAAACGACAAACAGAAAACTTGTGCACACTTCGTCGAGAGGCCAATGAAAAACGGCGTCTAAGTAACAATTTTTTTGTATTTGTTATGTATTATTTATATTGGGAACATTGATCTACTTATTGTGAGGTTTTAAGGCAATGACTTGATTTGGCTAACAGTTCCAATAATGCAATACAAGAGCATTGATGAAAATTAGTTGCGACATTCATTTAGAAATGTGCTTTGGATGTTTTTCTTTTTATAGTCATGAATATAAAGCGATCACATTAAATTAGTTAAGAAGGCAGTTTTTATATTCAGATTGGAATTATTTGAAAGTGTGCCAGATGAATTTGATGATGCTTTTCTCTCACAAGGCATTTGAAGTCTGATCAAGTTACTTCTCAAATTATCTAAAAACAGATTTAATTTGTATTTAAACCAGCTAAAAACATATATATGCTGGCACCAGGTGAAGTGTTTTATTTTTATATTTTTTATATACTCCGATATATTTTAAATCCAGCCGTACTCAGTCTTCAGGGAGAGATTTACAGCTTTCGTTCCGTCATATTTTTAGATTTTCAAACACATAAAACAGAAATAAATAAATAAAAAAATACTTGACATAGATCCAGCGAAATACACATTTAGATTATAAAAAGAGGTGTGCAAACAATAAACAATTTTTAAATTATTTAAATCAATATTTTCTTAACATCAAAAAAAATGATTATTCGAACTTTTCTGAGACTTTATATTGCCCAAACTCATTCGTATACTTATCAAATGTAATCAAGACTTTTATCTGCGTTTATTCTAATTTTAAGAAGTTGTTTCGATTTCCTAATTTAGTATAATCTTGGAGTGCTACTTGTTCAGTTTAGTTCAGGACTATGACAATAAAAGGGGGAAACGGGTAAGCATTGTGCATTCTGAGTACCAACTGGTTATCAGGCATCACTTAACTGGTATTCCTTCATACACACACACACACACACACACATACACACAAATGCGTAAGGACCCCCTGGAAAGCAGCTGGCAATCCATTTAAGTCTGGTAAATGTTTATCAACATTTCACACTTGCTGTGAGAGATATGCAGAGGGCCAAAATCATTTCTCTGCCACGTTAGCATTGCATGCAACTCTCACTCATTCTCTCACTCTCTCTCTCTCTCTCTCTCTCTCGCTCTCGCCCTCTATCTCGCTCTCTCGCTCTGTCGCTTCCACTTGTGGGTGGTCTGAAACAAAAGAGCTTTTAACGTTGCTGCGTGTGTGCGCGCAACCTTTGGCCGATTAAACATAAATCCCTATAAAGCAACAAAGTAAAAAATTGCCAACGAGCCAAGAAAAAACTTTGCCAAAGTGTACTCAGATCCACCCCACCCCCCACCAGTCACTTCCTCACTTCTCCACGTGCCCTGTGCACGTTTTTATCCTCATCCTTGTTGCTGTCGCCCTCGTTGACAACGACGTGCGAGGCCTTTGAAGTGAAACACACCCCCCTCCCCCTCCCCCGCCCCTCCACCATCCCCCCACTCCCCTTCCATCCTGTGTACCCACCCCGCCATATGCCCCGCAAATAGGGAGTAGAGTGTAGCTGAGTAATTTATATGCCGCGCACAAGATCATTCCTGTTAGGGCATTAAAAACTTAAATAGTTTTAATTCGCCTCAAATATGCAGGCGTGTTGAACGTGGCAACAATGCGCCAGTTAGCCTTATGCGGCGTATACTTGATGCTAACCGCAAAACGCAACGATTGTCAACAATGTGATAAAGAGAGTGAGAGCGTGCAGAGGAGAGGAGAGGAGAGGAGAGGAGAGGAGAGGAGAGGAGAGGAGAGGAGAGGAGAGGAGAGGAGAGGAGAGGAGAGGAGAAGAGGGGGAGAGAAGAGAGTTCCTGTGAATAACACAGTGGGTATAAACCAATCCCCCCTCCACAATGAAAATCTTGCCCTTTATACCCTTTTCCCAATTTATTGGTTTACAGCGGCAGTTCTCAGTCTATTATTATTCTTATTTATTATTTTCATAAATTGCGGCAACTGTTCAGAATGAAAAGGGATTAAAAATAAATCAAAGTAAGTTTAATTCTTTTGGCAATAGATCAGTTAGATAAACGAATCTTTAAATGTTCGACGACCTTGAGATATGACCTTGACATTTGGTGAGTGTGTAATTAAAGGGTAGCTGTCCACCTGGCATTCTAAGTTGGGTTTGCTTTTGTCCAGCGAGCCACAGAAATTTAAATAAAGCTACACAGTAAGAAAGAAGCTGCTTTTTGTTGCGGCTTCATCGAATTGATTTGAGTGGCCGCAGGGGCGGCTGCCAAGAATAACAATAAACATTACTATCTGCTTCATTGGTTATTTGCTTACCACCCAACCCCCCCACCCCTTCTCTTCGCCTAACTCCTGGGGTGGCAAACAAGAATAACAGCAGAGCAAAAGCGACGAATTTGAAGAACAGAAATTTTAAAAAGCAGCCGCAGCAAGACGCAAAGGAAACCAAGAAATACATTTATATATAAATACTGGCAAAAGATGGGTTGGGGTAGGTGTTGTTGGTTGGTTGGGACGAGGGTGGTGATTGGGTGGCCACGCCAAAAGCCAAGCAAAACGAACAGCAATCGAATCATATCGAAACGGAAACTAATCGATACTTTTGGCCTTTTTCTTAGGCTGCAGTGTTTTATTGCTTGTGCAGTTGACTTCTTCGGTTTGTGGCTGCAGCCTAAGCCGTAGGCTGCCCATTGTGGTGAATTTCGTCAGCTGCGTGTTGAGTTTGAAACGTTTGAATTCGAAGAGCGCCGACGCGTTTGGCGAGAGCATTAATTCGTTAGCACAGTTATGCACTGTTATATTCCCCCTCCCACACACACACACACACACACACATGCTGCATGCAGCCAGTTATACTGGGAACAGTTGTGGCTCTTATACTCCAGCAGCCAAGTTATGTGTGGGTGTGTTGGTGTTGGGAAGCGGAAACAAAATATGTAAACAAATAGCCATTGATAGTGCTTATCAAGCAGCAGCTGAACAAAAATCCACACACCCGCCGAGAAGTTAGTGATAACTGGGTGTTAGCTGGCCTGACGCTCGTATAATGCGAAGGCGGACGAACAGTTGAGTAATGAGTCGGAATTTCAGAGAGTTAAGCATAATGAACCGCAATTTATATCATTTATAGACAGCAATCAAATTTAAAAGAGTCGCCAGTTTCGGTTAGTTGTTCAACACTAACATTTAACATGAATAAATTTGAAGTTTACTTACAAAGCTAGGAATTATTTTAAGATGATGCAATAATATTATTATACTTTGAATTTATTTTTATAAAAAATACAAAATATATTTGGTATATACACAATTAAATTCAGATTTGCACATCTAATGCAAAATCGCTTTAATAATCTTTTTGATTATTCTTCCAAAACATTCCCAGAAATTCATTAATATTTATAATATTCCAGCGTAATATCTTTTGTCATATTAATATATATGTATTGTTAGCCACAAAGCTGAGTTTATTAAAATAAATGAATGGTATTTGTGCTGTGCATTTAGGCGGCAATTATTTTTGGGGCTGCGTCTGTTGCTTTATTTAGTTGCTTAATTTTAATTTGATAACCCGAATTTATTATGCATTTTTACGGCGACATATAAATCACATACCGCAAAGCACTAAAAATAAAAATCAAAATAAAAACCAGCTGCGAAAGGGAGAAGGAAAACGAGCACCGCCAAACTCTTTGCACCATTAACAAGAAAAAAAAAAAGAAAATGAAATAAAAATAATAAAAACGCACTCAAGAGAGCCTCTCTGCGCTCTCTCTCGCTCTCTGTGGGCGACGCAGCCGCCACATATAAATGTATAACAGTTTCCGAGCTGACAAACACGACGACGACAACAACACCGATGCCGATGAGGATAACGACGACGACGAAATCGCAGGCGATTGCCAGCTAAAAGTTGTCGGAGCGTTGCGGCCAAGCAGTCTGAAAGCGTACGCCGTTTACGATAGACACAGCGGGTCGCCCTTCGAATTCACGTTGACGGACGGCGAGTTTTTTGGCGTCGTGCGTCGCTCTGTTCTTCTTCTTCTACTTCGTGATTTGTTATCGCCGTTTGTTATACAGTTATTCATCCATACTCAATGCATTTACCGTTACACAGTGCACACAAATTGCCAGCAAATTGGGCAAACGCTAAACAAAGCCAACAAAAAAAGAAAAGAGTGTTGTGAAGCAGCAGCAGAGTCTGCCGTCAAAAGTGTTGTTAACAAAATCGACGCAACGTGAGACGTAAGAAAGCAACTAACGGTACGCGGGTGCCGGGCATCAATCAGCGAGAGTACAAATGTCGTAAACGGTGTTGAGAAACTTGGCGTTTTGCGACCGCACTTCACACGTGAAATCAATTGCAGCAAATTGAGCCACCGAGTTGCGACAACAACAACAACAACAGCATGCGGAACATGTGTAAATGCTAACGAGCGAGTAAGTGCAGAAGAAGAAGATGGGGAGGGAGTAAAAGAAGTGTAACAAAATTTGATTGATTTTGATTGACATGGCACTCAGCTGGGGCCACCCAGTAGAAGCAGTCAAGTGAAAATCAAGCGAGGAAGAAACACAAATTGAAAAGTAAACCAGAAGCAAGAAATGTAAAAATATAACGAGAAACAAATATGCAGACAGACCATGAAAAATACAAAACAATCCAACAACAAAATCAAAATACTTTCTATTAAATAAAATCCCGCCTGTCAGCAAAGAAAAAAGTCCATGAATAACACAGAAAGGAAAACCAATAAAAACTTATAACGAATAAAACATGCCCATATAAAACGAGATTGCAATAATAATAAAAATATACAAATATACTAAATATTATACCCACACGTATAAATATATATATATGTATATATATATAGATAAATGGGCGCCGGCTAATCAACTACGGCGTGCAACAAAAGCGACAAACAAAAGCGTCGAGCTAAGCAACTTTTCTTGTGATTTTTTTGTTTGTCCCTTTTCCTTTTTGCACACTTCCCTTTTGTTGTTGTTTTCATTGCCAGCCATCATTTCATATGTGCTGTTCTTGTGCGCAAAGTGTGTGTGTGTGTGTGTGTGTGACTGCTTGTGTGTGTCTGTGTGTGTGTCGCCCATATAAAGAGGATAAAATATTTCCGCATTGATTTTTTCCATACAATGTTCAAATGCGACATCAACAACAAAGTGGATCAACAACAACAACAACAACTGGACAACCACAACAACAACAATAAAAACAACAATCACAATAACAGCAACTACATCGACTAAAAGTTGAGTGCATCGAAAGTTTTTCGCATTTATTTGCTCTTTTTACGGGTATGTTATCTCTAATTTCTACAGGACATTACGACTTCTAATAGTCCTTTCCCCTCTCTCTTAGTCTTTTCTCTCCGTCTCTTTCTCTTTCAACAATATTTGATGCGAGAGTTGCGAACTGTTTATTATGTTCAAACTTTTGGATAATGTTTTCAAGTTCGATATATACATATATAGATATATATATATCTATATATATATAGGTATATATGTATGTCTAATTGCTGTAAATGCTTGTAAATTATGATTTTGGGTTTATGGAAAACATTTTTAGTTTAATCAACTTTGAACTGAGGTTTAAGTTCAGCTGACTCAAACAGTGTAGAAAGATTAAAGTAATAATGAATGAATTTATGACAGCTTTTCACATTTACTCTCCTTTGTTCACTTTTCACACAATTCACTGACAGTTTCAGCGTATTAACCCTTTGAACTCTTCAAATGCCATTAGATTATTGCTTTCATGTTTTGTTATCCATCAAATGATTGAATGGTAGAAGCTGTGTTAAATTATTTCTAAATATCCAGCTTGAATAACTTGGCGACTTTATTTTTAGGGTCTTACTAAGTGCTGCAAAATATTTGTGATTAGTGTTTGATTTATTTCTATATACTTTTGGCAATTCAATTTACAACAATACAAATTAATTTGACTCATCATTGTGTTTTCAACAGAGAATTTAGCATTGCGTTTATCTCTAATTGGTAGTTTTACAAATACATTTTGGGGTCAGAGCACAAAGCATACTAAAAATATTTGGACCTACCTCAGTAAGGAAATTCAACATCCCCCCTACCACTTCACCCCTCCCCTCGGAAAGTTTAAATTCGTGCTCCAATCCAGAAACACAAACACAAACCCTTTTCATAGCCATTTTAATTAACAACAAGCCAAACACACATAAAATGCCAACCTAAAAAAAGAAAAAAAAAATTCGGAAATAAAAGAAACGAAAATAAGTTGCGCAGTTTTAAATGTTTGTGTTGCGGCTGCTTAAATTTAAAAGTGGAGTGGCCCAAAGATCAACCACAACAAAAGCGGAAAAGGATGCTGTGGATAGAGAACAGAACAGAAGTGCTCCTTACAGCCGAAAACGAAACGGTAAACAGCTAGAGAGGAGGATAACCGGTAACGAGTAGCCAGTATCCAGTTACCGGTAAACGTTAACCGTTAACCGGCACCTGTAAATATTTGGAAACCCACAGGAAACTTATGCACATAAGAAAGAAAGTAAAGCGAGAGGCAAACAAATTTCCCAGTTCCCAGAAGCATTGGCTTTTCAGCATTGGCTGACGACGTGCAAATGAGAAAATTTATTATTTAACATTAATTAAGGCTTATTATGCACATTATCAACACAGAGCCACACACACACACACACACATAAATAGAGACACAGAACAACCGCACAGCACAAAGTCAACCACACACACACACACACACACACATACAGAGAGAGAAATATGTGGGTGGTTGAGCAACTATCAGCCGCACTTTGAGAATGGAAACTCACACACCTAGACGGAAAGGGGAAATAAAAACAGAACATGCTCATAATTCAGCTGGGGGAGGGGGGAGCCGTAGTAAGAGGCCCAGGCCCAGGAAGTGGCAAGGGAAACAGGAGTTTGGGCGGTGGGGGGGACGGGGTGACAAGGAGGCTGTTTAAATTATTCAGTAAATTGTTAAGTAAATAACACGAGAAACGCACGTTAAAAAGGCAACCAAAACCAACAATAACAATGCCAGCAAACACGACCAAAAAGGCGTCTCATCCTCGTTGTCGTCAGCCGTAGAAAACGTTGACTCTCATATGGAAAAGCAGCAAGGTGATGATGATGGGCAGACAGCTACGATGATGCCAGTTGACGCCCTTGACGCTTATGACAATGATGATGATGATGATGATCACCATAATGATGTTCATGGCGATGATGATGACACGCCGTTCACGGCTCAGTGGTGGTGTTGCCGGCAAAATGTACTCTCACAATAAAATCAACACAAAATGTGTCTGACTACGAGGGAGGGGTTATGTGGAGTGCGAATGGGTGGCCTGCCTTTGAGGCCCCAAGGTGTGTGTGCCCACCCGACTAAAGAGTGCTAACTGACTGAGTAGTTGGCCAACCTGCTGAAAACAGCTGAATTGCTGACGTGCGTGGGACAGCTGCGGAAACTGTGCATATTTTTGGTGAAAATGGTGAAAACTATGCCGGAAACGGAAGCAGCCATCATGGTTGAGACACAAACTTGGCAAGCGATGCTCGGTTAACCAAGTTAACATTTTGCTAGCAATGCTGAGCTTAAAATAATAGTAACCAGCAGTCATTTTCGGATCGCAAGTAACGAGTGTTCCTTTCTTGTAGGTCTTCGTACAAGAGCATTGACTGAGCAGCTTGTGTTGCTTTATGATTTCTTCAAGCTCATTATTCTTCAAAGGTTCAAAATACCATTGAGTGAAAGAACGATAGAAGCTATGAGTGCTGCAGAAGAAACTTGGAGACTTCCGTAACTGCCTTATTTTGCCAGCAGTTTTTTAGCCTGTTTAAATAGGGCCACAGACCATGCAGAAAAATTCCATTATTATCCAAATAAAACTAGATTACATTTTTTCAGCAGCTAGTAGTCTTTTGAAATGCAAATATTTTTTTGTAAAAATACCAGCAAATATTTTTAAATACTTTTCTATTTTCTTTTTTGGAAGGTTTATCCTTAAAAGCATTTACGGTGCAATATTTTTGAAATTTGTTACATTTTTGCAATACTCTAGAGTGAATAATCCACAAAAATGAAAAAGTTTAAAGGTAAAAAAACAAAAAATTCAAAATAAATAAAAGCAGAAGATTGAAAAATATTGTATATTCTTGCCATAAAGCAATTAATTCTATAATTTACATAGATGTTGCAAAAGTTTCAAATGCAAATTGGATAGAAATACAAAAAACTTTGTTTTCAGATATACCAATATTTTTATTAAAAATTATTTGTGTAATATTTGCAAAGCGCACAAAAATAAAAAGAAAAACAGAAAGCGTTTTGAATTAAAAAATACTTGAATTAACAAATAGTCTAAATTCAAATATAATAAAACAAGCTCTAAAAAAGCGCCTCAAATAAAAGTTTTTGAATTATTTACTGAACAGAGAACTAAGTTAGCTGATGTGATTCTAAATAATAAAATGAGATATGTAATATAGAAATTAGATAAACATATATTCATAAGTATAATATTCAATTCTCAAAACTTGTATTGTTTGTTGGATGCATTAAAGGAAACGCAAATGTTAATGTACAATTATTTGCAGCTAGTCTTGGTCCTTTGGTCTTTGGTCTTGGAAAGCATTTGAAATTTGAATATACAATGTATATAAGCAAATACTGCTGCTTTTAGACAGGCATGTCCATTTATTGGAGTGTCTTTACAAGCTTACCTCCCCGGCAAATGACATGCAGGATGGATACAGAGATTGCCCGGCCACTTGCTGGGCCACACCCTTTTTGAGAAACGATCTACTTTTATGGCCGAGACAGTACCGTGGCAGTGTTGCAAAATGTTGAACGCCATAATTTATGCGGGCGGCTTGCTTGTGCTACCAGCCAAAAATGTTTGCATAAACTACTTATACTATGCAAAAATATGCTATGGACATACCGACGCAGCCAACGCATTCAGATTTACTAAGTAGTCGTGGGATGTGTTGTGGCACATGTGTTTGCGTGCCTGTGGCACACTGTGCAAAACCGGACAGCCAACTTGCCCCCGGGCACATTAACCAAAATTGATTTTCGATTTATTATACCCCCGCCGTTGGGTTCCTGGTCTGCTGCTATTTCTTTAGCCACTCGCCATTGGCTCTTGGCTCTGGCGAGTTTGTGGCGCCGCACGTTTTCTGGGTTAATATTCTAAAATATCAAGAAGTAGAAGCAGCAGAAGTAGAAGAAGTAGCAGCAGCAGCAGCAGCAGCAGCATTAGAAAATGAAGCAATTTGTTTTTGCGCATTTTTTAGCTGTTTCTGGTCTTATTTTGTTGTTGTCAGTTTTGCTGCTGCTGTTGGGCAAAGTTTGATTAGTTTGTTTTGCATGTGTGCGTGCTTTATACTCGAGTGCGAGGTCTGTGTGTATATGTATGTGTGTGGGGGGGTCTACTGTTATTAATGTTTTTATATAAGCTTGTCTGGGGCTTATCGAATCCACCGTTCTGTCAGCGCCTGTTCTATTTCCAGCTTTAGCAAAATATTTGCTAAACTTTTTGGCTGGCTTGTGCAAAGTTTGCCCAGGCATATTCCGTGTGTGTGTGTGTGTGTGTGTGTGTGTGTCTGGGTGTGTGTGTGTGTGCGTGTGTGTGTTACATTGAGTGCAGTTCACATTATACTTGCGCAGCATTCAGCGGCGGCTAATGGAGCAACCATAAATATGACGCTCTTTGCCATTTCTGGCCTTTCAGCAATGCAGCAGCAGCTGCGCTTTGATGGGTTGAGAGTGGGCTGAAAGCTGAAGGGTCGCAAAGTGTTTGACTTTCATTTTACATTCGGGTTTGCTAATTGCCAAATAGATACGCTGCAAATCACTGAAATTTGTTGCACATTTTCACTGAGTGACAACGGATAAGTGCTGTGGCCCAACATGCAACATTTTAATAGCTTTAATTGCGTTAATTCATCAGATAATTGCTGTGTACAGCTATGCGCTTTAAAGTTCACTAAAGTTTGTTTACAAAGCAATAGTAAAGTTAATTGTCTGGCTTATCATAAAAATTAAATATCTCAACCAAATTAAAATTGAAAAATAGTTTTATATGTGGATTAAAAGTTTTGCAGTTTTATATAAGCACAATTTAATTGGCAATTGAAATAATGTTATAAGTTCTTAAAAGTGTTTATTTAAATTGACATACAAATAAAGTTAATTTAAGGATAGACAACTAAAAATTGAGATTCAAAGATAATGGAATGTTTTATTTTTGTATTAAGTATTTTTTGTTGTTACGTAAAATTTAAATATATATATTTTCCCTTTATTTGATATTCTTTAATTAGAACATTTAATTATATAAAATGTGGGCTATCTTATGAATGAATGCCAGAATTCGTTTGTTTTATTTTACAATTTAATTGAAATACAATTATTATGTTCATTATTCGTAGGTACCTAAAATGATTATTTTTATTTCTTAATGTGGTTAATGTTTGAAGTGTTCCTTTTCGAAAAAATAATTACAAATAAATTTGCATTTGCCTCTCAAAACGTTTGCATATTAAATTTTTTACTATTTGCCTAGTAAAAGCGGACTCCCAACGGGCTCAATCAACGCTGCTAGCCACATCCTTGCCCACATCCTGGTCGGCCTCAAGCTGACCATGACGAAAATAAATGGCCGTGCAAAATGCCAAACAAATCAGTCGCAATTACGCGTCGCAGTGCTCTAGAATAAGTGAATCAGAGACAGAGAGAGGTACAGAGAGGAGAGAGAGGGACAGAGAGAGAGAGAGAGATACAGAGAGGAGAGAACGAAAGAGAAAATGAGAGTGAGAGTGTGCAAAACGAGGGCAACTGGCCAAGGGCGAAGAATGTTGCTGCTGGGGCCATCGAACAAATGTAAAACATTAAATAATTTCATTTTCTTTGGCGTAATGCGCCGCAATGAGCCACCAGCTCAATCAGAAAGTTAAGCAAACAAATTGCAAAATGAAAACAAGCAGCAAAAAGCTGAATTTTTACTTTCAACAACAAGAAAACAACAGGAACAACAAGAACAACAAGAACAACAATCGCATGAGCCAGAAGAATATTGAGAACAATACATACAAGGGCTTACTTACTCCATTCTGAGGCACCGAAAGCAATTTCCGTTCGTTAAACCTACATTTCGAAATTAAATTTCTTACACTTGAAAAGTTCGCCGCTTCAATATTGTGAGGCGTTTTTCATTTTGCCTCCGCGGCGGCAGCAGCGCAATTATGCTGCTGCTGCCTGTGTGGACCAAGACCCAGGCGAGCTAGAGGGCGAGGCGGCATTTAAGGCACACACCACAGCCCGCACCACACCACATAACCACACCACACCCCCCACCACCCGCTGAACCCACAGCAACCTCTGGGAAGTGAGCTGTAATACGCGGCGTTGCCTTTAAAAGTTTGCGAGAAACAGGCCGAACAAAAAAAAAAAATCATTAAAACATACTTACAAGCTGGAAAAAATACATGAAAATATTATGTATACAAATACAGTGCCCCCGCTCCCGCTCCCCCAAACCCTCAAAACCTTATATATCCATCCACTCATTACGACCTTCGATCCTGTTTCGCGCCGAGCAGCTGGAAAAGTTCGACATTTTGTTTGCGCTGCGGTTGCCAAACCTCTCATTTCTCTCCCCCTCTGCCACAATTTTTTTTTTTATTTTTTTTATTTATTTTTTTTTTTGTGAAAATTGCTGAGTATTAAATATCTATTGAGTAGAATATTGTGGCAGAAATTGAGGCACGTTGACTGCTCGCAAAATGTTGCTTGTTCTTCATTATGTTTTGAGCGCTTCCCATTTTTAAATCGCTGCTCCAGCGAATATTTTTTTGTGGACTTAATTGAGGTATTATTCGTGTCAGCGATTGGTGAGCGTCTTTCCGTTCATCTGTCAGATATCTCGAGTGGCCTTTTGAATACACTTTTTCCTAGCTGGCTTCAATGTCACATACCACACGCACATATACATACACATATGTACATAGATACGCACCCAATCCTATCTAACTCATATAATCTGCTTAATTTATATGAAACCAAAAATTCCGTTTTCTTTTCTCCATTTTTTTTTTTTGTGCTCCCGAAAATGGCAGAAGATAAGCCCAACAACAAGCCGGAGCAACAAAATAGAAATGAGACATGAAAATTAGAATAAAAGGGCATCGTTGTCGGACCGAAGTCGAGACCGTCAATAAAATCTTTCTTTTTTTTTTTATATTTTATTTGCATGCTCTGGGCGAGGACACGCCGGACGTTTGAGAATTATTGCCCCCGGCTACAGGGTCGGTAATAAAATTGATATAATGTGTAAGCAATGTGATGGTGTTGTAGGGCAAATACCTTACATCATAGGCATTTGCTCAGATACATTATGTATGAGTTATTTTTAAGAGTGCCGGCTGAGTTTTTGACACTCGAGTAGGTAATTCAAGAACTTCCTGGGAGTGAGAAGCAGATTAACTTGCGCTGTTTTGACGTGAGACAAAAAAACTCTCATATTACAATTCAAATGTCGTACCAGTTCTTGCCTGAGTCGCTCGTCCTGCGAAGCCATTAAATAGAATAGTTAATTTTATTGTTTTGTCGCTGCCGTGTCCTTGTGCCCAAAATACGTCACACAGAGGGTCAGTCTCGCAAAGAGATAGAGAGAGAGAGAGAGAGAGAGAAAGAGAGAGAGAGAGAGAGAGACGTGCATATTTTAAGACCTAGCAACAAATTAAAATTCCGTGAGCAGCCCGAGAACATATTTGCATATTGTTCATTTAACTTTTTAAAAATTTAAGCTCGACTGTTTTTTGTTTTTTTTTTTTTTTGCTTGATTGTCTTTTTTCTTTAACATTTTTTTATGAAAAACAGTTCGAAAACCGAAAAGTTATAACCATTCCTAATATATAAAAACCCTTTTTTCTGCTTTTACATTTTTTCATTGCAGGTTACAGAGGACGACTAAGCCGAGTCTGATTAAACCGATAAAGGTATGTCTTAAGTTTTTCACAGCAACGCGAAATTTGCAAGTTGAAAATGATACTCTGTAAAATGCTGACTTATATTTGGCAAAAAATTACCTAAAAATGGATTTAATACCAACAGCTGTGTGTGTGCGATTTGTTCTTTAAGTTTTATGTATGATTATTTTATGCATTTCATTTTTTACGATTGACAGTCGAAACGACGAAAACCTTTTTGTGCAAAATGTTGTGCGGACCGTTTTATTGTTTGTTTTTTATGCAAATAGCATTAAATATGCAAATCAGAAGCTGCGTTGCAGCTTTGAAGTTACTTTTAATTTTTGGGCTTTTTACATTGTTGTTACGGGCAGAGTCTGTTTTATTTGGGCTTGTCATAAATGGTGGCCTGTTTGTTTTTACCTGGACTGTTACGTTCAGGCACAATTCATTTATTCAATTATTTATGCATGCATATGTGCAGAGCCAAATAATCGTTCGTCAAAGTTGTCTGTCCATATTTCATTGAGATTTTAAAATAATATTTATGCACTTGCCAAACAGAATTTCGATTTTGGTTTATTAACTCAACGATAACGACCATGGGGAAATTGTGTTGGGGCAAAAAGCGTTGACCATGTAAAAGATGCACTGACAAATGGCCGGCACAATAAAAACCATTTTGATTTATGAACAGCTTAAACATTGCTGCCATGTTTACTCCACAATTGTGGCGGTATAAAATGACGCAGACTTTTTGTCAACGCTCCTGACAACCAACTGGGCAAAGCTGTGTCCGCTTCACCTCCATCCATTCCACACAGAAAAAAAAAAGAAAGGCGCTTCAGTTGCGTGCTGGCGGCCAGCAGGTGCTTTAATGTGGCCACAATTTGATGCAGATAGCATTTGCCAGAACAGTGGCAATAAAAACCAGCTTAAAATGATTTGCGGCAAAGTTGTTTTTACTTTGATTCACTTAACCTGGCGGACCTAGCAACATGTGACGGCATCTAAAATAAGGTCGCAAAATGGCCAGCTCAAGCTTACGCAATTCCGTTTCTTCTTTGAGCAAGTTAATGAATTTTTAAAATCGAATGTGGGTGGAAGTCGATAGGTACTTCACATTACATGCCTTGTTCCCAGTACTTTACTGATTAGGTATGCCTTATTAAATTCTTTATTACTTGGCGGATTTAGACTGCTTCGTGAAGAACTTTACAAAATACATTATTGTATTAAAACTTGAGGAAATCTTTTTATGTACTTGCTGTGTAATCCAATTTGCCATCTTCTCTCTCTTTCAATAATATAATTTATATTTTGTGAATATATATATATATATATATATAATATATTTTATGAGTTCTAAAAATAAAAATAGAAATTGAGGGCAAATCTAAGGTACTTGTTATTTTGTTGATTAGCTATTCTTGATTAAATTATTTATAGCTTGGCGGATTTATTCTGCGTATTTTTTTTTTATTTGCCTCATGAAAACTTTACAAAATACATTATCGAAATACATTTCTACAACCCTATCTACCCTATCATCTTTTGCTTTCTTTCCGACTTTCAGAAATTAAATATAATATTTCAACTACCTTATTGTGGGGCGACAACAACATCAAATTAAGCTGGTTGCTTAGGTTAAAAAGTGTGTGTGTCCCATACAAGTGAATAGGAACATTGTAATTTATTTTGAATGAACAAAAACTCAAGGTCTTAACTGAGTCGCAAGCGGGGCCAAAAAATTAATTATCGTCGGCAAACAGCAGAAAAGAGAAAAATCATTGCTGCTACATTCTCCTTCTATGTTTTTCTTCTATGTATGTTGTACGTAGAATGTTGTATGTAAGCCGGCCGCGTATTTCATTACTGGCGGCGGCACTTGAGCGTTGTTAAGCTAAAAGTAAATTGCTTATTAAAAAGCAGCCTCAGCGTTTACACACACACACACAGGCACACCACACACACACACACACACACCCCGTGCTCCATAGACACAGAGAGCCTGTGAATGGGAGTGAGCCACTCATTTACACTTCAAGTGGCAGCAAAAGCGAGAATTAAGTGAGTAGGAGCTGCAGACAACACATGAGGGTGCGTTGAGGGGTGGGGTTAGGGTGAGGGGAATGGGAATGGGAATGGGAAACGGGAATTGGGAAATGGGAGAGGGGGTGGTGAGAAACTTGCTAGAGGTAATGACAAAGCGGCAGCATTGGAGCTGAATCTGAAGCTGAAGTTGTAGCTGTTGCTATTGCTGTTGCTGGCAGGATCTTTGTTAGAACGCGCAAAGGTCCTTGAAGCAATCGACTTAATGCTCAGTCTGTTGTGTATTTAGTTTGCATTTACATTACACAAGCTCCCACACACACACACACACACACACACACACACACATATAGCACAAGGACAAGCCACACACACATGACTGCTTGGATGAGCCCCTCTGGAGGGGCGCACATATAATTTTCTACACATTGTGCCATGTCCTGATAGATTAACTGGGTATCGGTTGCCTGGCTGCCTGCCTCTGCCTGTGTGTATGCCAAAATAAATTTTGTCCTTGTTCCACACACACGCACACACACACATACGCTCGTAACGCTGCTACTTGATTGGATAGCTGTCTGGCTGGGCTGCACAGTTCGAAAGTCAAGGTAGCTACTATTGTGTGTTTGTGTTCCGAGTGTGGTTTTGGGTTTTGGATTTTGGGTGGTGCTTTTGAGTATCCTGCACGCTTCAATGAATTTTTCGTCAACGTGATTCGCATTAGAATGTGTATTCAAATGAGCACATAATTTGTTTGTTTGTCTGTGTGCAGTTAGATATGCATAAATATCGGCTAGCACCAAGGCGCTGAGCTGTTTGCAATTTTATGATTGCAATTATGTTGGCAGCGGTCGGAGTTGGGATAGATGAGAGGTGGGCTGAGTGTGTGTACGTTTGCGATTGTGGGTGGCTTGGGCGTGTCTGTGAGTGCCTTTGATATAAATTTCAAACAAATTGCAAATAAATTGGAGTTGTCTTGGCGTCACCATTGTCAACCCTCAGACTCTCTTGTGAGGAGGCCCCACAAGTTATTTAAAATATGTAAATTTCTTGTAGCTCATAGTCAGCAACCGGTCCACCACGCTCCTTCTCTCTCTCCCTCTCTCTCTCTCTCTGCCTCCCACTCTCTCTTTCTCTCTCTTAACAGCACTTACAACCGCATACACACCCACACACCCAAACACACAGACACACACATTTGTGTTTAACAACCCCACAGCTTTTATTGCTTAGCGCTTTGTGTGTGTGTGTCACCAGTTTAAAGACCATTTTCAACGCTGCGGCTTCTCGGGGCCAAGTCGTTGAGTCGCTTAAGAGCACAAGTTCGGCTATATCCCCTGACATTTAATTTACTTAAGTTCACTAAGCCGCCGCCTGGCAAGCCAAAAACCAATCGCTTGCTGCGCCTGCTGATTGAACATTGTCTGCGTACTTAATTAAATATATATATATATATATACATATATTTGATGTATATATATATATAATATCATTATATGGAAAGCCATACGTTGAACTCTGATCAGAGCACTTTTTGTGGTTTCGTTTGGAGTGAATTGATTTTATGTATCAGTTGCAATTATTTTGCTTATTTCATTCACATTCCAGTTTCATTGCTGACGGACATGCGCTCAGTGCAGCATTGTGATGTTGCCAAGCGGAAGCAATAAATATGAATCGCTTCGAGTGTTTATGAATGCCTGCTGGTGAATGCAAATATATACAGCCAGGAATGACACAAAAAATGAATTTTATTGTTTAAGCTTAACAAATATAGTTACGAGTAATTTTTCACTCATCCGTCATCTCTATTTCAATGAATAAATTTATTTCTCGCAGCAATTGCACCGGCTGGTCACACAGGAAATTTACATGTATGCAGATTGGGGCTTAAAAGCAATTTATATCAAATATATTTTAGTTATATTCAAACTATATTTGTATCATTTCGTTTTTTTTTTTGATTTTAAGTTTTTGCTGCTCCATATTTCACCTTGTGACTAAAAAAACTAAAAAAAAATGTTTAATTGAAATACAAAAAAAACTAAACAAGCTAAAAATTTAAAAAAAAAAACTACAGCATTGGGTATAATTGCGTGACACTGTTGTAAATTGATAATTTTGCCTTTATTTTGAACTCTTTAAACTATTTTGTGCAATCTGATTTCTGATTAGAGCAGGATGCTATATATAAACGCTCGATGAGAGGCAAAAATAAATAAGAGCTAAATTTTGGTATTTACTCAATTGCTAGGATGGGCCCCATCATCATCCAACCACCCCCTTACCTCCGGCTTGAATGGCAGTCTGTTTTATTTTCGCGCATTTGCTGTTTATATAAAACAATAATAATAAATTTCGTGGCAATTTAGAAGACGGCAACATTGTGACGTCGACTTTGACGCCGTTGCCATTGAGCCTTTTGTTGCCATTGAGGCTTTGACTTTGACTATTCGCAGCCCAAATTTGTATCCCCGTCCCCGTCCACGTCCCAGTTCTAGTTCCAGTCCCAGAGCCCGGAGACGCCTTCAATTTCGTTTAGCCTGCGGCTTCAGTTGTGTATTGTAAACTTTCGACATTTGTGTTTCTGTTTCTGTATCTATTTATATTTGTGTTTCTGTTTGTGGAAAAGTTTGGCTTTTTTGCCTTGAATTTATTTGTTTGTTTTGCCAGCCGAGAGCGAATTATTTTGTTGGGACCATTGAATCACTTGCTAGACTGCGGTAATTATGTAACCGTATAATAGCAGAATTTTCGATTTTCAACCATTCTTCTTATTAAATTTACAATAGAACGTGTTGTCGTTACACTTGTTTTTTTTTTTTGTTAGCCTGTGCTTAAAGAGTATGATACGCTGTTTTTTTTTTTTTGTTTTCGTAGGGCCCTTTCTTTTTTCACGCCCAACCCCATTCACTTTCCAACATTGATGGGCGTTCGAGACGATTGAGATTGAGGCAAAAGATGCTGAGGCAAACGCAACGACGAACACAAAGGCAACGACAACGGCAACTGGCGCCATTTTGTATGCCGAGCATACATACAAAAATATGTATATATATGGGAGTTTGTCTGCTTGTGTGTGTGTGTGTGTGTGTGTGTGCATGTGCTTGTGTCTGTGTGTAAGTGTGTGGCAAAGTGACGATAAAACATTTGCTCCGATTGCTTAAGTATGCCATACCAGTTAGTATGAGGAACGCAGGCAGCATTCGAATTTTTATACCCTGAATGCGCCAAAGGGTACTCGATTTCTATAGCTTGTGTTTCTATTATGAAAACAGCTGAATAAAAGCCATATCTGGACTGCTGTAGGCGAAATCGTGTACTTTACATAAAATAAATCAGGACAAAGCGTTCAAAATTGCTCTATTCAAGTGGATTTCATATAGTTTCAATCAGCGGTCGTAACTGTTAATGCTATAAAAAAAAATGCGTTGAAAATATATTTCTAGGATATTAAAATTTATTAAAAGATACGAATAATGAAAGCTATTAAATTAATAAGAAATAAAATTACGCGGGCATATTATGTTACTCAATCGAAACAGAGAGTAACGAAAAAAAATGAGCTTTATTATTAAATAATTGTTATAATAATTAAGAAATATGAATTCATTAAATAATGAAGCTTATTTATTTTATTTTCAAGCATTTCCTTCCATGGAAAAGTATAATTATATATATTTGTATGTGCCTATATGTATATCCAATTAAACTAATGCCGGCATATTATCTTACTTAATTGAAAAATAGAGTATATCTAATTTCGCTTTACTATTGATACTATTCTAAAAATATTGTAAGATTTCGAAATAGATTAGGTTAGATTACGTAAAAACTACGTAGAAACTACTACTTGATAAAAACCTATTTAACTTTAAAGTATTTTTTTTTTTTTTTCATGGAAAAACACAATTATAGAGATGTATGTGCGAATGTGTATGTCTGTCCAGACGTTTAGCCCCAACTAGATGACAGCCCCGCCCACTTGTCAGCCTGCTTCAGAGTTTGTTGTCTTCATATGTCGACTTTGGGCGACTTACCGTTAAGCTGGCAAGAGCATATCAATTTCGACTTTTTGGGGATCTCGTTTATTTACTTACTTGTATTTCATTGATTTTGCGCTTGGAGTTTTGTCAGTCGATACGTGTTTTTCAATGCGCCTTGCAAGTAAATAAAGCTGCACATACAAACAGTCCCCACACACACACACACACACACTCACTGCTACACATATGCACATACATAAACACACACTCACACACACACACTCACAAACACAAATACACACATACTTAAAGTTAATGACTTGGCGTTAGTTGCGAGGCCGCTTAGCCCAAAATCGAAGCAAGCTGCTCAGTGTTGTTAATTTAAGTAAAAAGCATTTTAGCTGATGTGTTTATTTGCCACGCCCAACACACACACACACACACACACACACACACACACACACTCACACTTAAAGACACACTTACGTACACACATTCAGACATTCTGTTATCCTGGACCTCCGTAGCGGCTTCATATTAGTGATAATTTAGTTGGTCTCTAGTGCTGGCAGCATACATTTATTGTGTGCTATATAGGAATGGCTTTATACGCGCAGCTCTCAAGCACATATGTATTCCTGTGTGTATGTGTGTGTGTGTGTGTGTCATGTATGTGTTTTTGGTGGCTCATTTTTGGCATTTTGCCAACGCGCCACATTGGCGTCCTTTAATGCGAAAATGAGTTGATGCTGAGGCAAATGTGTTGGTTGCCGCTTTTCCCAGATACATACATCTATTTTTTCCATTATGAAACGCTTGAATGAGCATTTATGTTCATGTAACTATATATGTATGTATGCATATACATATTTCCATACCATCCGTACATAACTTAAATATGCCCATGTAAATGTGTAAATACGTACTCGTATGATTTAACGATTAAACTGCTGCCAAATGGTAAATTTTTTAGTGTGCGCTATGTCATTAGCAGACGTCAAAAGTTTCAAAAAGGTTTTGATCTATCAAAGTGGTTTAAAAGAGAGGTTTGGCTAGCCTTTAATAAATGAAATATGATTTCATTTGCCAGTGTAAAATGTTACAAATATAGTTGACAAAAAACTCTAACGAATTTTTCCATTTTGATTTATACAAAATGGTTGCAATTGTAAACATATATGAACGCATGGTATGAGGTATAAAGTTGAGTAGTAGCATATGTATTTTAGTTATAAATTACAAACACTAGAATTGCAATCGCCTGCAGGCGCCAAGCATAAATAAATTATGGTCATACACGCAAATTGGTAAAAATTGAAAGCAAATGGCGCGACTAATACAATGTGCATTTATATATATATATCTATTGGTGTGTGTGTGCGTGTGTGTAAGAATTATGCAAATTTGTGTGAATGGTAGAAATGTATGTAAATACTGTGTGGCAAATAAAACATTTACATTGCCGCTTTTAATGCATAGCCAACAGAAATTTGAGAAACAAAAGAATTACAACTTGGGGCCAAATAAGAAATTGCACAGAATTTGGCGACATAAATTATGCCAAAGCATGCGCCGACACAATCAACAAACACATTTTTGGCACAGTAAAACGGCGACAATATCCAAACAAGCAAACGAAACAAAAAATGAAACAACCAGCAGCCACAATAACAACAACAACAACAACAACAACGAGCAGCTGCTGAATTTTATCCTTGGTGACCTACAAACGTCTGGCCCACAATTACATAGCATACTTTTCGGGGCGCGTCCGCACAAATTGCCGGCCATTAATTAGTGGTACGCGCCTGCAGCCGTGTATCGGTAATGTCATTTGAGGCCACCGCTACTTTAAGAATAATGCGTAAACGGCATTTCCACAATACTTGCCAAAGTGATAAAATGCTGTTAATATTAAATAAATACGAATAAACTACAAAAACATTCGCACTGCACATATATGTATATACAGCATATCCAGTATGCACATGTATGAATATGTGTATGAATGACAAAGTGTTGTATTTATATTTCATATGCAATGTTGCTGTCGCTGTGGTTTTCTGCTTCATGTGTGTAAATTGAGTATCTGACAGCTTCAATTCTGTGCCATTGATCGGGCAAAATTTAAACAAGTAAGAATGCTGCAGTTGAGTGAGTTCGACTGCGATATACCCTGAATCCAGCTGTTAAATATATATTTTTGTTTTATTGCAAAACTGACGTTTGAAAGTTGAGTTCTCCATAAAATGAAATAAAATTGATTTGTGTGGGCTTCACGTGAACCTATATTCTAAATTGTAAGTTTCTAATCTTATATCGACTCATCTGTTGTTGATGATTATCAAAAGTATATTTGTTGTATGGAGTCGGAGATGCTTCCTTTTACTTGTTTCAAACTTTTGCAGAAAGCCATTATACTCTTATTATCCATTTTTAGTGCATTCAGGTTATAAAAAATAATTTCAGAAACTATGATACAGCAAATTTATAGATTCAATTTATTGTTTATACAATAATAAGGTAATAAGGTAAAACTTAAACAGCTTTAGTTAATAAGTATATATATATATATATATATACATATATATATATATATATATATATATATATATATATATATATATATATATATAATATATATATATATTTTTGCTTATATATTAATATTACAGCATTCTCACACCTACCAATGCCATTTTATTGACATTAACTCGAATGGAACAAATGTTGGTTTGCCTACTTATTGAAATCACATGGAATAATATTTTAATGACAATAAAGTCATTTAGTTGTGCCCAACAAGCTTATAAATTGTCCTGATTGATCATTTAATGCTTCCGAAGACAATTTTAAGCCTCCTTGTTTACTGAATAAATGTAATTGTAATTAAAATTAAATAATCATTTCGGAATTACTGTCTAGCATCTTAATAAGTTTGACAACTCGTAAGGGCATATTTAAAATTATGTTGAAGCTTTGCTTGTGCCTTTTACGTCTAATGCATATTAAATTTTTATCGATTTAAATATTAAGCTATTTGTTGAAATAATGGCACCATTTAATTAATTGGTTTTAGATATAATCGTAAATTATAATAAGTACAAAAGGCTTATACATGAATTAGCATTAGCCACAAAAACAGAAGTTAGGGTAATGTTAAAAAAAAAGGGTGAAGGTTAAACGAAAGGGTGAAAAAATATAATTTTCAGGTTGTACACATTTTTTTAATCGAACTAAAAATTGATATATTAAATTGTTATAGTTTCCCTTTGAACTAAAATCTAAGCACAAACATTAACGTCACAATTAATTTGCACTTAATCAAGAAGCATAACAATCTTGATACGGGAATCGTTGTTTAACATTTGCATAACAAATACGTTTTGCTTAGCGAGCAACTGAGCCTAATGGGCAAAACTAGCGATTACCAGAGGCAAAACTGAAAACCTCGGCAGAGTGCCAATGATTAGCGTAATGTTTGCTAATTTAACAGTGTCGCTTGAATAAAAATAAAAGCATAAATTATTTATTTTCTTTTATATTTTTCGCTGCTCGCATTTTCCGCATTAAATTGCCATCTGAGCTCAGGCACAGGCGAGTCGTCAGTCGGCAGTCAGGAGTTGGGGATGCGGCAAAATTACCGCAAATCCAATGCCCCTGCCACAGGCTGACATTTAATCAAGGTACAGCGTAAAGGTAAACAAACGGAAATAAGCGCAACTTCCTGTTGCTGTCGCTGCTGTTTTTTGTTTTTGTTATTGCTGCTGTTCGCATACGAAACGGAAATACAATCAAAATTGTGTAATGTTTGCTTACCAGTCGTGTGCACGCGGTGGCGGGATGAGGTGCAGGTGTACGCTGAGCCGGATTCAGAGACACGTGGCAATCGGTGTGGTGGTGTGTGTTTTTCGTGTGTGCGTGTGTGTGTGTGTGTGTGTGTGTATGCTTTAGTTTTGCGCTGGGCTGTCGTCGGATTTTTCGGTTTGATGTTGATGTTTCCAGTTTGAGGTTTTCACAGCGACAGCTTGTGACAGTTGCCTTGGCAATGCGCTGCTAATGAATTTTGCGCCCAATAAATCATTAACATTATGTCATTGAATATTTAACGCGCCCATTTACAAGCGCATTTATTGACAATGCTTATAAAATTCAATGTGGAGCAGCAGCACAATATCCTGTCAGAGTTTATATGGGCTAATGGGCACTGATGGTGTGGTGGTTAAATGTTACAGGTAACTTACATTACAGCTTATGCATTTGCTCTGTACATGCAAATTACTTTTGCGCGGCTTTGAGTGGCTTCTGTTCTGTTGTGAGTATGCATTGCTGTCAGTTATAATTGATGCTTTGACAAGACGATTGTCAGTCAATTTAGCGGCAAATTGGCAGTTGGAGGAACAATGTATCTTTCCATATATGGCCTGGGGAAATTAATGGAAAACATGTGAAAGAGAGTGCCAATTTGGAATGGATATCAATTTCTTGGCATGAGTAATGCCAACATAAAATATTAACATATGAGTATTAGCCACCTGATGCAATTATAAGGGTTGAAAGATGTGATGCGAGGATTAGGAGCCAAAAAGTACCATTTGGTTGAATTTATTAGAACTTTTAACTGGCAAGCATTTCTCTGATATCCTCTTATCTCCCAACTAACATCATCTTATTTGTGTTACTTAACGGCACAGCTAAACTAACCAACACTTCTCCTATGATCAGAGCATATACATTTGGCACATTCTAACCAATACATTTTAACAGTAAGCCGAACATCTTTAAATTTTGTAATTGCTTAATCATTGGACGCTATGTAATACTCGGTTTATTTTGAACTAAAAATATTACATTTTCTATGCAAGGACTACATTTGACACGTATGGCAACTAAATCGTGTGCCATTTGTATGCACTGAAATCACAACAATTCGCATCCATCAACACATTTTGGAAAGTGGCCGCTATCGGTCGCATGCCCCATAAGTTAAAAGAGTAGAAGGAGGCAAGGAGTGCGGCAACCAGAAGTGTCCACATGTAGATGTGGATGTCAACAGCGTTACGCCTTTTTATATGCTGCAAAACAATTTTCAAAGTCATATTTTATGCCATCAAAGGCATTTGTCATTTATGCGCAAAATGTTTGGCAATTTCCCCAGCCAGTCTCAACAGCCACTGCCAACCCCCTTCCACCCTCCAATCTACACCATATTCAGCAAATGGTATGACCATGACTCAAGTCAACAAACTATGTGAGGAACGTTTGGGAGCATGATGTGAATGTCTGTCATAAAAACATGGGCAAAGGGTAAAACATACTCGTAAAATGTTGAAGAATATGGAATATGGAATATAGAATACGGAGTACGGAATATGCTGTATGGAATATTTGCCATGTGAATATGAATGCTGAAGCGCAGCTAGCAGCTGACAATTTAGCAAACTTCTGTTATTTGTCTGGCCATGCAAAATAAAAATAAAAAGAAATTGTTATGCAAAAAAAAGTTGACAGGACAGGAGCAATTTGATTTTGGCATTAGTTGCCTGACTGCCCGACTGCCCGACTGACTGACTGACTGACTGCCTAACTTCCTGCCAGTCTGGCGCTGACAAATTTGCGCTTTTGCCTTGGCTAATAGTAAAAAATTTGCCAGCGTCAACTTCGACGCAGTCAATGACAGCTCTCGAGATTGCCATGAATATATAAAATCGTCCACATGTATATCTATTTCTATGTGCGTTTGTGCAGAGTTTGTTCTTTGGCAACAGCACAAATAATAAATTGACAATTCATGCTTACAAAATGCCCTGTAAATAAGTCATGCACATATATATTTTTGTGTTTGCCAATAATGCATCATTACTGTTGTGTGCACAATGAAATATCACAATATACTGGCTTTATTTCCATTGCGTGGCATTGATATTGTTTTCATTTCTTATATTCTTACATCATAAAATAAATATGATTATTTTATTTTGCTTAAATTTCAAAAGAATATTTGCAGACCAAACAAATGAATAAATATTGAAGGCAGTCTTTCTAAAAATAATAATATATAATTTTAAAGAATCAATTTGAGAAGGAAATTTAATTAAAATATTTCAGAAATAAAACTACAACATTTAACTCTGATAATAATTTGTTATCTTTAATGTCTCAGCATATCTGTTTTTTTTTTGCTTAACATTATGATAAGCATGTTGTGGTTTCAAATAAGGTATAACCAACTCACCCATCTTATTTCAAATAAGTTTTCTCGTTTTCTTTTTTACTTTCTCTCTCTCTCTCTCTGTTCTTTCTCCCTTTTACATTTTCGTTTTTCTTTGTTGGTTTGTGTTCGTTTCCATCGAGGCTCGTCAAAATGGCTGTCATTGTAAATGTTGTTGTTGAATATAGAGGTTGTATTTGTTGTATGTTTTGTATTGTTGTTGTTGTTGTAGTTACTGGCTGTTGTTTTTGTTGCTGTTATTACTGGTTGTTGGTAGGCAGCCAAGTATTGTCACAGTGCCAGAGATACTCGCACTCATATGCACTTCGCGTTTATTGTTTGGCAATAAATTTTCTGGATAATAATTTCAAGCTGGCGTCATAGCAATGATAAACTGTAGATGATATATTATTGTGCTGTTAGTCGACTATATGGCCGCTCCAACCCTGACTCTGTTCTCGTTCTGCTCAACTCTGCTGCTGCTGTTTCTTTTTCTGTTTGTGTAGGCAGCCGGAAGAATGGCGCTTAAGTGCGTCGTTGGATTTGGCAGTAGCCCGCTGCTAACCGCCAAGCCGGCTTAGGCAGACGACTTAGGGAGCTCCAGGCTCTACGACCTTTACAATAGGCTCCGCCCATCGAACGTGCTCTCAGCGCCTAAAGCCTTTTCGCATGCAAAGTGTTGTCTCGTGTTTCCCAGCTCCCAAAATGCTTGTTTATACATATATATATATGTATGTATATATTCAAATATATATATATATTTTTATAAGTTAGTGCGTCGCGAGTGCTCATAAATTTGATGACTACAGAGCGTCCCTCACATGTTTCAGTAAAAATTTCTGAACAATTTACAAGTATTTTTGGGTGCATGAAAGGTTTGCGACACTGCCGAATGATAGATGGACCACCAACTGAATGAGACAGACTCTCGAGAGTAATGTGGTGTAGGCTAGTCTCCTTTTTGATGAATGGGCTCTGAAATGTGTGAACATTTGGCCAGGGTGTTAAAAATAGATACATAAATCATTTCCATTATGCTATTTATTTTAAAGTAATTTTTTAAGCCAAATAATTTTTGTGCAAATTTTGGAAACAATCATCGAAATGAAGAGCGATGGTAAACTGATGATTACGAGGCTGTTCAAATTAAATTCGTTTATGCTTTTTACTTTAAAAGTTCAAAATTGAAGAACACGAAAGCTAAGAGCTCTTCGTAACAAGTTTCATCACTTTATCAATACTGAATCGATTTTTGATCATGCTTTGCCCTCTAGACACAAACCTGCAAGGTAATTGAAATTCTTACAGAGCTGTTTGCGGTCGTTGTTTCATCCATTTCGTACAATACCATATTTATTATTATATTTTATGTATGCACATATGTATGTACGGAAAATGTAAAACAGAGACTCAAAGGGCGGTCTGTGAATTCAATTTAAAGCAACAACGAAGTGTAAAATTCCTAGACCACCACCCCTGCCGCACCGTCACTCACTCTAAAGGAGAGCAGATGTGAATATTGTCACCTATGCCACATCAAAAAAGTAAAAGAAACCGCCATACAATGCAAACAATCGAAAGACGCATGAGGCTGACAGCGAAATTTGCTGGCTGTCATTTTCAGGCATGCCAAAAAAATATATTCCGTTGAATATGCATTACGCAAAACAGACAGAGTAGAGGTGGGTTGGGTGGGGTTAAATATGCGTGGGCTATCGATTTTCGCAATGGGTGGCGAAGTCGCACCCTTTTTATTCCAGCGAAGGGGGAAGGACTCAAATGCGAAGATGGCTAGCGGAGCGCGACGAATGTGTGTAGGATATGCGAGTCCTCTGATTCTTGGCCTGGGCCATAAGCAGTGCGACGACTCGCAGTGTAAGTGACTTTAAGAGGAGGCGCCACACAGCCAGTCAAATTATATACCCGAAACGTACAAAATTAAAAAGCCCACTGCTGTAAATAAGCATCATTTTGGCCAGTATTTTTGGGCAGTTGCACCGTGCGCCTGCCGAGGTCCTAACGTTGGTCAATGGACCTTTCAGGCCCTGCTGACTTATCCCGGCTGGCGTTCCCCATGCCGTAACGTGAAATGAAAGCACGTAGCATTTTCATTTCGGCCAGCGTACGGAATGCCAATTACAAAATGCGGCGACCACAGGCAGAGCTGGAGAAGAAACCGAGACACAGAGAGAGAGAGAGAGAGAGTGAGAGAGTGAGCAAAGACAGAAAAAACAAACAGAAAGAAAGAGATGGTATGCTTGCTAAAAAGAGACAGAGAGAGAGCAGAAAAACCAACACGAAACTCATTGAAATGAGTCGAGCACTGTCGGCGCGAGCTCGCCTCATAACTGATAGATGCCTTTTGGCGAAATTTTTTAATAAACTTGTGTGGCTCCTTGAGACACACAAACACATACACACTTAAATATATGTATGAAATGTGCGTGTATATATATATACACACACAGGGAGCTAGTCTGGCTGGGAAAATGAAAAAGACTGGCGCCTACATTGCGTTGGCGATGTCGCTACCTTTTTTTTTGTTCGTTTCTGTCTGCTTGAGCTATGTCTGCGGCACTTAAAAGTGCTTTATTATTGAGGTTTGCAATTGGAATTTTAATTTTTATTTTATAAGTTATGCGTGCTGAATCTTAAACATGCCACAAAGAGATCTCTAGTCTCTGTCCCCTGCACAGATCCTTGGTCCCTCGTCTGTCAGGCGCTTGATTTCTTAAGCTGCCGTAGAGATGTTGTTGGTGTTGTTTATTTGGCTGGTTATTTATTATGTTTGTACGTGTGTGAGTGCTGGCTGGCGTATGTGCTCGTATTTTGGTTGCTGCTAATATCATACCCCAAAAGACAGCCAACACACACATACGCAGACGCTACTGACACATGTGTCGGCTACTTAATATGCGCACCTGAACAAACTCATCGTCAAGTCCAAACTTTAAGACTCACCACACACTTGAGGTTCACTGGGAAACCAAACAAAACATCAACTTATACTAAAAACTGAAACATACCAACTTTAGATATCCTATCTTTTTGAACTGCATTTTTTTACCTATAAGTTTGATTCATTTTACTTCATAATAGTCATATCTTTATTGTTATACAAAAATAAATAAAGAATAAGTTAATAATTGAAAAGTTGGGAATACATGTTAAATATATTTATCTAATATCATGCAAATGTGTCTTAATCATCTCAATTTTTCAAGAAATAATATTTGAAATATGATATCGGAAATGTCAGTAAGATGAGGATAAATATATTTTTCCTCAGCACTAAAAAATATTTATTGAAGCAGATTTTGTAACTTTATTTACAATTTCATTGACATTATTCTTAGTTAAACTAGTATGTGCCTAGCTTTTTAAAATAAAATAGAGTAAACCTTAGCCTAATAATAATTGCAACAGACTCTTTAGAAATTTACAGGTTTTTGAACACACATAGCAATGTTAAGGAGTTCCACTTTGCCTTCAAACTTGTTAGGCAAGTTTTGCTACTCATTCAGTAGAAGGGTAGAGAAAACTATATATCACAATGTCAGCGCACTTAACATAGTTTATATGTGTGTCGTTGTTTTAGAGCTCACAGCTCACAGATACCACTCTCCCCCTCCATATCACTCACCCTGTTAGCCATTATGCACACGTCGCGCATAACCATAACGATTATGCTAATGCTCTGTGAAAGGGGTGGTGATGGGGATAAGAACGGGGTTAGCTACCAGCTACCAGCTACCTGCTTATGATTTGCCTTGGCTTATTTGGAGCGACCGCGCGCACATCGCGTTATTTACATACCTTAAGTAGTTGTAATGGGCTACTGGTGTTTCTACTCTGAGCCACAGCGCGACAAAGTGTTGGCAATGAAGCCGCTGGCAGCTGGCAGCTGGCAGCTGGCAGCAGGCAGCGTCCTTGGATGAAAGAGGAATATGTGAGAGTTGTCTATAGCCACGAGTGGCCATAAAAAATGTGAATGAGATGAGCTAGTTTTCATTATATTCACATTTGGTCTTGGCTTACTTTTGGGGTATCTCATGAGCTTGCATTTAATGCGCAGCTTACTCGGATCACAGCAAGAACTACTTATTTTTAGATGCGTGCTTGGCTTTGCTTTATTAGTGCACATGAGAGAATGTGAGTGAAATTTGCAAGATGCTTCAGCCAAGAAAAAAAAACACACGACCACACGTAAGTTATATGAGGCATGTTAAGGATTTTCCTGAGTGTGGTCATCATTTTGAATGTCTAATTAAAGAGCTTTGATATAAGTAAAAAATTAAACAATTAATACCAAACGTATAGACTTTTTCTTGCACAGTGTTCGTACGTACCGTCAATCGTTATAAGTGTCCAAATGATTTTCGTTAAATTAAATTGGGCTTTTGTCCTTCTAAAATATAAAAAATCAAATTCTTGGGGTAAGATACCAAAAATCGAATACATAAAACTTATTCTATTTGACAACGATGTTTTCAAGTTCAGTTTATTGTCTTCAACTTTTACCCAAGCTCAGTAAAAATATGAATAAAGTTATCAAAAAAAAAAGGAAAAGAAGAACTTTGGCACGTTACATTGTAAATATCGGAAAGTCAATGTGCTCATCAAAAAGTTTAGTTGGTTTTAGTTTGCTGCCTTCAATATGGCGCCGCTGCTATTTAATGCGGCTTGTACAAATTGTTCTGCATGAACTTGTTCATTATTATGCAAAATATGATTCAAGATATACAGCACACCAGATGTTGCCCTGATGAGCGCCAACTTTGCGTTGATATTAAACTGAAATTAATCTGCATCAAAAGTTTGGTTGGCGCTTTAATTAGTTTTGCGATTTGAAAAGCGCAAAGTTTTTAAATTTGTCTGCAGCTGGAATATCATTTGTGTTAACCAATCGGGAGCTAGTTATCAGAAACCGTTAAATAGCACCAATTGGTAAACATTTGATTGCATAATAATATTTAAAGTGATTTAATCAAAGGGGAAATATCATTAGTACTTACTGCAAGAACAACGTCTGTTGATATTGAATCAATTCTCAAATAACATTTAAATTATTGATAGATAAATCCAATTTGCAAAATAATCTCCAACATTTACTAAAAGGAAAATAGAAAATGATATAGTTAGGCACTCAGTGCAATGTGCGGCTGAAAACATTTTCCACAGTCAAGCTAAATATGAGAAGAAAACAAATCAAATCAAATGCAGACATAGTCAAGGGCCAAGCAACAGCATCAACAGTAGCAGTAAGAAGCAAAAACAGCACCCACAACAGCAACACAAATAACAAAAGCAAATTAATAGAAAACAATAACAATTCCCTTTATTATTATTACTGCAGTGAGACTTGGAAAACAGACAGCAGAACAAACTCGACTCTAGCAACCAAACGGTTTCAAGTGCCTAAGTTTTTGTGCTTTATTTTATTTCACTGTGTTTTGCCAGCAAGTATGTGTCTGTGTATTTGTATGTATTTGTGTGTGGGTGTGTGCGACTGTAAATGTGTGTATGTGTGTATGTGTGTGTGTGTGTGTGTGTGTGTGTGCTTGTAATTTACACAACAAAATGCAAGTAAAACACAAAACTCTTGTTCAATGCGACGGCCTTGCCTAAAAGTATGCCACACTTCGACGCCTGCTCTGGGGACGTTTTTGGGACCAGAGGCTTCTTCTGCCAAATGGTTGAGCACACAACAAGCATATTTCTTTTTAAAAAACTTGCTCAAACAAAGCATAGCTCAAAGTGCTGGCAAAGTGTTCAGAAGCTCAAGAAATCAGGCCAAAATAAAATCTAAAGAAACTTATATACAAAAACAAGAAACAAGCGCATTGCATGCGTTTTCTATCACAGGTAACTTTCTACGAGTGTAAAATGGCTGTGAGTGTGGTGTGTAGTTGTGTATGTGTGTGTGTGTGTGTGTGTGTGTGTGTGTGTGTGTATGTGTGTGTGTGTTTATCGGCGTACGTGCATTGCATGTAGAATATTTTTGGCAGAAACAGCCAACAGCAGCAACTTTATCTAAAGTACAACTTTTTACCACTCTCCTGCTTCCAATGTAACTCATCCGCTTCAGCAAAACACCAAAGCGATTTCATGTTTTTTGCCTGATTTGTTGCCACGCCTCATGGGGGCGTACACGGCTTGGCTGTCGGTGAATTTTGTGTTGTTTTGGCAAGTTTTTACCCGATTTAAAGTGAAAATGAAACTGTTGTTGTTTATATTACGGCTACGTTGCCGATTCTTTTGCTTCCTGCTGAAATCCTACCCACTGCCCCTCCTCCCCCACACTTAGCAACATGTGCCAATGATTTTTAATGCGATTTAAGAATATCGCAAAAACAGCCAGTACAGGTAGATTTTTTTCTTTTTTTATATATATATATATTTTTTTTTTTTTGCCATTTTTGGATCCCTGTCGAGTGGCTTAAGTCTGGTAGCAAGCGCAACCTTTTTTTTAAGTGGCCGGCCAATGAAAATGTTTCCGAAGGTGAAACTGAGTAACATAATGTTCTGTAGGCCCTTATCATAGTGTCTACGTGTGTGTGACTTTATTTAATGCCATTAACGCAAATTGAATGTTATACGCACTTAAGCCTTTTGAGCCGTTGCATGCGCAATTGAGTTTTCGGTTGTGCCTCGTAATGCCTCCTTATGACCACATTTGTCCTGACTTATAGCCCTGAACACTTTCGCATTCCAGATTCAGCGAACCAAATAAATAAGTGGACCGAAAGATTGGATTAAAATTATAAATTATATAAATTAGGTATACACACACACATACACACACACACATCTGTACATTGGAATAAATTACAAGTTGAATTTTAAAGGACCATCTCCCAACCAATTTCAGCCAAATTTCAGTTTCACACAAACCAAATACTGCGCTTTTTATCAAGACATGTATGCATGCATTTGCGTCAATGGAAAATAAGATAAACTTTATTAAACATTTCGTCAGCGAATTTAAGAGAATATTTTGCATCTCAACATAAAAACAGTTTTTCCTAATAGCATCTAAGCCATGAGCCGTTTATTCATTTGCCTGTATAGCGACTGCTGGATAAGCCAATAACAGTTTCATCATCATCACACAAGGAAACTAATAAAGCAAACTTGTAAATTCCTTGCACACAGCCAGCACGAAAGTAACAACAATACAAACTATTTGGCACAGCCATTTTGGTATTGCCATTTTATTGCCAAAGTGCAGCTGGAGGAAAACAAATACCAAGACGGAGGCGAAACAGGATCGGGTGGACGCTTAGCATAAACTGGTGTGCTTGGCCTATTTCAATAATGATAAAAGCAAAATACGCTCGTCGTGCCTGTGTGCAGCAATTGCAAACTATTCCCCATAAAATGGCGCGCTTATATAAATATTTAAACTAAGGCATTGGCACGAAAAGCATTTGGCCAAGACTCTCTAATAGTAGTTGGAAATGGAAAATAAAAGCCCTGCCAGCTGCCAGGGGCCATGATGAAAGTCTCCATTTAAGCCATCTTCTCTGCATATTGCATAGATGAGTAGCTCGCGAAAATGCCAGATGTCGAATGAGTCACTGAGAGAATGACTGTACTGACTGAGTGAGTGAGTGAGTGACTGATGAGTGGATGTGAATGGGCGCCAGCTGTCCTTGGGACAGAAAAACGTTTTTCAATATGCATGCATAGAAAAAATACTGACAATGCCAGTTATAACTTCAGATTGAGAATATACAGCTTAGACACATACACACACACACGCACACACACACACATACACATACTCACCGTATACACCTCTTTGTCGCACACTCATTTCAGTTTGCTGCCTGTGGCATACTTCCACGAAAGTCAAGTCATTTGTTGTTTACTTGTTTATCCCGTTTTATATCTCTTGTTCATCGTCTTGCCACTGAATGATACAGTTGGAAAATAGAGCTACACATAAGCCGAGTATCTGTCTTGCATCTTGTTGCTGTCATTTCAGGCTAATGTCTTCGCTCCAGTTTCCTTTTTCGTGTTCAATGTCTGGCTCTTGTCATTCCTCAGCCATCACTCACCCGCCCACAGCTCTCTACACTTTTCTCGTAGTTGCTTTAATATTTTTTTGTTTTGTTGAGACTTGTATCGTTCTTCATGCACATCAGCATACACATTGAAGCCAGCTTAACAACGTTCTCTTGTTGTCATCCAACGAAGCTATACACATGATCTATTGTTTTTGAAATCAATGGTTTTTTAACACATCATTTAAATATACATTTTATACTTAATTTTCTGTTTTTCTGTCTTTTATTTTCAGCTCTTGTCAATTTTGAGCATTAAAAAGGTGAGATACTTGTAAATGAAATGAAATGTAGGCAGAAATATTCTCAACGGTTCTAATTATAACATGCGTCATTTATTTATGATTTCTTTTGCTCAATGTAATATTTTCATACGCATCTCCTTATAAAATGAAGCTTATTTGCGTGCCTACCCGTCGTATGTCCCTCCCGTGCCACAATCGGTATAGAGATAAGCGGCTTATGCTGTTCAGTTAAAGTGCGAACGAGCTGTGACTCATAAATACGATACAACAACTGTGACCACCACCAAAAGCGATTCAAGGCTAGGTTGAAAACACATTTTCCATTCCTTGGCTTTCCACCGAGTCTTGGGCTAAAAATGCTATCAATAACGAAATTCCTTCGCTGCCTTTCTTTGTTTGTATCACTGAGAGAGCTGGCAAATGTCTACTTTCTTCGCAGTAAAATGCATTCAGAGCTGCTTATAAAAATAAACCTGCAGCAGACTGTATAACTGCAATTAAAAACTCTTAATTGTTTATTAATGCGCACTTCTAGAGAACGGCGTGAAAAAAAAAAACAACAATTAATTTGCTGCTGTTTTAAATATGGCGCAGACGATTAAACTTATCACGGTTGCCAGCAACGACAGTCGCAGTCTGTCTCTGATTAAAATAAGCCCCTCTGCTTTTTTTTTTATTTTTCTCTCAGCGCGTAAGACTTCGGCTAATCGCTGCGTCTCGTTTGGGATGGGGAGCAAAGATTCGGCTCACTCTTTGAATTATGGGGCCTGCACTTGTTCTAGGAAGGGGAGCTGATGCCGCTGCTACTGCTGCTGTTGCTGCGCATCCATTTTAATTGCCTGCTGGATTTTTAGTTTTTCACCCTAAGTTCGTGTTTCCTGCGCCAACATCAAAATACGAAAATAACATAACACGAACAGCATGCAGTATGATGATTAATGAGACAATTTTTATGTTGACGCACAGTGGGTAAACACTCAAGCCATTTTTTTGTTATTATACGAATACTAAAAATAATAAAAAGTTAATAAATTTCAACATTTCGTTCAAAATGAAAACTAATCCAATTTGAAGGCAATTTAAAAGTAATTTATTCATTTTCCATAATATTTTCGTTTATAGATAAAATGATAGATAAAACAGTCAAGCGAATGCTACAATTTTCTTGAAATTCTGACCACTGTGCAAATCATTCATGGTGTGCTTTGTGTGGGGGGTGAAGAGACTGTTGCGTTGCCGCGAGCGCGTGAATAACACGAATTGCGTTATGAAAAATGCATGAGAGATATGACAGTCGGTATTTGGGGGGGACTGTAAATGGGATTGATGTGGCTGTTGCAATCATTACAGAGCTGAGCGATAAGCGACGTTGCATGCGGTGACACAACTGACTGAGTGCAATATGACTTCTCTGCGCCATGTATGCTTAAATCTTTCAATCTGGCTGGGGCAGTCCACAGCGATGGCGATGGTGGTAGGGATGGGGATGGGGATGGGGGTAAAAATGGGGATGTGGTGTTTGTGATGCGGTTGACAAGCACGCGAATTGATGTGCCACTTGGGTGAAGTGCTGTTGACTTTGAGGGATTTACGTACACACTGCTGACAGCTGCCAAAAATTAGTTGCCAGCCATTGGAGGAGTGACAAACTCCCGGCCCTTATCTGTAACTCAACTAACAGAGTCTCGTTTAGACTTCAGGTCCGGAAGGCATAATTAGCTGTGGGTCGCAAACTTTTGTCTGTAGCTGTAGCACAAAACAGAAGTTTAGCTGACTCAGCAGCATCTGCGTTCACTTCTATTATTGTGCTTTTGTTGTTAGCCAAGCTGCATGCATAAACTAAAACTCAAATTTGCACACAAAATCCCAAAATGTCAGTGTCCAAAAACACAAGCAATTGCTGGCGACGGAGGTGTTCGGGTGTGTGGCAGCACACAGCGGCATTCTACTTGCCAAGGGACACAGTCAGGCAACACAAGAGTAGCAGCAAGAGCACCAGCACCAGCACCAGCACCAGCAGCTGCATCTGCAGCTAAAGCTATAAAACTACTTCGCCCGACACTCATTATTCAAATGTGTGCTGGGGTCTGGTTTATGCAAAGTGGGCGTGTTTAGATCCCCAAAACTCTGTAACACATTGGTTTCGTACTCTCTTTTATTCGTTTTATTAGTTTGCTCATTACATTTCCCCAACTTATTCACAGATTCAATGCAATCTATTATCAAAATTAAATTCCGTTATTTATGGGAAGCAGCACACACCCAAGAAACGACAATTCGGCCACTCAACGCAACCCCTATGTTTGCTATCTTCGAAAATATTGCCATATAATATTGCGATCAGTGTTGTTAATAGGATGAAAAATAAACTGGATTGCTTCATTGTAGCTTTATTTTACAAATGCATTGCACTTTTTATTGGATGTTGCTTAAATAGTTTCTGAAAGTCTATTATTTAAAATCGTAGCAAAAAAAATATGAAGCAAAGCTAATTTAAAATGTGTGATATTTACGTTTAGATAACATTGAGGGTCGTACAGTATACAGTGAGTGAGCCAAACCGTTACGAAAATGAGGTTTATTCCTCTTTCGAAAATTGTGCAACAAACTTTTTGACATGACATTTTCTCCCCAAAGACATAAGCAAAGTGCTTTGATCTCGAAATGTTATGTTCTGAATGTAATATAATTTCAAATGAATGATTGCAAAAGGTCTTTGAAAATGTTGAACGAACAAAAAACGGAGGGACAGGCCAAAGCGTTCCTGTGGAGAACCTATTGACGCAGCGGTAGATATGTAGCTAAAGCTATAAAACTACTTCGCCCGACACTCATTATTCAAATGTGTGCTGGGGTCTGGTTTATGCAAAGTGGGCGTGTTTAGATCCCCAAAACTCTGTAACACATTGGTTTCGTACTCTCTTTTATTTGTTTTATTAGTTTGCTCATTACATTTCCCCAACTTATTCACAGATTCAATGCAATCTATTATCAAAATTAAATTCCGTTATTTATGGTAAGCAGCACACACCCAAGAAACGACAATTCGGGTGCTCACGGCAACCTCTACGTCTGCTATCTTCGTAAATATTGCCATATGACATTGCGATCAGTGTTGTTAATAGGATGAAAAATAGACTGGATTGCTTCATTGTAGCTTTATTTTACAAATGTATTGCACTTTTTATTGGATGTTGCCTAAATAGTTTCTGAAAGTCTATTATTTAAAACCGTAGCAAAAAAAAAATATGAAGCAAAGCTAATTTAAAATGTGTGATATTTACGTTTAGATAACATTGAGGGTCGTACAGTTTACAGTGAGTGAGCCAAACCGTTACGAAAATGAGGTTTATTCCTCTTTCGAAAATTGTGCAACAAACTTTTTGACATGACATTTTCTCCCCAAAGACATAAGCAAAGTGCTTTGATCTCGAAATGTTATGTTCTGAATGTAATATAATTTCAAATGAATGATTGCAAAAGGTCTTTGAAAATGTTGAACGAACAAAAAACGGAGGGACAGGCCAAAGCGTCCCTGTGGAGAACCTATTGACGCAGCGGTAGATATGTACAAAAAAAAAATAATATATATATATATATATAATAGCGGGTTGCAACAAAGTCAAGCGTTTGATCTGGCCCCAGGCGATTGTCACGCATATGTGGCGGACCTGAAATCGCACTCGGCGGCAGCACACTGAGACTAATTAGCGACAGAATGAATTAAAACGTTGGCCTACTCTTTCAGGGTTGTGGCAATTCCATGTGCGTACATGCGTTCAATTAGTTGGCCATGAAGCTAGCTCGGGAGCATGTCTAAATTGTAAGTGACAACGAAACGCGAATTACACAAATTGCACTTCTGAAGGGGCAAATAGCTAACGAAGGAATCGTTTTATTCGATTTGATTGGATTTAATGCGCCTTCACATAAGACTCGACTGTAATTCCGCGGGTACAAAAGCATTTAAGTTACTGCGTTTGATTTTGTTTGCACACAAATTTATTTCTCTTCTATTTTTTTCGAATATTTATTTAGCAACGTTTCCTCGTTGCCATCCATCCTTGCTTGTTTACATGCCAGCCGGATTCTCATTCTGCGGTCTGCGCTCTAATTGCGACTTGGCAATATATCAAGACGCATAGCCAGATACGTACATATACAACATACATATGTATGTGCAGCCCAAGTGCTTAGATACATACGTTAACGTATGTATCTGTGTATGTGGGTGTGTGTGTGTGTGTGTGTGTGTGTGTGTGTGTGTGTGTGTGTGTGTTGGTATCTTCATTCGGAGCTTGGCTCTAGCCAGAAACCGTTTTGACATTTGCTTACGCGTTAAAGCTGACAGGTAAAATGGATTTGCTACGACTATAGAACAAGCAAAAGCGCGTTACTTCCCTCCTCCTCCTCCTCCTCCTCCTCCTCCTCCTCCTCCTCCTCCGCCTCTTCAACTTCTTCTTCTCCCTCTCAGTTTCTGATTCTCTGTGGTAATGGTAGCAGTGGAAGGGGGGATAATAGCCTCTGTGAAACGTAAATGGGTGACACGTGAGAAGATAACTCCTGGCTGCCTCAAATGTAAAGTGTCTTTGCTCGAAGCAAATGGAAAAGTTCTTTTGTTTAAGATATATTCTCTGATTGCTACAGGAATTACAAGTATTGCACAAGTCAAGAACTATTGTGATGTTCAGTTATTTTGCATCGATAAAATTATTATAATATTACAAAACTTCAATGTAATTAAATTCAATTTCAAACTTAATTATTGTATAAAATTAAAAGAGGTCGTAGAACAATTTCGGCCATTCAACATAATTATACCTTTGTTGCATTTAATATACAAACTAACTGTAGAATTAATAAGGTATTTCAACACAATTTTTCATGTTCAATTGAGTCAACAATAATAATATACATAAAAATAATGAATTTTAAATGCCTTTTATTTGATTACATTTCAAATTTCAAAATAATATTCCGTTGTTAAAATGGATTATATGTACAGCACACACCCAATATATGACAATTAGGCGGTGGTACGCACGACTTACGCCCCCTAGCATCTTCCGTCATGTAAGAATCACTTGATCCTGCGATAAGTAATATAAGTAGAGTGAAAAATAAACTGGACTGCTTCATTATAGCTTTTTTTTACAAATTCATTGCAATACTTATTGGATTTTGCTTAAATACTGCTTGAAAATCTATTATATAAAGTCTAAATATAATATATATAATACAATACTAATCAAAGCTAATTAAATATGTATGATATTTACTTTTACATAACATCGAGAGTCGTACAGTTTACGCAGTGAACTAAACCGTTGAGAATCCGTTTATAACGCTTGCAAAAATGATGTATTATGACAATTTCTCCCCAAAGATATAAGCAAAATGCTTTGATCTCGAAATGCTATGTTCTGAATGTAATATAATTTCATTAAATTATTATTATAGAAATAATTGCTTATTTTTGAAAATACCCAAATTCCCAAATATCCAAATCACGCCTTAAATCTTCACATTTTCGATAAATGTTCTACTAGTCTCACACATTTGACTCATGTTCTTCAGTAGAAAATTGTTTAAATCTTTTCTGGGCCAACATTGCTCCAACAAAATACAAAAAACAAAAAAATGTTTCTTTTTAAATGGAAAAGAAAGAAGGATAAAAATATAAAACAAAGGCCCATGCAGCACTTGAAAATCGATTTAAAGCGAAATCGGCTAGGAATTGGCAATTATAGTTGGCAACGAGGCTAAATGGCATTTAATGGCAGAACAGCAGTGTGAATCCATTAGAAGGCATGATGAAACAGAGATAGCAGTATTTGTCAATGGCAATATAATTGAGCTCATACTTACCATGCACAAAAAGCAATAAAAAATAGAGAATATAGTATAGAAATGATGTGGAAGTGGCATAGCTCAAAGAAAACGCAAAAGAAGGAACTAATTGCTTTCAAGCAAATCCGTTTTAAAAGCCACTTTAAATGCGAAGCAGATTGCTGTTGAGCTTGGAACGCTTTTTATTAAAGACACATTTGAGAACTTAATAATTTCTATGCCAATTAATTAGTTAAACAATCCGTCAAGGCCCTGACACGGTCGAACGGGCTAATTTATTTAGTTAGCAAAGGCTACCCAAGGCCGAAACCAAGCTGCTTCGAAAGGTGAGCGAAAAGCCAAAAAGCAGGCGGAAAATTCGTCATTACTCTGAATAGGTAAGAAACGTACGCAGCAGCACAAAGTAAAATACGTCCAAGGACGTGACACAAATGACCATTCACAATTTTTACCAAGGGATTTTCATCTTTTCTTAGGGCTGCTCAGTTAATGTGGGAGGCTTAAGTTAGGACACAAAAAATAGAAGCTAATAATGCTGCTATTTTAATCAAGTGTTTTTCTATGCCCACAAATCGCAATATAATACAAATATAAACGCATTAACATATATTCAAATTACCAATTTTAAAAAAGGTTTAATAAATAATTATTATTATTATATTATTATTATTAGTTGTATTTTTTAATAACTTAGTAGCATTTTGGTTCACTTAGTAAAAATGATTTTTAAAAAGGAACCTTAAACTTTCTCCGATGAGTAAAATAGAGTATAGCAAGGTTGTGCAAATTGAGACGAAAACATCACCCTCCTCTTAAAAAAATATAAATATAACATTTTAAAAGGATATACGCTCACAATTTAGTGGGCACGGAAATTGACCAAATAATTTTGTTGACTCAAGAAAAGTTAAACGTTTTACAAGAAAACTCACTTAAAACCTATGTAAATGGAAAAAAAAGGAAATGAAATAAACTCAACGTGAAAAGTGCGTTGCGATAAAAATGATTTGTATGACCCTTAAAGTTGGCAATATTTTCATACAGAAACCGTTAGAGCGGCCAGTTCACAATCACAATTGCAACACTGGCGATAAGTTCACAGACACAAAGCAATTAATATGTAATACCGCCCTTACGGCAGATCAGCGTCGAACGGAGCCGTGTGCATGTGCAACAAACAAACGAGTGCAACTGCCACTGCTAATTGCACTCATTCACACAACAAGCGACAACAAAGGCGGTCCGAAGTGGCCTCTAACAACAAGAACGACAACGGTAGCAAGCAGCCAGAGTCGAAGAGTCGTCGCCTTGACGGCACGGAAACGGAAGCGTTAGTTGCAAGGATATGTTACACTAGTGCACAATAGCCCACCCATTCCATTCTCCCATTCAGCATTCACAGCATTCACAATTCACAATTTCCCATTTCCCATTTGCACGCCTCACGTCCCTTAACCTCTGTGTGCACAGCAATTATGTGCCATTGAAGTTTCATTGTCAGTCCTGCAGATTGCATATGGAGAATGCGTCCGGATCCGTCTCAGTCTCTGCCAGACATGAACATATGAACGTTGTCCGTTTCCGACGTAATTGTTATGCCAATTTTTAACGGTGCCGCCTGCTTGCCAAATTAAATGAAAATCAAATAAAGCCCAGGACCCAAATACATAAATGTGGTTAAATTTGCAGCGTTAAATGTTAACAGTCGATTTTGCAACTCAAACACACATCCATAAAAATATCAACGCGTATTTGCGTGCTCGAGTCCTGTGCCACAGCCCCCAATCCTTATCCATATCTACGGGCGATGTCGTTTGGTTTAGACTTACGAGCTTGGGGGGCAAATTGACAATTTCTCTGAAATTGCACAAATACTTACGGGCCTGTGCTCCACTTTTTTATGGCAAATTACACAGCCTCATATGAGTATGTATCTATGAGCGAGAGTGTGTGTGTGTGTGTGTGTGTGTGTGTGTGTGTGTGTGCGTGTATATGTCGTAATATAATAAAAACGTTTGGCAGAGGGTTTTATGATTGGTTTTGAGCCAAACTCGAAAAAGGGGCAAAGCAAAAAAAAAAGAAAGCAACACAAAATAAATAAAATATAAACTGCGTTATGTTTATGCGCCAAAGCAAAAAAAAAAACCCATCAGACATCATCAAACCGCGTATAATTAAACATTAGATGGCGGTAATAAAATTGAGACCATTGCAGATTATTGCCATACATTTTCATGATAATGAGGAAACTGCTTATCTTCAGCTTGAGAGTTTCCGTGGCCAAATTTATACTCAAAACATTGAGAATAATCTGTATTTGACACTTCGTCACTTCGCATTTTATTGTTTTTGCAGTTAGCTGACATTTGAAATGAACTTGTTTATCCAAAACAAACTTGGCCTTTCGAAACCAAATGTGAATGACCCTTGTTTAAAGCGTCGGCAAACTTATAAAGCAATTAAGAAGTTGTTTTTTTTCCAACAGTGTCGTGATTATGAAAAAATTTTGCTTGGGTCTATGAAAAAAGTTGCGGCACATCTTGGCCAACGACAAAGTAATGTTTTAGTAGCAGGTGCGAAACGAATTTCTAACAACATTAGAGCAACATATACTCAAGATCATGGTGCTTGTGCTTGCAGTAATGGTAATCATAATGACAGTGGTAGTGAGTGCCTAAAAGTATGCTTAATTTTGTGCAACTTTAGTGCCTTTAAGTTGCAACCAGAAGTAGCAGCGGCAGCGGCAGCAGCAGAGGCAGCAACAGGGCTACAACATTTTTCAAGCAATTGCGCCGGACGCAAACTTGGAGGCGAACTTTTTTTTTTTCACTTGAAGTGGTACCTTCTCTAACAGCCTAAGCTGCTAGGCAAATGAAATAAAAAAGACGCACACATACACACGCACTTATACACACACACTTATACACACACATCAAATGCGCACTGAAAGCAAGTCCAAAGTGGTTCGAGAGAGTGGCAAACAAAATGGCAGCTGCCTTGTCGAGGCGTTGCCGTTTATTTGCGTTTATAATGTGTGAGCTATTAAAATTTTAGAGGCTCTTCCCGACTGCCCCTCCGCACGTCTACGTGCCTGACGCTTCCAAGAATATATATATTTACATATATATTTCTGAGCTGCACTCACTTTGGATTTTCAGTCTTTCATCTGTGTTTTTTTGTTGTTTTTTTTTTTTACTTTCGCACAGCATTAAATGAAAATTAGCTGATTTCTTTTAAGCAGATGCGGGTCTCTCTTAAAGCTCCCAAACAGCTGCAGCCCAGCGATGTAAACATCTTCTTAAGTGAAACTCGCGCCATATTTGCACTTTGTGCAAATGTTTGTTACGCAGCACATATAAATTCATATTTGTGTGCAGTGGGCAGAAATTAACATAAAACGAACGCGAAACGTGGTATTTTATTTACGTCGCCGTTTTGTGTTAATACCCTGTTCGTTGGACATTAAATGGTGTAGGTTAAACGGTTTGTCTTTGACTAAATTGTAATTATGTATGTAACAATGAAGTCAATACTTGAGTGCTCAATGTAAAAGAAACCTCCATGAGAAATTTAATATCGATCTGTTGAGTAAATTAGGAGTCCGTGCTTTGGTTAACTGGATTAAGGCAATTTTGTTTATTTTCACAACAAAATTTGCTTATTACAAATAATTGGATTTAAAATGCAGTGTACATTTTGGTTTTTAATTCTAGAAAATTGTGTAGAATTTTGTACAGAGCATTGCACAGTCTGTTGAAAAGCGCTTCCAATTTTAATTATTTGCCTTTGCATTTGAGCCGGATTCTGCAGCAGCTTATTTTATATGCATATTTTATTATTTTGCCATTGCATGCGTAATTTTATTTGCCACCGCCGGGCTATTATTTCAGTGTTTTTTTTTTTTTGCTGTCACCCGTAGTCGGTTGCTATGCTCACATTTCGTGGCAGGTACTATGAGTAGAAGTTTTATGGGCATTGCTGCGCTTTTTTTTTAAGGTAGTAAAAAATGTATGCACGCTACAAAGTGGCACTCGTTGTGGTTGTCCTGCTAGTTGTCCTGCCGCCACTGTGGCTGCACCTGCGGTTATTTGTGCTTTTGCTGTTGCTGTTTTGTTGTCACGCTACCTTGGATACGGCCAACACAGCAGGCAACATGCCAAATTAAGTGCTCTCAGCTCCTGCCAGAATACGTTTGCGTGAAGGTGGCGGCAGTGAGGAACGGAGAGGTCAATGGGCGACGCCTTATGAATGTCGGCGCCAGAACGTTGTTTAAGCTGTCATGTACATTTTAATTTTCACATGTTATGACATGTTTGCAACGGCACTTTGAAGTTGCCACACGACACACCAAAATTACTTTAATTGAGCTCGTATGTGTGCAATTCAAAATTAATTTTAAGTCTCTGCTCTGCACTTAAATGAAATACAAACTTTTTTCAAATTCCGGCCAAGGTCAAAAACAGCTAACATAATTCTCAATTTAAAAATTTTTTTTTTTTTTTTTGCCACGAGAATTAATCAGATTACTTAATATAAGCAAAATAACGATATCTAAGGATCTAATTAATAAATATTTGTTCAAAGAAAAGCTTATCTTGAAATTGTATTTGTTGTTTGTTAATTATTTCACATTTTGTGTACAATTTACATAGAGCTTGAAGTCAGCGGCAGTCTTAGCGCCAGCTTAGTTTACCTTTGGGTTGCAATAGAAATATACAGCTGGCAGTAGTTTTCCGTGATGGTTTCACAGTGTCTGTGGAGCCAATAAGCCTCTACCGTTTCTCTGCTGTGGTCGTCTCAAGTTGTCGCTGTTGGTTGTCTTTGGTTGGCTTTGGTTGGGTTTGGTTTGGTTTGGTTTGTCTTTCCCAACGGCTGTACACTCTCAGCCAAATTGTTTGACGCAGCTGTTGATAAGTTTTTAATTAAGTTTAAGAGTATTAGCAGGCACTTTAGCTGGTTGTGCGACTCGAAAATCTATAAAAGCCACAAGAAGTGAGCGTTACTTAAGCGCTCTTCCACCGAAATGAGAAAGGCGCAAAATTAAGTGCTTAAATTAGAGGCGTTGGAGGATTCCGTCGTCACCGCCCCCAGTTCAGATTTGAAATAAAAAGTAAATTAAGTACAGCCACAAAATGTGAGGACAAAGTCGTTCCACGTGTCGCTGTTGCGCCTTCAACATTTTATTATGCATTACGCATACGCCGGGTATAAGCAAAAAGCGTTGACTATTAACGCCTAATAAAAAATAAAAATGAAAAAGAAAAAGAAAAAGAAAAACATTACTTATGCCTTTTTGTGTGAAATATCAATTTGGTGCGAATGTCTATTGATTTTCGGAGCTCAAATAAAATTGCAATTATTTTCAATGACAGCAGTATGGAAGACGTGCCAATGCACAGCATAGAGACACAAACATATAAAATAAAATAAAATGAAATGAAATAAAATAAATGTTTATTTATTAGAGAGAAAAGTTTTACTTGCCTCGTGTGACATTTTGCTAGCTGAGTGAAAGGTACAAATCTCTACGATTTGCCGATGGCTTTACTCGACATCCGCCTCATTCAGTTGCTATTAAATAACACAACATACAAGACATCCCTGAGATATACACAGATGCTCACACACACACACACACACAAAAACACACACACGTGAACAGATGGAGGCAAGTTCAATTGCCGGTTGCTCTTGACTGTCAAATCATTTTGTGATAAGGATAAAACACACATGAGCATACAAGCAACATACTCACGCTCGCACTCATACATCCAACCACGCATACTTCTGTGTCCAAGTCCTATATATGTATATGTATTTTTGTGTGAATCCGTCTGCTTCATAGCTGACAAATGAAAATGTCAAAAATGTTTGTAAACTGCTGTCAAGGCAACCAAATGAGAAATGTCTTGTATTTGTACCATCTACAAATTAAATTAGAATTTGTTTGCGCAGTTCTAAAATGTCCTGTATGTGTATTGCGAATCCAATTTGCCTTCACCATAACTGCCAGCAATACTTTTGTTCATTTTGTAGAATATATATATTTTCCTTTTTTCAATAAAGTGCTTTACGAATTTGTGCAAATTTAAAGTGCTCTGCTTGAGTCCGCTTGTGAACTGTAATTACGGATCATATATTGATAGTCAATTGACTCGTTAGCTGCAATCTCTTATTTTGTTCAAATACTTTTCAATTTATGCACTAATTTTTATGTATGTATTTTTAATTTTATTTATTCTAAAAATGCCTACCAACAGATACATATGCACAATATATAGTAATATTTTATTATCTATGGCATACAAACAAAAGTAAAGTCATTTAAATCTTTACACAAGATTAAGAGCATTCAATGCTATTTTCACCCGTTAAATAACAAGCTGGTGTGATTTTACAAGTACTTCTCCGATTACAATTGTTCCTAAATGGTTTCGTGTAATTACTATAGATGTGCGTGCGGGCAAAACTCCGATATACAAAAATATCTCATTAATTATACAGTTCATGAATATCTTACAACATTGGCAACAATAAATAAACCAAACCACGTTTACCTGTTTAGCTGAATGAGAATCTCAGCCACAATTTCAAGCTTAGCGCTAAGCATTTGGCTAAAAGACCATGCCAGCTGCGTTATAGACAACAAAATGGCCAAGATTAATGTCGTGTTATTAATAACGCCGAAAATTCAGGTACCGTTCAGGTGGTAGTCGAGAATAACACTGAGCGGCCCTGGCTGCCATGGCAAAAGCAAATCAAGTCAATTTGTTAGACAACACAATGATGGCATCGCCAAGTATCCATTACGCATTTGCATTGGCGCCAGCCGGTTCGCATCACACAAGTGAAATGCGAGTTTGTCAGTCAGCCAGTCAGCCAGTCAGTCAGTCAGCCAGTCAGTCAGTCAGTCAGTCAGTCAGTTAGTTAGTTACGAAGAAGCTAATGAAGCGCGCAGCTTGCTGGAATTTTTGTCTGGTCTCGTTTTTTTCACAGGATCGAATTAAACAATTGCTGCCTTCCCTCAAAGCAACTTTCTTTGCGACCAATTCATTTTGGCGTCTACGAGCTGTGTTTGGGCCCGCGTGCACTTTGCTCAATTTCAGGGTAATTTATATGTTATTTACCCAAAGTGGGTATACAGTGCAATATGTTGCATGATTTATAGCTGCCATCTTCCGTCGATTGTCTGTGCTTCCTTTTGCTTATTTACATTTTGGTTTGCTTTGCCGCTTGCCTGTCATTTCCTTTGTCCTTTGTCTTGTAGCATTTTAATGCCAATTGATTAATTTGGACAAATATAAATGTCAGCCTAGTGTTGTCCTGCCAGGGACAAGATAATTTAATGGCCAGTCCCCAGCTGTGTACACATAGCAAATACCGTATTTGAAAATTTAATGACCAAGTAATGAGCACAATGAGAAATAATAAACCCAGACTATGCAGATGTGTGTCCTTTATCCTCTTCAGCATTGACCAAAACACGAAGTGCAATTATATGAAGCAAATTACATGGAATTGGTTATTTTTTCAGCTGCGATTTCATTTGTATTTGCATATTGGCGTAGGAATAAACAAAAAAATTACACTGCTCATATTTTCCATTTCATTTTTAAGTTGAAATCGATCCGCCATAAAAATACGCGGACAGGATAAGCGAAATGAAAACACATTAATAATCAAGTGTTGGCATCGAGATATATGACATCTGAATGAAAAAGTTATTAAAAATAAATCACCTGCTCGTAATATACTGCTCGTGCTCAATTTAATATATGTAGGCGATTTATGTTTAGATAAACAGTGTTATGTATTGGTTCTAATCAAATATAATTAAGGTATTTTTGTGCATCCGCATTATATTGAAAATATATCGTTGAAATTTGTATTTATTAATTTTCGGCCAAACTCTCTATTATATATTATATCTCGATTATAATCGATTTTAAATAATAAATTAAGAAATAAGTTTTTGCAAAAGCTGTGATCGTTAAAATAAACTAATAAAACGCAAAAATAATTATGTTGGTTTAAAGCAATATTAAAAAAAAAAGTAATTCGTGACTAATCACTTATTTTCTTTTCTTGCATTCTTTTGCAGCTGTTAACGGCAAAGCCAGCAGCAAGCAAGATACCAACGAAAGCAAAAACAACAGCAAACAACAAAAATCTGTACACGTGTCGCATACACAATGCCAAATATGCGGCAAGGGAGCGACGCAAGCAGCAGAAACAGCCACAGCGACAGAAACAGCAACAGCAACAACAACAGCAACAACAACAAATGAATTGCGTTATAATTTCATTAAGGACCAAAACCTTTTCAGCCAACGCCAAGAACAACGTGAAGGGGCTAGCAAAGAAAGAAAGACAGTGAGCAAGCAAGGAGTAGGTCCAAAGTAGAATCCAGTCGAGTCAGTTGAGTAAAAGCCGCAAGGACCCAGGAGGCGACAATAACAAAAGCATTGCCTACTTACAAGCGCTGCCAAGCAAAAATCAAGCGACTGGCATTTTTATGAAATTAATACAAAGTACGACGACGACGACGCCCGAAGCGTAGGGTGGTGATGGGGAGGAGAGCATCAGCAATGACAGCAACGACGTGGACACAATGATGAGCACTTGCTATCGCATTCGCACTCGCTCTCGCACCGTTGATAATAATGGTCGCCCAGCAGTGGGCGTGGCAGCACTTTTATTGCCTGACACTCGAGTAGGCAAAAGGACGACGTGATTCGTTGCCAATTCGAGAAGCTGACGCTGTTGCTAAAGCCAAGGCTGGTCGAGATCAGGCTTTATATATGACGGGAGACTACCGCCTCGCTAGATGTCGCTAATGATATTTGCGTGACGCGGAAGTGGAGCTCTAAAAACGTCACCTTCATTTACTAATTTGACATGCAAACGTGACCAAGTGTCGCACACGCTTTAAAAATAACACAAAATCTAGAGACAGACAGAGAAACAGAGAGAGAAAGAGAGAGAGAGAGACAGAGAGAGAGAGAGAGAAAGAGAGAGTGAGAGTGAGAGACACCCAACACTGAGATAGATACGACAGGAAACATTACAGCACAATGCCACGTCTATTAAAATTGCTGCTGCCACTTGTGCTGCTGCTGCAGTGCATCCTCGCATGCCCACCCGAGGTGTGTGTGTGCAAATGGAAGGGCGGCAAGCAGACAGTCGAATGCGGCGGACAGCAGCTCTCCAGTCTGCCGGAGGGCATGGATCCGGGCACACAGGTGCTCAACTTTAGCGGCAATGGACTGCAAGTGCTGCAGAGCGAGCGTTTCCTTCGCATGGATCTGCTCAATCTGCAAAAGATCTATTTGTCGCGCAATCAATTGATACGCATTCACGAGAAGGCCTTTCGTGGACTGACCAATCTCGTTGAGCTCGATCTCAGCGAGAATGCGCTGCAGCATGTGCCAAGCGAGACGTTCCAGGACTATAGCTCACTGATGCGTCTCACTCTCAGCGGGAATCCCATACGTGAGCTGAAGACATCGGCCTTCAGGCATTTATCCTTTTTGACCACTTTGGAGCTGTCCAACTGCCAGGTGGAGCGCATCGAGAATGAGGCTTTTGTTGGCATGGACAATCTGGAGTGGCTGCGTCTCGATGGCAATCGCATTGCCTTTATCCAAGGAGCTCACATACTGCCAAAGTCCTTGCACGGCATTAGTTTGCACAGTAATCGCTGGAATTGTGACTGTCGTCTGCTGGATGTCCACAGTTGGCTGGTTAGCCACAATACGCCGCTGGCCGAGGAGCCCAAGTGCATGGAGCCGGCCCGGCTGAAGGGTCAGGTGATTAAGGGACTGCAGCGCCAGCAGCTTGCCTGTCTGCCCGAGGTCAGTCCACAGTCGAGCTATACGGAGGTCAGCGAGGGCCGGAATATGTCCATCACGTGTTTGGTTCGTGCCATACCGGAACCGAAGGTCCTCTGGCTCTTCAATGGCCAAGTGATGAGCAACGATAGTCTGATGGATAATCTACATATGTACTACTATATTGACGAGAGCGGCGGCAGTGGAGCCGAGGAGAAGCGCAGTGAAATATTCATCTATAATGTGGCCGCCGAGGATAATGGAACCTTTTCGTGTGTGGGCCAAAACATTGCAGGCACCACATTTAGCAATTATACGCTGCGTGTGATTATCAAGGAGCCGCCGGTGGTGAATGAGGTGTCCTTTCCACGCGACTACATGAACTACATTGTGGCCAGCAGCGCCGGTGGTGGGATTATCTTTGCCGTCCTCCTCTGCACCATTGTGGTCAAGTGCAAAAGGACCAGCAATAACAATGAGCCCGCCAAGCGTAAGAAATGTGACCAAGTCACGAGCATTGCTGGTGCGAGTGACTCGACAAATGGCAGCAGTCAGGACAACGGTATGATGAAGTGCGCCTCGATACTCAACGATGGCAATGACAGCTTGAATGGCGGATCAGGATTGCTGCTCGGCGATAATCTGACGCCCACCAAGGCGGGCAATGGAGCGGCGGGTGGCAGCGTTGGCGTCGGTAGCGCTGGTGGTCTCCTGCTCGGCGGTCAGATGAAACAGAATCTGCTGCTGTACGCTACGCCCACGCCACAGCAGCAACATCAGCAACAGCAACAGTTGCAGCTGAATGTGAATATGATGAATGCTGCTGCAGCTGCAGCAGCTGCTGCCGGTTCCCCGCCGATGATGCTGAGCAATGGCCTGGCTGCTGCGTATTGCTCGCCACCAGCATCTCTACGTAATTACGCCGAAAAGAATCCGGATTTGGTCAACGATGCGGAAAGCGTCAAACACAAACTGAAGACGGCCGTCTCGCTGGACGGCGCTGCGGACTATGAGACAGCCAGCGATTGTGGTCAGTATGATGGATGCTATCAGCTGACTGCGGCCACGCCACACAGCATGCTGGGCATGGGATCGCGGTTTGCGGCTGCAATGACCACACTGCCGCGCGGCATGCATCTCAAGTCGGTGCTGACCTCAGCAGCAGCAGCGGCGGCAGCAGCAGGAGCACCATCGCCGCATCAGGTGGATGTGCATTTGAATCCGGTTTGCTTTTTGGGCCAGGATGGCTACGCTTACGACTACAGCAGTGCACATCTGGTGCAGCAGGTGGCAGCAGCAGCAGCGCCGCAGCAGCATCAGCAGCAGCATAACTTTTACCGCACGCTGCCACACAATCGTGCCCACAAGCAGCACCAACAACAACAATTGCAGCAGCAGCAGCAGCAGCAGCCGCATCATCAACAGCAGCAGCAACAGCAGCAGCAGCAGCAACTACAGAATGCGAGTCTGCGTTATAGCCTCGAGGCGGAGTTTGTGCAACGGGCGCCCCCGGTCGGCTACGAGAAGTATCAGTTGCCGAATGTACGCTTCACAGCCGAGGGTTACCCACAGCAACAGCAGCAGCAGCAGCAGCAACAGAAACAGTTGCAGCTGCAACAACAATTTCCCTCGCCGCCCGAGGGTTACAAGAGCAGCGATCTCGCACTGCCAACGTTCCAGCAGTGGCCCAGCTGTCTGCCTGGCTATCATGCGCAGCCACTGCGCTATGGCATCAGTCAATCGCCAACGCAAGCAATGGCAACCGCAGCAGCGGCTGCTGCAGCAACACCCGCACCCACGCTGGACGAGAGCAGCAGCCACGCAACCATACCCGAGCTGGATGAGAGCGAGACTTCGCCCAGTGGCTCAAATGCCGCCATGGCGGTGGGTGAGAAGCAGGCGGCGGCAGCGGCGGCGGCGGAGACGGAGACGGAGTCAGCGGATACAGCCAAGCTGAAGCAGCTGAATGGTCCGCTTGCGGACAGTCCGGATGAGGGTTATGTGGGCGATGGCCAGGAGACGAGCGACATTTGACAGCGCGGTGGCGCCGACGGCCAGGATGCTGCCTTAGATGATTCAGTGGCTCTGTAAACAGGTCCACTGATGACAACGTACTCGAACATAAATAGATTTAGTTTGTCGTCGAATCCGTATCCGTATCCTTTTGTTGCAGTTGCCAAACAACAAGCAAGCTGAAGTAAACACAACCAAAACAAAACTTAGTTAAACAGTGCAAGAAGCGCCCAAAATTCTTAGCGAATTTAGAATGCCCTTGCAGCAAACACTCTACTAACGAAGAGCTTCTAAAGAGAGAATGTTAAGCAGCAATGAGTTAATAGGAAATACTTTCACTGTATCGTATTATATGTTTATTAAGTTGATGGTAATTTAATTTATATTGGAAGAAAATATAACTTTAAGTAAGATATTATTTCGCACCAACAAGGCAACTTATATACAAATTAATACAATTCTTATTTAGTATGTATAATTTACGAGAAGCATAATTAATATTAACATATTTTTTTAGGCTAATTCTTTTTATATATTTATTTCTTTTTCCTTATCAAAAATTAGGACAGGCTTTCATCAGCTCAAAAGAAAAACTTGCTTGGCTTACAAATTGAAATGGAAATCGAATGAAATTGCATGTTTTGTAACCCCTTTGTCACAAGAAAATATTTGTGCCAGCAAACTTTTTGATAAAGTTGCCTTACCCACTGGCAAGGGTATAAAGAAAGAAAAAAATGAAATAAGGGCTGAGGCAGCCAAACCTAATAAAGCCGAAAAACAAAGACGCGACGATAAACAAAGGGCTCCTGGCCATGGCTCTGACTTCAGCTTTGACAGTTGTTATTGTGTTGTGTTTTTTTGCAGTTATTAGGAAAGACTCCTTCATCTTGTCCTTCTTCATCATCGCTGGCCGTGCAGTCGTGCCTATGCGTGCCTCGAGTGGCAAGCTGGCAGCATTTTATTTCCGTTGATGTAATTGAAAAAGTTTTTCATTTAATATAAACTTTTCAGCGTCTTGCTCGGCCTCTCAAGCCATAAAAAAGGGCCACACAAAAATGTTGTAGAAGAAAGCAGCACAGCAAAATAAATGCCAGCCCTATGCCTACTATTGTCTGAGTGTTCTGTTCCGTATATGCGAATGTGTGTGTCTCCTTCACTCTCTCTCTGTGTATGTGTGTGTGTGTGTGTGTGTCTGTGTATGTGTCTGTGTGAGTCTGTGTGTGCTTGTGGGCTTGTTTGCTTACCGATTGAGTTGCTTTCGGTGGCGTTGTTAGCTGACAATTGACTCGCCTGTGCCCACATGCCACACACCCCAACCACCAGTGCCACAGCAAAGGCAACTTGCTGCTCTCCAGACTCAAGTGCCTCATGTGTTGTTGCCATGACGACACCTGCTCGCTGACACAAAGGATTTCGACCTATTCCAAAGTAGGAATGGGCTCAAGTGGCGCCTACGCGAAGCTGTTGAGTCTTAGCTGAAACAGGAGTGCTGGAGTGTTCCGGCCAAATTGCGAGTGGCATTAAGGGTTTCCTTTTGTATTGTACTCTAGTTTATGAAATTTTAATTTGGGCCATAGCAGCACCAAGTTGCATTTAAATAATTTATTGTATTTGTTTTCGACCAAAGTGAAGACTTTGACACAATTTTCGGCTGTTGTTATTTATTTTTTTTATATTGACAGAATTTTGAGGCAGAAAAGAGGCAAATTTTCCTGTGTAAAGACACACTCCTATATCAATTTGACGTGGAGCTCTCACACAAATAGCACAGGTGTTTCCGGGTAACAAAACAGTAGATATCGTAAATAAGTAGCCGTAACATAAAATTCAAATTTAAGGAAAAACATCTGCTTAATTTTAAACAACTAACATAAAGTTTAAGTAATGTATGTAAATGTATTTATAACAATGTGTTGAAAATGGCAAAGGCAATGGTTCACGAATAATACTTGGTACAACTTTAAATCAATATTCCAATCATCTTAGAAATATTTCTCATTCAAATAGTTTACCAAAATGTTCGTCTTTTCAATAATTATTTTTATTACCTTACTTAAACTATGTTCGAATTATTAAGTTAATAAGTATATTTCGTAGTAAAATTATAAAATCAAAATTTGAAAACCATATTTTTAGATAAGTTCGATTCTTATTTCTGAAAAGTGTTCATATCAATGGTAGAAATTTTCTACAAACCACTGCAATAAATTATTTTCTTCAAAATAGGTTTCAGAATGGTAAAATATGGAAAAATTCATTTAAAGATTACGCATTTATATGTTATTTTCACAGAATAACTCAAAATTCTTTTCAAAAGGGTTTGCACTCAATGTTTTAAAAATGTTCTGTGTAAATATTATAATTGAAGAATGAAACTTGAAACGATGAAGGTGAAAAGTTGAGCGAAAGAATGGCAAATTTCAATTGTTATAAAAACTAAAACAAGTATTTAGAAATAAAAGGAAAAATTCAAAACTGCATACAACAGTTTGGAATGCAGAAGCAATCATGTAAGCACACTACTGAATATTGTAAATGGGATAATTATAGTAAATCATTAGCTGTAACATTATACACAAATACACATTTACCCTTGCTTATATAGCTAATTATTTAGTTTTAATTTCACCAAGTGAGTTAGTTGGCAAAATGCACCGAAAATGAAAATGATTACCGAAAAGCGAAAAGCAGAAACAAAAACAAAGAAAACATTTTAGCATACCAAATGAGAAACTGAATCTAATATACAAACAAAAACAAATATTCAACAAGGAATATGCTAGCAGGCATATGCAAAATACATTTTAAAAATACACACATAATTTACAAAAACTATTTTAGCTGTATAAATAAAAATTACATATTAAGTTAGCATTAGGTAATGAAAAGCGTTTATGAATAAATAAATATTAAACGTCACTAACGGCAACAAACCATTTAAGCAACAATGAGCATTAATAATTGAGAGAGAACACATTGAAAAAAAAAAACAAACAAACAAAAATACATGAAAGTAAGCTAAAAATTTAATTTCTAAGAAAATAAATAATTTAAATAAAAACAAAGCATAATGTAAAAAGCATAAAATAAAATGAAACCAAATAAAAACCCATTAAACTGAAGAATTTAATAAAAATTACTAAATGCGTTTTTAATTAAAAAAGGGGAAATATGCAGATGAGTAAAACTTCGAAAAAAAAAAATGCAATGGGACATGGCGATGCAAATGCACTGTCAAGTTGGTAAACAGAAAATGGAAAGAACCATTGAAGTGCTTGGAGAAGCGTAACCGCAAATAATGGTTTAAAGAAATCAGCAGAGAATAACAAATAAAACTCACACCGATTTTTCTCATTTTTCTGACCAACTAGTGCACTTTTTTAAATTAATTTTTTTTCCACATTGGTTTAACAAAAATAGCTCTTCACAATTTTTCAAGTACATGGAGCGATAGACGCATAACAACAATCTCTATCGAACTGGAATCAAGTATTATGGGGTCATCTATGAGCCCAAAAATTCCACTCGCAGAGCTAGCGAAAGCATTTCAAATTTAAAAATTGAAATAAACGATATTAATTGATAGAGGCTGGCAGAAAACATCGTTAGTACCAATAAATCTAGTGAGGAAGTATACTAGATATACACCAGATACGCCCCGATAAGGTTCACACAATACGCATACGCAGCGTATGCCAAAAAGTGCATATGCAAGCAAGGCCGTGGCACAGGCTGGAAGTGGAACTACTCAAAGCGAAGTAGCAAAAGGCAGAGAGTGTCAAGGCTGACGCATTATCCGTTTCACTGCGCAATAATCCCATTAAAGAGCACTCGTGCAGGGGTTGAGGGATGAGAAAGCAATGGGCAGAGCTCAACTGGGTCAGTTAATGCAGCTCGACCTGGCCGACATGTATGAGCAAAGAGCAGCGTAATAGAAGCAGCAGCAGCAGCAGCAGCAACATCAACAGCAGCATCAGAAACGACAAACTTGAATTAAATTCCAATTAAATTGCAGAGTTTCCGACGCCAACACCATCACATTCTATTGCACGAGTGTCAAAATTTATTGAGGTATCCACAAGCCCGGGCTTTAAAAACAAGAAAAATATGACCAGATCAAGTGTGTGAGTGAAGTGGGTGGAGCTGCGATGACAGCAAAAAAGCGAGAAAAAAACAAAAAATTAAACCAAAAAACAAAACGAAATGAAGAGCAAAGAAATAAGAACCGCAGAGAGCTAAGCCGAGCCGAGCGTAACCAAAAGCCAAAGCCTGCGAGGAATTGTGGTGACGGCATCAAAATCAAAGACAAACCGAAAGTTACCAGAAACCAAAGGCAAAAGGCAAAAGCGCGCATAATTAATGTAGGCATAAAAACAAGTGACTTGTAAATATTACCAAGGCAATGCTGTGGCTGAGAGTTTCGCTTGCCTGTGCGTGTATGTGGCTAAGGCTACTTGCAAAGTGGCAACTGCGAGCATCGAAAATGAGAACGAGAATGAGAATGAGAATGAGAATGAAGCAGAGGCTGAGACTAAGGCTGTCAGGGCATTGTCTAAGTTTCACTTTGCTAATAAAGCGCCCAAGTGGGTGAGTTGTGCCACTTAAAAGCGCACACAGAAGCCAGCAGGAAGACCAGGACCAGGACCACCATGCATGTGTGTGTGTGTGTGTGTGTGTGTGTGTGCGTGAGTTGTTTACGCCTCTATGTTTGTATGTGTGTGTTGTCTTCTTGCTCCTCCTCCTACAGTGTTGTTTGCCTGCGTTTATATGGTCTAGTGATTGTGACATTGTAACTACAATTACAAGCGGAAGTGACGCACACATCAACGAACTTACACACTCACACACACAAACACATGCACACACACACACAGGCAAATATATAGATACAGCGCCTGTTTATATGGTGGCTATCTTTGCTTTATGTATGGCTAATGCGCCCCTAAAGCTGCGCACAAATTGAGCTTATCGTATGGTTATTTCAATTCTATTTTATGCCTAACGGCTCTGGTGGCCCACTGTCTTATGTTAGTCCCTGGTCTTAGGCGTTGCCTCAAACATTGTGTGAAAAATGGTAAGCCGAAGTTTGTCCATATGAGTTTGCGTGTGTTTTTGGGGGAGATGGCAGAAGCGGATGCGTGCATAAGTGTTTGATATGCTTATGTGTGTAAGCCGGGCTAGGTCGTGCATTAGTTTCCCTTATAAAGTTATTAACCAAAATTAATGCTTGTTATAAAATTTTCGTATGTATTTAGGAAGTGAGTGTGCATAAGCTGAAACCTTCAAGTCAACGACTCACAGTCAGTGGACTAACTTATGGCCCTGTTTCTGCAAGGGCAAATGAACTAATTTATCATAAGTACAATTTGCTAAGCATGTGTTTGAATCACGGTAGGAAGCTGGAAATGGGAGCATAAAGAAAAATAGGGTATCCATCTCAAACAATTCTTACAAATTTTATGTATTAATTAGATTTTTATCGCATATTACTAAAACTTTTGAATAAAACAGATGGAATATCTTAAGACTATTTATGATGTAAAAAAGCCGATTGCTTTAGCCTGCGATAGGCACAAAACTTTTCCAATTAGCCATTGGTCATTACAATTTAGGTACATATTAAATTACTTGGCTATATAAACAAGAAACATAAGCTTTAAATAAATGACATAGTCATAGACAAACTAAAACCTTAACACCAAAGTGCCTTTGCGAACGTAGTTAATTGGTAAAAATAAAAGAACTCATGTAGAAGGCCAGTAAAATGACACAACTATATTAAAAATTAAATATGCACACACGTACATTTACGCATGGACGCACATTAATTTGCATAACTAATAAAATGGCCAAGAGACGATGTGGACAAAAGCTTTTGAGCAGTCAAGAAGAATGCGAAAATATGTCAAACTAGAAAAGTAAAATGTCAAACAAAAGTAAGATTGAGGAGTGCCAGCTGTCGAAATGTTTTTAAATTAATTCAGACTCATAAAATATTGACAATAAGTTCACTCTGCCTTTGCTTTTTATTTCGATAGCATGGGATAATGGCAAGAATACATCCCCAATGAATATACACGTGTTGTGTCAGCTTCAATTGGTTGGGTTGTCAATTTTTAATGTGGCTGCTTCTCGTTAAATCAATTTGCTGCCCACTGACAACTTTTAAGTTGAAACGGCAAAACAGAAAAACTTGTTACGTATACGTAAACATACAAGCATACAAGCAAATATTTTGATTGGATTTGGATAGTCGCCTTTACACTAGTTTGTCATCAGCAAATTAATAGAATCTTCAAGTTGTTTTGCTAGGTTTCCATTGGCTATTATGATAATTTACAGCTGCTACTGATTCAGATGGTATTCTGTTGTCACACACTTTCACGTTCGACTGACCAATGATTACTCTTAAATATTTGGCAAGATATTTAGCACATACACACAGAAATAACACCTGCTGCATGAGATCCACAAATAAGCAAGCTGTCACTTCCTTGCGGCATCTGCACACAAATATCAAAGTCGTTTTCCTTTCAAAGGCTCATCCATACATACATATATACATATGTATGTAGTTGTACGTGTGCATGAACAGGTACATATATATAAATGCACACACTCACACACTTAACGGTGCGTATTAAGTGTAATTAACTTGGCTATAGCTTCGTAATAGTAAATATTGTTCAGAAGGCCCAAAGGCAGCCTTGTGCATTTGCCATGTTTCCTGCTTCTGTTGTATATATAATTCAAATGGATTTTGAGGTTATTTTAAAGATAACTATTGCGGCCTTTTCTCCGAAATAATCAGTCTAAGATCCTGGCTTCATTGTTTTTGCAGTAAACGTATTACACACAGATACAATTTCCACTTGACCTAGTTGCAGGCAGGCTGGCTAAAAGGATTTACAGGCTTAGCAAATTGCCAAATTCCTCGCACAGCCTTCAAAAGAATGGCAATGAATTTTATAAGTAGCAAGTGCATTCGATTGCAGAAACCTTTAACATTGCCAAAAAATAATTATATAACTGAGCCATAAAATGTAATAAATAATTGTGCATTTCTATTTTCAGTTGAAATTGTTAGCTGCTAAAAAATGATCTTTACTCTTCTATATTTCTACTAGCCTTCCTAATAGGCTTATCCGTAATTGACCTAAAGCAAAATACTTTTTAACTGAACTGCCCCTTTTGCCATAACCTTTTCAACCACATTGACAAACCACAACAGTTCAACACTTTGCTGTGCAAAATCAATTTATATGTTAATTTGTAAGGAAAGTACACACGCCAGGAGCGAGGGGCGTGTCAATGGTGGCCGGCGCACCACCCACCCCGTTACGAAACAAAAATATGCGAAGGCCAAAAAACAAAAGTGTTATAGGTGCCAAAACTGACATTGGTTAAGGTTAAGGCAATATATATTTATATATATGTGTGTTGTTCTGTTTACACTCATTTGTGTGTGTGTGTGTGTGTGTGTGTTTGCGCGCTTGTATCATTGTGTACATCGCTTTGTGGGTGGCGCAACTTTTTAGCTGGCATCTGGCAGACTTCAGCTGGCAAAGCAACATGACAGCAATGAAAGGCATCTGAATAATGCAAACGCGTATGTGTATACATATGTACATATGAATATGTATGCAGGATGTGTGTGCATTCTTGCAGCAACAACCGCTGCCAGGCTACCACAACAACTAAAACAATCGGAAACTACTGCAAACACTACAAAAACCATGTTCAACAATATGACGAATGGCAGCCAAGAGCTGTGCAGGGTACTCCGTATTAGAATATCCTGTAAAACAACTAAATATCGTATAAGTATCTTTAAAAAAATCTTAAATTGATATCAAAGTGTTCAAACATTACTCAGAAAGTTTTGGCAGGCCTTCTATTTGTTAAATTGTGTCCCGAATTACCATACTCTCAAAAATAACTTTATGCACTTAATACAGAGTTGAGACAACTACCCCAAACCTTCTTATCAAGCCTTACATCTGCAGTTAGCTTTTTGGCTGTGTATTGAAACACAATACAAAAAAAAAAAAAAAAACACCTGAATTTTAAAGCATTTTCTAAAACGTTATCGTTCAAAGAAGCGCAAAAAAAGGCTGCTCATAAATCTCGCTCAGAAAAAAATATAGAGCATAACAAAAAAAAAAAACCATCAAGTTGAACCAGTACAGTTTTTGTATTGTTTTCCAACTTTTAACTTTGGAATTGAAGTGAGCGGCCCATGCGGCGGCTAAAAGGCATTCATGTCCACAATTTAAGCCTTGTCGAGTTAGCCTTAGCTGGGTAAACAACTCAAACCGACTGTAAAGACGCCAGCCAGTCAACCAGCCAGTCAGCCGGCACATTCGCACAAAGTTAAAGATTTAGATGCGTTAAGCGTTATTTATGGCCAGCAAATAAATAAGGCTTATACCACATGCAATGCCTCATTGTGGCGTTGAAAGTTTTCGACATTTATTGTATTTCGGTGTGCGAAAAGTCCGCCTCAAAAGCCTCAAAGGCCACGCAATTGTCTGCTTGCTGCCAGAAAGTCATACTGTTGACTAATTAAGGAATATTTAAAAGAAATCCAAATATTTTCGCTAAAATTATGATCAAGCGCAGCAGCTGATGCTTCACATTTGAATTTAACTTGACATTTATATGTATTATAAAAAAGATAGAATAGTAATAATAATAAAAATATCAACAAATTTTGCAGTATTGATATACTCACAATAACATGAAATGACAAATATAATTATATATTATTGTATCAATACTGTTCATCATTTGTTTTTATTAAAGATACATATGTGTCCCATTTTGAAGCATGTGCGTGAGTTTGCCGATCCGTTAAATAATTAATGAGAACAGTCAATGCTGACAAATAGACACACTTTACCATTAGCAAGAGTGTCATAAATTATTCAACAAGTTATTTATAAAATCAATAAACGCCATAAAAAAATTACAGACTAATAACAAGCGACACGACAAGCGCAGTATGTCGCTCATAATTAGCAGCAGATAACATAATATAAATATGTATTTACCACTTTCATACATACATACATGCTATGTACACAAGTAAAAAACTCACTTTGACAATGCCATATTATGAATACATAATCAAACCGCAATCTTGTTTGCACTAATTAAATTTGAAAATTAAATGTGTGCCAAGCTAATTACAAAAATATAGAATATAAATAAAATAACATCGAAAAAAAAAGAGAAAAAAAAAAGAAGAAATTGGATAATTAGCTTCCAACGATGCTGTCAATGAAAGCCGAATAAAATTGATAATTAAATTTTAGAAAATGGTTGCTGCCGAAAACAGGTTCCGAACCGAATCGATACGAACACTGCCTTGTGCGGCAAATCCCTGCACACAAATGTCGAATCAGGAACATTCTGTTAAATTTACCATGTGCAAATTTTGATAAAATGCCATAACAATCTGACAAACGCGATTGGATGTGCATTGGAAATGTTCCGCATTCCGTTGACGAAATTACCATAAATAAATTTTTAATCCGTTTCATGCCAATCCATACTGTGCTGCTGTTTCTGGCCAAATTTGTCAATGTGTTTGCATGCCTATGTGGCCAGACCGGAAAATTTTATTGAGTTACGGGTAAAAATTGAACGAACTGCACGAGTTGCGCAATAAATTTTACAACATTTTGCGCCAGTGCGGAAATTGCAATTAGATTCGCGCAGCGCATAAATAACCTGTAAATTGTACACCGGACAGTGTTGGCCGGTTTTTGGGCCAGTTTTAGCTAGTTTCAGCTAAATATGTATGTTTGTGCGTTAGTTACGATACGTAAATTATACAAACAAACTCGAATGCAAAAAGCAAACAATATTGTTCGGGGGGGGCTTTGGCTACGCTGGCGGCCAACATAAAATGAAAATCCAAACACAGCCCTTGTCAGCATGATTAATGATGACGTTTATAAAGGCAACGAAACTTTCGTCCTTTTCCTCAAGTGTCCGTGCTAATCCACATCATGACTGCAAATAATAGAACTTAATCTATTTTCAATATGGCAGCGGCAGCGCAACACAAATTAAGAACTCATCAATTTTTAATGCTTACTCAGTGGAGGCTGGGCACGGAGTTAGGCATCTTGGGTTCTGGCTCTAGTCCATCCATTGGATCTGCCCCATGCTAGCTGCTCTTCAAAATACACCCCAGGGAATCGCTTAGTCCCTGCTGCTCCTGCTGCTATTGCTGCTGCTTCTGCTGCTGCTGCTTCTGCTGCTGCTGCTTCTGCTGATATTCGCCTTGTGGGCGTCTGCAAATGGGCTTTAGGTAATGTTTTCACAAAACATAAAAGTTTCACACTATGAGTCGTTGTTTTTGTTGTTGTTGTTGCTGTTGTTATTGTTACGGTTCTTGTTGTGTTTGATGTGGGCACCCGAGCCCGACCCAATGGTCTTAGAGCTGAAAATCCTTTGCTAAAAGCTTTAAAATTAAATTTAAAATTGTTTGTTAACAGCCGGGCAGAATTTAATGCAATATCACATCAACACTATATATATATAAAGCAAAATAAGTATGTATGAATACGTTATACATTGAGTACCTGAGCGCATCTGGGTTCCAAAAGTATATTTAAGTTCTGTTGAATATAAAAAACTCCATTGCCTACTTTAAGAATGGGGCAAAAATTGTGGATTATAAAATACTCAATGTTATATATTATTTTCCTTCTTTTCATTTATTTGCTTACTGCTCTGACAAAAAATCTCATTTGATAATCTTTCTTTCCTTTTGGTTTGACAGGGCATTTTATTTGGAGCTGAGTATTAGAAATCTTGGCTCCGTTGATGTTCTATCCTAATTAGCATTTGTGGGTGAAACGCAAGGCGAGCGCCTGCTAAGCAGCTTTTAAGTTGAGAGCCGCCCGATGTGTTAGATCCACATAGAAAGTAATGGGACTCTGTATTCGTTGTGGTCGTTGTTGTTGCTGCTGCTGCTGCTGCTGTTGCTTTGGGCATTTGTTCGGCTGTAATTGAAGCTGCCATTTAACAAGCCGTCTCGAAAAATGCGAGGCGTCTGCTGATGCGTTGCTGACAGCAAACACACGCAACGCGACTGGACCAAAGGCTGCCCCAAAACCGGGATGTCAAATGAGAACCACAGGCAGACGCAGACCCAGACGCAGAGGCAGAGGCAGAGGCAGAGGCAAAGGCAGAGGGGCGTCAACACACACACACACACACACAATCACACACACTCAACATGATGCTAAACTAATTAACTAAGCGCAGCTCTGGCAATGTCGGCGACGCGTCCTGTCCACTGCTAATCGGTCAGGATTTTTTTCACGCTGCTGCAGAAATGCGTGTTGCAGCAATCGCGCGTGTGTGTTTGTGTGTGTGTGTGTGTGTGGGTATTAGGCCTCTGCTGGCTCTGATGATGGCTGGGACAGCAATTTCCAGTTGCCAACTTTGCACTCACTTGTTTGGCAATTAATTTCTTTCCCTGGCATGAGTGTTTGCAATCTAAACACGGTTATTCGCTAATTAGCAACAAACAAGCACACACACACACACACACACACATATATATGTATGCTGAGTGGGAGAGAGAGAGAGAGTGTATGTGAGAGAGAGAGAGAGAGAGTGAGCGCGTTTCATTGCCCTGTGGTTCCATGTTTGTTTGCTTTGGAGGTGCTTGGCCTCGTTGCCATTTATTGGCACCCATCCAAGCCTGCTACATTTTTGTTGCCTTTTTCCGCACTTTGCCATAAAATTAGGTCGGCGTATAATTAGCCGTTGTTGCTACGACTTAAGCTCTTCAGTTTGCTTTTATTTTTTATTTTTTTTTTATTTTAAGTTACTTTGCAAATGCCCTGGAAATTGCATGCCCAATTTTAATAGCGCACAAGCTGCATTAACTCATTAAGTTTTTAGTTAATTGCTGCAATCTTTACTGATTGCTACACTTTTGATTAATTTATAAATAATTTGTAGAAATGTGAAACTATTTCTGTGTTTTAAATTTTTATATTCGATGTCAGGGCAAAAACAAAATTGATTAAAAATAGAACTAATCTCATAGACTTTAAAATTAATTATTAGTTTTTTATTTTCACTTAGAGTCATTTCCTCACCCTCTGGCAAACTTTAGCCTTTCATAAAATTTGCCACTTGGCATTTAACTGCAGGCGCAACCTCAAAAAACTTGAGAAGCTCATGGAAATTTCTACAAAAGCAAAACCTATTTGAATATTCTGCAGCATATTTTTATACCCTTGCAGAGGGTATTATTATTTGGTTGTGAAGTTGGAAACGCATTGAAGGGGGATGAGACTTTACATACATCCGTATATTTGCTGAAGGCGATACATATATAGGAACAGACAAGATCGAATTACTAAATAATGTAGTTCCCATTGGAACTATCAGTCGAAAGATGAGCTCTAAGTTATGAGATCGAAATTGACTTTGACATACAGCTGCTGATATAACATAACAACACGTATGTAGTATATTCGACTCTAAACTAAAGTTTAAATTAAAAATGAAGAAGTTGTCGACAGTGTGTGCCATCTTCGGCTTGCGTTAGATAGCCATTCTTACTTGTTCTAGCTTATGTTGTTTATTAAAATGCCAGAAATAATTTCTATTAGAATTTCTTTGTCGCTTTTATTGTTGTTTTAGTTATTGCTGTTGTTCTTGTGATGATGGTGCTCCTGATGTGCAGTGTTTTACTTTTGTTTTTGAGGTGAGGCCTGACTTGAGTTGAGTTGAGTTGAGTTGAGTTTGGCTGAGTTTCCTATCGCACACATGGATTATATATAAATATTTGCTTTGGTATTTTGGTATGAAGTTTCATGCTGTCAGCGGACTTTGCAGCTACCAATGTTAGCATACACACACACCAACATGCTAGCACACACTCACACACTCACACACTCAATGAGATCGCATAGTTCATAAGTTTGTGCTCAACTATGCAGGGTATAGTTGATTTATCATGTGTGTGTGTGTGTGTGTGTGTGCATGTGCATGTGCTTCACTGTGAATACTTAAAATGCTTTAGCATTGGAAGCAATAACTTTTTGGAGAGGCCTGTAGGCATTTACGTACTGCTTTCAGTTTCTGTTTCTCCATATATAATTTATGGATGGACAATTTATACAGCCATTTGTGTGCAACATTTCAAATTGCTTGATAGCAATAGCACCGCCCGCGAGCCCTTTTCAATTTGCAAAAATCACTTTTGGTTATATGCCCATAAATCTCGAGTATAAATCCATGGAAATCAATTTAATTATGTGCCAGCTAACAGTATCGAAAGTGGGGGGGGCAAGAAGGCTGTTCGGATTGCTGCCTTATGACTGCTTAAGTAACATAATGTTTATTTGATGGCATTGAAGCTCTATTGAGCTGCATTTTGAATATGCCAAGTAGCGTGTGCGATGAAAAACTTGCCACTCACTGAAATTCATATAGCTAGTAGACCCCAATGTCATGAATAACGATGTAATAAAATACGTGATATGAAAACCAAATCGTTCGACATGATGAACTATGAGTGCCGTCTACTTCCATAGATACATAAGTTTAAGGCCCCCACACAATCCCAAACATTTCTTTTGAATTAGCAGCCAGCCAAAATTCCAGCGAAATCCCATTCAAAGTTTCGGTTTAGCCAGCGTTTACTTGCCTGTGTGGTTCTCATACCAGAAATAGCAGAGTCAGAAAACTGCTGCCGGAAACGCATGTAGGCATTCTTAATTGCAGTCTCAAATATGACGAGATAATGCTGCGATATAAAAGTTATAAATACTAACAACTGGCCACTACACTGACTACAAACACTGACACTGACCAATGACCACGACCAGAGCTGCCTGAACTCAAACTGAGAATGTCAACTTTGCTGCGTTTTGGTTCTGGATTTTTGGTTTTCCGGCTGCAATTTTGTGACAGGCAGCAGTTTTACCGGACCCCGGGTCAGTGTCAGGGGAACCCTTTGCAACTAGCATCGCATATGCAATATATTCAAACACATTAAATTTGTATGCATATACGCTTGATACTTTTGGATACTATAAAGATTTCATTACTGCAGTGTAGTATATTTAAAGTGTTTGACTAATAAAATAGCAATTTACATATTATTATATTTTCAATACATACTCAGCACTTGAAAGCTTTGTTTGCAATCTTCTTAAAAAAAGCATAATTTTTACAAAGAGAAAACTGTGTGCACAGTTATAAGAGCATTTTAAAGTCTATGCTTTTGTTTTGTTTGCAAACTGTCTGTGCTCTGTTGTCAGTTTGTTATTTCCATGAAGTGTCATATTAAACAAAATATGCACACGCTAACTTTTTTATTGCTCTTGAAAGCGTCTAAAAAGAGAGAATTCTGCATAAATGGAAGCCTGAGGCATTCTTAAGTTGAAAATAGTTCTGTGCTGTCAACTTAACTAGTTTTCTTGTAACATGTCGCACGGTAAGTTGCTCGGTAATTTAAAGCTGGCATCAGACAACTTGACGGAATGCCCTTTTTACAATGATAGACAGTTAAGCACACACACACACACACACACACACACACACACACGCACACACACACACTAATACAAATCAATAAGGTGTAAATTGTAACATTAAATACTCATTAGTGTCTCTGGCCATTTGACCGGAAATTAATCAAGCAATAACCGCCGAAACGTTTTATATATGGCCTGTGAGTTGACCGATGTCTTTCCCACCTATACACACACACACACACACACACACACACAAGCCAATACGCGAAGAGACTAAATGGGGCTGGAATGGTTAGAGTGCGTCAGATCGGTGAAAGGGTTCGTATTTGCGCTAGGCTTATGCATATCATTAGGCACACAACAACTGATTTCGGTCTGTAGATATTTCAAACAACTGACGGAAACTGTTTATTATTGCTTCAAGCGGAGAAGGATGCGGATGTGTGAAACTGACATAAGCATACACGGTGACCTGCTTAAATTTACCACATATTTATGTTGAGTTGTATTCAAATACAGAAATTGACACCAAAATTTAAAGAATTTCTCAGCGAAATTCAAGCTGAACTTCATTTATCAAATAATTTTATGAAATTGCAGTTGAATGCTCAAAACTTAGACAGAAAACATTTACTTGTATATCAAATAGTTGTAAATTGTGAACTATTCATTTTTGTTTTGTGTCAGTTTATTCATTCAAATAAGCATGATGGCATTCGAATGATCCAAAGACTGCATCACATAATATTAAATTAAACAATTTACATATGATCATTTGAGGACACACATTGAGCGGAGCACTTGTTTTCAACACGCATATATACATTTTGCTACAATGAAAGGCAACAATCGAGTCCGAGCAAAGAAGCATTCACACACATATTCAAACATACATCAACACTCATATCCGGTGGCTAACATCCGTGTGTCAAGAAGCACTCAAGCATTCATTTATGAATTTTTATTATCTTATTTATTTTGCTGCCATCTTTCTCCATGTCTCTCGCATTGCGAGTGTTTATCTCTTGCTTTTCATTCGTTTGCTCATCGTTTCTTTTGTGATTGTTTGGGGGAGTGTGAAAAGCTGACAACTATTGCTCGAATTTGAATTGTGGTTCAAGATCAAAGACATCTCGGGCATGAGAGCACTGCTTGTGCTGCCAACGTCGTCAACGTCAATGTGTAAACAAATATCATCATACCACATGCAATTAAATTGCCGGAAATCGTCGATGCCAAATCCGATTTTAATTAAAATCGCTTTTCGTCGTGTCTATGTGGCATGTCATTGACAGGAAGGAAACAACTTGGGCAGCCAGGTAAACAAACTGGCAATCAGAACGGAAAATGGGCGGATATTCACCTGCCTGCCAACAGCAGCACAGAGTGCGATAGATTGGTCAGAACCTTAAACTTATTGAATGTTTCCATCAAGCAATGTTAGCGATAGTTTTTAAATGTTATCGTCAACTGAGAGTTAAAAATACAAAAAGTATAATACAAATATTATGTGACGAATCAGAAGCTGTTAACTGAATATCTTAAAGTCGCGTCATCTCAAAAATGTTCGAGAAAAATTTTGCATCAGCGCCTGTACCACATGTAAGCCATTGATATTCATATATGTGCATGAACAGTTGGCAGTTGAATAGCGCTAAATATACATATATAACTAACCACATACAAACACACACACACACACATACAGTAGAGCGTTGATTGCTGAAAACCCAAATCAGCCAAGCGTGAGACCAACAACTAGCAACAAGCCAGGACATGAAGGCTGCAGCGATGAGCAGCGGAAGAGAAGAGGCACCAGAGTGGCTACATTTTGTGGCAGGCGACGCTTGATGCCCATCGTGTCTGTGTGTGTGTGTGTGTGTGTGTGTGTGAGAGTAGACAGCACACTCAAATACACCCATAAATATGAATGGGGGGCACATATAGTCGCCTCTGGCTGCCTCTCTCTCTCTCTCTCTGACCGGCATGTTATTTACAGCCAGTTTTGAGATCTTGTGGCATAATTTAAGCACCTTGTTTAGCCACTGTTTATGGTTTTGTCATGTCACTGGACCAGCTTGTCTACTATAAATGTTGAATGTGTGTGGAAGCACTTTTGAGGTCATGAGGTCAATGATACACATTCGTGCATCACCTCAAAAACACACACACACACAGACACACCATCATACATATGCACAGGCGGGTAACAGAAGGCGTGGCAGAGGCAGAGCTCAGCAGCAAGCGGTGAAACTTTAAATAATTTATAAGTGCAGCAAATAAAAAACTTAGCGATAAAGTTGCGGCCTGGCATTCAAATGGATTTGCCTCTTACTTTTGTTTAACTTGTACCACCTGCCAACCCTTTGGGCGCCACATACGGCACATTGCCACATAGCAGCAGTCCTTACGCCAATCAACAAGCAAATCAACGCAAAAAGCGTCACAACAAGAGTGAAAATCCTTCCTTTTTTTTATTTTTTTTTTTTTTTGCTTCCTAAACGATTTGGCTGCTGTCAGCATAAAACTCTTCGGCGAAGCAAAATACAACGTATGGAATTGGAAAATAAAAACCGCAGCATTTTTATTTCAGGACTGTGCTAAAGTGCGTATGGTTATGGGTGTGGGTGTGTGGGTGTTGACTACTTCGCATTATGCAAACAAGACAGACTTGTTCTCCAACCCCAAGGCTGCAACCTTTCATCCCACCCAGTCGTAAGGTTTGCCGTTGAAGATTTGCAAAGCTTTGGCAGCAGACGGCATCAGGGCAGGTGAGAGGCGTTAACGTCATGTTCGAATTTTGGCGTTTCTGCATTCAAAGTGGTTTACGGAAGAGTGAAAATTATAAATTCAGATGTCAAGTTGTGCATTATATAACGACTTTAACTGGCTTATGAATAATTTTGGCAAAATTTTATCAATAATATTTTAAATATAATATTTTAAGTAAGAAATCGAATCACAGACAGCAAAATAGTCAAGTGACTTTGAAAATTGAATTAAATTTTCCTTTTTTTTTCATACAAAAATAAATACATACAATAACGATAAACATAATTTGTGCGGCTCAGTTTAATTGCATTGAGTTATGGTGCTTTGAAATGCATTAAATTCGCTAGCAACCATATCGTATCGAAAATCCGCATCTCGCACCGCTCATACGCCGCGTAAGCCATTAAATATGCATTTACTGATATCACCAAAGCCGTAACGAAAACAGCTTACGTAGCATTTGCGTGTCCCTAGCGTGCGTGCGTGTCCGTGTATTATTCTCAGCCAGTTACCAAAAAACATACAAAGACAATGCATATGCGAAACGAGGCGAAAAACCAAACAAAAAACAAGTAAGAGTGCCGCAGTCGAGTGAGCTCGACTACGATTTACCCTGAACCCAGCAGTTAAATATATTCTAAAACTATTGGCAAACTTTCCCAATAATAAGTCTTGCACCCAAATGTGAGCAGGTCTGCAAGTGCACTCATTTCTTATAGCAAGCTCAGGCACTGAAGAGTAAATAAAACGAGCAGCGCATGAAATTGCTTGCTTCGACAATAACTTGAGTCTTTTTTATCCGATCTTGATGAAATTTGGGCAGTTGATCAATAATATGCATATGCATATTATATATTAATTAGAAGATTGTGTCTTTAAAACTGTAGCATTTACTGCTATGGGAAATTTAAATGTATCGATAATCGAGAAACGGAGGCAGTTATCGATCAAATAAAGCAAACTTGATCTGCGCCTCGTATACGAGAACCTATATTCCAAATTTGAAGTCTCTAGCTCTAATAGTCTCTAAGATCTGCGTGTTCATACAGACGGACGGACGGACGGGCAGACGGCATGGCTATATCACCTCGCTGACCCTGATCAAGAATATATACACTTTATGGGGTCGGAGATGCTTCCTTCTGCCTGTTACATAGTTTTGCACAAAACCATTATACCCTTTTTACCCATTTTAAATGGGTTCAGGGTATAAAAAAAACAATAGAATTTAAATGATTTTAATGCGTACATTGGATTTTATTCAATCCAGCCAGGCAGTCTGGAGTTTTGTTATGAGCTACATGGTAATCATATGAATACCAACCAAGCCAGCTGCCTACTGCCTGTACCTGTTTGCCAGCCAGATGCCATCTGGCATCTGTGTGATGCCTACTGCTGCTGCCGGCTTCCTGGGCTTTTTATTCACACTGAGCAATAATAATAATTGTCAATTGCAGCAGCTGTCGCCTAAAGTCCCGTAACGCTTTTTTCATATTCAATTTCAAATGAAATTTTCATGTCGCCGTCGCTCCAAACACAAAAACAAAAACAAAAACAAAAACAAAAACTCTACCTCACACTGAGCCTGAGCAGAAGCGTAAATATTACGCTAGCTTTGTTAAATTCATTCGAAGTTTCGCATGCAAAATCTTTTGCATACTCTTCGCGAAAGGCTGCTGCAGAAACATCTGCTGGTTTTTCTGATATTATACTTTTTTCTAATTTTTCAAAACCTCAACTGCTGTGCGTGAGGAGGTCTGTGTGTGTGTGTGCGTGTGTTTGTGATTAGCTTGCAGCGTGCAGTTATGTGCGGTTTTTGTGGCACTCTGTTCTCACTGAGCTCAGCTATTTTTGTATTAACTTGAGCTGCTTTGTGCAGCTCTCCTGGCATTCTCGGATGAGCTGGTCCGCTTACGTTTAGTACAAAAATGTTCATTGAAAATTGCCAGAGGTTGCCTGCTGTGGCTGTCCACTATTTTGCTGTTGTACTGACCAAGCTAATGGTCTGCATCAGTAAGGCTGCACTTGCTTAGTGTTTATGGACACCATAAGTGCTTGCTTAGAAATTGGGACAGTATTTGGCATGAAATAGGTATCTTTAAATTAGAATGAATAAATTCGCAAATTAAGCAAAAATATATTAATTTCTTCGAATTAGATTCCAAAACTAAACTAATAAAACCACAAATCTAAGCAGTCAAATCGCCTAATTTTACTTGCTTTGCTTGCCATATGGGACTATGAACTAAAACAGAAGCTTTGCATTGAAATGCAAATGATTTAAATGCACAGTAAAACAAAGTAACCCACTACAGATGAAACGACAACTCCGACTCCATGTCGAGTGGCAGAAACTCTAGAGACAACACGCATAATAGGCACATAACAACATTATCATTAGCAGTCAACGGTAGCACATTAAATTGCAATTGTTGTTGGTTTGCTGAACATTCTGTTGTTGTGGTCGTCATTGTAGTTACTGTGCAGTTGAATTCTAATTGATTCTCTTCTCTCAAGCTCATACAGCGTATACGTGCTACAGCCTACAGCTGGGTAAATGGCAACTGGGCAACTGGGGCACAGTGGATTTGATTTGGAAATGAATCACGTCACATTAAACGAGTGCTGCAACAAAAGCGAACTTTAAATCCTTTAAGCCTTTCAGTTACCTGTCAAGTAGTTTTACATAATGTGTTTGGCAGCAAATTTCATTTTGATGATGCCCATGTATGTGTCTGTGTGTGTTTGTGTGTGCCATCCAGCGTTAGACTGGCTAAAAGCCTCCAGCTGAGTGGCCAGCTCCCGCATTCCTTCCGCCACATATCCATACCCAACCCCAGGTACCTAGTCATTAGCATATGTTGCTGGAGTTCCAACAGAATGGTAAACAAGCCGAAAGACAGGAAGACATCCCACACACCTACAAACAAATTCATGTATATATATGTATATGTATATATGTATGTATAGCGCACCACTGGCACCACAGGCGGCCGTTTTGGTTGGGCTCAGCTGACAGGCGAGCTGTCAAAGCGGACTTTAGAGCACTCGCTGCCTGGCAAACAAAACATGCAAAAACAAACAGCCATAAGACACAAAAATTGACGCTGCAAAGTTGACTTGTGTGTACCCTAAAGTAAACCCATTTCCCTTATGCATAGACATTAAATTGGGGTACCAATTCTCGTATTATCGAAATTATATTTTAAGCAAATCAGCAAAAGAAAAGCCTTACACCTATCCTAGCAAGGTTATCTATATCATCTATAAAATGTTATCTATACACATGCATAATAGATTAAATTAAAAGTCAGCTTTTAAACTGTTGTGATTATTCAGTTTATGGTTGAAAATAAATAGATTTACTATTCATTAGTAATCAATTATCTAAACAGTACATTATTTAATTTTATATTATTCATTTAAGTGTTTTGTATTTCTCGTAAAGTGACAAACTCCATTAAATAATAATGATACTTTGCATATGATGACAACTACAACGACAAACACCAGTCGTGAGTTGAGTGTTGGGCTAAAGGGTTCAAGTACGTGTCTCGTTTGCTGTTTTGTTAGTGTTGGTGTTGGTGTTGGTGTTGGTGCTGTTGATGTTGCTGTTAGTGTCACTGCTGTTGGTTTGGCCTTGGCCAAAAATGCATTGTCGCATTGGTTGTTGTTGCTGTTATTGCTGTTGTACCTGCTCTTGATGTTGCTGTTTTGTGGTTACATTTTTGACAAGTGCGTGCTCGACGAGAGGACGAGCCGACCTTATGTAATATACTTAAACACACGTTGTGCACATACACACACACACACACACACACACACACACACACACACATACACACACACACACTCCCCCAGGACATATTCATGTAGATGCAAGTAGTTGAAAGCAAGTTTTCATATTTAATTTTCATTAGGCAAAACGTGAAATTGCAGCCACTTGAAACCCAAATACACCACAATTTCTGGTTGCTGCCAGAACCCCCGCGAAAGTCTATTAGTTTGACGTAATGTTTGCATAATAAGTTCTTTAGACTATTTTAAATTATAAGTATACCTATTTTCGTTTAGACGATGATTTTTAAATCATTATTTAACACAAAAATTATATTTTATTGTAATAAACATCGAAAATGTCGGTACCGAGTAAACTAGATACAACGGACAGTAAGTATTATTCTGTAACAATCTATTACCAATCTAAATCTCTTCAATCGAAAAGCCAATGGCAAAAGAAGATCAGAACGGCGTAGCTCGCAGAAAAAGAATATCAAGTCGAGACGCTCCGCGGGTTCACTAACCAAAAAGCCAAAAACTGCAGCCGGTCTGCCGGTGCCGAGGCATATAACACAACGGGTATTCCTCTATATGCAGCTAAAGAACATTTCAAACTTGCCGGTTGTATCATATCCGCTGGAGCTGCACCTGCACCATGCGAAGAATACGCTACAGAGGATGTCGGAGCACTACACCACAGAGACGGTGATCTATCAGAATGAGTTCGAAATGGAGAAGCCAGCATTTGCGCTGGGCATCATTCAGGACAATATCGATGAAATTAACGCGTTCAGTGATAATCCACTGGTCGTCACACTATATCAGCGCATCCCACGCCATCGTAAGGGTCAACTCCATAAAGTGGACAAAGGAAAATCTGAGTCGTCAAGTTTTAAAATGGGTGCAGAGAAAAAGGCTAAGGCAATTCCGGTTGGGAATACATCCACTGGGCCAGACATCTCAGATACCAATGATTATATGGACGAGGATGAGGAGGATGAGGAATTTATTGATGAAAGTGTAGAGTTTCTATCTCGAGGTCATTGCGATTTGTTGCAACTCTTCCAAACAAAACGCTTCATGAGTAGCATTCCGATTATGCTGTATCCGGAGTACGATCACACGCTGGTGACAGCCACCAGCCAAAAGAGTTCGACCACCGAATGGCACATGTACTCCATACTGCCCATACTCAAGAAATTGCACTTTACCAATCTGGTCTTTATCACGCTCGAGTCCATTTACAATGCCACCGAGGAGCTGCATGAGCGCGCTGACCATCTGGGCATGAGTCTTTCCATACGCGCCACAAGGCCGAATCTAAATTTAGACTATCAAGTGCTGCCCCTGTGCACCTTCTACCGCTTTGGCTCCAAAGTCATCAACGAACAGAATCTCATCGTTGTCTGGGAGAATATCAAGCGAGACTTGCTTGGCAGGGAGCCACTTGGCGTTGCCAACATTCAAATGGAAACCAATTTGCGCATTCCGGTGAATCGTCTATTCCGTTGCCTGCTGAAGACACCGATCGTCGATTTCAAGTTGGATGAGATTGATCCTTTGGTAGACAGGGCTCTGATCAATAACTCGCTGCATCGATACGTTCTTACCGCCGAATTGCGTCAGATACTCGAGGCTGCAGTGGTGCACAATCATTATGAGCTCCTCCTTCAACTCTACGATGAAATTCCAACTAATGTTATGTACGAGGGCATTATTAATCTAAACGTCTTTGGCTATCCCAATGGTAAGCTATTAATTGTATTTCGAAAGTCACAAAATTATGCAATTTTGTCAAGCTTCCACAATTACTTTAAAATAAATTTGCATACACTTCTCAGTAAACGCGTGCCGCTTTGCCAGTGTGCTCAGACCCACGAACAGAAAGACAACGAAGTCTTTTACATTGCCGGACTTATCTCCTCCACCGGATAGGCCGATGTTTGCGATTCTGAATCTGTGTTTCTTTCAACCGCTGACAAAGCGCAACGAGTCGCTGGATGCCTACAACGAGAATCATTTAAAGGTCTCCACTTTGCGTCGCTGCAGAGCGGTGGATAATCTTAACGAGCAAGTCAACTCAAGCGACATTTCAAGGGAACTGTATCGTAACTTTGACGAGTTCATTAAGGGGGTGATTAGTTTTATCATTAAGAATGATGTAAGCACCATTGAGAGTAGGCGAAATTGCTTCTGCCGCAATTTGGACAATCTACGAAATCTGCTGATTAACATCTGTGGCTGCGATTTCAATATACGCATGCCGACTAAGACCAACATTGAGTTTCGGGTGAGTATCTATGTGGTGAGACTTTGGATACCCAAACGTGAAGGGTTCTTTATTTCTAGGAGATGCTCACACACATGCACAAGGAGCTGATGGAGCGTATTGAGGGCTTGCTGGTCGACTGTAGTTGGGATGGACTCAGCCAGTGTGTTCTTCACTACGACAATGATCAGGAGCGCATCAGACTTCTCTTCGAAGAGTATCGCAAAATGTGCATCATTGGCGACTGTGTCCAGGCCAAGCATCTGTTCGCCAATATCAAGGCTGACTACACAAATACAATTTTACTCAATTTCTATACTTTTCTCAATGCCGTCGAGAGTCAAAATTTTGAACAGGCCTCTCATTACTTGCTAAATCAGAGTGAGAGGAATTGGCAGGGCGAATACTTTGTGTGTGTATGGGTGTTAGCAAACGCCGTAGAAATATATTTATAGATATATTTATATGTATATATAATCTCCACACAGGTCTCTTTTAAAACTTTATGTTGACTACGTGATGCAATTGAAAACGGAGGAGTTGCCAGGCGTCGCATATAGCAATATGATTGAACAGCTGCGTATTTTCAGTAGCAACAACAATTTAGAATGTGAAACTTGGATTCTATTGTATTGCTTGTATACGAATAATAACTACTTGCCCGGAATGGAGTTTACACGCTGGAAGTACGAGAATCTGTACGATGTACCGGGCAAAACAATGCCTCTGATTCCCCGCTCAATTTTCGAAACTTTTCTGCCGCAGGACTTCGATCTAATCGACAAAAGCATTAAAACCGTTAAGTTTTATGCTACCTTTAAGATTTTTGCACAGCTGGGCGCCTACAAATTTGCAGAGATAGTGTTTGATGAAATATCACCTGAATTCTCTCTAGCTCAATCGTATTTGATTAAGACCACATTAAAAATGTTGCAGGGTGAAATTGATGAGAAATTTAAAGTGCTCAAATTTCCCACAGGCAACAGCGTTCGCGAAAAAATGATGGTGGGTAAAATAATATTCTTTGGGTTTTATTTTTCTTGTAATTTGGATATAATTAATTCTCTGATGGCAGCGATACTATCAAGCTCATATCAATGGCAGCGTGGAATACTCTCGTCGTGCCTACGCTGAGGCCATCAGGTACTTCAAAGATCTGCTGAGCATAGGTTGTACCGATACAGAAGCCCTAGCCCTTTGCCACATAAGCCTTATACGACTGGGTCGCTTGAGTTTCGAAAGTGGTGATTACGAGCTGTCTAAACAGGCCTATGAATTGTGTATACCCTCTGCCAAAAGTGAGGTGAATTTTTTGTCTAATTATGGCATGGGCTTAGCACTGTACTATGTAAGTACTATGAAGGCGAACCTTTCTAAATATTATTTGCAATATCTAAGTTTCAGCTAAACAGGCTTGAGGAGGCCATCGAATATCTGGCTCGCAGCACAGAAGTTAATACATTTCTTCCCGATCCCTGGGGCTACTTAGCCACAATTAATTTGCGATTGGGTCGTAATAAGACTGCTTTGAACTGTTGGAAAATAGCCAAAATGGTAGGTTTTTCAAATATTTGCTCACTATAAATAACCAATAGAAGCTTGTAACTTAAATATTTACAGTATCCAGAAATACCTCTGAACAATCGCATCTATATTGAGCTTGAAAAGATCAAATATTCCACTGTCAGCTTATTGGTGGAAGATGACTGCAAGCTAAAATAAAATATATATGATTCGTGAGAGTTTTGTGTAACGCTTCAATTATAGAATTCAGAATAAACATGTAAGCGGAGATCACTCTACGAGCAGATTCATATATAAGATATAATATTTTAAAAATTATATGAGTTTACGGGAGAGTCTGTCGATGCTGATGCTAAGATAACTCTTACAACTTAACGATTCGCTTTTCTCGTAACACATTTTATAATTTATTCAAAAGTATATACATACAGTGTCTCACAGTTCATTCGGACCAGTGTCTAGCAAAAAATGTAAAGTGCTATAAAGTTTAAACAAAGAAACAAACGCAAAATGTTTAAATGCCAGTTGTTTCATGTTATATCACGTTTGAAAAAGAAACTTTAGTTTTTATTAAAATATTAATTAATTAATTAAAATTAGTCGAAAACTGAAAACATATTCAAAATAACGTGTCAACGTTTATTTGGGACAGTCTTAAAAAAGTAACATATTTGCCGTATAAAAGCTTGAATAAGGATGTTAATACTTAGATGATATCCTCTAGCCTTAACAACTTCCCTTAACCTATTATTCATGGAAGATACCAGCTTCCGGGTAGTTTCTGGACTGTTTGTGCTCCACTCATCCAGCAGAGCATTCTTGAGATCGGATCTGTGATTCCTGATGTTATTTTCCAGCAGAGCCCACAAATTTTTAATAACATTTAAGCCTGGAGACTGGGCTAATGGAATTATCATCTGGGGGCAGGTCCAGATAAGCCAGGACTGTACTAATCCGGACTTACGCTTTGGTTGTTGTCCTGGTCGTTGGCCTGGTAGAACCGGAAAGTACGTCGGATTCCTAGCTTCTCGGCACTTTGGAGTAAATTTTCCTTTAATATATTGAGGTACACATTCTTGTCCATTGTTGTTTCAGTGGACACCAAATTACGGACGCCGGCTGCCGAGATACATGCCCCTACCAGGACACTTCCTCCGCCGTGCTTGACTGCTGCCTTTAGGTTTTTGGGACTCAACTCAGTATTGGACTGTCGCCACCCATAATTCTGTCCGTCCCAGCTAAAAATGTTGAATTTGGACTCATATGAAAATATGACTATGTTGCAGAACTCCAAATCCTTGTCCAAGTGGGTTTTGGCGAACGTCATCCTAATCCCTTTATTTTTCGCGCTTATAAAGGGCTTCTTCCGTGGTACTCGGGCATGAAAGTCTTGGTTGCGCAGAACCTGGCGGACAGTTTCCACACTGCACGTTTTCTTCATTTCATCCTTCACCTGTTGAGATAGTTTTGGAGCCGATAGCTGGGGATTTGCCCTTATTTTCCTGATGATCCTCCGCTCATCCTGTTCGGTGAAAATCTTGTTTGGTGCCATTCTGCCCTTGTCCTCTATCCGATTTTCGTCGACGAAGCGCCGAATGATATAATATACAGTTGAATTGCTCAGATTGACCATTTCAGCTATTTGGCGATGTGAATATCCGATCTTGAAGTGTTCCAGGATGAGATTCCGTTGCTCAATGGTAGTCCGTTTGCCCATAGTCCTTGTTGGCTGGTTGCACCCGGGATGCAGGATATAACTAATCTGACTACGAAGGATTAATCTATTTATACCCAAAATAATCAACCTGACGTAAAAAATCCGGGTTTTATGGCACCCAGGTGTCCATAATGCCACTGGTCCAAATAAGATTTGACCAAATATGAAGGTACTTTTTTACTTAACCCGACCTACCAGGTGGGGAACCCCCAGTTTATTGGGATCATATATGCATTTTGGTTGTTAATTTATGTACCTGGCATCGGTCTTTGGAATTTTTGAAAAATAATGTATAATTAGTTTATGGCAGGCAATTAAAATTTTTGCTAGACACTGGTCCGAATGAACTGTGAGACACTGTATGTACATATGTATATGTTAGGACAAGCGGCAACATGACTTTTATAATATGGCCGGTAGTTCGGTAAATGTTGATGAGTACTCTCAGATGTGTATATATTTGCACTGAAAGGCTTTATTTGGGAAATGTTTTATGTATTTGGATAGCAGCGCGGCGGGATTTCAAACAGTAAACACTTCAACAAGTTGACTCATCTGGGTAAGCAAACTCGTTTTGAAGACCATGTTTGCGTTCTTAGCATGTTCGTGCGTGTGTTTGAGTATGTTTTCTTTTTTAAGGCAGTAAACTTCGGTGAAGTACTCAAATGAATGCTTTACATTTTAAGAAGATGTCCATCTTAAATATTTGATGAAGTCTTTAAAAATGAAGTCAACTAAATGCTTACGACAGCCACTGCTTGAAACTCAACTTGCTGCAATAATCTTCCAGAGCTGCGGTCAATTTCAATTCCAGCGGAAGTGCTCAAAGCGCAAGTTGCATGCAATATTTAAACAACAAACAAAATACAAATAATTAAAAGCAATTTTAAACGACCCTCGGCTGGTAATTAAATCCAGCCGTCTTTTGAATAGGTCAAGGAACAAAACTCAATTTATTCGATTTAATTTTTGCCCGGTTCGTTTCGCGTTTGTGTAAAAATTAAACTTCCAGCAAAGTTTGCCCATAAATATGTGGTCACGTTAAAATACAGTCAGTATGCAGAAAAAAGCGAGAAAAAATAAAGAAAAAAAAAAAAAGAAAATTAATTCACGTAAAATGCACAAAACTTCATCCATGGGGGGTCAGTAACATCGACCGCTGCATCAACGGCTCTATGAAACAAGTCAGAACATTGCTAAAACTGGATGATCTACAAAGTAAGGTACCCTGTTATTAAAATAAAAACAGCTGAAAATACAATTATCTTAAGAAATCGCTCGTTGTTCAAATAAAATATTTTTATGAAAACCAAATTTTTCATTCTGCAAGAGACATTCTAAAAATCGATATAGCAATTGATCTGCAAGCAGATACAAACATGAAGATGAGTCTAACAAACGAAAGGTCAGAAGTCATATCTTATGTACGATAGTTTGAGCAAAAATAATGTTAACGATTGTTATACATACAACATCATTAAACACAATAGAAACTAAGATGGTAACGTTTATATGAGCTGCGAGCAAGACTTTCTGCGGCCTTAATATGCTCTTTTACCCTTTCGGGAATCGAAGTATAAATATTGTAAATTTATATGCCGCATAGTAAAAGGACTGCAACTGAAAGTGTGCCACGGCTGCGGCGCCATCCGGTCAGTAGGACCAAGTACTGTTCCAGTGTGTTATTTTTGGCATCCGTTTATGTGTAACGCTCTCCTGAGTCTGCTCTCGGGAAAATTCGTTTAAAATTATTATTATTTTTATTATGTGGGTCAGCAGCATTGAAAACTTTTGGCTGCCTTAAGTAAGATGCAACGTATTTATTGGCGCTATTTTACATTCACCATAAGCCATAAGTGTCAAAGGCACAAAATCTGCCATTTGCCACACCCACAGCCACACGCAGCACACAAACTTACTTAAAATGCAACGTTCACAACTTTAATATAACTTAATCCTTCTGTGGTGTGTGTGTGTGTGTGTGTGTGTGTGTGTGTGTTGTAACTTACGAATTATGGCGTTAATACCATTGTGTGCTTATGAACAACGCAGCGTAGCTGTGTGGGTGGGTGTGTGTGCTTGTGTGTGAGCTCTTGTTACTTTAGCAAGTTGACTTTAGGGATCATCATTAGAGAAAATAGCGTATGTGCACCACATCGTCCTTTGCGCTCTGAGCCTCTTATGTTAAACACTTGACTACATCAGGAATTACAATGATATACAAAATCACAATTTTAAGTAAATACTTTTAAATTTTCTGATGCTTTTACTTCATCAACTTGCAAATCATTATAGAAATAAATATTTATAATCTGTTGATAGTAATATATTATTCAAAAAAAATTAAGTATAAAAATAAATAAATAAGTTCTAAGATGTTGATGTGAATTGTTGAATATCTTTATTTGTGATTCATACTAGCTAAAGAACATCACAATGAAACTTTTGCAAAATGGACAGTGAAATATTAAACCACTCTGGCAATAATCTTGTCAAAACGACGAGTCTTTACATAAAATACAAACGGTAACGGAGCTTGGCGCAGACAGGAAATAATTAGAAAAATCAGTAGACAAGGAACCGCAGTGAGTTCCACTAGACAGATACACAGCATGCCGTGGAATCAGCGTCTGTGGCAGATAGATACAGATATATGTACGTTAACATCCCGTACTGGTCTTACTCATGCGAAGGGTACATACACGTACACGGCCCGATTGTGGAATACTAAAACCAGAATTCGCAAAATGTCACGTATGACATTCGTTGGCAAGTAAGACTGAAATTTACCACTAAATGACGCTCTAGCTTGCATGCCAGCTAAGGTGTAGCGCGGGGCGGACAAGTTAGATGAAATTATGGTGAAGTTTGCTCCAAGCAGAGCCAAAAGGAATATATGTGTAGACAGAGAACATCAAGTGCAAATTAGTGCATAAGCGAGTTGAGAAAGTTCGGCTAGCAAAATACCCTATGTTCACTTGCAGAAATTTCAAATTTGGTATCTGTCTTTCATAAGGAATCTCTGCTAGCGAAGTTTACTTATGGGTAGACCCATAGGGTTATTCATTCTGCCCGTTACAGACATTGGCTTATGTTCAATATACCTTACTCTAATCCATACAAATGCAAAGCAGAAGGAGTAACATTTTCATGAAATTCCAAAGCAATATAAACAATTGAACTATTGTTCTTACAAATATGTAGTTTTACATCCAAATACTCTCAAATTTACTATTGGTTTGCATACAACAAATTTATAGCTAGTCTATAGTATAGCTAGACAAAAGCATAAGGTCTGCTTGGGTCTGTGGGTGTGATCATGGTGTATCCAGGCCAGGAATTGGCAGTGTAGTTTAATGACCTATAATTGAAGCGTTGCGGAGTTTGATTTGCAATTGCCGCTTGTCCATTGTAAATGTCCATGTTATTGGCCATGTTACCGAAAGGCCAGTAGCTGCTGTGCAACTGCCGCAGCTGCTGCAATTGTTGAGTCTGCAATTCTTGCTGTTGCACTAGCTGTTGCAGTAACTGTTGCAGTTGCTGTTGAAGTTGATGTTGCTGTTGCAATTGCTGTTCCATTATCGACGACTGTGGTTTCTCCTGAGACCGAAACAGCTGTTCCGTAGAGCGTTGCCTTGGCTGCTGTCGCTTGGTAGTTGACTTTCCACTGAACTTTTGGGGTGTGGCTGACATGAATTTGTATCGTTGCTGGTCAGCTGCAGGTGACTGCATGGGTACCCCATCAACTAGAACCGGATACGTCTTGCCCTTAAAGACGAGGCAGTGGTTATTGATGCAGTTGATATCTATGCCGTCAGCTGCGGCTTGACTAAAGGACTGCTTTGGACTACAACTATGGTTTTTAGACATGACAGTTTAGTTTAACGCTGAAAGTAATGTTTTTTTCCAATTGATTTCGCATCCAAATGTTCAACAACTGGGATATATTTTTTAAACGTAAAAGCAAAGTAACAAAATAATATGCCAAAGTCAATTAAAGTGCCCTTTGCATGTTTCAAGTTGACAAATACTTGGCGTAAATAAAGCGAATCAAAGGCAAGGAAATGATTATACTCACCACCCTCATACAATTCCATTATACTTAAATTTTCACCCAGAGTGCAAGTACTCATTAATTTGTAGTATGTAGCATGTAAAATTGTCAAGAGCTTCTGGCAGCCAGACACAGACAGGTCCTTTGTTTAGCAAAATCCTTATCAGCACGTACACTCGAAGGCTCTGAAGCATTGATTGCAATATGTGTAGCAAACAGCTCAGCGCTTAGGCCTTTTAATTAAAATATTGCTAAGCTCAAGATGGCAGTAGGAGCCAGACGTTCAGTTGGTAGGATCAAATTTATAATGAAGTTCACATGCGGAGGGGTGACTGAATAAGGGATGGCCAGAGTATTGTATTACATGAACTTAAGCTTTCTAAAATAAATAAAAGAAAGAAATATGAATTACTTCGTGTGTGAATTTTGAAGTATAAAATTATTATCGTAAATACTTGATCTTTTTATAATACACCATGTAAAAGTCTTGTGTTTTCTTGTGCTAACGTAAAACAAGATTTTAGTTGACATTGATTTTAATTTGTTAGTATTCAAATTAAATTAACGTAATAAAATAATAAAATAAAATAAAAACAAAATGCTATATTGTCTTACTCTATAATGATTATTAGTATGCACTATAATTGAAGTGTTACAAATAATTGTTTTGCAAAACAACAGATAATGTGCAACGAAAGATATTTCGAGATTTTCAACATATTTACTAACGGCTTCATATACATGTATGTATGTCAAAAAAATGTATTTAAAAAAAAGGGTCAACTTAACATTTATAAGATTTTAGTTTCCTATTCATAATGTAGCAGCGGCTCATCCTTTTTTCTTTTGAATTAAATCATTTGAATATTTCTTCCTTTAGTTAATTGTAAATTTTGGAACGCGCAGGTTAGCATTTTGTTGTCAAATTCCAGAGGAGTCAAATAAATCTTCAAAATAAAATTTACTGTAATACAAAAATATTTTCGGCATAACAATTACTTAAAAAATCTGTTGCTATTTGGTAAACCTATCCCCCCGCAGATTGTAAATACATAAAAAATAAATAATCGAAATAGAAGGCATTCGTTAACCGCCACAGTCATTTGCATCTTTTAACAAGAAAACATGTTTATGGATGATGAAGATCAACTCTTTGATCCGTTTAGCGTTGGTCCGGCCGTAAATAGCAAGCGCTATGAGTATGAGATACCAAGCAGTCCGACATATCCGCCACCTGTATTCGCTACTTGGCCGCCACCAAAGGAGCTTGCCAATAGATCGATTTCGCAAGGAGCGTTGACCAAGAAGGAGGCATCTGAAATCAAGCTTGCCAGGTCTCAAAGAGGCGAAGTTGCCCTCTCGAAAGCCATAAATGAAGAGATGGCCGCTGCAAAACAACTGGTAGCAGATGAGCAGCGTATTTTTGCGGGTCGCGAGTCCAAACCCCATTTGTCAGAGGCTCGGTATAGGGACAACAAGTCACACGAGTCAGTGACTACATTAATGCCCGTCAGGGCTCACCGATCGAAATCAAGTTTAATGTCCCAAATGGATAGCGTTTCAACTGCTGCTTCCAGGAAGAGTGTTCATTCTGCTGTTGGCCCTAAAATGGCTTCCAAGATCAGCGTGCATTCACTTGCCAGTGCGCAGCGCATGGAATCCAATATCACGCTGAAGCAGAGCAAAGGAACCACAGGCACAACAACAAAAAGTGGGCACACAGAAGCAGACCATATCTCAAGAGCAGGCGCAGGAGCCCACCAGGCGAACAGATCCTCTCGGGCCTCATTGAAATCTCAGACGCTGGCGCAACAGGAGGACAATGTATCCCGTGTTACGCAAAAGTCTCGAGCGAGTGTTCATCAGGCCGATAAGGTATCGATTAAGTCGAAGGCAAGTGAGCTGCAGGCAAATAAAACTTCTCGCATATCTATGAAGTCCATAGCCAGTGCCAATCAAGCAGACAAAATTTCTCGTGTTTCGATTAAGTCACAAACAGGAGATAATATGTCTCGCACAAATGTTAAGAAGAACAATACCGTAGAATCGTTGAAAAAAGCATCGCTGAAGGAGTTAGCCGAATCAGTTAAAAAGGAACTAGAACTTTCGATGCAGACAACAAAATCGCTGGCCGAGAAGGCGGCAATCCTAAGCGATCGCCTGAAGGCTGGCAATGAGTACAAACACAACCGATTCAATTCCCTGGATCGTGGCGTGTATACAACTACTGAACCTCTGAAGAGATGCCGAGAAGATCGTATGGCTTTTTGGTTTAAGGACGCCGTTATTTCATAAACATCACGGATGCTCAACGGACTGACTACATTTTTCATTTGAAACATTTCACTTTTAACTAAGAAAACAAACAAATGCAATTTACCATGACCAAATAAATTTACCCTACTCCTTCGAATATACAAAAAAATGTTCAACATGATTTGCGGTTGAACATTTTGCTGACATTTTGTATCATTAATTTAAATGTGCTACATTTTGCGGTCGGTTGCGGATTGGCCAGCGCATTGGGCACAGCGTGTTGGCTCATAAAATATGCAAAAACATTTGTTTAATTTCTACCGAAACTCACTAAAAATCAGCAAAAAGACAAGTGGTAGGGTCAGCAAATGTCTGATATGCCAACGGAACTTGTCGAATGTAAAGACACATCTCAAATCTCTATTGTGGCGTATTTGCCAGAAATCATCAGATAATAATCAGTTAAATTTGCTATCAATGTTAGTTTGGAAGAATCAAATATTTTTCTACAAGTTATGCTCAGCAAAGTTCTTTTCTTGATATAGTGTAGTTTTTAAGTGTACACACTCCACTACTAAACTACACTACTTTTAAAATTAATTATTAGCTTTAAATGTTTCACATATAAATACATGTTTTCAGCTTTGAAAAAAATGCGTAGATTTTATAAAACTTCCATAACTCTTTGGAAGTGAGGGTATATGAAAAATAATTACACAGCTTTTGACGGGGAAAACTTTAGCTAACCGGGGCAACATTGTTGACCATGTTGTTTGGAACGTTGTGGTTAATTTTATTTATGGCAGCGCAACATGCTAATTGCAGCAACAACAAATTGGCGGCTGGTTGCCTAATCAGGGTCAGGTTGGCGGACTCGCGTCAGTGGATAGTATGCGAGTTATTAGAATGCTACATTGCGCTGGGGAGTGGCAATTATAACAAATTGCATGTCAATTTGAAAGCCATTGCGCCAACTCCCTTCACTCCGCAGTCGCTCGTAAGTATGCCGCATTAAATGAGTGGAGCCCTCAAAGTATTTGCACACATCCATGTTTGTAGTATATATACATCTCATATATTTATATGCAAATGCAAACATTTTTGTGCTTACTAGTAGTACAATAAAGGAAACAACTGCAATAATGGCAACGGGCGCATAAAGTACCAGAAATAAAAGCAACTGTGCAAAAGTGTAAAAACCACCAACAATACGACCAACAACAAAAAAGTCATCGAAATGAAACAATCGCAGCGCGCGGCATGCAACAGAACAGAGAAAAATATATTTAATACGAAAAGTTTTGCAATAACGGAAATGAAATGGAAATGGACGCGCGCCAATAGACATAAATGTGTGCGAGGTGCCGCAGCCGACAGGATACAAATAGGACACGGTAGTAGCCAAGCACCATCAACAATAACAACACCAAAAATATCTCAATGCATTCCGTGCAAAACAAAAGGCCCTCAGAATACAAACAAAACAAAAACAAGCAAACTCAAAAGTAAAAACTAACAACAATATCCGGCAAAAGCGATTGCACAAAATCAAAGTGGCAACATCCCAACTACTGCGTAGGTTCCGTTTGGGCACCAAAAATATTAAAAATTCAAAATATGCAATGCTGCTTTAATACGAATATATTAGTTTAGTTTTTATTTTAAATAACTTGAGTTTTATGAAACCTCTCATTCAATTAAAAAAAAAAACAAAAGTTAACAAAAAGCCAACACAACAAATAACAATATTTAAATGAACTTTCCATAATATTGTCAACTCGGAGATGATGTGCTGTCAATTTATTAACTAAAAGAATAAGAAAAAGTTGATTTACATATTGAGTGAAGTTTAGTAAATATGATAATCCCTTGCTTTGACTACAATTGACTGGAACCACAACTATAAATTGATTAAACCATTTAAAATATCATAAAGTTCGGGTGCCCATTCAATTGTGGGATAATCAGACGTACACTAATTAATAGCTGCAGCACGACAAGTGTGCAAATATGTGTGGGTGTGTGTGTGTGTGTGTGTGTGTGTGTGTGTTTATTTAGGAGTGTGCTCAAAGCCAATATATATATTGCGCACTTACCGATCATGCACAATTAAAGCTGCCGCAATGCAGATTTACAAACACACACACACACACACACACAAACTCACACACACACACACACACACACACACCTTTATTCGAGTACATGCAAAATGCTGGACCTCAAAGAACACTTGAAATTTACTTACTTCATGTCAGTGCGGGTCGTACACGTTGCGTATTCGTAATAAAATTGAATTAAGGCTGGGCCGAGCAGCCATTTTGTGGCACATTTTCGCCTTTGGCTTGTGTGCCGGTAAATAATGCGGAGAGTTTACTCAGAGAGTTCGAGTGAGTGTGCGTGTGTATGTGTGTGTGAGTGTCTTTATTGCCAATAAATGAAATCATAAATTTAAGACCAGCTCTCGACACACACAGACACACACACACACTGAGAAGTGGCCTGCAGCGTTGTCAAGTTGTGTGTTGTTGTACTTTAGCAATTATTATTAGTTAAGTTTTGAGTTTGAGGCCAATTTATTATTGGCTTGATATGATTTGCATGCGAACGTGCAGAAGGACATTCAAAGCACAAATATTGACAAGCGTTTGTATAGCGGCAAGTGGCGTAATATTGTGATAATTTATGACTAACAAGTTTAAGTCGGCTCTGTGTGTGTGTGTAACTGAACTAAGCCAAGCTTATTTGCTTTCCTCCCAAGGCTTTAACAACTGGTTTGTCATTTAGCCCACTTCTTAAGACTACAAGCCAAATGGCCGGCCATAAATTGGTCATCTCTGCTAATCAAAACTAAATGTGACTTTCACTTGAACCCTTAAGTAGCAGCAAATGAATTAGTTCAGAAATAATCTATAAGTGTGGTGAAATTCTCCTTGAAGCATGAGCAAGAAATGTTTGAAATTTTGTGATAAATACACATAATCAGAAAAGAAAGCCTAACGCATTGCAAAGAATTATTATATTTGTTTTCGATATTGAATGCGTAAATAATTTTACACGCTTGATTATAAAACATAACAAATAAAAAAGTTGAAAACATTAGAAAATTATGCCATTTGCATTTACTGCTCATCTAATTTTATGATAAGCATAATTTGCATATTTAAAGTTATTAAATTAAATACAGAACTCACATGTTGCCGAGCAACTTTTCAATTTACTTGCTCTAAATTCAGTTGATTAACAAGCGCCAATTCACATGGTGCAACTCTAGCGGGAGCCAATTTTAGCGAATGCAACAACAACAAACCATTATGCGTAATTACATTTTTTTTTATGTAAAACATATAAATATAAATACAAAATTAATTAACAAATTGCATAATGATAAGCGAGGATGGTTTTTAAATGCATAGTAAAAGCTGCGCTGTAATGGAAAAATTGAAGTGAAAATCGACACAACACAGCGAGCAATGATTCATAGTCCCATTGTGCTAGACAACGAGCTCGGCTCTGATTTCATGATTTCATAATGAAAGTCAACTTAGTCATTTGTCGTCATAACTTTGGTCATTAGATGGTCGCCGAGCAGGTCTGTTGCCGCCCCTTAGAAGATGGTACCAACTCCCCTGCTGCTCTTACTCCGGCTCCTGCTCCTGCTGCTTCTGCTTCTGCTGGGACGTGCTGGGCGAACAAAGGCGACGCATTTGAGACACCAGACCAAAATCGAGAGCTGTTGAGCCGGCTGTGCATACATTTTTCATAAAATTAGAAATATGAATAAACGCAAAAGCTAGCCTGTTTCTAAGAGATACATACAGACATATAAATGTCTAAATATATGTATACACATGTGAATATATATATATGTACAGAGATATAAATATCTAAATATGTGTATAAATATGTGAATATATATATATATATATATGTCTGTTTGTACTTAGCAGCATGCTGGCAAGTCACGTTTCTTAATATACGTGTAAGTGTGTCTGTGTTACTGTTTTGGCCTGTGTCTCATATTGTGTGCTAAGCTTCACACATTTTTAATTTATATGTATGCTCATATGTATATGTTAAGCTTTTCTTGAATTTTTAGGCGCACTCTCAAACAGCAAGTCAAGAGACTCTTTGAACCCTTCAGATCAATTACAAATCCAAGAACAATTCAAGGACAATGAAGAACGATGCGGTCTAGCGTTATATATTTATAGAAGCTGCGAAGAAAAACAACTTGGAAAATAAGATTGAAGATGGGAAAAGTTCGCATTGGTTCATAAGGAGTGGAGTTGATCAAGCATATATCAATTCATATTCATCATTCAGTGTATTAAACCCCTAAATACACCCCATATATACTTAAAAAAAAATGTCGCCTTCATGATCCGCAATATTCCACCATTTCAAATAGCTTTGGTCATTATATCATTTGCATTCTTTTGTTACGCGGCCAAAACAGAACGTGATGAGACCCCGGAGAATTTCCTTCTACATCAACGACGGATAGCAACAGCAGCAACTGCTGTAGAGGGGAAAACTCGAAGAACAGATGATCTGAATTGACACCACATCAATCATTTAGACACTTAAATCCCATCAAAAGTGTTGAGCCAAAGAGACGCATGCGTTTCAAATCTTTAGCTGCACAAATAGAAGTGGACGCAGCAGTAGCACCTCGTTTACGTCAAAATTTTGGGAGCACAAATTCCGAGGAGAGCGCTGAATGACATCGACACATGAGTGTCACAAGTGCCACATTTCGAAAAGCTGGCAACAACTGAAAATGCCTATTAAGACGACTAAATTCTGATTCTAACTAGCAATGCAGACTACTTTTGCATACTAACAGCATTAAGCAATTCTAGCATGTGTATTAAAACTCATTAAAAAATTTAACCATTAGAAAAAAAAAATTGACAATTTACGCGAAATACAAGGTTTTTTACCACATGAGTCTAATCTGAATCCTTTGAAATTTATTTGTTGAGAATACCTTAGTTCCAAGGCTTACAATTTCATTGGCCATTTTAATTGTTTGCGAGCACATAAGCCATCCATAAGTCGACCGGCAAAAAAATATATATTAAGTAAACAGCAAGTGGCAATACTAGAAATGAAAGAGTTGGCAAAATACAGTCCACAGTGTCTTTGTGTATGTGTTTGCGTGTGTGTGCGAATGTGTTTGTGCTGCCAGCCTAGACAATTTTAATGGCCATTGTGGTAAATGAAATGCGCTTAAGAATAAATGCGGCACATAAGCTGGAGACTATGTTAAACCCACAAAGCAAACATAAACAGAAACGTGAAGAGGAACAAGCGAAAGGAATAAATAGGCAACACCATAACCAGTAAGAAGAGTCAATCGCTTGACACCCTGTTAAGGATATACAATATATAATATTAATAACTTGTTATATACATAATAATAAGATATCTTGTATTTATTTTTGTTTTTTTGGATTTTTCAAAAAAAGGCAAAACTTGTAGATGCACTGAATATTTACTTAACTTTCAATGCGAGACATGCTCACGGAAGGCTGTTGAATCATAGAGTATACAACGCGTTTCTAACAGCTGCAGTTATAAATCTGACTGGGCGCTGGCGTTGTCACCCACAATGGCCATAAGTAAACATTTTAAAGTTCAAAGGAAGGTCCTTAACCTGCTGCCAGAGGCAACTGCACTTACTCTTATGTGCAACACCCTCCGCTCCCTTCCTCGCACTGCTGTTATTGCCAAATGAAGTAAGTGTTAACGCAAATGCAAACAAATGCGAGAGGCAAAATATGTTGTATGTGGCATCCGTCATGTTGTATGTAGCAACTCCCTGCCACACAAATGGGGTCAGTGCTCCAGGCTTTTGTTTACTCTACGCTCGCTTTTCATATTGCTGTTAAAGTGTACTTGGGTTTAAGATAAATTTGAAATTGAACTGAAACGAATAAATCATAAATATATTTTATTTATGATTATAAATATATACTAATAAATTGATATTTATAGAGATGAAGTGCATGCCACAACTAATATTATAAATATTTCCTTGATAATGGCATATCATGTGTGGTATCCATGAAAGCTTGAACTTTAAGCCGAGATTCGCAAAAGCTGCTTGAAAATTGCTTTAGTCACGCCAATTTGAGTTGCCCAAACTACATATAGCCAAATTGTATGGGAGGCAATATGGCATGTGCTCCATAATTCAATAAAATACCAAAGGCAGCGAAAATAAATTAAAATTATGCAAGAATGCGCCTGAGCCACAAAAAATGTATAAAGAGAGCCAACAATGAAGGGGTGCGGAGTGAAGTCGAGCGAAGTGGAGTGGAGAACTGGGCAAATGAAACCACCAGCTTTACCCATTGCCACGTATTTACTTTTATCTCAGCGCTAGCAGCCAAAGCCAAACACGCACAAACAAATGGGTTTTGTCGGTCTTCGGGGTACAGCTGCTGCTGCTGCTGTGGATGGGATAACAAAGGGGTGACGGAAGTCGGTTCAAGACAGAACGGCAGGCAGACAATAAATGTGGTGCATGGTGTGCTGTCGCTGACAATGCCCGACGATGGTGCTCTCAAATTGTCGGTCGTTTAAATACATTTAAATATAAATGCAGGCAGCGCAGCGCAGCGATCATACATATAAGAAGCGTCAGGCGTCGGACACAAAGGACATTGAGCAATTGCAGCGGCTGCTGTGGCTGCCCAACTAAGGCCGGAGGAGTAAGTGAATATTTCATTCATTTATTTTTATTCATTTGGCATTGCCGCTATTCTATCAGCGTGCTATTTCATGAGAATTTATTTGTGTGATTGTGTCAGCTTGTGTGTGTGTGTGTGTGTGTGGTGTAATTGTGTGTGTGAGTGTGTAAAGGCTTGGCACAGACATTTCAAATGGGCGCGTAGTGGCTATAAGGGAATATATCCAAAACTTGTGGTGCACATTTTAAAATACTGAAAAATCTTCAACCGGATTTAACTTTATTCGCTGTTGTTGTTGCTTCTGTTGTTGCTTCTGTTGTTGCTTCTGTTGTTGCCGACTTCGCCTCGCATCGTGTCGTGTTTTCAAACAAAGAACGCATTTAATTACATATTTCTTGGCAAAATAAATACGCCTCGTTCTTGGTCGTTTTGCGGGCAGGTCAGATTGCTTTTGTTGTTGCTGCTTGTCGTTGTCTTGATTACATTTTCATTTTAATGCACGATTGAAGATGCATTCGGCGAAATTAATTGAAAACGCTACCGGCTTCAGTGCTAATATTTGGCTTTAAGCATATTCGTGCCACGAATCCCATTCCGCATCCCTCAATCAAGTCCATGTCGACGCTTTAACGCTTACTGAATGCGCATCAGATGCTGCATGCGAAATGAGCTGCTGACGTATAATTTATTGATTGCTGAATTACACACAGGCTGCTGGACTCTTATCTTACTTTTAAATCGAACTAACTTTAATGTCACATTCTTTTAGTGAACATAAAAGACATTAGCATTAAAACTGTAACCGCTGTGATGGCTCTTAATGGACTCATTTTGCTACATCCGTACTACATTTGGCAAGTCGTTTGTCTAGACATTTGACATTTAATGAACTTTGCTCTATACGAAAGAATTAAACGCTTGACTGCCCGTGAATACTATCTGCAGCAAATTAACGCAGTGAAATTTTAGTAATTTATTCCCAATGAGCATTACAGTGTACCGAATGGATTTACTGCTCAATTAGAGAACTTGTTGCTCATTTAAATGCTATTCAGCAACTATCAAACGGATATTGCATCCTTTTCTAATTGCTTGCAAAAGGGCCTTGACTCTTAATAAGTTCTTCATATGCGAGAACCAAATGAGAAACTAGTAGATGAAAAACTTGAATGCTATTTGCATTCACTGACCCATTAAGCGTATTGTAAATAATCGAATACTTCCTCTACTTTGAGTATTCGCTTTAAAATTACACTAATGCAAGCATCCACAGCAACTCCAACCGTTCATGAAGGTACATAATATACAAATGAGTGTGCCTGCATATATGTGTTTGGGTGTGTGTGTGTATCCTTGCATATATGTCCAACTGTCTGATTCGATTTCATCAGCTCATCGTTGTCAATTATTTGTGACATGCCTGTTCGACTTTATAAACGGGCACTTTAGAGAGCTCGCTCGCAAGTTGCGTCTCCCGGGAGGGGGTGGGATTAAAACAGAGGCTTTAGTCCCATCTTCACACTTCAACGTTGATAAAGTGACATTTATTGGCTGTCAGTCGGTAAGTCAGTGAGTCGGTCACTTAGTCAGTTAGTCCGTCAGTCGCAGACTTGCAAAGTACTTTGTCAGGCATGCCTTCTGGACAATGTCAGGATGTGCTATGCATATGAAAATTTCCTTGACGATTGTCAATGTTGAAGCTGGCATGTGGCATGGCACATGTTAACGCTTCAGTCTAGCTGTCCCTCTCTGGTTTTCGGAACGCATCATAATTGTATATTCACATCATTGTCGTTTGTTGTACATAATTGCAGTTGCTTAATAATTCATGCAGCCGGCTCAACTGAGCAGCAGGTGATAACAGATGGATAATTTTTCAATTTGCATTTAGTATGGTTACGGGCTGACAGGTATTTATATTGATTTGATTTGACAACTTAATAAGCCATTCGAAATCACAACATGACAATTATTATTCAATTTACACTTACCACTATGAACTATATATGAATGCTTTAATCAACCTTTTAGTGAAACTTTTGTTATCCTTATTACACAGTATTTTTAAAAGGTAACTTTAAGGAAATGTTTATATTAGAAACTTGGAAAATAATTTCTTCTGACTAATTACGACATAAATGTCACATGAAATAATAATGATAAATAAGTTCCAGCTGAGTATGGACCATACTTAAAACTAAAAAATTCATACCTGCTGATTCACGACTTAAGATGAACTAATAGAAAGCTTGTCAGTTCCATTAAGGTGTCCCCATATATTCATCTTATTGTCTCAAGGAGCTATGTTGGTTGGTGGCTTAAGTTTCAACCACAACTTAATGTGAATGGTAAGCCATTAGGTGATTTGTGCACATGGGGCAATATAGAAACCACGCCACACATTAACCCGATCAATCATATCGGCAACCGGCAAAAGCGCAGAATGAGCTCGAGTAAATATTGTATGCACGTGGCAATCAGAAGAGACAGCGCCAACATATCATAATTAGGATAATACTAAGACAAAGCAGCGAACACAGCTGAGCCGGCGTTGACAAGTCGACCGTTCCACACACATCCCCCTCTTCTGGTAAACACGTCATTCACTTGAAGTCAGCATTCGCGTTGGCAACGCGGTTTATTATTAATGCATTTTGATCGTTACTAAGAACTTGTTTTTTTCTTTTGTTTTGTTCGCCTGTCAGACAATGGCCAAGTACTCAGGTTGAAAATTGCGTTTATTTCCCCTTGTCTCCAGTTATCTTTGACCACGAGCTGCATTTAATTAACTTGGTCTTTTAAATTATAAATTAATTCTTTATGGCTTTACAATAGGCTTCAACCGCTTTTACATTTAATAGCTTCGAACTTTCAGACGTGCGAAACTCTTTGTGAGTATTAAAAAGATATGACAATGGCCCTAGTTAAAAAGCGTAAGTTAATTAACTGAGTGAACCAAAGTAAACAAAATTCACTTTTTTAATTGTTTTAATGGCGCAATTGCTCAAAGAGCAAAAGTTTTTTAAAATGAACAACATGAGATAAACATAGGCGTCACTTATTAGATGATGTAACCAGATTAGTTGCCTTAATTAAGTGCTGGATGGCCCATCACAACTAAGATATGAGTAACAACGATGGTTGAAGAACAAATCTCGACAGTTGCTAAAGCTAAGCAGGTGTTGCAGAAAAAATCAACAGCGAATGAAAACTATTTGCACAGTTGCAACTGACAGTTGCACAAGAAGTTGGAGTAGAGTGGCAGTTGGGCTCGAATTGAACGGCAACGACTGTAATGCAAGCAAACAAGCAATAAGGTACGTGGAAATTGTTGCCTTAACTTAGTTTATTATAATGCCACTTGAATGAGTTTGCAACGAAAGCTGTGTGGATGGATGCAGTTGACTATATCAGATATCCATTTATTTATGCCCGCACACGTTTGTTCGCTACGAGGAAAGCAACAAAATAATACGAGTAACACAAGATGTGTTTATGTGTGTATAGCACAGCAACGACAATGCCAACTCGAGCTTACTGTGTTTGATTCAGAACCTGAAAATGGGAACTGGCTTACATAGACAGCTGGCAGTGCGAACTGATGCTGCTGCTCATACTAATGCAAATGGGGATGAGGATCGGGTTGGGGATGGTATTTGCAAATGGCATCAGACACGTGAGCTCTTTTAGTATCATACGCCACTATTTACCTTTGTGTGCAATTTGCAATTTACTCAATTTAAATTTCGACTTTATTGTGCTAACGGCAGCTCGCAACAATGCCAATCGCAAAATCAAGCTCAACTCTATTGACAATTTTGGCACACAATAAGCTCATTTTATAATGCATACCATTGTCAAACAGTATGCATATTCAAGTTGTTACTATTATTATGTATGCATATAACAAAGAAAAAACAAAAACATTTTAATGTAAATAATGGAATATGCATACTATTGGTATACTTAATATATTTTATAGAATTTGGCATACAATATCTTAATAATAGTCACAACTTGAATATTCATACTGTGTGACAATGGTAATTAAAATAACAAAACTATACCTGTGAGTCTGTCCAGCACATACTTCATACTATATTTTTAAGTTTTTAAAGTAGTTTTCGTATTTTTGTTTGCATTTAATAATTATTTATGGTATTTATCGAACAATAAGCTTGATGTGTTAATCCAGCAAAGCGTTGAAGCGTAAGCTCGGCTGCTCCTTGATTAAATTAATCATTTATGTATAGTAGGCTGAAACATTGTTTAATTGTGAGTAAAACACGCAAAAAAATAATAATTGCATGCAGCAGTACAATAAGTAATATATGTGGCGAGAGAGAGAGGGAGAGAGAGAGAGAGAGGGAGAAAAAATAAAATGAAACGCTTTGCTGGCTAAATCCAATATTAATTCACAGAAAATGCATTAAGCGATTAATTTATATAATGATGCTAAATGCCACGCCTGCTTTTAATCGCATCGATGCAGCGTGAAAATGCGCTTAATGAGTTTAAAAAAAAAACAAAATTCTCTCTCCCAAAACCCAATTGAAAGCTGGCAGGCAACCAAAATACGTAAACTGCATAAAATAAGCAAATTGAGCGGGGAAGAGAATGAGAATGAGTGCAGAGTTCGTTCAAGTTTTGTGCCATATTAAAGCCTCATAGTAGAAACGAGTTTATAAATATATATTATGAAGTGCAGGGGTGTATAATGTGGTTTTTTGCCCGGACACTTATCGAAGACATTGGCCAACAGCAGCTGACTGCTTTTTGCTTACTTTGTTAATTAAAAATTTCGCTTCTGCTTATTATGTGCAGCAAACAATGAAACGTGAGAAATGTAATGAAGTGTAAAATGAAACGACAGAAGAAAAAAATGGGCATCCCTACGTATACGTAAAATACACTTTTTTCATAATTGGCAAAGAAAATGAAGAAATATCATATCCAAATATATTTTTTATACGAGTAATTCCCGTGGGCGCTGTCCATGTTTGAATGTTAATTATGTATTTGAATTTTCATTGCAGCAAGCATACTAGTTTAACTCTAGGCAAGCATGTTATTTCAGTATAAACATATATTTTCAATGAAATATTGTACAAGCAGTTAGAAAAGCAAGCCCACCTCATTAATTAAATATTAAATAACTTGTGAAAATATTCTCGCCTTTAACTCAATGCTTTACTGACATTGTCTTAAATTTCGAAGGATATTTAATTCGACTTACTGGAAAAATTAGAAATTAACAAACTTTAAAAGCTGATAAAGCATATACATAATGAAATGTTGTAAAGTAAACATGAATGAAAAATAAAATAGTAAGAAGACTGTTACTTGGCAACAGTATTTTGCAATCAATAATATATTAAAACAAATTTGCATTTTAAAGTTCATTGCATTTGTAAACGGAAGTCATTAATTCGTACGTGCTTTCAACAGCTACTCAATGCGACTTTCTTACAGTGAGAAAAACTAGCTTTCCTCACTGACAGGCGCAAAACTTATGCAGTTCATTTCATTAAAAGTTTTCTACATTTGAAACACTCCCAATACAAAGCAAGTTTAGCAGCTTGCCAAGCGCGCAGCACATTTCCTGTAATTTTCTTTTTCTTTTTTTGGGAGAGTATGAAATAAAAGAGTGCTTTTTAAGACTGAAATAATAGTTTTGTGCAACAACTGGTATGGCAAACTAACTGTTAAATAAACAGTAAAGTCAATTGCAAAGCAGAAAAAAGGACGTATGGACGTTTGCAACTGTAGGGGACGTCGAGTACTTCCAGTATGAAAATACTCCAAGGATACGAAAATATTACGCTAAGCAACATTGCAGTTGCTCCTTGGTATGTAAGCAACATTTAAGTCCATAAAGACTTAAATGCGGATGCTTAAGTCGTCCATGAAAATCTGCAAGCTCTCCTCATAGATTTTATATAATTGTATTAGATTAGTTAAGTAAGATATAAAATTGTAGTATATTGTTTAATTCACTCGAGTTGAATACAACCTGTCATGTTCTTTGTATACATAAAACTCGATAATTGAAGTAAAGATTCAGAAAACACAAGCTGGGAATGTCGTCATATATTTTATTTATTCAATGCCGAGCGACGATTGTGTATTTAATTTCTTAAATATCACCATTTACTATTATTTGATTCAATTTAATAATAATAATTACTATAATTATTTTTATTAATTGCTATTATCATTTCGTTTTATCCATTTATTTAAAAGCCCAAAACCAAAAGGTTACAGCTACTCCATCCCCAAATATAATTAACTTTCTCAAAAGCAAATTGAATCTTAGCGGGTAAAAGCTAAAGACAAAAGCTATTAATGAGTGAAGTTTTTGCGCCAGTTGCAAGCAAACTTAGCCACTCAGCTGAAACAGTTGGCGAGTGCAATTGCTGTAGAAAGGATCCATTGCTGCTTGCCTCTTGGGGGTGCAAGTGGTAAGTGCAAGTAATTTACGTTGCATCTTCTGTTGCTACGGCTGTTGCTGACTTTTGCTTAGTTAATGTTGGCGGTCTGCTTATGAAGTGGCAAACTTTGAGGCTGCTGCTGCGGCTAATCTTTTGTTTAAGCTTGCGGTTAGTGGCGAATGATACGGATAAAATTATTGATTTAATTTTAGCGCAAAGCACTGATGAAGCCGTCGTTGGCGCTAACACTGACAGCAGACGATGCGTCGCCGCTGCCTTGTCTGCCTTGTTTTTGTGTTTTGGTGTCGCCGCTGCTGTTGCTTTTGCTGGCAGCAAAGCGGAAATAAAAGTGCAAAGCAACAACAACAATCACAACAATGACAATGACAAGAACAACTACAGTGGCAAAGGCAAAGCCAACAGAAACCACAACAGCGGCAATCCCTGCAAATAGCTAGCTGTTTTTATATCTGGCAGACGTGTTTTGATGTTTTGCTGCTACTCACAAGCAAATGTTGGACATTTTTATAGTTTCGGTCACTGGTAAATGTCAACGATGTTTTGTAATAATGTTGTTGTTGTTGTTATTTGTTGTTGTCTGTGCTGTTTATGTTGGTAACCTCAAGTGAACAAAGGAAACGCTGTCAGGCAATAGTCTGACATTTTATTTATTATTTCCTACTGCAGCGAGGTGCTAAAAATGCCAGCTCCAAACTGAAATCTAAACTAATTTGCGGTTCATCGGGCCACCAATAATATTACTCAGTTTGAAAAATGAAGTGCTTAAGTCACCTGCTGTCGCAAAAGGAAAGTATTATACTACACAAAAAAAAAAAGGAATAAATTTTAAGCTGCTCTTTCAGTGAACTGTCTTCTCTGCTTCTACCTTACAGCGAGCATTCAATTTCAAATTTGTTTAATGCTTATTAATGTGGACATTTAAATGTAGGCAAAAATGCGTGTTGACTACTTGCACTGCACGGAATAAGTATTTCTGAAATGCTTCTGTTATAATTCGTGTTCGCTTACTTGTCTGAGAATTGCGTGACAGTGAAATTGTTATAAATTCTGCTTTTTATACGCGAGTTAAGCCAAAATTTGAAAGCCTGTAATATACAAAATTATCATACTATTGTATAGTAAAATATTTTTGGCATGAAATTTAAGCCTTTAACACGTTGTTTCAGTTGTCTCAACGAAAAAAAAATTTGATTTAATGTGTTTATTTGTGCAGCTCACATGTTTAACTTTGGTTATTAACATCGATTGTGATTTAATCAATAGGCAAATTTCACAAATACTCTCGTGATGTGAACTGCATATGTAATGTGGATGGGCTAGATAAAGTTGCAACGTTGTAAAAAGCATTAAGATTTTAAATCGAAATTGTAGAAATGAAAGTTTTAAGCCAGCAGTCAGCATTCAGCGCTCAGGCAGACAAACAATGGCATGCAACTTGAGGCTCAAGTGCAGCAAAACTCTTATCAAGAAATAAAGTGAAGGAAAAGTTTTAAGCATCTTTGCACGCATACAATTTCTCATGAGCACTAAAAACAATTGCACAATAAAATATATATACACAGTCGTTATTATAGTATATAGTAGTGGAGGCGAAAGCCGAAAGCGATTCAACAACGAATGCATAAAGAAGCTTAAGCTAAAGGATTTTAAAAGCTGCGCCTGGCAAAGGTTTTTGTCGTCGGCGCTGCCATTTTACTAAAAGCGGAAGACAGTTTCAAAAAACAAACAACAAAAAATCCCAAAAAATGTTTTTTAAAAAAAAAATGTATATACAGCATGCAACATGGCGGGTGCTTTGGCATAATGGCTGCCTTAAGACTGTGTTTTACGCGCAGTTTCTGCAGCTGTTGTCCGGGTCATTGATGTTTTTATTGCACGCCAAACTGTTGCCCCAAAAAACTGGAATGAAATTAAAAGCGTGCCGCCAAAACTTTGGCCATTAAAAAAGGTAGGTTCTCGCTCAACGGAAACAATGAAATCGGCATTCATTTTATTAACTCTTTGAGCCGTCACTCAAGCGAATTGTCAATTAAAAGCGGTACTTGCAACAGCAACCAACACACAGCACTCAGCAGCGGAAACTCCATATCTCTGTCAGGTGACATTTGCTAGGCGGTGCGTGGAGAAATCCAATGAGTTTGAAATAAGTGCATTTTGGCATGCAAGCAACATATGCTTGATCGGATCTGATGGGAAAAATAGACGCCAAAGACACACAAATGGCATTGGTAGATAAATTTTAATTTTATCTGCCGCATATAATGGACGTATGCACATACATACATAATTTAAAAGACCAGGCGACACCAAGTCAGCCGCTTGGCCATAAAAATGTGTGTGTTGGGAAAATAAATTTCAAAGTGAAATACTTGTAAATGAAAACAAATGGAGCACACATAAAACAAAAACAATGTCTGCCAAAGAACACGACGGCCAGTCAGCCGCTTACAGGCTTTGGCTACCAACTATAAGCAAAAATACAATATTACGAATACGACATTTACGGACAAAGTGCAATAAATATATTGTGTGTCAAGGACATTGGCCAAAGCGTTTTGGGGTCTTAGATAAAAATTTACTATAAATATGCTATAAATTTATTTCAGTTCATTTCGACATCCAAAGAATACTCGCCCAATAAATTTATTCAATTGGCTAAATGTAGTCGGTTTAATTGATATGCAGCTAGACTAAATAATTTTATCCAAGCTAAACATTATTTAGCGCAGCGCATAATTTGTACAACGTATATGTATATTATTGTTGTTTTCATAATTTAGTTTTCAAATTAAATTCATGCCCCACGGACCACGGACAACCAAATTGCCAAATGCATCAGCCTATTGAAATATATTTTAACAGAGCGTTTGCCAATTTTGTACGCATGTGTAGCCAGTTATATTCATATTATATTTTTAATGAGCGAAAACCACATTTTATAATCTGAATTTTGAATTTGATTATTGTTTATTTGGGTTTGTTTGTCTACCACAACATAGCTGATTGTTTTGTGTAAAAATGAAAATAAGTCAGTAATAATTAGTAAATGATGTCCAGAAATACATGCCAGCTCTGTAGCGTCCAATAAATGTTTGAAAATATGCATACCATGCATTATACACTGCTCAGCTATTTTTCAATTTTCAAAATCTATTTTATGATCTGATTATCTGTTTAGATAATATTCAATTATATATAAAGGCATTTATTTATTTTATCACCCATTCTTATCAGTATCAAAAGAATATCTAAATACCCGAAACTGGCAATTTACCAACTGTGCGGTACTCAATTTGTCGATAGAAACTTAAGGGAATTTTAGTTGTTTGCAATTATAAATTGTGCCATTGACAATTTAAAACAGAGTGCTTGAAAAAATTAATACGAAAATAAGCTGATTTTAATCTGCATATACGTGAATAAATATTTAAATATCAATTCAAGTCACTATAAATTTTACCTCGGCCTCGCTGTATATAACAGTTATTGTTTTTTTTTGTTGTTAAATGCTGCTATTACCATAACACTGTTGCCAATGGCGTGGCAGGAACCACAGACGCACATAAATTTCATTTGTCTGACAGCTGTGGGCAGTCACCTTACCAAAAGATAAAAGCTACAAAGCCGCATTTAGTTATGGTTTTTCTATTTTGATTTTGATTCTGATTTTCATTAAGTTTGTGAATGATTTTTAAAATAATTTGTCCAATTTGCAGTAAAAGAGTATACAACAAAACAAAAACTTCTGAACAAAAATGCAGCTGCACGCTTTTATGCCATTGTCATTTAACTTAAAATATTTTCCATTTCAGCTTGTCATAACTTTTATGCAAATGTTGACTTACGAATGTCAGACAGACTACATACATACATATCTACAAATGTATATAAATGTATTTGCTCATGCAAGAACTTTGTCTGTACATTTTTCCCTAAAGTAGACAAAAAGTCATGAGATTCCGTTGCTTTGTGGCAAGTCTTTTAATGAGTTCTTCAGTTGCAGCAGATACTTTTAAATAAATTTATCAATTAGTTTGTTGCATGGTATTGGAGTGCCAAAGTATATAAAATGATATATTGATGCCCCAGCTTTGGGTCAGTTACTCACCTGCCAAATTATAATGTGACGAACATTAAGTGCTATGCTCTGATTCGCTTCACTATTTGCATCCTGGTCGTGTTGTGGGCAATATAATCAGCAGCGTCGACATTGCAGCAGGATGAAGAGGAGGAGCACCAGGATGATCAGCAAGACGACAGCAGCAGGAGCAGAAGCAGCCTCAGCAACAGGATATCCTGTCACGTTTTCAGTTGACTTGACTGCCGTGGGCGAGTGCGCAGTACTTAACCGTTCAAGTTGCCGGTCTTGAGTCTGAAACTCCAGCTTACCTCCATTTGCCTCTGGGCCACTGTTGTCAATGTCTCGCTGGCTCTTACAGTTGGTGACGGTGTGGCTGGATGCTGCTACCCAGTCTTGTAGTGGCGTGAAAATTAAAGGAATTCCGTTATTATTTCGCCTTTTTTCCAGATGCACATTTTCCACACAGCACTTTGACGCAAATTATGTCGGCGCAGCGAAAACAAATGTTGCATATGCATGCGACACGACATGTCACAAGTGCTTAGTAGTCCCGAGTGCGACAGTCTCTCGTATGCAGTCCAACCACAGCTCCCCCACCAATCCAACATAACCCAACCATTCACATTTAGCGCCTAGCGAAACTGAGGTTTTCTCTGCCTTCGGCTTCGGCTGTGGGCTGTGGGCTGTGGATGTTCCTGTGCATGTGTGTGGATATGTGTGTGTTTATGTGGAAGCGTGAAAGTAATTTGCAAAGTAGACGTTCTGCAGTTGCAGTCGCAGTCGCCATCGACGTTGACATCGCTGCCTGATGGCTTTCTCTGTTGTCATGGCAGCTCATTACGTGGCGGCTTCTGTGTCTTCATAGAAGAAGTATGACGTGCCGTGTTTGAAAGAAGAATGCAGAATGCCGAGAGAACTGCGAGCCGAAAGCACAAACAGCAGCGACATCGTCAAGAAAATTAAATAATGCACGAGAAAATAGCACGAAAGAAATTTGAATAAGGCTATATGAAAGTTCTGATAACTACAAATGTATCTCTCTCTTGCACAGAAATAACATACTTTTGTAAATTTATGAGTATGAAATGAATATAGCTCACTTATATTCTGCACAAATTCATTAGTTGAATACAAAATTGTACTTTAAATGCATATTCAAGTTAAATGTAATAACGTTTTCTGTTTAACAAAGACGATTGAAGTTAAATTTGTGGAGAATTTCTACATAAGTTCCTCAACTAAGAGTGCAAGTCAGTGAGTGCATTCATGAGTAATTTAATTATCTTTTTGTTCTGAGCAAAATATGCTTCAAATTTTGGAAAAACGAAGAGGAATATGGCTTTCTTTCAGACATATTTTGGGTTGGTCAATTTTAAAACTGAGCAAATGTGTGCAAAAGAAAGCGGATTATATCCTTGATAGTTTGTCAATGGTTTTGGACAGCAATAAATCCAATTACAAAGTTTAGTTAGTTGTAAATTAGTTTATTTCAGTATTTCTTTAAGACAGACGCTTAAATCTCAACTGGGACAATAAGCAGTGTAAAATTCAGAGCATTCAGAGCGATTTGATAAAAAAAAAGCTTCAACTAACAGCCATTTAGAGACAGTCGACCAGTCAAGCGTTTATAGACGCAGACAAGCAGACAGACAGAGAGATCTCCGCTTTCGGTATTACGCTGGGCACATAAAAAATGGCCACCTAGCGGGATTCCATGCCATGCCATAGTCATTGTCGTTGCTCGCCGGTGGAAGTCAAAAACTGAACCGGATTTAGTTGCCAAACGGCCAAATCGAATGTCACCAGCAAGACGGGAAAGGGGGAGAAGGGTAAGGGAGCCGCATGCTGACTGCAGTTATCAAATAGAAATGAGTCCGGAGCCAAGTCCTGTGCTCCGCTAAGCCGTCGTTGTTGCCGTCGTCTAGACGACATTTATCATGCAGCGAGAGGAACCGAATTCAACATGCTACTGATAATTATTTATAAAGCTCTGGGAGCATTCTAGTCAAGCTTTGTAGTCTATTATGCAGATCACCTCTGCCTCGGATCCAAGCATTATTAGCACCCGCTACCATTGGGCTAATTAACCTAAAGGACTTAAAGTGCTTTTGACTGGCCCCAGGCGAATCATTAGGCTGCCTTTGTGTGTATTGGCTGTTGATTTTAAATCAAATTGGGTTTAATGCTCGCAGTACTTGTACTATTTGTGCGGTCATTAGGGCAAAAGGGGTTGTGGACTGTGCTGTGCTGCAGGTGCCAATAATTGAAAAACTTTGGCCAGCCTACTCACTAATTAAAAGTTTTTGGCTTAGCAAAATCAACACTCTCCCCTCTCAGAATGATGGCATAGCTACTGTTGTGTTGGGAACTCAACATTTTTGGAATGATGCTTTTGTGTAGCAATTGTTGTTGCAGTATTCCATTTTATACTTGCCGTTCACGACTGGCTTTATTAAATTAAAAGTTTCAACTCTTCTGCTGGTGTCAAGCAAGCTGCTAATGCGATTATTTATGGTGTCGTCATTCGTAGCGTTCAGTGTTGAATTATGACAACAATTTGCGTCAGCCCGAAAACAATCGATGGCCAAAAAGCCAAACGGAGCTGAGCTCAAATAGTTGCAAGCTGCATTTGTCGTTCTCGGCACTATCGCTCGACGGTGGATCACAGAAATTCAATGTTTAATGGGAGAACAATGAAAATTAGTCATCCCAAAAGATGCCACAGCACCCCAGCAATTGAGCTGGATTCGGAACTGAGCAGATATAGCAGTAAAGAGACAGCTGCATGTGGCACGCCTGCTAATGAAATTGTGCATTCAATCAAGTGGAACGATGGGAAAAGTCAATAAAATTGATGTAGCAAACAGCAGGGTATACAACACTTGCCAGCAATGCAAAGGGCATGGCAGGGCGCCTTAAAAGTGAGGGACACAATGAACGGGTCGTCAAATGAACTTGACGACAAAATGGAAATATATGATGGAAATTGTCAATGCAAAAGCGCACTAAGCCAAAACTTATTTGGCACACAGAAGACGATGTCTCTGAACCGAAAAATGCAAAGCAGACGATGGGAAATTAAATAAATATTAAGCATGCGCCATGTTTTGCCATTCGAAATGTACAATACTTTGTGCAAGGAATAACTGTTATATAATTCAACTTATTTCAATGAAAAGCAACTTAATAAATAAAGAAAAACCCGTAATTTGATAGTTGACAGTTTTATGACTGTTATTTAAGATTGGACCAAGTGGTTGCCGCAGAGGCTGAGCTTTGCTAGTGCTTGCGGAGAGTGCACTCAGCTAATAAATCTTTAATATCGCCAACCTTTTGCAATGGTACACATTCACTTCAAGGTTGTCATTTCATGTGCCAACGAAGCGCGAGTGCTGTCAAAAATATTTCTTGAATAATTTGTGTTCTGCTTCACGGTATTTTTTCTTCCTTTATATTAACGCTTTTTGTTGTTGTTGCTTCCCACATATTTTTTTTTTTCGTTTTCTTCCTCCCACTAACCTTTATCAGTAAGCCAATTATGGTATTAAAAAAAGTAAAGTTGAAGGCACACAAAATGTGCACCAGCGGCGGCGACTTGAGGCGCAACAAGGTCAGGTCAAACGTTGCCCGCATCTCCCCAGTCGACAGTCGACGACTGACTGGCTGCATTTAAATGTAAATTGAAATTAACTTCGCTTGAGAAAAGGCACAAAATGGCCACGGCAGCTGTGTGCCAGAACGCGGTCGTTTTGATGTGGGTAATGTGTCCTGTTATTGTTCGGCCTTTGAAGTGGTCCCAAACGAAACGAAAATCGCAATTGCCGGATTTCGCCATATTGATGAAATTGACATCTGACAGACACTCAACATACTGGTACTCACCCTCTGACAGTCAAATAGAAGATTAATGCCATTACAATACCTTTCATTTTATTAATAATTAAATTGAATCATGTGCCGAAGACTAAATACCCTCGCTGTCACATGGCACGGTATGAACTAATATTCTTAACAAATCGCATGATATTGGAGCTTAATGTTCACAGATACAACCTCTACCTGATACAATTAACGTAGCTCAATACTTTTATCGATCGACGATGCTCTCGAAATATAGTTCTGCAAATTTCTTTAATATATTTTTTATTTACTCTCTTTTATTTTATATTACAAGAATTAGGAGCACATTCAATTAGTAATAGAATATTTGCGACACTCCCCTCACTTCCATTAAACGGAATTAAAAAAGTTACTTAATGCATGCATATGTGAGTGTGATTTAAACTCGGCTCATTTTAGCAAATCCAGTTTAAATACATACAAAATTTCCAATTGATGTGGGAAGAAGGCGGGCACTTGAGGCCGATTCAACGCTTCTCCGTCTAATAACCCTAAGTGCTTTCAACTTTCAAATTGAAAAGTCAACAGAAAGCATAGCCAAATAGCAAAAACAACAAATAGAAAAGTTTAGCTCACAAAACAACACAGAGCGAATCATCGCTTGAGAATGAGAGGTGGATGGAGAGGATAGAGGTTTAGAGTGCGGAAACAGTGTCGGGGGAGTCAAGTCGCATAGAGTATGACGCGACTTAAAATTACAAAAGATTAAAAAGCGAAATATAAATATTTATCTGCGGTGTGGACTTGAAGTTGACAGTCAAGTCAAGTCAGTCAGTCATACAGCCGGTGGGTCAGGCAGTGTGGCTCAAACAAGTCCAGGAGTTATGCATGCAAAATAGTTCCAGGACCCGGACACAGTGTCAAACTAGACACCGAGAGCAGGAGTTGCACAAAGGATGCGAGGGGACTTCCGGTTGGAAGTTGTGGTGTAAAGGTGCCTTTGTTGGACGCCGTGGCGCTTGCGACATTTTGAGCTCATGTAAATCCATTTTAATTAATTCGAGACAAAGGTTATATCCTGGCATAATAATGAACTGAGACCGGGATGGAGGGAAACCAAAAAACCTTTAGGTGAGCCCAGGCTCGGCTTTTCTAAAGGATTTGCATTTCATTTCAAGTGGATGAACGAACGAATGAATCTGAATCTGAATCGCTAGTCGGTTGGCCGGTTGGCCGGCCAAGAGCCAGGGGCTTTGACAACTGTGTCGCTTGACTGATGCTCCATATTAAAACTGTGAGATTAGAATAAATAGAGAAGTACAAGTCAGCAGCGGGAAATGGCTGCTTAGCCAGCTGACGATGTTGCAGCACTTGCTCAATGCCCATTTGTTGAAGCTGAGGCTCAAAAATCGGCAAATTTGATTACGTTAAATTGGAATGCTAAGTGGATTTGAATATTGATTGCAGCTTAGTCGCCCAGTCCATCGAAATCGTTCTATTTGCATATTGCTTTTTGCACGGCACACACACACACACAACTGGGCAGTAAAGTTTTGTATATAACTTATCCGCTTTGCTTGACAATTTTGCGTAAATCAGCTTAAAGAAATTACAGACAACGACTACTTGAGCACACGACTTAAGTGTTTGTCTCAGGAGTCGCAGTCACAGCCGTACACTCAGTCTCCATCTCCGTAAAGAGGTAAATGGAGCTGCAGGCGAAATTACGTACATGAAGCAGCAGCAGCAGCAGCAGACGACAATCGACGACATCGACAAATCTGCACTTGCCTAACTTAATTACGAGCGTTGTGCAAATATAATAATAGTTTCTCCCAAAACTGTAGAGTCGGGGCCGTACAAGCTTTCTATTTCTCTCTGTTGGACACATAACAAATTACGAAGCGTGCAAAGGCCCCAACCAGAAAGGACCACAAGCTAAACGACCGATATCAAGGTGTGCTATGCAATTTGGTCAGCCCGAATACAAAGTCATAACAGTTTGGCTGCCGCTCACCGCCATCGTCCCACATCATTTATGCTTTTAAGCTCATAACTGCCTGTAATTAAGGTATGTTGGACAGGCCAAGCCGAAGCAAATAAAAATTCGATATCAGGCCGGATAGACACGACACTGTTCAACACTGAGGCACACAAACAAATTGGCTGCATAAATGACCAAAATGTGCATCTGGCTAGATGCCTTTGAGCTGTCATTGGCAACAACAAACCAACAATTTGCTAACTGCTTGGCTGGTAGACTTTCATAATGCAGACAGGCACACACGGAGCACCAATTTGTGTTAGTTCCCCAGAATCTGTATTAAACTTTTGAAATTAGCTTCGAATATAAAAACAACAACAACAATAGAGCGAAGGCATTAGCAACAACAAAGAAATAACCATATACACAAAAGCACAAGTTATTGCTGATGCACTTTTGGCAACCGATGCGAAAAGTGTCCAATTTGCAAATAAAAGAAGAAATAACGTTTTAAAGATTAGAACTGGAAATAAAGTTAAAATACACCAAATGTGAGACAAATTTGTTTTTAATTTTCCGCTCTACTTAAACATGAAAATTGCAACCAGATGCCGAACACAACGGGTTAGATAACGAAACTATTTACAGAAAGGCAGAAAGAGAGAGGCATTAAAGGTAAATCGCAAGAAAGAAAGAGATGGGTGCTTGGACTACATCAAAAAGCATGCAAATGCTCGGATGTGTGACATTGGTGAGGGAAAAAAATCAATTTGCATATGCATTTGTTGTTGGTCTTGTTATTGCCTGTGTGTGTAGGCAGCTGCCTAACAATAGAGCTTCAAAGACTGCGGATGTTACACAGAAACACACACACACACACACACACACAGACTGGCATATTTTGTGGAATGTTTTGCATGTTCTTTGTCAGCCATTTTTAGACACTGAGTAATTGTGAGAGTGAGTCTTGCTTATAGAAAATCGCTTAAGCGAGATTATCAAATCAGCCCAGATATTCTGATTAGTTTCCTTCCTTATGAACATATGTGGCGTATTTTTAGCAAATATTCGATTTGAATGGATCTTATTCTTATGGAAGTGAGTCAACATTTTATTAAACTCCGCACAGATCAACTTTATTTCATTTTAACGACAAATTAAAAGACTAAATTTTAAAGACAAAGACATCTTAATGATAATGAGATATAATATACATTGATATATTATTAATAATCTTAACTTAAGTTATTCTCTAAAACATATTCTCATATTGAGGAACGAGAGCACTCCAATTCTATTTATATTTAAGTGCCTAAAACATTTAAAAAGAAATTCGGTAATAAAACTTAAATAAATTTTACAGCTGGATTGAGGTTATATCTTAGACGAGCCCTCTTGACCATAGCACTCTAACTTGTTTGAAACATCTCTTGTTCATAGTACATGCGAGCACAAAAAGCTATCTCACTCCTAAACTTGCATTGTTTTCCACGATTCAGAAGCCTGTCGCTACCACGCTAGTATAGGAGAACTCTTCACACTTGCAAAAGCCTCAACATCAACCTCGCCTCAGCACGTCGGCTGTCACAGCTGTTAAAGTTGGTTCTTTGTGCTTGGGTTAAAAGCAACTCAAATTTCATTTAATTTAGGTACTTACGTCAATGTGTACTATGTGTCTGCATGTATATTGCCATACATACATAAATGTATATACATAAATAATTACAGGCTGTGTGCCTGTGTGACACTGTCCGCACTCGAAAGCCAATCCTGAGCATGCGGCAGTGCCGGATCGTGGCCCATTGGCGAGGACAACGCGTCTCGCATATATTAATAAATACAGGCGCGCCTATGAGCCGCGCTTATAGTATGAGGATAAGTGCCGCGTGAGTGGAACGGCCTCAAACGGATTCCCAGACACGTTTGTGTCCGCGCGACACACACCGCGTATGCGCAATGTTTTTCTCTTTTTGTGCAAATGCGGCCGCTTCGCCAGCATGCGTGACAATGAAATCGAATTTGCTCATTAAAATGGGGACAGTTGCGTTGCGGAAGCGTGGCCAAAGATATTGCGATCCTTAGCCGTCACATGGTATGCACAGAAATCTATGAGACATTTGCTCCTTTTAGCAGACCCCAGAACCAGAAAAGCCAGAGAAATGAAAAAGAATGAATGATTTTGTAGGCAAAGTAAAGTAAGTACATATTTTAATAAGCGAACCACGCCCCTCACACACATACACACACACACACACACGTAAATACACACAAGGATATACATATATATTCTTACATCATATGCGTACTTAGAAATGTATCTTTTGCTGTGCTTCTCTGCACGTTCATTCTTTTATGTTGTTTTGTACCTGCTGCTGCTGTTGTTGTTATTGTTGTTGTTGTTGTTATTGTGTTCTTCTTGTTGCTGTTGTTGTCTCCTTTACTTTGACTTTGTTTCACTTTCTTAATTAACAAGCAAGCTCTGCCTCATGTGCTGGATTATCTTTATTGTGTGTGTTAGCCCTAAGCCCGCTTTTACATATCCATGTCGCTGTTGCCGTCCTTTAGATGCCATAAAGTTGCCCTGCTCGGCGCTGTCGTGTCTGTAAACTTGTTGAATCAGTTATATTTTACTTGTCTGCTGTCATGTTGCTCTGTCATTAAAAATATAATATTTATTTAAAAATAAACAAGCTGTCTGAATTTCGAATTCTCCCAACAGCTTAAAACGCAAAGTGAAACATACAAAATTTATATTTCTAATAATCGTACGCAACATCAGAAGGAGTGGGCTCAATGTACCATATAGCTGCTATAGGAATTATCGAAAGGAAGGTAACTTCCTATCGTCTAAGGATAGGAGCAAGATTTCCGCATCAATAACTTTGTCAAATCTGCTCCGGTTCTTAACAGCAATAGGTCTTCTATCATGTTTTGACCTCATGAATAATAGTTAATAGATACATTTGAATTTAGAAACACGATTTTCGAGAAATTCTTCCCTATGCAATCGCAAATATCCGGATTTTTTAATGCAGTTCTACCTCACTATCCTTTAATTTAATTTTTCGTTTTAAGTGAAGTGGTGCATAGTTTGCCAAAGAATCTGAAATTAAGTAGGATTTAGGAATATCGGATCTAATAATTCCCTTAGCAAATTAATTACCATTAACAAGCATAATATTATCGAGCTGTAATCCCAATGGCTAAAATTACAAGTTGTTCTGGTGCCTTCCTTAAATTTTCAATGAACGCGTTCGAGCGAGCAAAGCTTCAATTGCACCCCAGCAACGCGACGCTTTAAAGAGTTGTCAATGACTCCGCAGCATGCTTTACATTTCGCATTCATGCAAAGACATTTAAAGCAATTACGCCCCGGGGTATTATTCAACTGCAACTTGCTGACAGACACACATTTCGCTGCGGCGACAGCAAAAAGCAAAAGTGAGGCAAGCTCCAGTTGCAGGACATAGCAGCCAGTCAGGCAGGCAAAAGTGGAGCTGAATCTAAGGCTCAGTGAGACTGAGTCAGCAGAAAAAGCATTGAGCATGCCGCAGAAGCACCAAAGTAGAAATAACTTGCGGCATGGCACAGAGACAATAACATTTAAATGATTTTAATGGCAGCTGTTCGATTTTATTGACAACAGCTACTCCTGGCACTCTTGAATCCTGGCGCTTGGATCTGGACGGAGTCCGGCCATTGTGTGAACATGTTATTTGCTAACTGAGAGTCATCAGTGGTAAGGCAGCAGCTCATGTACATGGCCAGCGAATGCCAACAGAATGTTTGAAGGTGGTCGCATAATAATAAAAATTATTGTTACTAGCGGCCAAATGTATGTCATTGGGTTGTTCCCATTCTTATTCTTATACGGTATACTTATTGCTGCTGTTGCCACACCCAGCGGCAATTGAAATGCGCAGCGAAGCGAAACTTGCTCAAGTGAATGCAATAAAAATATCTAAAGCCAAGCAAAATGCTTGTGGCTCTCCGGCGTAATCAAGATTTTACTGACACAGTGCAGGAAGCTGTCTCCCATTTTGTTGCAGGGTGGAAAGGGGACCAAATTGGCAACACTTTGCCACACATTGGCCCGAAATCGAAAAGTGTGATGCAAGTGTGCTCTTTATATAAAGTTCGATGTGTAATTGATAAGAATATAAACGTACCGTATTGACAATTTAATAATTTCTGATTTTAACAATTTTAACCTACCTGTTAAAACTGCATATTTTTCATACACAACTAAAATCTTCTGTCAAACAACAAATAAAATATTTAATATTTTCACCTTAAAGAGGGCGGCCGACTTATAATTTAAAAATACCAGTTGAAAGTCTTAGTCCTTTAAGATAATTTACGATGTTCTCTTACTATTCTGACTCGCTTGCCTATGCTAATCAAGGACATATTTATATAGCGATAGATGGGTAAGGACCATTGTCAACAAAGTGGCTACGGAAAGCGATCGTTCACATTGAGTGGTAGAGAAAGACTTGCGCAACTAATGCATAAGGATACGGCAGGATATAGTAGCAAGTACAAGGGCGTGGCAACTCTATTCAGCCGCTTACACAAAACCCTCATTGTAATTTCACAGTCAATTTAAAATTAATACGCGCATGTCGCAGTAGTTCTTCTGGGAAGAGTAGGAAACGCCTTGAAAATGCAAATTGCATTTCGGCATAATACCAAACGCAAGTCTGACGCAGCCGAGGCAGCCGAGGCAGCCGAGACAGCCGAGGCAGACAGGCTGACAGGATAACAGGACAGCAGGCAGATGGGCGGAATGGATTCGCACACATACCGAGGTGCTAACAACTTTGAAATGGAAAATCTGTTGAGGTCTTGGTTTGGATTGTAGTTAGGGTTCTGGGGGGAATAGGTTGTAGAGGTAAGTTTCCAGCTGCGGGTTAAATGCGCTAAGGCGTCTACAAGGCAACTGCGTAGCCTGAGCGTTTGGTAACTGCCGAACGAACGACTTTGTTTGCAGTTCAGTTTAATTAAAATTGAGGCTAGTTAAAATTGCGGCTAAGGCTGAGACATGCTCACATGATGCATATGACATGGCGGCTGCGTCGAACTTGTTTGCAAGTTTAATTGGAGCACAGCAGAGTTGACAACATTGCAAATTAACCCCCTTAGCGGAGATCTCGCCAGTTCACTTCGATGCATTTGTCGCGTATAAATTAATTTGATGGTAGCACAAAAGCATATAGCTAATAATTAATTAATTGAAAGTATCAGCTGGTAAACAAACTATTTTCAAATGTACTGCAACCCATTGCATTTCTTATATATCTCAAATGATTTCATCTTTAACTTTGCGAAAGGAATCACAAAATATGTTCCAATTATTAGTTGGGCATTTTCTTGTAGATAAGTCAAAGTATAATTACATAAAATATGCAGGTATGTACTTAAAAAAATAATTTAAGAGAGTGACTGCAGTAACTTATGTAAGAGATAAATGTACGAATTTGATTTATACCTAAATGAGTCTTATTAAATGATTCATTTATTTTACAGATAACCCAATATCTTATTAAGATTTCAGAGAAACTATATAGTGATGAATTTGATTTCATAGAACTCAGACACTCATGCGACTAGTATTCTGTAGTGTTGTGGAGTTTACATCTTGTCATTTGTCGATAGATTGCGATGGCCAAAGCTTCAATGCCAAAATCAAACACATTTAACAAGTCATTTGGAGGAGAACGCCCCTCACTTGAGTCTCAACTGGATGCACCCCTTCCGTCGGCAATCGAAGCTCGAGCTTCAACTGCAGCTGGCAAGCAAACACTTTGGCAATTTGACTTTTGGTCAGCAGTGTCAACAGCATCAAATACAAACACACACCAGAATACAGACAGAAGGGACAGACAGACGCGCTGGCAATCAAAGAAAGGGAGATGTTGAGCGAGAAAGAGAGAGAGAGAGAGAGAGAGAGAAAAAAGGAGAAGAGAAGAAAGGGTAAGCAGATTGTGAGAGACTGCACACAGGATGCGATGCCTCGATGTTGGTACATTCATTAATTTTACCACAAATTTTTGCAATTAAAGTTTGCTGTTTGTTTATCTGTTTTGCAGATAGCCCAGCGTGGGAGATGCAAGCGAGAGAGGGTCAGAGAGAGAGAGAGAGAGACAGAGAGAGAGAGAGAGAGAGATAGAGATAGAGAGTCAGAGGGAAAGAGCGAGAAATAGAGAGAGTGGCATGAAAATCAAGCGCACTGAACACGAAGTCAATAAAACTTTTGTGCTACTTAATGCGAATTTATAGTGTAAACATGCACACACACATACACACACACACACACACACACATGGCCGGGAGATGCTCTGCTCGGCTGGAAAGGACACTGGCTGTCGTTGTGGTTGTACTGACAAAAACGACAAAATTGCGTTACCAACAATTGCATAACAATCATTTCAAGTTTTCCGTAAATTGTAAAAAAAAAGTTTTTATTGTTATTATGAAAACTACAGACAACAAAAACAAGCAACCACATCGGCAACACCAACACCAGCAGCGGCATCAGCGCTTTACTTGCTTTTTGGTCTGTGGTATATAAAACAAAATGGCCGCACATCCTTTTGCCAGCGCTCATTTTGGGACCCCGACGATGATGACGACGACGACGACGACGACGACGACGACTGCCACCGACATTCGCATAACTATGCAAAATTGTTGTCCTTGTCCGCTGGCATTGTTTTGTTTAGCTTCTGATTTTGCTTTTGTTCGTACATATGACTTTGCTTGGAGGTCGCCTCGGCTAACAAGGGGCAGACAGGATTTTCTGCTGCTGCTGCGGGTTTGTGGTGGCAACTGTACGTCAATTGTGGTCCGTTTTGTGGCTTCCGTTTGTTACTTGCAATTTCTTTTCTGGCAATGCCAAACTATACAGAATCTCTCCATTTGGGCATCGTCAACGCCACCAGACAACAGCCACACCACCAACACCACAGTCACTGCGACTGCGATTGCGACTTTTGCTGCTACTACTGCTGCTGCTGCTGCTACCACTGCGGATGTCTGACAACAGTTGACAACCAACTTTGTCTGGCTGCTTGCAACTTTTACAACTTTATCCGACCTTGTCTTTGTTCTAGCTGATGATTTTTTAATTGCAATTGCTTTTGCATTGCACTCGGATTTAGCGATTGCTCGCTCCATTAACACAACACTCGCCTTTATCATCATTGAACGAAAATTTGTGTATCCTATTGAAAATATATGTTTTAAATAAACTTTTTTAGTGGTCACAGTAAATGATTGCGAGATACAGAAAAATAATTTGTGCAATATTAAATTGTATTTGTCTGAATATTCAATTAATTTTGGCATAATTCATGTTTTGTTCAACTCGTGCCCATGGTTGAACAGTTGCAGCACCAATTCGGCTGTAATGATTATGATGAAGATGATGGATCCAGGGGGGGAATGGACTAGGATGGTATGGCCCATAACGGTTTGCTGCACTTTGTCACTAATCTGAATTTCGTATTTTGAACGATTGTGGACATAATTATGTGCATGCGTATTCAATATACAATAACGCTTGGCTCAAGCCAGCTGCCAGCGCCTAGAAGCAGATAACAGAGCTGTCAGTAAGATGAGGTGCGGTGGAGGTGAGCTGCGGTAAGCCACTACTTATTGGGGGCAATCTAGTTATGGTCCCCAGTTCACTAGCGTTATTACAAGCAGCTGACGCTCATTGGTAGTGCGAATTATGCATGCGCCCATGAGATAGCGCCTGGGCTGACATGGCTGATTGGCCAATTGAGCAGCTATTTTGGCAGGCGGGTGCTGCTGCTTCTTGCTGATGCTGATGCTGATGCTGCTCCTGGCACAGTTAATTCGTCTGCGAATTCGCAGTCATAGCTGTTTAGCGTAATTGAATTACTAATTTTGTGCCCCGATATAGTTTATGTTTATTAATGTGCACGTCGAATCGAACACTTCACACAACTCAGCGGAACCATCGCAAAGAAACTTTGTCTGGCAATATCCCAACGAGCACATAAATGTATGAATCACAACTTATTTCGTATGAGTAATAAATCTTGAACTAAGTTGAACGCAGGTCAGGTAACGTGAGAGTGCGAATGTGACTGCAATGCCTAACTTGAAAATATCTAGAAATAAGAAAAAAGGAAAGTAAAATACGAAAAATACAAAGCGCACACAAGAGCCTCAAGCAAAGATCAACAGGAAAATATTTAGAAAATTCAAACAAACTGTAAGAAATAGAATGACCGAAATGCACACATGCGTAAAGAGTGGGTCCAATAAAAATATATATATATATATATAAAAAAATTATGAGAAAGCGTTGAGTGTGTTGAGGGAAATATAAAAGCTTGAATGCTCTAATAATACTGCTTCTGACAAATGTGAAAGCATTTCAAATATGTTTTATTCAATCCCAATGTAAGTTTATCTTTAAATATTATATATATTATTAAACTAAAATAGTGTAGTCAAATGAATGTAGCCTTGGCTTATATAAACAGTTAAAAAATAAACGGTGTTTGGTAAAAGTGTATAACAAAGTCAATAGGCGACTGTGATTGTGGCGTCCCTAATGGATTTCTTGGCATAATTAACCCAAATTGGTCAGGGTGGGGGAATTGCGAGCACTGTGAAAGTGTGGATGCTCCGGCAAGTGGCTATATATATATATACAATACGTCGTATATATATATATATATATATATGTGTATAATACAAGTCATGCGTGGCAATTTCGCAATGGCAGCTGCGTTCATAACAATATGGCATAACTTCCCATCGAGCAACAGAGAGGAAGCTCATTCAACGACATTTCTCATGCGTGTGAATTTATGGGCAGTCGAACCCGAACTTAATTTGTTGAGCTAGCACAACAAGCATTTTAAAGGCAACCCTCGGAAGTACTTTAACTATTTGCAATCGTAAAAAGCAAAAGTTTTTGCCACACATAAATCATTTCCCCTTAGCGCTTATGTTATTTAGAAAAAAAAATTTTTTATTGTATTTGGCAAGCATCAAGCATCGCTCGAAACCAAGGCTGTGGTCGTGAGCAACGTAAGTACGCCTGGGAAATGTCGTAATAGCGCCTGATGCTCCAATGTAAAATACATGAAACTTACAGGGACACACACACACACACAGACAGCGTTGAATATCTATGAGCAAAAATATCTGTTTCAATTTGCATATCTTTGATTTTCAGCTTCAGTTTGGCTTTTCAGTTCTCCTGGCAAAACTTATGTAGCAGCTGTAGTTGTTATTGCCATTGCTGCTGCTGCTGCTGCTGCTGCTGCTGGCTGTCAGCATAATTCTCCTAGGACACACAACAATACCACAAACTTTAGCGATGAGCTTAAGAGTTTTTGGTCTTAGCCTACGGGACTTGTGGGCGGGCCTCTGCCGTGTGGCTTTATGCGTTACTAATACGTAAAAACCATTTCATTTTACGTTTGACTAATAGAAAGGATTCATTATGAATTATACATATGTGTGTTGAGCTCCTCGGCTCCTTGGGTTACGGTCAGCTTTCACCATCCCTTTTTCGACTATGCGTGCTGTGTGTGTGTGGTAATGTTATTGTAATTGTGAGCTTTGGCCTTGGCTTTCGCCAATCTTGGCCCTGACTACAATTCCCTGGCTAGCAGTTTAGTGTGGCTAATTTTCAGCGGAGATTTTCTCGGCAAACTTGATTAGAATTGATGAAGTTCATGTGAGTAAGTGTCAAATGCTCGGTTTTGATACCCTGTATCTAAGGAACGGTTGAATAACGAGTCAGAATGATATATTTTATACCCCTTAAACTGCGTTAGTGTCATCGATCAGACTCATAAGTTCGACTTGATCTGATTATATATGTTAGTCTGTCAGTCAATATGTAATCAAATCGGCCTCACAGTACCAGATTACTTTAGACTTGGAAAGAGAATATCTCTTAGTCGACCACTGTTGGATAAGGCTTGTTTTGCTTTAAATTTATTATTTATGAGCGGGAGTATGACGTTGAGTGAATGTTCTGGCCCACAAACAATGTGACACTTCGAACCTTTGTGAATTCTGTTTGTAAAATAAATGAGGCGGTTTTGTTTTGGGTTGAGCTATTTGCGCTTTGTGCTCTGCTTTATGTGAGTGGTGAAAGCGAATCAGGCTTATGTAATAAATCGCACACCCATCCAAATGTGAATTACGAGTTGTACATTTGCTTGAACTTAAATAGTCTTGAGTAGTAGTATTTGCGACAGAACTAACTTATATAAATTTATTTTTAAGGGATTTGCAAATTAAAAGTGATAAAATTTAAGTTTATTATTAAAATTTTTGTTTAATCTTAATAAGAGCAGGTCAATATGTGATCATTGACTTTAAAAGTTTTTTAATTGAGTTCAGATTTAGTTTGGGTCTGCTTAATACACGAAAAGTTTCAACTTTAGCTGGTAACTAAAACTGATAAAATATTTATTTAAAATGAACTAAATTAAAGTCGGTGGTATTTGAAGTGTTGCTACTTTGATTTTAAGCTGAATACTCTTAAAATACACACAGAATAACCAATGCAACTTAAATGTAAATGTAAAAATGGGGTAAACTGAGGAGCTGCACTTAATAATGTCAAACTTACTTTAGTCCCATGGCACAAAAGATAAAACATAATCACACATTATACGAAAACTGGGCTTGGCTAACCATTTACTTGAAGGGGGCCATAAATAAGCCAAGGACAACTGTGCAGATAACTGAAGTGTGTGCACAAATGAGAAATGAAAGCCAAAACTATTTTTGATATTAATTGTCAAAGCGCTTGCCACCGTTGATATAAATGGATGAATGGACCGTACCCGAATTTGTGTGTTGGGGTTTTGAAGATGTGCGGTCATTAATTTCCGGTCAAGTGGCCAGCAGACAATCATAATTATTTATTTAGCACACAGCAGATTGACCAGCTGCACACGTGGTTGCTGGAAGCGGGGGTGGGTCCTCAACGGTGGGTTTATGTGTTAGTTGTGTGGTTAGCCAAGGTGCTGAAATGTTTACTTTGTCAGCCAACAACTGCGAGTCAGAGTTAATGATGCATAGCACTTGCGGTTGCCGACAACACGAGTAGTATGTCCTTGTGTGTCCCGAGTGTGCGGCTGCTTGCAATTTATAGACCGTAATTGCAACAATTTTGTGCCTCTTTCTTTTCAACACACACACACACACACATTCAAATACTCGCACCGGCATAGTTAACGTTTTGATTTATCCGCCAAATGCACTCAGCGATCGTTCGATTTTAATGGCATGCGATTGCAGCTGGGCCCCTGGCTGGAAACCAATCTATATGTTAAAACAAAAAGCGAGGCTAAGAGCAGCCTTCGATTTGCGCAATAGCTTGGAAATAATTTATAACATTTTGCAGTTATATATGTATGTATATACGTATTCCAGTTCGAACTGAAACTTGCTCCAAGGTCGGGCTGGGGGACCTTTGCCACGCATTTCCAGCCCAATGCAAACCAGTAAGCAAAGTCACCTTTTATGGTGCTCATTAAATGCGACTTCATTTCGGGTTTTGTGTTGGCGGCTGCTTTGTGTCTACTTTCAGTATATCATGTCAGCTATATAAGTCGCTAAAAAAATCAGCAATCTGCTGACAGTTTCTTTTTTTTTTCAGATTTCTAATTTGAGTTCCCTTCGCCTTCGCTCAGTCTGGCAATTTCACGGTTGGCAACATTTTGCTTGATGCTCTTTGCTCTCGCTCATAGGACAAATTAAAAAGTTTTCGCCAGTGACCCACCCAAGTGCTTAGCATTATTAAAAGTTTTATAATTTATCAAATATTCAAGCCAAAATGTTTTTTGTTTTTTGTTGTTGTTGTGCGTGAATTGTTTACTGGACACATTGCTGACATTGACATCCGGTGGACATTTCAGCATCTGCTGACTGGCATTGTAATTGCCAATTTATAAATGTTTTGGTCTGCAAATGAAATCAATAGACGGATTATAAGTAGCACGCTGATAGCACACAACAGCCAGTTCATTTTTTATAGATAAGCAGACACTTTTGTTTCAACAGCCACCAGCTGGTGTCTTGTCTGTACGCATTACTGTGTACCTGCTGTACCTGCCACTCAGTGGCCATCAATCTTCTGCTATGATAGCGTCTGACAGGTAGCTCGTAAATCTCGACGCTATCTCAGGCGTTTTTTTTGAGGGGCTTGCCGTGCGTTCCCATTTGCGTAGCTGTCATTTCTAGACGGCCAATACACATGAGACCCAGTTAGAGCAAATCAAATCAAATGTCCGAGCCGATGAGTTTCCCACATTCTTAGTGTCTGAATTTGTATGCGTATCTGTTTTTCTTTCTTTTTTTTTTGGTTTCTTCATTCGTGCTTCTAGTTCCCATTAAATTGGGGCTATCTTAATATAAGCCACCACAGTTCTTGCGTATTGAGTTAAATTCAAGAACAATCTCTTTGAATTGAGCGATATTTATTACAAAAATCGTAAATAGAGCATAAAGTTATGCTGATTAACCGATTTCTATTGGAGAGTTAACAAAACATATACTAAGTACGATGGAGTCGAATTTATGGACTTACTCAACGGAGCTTTTAATCAGATATTATTTCAAAGATAGCTCAATTCTATATGAGAAGACTTACCATTTTCTGCCTAATTGATTATTATAACCATCATTCAGCTTGTCTATACTAATACTGGAGTAATTTCAGCGATCCCTTGCCAGTGATTGTTCAGTACTGCATTATGGACAAGGAGTTATATGCGCTTTATCGAACAATGGATGAAAACACAATGCTTTCCATTATTGCTAATAACAGATCCACACCGAATCAATCAAGTTTCAGCCAGAAGCTTAAAAGCACTTGAGTACACGTTGAGCAGTTGTTACAGTTGCAGTCGCAATATGGCACGACCATTGCAATATTAATCAATGCCGCAGGCAACCATTGGCCAGTCGAAAGGGGCATTGGCCAACGATTCCATTTGTTGGGCGCTTGCCTGGTAATTGAACAGATACAGTGCGGCAAATTCAATAATATGCCGGCGTTGTGTTCACATTGTGCAAACGTTGCGTATACGCAATATTAAGATGCAAACCAAAGCAAAGCGGACTGGACAATGCAGTCCTAACAAGCCGGAAAATAACACACGCACTCATACACATATACACAGACACACACACACACACACACAGAGACAATGGCCATTATGCGAAGGGAAAGGTGCCAAAGTGTCGCCCCTGGAGAATACGAAGGCCACAAAATGTGCGGCACGACGTTTCCGTTTAAGTCGTGTTATTAAGTTGCATGCAATTAAAATTACGCGCGTAATCAGAGCGAGAAAGATAAATTCATGTTATAAATATAATTCACGCTTGCCTCACGCATGCCTTCAGGCGAGAGAGCGAGCAGCAGTGACAGCTCCCCGTAGCGGGGATTTCGCAGAGCTCTCCACGGTATTCGCTGGCAATTGGGCTGCCGCACCAGGGGCTAATTAATTTCGCCACTTTTCTCTGTTACTGCATCTACAGGGAGTAGCTACGCCGTGCTCTATATATGGGTACAATGAATTTTTTTTTAGTTACTCTTTCCGAGTGCCATTTACATTATCATACTCTGCCGCTAGTATGAGGTAGCTGGAACTTTCTTTACATTAAATGCAACACTCGAATGACAGGCAAGCAAGTATATTTAATGCAAAAATATAAAAGAACATTTAGTAACAAAATAAAGAAAATATGTAACTGTAAAATTTTAATACATATCATTTTTGTCCTGATTTAGATTTGTTTAATTAACCAAAACTTCAACTTTTTTCCGTATTCATATTTTTTTCTTATAAACAAATCCAGACTATTTGCTGTAATAATCCAACAGCAATTTGTAATAAGTTGTATCTTTTCTACTTTTTGGTTGATTTGTTTATTTAATGTTTGTAATCATAATTTTCTACAGCGCTAATTAATATGGTTTATTCTATGTGGAAACACGCTTTGTCCATTTGTCAATGAACAAAATTCCGACAGTAAAAAGAAGTTTGAATTGAAAACACCCGAAATGTCATATTTAAAATGCTGAGCACATGCTATGGCAAATTATGCTAAACTCGTAGACAAAACTAAAACCCAACTAGCAACTAAGGATATACGCATGCACACTTACACACACACACACACACTCATACAAATACACATACTGACACGCTTTTGAGTTGTGGATGCAAAAAGTTTGGTGAAGCTGGGGTTCCATTCAACTCGAGGCTAGATGGTGGAGCGATAAAGAAAAAGTGACGCCGAGGAAAATGAAACGAAGATTGAGAAGAAAACGAAAAGCAGAAAAGCAGAAAAAAAGCGCAGATAAAATGTAGCTACAAATGGTCAAGAAGCCGGCCAAAGAAACGAAAAGTGTCAGCAAGTGACTAAAGCGAGAACTACAACCAAGGGGAACAAGCAAAAAACTAGTTTTAACATGGAACACCTAAAAGAAATGTGCAGATAAAGTTTCCCCGTTGCCCAAAAGCAGAGAGTGATGCTACACAACTTCTTGAGGAAGAAAGAGAGAGCGAGAAAGAACGAAAATGAGAGAGAGAGAGAGAGAGAGAGAGAGAGAGAGAGAGGGACGGACAGAGCGAGAGGCTCATGCAAAGTGAGCCAAGACGAAGTTGGCAAACAACATTAGTTGATGGCCCATGGCGGTCGTGGCAGTCAATAATAAGCATGCGTCATGTTGGCCAGAGTACACTTTGGCCCCCAAGAAGAGTTCTAAACAATTTAAAAGTTTCCTTCGCCATTGCTGCCGAACGGACTCACAATTGTACCAATGGCAAACTTGTACTCTGCACAAGCTTATGCAAAATCTTTTGATACATTAAAGTGGAAAGTGCTGAAATGCTAGCCAGAACTCAAAAATTGCTTAGACAACTACGAGTACATGCTTACAACGTGACAACTGAACTCTGCAAGTACACACACTTCGACCATTATCAGAATATCTCAAAAGAAATACATCTCTTAACTGGAAAAATTGATGTGACAGTCTTTCTGCATGTCCAATGCGACTACTGTTCAAAGTACTCGTAATTAATGACTGGCACATCCATCAACAGTTTGCCAGCCAAAGCCGTCAACTGGTTGCTGTTGCTGTTGCTGTTGCTTTTGCTACTGCTGTTGCTTTTTGATGGTTTTCATGTTTAACCCATTTAACTCCTAATTAATACACTTCACAGAAATTTATTTTAATTACATGAAATAAACCAAATATTTATATATATAACTGCCATCAGTTCTTTCCGCTGTCAGGCATACATACATTTGTGTGTATGTATTTATATACGCTCTCGCACATATTTACATACATGTGTGTTCATGTTAATTACATCTCTTTCCTGGCCAGCGAGTTCTTCACTTCCCCTTCTACGTTACAGTTTGCCGGGCTGATACATGCATTTGTTTCGCTGTCAACATCATTTGGCAGGCTGAATAAAAAATGCCGCCATCAAATAAAATATAATATATTAGTGGTGAGAGCAAGGGCAATAAAAAAAACCATCGCAATGCTTGTTGACGTGTCCACAAAAGCGAAAACACAGTAAAAATTGCTTAAGAGGGTTGGGGACTAAACCACCAATGCAAGCATAAAAAGTTGTTGCCAGACTTCATTTTTTATCGACACACATTTTTTACTGATCTTAATTTGATGTGAAATATACAATTAATTAGTATAAGCAAACTATTATTATCAGAAAAAGTAATAAATAATATACTATGACAGCATACTAAAGCAATTTTCAATTGACAAAATGAAAATACTCTGAGTGCTTGATTTTAATTAAAAACTCCTTGGAAGTTGCTTCTCCAAAATGAGATATTGTATCATGAAAGCTTACAATTTGTCAAATTTACATGCATTTTTATAACTCAGATAACAATTTTATTATATAATTTTTTAATATCTCGATTACTTGATTTCTACTGTACTTCCACGCACATCGTTAAATTGGGGTTTGTAGGCACGGTGCGCTTTATGTTTCTAAGGACTCTTGTATCATACACTGTTACACACACACCCACTTACTCATACACCTACACAGACACACACACACATAGACACACTTTGTTTGTAATTAGTGTCGCAGCGGCTGTTTCACTTTGTTGTTGGGGCATGTGTAAATTCAACACATTAATTTACTTAATTAGGAATATGCGAATGTCCGTAATTGCTTACAAGGCAGCGCACATATGGGCTGTTCATGTGCTCATACTACAGCCTACAAAAACCGAGTTAGAGATATAAAACACTAATGCAAATGCTTATTAAATTAAATGTATTTCCTCGCACTCGTTATCAGCATTCGTGTAAATAAAGCCATGCAAATAAAATCAGCGGCGGAGGCGGCTTCGGAATTGGAAACAGCCAATATACAGTGACTCACGGCTCAGTTTGACCTGTGCCTAGCAAAAAATTTAAAGTGCTATAAAATTTAAACAAAGAAACCAACGCAAAATGTTTAAATGCCGATTTGTTTCATGTTATATCACGTTTGAAATAGAAACGTTAGTTTTTATTAAAATATTAATTAATTAATTAAAATTAGTCAAAAACTGAAATAATATCCAAAATACATGTCACAGCGGATTTTGGCCAGTCTTAAAAAAGTAACATATTTGGCATATAAAAACTTAAATAAGGATGTTAATACTTAGTATGATATCCTTTAGCCTTAATAACTTCCCTTAACCTATTATTCATGGAAGATACCAGCTTCCGGGTAGTTTCTGGGCTGATTTTGCTCCACTCATCCAGCAGAGCATTTTTGAGGTCCTGTTTGCTGGATATGCTGTGATTCCGGATGTTATATTCCAGCAGAGCCCATAAATTTTCAATAACGTTTAAATCTGGAGACTGGGCCGGTGGAATTATCATGTGGGGGCAGTTCCGGATAAGCCAGGACTGCACTATTCCGGACGTATGCTTGGGGTCGTTGTCCTGGTAGAACCGGAAAGTACGTCGGATTCCTAACTTCTCGGCACTTTGGATTACATTTTCCTTCAATATGTCGAGGTAGGCATTCTTGTCCATTGTTGTTTCAATGAACACCAAATTTCCGACGCCGGCTGCCGAGATACATGCCCATACCATGACACTTCCTCCTCCGTGCTTCACTGTTGCTTTTAGGTTTTTGGGACTTAACTCAGTATTGGACTGTCGCCACACATAATTCCGTCCGTCCGAACCAAAAATGTTGAATTTGGACTCATCTGCAAATATGACTGTGTTCCAGAACTCCAAATCCTTGTCCAAGTGGGTTTTGGCGAACGTCATCCTAGTCCCTTTATTTTTCGCGCTTATAAAGGGCTTCTTCCGTGGTACTCGGGCATGAAAGGCATGTTTGCGCAGAACCCGGCGCACAGTTTCCACACTGCACTTTTTCCCCATTTCATCCTGCACCTGTTGAGTCAGTTTTGGAGCCGATAGCTTGGGATTTGCCCTTATTTTCCTGATGATCCTCCGCTCTTCCTGTTCGGTGAAAATCTTGTTTGGTGCAATTCTGCTCTTGTCCTCTATCCGATTTTCGTCAACGAAGCGCCGAATGATATAATATACAGTTGACTTGCATAGATTGACCATTTTAGCTATTTGGCGTTGTGAATATCCGATCTTGAAGTGTTCCAGGATGAGATTCCGTTGTTCAATGGTGGTCCGTTTGCCCATAGTCCTTGTTGGCTGGTTGCACCCGAGATGCAGGATATAACTAATCTGACTACGAAGGATTGGTCTATTTATACCGAAAATAATCAACCTGACGTAAAAAATCCGGGTTTTATGGCACCCAGGTGTCCATAATGCCATAGGTCAAAATGACCTGGGACCATAAATTAAGGTACTTTTTTACATAACCCGACCTAGCGGGTGGGAAACCCCCAGTTTATTGGGGTCATATATTAATTTTGGTGGTTAATATATGTACCTGCCATCGGTCTTTGGAATTTTTGAAAAATAATGTATAATTAGTTTATGGCAGGCAATTCAAATTTTTGCTACACATGGGTCAAACTGAGCCGTGAGTCACTGTATATATATATATATATAGATATATAGCAGTTGGCCGCCAATTGGCTAAATTTACTGCCAGACTTCTGACCAGCGAATGTTGTTCCATTTATTTCAAGCTCTTTTCGCCATTTATCACCTGCAGGCAACGGACCAGAATCAGCTCATTTCGCCATCTCATCCCGGCGCCACGTAAACAAAATTACAAATGAGCCGGAAGCCTTAAGGTTGAGCAAGGCTTCGAATTTGTCCAGAGTTGTGGACTCCGTGTTCTGGCTTCTGCGATCTGGTCAGGCGGTGAATGGCAAACAAAAGAGCTCTCACATGGACAATTTGTAAAATCGCCACCACAATTGCAGCACTTCGATTTTGAGTGGGTGCACATTAAGGTAAGCGAAGTTGCCACCGCAATTGTGTGCGAAATTAATTGAAAAAGTTTTGTTCAATGCCGTCAGTCTTTCCTACACGCTCAGCTAATCGACAAATATTTGAAATAATTTGCACAAATTCAAAGTATGGCAAGAGTTGTCTGGCTTATTTCGGGTAATTAAAGCACTATCGTGACTAGTGTTTGCATGCGTAAAGGCAATTGAATATTTCTTAAGTTTTATAATTGATTTCGTATCCCAAAAATGAATATTTGTCAAATATGTGCAAATGATAAGACGTCGACTGCTCAACTAATTGTAGTTTGTCAATGGACACATTTTCTACTGTTTTTTTTTTTTATTTTACACACAGGCACGCTCCAAATTTAATTAACACACATTTTCCTCGTGCAAGAATATTTGACATTTTAGTTTTTCCAGCAAGAGATTTTTCCATGGAGGAGTTAGCTTGTCAACAGTTGTCGTAGCTGTCCAGTTATCATTAAGTGCAAGGGATGTTTAGCACAAGTCTGAAAAAAATACTGTCAAAATGTTGTTTATACATTGAACGAAATTTTAGTAGTTATAATTAAACTGATATTAAATGGAAATTTTATAATGGTAATTACATATTAAATATGTTGTTTGAAATTAAAAAAAAAAAACAGATTGCAAGTTTTTCAACCATGAAACCCTTTAAGCCAGGCCTTAAAAATATTTCGTTTAAATTTTTTTAAGCATTTTCAAATAAATCCAAAATATTTCTAGTCAAACAAGTTTCACAACATTTAAACTTTTCGTATACAATGCCCGAATTCATATTTGTGCACATTTGCTATTTTTTTTTGAACAATCAACATGAGAGTGTCCAATGTGCACCCGCCTCATCCGGTCGAAGGGGCGGGGGGGGCGGGGGTTATCCTTGGCCAATCGGGCTGCTAAGTTAACACGTTTTTGCACTTGTCGTGCAGTTCGTTGTGCCAAATATGTATTGCATATCAAGTGAAGTGCAATAAGTGAACACAACATGCAGACAAATGAACAACAAGTGTGTAAATGCCTTTTCATGCTGGTTATGTGACAGTCAAGTGTGATCGGGCGTAGTGAACAGCACACAACACTCTTATCCAATAGTTGTATCTAAATTAAAGCTATCGATTTAGTGTTTAGTTGATGTGCTCTATTTCATGTGATTTAAAAAAATTTAAGCCTGAATGCATTTCGGACAAATAAAATGCCAATTGGCCAAAATTCGCCACTGATAACAAGCGATTGGAATTTGTTATTGTTGCTACCGCTGTTGTGGTTGTAGTTGCTTTTGCTATGTGTGCTATATAGTGGCAACTGACTAGCGAACAAGCCAATCAAATTGGCATGAAATGGTCGCGTGCATGCAAGATGCGAAATGGCCTGGCAGGATGGCAGCTCCGAATGGCAGTAACTCTAATTTAAAATTCAGGCGAACGTGTCGCTTAATTTTAAATAGAATTGCCAAATGCCAAACAAATTAATTGACGCCATTGCCAATCGGAATGTATTTACGGCTCGGACTGAACGGAACTCATTACAATTTTTAATTAATTTTGACAACAAATCTCATTGTCCGGCTAGCAGAGTCGACGCCTTTGGCAGTTTGATTGAATGCGCATTGGGACAGATTTTAGGCGATTTTTGTCGACCCTTGACTTTGGCAGAAGCTGTGGGATTGTTGAGCAGCTCTTGAGGCACTTGAGTTGGGCTTCGGCAACGACTTTGAGCATTGGGTTTGCCTTTGATTTCCCTAGAAATCTAAAACAATGTCAAAAGTGCTTAATGCCCAGCAATCAGAATCAGAATCACAACCCAACGCTCTCTCTATATGGCACCTTCGCCAAGGTCCGCTGACCAATGCTCCCCTCGCCCAAAAAAGAAAAGGCAGAATTTGCATAAGACCCGGCTATGCGTGTCTGCAAATTAAATTCAATTTTCCTGCCCCTCCGTTCCATTGCGAAATAAAAAAAAAAGGCAACCAGGAAACATGCGCGACGCCGCCTACCCATCAATCAATCAAAGCACGAAGGTTACCTGAGGGAAAATTTTGCATTGCTTTACGCAGCACAGCGTACACGACGACTACATGAGCAACGACGACGCGTCCCAAACAATTTGTGTAGCTCAGACCTGAGCTTGAAGCTTATGGGCCCCAGTCCAGGACCTTGACTACGGTGATCAAATGGGATGAATGAACGGAACGCTGCAAACTTAACCGCAGACGTATGGTCAGAAAGCTCTCGAGAATTGGCTCATGTTTTTTGCAAGAAAACCAAAACCAAAAATTATCAAACCAAAAAAAAAAAAAAAACAAAATAGAGAAAGGAACAGAAACCAATTTCTTTTCCAAAGTTTTTTTTTTCGCAATATTAAAGGGTATATTGTGCTGGATGCAATAGGTTAGAAATGGATGTAAGATGCAATCAACAAATGTATAAATGAAAATTATATATACAAAAGAAGTTAGCTTCGAAAACTATTATTGTGAAACTGCTCAGTACTCAGTTGATACAGAAGAAAACAGTGAAATATTTACATTTGTAAATGATCGGACAGGAGACGATTGAACAAATTAAACAGAGTATGTCCAAGTCGAATGAATAGAGCAATATCAGATATACTTGCTAGCCATGTTCATTGCTGATTTCTTTCTGCGTTTTGCTTTATACTCGGACACGGGCTGGAATGGAAAAAAAAAGTAGAAAAAAATGGTCCCGGTGCTGTGCGGCCAATGGTTAAGGGCATGTCATGGCAATTTGCATTTTCAGTTTGACAAAGGATATGCAGGACTGTGCTAGCACTATGCGCATTCGCCACTCCCCATTCGCCCCACCTGTTTCTCTCAATTTGGGGCCAACTCTCTCCTGGCAGCAGATGCCGTTAATATGCCAACTGGGATTTCTTTTGTGGCTTTGATTTCACGCTGGCAAGCAGCTGCCTACTAGCTGGCCATCGTCCAGTTTGACCTGCTTTCATATTCAATTTCATGTTCAATAATTTGCCCACGCCACGACCAATATTTGCCGTAAGCCTTGACCGTAAATACACACACACACACACACACACACACACACACACACACACCCACACACCCACAAACACACACACGCGCACACAAATAGATTCGAATCGTTGTTGGATCTGGTGCTGGTCAATCAAATCAGGCGAGGCACAGAGCTTAATAGACTTTCAAATATTGCCACTTTGCTGGATATAGGACAGCGTCAGAGTCAGATAATTAATGTCGTGGGAGTGCGCCTGCCCAATACTATCAGCGCTGTTATTGTTACTCTTGCTGAAACCTATGCTGATGATAGGCACATTCCCTAAGCAGCAATACCACCCGCGAAGCGCACGACCCTCAAGGCGCTGACAAGGACGCCTAGACCGACAACGGCCAACAAACTAAGCCCATGTACTGGCCAGCTCGCTGATTGCCTGCGTTAATGTTAATTGCCTTTGATGAGTTTTATGCGATGCGCTAATGAACAAACGACTGCACATCGCCAATATGTACGATACAACTATGCACACAAGGTCTGCACCGTTACACGGGTAATTCTCTCCCCTCCGCCAGCGTGGCGTAGTTTAATTGCTCTCCCAGGCCCTGTGGGAGCCGATGAAGTTGGCTAATATCTGGTGCCCCACTACTACATTCATACATAAACATACGTAATTGAATGTTTAACGCATAAAATTAAGGCTTTTTCGGAGCGAGCTCTGATTTGGCGCACAATTGAAATTAATCGTTAAATATAATTTGAGCTGATGTCAACGCTGAAATTAATCAACCATATAAAATCTTTGACAAAATATGTACACAACTATACAATTGGAACTAAGAATAGACTCTTAAAATAAAATAAATTAAATTGAAAATCTTAGTATGCGTAGACAGATGAATTGAGAAATACAATATTAATCCAACTAATGCTTAACTTTTGTGCTTGTGAACTTTACTTTAAGCAGAGGCATAAGAATTGTCCACAAATTGCAAGAAATTTTCTATGCAGCAATGGCTGTGGCACTCAGCAAATAAAACAGCAAGCGTTTGCTAAATTAACCCGGAAACCGAATTGCACAACTCAGGCAGATAAATAGATACAAAACGAAGGCGCTGCAGCGTCGCCTTCTTGCGGTAATGCAGTGACTTTAACTTCGTTTCCTGTTGCTGCGGCGACGAGCCCCAAAAAGAAAGGGGCAACAAATTTCATTCGTGGCTGCAAGTGCTGGGTAGGCGTAAACCAAATATTTTCAGCAAGCGCAAAATAAATCATAAAATTTAACGAAAAATTTACAAAACGCAATAAGCGACTCTAATTTAAGTGGACAAGCACTAGAAAAAGGAAAAACGAGAGAGAGAGAGAGAGAAAGAGAGAGAGAGATAGAGAAAGAGAGAGAGAGAGACAGAGAGACAGACAGAGCAAGTTAAAGATAGGGGGAAAGTGCGTATCCTCAAGATTGTACAGAGCGCAGTTCCGCTTGCGGCCAGGCAAGCCACTTAATGACTTCCGCAAATAAAATGTTTTTGTCGAGCCAAATTTAAAGCATTCAAATAGATTCTGCTGGCAGTATTTTGTCCATATTTATGAGCAGACGCCGCTGCAATTTACTAATGCATTTGCTGTGCCTCTAATGAATATTAATGCGCCCAACGGGAGAAGCCAACTGCAACTGGCAATAAAATATTTCAATTAGAGCCCTGCTGCCAACAGATACCAACGACAACAAGAGGAGCAACAGCAAAAAAACATCAACAACAACAATATCGAAAAACAACAGAAGTCTGATCAACGAATTTGTTAATGCCCCAGAAAGTCGAAGATGCCCTTCGCATGCATCAGATATAGCACAAGCTCTGGTTACTGCTATTCTTTCAGAGTTGCGGAAATAGGCAATGGGAAGACGACATTAGGGCAATGTTTTAACAGCTATTTACACTCAGTATGTATGTGTCGTATACTTATTGGGTTGCATATTTGGCAATGCTGAAATTTCACACTCCCCAGATTACATAAAGAATTCCGATAATTCATTTTTAGCCATATTCATTAGCGTAGTTGGAATGCCATAGCTTCCAAAGACGATTTATAATTGCAATTGTTATTCATAGAATTAAATACTGTTTACATTTTTATTGAACTATTTTACTAGAATCGCGAAATAATTTGTAATAATAAATATCATGGTCAGCGCTGCCATTGTGGCATGCGTGGAATGCTATGAAACATCGATATGGCAATAAATCGCCGTCAACAATATGCACTAACATTTGTGTTGGTTTTGTTGGAAATTGTATCTCATTGAACTTTTCAGAAATGCATACTTGTGTTGTGCACATGTGTGTGTTAGTATCTGCGTGTGTGCGTGTGTATGAGTGGCTGTGCTTGCGTATGTCCTTCGGTCTTATCTGCTAACTGTTGCCCCACCTTGTCAAAATAAACCATTCAATTAGTGCAGCTAAATTGAATTTTCTATGCAGCTTGTTGATGCGATTGATGCTATGATAAGCTGCGGGCTACCGTTGCTATTTTCCGGAAAAGCTGGGGGAACGGGGCTACCGGATGTTTGCAAAAATTTCATTAGCCTAACGAGTTGTTTGCTGAAGGACCGCAAAACTCTTGGCATATCTGAAAATAAAATTGTGGGCAGTAGCAGCTTAACAAACTTGCTCCACTTGAGCCAGGCCATTTAATCTTTGTTCAAAGCAAACGAGATTATAATTAATAATGGAGTCCATATAGTTAAGGTGTTATAACTACAGACAATTTCAATATTGTCAATAGATTATCTGAGATTTTTTGCATATTTAGTCCTTTCAAATTTTAAAATTGTGCCCTATGCCCAAATCAAATATCCAACTATATGCAAATTAAGTGGACATAGGTATTATTATCTAACCTGTACACACATTTTAAGCCAACCAAAAATGTGCTGTGGCGTAAAAATCAAATGGGCACAGCTTTGAATTCATTAATCTGCATCAGTGAAACTGGTGGTCGCTTTATGCTTAAAACAAATAATGTTAACAAGCACTTAATTAAGTATATGCACAATATTTTCGTGATTAAAATAAAACACAAACACGAACATTGTGACAACACAAAATAAAATAACCAAAAGATGTACAAAACATTTGCTTAAAATGCACAGCACATAGTCTCTGAGTGAAACACATACCGAAAGTAAAATAAAAATGATTTCAATGTTTGGGATTATGTAAAAGATACTCTGTACCAAGGCTTGTAATGTGTATTATGCATTGTATTGTGACAAGCTAACACACACACACATACAAAAATAATAATAATTATCTGGATTTTACAACATTCCATTGTATATTTAAAGAAACAAATAATTTATAAACTTAAATTTGGGTTCTGCCCTCTTGTAAGGTCGTTGATTGAGATGAAGACAGAGAGATTTATCTCTCACCACAACTTGTTGATACCCCATTTTGTATGTTTTATGGCAACAGGGTATAAAGGGATACTTAATGCTGACAGTCTTGATGGCCACAAAGAGCTCACTAAAAATAAAATTAAGCCTCGTTGCCATCGCTGATTGCCTAACAAACCAAAAAACATAGCATAATTTTGGTTGGTAACGCTGACAAAATTCGTAATTTATACGGGGTCCACAAACACTAAAAAAGCCAGCCCAATGACGCACAAACAACGCGGGCAAACAATCAAAGCCGTACCCAGAATCCTCTTATTTCCAATGTTGCTCTTCTTGTTGTTGATGTAACGTTTCGTTGCTGATGTTGTTGTTGCTGTTGCTGTTGCTGTTGCTGTTTAGCGAATTCATTATAACTTTTGCTATTAAAAACATTAGACGCGACTGCACACGCATTCAAAAAAAGGAGTAGCTCTCTGTCTGAGTGCGGGTGCGGACATGTGTACGTGTGTATGTGGGTGTGTGGGAGTTGGTGTGTGTCAGCAAGGCAGCCAGCAATTTAACCCAAATGCTTATCATTTAGCCATTTGATTTAACCTTCTGCCCGGCAGAATTCCCACACACAAAACGAGCACACACATACACACACACACAAACACACAACTTTTTTTTACACACATTATTTTTTCTGTTTGCTGTTTGTTTTTTTTTTTGTTTTTTTTTTTTGTTTTTATCTCATCTTATTGCGTTGCTTTGGCATTGTTTTTAATGCAAACTGCTGCTCATATTGCTAATGATTTTGGGTCACACACACGTAGCACTTTTGGGCGCACAAATTGTGCTCACACGTATATAATTTGAGCCGCTCTGCGTTGTGTTGCTATATGTGCGCTATGCTACCCCTTTCATATATTAAAATGCTGTTGTTATAAACGTGATGCTGCCTGTAATTGTTGTGCGCGTCGTGTGTTCATGTGTGTTCATGTGTGTTCATGTGTGTTCATGTGTGTGTGTGTGTGTGTGTGCGTGTCGTAGCAGTTTTTGATATTTCATGAGCAGCATGTGTAACTTTAAATGCCGTTATGTTAGTATCACACAAACTTTCTTGTTAGCTGGTTGTACTTGGCGTATGAGTAATATAGAAAACTATTTTCATTAAACAATAAACACGTGTATGCCAACATAAACTTTTTAATTTAATACAATAACTATTTAAGCTAGCACATGACACTCCCTATCAAAGCAAAAAGCCATAACAGATCTGAATAAAATTAAATCCAGTTAGGCATTTAATATATTTGCACTTTAGAGACTCTAATTGTGTCCATTTAAAAATACTTGGCCAAATAAACAAAACTAGAATGCAAATCAACAGAACGCAAAAGAAAATTCAAGAAAGATGAACTAATGGTGTATATTTGAGACAACAGATTTGAGTAATTAAGCCACTTTTATATAAATGAAAGTGCTTTCTATATCAAATGCAGATAAATACTGGTAAATCGACTCAAATTGTTTAGTATATGCCCTTTTTCTCGGTTATGAGTATCTTGCCGTGTGTGCCTAAGATGATTGGTAATGCATTATGGCTTTGGAATTTGTCGAGTGGCTGCTCGTCTAGCCGGCGGCATTGGCTGCTGTCGTTAATTGAAATTCGCTGGTTGAGTGCACAGCAATAATTTCCTTTGTTGCCACTTTGTGTGGAATGCGCTTTAGTGACTAGTTCCGCGGGCATTGCGTATACGTAGCTCTGCACAAAAGTTGCATTGTTGTCGCTGGGCTGCTTGTGCTTGTGCTTCGAACAATGGTCATTTGCTGCATGGCCCCATGAAAATCAAAGCCAGCACCCGTAGACCCGTATAGCAAAGAAGACAGTACGCTTCATTTGACGCAATCCTTATCCTTTGTTTGCCTGTGCCTTCGATGTAAGCCACGCTGCGTCAGCTTCATGCTTGCATTTTTCATTTAGCTGGTAAGTTTTTTTTTTATCTCTTTCTGGCTCTTCTTTTGCGCTGTCTGTGTCTGTGTCTACTTTGGCGGGCATTTCCTTTTCGTTCTTAGTCTTTGTTCTTGCAGGCATTTTCTATCCAATCACCTTGCACGAAATTGAAAATATAGAACATACGCTCATTGGTTAAGTAAATGCACAGTGAAGGGAGGGATTGTAGTGAACTATAATTCCCAGCTTCAATTAAACCATTTGTTAGTTTTCTAATCTCTGTAAACACATGTTTCGTTTAGTTTGCAACTATTATTCCAGAATGTTTTAGGAATCAAAAAGATTTGTATTTTTTTTGTGTTTCATTATTTGTATTAGTTTTTATTTATCTCCGCCATATTGGAATTAGTTGCTTTACTATTTACAAATCAATGGTTCTCTAGCTAATGTCGTAGAATGTGCGTTAAATAGAAAATACCATTGCATGGGGCTTTAGAAAAAAGGAAAAACAGCTGTTGTAGAAGGTGATTGACGCGGTTTTAATTGAAATCTCTCTCATGGGATGCTATCTTAATGAACATTATTTCTTAACGCTTGTGCAAGATTGAAATGCTTATGTTTCCAAGGGGCAATCACACACGACTCTACTGACTACATACCGAATGCCAAACAAGCTGAAGCAGCAACAGCAGCCATCATGTCTTTCCATATGCTGAAAATAAAAATGCTTTCAGTGTAATGAGTTTTGGGTTTCACACATGTATTCGAGTCCGCAGACTCGAACTGATTGTAGCTACTTGCAACTGAAAGCAAATAGCAAAACAAATTCATATCCTGGACAACTTGCTTGCTGACCTGCTGATGTCAATGTCATTGTGACAACTGTGTAGTCAGCCTGGCTGTCTTGTTTGTTGGTTACTTGGGATGCTGGCTCAAATCAGTGCATGCATAGCTGTTGTTAACATAGTTGTTGGTTGCGGTGGTGCCTTTTGGTTCATGCATTGCCCAAGTCAAATAGTCAAGTTTATGGGCGGAGAACACAAGTAAAAAACACAAAAACAAGTTCAAGCACTATGTGCTGATTAGAAAACGCTTTCAATATTTTCTGGCAAGCCTGAGATAGTCTTCTGCATTTTTCTCTCCTTTGATTTTCAGTCTGTTATTTGTTCTGTTGAGGAGCGAACAAAAAGCAACCAAACAATTGCAGTCAAGTCGTTAGTTGAGCGAGTGAAACTTTAAACAAAACCGCCCTGGACATGGCTAAAACGAAGCCGCAGTAATTAAGCCTTAAATACAATACGCATTTGTTTCAGCAGCTCAAGATACGACCAGGCTTAATTAGACTGGCAACAAAGCGTATTGTTTTTGGCCCATCAAAAATCATTAGTTACATTTAATCAGTGGCCAAAAATCCACATTGTTAATGCCGCATCAATATTAATTAAAAGAGCAAGCGGCCAACACTGCCCCGCTCCAGCTTAAGCCTGCTGCTGGTTATCTGATTCATTGCTTGGTCATGTCGGGCTCACAGGGTGTATGTGCAATGAACCAACGCGCTCGCCTTGGCCTGTATCGGCTTGTGACTGACACAAAGCCGACAGCACTTTGACAAGGAACGCATTCTAAGCAAGCTCGCAGAACATAAGCGACATGTCAAAATGCCAAAAGCATCTCGCCAAAAGATGCGCTTTCCGATAACAGCCGCACCATCTGACACATGAAAGGCACTTGGCAGCTGCCCATACAGCACATACTGGCCATTGCGGTTACACTTTGCATGAGGCAGGACCAATCGCCATTAATCCAACTTTATTTGCATATCTTATTTATATGATTTTTTGTATTCTGATTTTAAGCAAATGAAACTACTCTATTGCAATTATCCAATAAAAAGGCTAGCAAAATTTTATCATTTATTTTCAAATCAAATAAAATAAGAATTTATAACAATTTTAAATTAAAATCACACAACGACAACGCCAAGACTGACTAACGTAATCAAAACATTCACCAATGAAACTAATAAATTATTCCAGCTTGCTGCTGTTCATATTAAAAAATGATTTAATGTGGTGTGTTTTGCTTTCTCAGATTGGCTTGCTTCAAGTAATTCAATTCTGAAACTAAACAAAATACTCGTTTGGCATACACACATCAGCAATTTAATGCAACAATTATATTTTGCAATAAGCAAGCATTAAGCTCAATATAAATAACCGACACTCTGCGTTTCGTTTGTTTTATGTAACTGTTGCAAAGATAAAGTTCGTAAATGTAATGCTGAGCATTATGTTCAACTTGTGAACCCCATGTGCAGCGAGCGCGCATTGCCCGTGGAAATTATTGCTTGGCAATATTATTAATTATTTTTGCAATTAACGCATCATTGTTGCTGCATCACGTCCGCTAAAGGGCTGCGTAAGCATTCGCTTGGACTAACAGGACGTCATAACTTTGCACGAGGCACAATTAGCGAGCTTTTGTGGCATCGCCGAGGGCGGGCTCATTTGGCGCCTTTGCACGACATCTGGCAGGTTGTGCAGAACAACTTTTTACAGGCAACGAGCGGCGGTTTGCAGGAGTCATACAGCTAGGCTGGCAGGCTGGCAGCCAGCTAATTTGGCAGTAAGTCGCTAAAATTGCCGCCTGCTCCTTATCAGGCATCCAGACAGCCAGTTCATCACATGCATTGAAGTATGCAAAACTCGGGACACATAAAAACTGACGCAACACGCCTGGAAGACATGCGAACGTTTTATTGGCATTAAGGGATCAAAGTTTTGCGACCCACACCCACACAAACACACACACTGCAGCACAAACTCTTTGCAACACCCTTGAGTGAGTATAGAGCGAAAAGAGAAAATAAAATAAAAAAAAAAGACGCTGGCATGCTTGTGCAGGCGACAGGCACTTCAGTGAAATTTTAACGCTGACACAAGAAATATTTTAACAAAAACGATTGAAAGGAAACGAGAGGAAAAAAATGTACAGAAGAGTCAGCGACAAAGGCTGTCATAAATATTTTGGGGCGGTCGCACGCTGCGTATACGCAATCAACTTTGGTAAACATTTGCCAAAATAGTTTTCGTTTTTAAAGCAGAGCAAATGCTTAGCTCGGCATTTTATTAGCTGCTTGTATGTGAATATAGTCATAAATCTGCAGACGCGCCGCCGCACTGTGCACTGCCGCATGAAATTGAAATATAGTGTGATTTTCACTTTAGCCAAGTCGAGCCACATACATACATAGCCATGCCCCCTACCCCCCCTTCACACCACACGGTTTAGTCCAACCCGGCCACAACCAACAGTCAACTGAAACGGAATTTAGTGGCAAAAGCTACTCAAAGCCAAAAAGAAGAAAACATCGAAACAAATAATATGATTGAAGTTAGTACTTCCAAACTTTTAAATACCCTGTAGCGCAATTACAATGTCGAAAGTAACTTTATCCCAAAAATGGATTAATAAAATAATTATTTAATTTAATCAATTTTACTGAATATTTAGTTGAAAGAAAAATTAATTTGTGCTCCTCTAGGCAAGGAAAACTAATACAATAATTTCGGTATGATCTTGCAATGTTCTGTGGATTTCCGCAGGTGGTTTTCTGCACAGCTTTACGCGTTTGCAGGACTCATTTTCGCTGGGGAGGCACCCTCAGAAAGAAATTCAATCGTTCTTTGACTTTTACGTCAATTCTTGCGTGTTCATTGCGTGCAGTTTAGCGCGGGAAATGGCAAATGCAAAGCGTTTCCTTGCGTGTCTATCTAAATGTTATTATTTGATATCAACTCTCTTATTTTCATACTTTGGCTCCATTAATGTGATTTTATCGTGCCTTTTGCCAGTTATTGAGGATTTTTTGGCACTTGCTGCGCATATTTTAGCAGACAGTTAGCTGCCAGCTCCATTAAATGGGGTAACAAACGTGATTAAAAGCACCAAATTAAATGCATATAGAATGTTATTTTTATTACATATAAAAATAACGCTGTTGCTATTAGTACGAAAACTTTTCCGATGACTTGCTTAAAGACACAAGTAGTATTTTTATGGAGTTTCTGATCATCGTTATGGAAACATATTTGATAGGAAAACTATTTATTTACTCTTACCAATATGAAATTATTAATAATATGTGGCAAGATTTGTTTTTTTTATTTTATTATATTCTAATATTTTATTGTCAAATATTATTTATCGATCTTCTTTTTCAATAGGCTTTCCATTTTTAAATTTTGAAAGCAAAAATAGTTCAAATGTGTCTAACATAAACATGCTAACTGTGCTTTCTGTATTTAAAATGATAAATGACTATATAAATACATATATTTATTTTAATGAAAAAACATGTGCAGCCAAATTTACTGGTCAGTGCTGGGAACTGGCATGTTCGTGTCATAATTCTAAAATCTGTGGTTGTCGTGCCATGCGGTACTCAAATTATTGTTATTATGCATGAGTATGTGTGTGTGTGTGTGTGTGGAGTTTCTTTATGCATGTGAGTGTGTGCTAAGCTTAATAAGATATTACAGTTTAAGTGGGAACCGCAACATGCTGAGCCAGATGTATAACATCAAGTGAAATTGTTATGCCCATTCTATAAAATTAGCTTCATAATACGAGTCTCAAAGGTTTCACCAATACTATATGATATTTATAATTGCAGTAAATATCACCAGAATTGTTTTATGTGAAATAACAATCGCCAATAACAATGCCGACAACTGTCTATCAAAATCCACTTAAAATCTTAATCGTTTTGATTAACCTTAATATTTTTACAGAGTTTTGCTATGAATTAAAGTCAATGAGCGGAATATCTTCAGACGCTCTTTAAGTTTAAAACAAAACATTATATAAAAGTCAGCCACTCAGAAAACTGTTCAGCTATCAAGAGCGATAACGACAAACAATAGATTGTAGTCGATAGTTGAGCAATGTAGACAATTGTCGGATTTGACTGCCTGTCGGCCCAATAGTTGCAGTAATTTGTTGGTGCCTGGCACAAGAAGGAGTTGCAGAAAGCAGCAACAGCAACAGCAACAGCAGTAGCAACAACACTTTTTGGCTACATAACAAATACACTTCAATCAATGCCAAATGGCCCTGCCGGCAATCATAGGACAAGTGCGTACATCTGTATCTGTGTGTGGGTAGTGTGTGTGTGTGTGTGTGTGTGTGTGTGTGTGTTTGTGTGTGCCACAAAAATGAAAACAAATTTTGGCATGATTGCTGATTGTTTGTCTTTTTCATTGTTTGGCAGGGATGCCACCGCTCCTCCAGCTACTGCTGCTGCTGCTGCTGCTGCTGGTAGTGGTAGTGTTGCCAACGCACGCGCACATTTATTGCTTCCCAATTGGAAATAAAAATGGCGGCAAGCAGCAAGCCAGCCAGCCAACTAACTAGACAGTCGGGTTCGCTGGCAGGCCAACAGCCAGGCAGCTAACAGGCAAGCACATGTAAAGCTCAGACAGGCGCGCAGTTCACGTGCTATTGAAATGAAAGGCAACGAGCGCGCAAGACTTTAGGATACAACGATAAAACGATAAAAACAGAGCACACACACACACACACACACACACACACACTCACACACACACACACACACACACAAATAAAGCACAAAACGAGCTGCTTTTCTTCTTTTTTCCCATTTCTGCTTTTTTTTTTTTTTGCGGTTTGATTTGCTTGATGCTTGATTTTTTGCCGAGCCGCCCTTTTCCAACGTTTTGCTTTGGCTAGGCTGCAAACATTTGCCGACGCTGCCTCTGCCGCTGATTAAAACAAACACAATGCGACCGTAATGACGACATATGTACAACGTTTGTTAATCATGGTGCTGGGCTAGGGTCCCCCAATCTGCAATCTCAAAGCCTCTTTCCGCACAATTGTACAATTTTTGGCGGCAATGTCGTGTTTCACTTTTTTCTCTGCCTTTTGCTTTCATTGATTCATAATTGATAAGCATTACTTTTCCTATTGTTCGATTTATATACGAGTCCTACATTCGAATACACACGCAGAAATACATACGCACATGTATTTGTGAGAGACTTTGCCCTTGAGAAATGGCGGCATCTGCCATTCTGCTCAATTTAGCGTAAATTTTTGTTTCTCTGGCAGCAATTTTGATTAATTTTATTGCCCTCCGCAATTACGAAACGGACTTATGATTAAATATAACATTTCCATAAAAGTGCTTACAATCACACAACTCTTAATGTGCCCGCAACAGAAAGTGAATGAACTTGGAGAATTTGCTACTTTTAACAAGAAATCGTGTATCAGAACTGGAAGCTCAATGTCGACTAATATCAGGCGTCACAGGAAAATACAAAAAGTACAAAATAAATTAATAAATTTTAAATTTAAATTAGAAAAAGATGAAAATTTCTTAAATTTTTTGATATTTTTTTATACGTTTGGGACACGGCAGAAAAAAACCAATCAGACCCAAGTTTCACAGTTATATCAAATTAGTATATCTTTATTATATACTTTTTGTTGTATTTTATATATTTTCTATTCGAGTCTTAATTAGAGTTCACATTAATAGGGCAAGCTGAATATACATTTTAAAATCATTGCCCATAGTTTCTTTCACAAACTTTTGTATTTTATTAGGTATAATGAACATAATTAGGACCAATATTACTGTAAAATATGAATGTAAAATAATTTGTCTGTTGTGTTGTGCAGCCCAAAAGAGCATGCGTTAAAAATAAAAGGACTAAAAGAAGAATTAACTGTTTTTAATTAGACTTGCTGTACATAATCAACTGCAAAGAGTTGAAGCCTTTATAAGTTTCATAACTTGCGCTCCGCGAACTTCGTGCCACAGTCTCCTCTCTCCCAGGCAAGGGGACTAACTTCCATGCCCAGCCTGACGGCGGTCCAGGATGTTGTAGCCGTAACGAACTGAATGTTGCTGTTGTTATTGTTGCATGTTGTGCATTTAAAGTTTCTGTAGCGTGCAATGCAGGAAATCATTTTAACAATTTTCCACCTCATCTCCCCCCCTTTGCAGATCCAGATGCAAGTTCAGTGCACCCGCAAAAGACACGCCATGAAAAGGCGCCCGACGCCAATTTTGCTTTGTTGTTGTTTGTATGCTTCTGTGTTTGTCTGAGTTATCTGTGTAAGTGTTGTGTGTGTGTGTGTGTGTGTGTGTGTGTGTGTGTGTGTGTGTGTGTGTGAGCGCGCATTTCTGTAGCTCGTTTTTTGGGCTGTCTGCAGTCATTTTTATTTGATGGCAGCAAAAGAAGCAGCAACAGCATCTGACTATTTCTTCCTTACGGTAATTATGAATGGCCAGCGGCCAGAAAAGGTATAAAAAGTCATTGACTTGCCACGACACCCGGCCATATTTCTGCAATTAAAACTTTTGTGTGAGCCAGCTATCTCTGTTTATTTAACGCATTCGTATAAAGCCACCGATTCGGTTATTCAAGCTGGCTTTAAGGGCAACTGTCAACAAGAGTCCTGATCTGTGCCCCAACTTGACACTACAATGGTAATGCATAAATGCACTTCATGCTGTTTGAGCCATACAAATGGACTGTTGGGCAGCCAGTCAGCTAGACACATGTCGCTATTTAAATTCAGTACTTTCAGTAAAAATACGGCTGTTGCGCCCCCCACAGACACACACACACACACACAGACAAACAATGGCGCACAAATAAAGCACTTAAATATGTTGCAGCAACACCCAAGAAAAAACAATACATATAAAAAAAACAACTAGAGCAACATTACAAAAAAATATATAAATAAAAGTGCAGTCTGCAATGGGGGCAAGAGTCATGTGTTGTCGGCTTGTGTGCCACGTCCTTGCACCTCTGACTGCAGCATTTTCTTGCCATCAGCTTGCACCCACCTTGAGCCAGTGGCCTGACTAATTGCAATGTAAAGTGTTTAGACACAATTTTGTAGTTGTATTTAAGTGCCTAAGCCTTTCCCTATCCTTTCCCACCCTCTCCCCCTCTCCCCCTCTCTCTCTCTGTCCACTGCCTTGAGGCCAAATTGCTCAATTAAGTACGTGAACGGAGAGTCGGTTCAGTACTGGGTCTGTTCTTTTATATTGCCGTGTTGTGTTTTGGGTAATTTGTGTGCTTATAGTTGGGCACTTTTCCTTTGAGTTTCAGGCTCACAAATTGACTTCATAATATGTATGTGCTTAAATAACAAGGCCCGTCAAGCAGCTGCAAAATGCTTTCACAAACGAAATCCAATTAGAATACAAAATAGTCAATGGCAATACATAAGAGAAGCCGATGAATAATGGTTTGACCTGCATAGGTTGAACCTTTCATAATTTTGCTAAAACTGAACCGACATTAAAAGTTTAAATAAAACTTTCGCTCGAAATTCATATATATATTCTTGCCCAATAAATTCTGTCTAAGGAAGAGTCTAGACTCTCAGAATATGCCCAGAACTTAACTGGGGTTTGGAAGTAATGCCCTTGGATCATGGATTTCTACACACACACAATGGCTTCGTATCTTCTATATCAACATTCATTCCAGAACTCCGTAAGCGCTTGCCATATCTCTGGACGAGCATTTGACAAATAGCCGAACATCAAGAAAAGCACACTCAACATACTCAACATCCAGTGTGTGTGTGTGTGTGTGTGTGCGTGTGTGTGTGTGTGTGTGTGTGTGTGTGTGTTTAATCGACACGTTTTTGTATACCGACATTTTTATCTATGCCCTTAACCCAAGCCCAAGTAACGTATAACGACTATACAACAAACTTTGATTTATGACAATCTAGTTCATTTGATTGTTACTACTAGAGAATTTGGGCTGGCAACGAGCTGGGCGTCCAGTCAATGAGCAAGCCATTTTGTTCAGTTGGTGCGTCCGTGTAAAACATTTTCATTTTCCATTCAAATTCAATGCTAATCTACTTGCAGAACAAGCTCAATTTTTGGGCGTTGCCCGAATAGAGCCAACTCCGACTCAGCCATCGGCACAGGCATCATTTATCATGGCGACCCAAAGACGGAGGGCTCGTTTCTCAGGCTGTTGGCTGCGGGTATTTGTACTAGGCCAAGCGCATTATCAACACATAGGGTTTATCATTTCCAGAGTGCGATACATTTAGATACAGTTTGCTTACCATTTTTTTTCTTCTACTTTTTGCTTTACGTTTTTTTGGTATTTGTATTTGGTCAGCACGTGCAGCACATTAGGCTGGGGCAATGCCAACGTATTTTACAGTCCGAGTTGCATGTGAACTGTGTCTGCCCAAAAGGGGAGATGGGAATTAAAGTTTAGATGGGTGGCCAGCTGTGCGTATACGTAACCAGGCTGACCCATAAAACAAATTTATATAAATTTATACACATATATATGTATATATATTTATGTATATTATTCGCGTCGCCGCAAATGAGCAGCTGAGTGAAATTTTAGTCGAGTCGTCAACGCATTGGTTATTCGCAACTTACACACAATAATAAAAATAATATTACATTTCGCAGTAAAAGATGGGTTTCATAAAGATTTTGTCCCATTTCGCAAAAATCCTGGTGGTAGTTTTGGGACGTGCTCATTAAGTGTACTGTAGAAAACCGCCAAGTCATTGTGGCAAAGCACTCAGGCTGTCGCTCATTTCAGTGAGTGTGTTTTTTTTTTTTTTTTTTGTCTGCGGTTTTAATTTACTCTTGCTTCATAGGACTCGGGCTCTGTGACTGCCTCATCCTGCCAGTCGCCTTCTGTATTTCTGCTTATTTTTTCGTTAGCAACTCGCCGCACTCCCCTTTTCCACACAGTCAGCAGCAATGTCGCCGGTGGCAGCAGGTTAAGCTTCTACTTGAACTTCTAAGTGTTGGCGTTACATGAGCTGAGGTGTTGTTTGGCAACTGCCTTTGACGTGTATATGCTCACATGTGCCCACAGACTTATGAGTGGATATAGCAATGTGAGCGTGTGCATCTCTTTGTGTGTGTGAGTGTGAGTGTGTGTGTGTGTGCGCGCGTGTCTGTGTGTTTGGTGTATTTGTGTATGCTGCTTGGGGAAAGTCCTGGGCATGTCCGACTAAGCTCATGATTCTTTCACTGACGTTTTCAGCAATCGCCATGATATTTACAACTTTCAGTTATAAGGTTTGCTATAAACCAGAAGACTGCACATAGAATAGAATGTGAGTGGTTCATAAGGATGTCAAACGGCGTGAACATAAATTGCGGTGCCTTAAAGGCTTTAAGGGCATCGAGTCAAGCTACATTTTGATGAACTCATAGTAATTAACAGTGCACAAGAATGGCAAATAGAAGAAGAGAGAAAGGATTATGAAATGGGATAACAAGAGGTAGTCAGATTTTGGCCAGTAAATTAAAAAGTAAATACCACAAAGAGAAAGAATATTATTATGCTGCCGGTATATAAAAAGAGAAAGCAAATCATTTTCGTTCTCTTGTGTAAGGTGATTTGGTTAAAAATGCTGCTCTCAAATAAATGTCAAGGAATTGTAAAATAACATTTTATCAAGTGCGTTTGTTAAACGATTCTCAGAGATTTTACTCGTTAAAAATATACGTGTAATTGTTCATAAACTTATTAAACTCTTTTAATTAATATATTCTATTAACCATCAACCCATAAAAGTAAGGAATTAAATGAATTAATTTATAGTTGGGGGTAAATTGCAACTTGTGATTGCATGGAATTAAAGTAAATGTGAAATTTGAATTTGGTTTGTCAAGTTTTACCTTAACTTTCGACATGCGCTGCGTAATTAATTATTTGGGCTCCTAAGTCGAGCCATTCCCATGCCAGACGCATATAGTATTCGGAAACCGCAGCAACGGTGGCGACCGTCTCCATTTTGCATAATTCAACAACTGGCAGGCGGGTCACGTAGATAGGGCAAACGGCGTGATTAGGGTTTTCGGCTCAGTCGAAACACTGCGACCAAGGATCTGTCCAGGACTCAGCTAACCACAACATGTGTGTGGTTGTTGCCCCGCAGCTGTTGTTGCTGTTATTGTTGTTGTTTGTGCTGTGGCATCATTAAATACCCAAATCAAAGTTTGTTTGCTTGTAACGCAATTGTGTAAAACGACCGACTGGGGAATGCAAGAAAATGTCAGGCAGTTTTAATTGTTAAAGTTTATTGATATTTGTGTGGCATTCTTTCAATTTCAAATGTTGTTAAGCTAGCTCATTTTAATTATAGCTTTGAATTATTAAAACGGCTTATTAAGTTGAATTCTTATTATAAATAAAACAGACACAATAGATAAGGGTTTGCATTTTCAAGCATTAAAGTACGTATATTTTTACCAATAACTAAAAGCGCATTTAATGAATTCTCAAATACCCAATGCAAAATTTAAATCTGGGGCTCGAAAAATCAGTAAATCAACCACTTTCCGCTGGTAAGCATTAATTAGCTCAATGCCGCAGATATTAATTGCATTTGCTGCAGTCGTTTTGTATGTAGAGAGAGAGAGAGAGAAAGGGGGGGAGAGAGAGAGAGAGAGAGAGATAGAGAGAGAGAGAGAGAGATAAAGGATAGGGGAAAAGAGTTGTGAATGTTAAATAGCTGCCGAGTGAACCTTCAATTCGGTTGGTTGTTCACTAAGGCTTCATTAATCGCGGGCAGCAGCTAAAACTTCTTAATTGTTTCATTAATGCAATGCAATCCGTTTGCTTGGTACTTAATTTAATTTTATTTGCTGTCGCCGTTGCTGTTGCTGTAGTTTTTAAATAATTGTGCGCAATTATTTCACCCAATTTAACATTTTCTTTCTGTGTGCGCCAGTCTCTCTCTGTGTGTGTGTGTGTGTGTGTGGAGTTTGTGCTTGCTGTACACATTTAAGTGACGTCATTTATATTCCGGCGGAATAAGCACTTGATGTAAAATTACAGGCGAAACGACGAGCTTGTCAGAATAAAAATAAAATATTCAATTAAACCCGTTTCTTCGCCAAACACCGTCGACAGCGCTTATTAATCTGATGTAATTCTTTTTGTCTCACTTTCTTCCCCCCCACACCCTCTCTCCCACTCTATCTCTTCTTTACCTAACCCATGTCATTTTTAGCTGGGAAATTTAATTAATGTAATTGTTATGACCACGACGCTTTCATGTTTGCTCCCCGTGCAGTGCGAGGCCTTATAAAAATGTGTGCCTGAAAACGAGCGAGCAAATCTCGCCATTGAAATACAAATTCATTATTTACATAAAACCCAAACCCAAGCGCCACTCAAACAATGAACGGAACACTCAAACCGCCAGCTACTCAGGCATTTGGCTATATTTTTTCAGTTTTCTGTGCTGCTCGCAGTGCTTAGCTTTATTTTTTTCATCTACTATAATCAACGTGTACAAAAGTAGGGTATCTAAAAGCGCTTGACTATGAATGCAACAGTTCTAATGCGTTACGGATATGTATAATATAATTTCATAACATATTACTAAACATCTACTCAATGAATCACAAATCTATTTTCTTATACGTCAACCTTTTTTTTACAAAACATCATAAAAATATAAAGACAATAATTATTTTTTTATTTTTAGCAATATTTTGAGTGCATTCAATCGCAATAATTTTCTGTTTTAGCGTTATTTGTTTCTCTTATTTTTGTTCTATATTCCCTTTGCATACATATACTATGTATATAGTTTAGCGCCAGGCAGAACGTGAAATGTATTTTGGCCAGCCAAAAAATCCTGCCGTAGTTCAATTTGAGTGAATGACTGCAGAGGAAGTGCAACTGCCAGTCAAAGCGTTGAGGGGTTTTTTTTTTTGGGGTATACTCTAAAAAAAAATATATAAATGGAAGCATTGCCTACTTTTTAGCTGAAGTGCTGCGGCTGCCGCTGCGGCTTTTTGCATTTGCAAATGGTTAAAGTCATTTATTTCAAACAAATCATTTGCCTTGCCAACTAGGCAACTAGATGGGCACACTTGCCAGACACTTGAGCATTGAAATGGGGGAAAGATGAAAAAATACTGACAAGTTAAGGCATCGTTGGATCATTAAAGATGGCAGCAAAAACTCGGTGCCGGGGGGTCCAATTTTTCAAAGCACACGAACGAGAACTTTGACTGACGCTTGTCGTTGCCGTCAGATAAACTTCTCTGGTTCGAAACTTATTGAGGCGCAAACAGTTGGTCTGGGCCAACAACCAAATGTCTGTCGCCTTTTTCTATATGTATGTCGGCATGCAGACATAATACATTGGGAGTTGGCAGCCTGGCACGCCTCTTGCTGTAGGCCTCACGCCCTCAACCCCACCCTTCCCCTCGCCTGCCGCCCCCCTCCCATGTTCCCTCGATCAAACCACCGCCATGGCGTGTACCCCCAGTCGCCGTTGTATGATAAACTTTTCTAATTGTCAGTTTCAGCAAGTGACAAACGACAGAAATTATGTTATCTTATCAAAGTTGGCGCTACTTTTTCTGGCAATGTGGGTGTGCATTTGAGTGTGTGTGTGTGTGTGTGTATGTGTTTGTGTGTGCGTATTGTGCTGGTTGGAAAAGTTACCACCAGTCGTTTGAAATTTAAGAAAATTATCTTTAAGCATGTTTTTTGTATATATAGACATTGTTGCCATTGCTGTTATTGTTGTTAACTTTGTTGATGTTGTTGTTGTTGTTGATGTTGTTGTTGTTGTTGCTGTTGTTGTTGATGTTGTTATTGGTGACATGCTAGCTGTTACTTATTAACATTACAAAAGCGCCGTGTTCTGTGCCTTTTGGCGTAAATTCAGTTATGCCAAATTGACTTCTGGCAGAGACGCAGACACAACTCGCTCCCAGTAGCCCCTCCCATCCAAATAAAATGTATATTAAAATGCAGGCGGTTCTCTGTGTCTGTTTTATTTTATTTGACTCGGCTTCGTTTTGTTTCGTTTGACAGCACTTAAGGCAACGAAACAGCTGCTGCATTTCCCAGGCCTAGTTTCTTACACTCAAAAACTTGGCCGGCATATCATTTACAATACATACAGACATCAGCTCACTAATATACATATATACATAAATATAATTCCGATGGGACTACGAACTGAGTGCACTGTCTAAAGAATACTTGCCAGTTGACATGAAAACAGCTTTTTGATTGATAACCGAGCCGACAACGTTTATTTAATAAATGAAATTCATGCATATACATTTCTTATATGCCTCTTACGATATCAGACAGCCTATTGCTTTACCATACTTACAACTCACAAGCCACCATTTGCTGTCATAGTGTATACACACTTATGTGTGTTGGGTTGAGCTGAAGTTAGGTCTACCATGTGTGCTCTTACTGTATTTCAAATTAGGGGTACGGCTTTGTTTGGCTCCTTAGCAGCTATTTTAACAGCTATTATATTGCGTAGTTTGTAACGGTGAATCCAAATAAGTTGTAAAGCTCATTTATTGGTATTTTCCATTTCAAAGATAGATTTCAACTAAACTTTAACTAGATCTAACTAACGAGTTGATCTAATTAGCCGTGACTAGGAAGAGGAAGATCCGCTGAGTGTCAGTGCTGATCTACATCTACCCGTTTACTAGAAGGCTGACGATCACAGATGTTTGGCACAAACAGTACAATGTAATAATAAGTTGGTGCTTACAATAAAACGGCACTTATCAGTATAAAATAACTAAAAGATCTGGTAAAACTTTTAAGATTTTAGAAGATATGCAATACTATTAAAGAACTATTGTACAATCCTTGATAAAGTTTGTCCGATACGATTAACTAAAGCTTGTATGCATAGAATAAAATATGTATTATTTTCCATCTAAATAAATAATTAATTTTACAGGAAAAAGTCTCACTTACTCTCTTAAGGCATAATCGGTAACAAAATAAAGGATTTGATTGTAAAAATGTGTGCATTTTAAAGGAAAATACGCTACAAGTAAGCAATAAGCAATGCAACAACTGAGACTGTGTCAGGTGTCAGTTGAGCAGCTTGTCCAATAACATTACAAACACAATTCAGAGCAAACGAATTTAACGTCCTGCGAAACAGACAGAACGACAATCGGTAGAATGAGTTTTCAGTCATGGCGTAATACCAACAAAAATGAAAAGGGGAATCGCTCACGTAAGTGCACAAAAATTGAAGTAGTAATAATATAAATAAAGCACAAGTCCTAGCAACAAAATTTGCCCATTCTCTTTTATTTTTTTTAAAGCTTGCCTTATGGCGTGAAGCGGAATAATTCAATCAGTACAAAAAGGGGGAAAAACTGGAGGGGGCAAAACAGTGTGTGCTCAGCTAGGTACCGCTCGCTACTACTTCGCCTCTGCCGCTGAGCGTTGACTGACAGTTGTCTGGTAGCACAAAATCCGAGCAATTTCAAGTTAAAACGCTTGCACTGAAGAGCGCGTGCAACTTAAACAAACCGGAAAAGCAAACACAGCAGGGCGACACAGTTAAGGAGGAACTTCCTGTTGCCAAAGCAAAGCTACTACACACAACAGAAGCAGCAGCAGGAAGAGTATCAAGGATGTGACAGACGTAGAACGATACGCACTGCGCTCCTTGCAAGTCATCCTGGCCGAGGACATGTGCCTCATAAGGGCGCGTTGCCTTTACCAGCTTAATTTCATTTATTTACCTGAGAGCTGTTTATGTGCTTGTGAAATTACAAATTAAATTTTTAATCACAAATTAAAAGAACAGCAGGATGTCCTGCCGCGTGTGTATGCATGTGTGGTACTGTGTGTATGTGTGTGTGTGTGTGTGAGTGTATATGTATCTGTTGTCGCTCCATTTCTAGTTGATTAACTGCAGCATCCACTGCACCAGCCTTGAACATAAGATACGCAATTAAAAGCTGTTGCGACTGCTTTGCAAGTTGCCGGAATTGACAGGTGTTCTGCAATTTAATAACTCTTTAGATTCGCCAAAATTGACCAAAAATTATGAAGCATTATTAACTTAGTATTAAGGAAAGTAAAACGTTAGGAAGTCAGTGAGAAAGAGTTAGACAAAGTGTGCGAGAGAAAATAAGAAATCTGTATAGAATGATAAGTTTACCATAGACAAGCAAGCTCCGAGGTTTCCCGGAGATATGTTGGCATTGAAAATGTAATCAAAGGAATATATGTCGAAGACATTGAAAATAAAGAGATTTGCAAAAGAAATTGCTGATGAGAACAAGTGCGATTTATATTTCTCTTATGCTTATGCGTCATTAATTTTTTGGTGCCGTTCACGCTTGTGTAGGTAAGAACGTAGGGAATGAAGGTCGGGGGAGGGGCGGGCACTTGTTCAGCCTCCCACATTCCAAGGTGGCTTTACTCGCTGCTCATTCCGTCCATAAGAAATAATGTTGTTTATGTTGTGCAAACATAAAATTTTCTGTTTTCTCCCCTTTATATGGCACATACCTATATGTAAGAGTATAATGTTGCCAGCCTGACTTTCGTAGCATGTACACAGATGTATATACAAATATATATATGTATATATATATGTATATATATATATATATATGTATATATATATATATATATGTATATATATACATGCGAGCCTTGCCAATATTTGTCGTTTCTCTTTGCCTTTTTGCGCGCTGGCAATAAAGTTGTTGGAATTTAGCTGAACCGAAAATAGTTTATGGCGGAAGTCATTAAGTGGCTCGGTTTACAGCAGCCGCAAACATGAAAAACAGAAGTGCCCGCCCCGGGGCCGAGCCCTAGTCCAGGACACACATACAGGGACATGAGACTTGGGGCACAGGACTGCAGTGCGCCTCTTTGTCGTTTCTGTGCCGACTTTTTACGATATTTTTATGGAGGAATTATGGTTTTTATTTGGCGCTTTCTCTATACAATAATACATGCATACTATACTATACATATATATATATATATATATATATATATATATATATATATATATTTATATATATGATTATTTGTGCTGCATTTCGTTCTATGGTTTTTATTTAGTTTTATTTTTATTTAAATTTAATTATTTTAAAACGGTTTCTACATGTTATTTATAGAGAAAATGTTAACTGAAATACGCAATGCACAACAAATTGCTTTTATTTATTGAGTTTGGTGCGGCTGCAGCAATGGCATTCAATTAACATTTCTTTATGCTCCACACATGGCTTAGTAATTAAGTTAGCTTCCCTTTACATTTGCATTTCAATGCATTCAAATTCCAACTGTGACAAAAACCGCAAGCACAAATATCTAGCACACAACTTAAAAGATGTGTTGAAATTTATTTGGTTGCCAACTTTTTGCACACTTTAAATTCTAATTTCATGCATTTTGCACATCAATAAAATGCTTTGACTTTTACTTAGGCCCCGTGCTCCAGACTCCGGACATGATTTGGTTTTATGACTATGATTTTCTAGTACCGGGCCAAAAACGTGATCAAATTTTACAGGTTTATTTTGAGGATGCTTTCGACTTTGCTTTACGAGTGTGCGAATAGTGAGCAAAGCTCTTGATGTATTATGTGGGGGAAGAGAGCATACCAATAAATGTTCGTTGACATGGAATAATTTTGAAGAATGATAGGCGGTTAAGTATCTGCTAGAGTGCTTTTCAGATATCCGACTATTCAAATTTAAATATCTTCAATGGGTTTAGATAAGCAGTGAATTATATAGCTGAAGTCGAGCAAATAATGTTTAAAATGAAAGTAAATTTGATTCTATTTCGAGTATGTTAAGTGTTTATTTAATTGAAAATAAAAATAAGTAATATTATTGGTACATCGCACATTTTTCATTTTATTTTAGAAGCTGCACACAAATATTTTTTATTTTTAAATAAATATCCGCTAGCAATCGTTAAAGTGCACTAGGAAATATGGTAGAAAATTTCTTAATTATGCTACAGAGATTATTTGCTGCTGACTGCTGAAACTGATTGATGGCTCTTATTATATCTGCAAAACTATAAAACTTTTATTGCATGCCATAAAAAGGGAAACTTGCTGGAAAAGCAGCTATAAAGCACAGAAAACAGCAGAATAACAGAACGAAAAGCAAAATGTTTATAATAACATTTATTTAAACTTTGCTAACCACAAAATTGCCTTAAATATATACTACTTACATATAGGAGAAGAAGAAGTAGTAGTAGTACTAGTATATAGGGGGCAAGGAATGTCGAAGAACTATTGTCGCCTTATCTGTGTAAGCAAGCGACGATTTATGATTGCACACTCAGCATAATCAATTCTTATAAATTATTGCTATTGTTGGCGGTTGGGTTTTCGGTTAGCGGTAAAGACTCTGGCAGAGCGGTGCGAGCGGGCAGCTGCTGACAACATTAAACAATCGACATGACTTATGAGCACAATGAACCAGAAAGTCAGCCAAAAAGCCGCTAACAAATTCACAGACTACTCACATAAAACGGCAAAGTCTCTAAAATTTAATGTCCTTAAAGCGAACGATTTAGAGTGTGTGTGGCAACAACATGAGTGCAACCACTAGAAGGAATGAAAGGACGACTGCCAGCTAGCCAGCCAGCCAGCCAACATTTGCAATAAACAAAGTCTGGCACAAAAGATCAATGACTCCATTGAAATTCAATAAAATGTGCTGGCCCCAAAACTGAAGGTACACCGCGGTCGGCGACACAAACCCGATGCAGAACCTATCGGATGAACGCCAATAACTGCGGACTGCGAACTGCAGACTCAAAGAGCATTGCATGCATAAATAATGCGCTGCTGGTTAGCATTTACCAGTTACCAGTGGGGGGGGACTGGTCACGGCACCAAACCCAGCACCGGCAGCAACTCGTTCTCCGGCACAGCCTGTGTACTGGCATTCAATAATACGCTATGCACAATATGAGCATCATACAAAAAAAAAAAAAATGGGACTCCAAATAGCTGGAGTGGAACGAGGCCGACAATGCAAATAAACTCATTCCTTTTTTTTTTTCTATTTGCACCACTGCAAAGGTAATTTTAAGCCAAAACAGTCGACAGTTGAAGGCGAATGCTTGTGCAACTTTGGCAAGAGTTATCGATTTTTGTAGTGTACTTAGGCACTTGCCTCAGTCGTGCATTTCTGTAATTGCTTAAGTCAACGCACAAAAGCAAGCGCTGCAGTTAAATTAAAATTGATAATTGAATTAACCGCGCGAATGTCAATTGTTTGCACCTGCTGACAATTTTAATTGAATTTATTTATGCCATTGACAAAGTTTTTGGTCGACTTTTTCTATTTGAGAAGCGCTACAAATTTAAAAGCAAGCTTCCAGCTTTAAATTGGGAAATAATTTAATTGTAATTGTTGAAATTCAATAGTTGAAAAGCAGACCATACACTTATAGCTAAGGTGATTAAACGTTCAATTTGTACATTTATTTGACGTATGAACAGATTTTCAAATATACTCATTTTAAAACCACGTAGAGAATACTTTTCTTTAACTAATATATAAATTAAGAGTTGCTGCCAAAGTGGTACTATGCTTTAGTCCAAAATTTGTATTCCACGTACTAAACTTAGTCGGATTTCTACAAACACTAGTATTTGCTCAATTACTCGACCTCTATGTTAAGTTTTAGGATTTCATTAAGCCAGTGGATAGTTTGTATACCACAACTTGTGCAGGAATTAGACACATACAGCAAGAAGTTTAGTAAACATTTCTGGAGTTAAACATATTCCAATTGAAATTCACATTTGTTGCTCAAAGTTAGCAATAAAATACAGCATATTATAATAACTACACAAATAATTTGTTTAGTTGGTTTTAATGTCCAGCACACACACACACACACACGTCGAATGGTCCTGCTTCTGACAGACCCCGGACACTGAGGCATTAGTTCGGTCAGAGCGTATGGTAAAGTCTATTAGCACATTTACAAGCAAATACTTGATAGTATAATATACTAACTTTGTCATATACAAATACCATAAGCTGACTTCCAACAAAATATATTGAAGCACTCACATACACATATGTACACCTTGGCATAAGGACATCAGTGGTCCTAGTAAGACTTGCAAATATTGCTCCATTGTGTATTATATTCTCCAATTTGCCTTTAGCTAAGAAATTTGTAATACTTTGCATGCCCTGAATTTTATACACACTCATTTGGTATAACATAATCATAATTAATTTGGAAACAGTCCTTGGCAGCAATACCTATGCAAGCAAGCACAAGGCATAATTGTGTACCATTCTGTATATGTATATATATATATATACATATATATATATATGTGTGCGTGCGTGTGTACACACGTGCTAAATGCTTGTGCAAAAATAAACATCAATCGAGTCACATTGAATAGAAGGCAGGCATTGTGTGGTGGTATGAGGTTAATATGAAAAATTAATTTTCTTGCCTATCAATCAAGTGGCCCTCATTTAGTTGCTGGGTCTCAGCGCAAGGTCAGTTTTTTTGCTTGAGCCGTTAATAGACATGTAAAGCTTTGCCTCCGAGTGTCCTTATTAACTGCCAGCCATATTTCATTTCGACCACACAAACCTTATGTGATGGCGCATAACCGAAAAGACTCTCTACTCACGTATTGATAAATATTGTGTGACAGTTGGGGGGGAATGGAGGGGGAGGGGGGGAAGGTTCTGTCAAAACTTAAGCCATGCAGTGGCAGTGTCACCATGCACAGGATGTCCTTCAAAATCTCAAATGTCATATAACTGGAACATCAAGCAGTTGAGTGCTCCCCTAAACCAACCCAAAACCCCAACTCCAAAGGCACCCAACCTCTAGCCCTGAGCTTTGCAAATCAACTCGGGCTTAGTGGAAGACTCGCCACGCTTCGCTGCTCAAAGGAGTGTCAGTGTCGTTTGGTACGCATCCGCATCCGCATCCGCATCCGCATCCTAGATTCGCTATCCCACATCCTATAATTGTGTGTGCCAGAGAGTGTGTGTGTGTGTGTGTGTGTCGCCCTCGATAGTACAGACGTATGTATGATGCAATGCATAAATGATAAATGACTTGTATTCTTGAATGAGAGATAGTGATAAAGCAACTGCCGACCCGGCAGCGAAAGACTTTTGACAAATGGCTGGCTCCCCCTAGGCCAGCATCCAGACAATGGCTTTGAATTGAAGCTAAAGCTGATGCTGAAGCTAAAGCAATTTTTGCATTGTTTTTTTCTTCTTTTCTCCTTTTTTTTTTTTTTACTTACTTGCTGTTGACTTTATTATAAACTCGCATAATCGGTGTCCATTTGGAAAGGAGTGCGGCTTCAAGTTGTCAGAAGTTGCTTAGCTGCCTCGTTAGTAACTTCATAGTTGTAGTTGCTGCGACTGCTGTAATTCTTTTTGCCATCGCAGCAGCAGCTTTCTATTCAATGCTAAAATGATTAATGTATTCTAGGCAGAGTTTTCAGTCAGTGGCAAGTCTTACCTGCTAAGTTTGTTGCTTAGTCAATTGAGCGCTTTTTGTCACAGCGCCTTTTCAATTGTGTTCACAAAAAAATAATTTAAAAAAAACACGAAAAGTCGAAGCAGATATCTCCAAATATTATATACACTTGTAGTATGAAGTCCAATTGATATTTGAATTAATTTATATTTAAAATCGACAAATGATTCCTGGGAGTTAATGTTATCTGTGAAAAAAAATACAAAATTATAAATTAAAGGATTATACGTAAAAGAATGCGACAATGCATGTATGCAAGAGATACATCTGTCAGTTTCAGAGATTTTTCAAAACTGAGAGACCAATTTCCATAGCAGACGTTTTTTTTTTCACAAGCGTATAAAAAAAAGCAGAAATCATGTCAAAAAGTCACAAACCCAGCCCCAAAAACTAATGTCAGCCAAGACTTCATCACAGATTCAACTGCTCACACATATACACACAAATCGACAGACAGATATACATATATAAACAGCTAAAGATCATATTTCAAAGGAGCTACATTGACTACTGCATTGCACTCGTGTTTTTCTGGGTTATGACAATGCGGCACAAGCAGAACTTCACTTTTAATGTTTCCTCAATTAGAAGGCACACAAAAGCAGCAGCCAAAAGGTGAAGTTGTGCTGCCGTTCAAGAAATAAGAAAAAATGGGAGTAGAAAAAAGGAACGTAAATGCGCATTAATAACAAAGTACAGTGACAAAAAGGACTCTTTCTCACTGTCTCACTCTCTCTCTCTCTCTCTCTCTCTCTCTCCATTTCTGTGAACCTCTCAACACTCACACTTGCTAAGCAGATGCAGCACAAGAAGTCAACGACTGTCGTCGACCACAACATGGCAACTGGCAACTGGCAACTTGCAACAGGGCAACTTGCAACTGACAACTGGCAACTAGCAACTTGGCACGGGGCAGCATAACTCGAAACCGGGCTGGCAACAATCGTACGACAAAATTGTGACTAGACAAGAGGGGCAATAAGGGTCACAGCCTTTGCTGGCTGTTCCAGGAAATGGTAGCACGTTCGGTACACAGCACTGGTGCAGTCCCCCAACGAGTGCGGCTGTCTAAGAAGATTGATGATGTGCAGCCGCATCCAGAGGTGCTCCAGCCTCTTGCCTTCCCCACCTCTCCGTCAGCATACGTTCGCCTGGCAACTGCTTAGCCCGAGCTTAACTTTATGCTGACAGCGCCTTGGCACTTGGTAAATGCAGAGGTTTCCTCTGTCTTTGCTTGGCTGATTTGCTGCCTGTCTACTTGTCCACTGCGGGGGAGCTGCAACCATAACTGCTGATGGACAAGCAGAGGTGCGATGTTGCACTTATTGTAGCTTATTTTGAATTTGCACCGCCGTTCAGACACACACAAATGTCCACATACAAATATAACTGTCGTGTATCCGTCTACTATTCATCTTGTCTGCCTGGCCCGGCAATTTAAATAGCCTTCCCCACATTGTCTACCACTGGGTGGGGTTGATTTTAAGCTTCTGTTCCAACATCGGGTTTGCTGCCGCAATTTTGGCCTAACATAACAGTATTCAATCAAACTTCGTTCGTCTGTTGTGGTCACAAACAAATCCACAACATATACGCACATAACCTAAAACGGACCTCTTCTCCATATCAATTTGGATTCGATTCTCAACCACAGCAAAAACGTGAAAGCAGTGGAATATTGACCTAATACGGATTTAAATTTTCAACTGTGAAATCTTTGTCATAACTCAACAGATTATCAAAAGCAATACCCTTTGCTCAGTGTGTAAACTCCCGATTAATCCTCTAGTCAAGAGATTCAATAAATTCATTGCAATGTTTGTCACACTGTCTGTGCGTCTGTATGAACGGAACTTTTTTCAACCCTGAAATTTCCACACATCAAAATCGGACTGGCAAACATATTCTACAGCTATAGAACTAGAGCAAGCAAATTTAAAATATGCTTTCATGATGATTCTCGACCATTGAGACACCAAAATGCATTGACTGACAGCATGAAGTCTTCAACCACCTGTCAGCAGCTGTTAGACTATTTCAGAGTCGCATACATCCACAATACTCTCACGAATTTTTATTATTGCTTTGAAATTTGTTTTGGGTAAGATATAAAAGTGAACCATTTCAGTTTGGCAATGAATATACAAACATAAAGATATGGATAGTTGAGTGTGTTAAGTGCCGGCAGAAATCAATTTTCCACACAACTTAAATACGTTCGGGATAGAAGTGCGTGAAACATGAGCAGTTGCTCAATGTAGCAGCAAAAAGCATAAATTGTAACAGAGCCGGTTCATGGGTATGGCCAAGTTATCAAACCACCCAGAACCAGAAAACTAAACCAAACTTTCAAAAGCAGACACAACTTTGTAGAAATAGATGTGCACGTTCATAAGTAGGTAAGTAAAGGGAAGGAAGGAGCAAGAGGTGGAGGCGTGGAGGGAGTTGAATGAGCTTATGTAGAAGGCCACTTGCTATGCACATGCCTTTTTTTTTGTTGGCAGTTGCATTTACAGAAAACCAATAAACTTAAATGGAAAATCCGTACACTATAAATCATGGCTTAAGTCCATTTCCTTCGTTGTCAATACGTTTCCGCTTTGTTGTGGGTACGAAAATACTACACACACATAGGCAAACAGGCACAGGCACAGGCACAAGTGCACATACAAACACAGACAATTGTAGTTCTAGCTTGGCTCCTGGCCTGGCGTGTAACTGTTGCCGGCACATTTGTTAACCAAAAAAAGAGAAAACTGCAAGAGCCCTTTCCCGTCGGCTCCAGAAATGGCAATGATTGGACTTGCAGTGCGCACAGTTCCATCGGGCACAGAGCATATGTGACTGCTTTACATTTTTTTGGCATGTCCATTTGCAAAGTCATTTACTCTCACAAACACACACATGCACACACACACGCACACATACACACACTACACACATACATACATTCCCAATCACATGCAGCGAGTGGCAGTCAGTCAATTTCCAAGTCAACGTTGAAAAATCGCCATCCACGTTGCTGGACTCTGTTAGCTTCGATAGCCCACAAAGTCACCCAACATATTTGCAGTTGTTGTGTGTATATATATATATATATATACAACGCTTTCGACAACTCATTTTATTACAGAGTCAAACTCGCACACACAGACACATACTCTTGGACTTGATGTTGTCGCACGTTTGCGGTCAGCGTTAGAAAATTGATGTGACATGTTTCTTTTTTCACTTTTTTTGTTCATATAGCAGAATATCGGAGTTGCAGCTATGAGCAATGTTTCCTGATTTAGGATTGTCAGACACAAACTGATATCATTACTGCAGCAGAGAAATAAGCAGCGAAAATGTGTTGACGGGTTTTTGGATTGGCCAATAAAGTAGGCAATGACTTTTAAAAATGTAAAAATAAATAAACAACTAAGAAAGCTCTGGTCGAGAGAACTCCATTAGTTGTTTCTCTGAAGCTAACTAGTCAGTAATCAAAGTGATTTTATTTTCTCACGATCAAGACATTTAATTATTAATAGCCAATGCAAATGTTTATCCTTTCAGCCAAATCTATTTTGCATGTGAGGTATACATTTGACAGCTTTATAACATTGACAATTGCATTATGGTCTAAATCATGCAAACAGTCAGGCAAACATATTTATAATTTATTTTTAATCAGCGCCAACAAAAGCCTCACCCAAGACTTTTACGAAGACGGTCACACCCCTTGGTATTAACTGGGTTATTTTTTATGGCTGTCACTGTCAGCATTCGTGTCCATGAAGTGAACATTAAAGATTAACAGTGTCGAAGGCCGCCGAAAAGGATATTCGCCTGGCCTGATTGAGGTCACAAAAGCTGCACCTTAATACAACCAAATATCTATAATAAAAATGCGCCACGTTATTAATAACACTTGGGGAGTCAGGGTTCGGGCCTGCTAAGTAGTGTGCCATTTCAATATTATAAGCATAAGCCGCCGAGCGACGGCCGGGCAACAGTCTCAGTCTCAGGACCAATTCCAGTTTCAGTTCCAAGCACTAACGTTGACTCCTGCATAAATACCATTGAGCAAATAAACACGCTCGGCGCACGGCCAAACAATATGAGATATATATTGAAAACGTGCATAGCGAACCCGAGCCACTTAAGGCGACCCGGTGACTGCATGGAAAGGCAAACTTTACACGCCAATAAAATGGCCAGCACGAAGAGCATGATATGAGTATGGAAAACGGTCCTGAGGTGAGGGGTGGCGGAGGGGTGTGTAAAAGGGGTCTGAACAAGAGCTGAGCACAGCTGGGCGCCTTCGCATTTAATGTGGCAACGGCAACACAAAGGGCTTGGCCCGGCCAAATATGGGTTTATGGCTTGTAAAAATCCATGTTAATAATATTAACAATACGAGGCGTGGCATGCCATCCAGTAAAGGGTAACTATCGGACTCGTGCAACATCAATGGCCTATCTGGAGCCTCAAGGCTGCAGCTGTAAACTTTAGCTTTGTATCCAGGGTCTCTATTTTGGATCCCTGGTTTGTGTGTGGTCGGCCATGCGCTGTCCCCATCACTAAAATGAAACAAAAACAACGAAAAAAATATATAAAATAGTATCCAAAAAGGTAAACGTCAACTCTGGCGCCGCATCATTAGTGTCATGTGGAAGAGCTATTTATATAAATACATATTATTGATATGCATAATAAATCAAAAAATGCTTGCCAATAAATTTATTATTGTAGATTATCCGCACACCACTTGGCACCACACTCCTACAAAGTGCGCCGCACACCTTGACAAAAGGCAACAAAAAACTGCCTCCGCCTCTGCTGGTTTATTCGCAGGCAGTCAACGATTTATCAACATCAACTCAAAAGGAACTATAAATTACCTAAAAAGAAGTTGAAGATAAAATGAGCAGGGTAAAAATATCAGTTGAAAAATATTAAATGGCACTAACTGAACAACGTGTAGAGACACACAACTTTGATTCAGTTGAAAAACATAACATAATAAAATGGGATTAACAAAAAAATCACCAAACTTTTGGCCCTCAAGCTAACTCATCTTATTATTTAAAGAGGGAATTTATATTTATAAAAAGGAAAAAAAAAATAATATAATATTCAAAGTGCTTTTATAATTTTATGAAATTTTTTTCCTATATTTTGAAAGTATATATATTAGGGTAATTTGTATATTACATCGATTATTTAAATTTCAGGTCGATTTTGTCAGTGATTTTTCAAATAAATGAGCATCTATATATTTATAAATAAGTATCATTAATATACTGCACACAAGATAATTGATTTGCGAAGCAGCAGCTCATTAATTTAAGCGAGTAAAGTGCAACAAATTAGTTCAGATATCGCCATGGAATTGTGGTATTCAACTTGTTTTTTTCCGCTGATGATGCTGCTTTTGATGTTGTCGATTTAAAGGCAGGACTTGTTTGGCGCTTAGTCACCCATTTCCACTGTCAGGCCATAATCAAAAGCAAATTAACGCCACCTCGTCCGACATGGTTTAGTTTTTACGCGCCCGCAGGTTTCTTTACTGTACGTCCTTTACAGTGGGTCCTGGCGCATTGCAACTGTTGACAAATCACTTTTTAAGAGCGCGCTTAAAACGTCGTTTGAGCGTTATTCTTTTTGCTGTCAGTGTTGCTGTCATTGTTGTTGTTCTTGTTGTGTGTGTGTTGGCCCGCCTTGCATCGGCGTATCAGCGAGTTAGAGCTAAACCAATCAATATTTAACACATTTAACCCTTTTTGCAGCCAAGCCAGCTCTCTGCTTCTTGCTAACCGTCACGTTGATCGTTCGTTCGTTCGTTCGTTCGTTCGTTCTGCGTAAAATTAGCATAAAATTTGAATTTTAGAGGCAAGTGAAGCGTATGCAGCGCGTGATTGACAGCAGTCAAATTCAATTGAAGCAAAAAGCCAAACGCAACGCGCGACACCCACACAAAATGAAATAAAACAAAATTTAATTCAAATAAAACCAATTTGAGGCGCCCCACCGCAGTCGCAGTCTATCGTTTTTGGCCGTTCTAGGTTTAGCGACCTTGCGGCCAAAACTTTCTGCAGGGCGAAAAGTTTTTGTGGATTTTTCGCTTGTGGTTGCGTTTAAAGGATGCTCAGCGCGCGGCCAACGTGTCGCATTTGACAGTGGGTGGCATTGGGGAGACTGCTCCGAGTGGAGCCCGAAGGTTGCCTAGGGTTGCCAGGCGCAAGTCATAGCTCGAAATTGGCTTCAGGGGCTTGTGAATCAGTGTCGCTTTTGCTTTTGAAAATTTACGCTTGGGAAATTTGATTTTAAAATGGAAATTGCATCAAATACATATATACATATAAATATATTTATTTTAAATAAAATGTTTAGAGGAACAAATAATACATTTACAACCAATAAGCCGTATGGGATCGACTAGGTGATGCTCTGCGGCCAGTCTTTAGCTTTTATCTGTTAATTTGCATTTAATAAAATATTGTTATTTGAACAGAATAATTCAAGAAATTCATCAAATGAATATATAGCATTATTTTTAAATATTCACATTTAACAACTTTAAGTTAAGTTTTTTATTTTGTATTATTTTTTATTTTTGAATGGCCATTTAGTTCCTGCATATGCTGAACGAAAAAGTTCGTGCTCTCATACGAGCACTTTGCAACCCGAAATGAAATTGAGCAGCTTCTGGTGTCGAATCCATGCGGGCCAATTGAAAAATATATTCCTTTATAATTCAATTTAAGCTGGGGAGCACATGCAATACAGAACGCAACGCGCAACAGGCTGGCCCATAACACTCGAGCGATAACAATGAAAATGAAAATGGAAATAAAAAGTAATCATATAATGTAGTTGCGCATACGCAGTGTGGCAGCAAATTGAGACAAGCAACTACAATGGCATTTCAGCTCTTGTTCGCAACGAGTTGAGCCGCGCCCCTTATTGGTGAATGGGGGGGGCGAGCGGAAGAGGTCGGGTCACAGAGAGGGGTCGCAACAGTTGACGGTTATGGCTGATATGACGCAGCTCGGTGTTTTATTTTACATGCAGATGTGTTATTGCAAGCGGATTTGTGTTGCAAGCAGCGGTTTAAAGTGATATCCATTGCAGCTGGTTCGACTGTGACATATGAGTAATTCGCCCAGCAATGCTAATAATGGGTCTGGGTGTACGGGAACAAAAACTCGGACCACATTGGCTGCCAGTTGCTGCGGTTACGCTGTGAGTGTAAAAATTCGGTCTGCAACGGAAAATTTAAATATTTATATATTTAAATATTTATAAACATGAACACACATAAATATTTATTGTAGATGCCAAAAACGCTTAGAATTAAATGAGATAATAGGTTTACTGACATTATATTTAAAATACTAATTTTGTTTCTATTGTGGCTGCTCAAATTAAGTTGAATTTAAGTGGAAGAAATCTGGTATTAACTTTCCTCTTCATTCAGCATTAGGATAAATCATCTTTTTTTACTTCTTAGAATTTGTTATTAGTATTTTAGAGTATTTACGTGAAAATATTTATTTTGAATTTCTGCTTGCCTTTAGTAAACTTTTTTCCAGAATTATTTATTTTGTGTGTTATATCTGTGGCAATTTTTATTGAATTATTTGAAATGAAATGTTTTTGAATTTATTTTTAGAGCAAGTCTCTATGTGTTTGACGCTTTAAGGACTATCTGTGATATAAGATGCCAATAAAAATTTAATTATTTATTCATTTATTGTATTAGACTTTAGAGCAAATTTCTCAATGTTTTAAGCTTAGGTTTGCAATAGGTAAATTTGGAATTTAAAAGGAAAGTTTATTTGCTTTTAATGCAGAAACACAAAACTTGTATGCCTTACAATGTCAGCCTCCACTAAGGTGAAAATATTATCCAAAGTGTGCCAGCAGCGAATGCGACAAATCATTTTTCATGCTCGTGCTTTTTGAACATTTTGCACCCTTCTCCCGAGCATGGCAGAAATTATGAAAATAGTGCGAAACAAAAGCAGAAAAACATAACAACAATAACAAGGAAAAAAAAGCATTATGCAGTCTGTGAACCCTTTTTTTTTTTGTATGTGCGCATGTAGAAGGTCGGGGAGCTAAAAGGTTGGGTTTGAGGTCGCATTACAAGAATGCTTAGAGGAGAAAATTGGATTTTTCATCTTGAATGGTAACGAAAAACAATGTGCGCATGCCATGACAGCACGCCAATAACAGTAAAGCCGGCAACAAAAAATAATAAGTAAGCATTTAACATCACAAAAAATAACAACGGCAACAACAACAGCAACGAAAACAACTACAATAACCAAAAATGTTAGATATGCTGACAAAGGTAATACAATAAATACGAAATGACTTCGTTGCTGTTCTTGTTCTTGTTTTTGTTATTGTTGTTGCTGCTGCTGTTAATGTTAAATTTTACGTAGCACACTTTTGGGCTGTAATTTTTGAGCAGTCCCCGAGAGGGTGACTGGTTTTTTTTTTTGTTTTTTTTTTTGTAGTTGAGCAGTTTTCAGTGTTGCCGAGGGCACGCAAACTTTTTTTTAATTTCATTTGCCCATTGTTATTTATAAAACATTCGTTTTTATTTTATGAGCTATAAAGCGCATTAGCAAGGCGAACTTGAAAGTGTGCCGGGGGTCAGGTGGGCTATGGTAATAATAAAGAAGAATATTACTTCAAATTGTATAAGAGAACGCTTTATAGCGCCACTTAGTTCAAATGATTGAATAAGCTATAACTTCAGTTGTGCGACTTTATGGTTAATTGTGCATATTGATTTAACTGTAAAAATGCCATTAAATTGACTTTGAAAAAAAGGTTTTGTTTTTGATTTAAAATACTATCTTGAAACTTAAAGTTAAGAAACATCAGAACAAAATGTCGTTATACTTCCAACTCAAACAATCAGCATCATAAACTTTTTAACTTTATTTATCAAAATTTATGGGCGTAGGCTATGAAAAACACTAAAAATAAGACGTAAATTGCATTGTCACTAGGCAAATTCCATAGTTATATAAGTTAGCGAAGAGAGAATCGATAATGGACGTTTATTGTTAGTGGCATTGGCTAGCGTAGTGACAAGATATACCACCAACGAAACACACGCACACACACAAAATGCAGCACTTTTCGATGCTAAGCACAACAAAATCCGATTGCCTGCACACCACAAAAAAGCACTTACGCAGGCCGCCCATTTCATTGCTACATATTGGCATTATACTAATCCACACAGCCACACCCAACAACTTAGTTATTGGCCACGACCAGACCAAATGGATCCGACGCAGTTGGAATGGAGGCTGAATGGCTTTCCATGCAACTGCTAGTGCTGGCACTGGCACTGCTGCTGCTGTTGTTGTTTATGTTGTTGTTGTTGCCCCAAAAACAGACGAAACGGTGACGCACGTTAGCTTGCCGTTCGTTCCATCTGCGAGTCCGCACAGATGCGGCAACATTAAATGTGCGCTGAAACTGAAAAGTTGAACGTGCCCCATCCAGTTGCATTCCTGCCTCATCTTGTTCTCTGCGGCAGCCAATTTTGGTCGAGCTCTCGTTGTCGTTCTACACTCTGCTTGTTGCCCATTATCAGCTTCATTATGTGGCATTAGCAGACAGCCTGGCAAAGCCACAGCCAGAGATACGAGTCAATGTCAGAGTCAAGCTGCTGTTTTATGTGCTAAAAAGTTGCATGCAATTTATTTGTGGTCACTCGACACACACACACGTGCGAAAAATAACAGTCAACTCATTTTAATTAGCATAATAAACGACTCTTAAGCTCATTAACTGGAAAAATGTAATGGCTAAAGCAAGCTGAAAATAAAAACAAAAATTTTAAAAAAGAGATCGCCACACACTCGCATGTTATCAGCGCCGGTTTATCACTCAAGTGGGGCGCTCAATTTAAGTCCCATTCAAAAGTCCTCCGCAGCTGCGTCAGCTACGAGCAGATAATACGCTAATAGCCGAAATGGAGCAGATACTTTGGTATGTAAGTGCGGCAAATTCAGGGTCCCATGTGGCCAATTTTCAATTGCCCGATAAATTTCAATGGTTTCATATGAAATAGTAGCTACCGACTCGGGTTCAACTGCTGCTGACGTCAAGGGAGGTTCCACAGCCATAACTTAATATTAATTTTATGATTGTTGTTGGCATAAAGTAATCATGAAATGGCAACAAAATACTGGCTAATTACTTGCTTTTGAATTGAGCTACACGTAAACATCATTAACGCTTTCGTCTGATTCATTGCTAGTTACAATACAAATATGTGTGCCTAGTGCCAAGCAGAGGCATGGTGACAAATGCACGTGACTCGCGATTAGCGTCGACATACTTCAGCGTATGCCTCCCGAGAAACGCTGATAAACAAAGCACTTGAGACTCGTAAAAACAATTGATCAGACCCAATGCCTATAATTAGATCCATACACAAACTGAAATGTGCACGAGTAAGCTCCAATGTTAATCCTAAAGCATATCAAACTATACTCATAGTGCAATCAGTAGGTAAGCCAAGGACTGAATGCTGAATCACACATAAAAAACGTCAGTTGAAAAAATACAACTCGTGTTGAGTTGAAGAGAACAGTGAAATCTTTATAAATATACTATATTAAACAGCAATTATTTATCAAAAAATGAAAAGCAAACAGTTACAGACTATCGCTACAGGAATTAAAATATAGCTATGATGCTGTGTATATTTCTTCTATTTCATATCTTTCATATTAATCGATAAAGTTAATCGTAATTAAATTATTAATTGAGGTCAGCAGTTGATAAGCTTTGCAATTAATATTACGTTGATCAATTCAATTTTCACAATCGATGAACCACTGATCGAAAAAATTTTCAGAGCTTTAAAAAATAATTTGGGTTTCAAGTAGGCAATTTAAAATTGTATCGCAGATCTCCGTTTGGCCTCACACTCAAAAATAACGAAGCGTAAATGATTTATTTTAAAAACTATAATCGTTTTGAATGCATAACATTTGTACTGAAAATTGTTAGAAAATGAGAACTGGGTGCTTTTGTGCCAGCTACTCCATCGATCATATAATACATGGTATGTCTCAGTAGCTGAACTATACTCAAAGATGTCACAAGTCAACATTGAAAGTCGTCACATGGTCTGTAATCACCTAGCCTCAAGTAAAGAAAACTGAGTCAAGAGCTTTTTGTGTGGCAAACTGCAATTGAGCAACTCGTGCTAATGCTCAATCATTGATCCAATTGATATGGCTGTTAAGAGTGCTGAAGTGTTCTTTTAATTTTGTTCAGCTGCTTGCTGGTTGCTTACCGATAGCCGTATCCATACACCGTTTTATGGACTTGGCGATAACTTCCCTTCCCCTACCCTACTGGCAGAACACGTCTATCAAAGGCGTTGTCCGCTTGTTTGGCAACGCAATCACAAACAGAAATCGCAAAGTGTTTGCGTTGTTGCGTCGAGATAAAAAGGCGCACAGATTATTATTGTATGTTGGTGTGTAAGTGTGTGTTTGTGTGTGTGTGTGTGTGTGTAGATTAACTGTAGTTTAATTGGCAAAAGCTACCCGGTGTATGGGAGCTAAGGTGATCGAACAGTACATGAAGCACCGTTGTGCAGGCAGGTCGCGCAGAATAACTCGGAAAACGGCTAAAACAAAACCAAATAAGCTTATCAAATAATGTAAGAGCCAAGAAGTGTCAAAAAATATCCTTAAAAAAAAAAGCAAAGTTAAAGTTAAAGAATGTCTTCCAAATTGTGCGAAGAACTTTTACAATGTAATTCTGTGACCCATAAGCTCAGTTGACTCACTTGCTTCTTGTGATGCCCTTAGTTCAATGTTGTCTTTGGATTGCTTAACTTTATCAGTGCTCAGTGGCGGGTACCGCGAGGTTATCAAAGTTGTTCAGATAAGAAGTATACATGCCACAAATTAAATATTTTTACCCAAGTTTATCCAACGTATATTTAAGACTTAAATAAGGCTAAAAAGAGAACAAGTTAAGTTGCAGAAAAAATCCCGTACGAATAAAGCCGTAAGCCTAAAGTAAAATGTTACTCGACATTTTAATAAAGTGTTAACTAAAGTTGTGCTAATAACTAAATAAAAACCACTAAGTCCAAAGACATCAAAAAAATATAATCTTCGTCTGCACATGGGCTAAGCGCCCATCACAAATTCGATTTGTGTAAAAACATCGTCGCATATAAAAACATTCCGAACACTTAACAAAAGTTATAATCACAATCATAAAGTAAAACAATAAATGTTAGGTGAATAAACAAGCCCACCCACCAACAGGAAAATTAGAGTAGTCATTATATTATTAAGTCTGAAGGCTCCCGCAGGACTCAACCCAGCCCGTAAGGCCCAATTATTCGAAGCCATATTCAAGACAATTACCTTAATCTTAATAGCGACATGATTTACGACAAGTTATCTTAATTGATTTTTGATAATTGCCCGCTCGTTAAACGTCTACTTCGATTGCTTGCGAGTAAATGCAAAACTACCCATATATATAAACGTATACGTCAGAGCTCGTGATTGATCATGTGAAACAACGCTTCGCACACACACACACACACACACACGCATACACACACTCACTCTTAACACATAAATTGTTGTAGAAATTATTGCGTTACCGATAATATTTTTACGGCTGCAAAACAGATTTCTTAATTAGCTAAACACCGCTGTCTGACTTCAGACAGCCACAATCCGACCCCAAAGCCCCACCCGTAATTATAGCCAACATTTAGGGCAAAATATATTGAACGACTGGCGGCTGAATACGTATTGGATTGCTGCCGTTGAGCTGCAAAGTTAGATAATTTTATTGTGCCCTGCGATGTTATTTTTCGTAAGCGATTTATGACCAACTCAATCGCACAGATTTATGGCTATGTAAAATATCGGATAGGTCTGTTAATTAGCTTCGATTTACTTCGAAACCTTAATTAGGCAGGAGGATTGTTATTTAACTGTGAATAACATGAAATTAAATAAAAAGCCAGAGTGATTCTTGGCACAGGAATCTAATAGAAATACGAGTGCTTCTGAATTCGACTAAAAATTCAGAATAACTATTAAATTTCTAAATTTCATATTAAAGCATTAATAATTATATAAAAAAAAAAAACGTGCTTATCATTTTTGCAATATTAAAAAATTTAAAGAACCCTTCAAGCAAAGTAAGGTGCAACAGAATTTATTCGAATTTATTGCAACTACTTGAGTATTATCATGCTCAATATTCGAGTTCCTTTTGTTGTAAATTATTAACTTTAAGTCTTGGTAAGGCTCTTTAATGCCTTAACAAAGCGATTGCCATCAGAGGCAATTATCAAATCAGGCACAGACAGAACCGCTTATCAGCCAGCGAGCCAAATTGGCTGAATCAATCAAATTTATTGCCCGACATGCGAGACAAAATCACAGCAGGCCACTGAGTTAGACCGCCATAAATATCTGTGTAGTGCGTATAATCTGGAGTACCAAAATCACTATCAAGCAGAGCCATTATTCATGTGCTCCGTATGTGTACTCAGTCTGAGTCCTGTCTACCCACCACTTGTAAGTGCGTAACTTCGCCCATTTAGACTCGTAATGAGAGGTGAAACCTCCTCTGACTTCTATGAATATACATATACATATATATATATATATATATATATACATATGTATAGAGTACATATATATAGCAAGCGAGCTGATTGCTGGGTAATTGTTAATAATTTCAAATTATTAGCGAGCTCAACGCACACACTTCAGATAAGCCAGCTGTTAAAAGCAAAACGAACGCTATAACTGTGACAGCCAGCGTTATCTTATCTGGGCGGGGTATGAAGCACAAATAGTTCAGATCCACATGGAAATACATATATAAACATTAATAATAAGCGATTGATTGGGACAACACATTCAGATTGGGAACCATAAATAAGGTGCGCTTGATTTGCTCATCAATTGTGAATCATTTCAACATGGCAAACATTATTTAAGAGCAATCTTTGTAATTAAAAGAATTGGTTGAATCGAATGAAACAACTTTAAATTATTATTATTAGAAATTATTATATATAATTTAAAAACGTGCAAGATAACAATTTCTATTATTTTTAATTGAAATTAAAAACTTTGAAAGACTATCAAAAAATATTTAAAAGTACTGAGAATACTTAAAAAAATTTCGAAAAATTAAAATAAGTTATGAGAAAATTCAATAAGTATACACATAGGCAACAAAAAAGTCTGAGGAATTCCCAGAAATAATCAATATACGTAACGCCAATCGTCCGAACATATAATTCAATTAAAAATATGGGTTATAAGAAAGAAGAATAGCATAACAAATATAAACTTTCTGCTTTACACATATTTTTTTATAATTTTTAAATAATATATAAATAACAATAAGGCTTAAGCACATACCAAGTTAGCTGTAAAAAGTTTGGGATCGCATTAACTATTGGGGATAGTCTGGAAAGTACACATTAAACAAATGGTTACACAACAATTTCACACTTTACAAATTTGTATGTATAAGTGTTAAAACAAATTAACTACTGTTTAGATAATACATAAATTTAGCTTGCTAATACTATTTTATATTTTAAATGCCTTTATTTATGGATTATAAAAGTCAAACTAATATATAAAGCTTTTGTCAGCGCTAACAAGGCTAATAAATAACACTCAATGTAATCAGCCACTAATCAGATAGTAATCGGCAACTTATTTTCCCGTATCGCAGATACCGCTTTAGCGACGGCTCCATCATGGGCGATATGTTTCGCAGCGAGAAAATGGCCTTGTGCCAGTTGTATATACAGCCGGAGGCCGCCTACGCCTCCATTGCCGAGCTGGGCGAGAGTGGATGTGTCCAGTTTCGAGATCTCAACGATCAGATCAATGCCTTTCAGCGCAAATATGTGAACGAGGTAAGACGCTGCGATGATATGGAGCGACGTGTGCGCTATATTGAAAGCCAGCTGCGCAAGGATGACATCAAGATGCCGGAACTTCAAGACGATCAGGACATTGCTGCACCCAATCCTCGAGAGATCATCGATCTGGACGCACAGCTAGAGAAGACGGATAACGAGTTGCGTGAATTGTCCGCAAACGGAGCTAGCCTGAATGCAAACTATAGGCATATGCAGGAGCTGAAGAGTGTGCTTGAGAATACCGAGGGTTTCTTCTCCGAACAGGAGGTCATCAATTTGGACTCGAATCGCCTGACCGATCCCGATGATCCGACAGCGGCTCAGGCAGGTGCTCAGCGTGGCCAGCTGGCATTTGTGGCTGGTGTGATCAAGCTGGAGCGTTTCTTCAGCTTTGAGCGAATGCTGTGGCGCATCTCGCGTGGCAACATTTTCCTACGCCGCAACGACATTAGTGGACTGTGTGAAGATGACGATGCCGGTCGCCCAGTGCTCAAGACTGTGTTTGTGGCCTTCTTCCAGGGCGAACAGCTGAAGCAGCGCATCAAGAAGGTCTGCGCAGGCTATCACGCTGATGTTTATCCTTGTCCCAGTTCTGCTGCGGAGCGCGCCGAAATGATTAAGGATGTCAACACAAGACTGGAGGATCTGAAATTGGTGTTAAATCAAAGTGCCGATCATCGCAGTCGCGTCTTGTCCTCTGCGTCCAAACATTTGGCTCGTTGGAGCATTATGGTAAAGAAAATGAAGGCTATCTATCACATACTCAACTACTTCAATCCGGATGTCACCGGCAAGTGCTTAATTGGCGAGGGCTGGGTGCCCGTCCGAGATTTGCCCAGTGTGCAGCAGGCGCTATCTCGAGGCTCCAAGCTATCGGAGAGCAGCATACCAGCCTTCATGAATGTAATATCCACAAACGAACAGCCGCCGACATATACGCGCACCAATAAGTTCACCAAAGGCTTCCAGAACCTGATCGATTCGTATGGAATGGCCTCCTATCGGGAGGTGAATCCGGCCTTGTACACGTGCATCACATTTCCGTTTCTGTTTGCTGTCATGTTTGGGGATATGGGGCATGCTATTATTTTAGTGGCCGTCGCCTCCTTTCTGATTATCAAAGAGCGTCAACTGGCTTCGATCAAGGAGGAAATATTTAGCATATTCTTTGGCGGTCGCTATATCATTCTGCTAATGGGTTTATTCTCTTTATACACGGGTCTGATCTACAACGATCTGTTCTCCAAATCGATGAACATCTTTGGCTCTGGTTGGCACAATCAATATAATACCTCCACCGTCACTGATGATAACATTAAATATTTGACACTGAGACCGAAAATAAGTAATTTCAAGACTTATCCGGTGGGCATGGATCCCATCTGGCAGATGGCCGATAACAAGATCATCTTTCTGAACACCTTCAAGATGAAGCTGTCCATTATATTTGGCGTAATTCACATGTCTTTTGGCGTTTGTATGTCAGTTGTGAATTTCATTCATTATCGCAAATATATGAGTCTTCTGTTGGAGTTTCTGCCACAGATTCTGTTCCTGCTTCTGCTCTTCGGATACATGGTATTCATGATGTTCTACAAGTGGGTCGTCTACAATGATAACACCCACGACACGGCCCTCTCACCAGGCTGTGCACCCTCCATACTTATACTCTTCATCAATATGATGCTGTTTGGTCATCAGGAGCCACTTCATCTTTGCAAGGAGTTCATGTTCGAGGGTCAGGAGGCCTTACAGCAAATCTTCGTGGTTGTCGCTATAATCTGTATACCCTGGATGCTGCTAGGCAAGCCCTTGTACATCAAACTAACACGTCCCAAGCATATGTCAGCACCAAATCATGTAGCACCAGCCGCACCATCTGGCGGTGCACATGGCGGTCATGGTGGAGATGATGAGCCCATGAGTGAAGTTTTCATCCAGCAGGCCATTCATACCATTGAGTATGTGTTGAGCACGATCTCTCACACAGCATCTTATTTGCGTCTCTGGGCGTTATCCTTGGCACATGCACGTAAGTTGATCTCGAAATAATGGATTATTACATTTAAGCTAATTGAGTATTAATTCATTCCAGAATTATCTGAGGTGCTGTGGAACATGGTGTTCGCCCAAGCATTTATATTCCAAAACTATTTTGGCTGCATTGGCGTTTATTTAATCTTTGGTGCCTGGTCTGTGCTCACCGTCTTCATTTTAGTGCTCATTGAGGGTCTCTCGGCCTTTTTGCATACATTGCGGTTGCACTGGTATATTATATATATATATTTAAAGTTCCCCAAATTATTCAGTTAACTGAGATGTTTTTATTTTTCAACAGGGTCGAGTTCATGAGCAAGTTCTATGAGGGCGCTGGTTACGCCTTCGAGCCATTCGCCTTTAAGCAGATACTGGAAGATACTGAGGAGAACTAGAGCGACGAAAGCACTATCAAAGTGTTGTCAAAACATTTTGTTGCTTTTCCTTGTTTTCGGAAAAATAAATTCGTTTTTCATATATGCATATTTCTATTTGCTTTGCTCATTTCTGTCTTTCTTAAGCCGACAACAAATGTTTGTCAGAGATGATTTCTGACAGTTTGCTACGGTCAGTTCCAGAAACAGACACACACACACACACACACACACACACACACACACACACACACACACGCGCACACACACAGAGAGACTGGCAGACAGAAAAACACACACTCAAAGTACTGTTATCAAAAAACAATCGCAAACCAAATTGCTTGTCTTTGGCCCGAATGTATGCTTTCATTTCTACGTTCTGTGTGAGTGAACGAAAGCATTTTTCTCATTAGAGCAAATGTCATATGCTGAAATTATGCTGTCAGTTCGCTTGTCTATCGAGTGCATTGAATTGTGAATTCAACGGCTCTCTGATGCGTCGTCCTTTTATTTAATTTAAATAATTCAAGCAGATTTGGATTCACATAACTCACGAATAATCGAGTATGGGACTGTGGATGTGATAGTCAAATAAATTTGGAATAATTGGAAAATCAACTATGAAAGTTTGGTATATTGATTAAAATTTAATTAACTATTAATATTGACTATAATAAATTGACTATAAATATTGACAAATAATAAATATGTATTTTTTATTGATTTAATATTAAATGAAGAAATATAATAAACACAAAAGAGGTCAACAAATTATAATTAATTTTAGTGAACAATCTTACTGGTAGCTGCAGTCAAAAAAAAAAACAATGGTTACAAAGAAGCTTTTACGCAATAAATTTCATTACTGAAATGAAGCACTAACTGGTTGGCTGCCAACTGCAACAGCACAACTCCAATGGCAATTATACATTTCCACAGTTGCACTTTATCTAAATTAACTAGGCATGTGAGCAGACGCTCGGGGAAAAGCCATAAAGCCATGAGCCTGGAAAAGCGGGGAAAAGGCGACAAAGCAACGAGAATATGATACAAACGCGTTTTTCTACCAAAATGAACAGCTAAGGTGCGTAACAAAACACTTGCTACATAATTAAAGGGTGCTAGAAGAATGTGAAAACAAGGCGAGAGGCAAACTATAAGATAAAACAAAGTGAAACGAAACAAAACAAACAAAAAACACAAAACAAAACACAACACAAACGGCAATAAACCGGTACCAAATATCAGCACATACACTTGAGCGCATAAAAGCGTTTTTATGGCACTCAGTCAACAAGATACCTGGCCCTGTTCTGGTCTGGTGAGGTCTGGTGAGGTCTGGTCTGCTCTGGTCTTCTCTGAACCTGGAATAATAGTCCGCGTGTCACATTGTCCCTTTTCTGGTAATAATTTCACATTTTGCGTGACCCACGTGTCACTGTGCGGAAATATAACACGTTCTGGCTGCCTGGCTACCTAAATTAGCAGTGATGAGAATTCGTGCTACTGCTGCCTGTTCTGGCTCAGCTTTGCAGCAGTTTAAGACAAGCCTCGGCGCGACTCCTTTTGACTACGTTATCATTTATAATGAGTTAATTACATTTAATGCGCATGTACAACGGCCTGTTGAACATGGCGCACAATTAAATGTGACCCTGGCACGCAGTGAGCAGTAAGTAGCAAGTAGCAAGCAACAACAAAGACCAAAACAACAATTACCAATGCGGTCAACTGAGTGTGCCTGCAATAATGTGGGTGCGACCTCCTCATACACACACACTCCCATATACACATATATACATATATATATATATAATATTGTAAGTACCTATGTACTTACTACTTAGTATGTGTTGAGAGAGTTCAGTGCGAATTGTAGTTGTTGTCACATTAAATTGCTGTCTTGAGCTGCTGCTGACTACAGCTACAAGCGAGTCATGACCGTCTGCTCTTATTTAATACACAAACATTAAATCTTAAGCAAGGCAAGACCAAACTTAAATAGAAGTTGAATGTCCCTAGGCTGTGCACAAATAAAAACTGAGGATGCCTATTTCCTAGTATTTACCTAGTTTTAAATTATTTAAAATCTATCTTTTATACAAACAAGTCTCATTAAATATAAGAATTTTGTTAAAGTCATTTCACTGGCTTAGATTTAAATGCCCAAATAAAGAATTAATAAAGTAAGTCATTCCATTTTAACGCCCACTTCTTACTTTTTTTGTTTTGTCAAAAAAAAAAAACGTTTCTGATTGCTTATAAATGCCAGCTAAAAGGAAAAAAGCTTTATTTTATTTTATTATTATTATTATTATTGGGGGGGAAATTGCACCGCAACCTACTCGATCTATTGTGCCTCCTTCTGAGCCTATAGCTCTTCCATCAGCCCCAGTTCCCGCACGAATGTTGGGATCTTTGTTGGGTTGAGGTCTTCTAGGAGGATGCTGCGTTTTCTTCTAGTTAAGGCTTTATTTTATTTAACCTTTCTCAATTTTATTGTTTACAATAGAAATGTTGTTATCTTCATTGCGTAAATATGATGGAATATTTTTGTTGGTAAACATCTAAATATTTAATCCATGTTGCTACTACATCCCATCTTTCATTCCATTGCTGTTGGCTATTGCATTGACAAGCTTGTTAAAACCGCACTTATTCTTACAAGTTTCGATTCTCTGCAATTATTAAGTTGCTACTGAAGTGTACTATTGGTTTATAGGCATACATATGACAAGCCATCATTAATAGAATTATATAGTAGTCATAAGTGTAATTACATTTTTTTTTATTTATTTGACACGAATTTGTACTTATACTATTATACTAAATTTATATTAATAAATGATAAATATCCTGAATAGTTTCGTACTCCTTATATCGTATTTATTTCCTTCGCTAGATCACATAAAAATTTGCTTTGTGCATGCCCCCGCCGGTCATAATTTGCCTTGCCCCAAATTTCGTGCTCTGTCACTGACAACTGCACAATTTGTACGCAGCTCTTGTTCATTTGTTTGACCGTCTGTTGTTGTTGGTGTTGTTGTTGTTGTTGTTGTTGTAGTGCTATATGTTTTTCATTTGTATATTGTTATGCCAAAAAAATTTAACACAAAGCCATTGCTATGCAACATTTGTGTAGACATGTAGCCACGAACGAAAAAAGCAGGAATAAAAATAAATTCTGCAATTGAGCGAGACAAACACCCACAGAGGCTTGCGTAGGTATGTCTATATGGGGATATTTCTGAGGCTTAATATTTTTATTGCTAGCCGCTGGCAGTTTTCAGAGTGAAAAGAACATTTGTAGCTTGTCATGTCATGCGGTCAATTATTTATTGCTAACCAGATTGTCAAACTGCTAACAGCTTTTAATTGTTTCTTTTTAGATATCACTCGAAACCCATTGGTACGAATTATTCACCCAAAAATTTTGAAATACCAGCTCCTTCTGTGTGATGCAATTAGTTTATTTTAAATAACATTAAAATGTTGGTATTATTCCTTAATTACTGTTTATTCCGTGAATAACATTTTAAAACGAGTAAAAATACTGGGAGAAAAATGGGAGTATTTATTGATAAAATGAAAAAATCTTGATGCCCGTTGAGTTTCCGAGAACTTGATCCGCGGAAAGATTGCGGACTTGGCTAAATCGACTTGGCTCTTGATGCTGATTAAGAATATATATAACTTATGATATCTGATATACATCCTTCTGCTTGTTACATACTTTTGCACAAAACCATTGTACCCTTTTAACAGAAAACAAATCAAATTAAATGTTTTTTTTTTTTTGTGCTTAAATTCTTGAGCAAATTGTGTCCACTCAAACTGTCAGCAGCTTAATTAATCTTGAATGCGCAGCTGCAATCAGACGCCTGACAAATTGCAGTCTGGGCGAAATTATGGTGTCAACTTGCATGCCAACTGGCTAATTAGAGATTATTTTGTAGATTTTTTCTTGCTGTTTGTTGTGCAAACGCCAAGCGCGGCTAATGCAGCTGGATGCCACTTAAAGCGGCACACACACAAAGCGTATACTTTATTTGAGCACTAAGCGGACAATGCCTCAGCGGCTGACCGACTTTATCAACAAAGACGCCGCCCCGGGGTGAGCGCAAATTTCAATGCGTTTGAAGCATTAAATAAATGTCCACTAAAAATGTCTGTGGCCATCGTTGTCCTAGTCGCTGTCCTTGTCGTTGTCCAAGCGTGTGTCTTGTGAGCGTTGTGCAGCCAAGCAGACCACAAAAGGAGCATTTTATGACATAATCTCAATATCTCTGTTTCACTCTTGCTGCCGTGCTTGGCACTCACTCACACTCGTGCATGTCTCAAGGACGTGTTCGTGTGGCAGACTGGCTGACTGGCCGAAATCGCTGCAAGTGCTTTTAAGTCGTTGTCAAATGCAAAGAGCACAATAATTCAAATTTATGACGCGTAATTGTGTTCATCTACACGCACAGCCCATTTTTTGAGATTTGCTTTTTTTCTGTGCTTTTCTTCTTTTTTTTAGGAGGCGTTTTTGGACATGACTCTTTGAATTTGGGCAAAAATGAAGTAAAGTTGCCTGTAGGCAGCTCGTCATGAAGTATGTAAATTTACTGCCCACGACTGAACTGACAAAGAAACTGCCATAAAATTGTTGTAATTTGTGGTTCTCACTGAACAATTATTTTCTGTGAGTGCTTCAGTTACCATCTAGGTGTGTCTTGGTGTGTCCCCGCCCCCCGGTCCACTTTTTGGCAGTGTACAGTGTGTGCAGCGGTTTGAAAAGTTTTCTGCATTTGATTTACAGTCATTTCCGAATTAAAACTGTCGTTAAATTATTTAAGCAACATTAAAGGCTGCTATTTTGGCCATTATGCTTAAGTACTCTGAAAGTGATAGTAAAATGTGCTGAACAAGTTCGCTTTGGAATAGGCTTTTTATCTGAGTTTTGAATGGGGTTCGAAATATATTTAACATTCTAATAATATTGAAAAAAAAAAATACTTTTTTAAACGTTTAATAAAAATGGAATTGAAATCGTTATTTAAATGGGTTTATATTAGTTTTTATGATTTACATCGTAGTTAGCTGTAATACCCATCGATACTTATATAAATTAAAAGATTTTAAGCAATCGGCTTCATAGATTGACAGCAAAAAAACAAAAAGAGGAATTTTCTGCAACAACAGCAGGGAAAAAATTAAAAGTCAATATAAACACGATAAACTTTTATTTAGAGTTTTCGTGTATTTGCGGATTTATTTAGCAATCCCCAATGCATATCAACGTTGTATTTTCCCAGCAATTTGATTTATGTTTATGCATTTGCCGCTAGACTAAAAACACAGAAACGTCCAAAAAAAATGCATTTAAATGACCAAAATAAAATGCAAATAATTGTGTTGAGCAAATAAATTGCAAAAAGAAAACGTAAATAAATAAATAATACAAAAAAAAAAACTTACTAAATGGTTGGACATAAAAAATGCAGACATAAATCGGGAGACACATTGATTAATACGAGGCCAAATGCATTAGGCCAGCGACCGTAATTTATGGACCATCCCAAACATAAATATATATGTATGTGTATTTGTTTAACGTATTTGCCAGGCATGTTTTTGCTGCTGATCTGGATATCTCTGTGAAAATAGTATAGCAATTTGAATTTTTTTTTCTATTTTATTTTTAATGCAGCACAAGCTTGACCAAAATATCAGCTGTACAAACAAGATTGAAGCCAAAAAAAAATTTAAAAAAAAAGCCAGAGGGCAACGCCCAATTGGGAGCTCACTCACATAATCCCCATGTTTTTCTTCTTTTCTTTTTTTTTTTGAAGGCATTTGACATACCGGTCTCAAAATGTTACCAGCTCGTTTGCGTTTCCATTTCAGTTGCGCGTATTTTTTGGCAGGCAGAAGGTGCGCGGTTCACCTGACCAGCTAACCCCAACTGACCGGTAGTCAACATGCCGCCAGCAGCACACAAAAATATTGAAAACGAACAACCAAAACCAAAATGTAACAAATAAGCAACTAAGAACGGCTAACTAAGGCATGCCGAATGTTACATACCCTTGTAGAAGGTTAGGGCAAAATGACGGGCTTAAACCAAGTTTGAACTTGGGATGTTCTGTTTATATTAAAATAAATGAAGACTTGGCTTCATAGACTCGGCTATTGATGCTGATCCATAAAATATATTTTATGATTTCGGAGAGCTCAATCCCTTGCAAACTTATCGATACAATTATACTACCCACCACAGGTGTATAACAAGGAAAATATGTACAATTTCACAAGCTAGAAAAAGGCAATAAACACAAAACGCAGCCAATTGAATTCAAATGCAAATATTTGAAACCTCGCACAAGCGTAGACAACAGCAACAACAACAGAAACTACTACCACAAAACGCTAGTAGCCCACAACTCGAAATTGGAATTGAAAAGAATTTCGCGCCATTTAGCAAGTTTTCAGGTTGGCATAGGGCAGCGGGCAGCGGGCAGCGTGGCAAAGAGTTGAGAGCAAAGTAGCCCACGCACATAGATAAGCCCAAAAATGTTTCGAGTTTCTGTTTTCCGTTTGTTGCCTGTTTGTTTGTATTTGTATTTGCTAGCCAGAGCCCAGTAACAGTTGAACCCAATATCTAAATTTGTGTGCGTTTGCGTCAGTGTACCCGAACATAAACCCATAGCTAATCTCGCATTGAATAATATTCATAATTGTAATTTAATTACGAATACTATTAATTTATAACTGTAAATCAATAATCTATCCGATGTCTGATTAGCAGATCATCACTTTATTAAGCTTTCAAAAATATAATAATAGGAACAGCAAAGATTTGACCTAAGTTTACAAAATTCTTTCTAAATATACGACAATTGTCATATGAATAATATGAATAAATATTTATTTTCCTTTACAAGTTCAAGCTGAAAACTTTTTAAAGGAGTAACTGCTAAAATTGGTTACCATCAATAGCCGCATTTTACTTACATCACGCCAAAGTTTCTTATCGGCAGCTCCGCCAGCAACTTCAATGACAAATTGTGAAAGGCGATGGTAGGGACACATCTACGCAAAAACGCTTCCCACACACACACATACACACCCACACGCACACATTGGCTCGCTTCTCTTCCTGGCACTTCGTTCTTGTCGTTGCCGCTTTCGTCCTTGCCATCGTTGTCACAACTTGCCACTTTGCACGTAAATTTTTGTCGCCTTCGCATTTGCACTGATAAGAAAATTCATAAAATACCTGGAATGCAAAAAGAAAAATGTATAAGGAGAAAAGAAGAAGAAAAACCCGTCCAGAGAAATCCAATCGCATTCAACTCGAGTGTGTCAGCAGCCGTGAAAGTGGCATTTGAGCTCTGCAAACTTTAGCAACTTGCTAATCTAATGAACAATTGTTGAAGCCGCACCTTGCACCCTTAGCACGTTGACGACCCCCCGTTGTTTTTTTGGGGCGCTCCTGGGGCCAACTGCAATTGGCAGCTTCAACTTTTGACATGCAAATGTATGAAAAATTAAAATCAAGCAAAAGGCACCGGCTGCTGTTCATGTCAAAGGAAACATTTTAATCGAATCTACCCTTTCCACATAACGTACGCGTAATGCGCACAGAGAAAATTTAATGCAATTTCAACTTAAATTTGCAAGCAAAGTTTGCAGACGGCGACGACGATGATTTCAACGGGAGCCTAGCAACTTAAACAAGCCAACAGTCAACTTAATTGTCATAATTTGTGTTTACAAACTTGACGAATTTACACATACCCGAAGCACACACATCCAAGCACACACAATCATTTAGCGCAAAGAAAAAATATCAAGCAGAGAAGTACTAAGTGGAGAAGTAAAGGGGGAAACGGGCGGCGACCGAGTCCGGCTTGAAGGCACATGTGGCCAGTTGGTCTCAGCCTGAGCTGTGGGCAAGCAAAACTTTTTATACAAAACTAACAAACAAAAGGCCAAAGTAAATAAAAGGAGCGCCCAGCAGAAAAGCACAAAAGGAATGCGGCTGCAACAATTTTGCTGTAGCTGGCGAAAGTCGAGCACAAAAAAAGCAACAACAAAATAGGCTGCAAATCTCAAGTCGTTGATTGATACAAAGATACCCTGCATTTATGTTCAAAATATATTCAAAATATTTAAAAAAAAAATATAACAAAATTCTTAAAAATTCATAAATTTCATTTTTTAGACATTTTTTGTAAAGACCACTAATATATTTTCATACAATTATATGTTTTATAAAAGAAAGTCTCTTTTATAAAAATATCAACTTCCGAACGACTTTAGCAAACTCTTCGTTTGCTTGAAATTACCTTACCAAAACAGTATTAGGGGGTATGCAAAAATTATCACACTCTTTTGCTGAATGACCATATCTAAGTATAAGAGAACCCAGCTAAAATTGGACACTTAGGGCAGGAACGAGAGAAAGACGGCAAAAGACAAATAAAGGCTAAGCAAATAAAATCTAATAAAAAGGGACGACACAAGAAACCGAGTAAAGCCAGCGAAAATGAGCTAAATGCTGTGGGGCAAAACAAGGCAAGGAGAGTCGTGGCAACGCAAGTCGAGGCAATCAGCCAACTGAAGATGAAGGATAACAATTGAAATAACGTACAAGAAGTATGTTTCATTAGCGACAGCGACAAACCAGACAACAAACAATGACAATCGACTGCCAATGACACTGCCACTGTCACTGCCACTGAAAACCTCAAATAAAAACTTGTAAGACTCGACCACAACATAAAAAAAAAGTTTGAAACTAGCTAGGAAAAAAGTTTTATTCAGTTTTTTCACTGGCATTACTTTAACCTGGGTTACCAGTAAGGACGAAATGCTTTTAATGCATAACAATAGTCTACGCTAGCGCTACAAAGGCAAAAAAATGCAAAATGGACTTAATCAATATTGAATATTCAATCGGAGTAAAAACTTGTATTAAGGACTAAAAAGTTCCATATGCAAATACAAATTTTAGACACACTCTCAACTGCATGCCTTACTGATCTCACTCTAACTATATTCTAATAAATATTAAAAGCATTAGCTTATGCACATGCAGCAATAGTTTATGTATTAAGGTCTTTGTCTTTGACATGTCTTCTTGCCGATCTTCTTATATAGAAAGTATCCGCATGATCCAGCATTTGAATTATTCAATCGTTCTACACCATTTTTTATTTGCATCTAATTGCTATGAAAGCGAAACGAAAATGGAATATTTGTCTTCGTGAAGAAAAATATTTAAAACCTTGCAATAAAATTTAAGATAAATAAAAAATATTACTCAATAAAAAATAATACAAAAAAAAATAATTAAGAAAACTAAGTAAATATGAAAAATATTTCAAAATTATAATTTTAAGATGATGTCACAGGTTGAAATTTTGCAACTTTATCTAAATCCAGTGGCTTTTCGAAAGCAAAGGCTTTTAAGCTGCTAATTTTAATTACTTGTCACATGCAGTGCAAATATGGGCACATTGGAGACAGTTTATAATTTGTGAATTGTGTGTCATTAAGAATTGATTTTAAATCGTTTTCAGCGAATTACTATCTAGGGATGCGTGGATGTGGAAGAAGAACGTACAATAAATAAAATTCGCTGCCTTTTGATGTTGAAAATCATTAAGATATATAATTTATCTGCAGCCGATGTGTATGTGGTTGTGTGTGTGCGTGTGCTTGTGTGTGCCTGGCAACTTTTTGACAAACTGTTACATTGTATTTCCGTGATTTACGAACCGCGATAAGAGCATCAGCATCAGCACCAGGGTCGTCATCAGATACACAAGTGTATCGTTATTTAAAAGCACACGCGCTTCCGTACACTCACACACATGTACACACGTACACACACACACACACACACACACACACACACACACACACACGCGCACAGGATGTGGCAGGCTGCGTTTCGCACATGCAAACTTGGCTCACAATTACAATACAGTTACTTGGAGTTATCTGCGATATCTGCGTCTGTATCTGTATCTGTTGTACCCGTATCTGCGGGCACTTGGGCAATTTGGGCATTTTTTCGTAAATTCGGAAGCATTTGTCTTGCATTATTATTGCTCACACGCAAAGTTCAAAATTATGACGAAAATAAAGAACAAAAATTAGATATGTATATGTGTATATTACGTATTTTATCAGAGAGCGCCGCAAGTGCTATCATAAATTATGTCCAAAGTTATAATGGCTGGTGTGTCTAGTTTACCCATTGTACTCCTTGTTTCTCTGCCCGTTGCCATCACTACGTTTCAGGAAATTTAATGTGCGGTGCTTTGTAGTAGCGCCAAGTCACGATATTTCAATTATACGCTCTATGTGAGTTATGTACATTGCTGGCCAGCTTCGCCAGCGGCCAGTGGGCAGGCGTAGAGGGGGAGAGGGACTGAAGGGGGTGTGGTCAGTGTAATTGGATATGATAAAATTTCATTAAAAATGCTTGCTTTCTACATTTATATATCTATAGAAGCATGCATTCGTTTTTCTATTATTATATTATCTATTATTTGAGTAATAATTCTCTTGGGCGTGCGGTAGCTTTATAATTAGATGCAGAAATTCAATATTAATCATTTTAATTTAAAGAGAAATTCAGCTTAAAGACTTATATTTAAATAGTGTTTTTTTATTTCATCGACTGATTGTCAGCCCTTTGGGCATGTTAATTAGCTCATTACACCCATTCAGTGGGCTTGAAGTGATCTGCAAGTTAACTCAAGCATATAAACTGTCAAGAAATGTGTATTCGTGGAACATCAAACTATCTTTCCATACACAACAAACAACGGGCTTAATCGGTGCCGATTTTCCCCTTTATTAACCATAATTAATCATTTTGCTGAAGCCGCCCCCCTCACAACCAGCCCCACATAAGTCTATTAAAATGTCTTGTGCCGATGCTTTTGTCTGTCTACGTTTTTGGGCCATGATTAAAATGAAATTTCCAGTCGAAACTATAATTTGCATGATACATTGTGCATAACAACATCGACACAAATGTGTGCGCTGTGTGTGTGCGTGTGTGTGTACGTGTGTGTACGTGTGTGAGCTTGTGTGTGCTTAAGCATTCAGCTTATTAGGAATGCTTGAATAAATTTCGACTGTAATTCATAATAGAAATAACTAATTCGAGAATTATATGAGCAGTTTCATTGCGCTTTACTCAGTCATTAGTGCTCATCGTTGGCTGTGCCTAGTTTGCACACATAAAGACCTGTAAATAAGTTAATATTGGGTTTATTTCATGAGATTAGCATATGCCGGAACAGTTAATATTTATAATTAATTTTTAATTTCATATGTGTGTGCGTTAGGGTGATAATACATATATTTATGCACCATTTATTTGAGATATTTAAAAAAAAAAAATAGAAGTACAAATGCTGCTACGAGATATCCAAAGCCCAGCTGTTAAATTAAATATTATGTTGATTGATACCAATATATAAATATATAATTATAAACATCAAATTGAAACTATATTCCAAATTTATTCTAGACCTGATACTCTCAAAATAATATTTTCATTACTCATATCGAGTCATTTGCCTGCACAAATTATGGAAATTTTGATTTAAAGTTTGCCGTATACTGATGCCGAAAATGAAGTTATATTGTTCTTGTAATTAATTGAAATAAGTAGTTGTAGAAATATGGCATTTATTTCGTATGGTTAGTCATTTTAGGCAGTGTAAGTCAATAATAATTGTGCAGACATTATCGCATATAATATGAGTTATGTTTGACATAAAGGTTACTTGTTTCTTGTGTGTATCTTAATCAGTTAATGAGCGTAATATGCCATGTCAGCCGATCCAAATCCCAAAGTAAAACATATATTCCCACATGTTGTTGAAAAATTGCAGGCATTGTTATTCAATTATAAACAAGGCACGCTAACCAGCAACGACAGCATGGCCTAAATCTATAACAACAGCCACGCAACGGGACACACGCACACACACACACACACAGATGCAGATGTGTTTTAACAGTACATTAGAAATTAAAACAACAACGCAGCAGAGGCAGTTAGAGGGGAGCAGACAGCAGATGGGGGAGGGGGGATAGAGACGGGGGACTAGAGACATGTACGGACCGAATGTAGTGACAGTTAACATTAACACCAATACAAGCGTAAACAGATGCTTACGTGCATACAAACTCAAGGGACGGGGGAAGCAGCAGCAGCAGCAGCAGCGGCAGCTGAAGCTGTGTTGCATGCAGACACCATAATGAGCCGCTGCTGCATTTGTTGCCGCCGTTGGAATTGCAGCAGCAGCCAGCAAAATTTTAATTGAATTTGAAAAACAACAAAAACAAGGCTTTCGATTTTGGGTAACAACCAGCAGTCGCTGTTTGACATGCGTGCCACGCCCCTCAGTTGCAGGGGAGCGCTCTACATGCCGCCACATAGAACAACCAAACAACCCAAACAACCAACCAAATACCACAATGTCACTCAAGCAGGTACTAAAGTTAATTATTGCAATTTCCGTTGCAAATTGTTTTATGCATTGACAGCATGTGGATCGCAATCATGGCTATGAGGATAGAAAGGGAAAGGAGAGCGGGAAATGGAGACGGTTGCGGCACCGCACATGTATTTCATTAAGTGCCGCTATGTTTGGGTTACAGCTATTTTAACAACCCGTGCAGATGGCAGATGGACTGCCTGCAGGGTAAAGGGTGTTCAGCTCTGCCCCTGTCATTTTTAGGCTCACTGACGCGTACCAAAAATGAGACCCACTATTATATTAAATTATTTCAAATTCGTTTTCTTACATTATTTATTTATTTACTTACAATATATGAAAAAGGTATTAAAGGTTATTAAAAATATGAAATTAAATTAAATAAAATTAAAAGAGATTAAATAAAATCTGATATCTGATGACAAGCAGCTATAGTAAAAATATATATTTATAAACTAGATCAACCATACAATTATTTCATCAACAAAAAAATTCGAAATTTAACAAGTCTTATCTAAATAATTATTTAAAAAATATTCAAATCGTTGAAGAGTCTCCGGCATTCGTTGCGACAGTGTTGCACCATTTGGTACATTGTTTTGTTTTATTTGTTGCTGTTTAGTTAATGGTTTAGCGTGTTTCCCTACGCGGTGGCAACAATTTTTGTTTATGCGCCGCAAACATTTTCACCACATGCTTGGTTACCCCAAATCTCTTCACCACCACTCCAATTCCCACTCTGCATTCTGTGCTGCGCCTGGTGATGGCATTAAATTTTATTTCACTCAAAAGTACGCGCCCATATAAGTATGCTACGGTTTTTGTGTTGTGTGTTTTTGGGCCAATTGCTGTTGCCATTGCGTACATTGTTAACGGCAACGCCAGTTGGCTGCAAATTTTGGCGTATTCCAATAAATTGCGACTCATGGCATGCAAGTGTAGCACAAATTGCGCTAATTTGCCTGATGGTCTAGTTCCGTATTTTGTATTTGATTTTATTGCGTTTTTTTTTTTTATTAGTCTTGTTTGAGTATTATACTATTTTGTGACATTTGAAATACATTCAAAGAGGGATCAGTATTAGTATTTAAAAATAGTTTCTATAAAAAATATTTAAAATAAATTAATGTCCAATTTTAGACAAGCTTTGCATCGCTGAAAATTTTCAGATCGACTTTTATTTTGGGTAGGTTTTCTAAATTTTCTAAATTTTCTGTCGACTTTTGTTCATACTTTTCTGATCTTAGCCAGCGAGCGTTTTTAATGGACATCAAACTATGGTTTCTCAAAACCGAATAATCAACTTTACTTAATTTCAACTTTACTTCACTTCGATTCAACAGTTGAAGTAAGCCCAACTTTTTGGAGACTACATTGTGCAAAGCTTATGGTGTAAGTGCGCTATATATCTAATCAGCCATTGGCACTTGTCCAGTGTGTATTTTTCACGCATTTTGACTCAAGATCACGTGTAATTGACCTTCGAGTGTCATTGATAGTTGCCGAGATAAGGAATGCGATCGCAGCATCCAACGCAGCAAACGCAAAAGTAGATGTTGAAGTAGCAGCTTAGCAACTTTCACATCACTAAACCACTGAAAGTTGTTGACTTTATGCAACTTTTTCGTGGCCACAGACAACTACGTGAGCGAACACTAAGCACACACAATTCCCCCACACCCCCCGCCCCCTCCCTATACACACACACACACACACCACCCAGCTGGCTATCAACCCCAGTGGCATTCAGCATTGGCAAACAAGTTTGTTGTGCCATGCATTTTTTGCACTCATGCGACATTTCTTTTGCACAAATATAAACTCGATAAAGTGGGGGCCGTACTGGGTCCAAACTGCTGGCGTCAGTTGCTTTTAAAATGCCAGCAACAACAGCAAAAATAACACTACCAATAAACATAGAACACCAAACATACAGACAAATAGAGAGAAAGAGAGAGAGAGAGAGAGATGGAGAGGAAAAGAGAGGCTTACACACTCATTCTTACCCAGTGTACATGGGCGGCGACACGTCCTGCAATTGAATTTGTTCGAAAAACGCAATAGAAAACACCCACAGAACCGAATAGAAAAGCGAAAAATGAAAGAGAAAAAAGTGCTTTAAGTTCTCAATATATGATATGATCCGGCTATGAGATGCTCTTTCACAACTATAATTCGATTTTATCTGACAAATATTGAGTTTAGTTGATGTAATCAGGCCTTGCTTGTGCCGCGAATAGTTTGAATCAGTCGTGTGAATAACAAGCATAAAACTTGGAATTCCTCATGTTCATTCATTCCTTTGTCCAGCCAATTATTTATAGCTGTGTATTTTATCCAATTAAAGGTGCTAAAAATAACAGAAATGTATACATATTTCTCTACACTTCTCTTCGTGAAGTTACATCAACCTCATTGAACAAACTGCATTTAGGGTATGAGTAAAAACAAAAATACACAATCTCTGCAAATTCTTGTTGAAAAATCTAATACCAGAGTCTCCGAGGCAGAAGAGCAAAAGAACACTAGAGCATTAAGTACGGACCGAAGGACCTAGAACCTGACTATGTTGCAAGGACAACGGACCGACCACACGTAACGCAGCAAAATTGTGCAGTTTGTTGTCGTCGCATGCACGCATGCTTGCTAAACAACCCAAAATGCTTGTGGCAAGCACTTTTCCGGCATGTCCTCTAAGTCAGCTCAAAGTCCAGAGAAGCTATTTGTTCAGATCGCCGACTGCAGCGCTTATATACCGCAAAATCTGCCAAAGATGCAAACTTTGCGGCGTGTGCATTTCATTAGCATTCTTAACAACATAAAACTATTAATATTTTGTGTGCCGCTGCACAAAACTATAAACAAAACCTAAGCAGCCAAAGTACGAGCAGCAGCAGCCGTTAACTTGAAGAGCAAACTTTGCTGGACTGTGGCCCAAACTAAGCGAAATCTATGGAACATTCTCAGCTTGTGAATTTATTCTGAAAATAAGTTGCTCCTTGCTATTTCCTTGTTATTGTTGTTTCAGCTACTAAAATTAGTTATTTATGGCCAGCATTGCGTATCGATCGATCTCTTAATGGCTCACCCGTAAAATAAGAAAAAGAAAAAACTTTTTTTTTAAATGTAATTAAAAATGTCGTTGAACTTATTTACGAGTGTTTTTTGCATTGTTTAGTCAAGTCTTCAGCTTTTCAGCGATTTTTAGCAACTGGATGGCTAAAAAAAAAACAAACAGTTAAGTTCTCGATTCTGGGCACAAACTAGATACAAAGTAACACGAAAAAAAGAAGAGAATTTAAAAAAAACCAGAACCAAAATCCAACTTTACACTGATACTTTCGTTATATGTAATAGCAAAACGTACTTCAAGCACATTTGAGTGGACTCAGGTGTGTAGCAATGTTATAATTGACAAACAACTGGTTTCTTTTCAATTATCGTAGAAGATTTAGCAGATGTTGAGTATGGCAGAAAGTAACGCGACTTAACACATACATTATTTTTTAACGTCGGAATTGACATGAACTAATGCTTTAGGGAGCGGAACACGGTCAGTTAAGGAACATATCAAAGCAAGCAACTGCAAACGTAATGCACAACATCATTTGACCCTATATTGCAGCGCATCTCTTCACACAGCTCACAGCAACCTTGGGCTGCTTTCAACTAGCACCGTCGCACATTGGGACGAACCTGATGCATTCTGTGTCTTACTTTCATCGAAAGACTGCAAATACAAAGTTGCCAGGTCAAATTCTAAAAAAACAAATTATGATATTTAGATAATGTACTGTTCATAAGACAGAAAATCGTTTTGCTAGTCTCACTTTTGATTTCGTGCACACTTTTTCACAGTGCTTTACTCAGGCATTCGCACTCTTTGCAACTTTCAATTTGAAATTGCTGTTGGGCGTTTTGCTCACCCAAAAACCGTTTTACTTTGTGGTCAAATGTAGCATGTGCATATTTGACCCAAAACCGGGTCGCGACCCAACCGCTGCACCCTCTCACACACCCCCACACACACCCACACACACACACCCACACCCACACACACTCTCGTACGCACACCCACCCGCCAATCAACAAACGATCTGCGGTGCAAAAAAAGTTGTTGATAGTTATTCTCATTGCTGCTGCTGTTAGTTTTTCTTGTTGTTTTTTGTGTTGCATGCTTTTCCTGCACCCCGTTGCCCCTTAAATTTATATGTAGTAAATACAATTTTTGCGTAGTTTTCGGTTGTGCTGCATTTTTGACCTTGCTCAATGTAAAACTGAAAATATTGCCATTTAGCCCCAAGTGCAGGCGAAGTTTTGACATTAGCGCACAATGCGAATCGCAATGAGCCAAATAGATAAACACGTGTCAAATGCTTAATGTAACGCTTAAAAGTTGCCCACATTTGGGATAACGACGGGTGGTTGGCGGGGTACAAATGATATATTGATGTACTCTGCTTGTACGGGCCTATACTATATAATGAGGTAATAATAAATCATTATGGCGAAATATAGATAAATGTTGGCATTTATTGAGTATGCATATATATGCATATATAAGTCGCATCTATCAATCCATTTTTGCCACAATTTTTGCTACTAGTTTCGAAGGAAAAACCAATCATTTAAAAGCTCATTAGTGTTCAATTTATATATGTATCTATGTATGTGGCTGACATTTCGACGCATTCAAGTTCATTTCTTGCTCTTTTTTTTCACAGCATCAAATGCAGTTGAAAACACACACACACACACACACTGACAACAATTAATATGGCATTTACAATGTGTGTGTGTGTGTGTGTGTGTGCGTGTGTGTGGGATTTATTCTCTACCATTTGCGTGTGTGCGTCTAGTTTCCGCTTGAGTCGTGCCACTGCCACTAATGTTGATTAAATGGCTGCGAGGTCACGCACAAATTCCCACATATGCTTCTAGTGTTGCTGCTACTCTAGATGCAGTTAAACTTACCACAGCAACTGCTGCTGCTGTTGCCGTTGCAACATTTTCAAGACACACTTGGGCAAGTAGCTTTCAAATAAATTGAATTGAAATTTGCGAAAAAATGGCAGCAAGTTAAGGCTTAAGACACAGTGTATATTCCACACTGCAATGTTAATGTGTTCGTTGCCAGTTAATATAAGTAAATTTATTTGCTATTGAGACTGATAGATGTGTAATCAGTATGGGATCATTGTTGAATACAACTTCGATAGCGATATATTTGTGCAAAACTATTGTTATGAACCGATTGTCGTCGCAAGTCTTTGGGGAACGGACGAACAACTGTCGTACTGTAAGTGAAATCATATTATTTATTTATATTGTGCTTATTTGTATTCAGCACAAAATAAACAAATATTTAGCGATTTAATCTCAATGGAACTCTTTGAAATCCCAATTAGCTAAGCTGTATATCAAATTTCCAAACCAGAGCATCGCTTCAGAGCCAGCTTCTGTCATGCTTCAATCATTTTAGCTGACATTCAACCAGTGCGGCAATTTCAAGTAATACCAAAATGCCTCCAGAGCGATGAGTGGTTTTTGGGCTTTAGGGCAAAAAATAAATAAAAAGATAAAAGAGAAGAAAAAGAAAAAACTACCATAAGTTTATCAAAAGATATGCATAGCCGAATTCATGATATGGTTTACCTTTTCTGGTGTGAGCTACCCAGGCTGAGTTAGCAGCTGACAGGCAGAAAGACAGCCAGTTTCCAGTCGTCAGTTGAGGCGACGGCCAAGTCACTAAGCATTTGCTATGCACATGCCACATGCCGCACACCGAATACCACACAGACACAACAACAAGTCGTTGGCCTCGTCGGACGGGCTAAGGAGTTAGCGTGGAGTGGATACGGGGGGGAGGGGAGCGGTGAGTAGTCGTAACGCGAGTATGTAGCGCATTTTCCTTACAGCCATTTACCAGGCGATTTACGTAAATCTTTTATTTATACCGAAACCGTATAAGTTGCAATTTATCAAAATCTAAAATGTTTACCCGCACAAGTTATTCACTTGAAATCTCTACAGTGCAGTGAGACTACACACAACTATCTCTATATACGTGTGTCTGTTTGTGTGTGTGTGTTTGTGTGTGTGTGTTTGTGTGTGTGTGTGTGTGTGTGTGCGTGTGTGTATATGTATTTGTATACATGTATAATGTTTAGTCATTTGTGCACAGTAACAAAATTGAGTTTCAATTCATTTTCCTGTAATAGTACACAAATCTTGTAATTACATTATCAATTGAAATAGTATATTGTAATTAAATATTAAGATGACTGTAGCCGTAATTAATTTTCAATATTCTGCATAATAATTGCAATTATTTTTTAAATAAATAAAGCCGGAGATTGATATCCACAAATGTGATTGTAGCAACAGAGAAAACAAATGTTGACAACATTGTGTGTGTGTGTGTGTGTGTGTGTTGTATTTAGTTATTAAATAACAATTTACAAACTCCAAATCAAATCAAATCAAATGTAAACACAAATTGTTTACTGTGTAGCATTACTTATACGCGATGTGTACCACACAAGAGCCCCAGAGGCAGAGGCAGCCATGCAGCAGCTGTACAACTGTGCCATGCATATGGTTACTGGTATGTATATGTGTGTATGTGTGTGTGTGTGTGAATGTGTGTATCTGTATTTTCTGTGTGTGTGTGTGTGTGTGTATTATTTTGTGTTATGCGCGCACAAATTGTCTTGTGACAGACAGTGAAAGCTACAGAAGCGGCGCCAGGCATACAAAAAGAACGGTGCGGCTGCATCCGCTGCTTCTTTTTCCCTCCACTGGCGCTGTTCCTGCCCCTGTCCCCTGTCCCCTGCGCCTGTCCACTTCTCTATCCCTCCCCCCTCTGAGCTTCACCCTCAATTCACACCCCCCAGGCGCTTGGCCATGGTTTTAGTCAATTTGCGGTCGGTGTTGTTGCAACTGTGTGAGTTTGCGATTGCGATTCTGATTGTATGTATGTGTGTAGTAGTGGTGTGTGTGTGTGTGTGTGTGTGTCTGTGTGTGTGTTTCGTTATGTAGTAAAAGTAGTTTATTCTCATCTTATCTCTTAAAGCCAATAATGCGCTCGCAAGCGCACTTAAATGCGATGCCACCACATTTTTTATTCCACTACTGTCGTCCTGTTGTTGTTGTTGTTGTTGTTATTGTTGTTGTTATCTGTTTGGTTATTGTTGCTGCCATAGCGACCGATCTTGTTCTTGTTGTTGTGCCTGTTACTGTTGCCGTTGCTGTTGCTGTTGCATTGAGCACGTTAAAGGCATTTGAACGCAGTGTGTGCATTTTTCAGTATTTCATAAATATGCATGGTCTGCCAACTCAGCAACTCGTCGTAGTAAACAGTTAGTCTACGTCATTGTTTATGACAGCCATTACAAGGTGCCACATTCTGAAATAGTATCAATAGCGTTAATTAACATACAATTAAGTAATGGAAATAAATTTACTTGACTACTCGATGGATATTTACACTGCTAACTGAATAATAATCTGTCAATCAGAGTATCTCGTGGTTTGGCTACATCAGCGGAAAACCCCATATGCACTTTTTAAATTTGCTTAATCTAGGTCTTACAATTTTGACAGATGTAGGTTTATCCTGATTTTTGGATACAGAGGTAGTGGTGGCCACAAAATGTTCAGGATATAAATATATGCCAGGAATATGAAATATGTCAAGACTTTCCACGACCATAACTTTGGCAAAAGCGTTCCGATTTTCGAACGCCAAGGCTTTCTGATAATGATTTTAATGTTTAAAATAAGACGATTAAATATTCATTCGTCTACATTACCCATACCCATAAGTCAGTCAAATTTAATCAGATTTTCAAAACCCATGACTTTTTCATCATTGTTTGACCTTTAGATTAGTTCTACATTCAAATTTGGAAACGCGATTGTGGCTTAATTCTTATACAATATTATACTCCCAAAAAGTGCTCACAGGAACAGGTCTAAAATTCTCCGGGCCGTAACTTTGTCAAATGTGATCCGTTTTTCAAAAACCAAGGTTTTTTGATCATGGCATAACATCCACAATAATACTAAATTCAAAGATGGAAACGTGATTCTGGCTGGATTTTTATATTTAAATTATACCCTTAAAAAATACTCCTAGGAACAAGTCAAACCTTTTCAAAACAACATGACAAGCAGAGTATAATTAATGGAATTTATTTTACTAAATGAAACTGGCAAAATATACATAAACATGAATAATATAAAACCAATAAAGCCATTTTACATAATTGATTAACATTACATTTTTTTTGAATGGTTCTCAAGTGTTTATCTAAATGGTTGGTTGTGAAAAGTTTCCACGTGTCTTCCGCTCGAAGTGAATCGAAGTTTTTTTGCTGGCTGAGCCTATCCAGCTAAAGCTTTGCTTGAAAGCTTTCAGGAAGTAAAATCGAGGCATTTGTTGAGCGAAAGCTTTAGCGTCATATAAGAGTTGGCAGAGAACAGAGAACACTTAAATCAGAGCACTGCAAAAGTGGGAACAGTTGGGAACAGTTGTGAGTATTCACAGTATTCACATGTATATTCAGCTTTTCAACAGACAAAAATAAATTTAATTATGTGATTTGTTAACTGAGAGAACATAATCATTATTAAATACTTATTATATTATAGATTTAACAATGCAATCTGATTTATATGGATTGAAACATGTTACAATTGAAACATGATATTTCTATTAATTAGGAGACTATAAAAGACCATAGCCATAATACCATAATACATATATATAATATCCATTCAAAACGAACCAGCACACGTACTATTTAAACTTGGCATTATTACTTCCATTGTCAATTGACAACATATAGTTTCTAGAGTTAGTCCCGAAGCGTATTATAAACAAATACATTTATGTGCATAATTACATATGTTTGCAGAACACACATAATGCACATGCATTATGATATTTCAACAAACTCAACCAAATACAACAAAGTATATATTAAAAAAATATTTAAAATAAATTAATCGAAGTAGAAATACCCTCAAAAATTGTGCAAGTGAATAAATGCCAATATTATAAGCTCAGATAAACAGTGATATTACGTTTTAAAAAAGTAGCTTTTTGTCTTTATAACCATAATTAGAATTTACATATATTATTTGGCAGGCCATTACAATATTTGTAACATATGTCAAAGCCGCTTATCCATAAATTTTGCTAACACGAACTGTGTACAATAAATGTAAATTGACAAAAAACCCACAAAAAATAATTATATTTAAAAGGATGGCAAATTAAAGCGCTAATCAGCAGCAGTAGCAGCAGTTTGTACAAATACAGATTTTCAAAATGTTTGCCAAAAACATGCGGAGCACAGACAAATTAAAATAAATTTCGAAATATATTTAATAAAAACAAAACAAAAAAAAAACAAAAAACACCACACACCGCAGACACAAAATAAGCAGCTCAATGCGGTTGTGACAACGGCAAGGATTTAACAGTGGAAATTATATAGACTATAGATGACTGACTAGCAAATAGCTTGTATTGGGATATTTCTCCTGCTGCAGTTGTTTAGGATAAAACGCAAAAATAATATTACAATTAAAGTCTATCTTTTAGCAAACCAACTCGACAAATTCTCGGCTAGGCATACCGAAAAGATTATCATCCTGATTATAACTTGCTAGGCCAAAGCATATATTATACAAGACTATATCTACATAAATAATTTATTTGTCACAAACAGTTGCAAAAAATTACTCCACCTCCAACTTGTTTATGAGTTTCAAGGCAGTATAATAATATGAAAGCTCATTAGCTGACAAATTTATGTTGGAGGCAGGAACTATTTTTAATGACAAACATATACTAAATAACACACACACACACACACACACAGACTCGCGCACACCCATGCAAAATGAACAGGTAGTGCGTAATCAGCATCTAATAACTAAAATGAAAATTAGCTAATTCAGAAATCAACACGCACAATTGACAAATTATTCCGCAACAACATTTCCGGGCAATCGACTACGTGAGCAGTGGGGCCCTGTGAGCCGATCCGATGCATTCCAATATATATAAATATATATACATATACATATATATATAGGTCTTGTTGGCAGCTTGGCACGTGCGTTGTCAAATTATTGTACAAGTATTTTATTGTAATTTCCAGACCAGTTGCTGCTACTTCTGCTGCTGCTGTTGAGTTATTCATTAAGTGACATCATTTGCAGTGATTTTCTATTTGAAGCCCATAAATAAAGTCGGGGCGAGGATGCTTTAAAGTAATTATACATATACATACATACATACATACACACTTACACAGGTAACAGGCTGACTGGCAGTGTAGCAGGGTGGCAGACAGTACATCCTATGCTGACATTTCCAGCTCATTTACAGTTCAAACACGTCGCATGCATTAACCAACCGCAACCCCCAGCAACCTCCCGTTGGCTGGTTAAGTGCGATGTTGACGTAACTGCGACTGCGGTGTCGTAATTATTAACTAATAACATCAAATTGATTTGCAACAACATCGACTCAACTTCGATTCAACTCGGCTCAAATCATATCGAGTCAAGTTGAGTCGAGTCGAGACGACAACTCGACTCAGATTAGAGCCAGAGGCTCAGGCGCTGCTCTCGTTGCGCCTCGTTGAGCTGCAGTAATTAACATGCATTCCACATGATTGCGTCGCGACCGCATAAATCTTTGACATATACATATACAAGCCCGCACAACACACACACACACACACACACACACACACACACACACACAGACAACACACAACTTTCGCATAAACCGTACCAGTAATCGGTTTCGAGTAAAAGTCTCGACCGAAACGAAACGAGGAAATTAACATTGTAACATAAAACTGGCCATTGAACGGGCACTTAACTTGCTGCCCAAGACCAGCCGTGTAACCCAAGCCAGACCAAATAAACCCCCAACAAGTGAAGCAGCGCCTGACCGACGTCCGCTCCTCTAATGCACGATGATAGATGGCATACGATACGTTTCAGCATTTGTCAGCTTGTCTTCGGCAAAGCGCAACAAAGCCAACGCCCAAACCACCCCCCTTCCATCCAAAAAAAAAAGAAAAGAAAAACCCCCACGCCCAATCTGTCGGCAGCTTGGGCTGCTGGGGTGTTTGGGTTCAGGGCAGAGAATCACGAAAAACCGTTTTCACGCTCACGCGAATGCGCAGAGTAACTTTTACTGCCAACTATCAAATGACTCACACCTGCCAGCGGACCGCCCCAAAGATAAGCACAAGACGCCAGGCAAAAAGACGTTTTGAATTTTTTTACAGCGCCCAGTCAAAGTGCACAGAGCACAAAAAAGGCGCCGAGACAAACAAGTTATAGTGATCAACTGGCAGACACCCTTTAAGCAGTCCAAAAATCACATTTGTAAGCATGCTATTCCCGGAGCAAATTGTTTCATTAAATTTGAAATCTCTGCAAATAACATAGACTTTGCTCACACTGCTCAACAGTATAAATAATTGTTAAATTCAGAGCAGTCTCTTTCATCATCATCATCATAGCCTTTTTTCTTGTCCATTTTGAATAGGTATCACCAAGAAAAAGAAAAAAATTAAACCGTAAGGTTCCAGTTGGGCACCCGCACGGTGCCACGTCGCTGTCATAATTTATGTGGCGCTGTCTGCGCCGGAAATGGGTTAATTTGCAATGATTTAAGCGTAAAATTATTGAATTATTGGGCAGCACGATTTGGTGGCATTTTTTCGCCGCCTCGTTATCTTATGAATGCAAAAAAAAACAAGGTGTGTCTGCCAAAGGGTAAGTCTCCCAATTTAGACTAGCCCCAAGCTTTGAAACAAATGCATTTCGAAAAATTGCAGACAGAAATTATGCATGTTTCGCATCGTTAGTTTGATTAGTTTGCCAAGCCCTGGAGTTGCATGACCAGCACTCATTAAATATGCTAACATTAGCTTAATTATCAGTCCGATATTTAATTTAGCTAATGCATATCTTTTCCATTTCCGTTTGCCATTCCAAATCATTTAGCAAGCTAGCTTATAAGTGGAAAAATATTAAGCCACAAATATCTGATCAGCAGCAGCAATATTTAACAAATCAAATTACCAAATATATTTCACATAATATTTATTGCTTTTAAATGTTATTTTCATTTGTGTGGAGCTTAATTAAATTTGCTTAATATTAGAAAAGGTCAAAATAAAGCCAAAATATTTGCTGGCGTCCGTGTGGAACTAGACAGACTGCAATAAAACTAAAAATTATTAGCTCTGGCTTCACTTGCAGGATGGCTATGCAAAATGAAAGCCTTTAGCAAACAGTTATAAAATAACATTAAAAACAATAACTAGTTTGCTTGCAGAACATTTACACACAAAATGTTGCAAAAGTTGCAAGCACATAAATAATAAGCATTTTAAATATATGTTATGTAATTGAACCCAAAAAAAAAAGAAACCAAGTTATTTTGAAATGTTGATTTTACACTAGAGTACATTTAAATTTCATGACTATAGTTCAGACTACGAGACTTCCCAGCCTCGTCCAAGGAGCAGGGGCAGGGGGCAGGGGGAAGGGAACACGCACACAGCAAGCAAGCAAAGCGTTCGCCGTTGCACTTTGCATGCCAAAAATATGCAGAATGTTTGAAGTAAGCTTTTAGAAAATTACAAGTCAAGTATTTGGTTCAGGCCGTTGTCCGTTGAATAGATGTAGCTGTGTATATGCATCTATTCTCTTAGCATATATATACATATTTTCTTCTTTTATTTATGGCCGGTGCACTTTGCTTTAGTTCTTGGCATACGCAATGAAGATAAACGACATGCAAAAAATGTCGCCGAATTTAAATTGCAATAAATCAGTCGACCAGTCGCTCAGTTGTACAATTCCACAGACACTTGGCACTCTTCCCTTGTGCGATCCCCACATCCCTTCATGCCCATTCCTCCTGCTCTATCTCTTTCATCATCTCTGTCTGCCTGTCAGTCTCTTGCATCGCGTTGATGTCGCCGACATGCTCATGCGGAAGTTGCGCCATTTTGCGAGCCATGACTGTTTCCGGCATAAGCGTAAATGTCCAGAGAAACCATATTTTTCACTTTATCCAAAAGTAACTCCACAACTTGAGCCTCTCGAGTGCCAAGACTTTGCGGTATTTTCATGCGAAGCCAATTAGCCATATAGCAGTGAGTCGAACGACAAACACAGCACAGCGCACCAAAAACTCAATCCAAAGGCAAAAACTTCTCCGACGATATACCATCCATTTTCCGTGTGCCGCAGACCCCGTCGTCAACCCCCGTCAAGCGTCGACATCTTTGTGTCTCTCACTTTATTTTTTTTTTATGGCAGCATCATTGGCATGTCGTAAAATGTGAGTGACGTCGCACATGGCGTGAAATATTTCATAAGCGTGCGCTACATTTGCCAGCGTTGCGCATAACAAGCCACTGCCAGCGGCAGTGAATTCTTTTTTATTTTTTATTTTTTATTTTTTTGGAAAGCGCGACAAGGGCTACTCAGTCAGCTGCAAGGATTGTAAACAAGTGTTCAACGCGCATCTACATAGCCACAGCCACAGCATCGAGGGAAGGCATCACAACATAATATTTGTAAAGTTAATACTCACTCTCTGTGTATTCAAAATAGCTAATTTTAAAGAGCACTCGTTTTTGTAATAATTTAATTTGAAAAAACTTACGATTTTAGATCCTGTCCACCATAGCTGAACTCTAACATAACATTACTTTAATTAGGATTTACATTTCTACTTTTTAGAAATAAATAAATATTTACATTCTAAATTATTAAAGAATTTAAATGAACGAACATTAGTCTTAAGATACACAACACCTGTTGCCACAAATTGGCTATAAATATATTCATATTTCTTCCCACACAAACGCACATTGAAGACCCATAAGCTATTTAAACAACAACTTGTGAAACTTTCCTTGAGTCCCTCGCATACATAATGCATAATCATAATGGAAATCGACTGCTGATTTGAGTGGCTGTCAAAGTCGTGTGCCATATAAAACTAACTAAACGACGGTTTGGGCAAGTTCCATTTCCAAGACAATCAACCACTAGTCCCCGATATGTGGGCTGCCCGAAAATAGCTCACAAATGATTGATACATACGCGCAGCATGTGAGGCAGAGACAGTTATCGGATGGGAGAAACAGAGCAACCCTTCTCCCATTCATCATTTGATCGACATGCTTAGCTCATGTGCGCCCTATAAAATATGTTCGAAACTTCTCACAATCGCAACACATTGAGGAAGTGTCCGAAGTGTGTGCGTGAGTGTGTGTGTGTGAATGTGTGGGTGTTTGCATCTGCTGCGTCTGCCAGCAACAGGCTTTTTACGCAACCAAAATGCAGCCCGGCGGCTATTCATTATAAACTCAGCAACGATAACGACAATGCAGTCAAACCACAAACCCCAATCCGATGCTGTATACTAGTTGATCCGACAAAACCCACCCACAAACCAGACACAACACAACACAAACACACTCATAGCCATATGGCCAAAACAGCAATAACTTCATTGAGGCTACTTCGAGAATCGTTTTTTATTTTGTTTTCATATTGCACTTCTACAATTTTTTCCTTCATTTTCCATGGATGGATTAGGCATGAGTCCATTCCTATTTTAAATAAATTTTTAATAATTAAATGGAATTGCAAATTTTATGTTCTGAATTCGACATCTGTTCGGGTAAAACTATTGATATAAAATCATTTAATTGCTTTGAAAAAATCAGAATTTGAATATCCAAAATTGGCAAGAAGTCAGGTTTTTGAGTTCCTTCAATTTGTATTTTAAAACTATAATTACAGTTATTTAATTTTGCTAAGCAAATAACTGCAAATAAAATGCTTCTTGTAAACTTAAATAATTTTGTTCCTCTAATTTAATGTTGAGGCTAAACTTTATAAGGGATTTAAGCTATTGCGATGGCAAATGTGCCAATAAAGTGCAGCGTTGTGCGTTAACCTTATTGGCGCTCTGGCATTTTGGTGGCAATGCTTCAAACATCTGCGGAGTGCTTGAACAGCCAAAACATCTAATCCCTTCTCGGCTTCTAATGACATTACTTAAGTTATTATTTTTCCATGCTGAAATGCTATGCTATACTGCCAAGAGCATCCAGCAATAACAGCAACTCAACGCGGCAAGTGAAATAGCAAATTTTCTTTCAAGTTGCCGTTGTTGTTTTTTTTGCTGCCACAGTTGCAGTTGCAGCTTGCTGGACTGGCCTTTATTATTATTTTTATTTTATTTTTTTTTTTTTGTATGTGCGCAACGGCAAGCATTTCGTGTAATGGACTTTAATGGAATTACAGTTTTATTTAGGACTCTACAAGCACGATGAAGTCGAGCTGAAGGTGGAGGTGGAGGTCACTCGTATTTAGTTACAAAGTTTACTTGAGCTCGGGCTATTATATTGTGCCTTAAGTGCCAGCGATGTGCGCACTTAACAATAACGGAAGCTCCCGCTACCATATATAAAGCAATTTGGCTAAAATGCATCTCAGCCGGTCCAAGACCGGTATTGACACTTTGAAGCTCCACTCAAGTGGCATAAATCAATGGCCAGCCAATGGCGAGCACGTAAAATATTTCACAACTCTACCCCTCTCTCTCTCTCTCCCTCTCTCTCTCTCTCTCTGCATCCAACTCGCTGTTTCCTTAAGGTCAGAACGTGCTACTCGGCTGTCCTTAATCTTCGTTACTTTTGGCACTTTTCTAAAGCTTGCTTGCTTTGCATGCTGCGCAAACAGTACACACGACAACCAACGCCCACAACTCATACGACTGATTCTAACCAGAGTGCACACCCTTGTACACACATGCCACATGCCACACGGCATCAAAAGTCAGCGACATGACGATCAAATGTTGTGCTTAAGCTTAGCACTTTTCCAACTAGAATTTCTTTCTCAAAATACAAAGACTAGTTGTAATTACAGAGCTACTTACTTACTTGCCTTTGCTATAGTTTCTGGCCATGTTTATGAACATTGATTTATACATGTGGACAAACTTCTATCTTATTGCATACTCAACGGTAAATAACAACCAACCAGCAAAAGTGCCTTGCACTTTTTGGCAGACTGAATTCCGAATAAGTTGCAAATTTGAATTCTTAAGCTTTATATTATCGACACTTTTGCAGCTCTCAATTCTGACTAATATTCGTAGATTTAAAATGCAAAACTACTCCACTATATTTTCATATATGAATGCAGATATTTTTTCTCTTTCCAGAGCCGGCACCAAAGAATAGTGTGTGTGTGTGTGTGCGTGTGTGCGTGTGTATAATATGCATGTAACTGCTGTCAACGCGAATAGCGAAATTTTTGTTGTTCTGTCAGGCAACTGCTTAAAATGCAACAGCAGAAAATATGCAAGAGGGTTAGCAGAGAGAGTAGGCGAGGGTAGAGGTGGTGTTGGTATTTGTATCCTGTACGATGTTTGTTTGCTGTGCACCTCTATTTTTTTTTAAATTTTTTTCTTTTGCGTTGCAACATTATAAATGCAACAAACACAAGCGTGTTGGCAACCGCCGTACACGAAACTATGCAAATCAGACAAATGCAGCCCCGTTCACCAACTTTCATTCGCTGCACATCTTGGCCATTGTTTTGCCGGAAAGCATATGCCTGGCCAACTTTTACAATATGCGCGTGTTGGAAAATTGGCTGCCTTTCAGCGTCATTCACGTAGCAGTTTCCTTTAAGTTTTCCATGTTACATATGTATATGTGTGTGTGTGTGTATATATACACCTACCAATGTGTGCATGTGTTCGTGTGTGCGTGAATTTGTTTGGAAATATCTATTATCTAAAAAATGCCCGCAGGTACTTTGCCAGTGCTTTTGGCCATATTTCAATGCGAGTGGCTGTTGATGGCAAAGTGCAGCGTTTCTCTCTGGTGTTCACAACGATTCACAAACACACTGTGGCATTTCGAAGTGGCATTAATTCGTTGAATTTCACAGGCAGAGCAAACAAAGAGCTACAAAGAGATCCAGACTAGCAGCCATATTGCTGTCTTTATCGCTGCCATTGCAACGACTGTTCCCCCATGAACATTGTTGGACGTTGGCTGTTGGATGTTGGCTTCCGTTTGGCACCATTGTTTCTGGGGTTATGGGGCACGATGGTGCCGTTTAAATTAGTTAGCTTCTCTTTGCTAGTTACATACATATTTGTATGTGTGTTCATGTGTCTGACACAATTCACAATGCACTCCGCCCTTCGCTGCCACTGCCTCTTCCAGGACATATCCAAGCCTAACGTTCGACTATAGCCTCAAGCTAGACGCTTTGCCTTCCATTGTTGCCTAGGCTATCGTGCTTCTAACCCATCAAATTGGTTATACCACATGCACACACGGATCAAATGAGGCATGCCACTTTTCAGTTCGCATATGTGGATGCACTCTACTTAACAAAGTGCACGTTAATAGATGGCCTAAGCGAAAGTGACAACTACAATTTGGTATCCTAAATTGTGTGATTAATTTGCCCATGCAGCCATATCAGTAATCTAAAATCGAAATGGAAATTAATGTAAATTAAAGAAGCATTAAGATTTACTTTTTCTCTCCATCATATTAAGCATTTTTAAAAATGTTTGACTGCTTCCTATCCACATGTATATATATATATATATATATATATATATATCATGTATTAATGTATACAGGATATTTAATAGTCTTTATGACTTCATCAAACTTGCAACACTTGAGCCCATAGTGAGCTCCGCCAGTTTTGGCAATCGAAGTTTTAGCCAACGTATTGTTTGGCTGCCTTCCCTGCATTTAATAACATTTAATGTTTGGTTACGGTTACTCATTGTGTTATCAGTGCAGATGTGGGCGTGGCAAGTCTAAGGGTAAACCACTGCTTCTTATAAATATAAATGAACTGCGGATGGTTTTAGTTCTTTGTTGCACTTGCCGCACTGTTTGCACAATGCTGCAAAGACAAACTTCGCCGCAGCAGGTAATGCATATAAAAACATGCTCAGATGTATTCGACATGTGTGTATTGAGTGTGTGATAGATTGCATGCTTGATTGACTATTAAATTGAGTTATCATCTGAATAGCTTGTTAAAAAATAGTCAATTGTTTGCAGTTGGCTGCATTGAATGTGCTGAATAGACTAGTGTGTACTATGTGTATTGAATAAAGTGAATGAGTTCGGTTTCAACAACAAGTGTTGTCTAATTGAATTCACTATTGAAAAGAATATTATGACTTATGGGAGATATGTGTATCTAATTGAACTTAGGCACTTTGCTTTCCGATTGCTGTTATTCTTTTAACGAATGCAAACTAACAGGCTTAAAGTCTGAAATACAATATATATGCTACCAGTATATATATATATATAAATAATAAACACACAAATAGAAAGATGAGCTAATTGCACCAATAAGTTGAACTTGGAAAATATTCTACAGATTTTATCTTTAAACTTTTTTATGTGCAACTTTTAGCTGTGCTCTGAGAAGTATTTATTATTAGCACTTTATTAATTATTGCCAGTTACGGTTTTCTCAATTTAAATGCAGCACAACATGTTGCACAGTTGTGTTTGCTGGTCACGCTGTTACCCACAAGCTTGGCAGTCATTTGGCAAGCTACTCATTTACCTTTAAGCGTCTTGTCCGTTTCAGTAATGATGCCAACACATCTCCATTCCCATACTCATGCCATAGCTGGGCTACCTGGGCTACCTGGGCTACCTGGGCTTCTGGCCATAAGCGGTTTGCTGCTGCGTTTCACCTTCAATTGGTGCAGACGGGATCGGGTTCGGGTTCGGGTTCGGGACCGAGACTGGGTAACAGCAACAGTTCTTGATTGCATTTTGAAAGAATAATGAAAATTAGCTGCCACAACTACCCAAGCAACACACACCCACACACACACACACACACACACACACACACACCGAGACATATACACAGCATTGTGAGAGTAGTGAACGGTCCGTTGAGTTTTCTTTTCAGTTAATTTTTTGAAATTTCCTCTTGGCCAAGTCCGAGCCGAGCCATTGCTGAGACCAAGGTGGCCGGGCGCTGGTTGGGTGGCTTGGATGGTTTGGGTGGTTTGAATGGTGGCACCGGGACTAAAGAAAGCTCGTATTGTTTTTACGTATTCAGCGCAGCTTTCAAATTGCTTTTGCTTGCGCATTTTTTATCAAGCAACTCACAAAGCCAGTTCCAGTTACAGTTTGCTGCTAGCTGCTTGCCAGATAGCAAAATTAAATAAAAATGTAACACAATGTTTGGCGCTGCGGCAGAGTGTGGGGTGCGGTCTGTACATTCAGTTTTCAGTTTTCAGTTTGTATTTCGGTTTGTTTTTATCCATTTTTTATTATTTTTCTTTTCAGTTTCTTTTTGCGCTACAAACGATTTGGCGTATTTGAATTTGAATTATGCTGAATTAAGAATGTTTGTTTTGCCTTGTCTCTTGTTATTCCTTATGCCACTCACTATCTTCATTTCGATATGCAGAACTTGATTAAACTTTGCAGTAAGGACAGAACAATGCCAGACAGCCCAGCTGCTGCCAAATGCATAATTCATTTGCAGTTTGCTTTATAATTAGCGCCGGCGTGCAACAAAAAAAAAATCGACGAATAAATAGGAAAACCTAAAAAACGCATTAAACTTTTAGCAACAATTCGAGTTTGAGCTGCAGTCGCCTGTCAGTTAAGTTCACTGCAACCTTAAGGACACAAGCGCGATACCCTCAACGACCCTTACCCCCCACCCCCGCCAGCACTCCCTCGCACCAAGGATCTTCATAAATCTTCATTAGTGTGGCGCACGAGGTGCAAGGCGTTGAAAAGTGAAAATGCAACGCTCTTAATGAGCACCGTTGAGTAATTAGCCAACATTGTGTGCGGTTTCCTCCTCCCTGACACACTCTTTCTCTCTCCTACCCACTCTATCTCTATATATCTCTCTCTCTCTCTCTCTCTCTCTGTCTCTGCTTCCTTGTCGACTAGATGTCTTGGTTCCGGCTTGGCCATACACACACACACATACACTTTTTGTTAGGAATGCTTTATCAATTATTTATTGAAGTCGCTGGGTTTTGCGGTTCTAACTGCTCAACAAATGGCTGCCACTTGAAAAAGCAGAGCACAAATAGCAAAAGTTTATTTAAGTATTCGCGCTTTTTATGGCTTGGCCCTAATGTTGCACTTGCAACGAGTGCCAGTGCCCCACAAGCGATGGCATTAATTAAAGCCACATATTTTTTTGCACATCAATTTAAGTTGAGATTTAATTTGTAGCTTTTTGCATTGAAATTTTAAATAAATTTAAATCTCGAAATAAATAACAACCAGTTTGTTTTATATGCAAGGCAGACTGAGGAATTAGCCAGTCACGTTAAATAAACTTATTTGTCATAAGAACCATTTAATTGTCACATTCAAAGAACAACAAACGCTGCCAATGGCAAAATCCGGCTGCACAATACTCTATTCTAGCTAAGTAATAATTTAAAACAATGTCATTTGAATATTGTGTACAATTCAGATTTTATTTAAATGAATGCTCTTTGATTCAGTAAGATTATAAGTAACAAACTAAATTTTTAGTTTTCTTACACAGCCAAGCCAATATTTTTCACATAGAGAACAGAGTATTTGAATGAAACAATCAAAGTTGACACATATTTATTGACAAGTGATCAACTATTGTTGGTCGCTGAGAATACACTCGCTTGTATTAATTAAGAAATATTTTGATTTGTGCAATATGCCGTACACATATAGAGAAAAAAAAACACGCAGAAAAAGAAATATTAAAAATGTTAAAGTATATATATATTAAAAATGGGCCAGTCCAATATCAAGGTGGAAGTGTTTTTGTTATTGTTGTTTGAGTGTTTATTTTTGCATACAATATAAATGAAACTGATTTGCGTTTTTCATATATTTTATGAATGCCTGATTGCACATTGTCTGTTCGAGTTGGGCGACGACTGACGCTGTGCTGAGCTGAAAGTGTTCCCAACGAATGAATAATTGACAAAGAAATTATATTTAATTGAATACAAATTCACAGTTGAACGACTGAGGATCTTTATGTGCTGTGTGTCAAACACAAATAGCCACATTTATGCGCATTGCGCATTGCGCATACGTGTTTTCAGCGTCCGTTACAACCAACGCTTTATTTAATTGAAAACTTGTGCGGCACTCATTGCATGCCGCACACACAAGTTGCAATGGTCATGACACAATCGCCATTACTCACAGTGTAAATTCGAATTTGTCGGCTTATGGTGCCACAAGCAAATAGCTAACAATGCAATAGCCAAGTGCAGCTGCTCAATGGCAAAGTAAACAGGCCATGGCACAGTCACAGTTACAGTCAATGCCACAATCACACAGCATCCTGTGTGTGTCCAGCTCCTGTTGCCTGCTCCCTGTTGCCATGTTGTTTTTACTGTGGTGCGGCAATAAATGCCAAATGCAAGCCACTTGCATCGGCCAAAACATCTGCCCAAACTCGTCTGATGGAGCAGCCAATTCTAATCCCAGCCGAGCACAAATGCAGCTAGCCTTCTTCTAGTGAGGGCCAGTCAAGTTGTAAATCTTTGATACAGCCCAGTGAATTTACAGCTGAGCGGCGGCAAATTAACCGCCAAGCACTTAAAGTGCGTAGTTGTGTTTCTAGCCATTACATGCCACTGGCACACATGCACATAAAAATCGAAATAAATTCAATAGCAACAGAAACTGGGTTTCGCTTACAGAGCGAACAGGCTTCGCCAGTTTCGATTCAAATTCAATTGAATAAAGCGCTGAGCTGATTTTTCAAATCAAATGCAACTGCGTATAAAAAACTAAAAGGTTTCAGTCATGTATTGAAGTAGATTTAAAAAAAAAACAAGAATTGCTTACTTGGCCATACCGCAAATTTAATAACCTTGTGGAGATTGGAGTTGATCGGCTGATATATAAATATAAATTGGAGTTCCAAATTTTATGGTGTTATTTTATGTCTTAAGCAAATTTTATTTACATAATTTTTCTGTTTGACGACTGGCTGTGCTCTGAATATTCCACATTTTAATATTTATATCGAACCATAAAGCTTAAAACTTATAATTCGTCCATTTGATTTATTTCTATGTCGCCTTCGGCGTTATAAGTAACCGAAGCAAAGAGCCTGATGCCAAGTTTCATCAAGATAGCTTCAAAACAAAGGACCAGAAGTGAACTCAGAGGGACATGGCTATATGGACTCGGCTCGGCTGATTAAGAATGTATATTCATTGTGATGTCGGAGACGTCTCCTTTAATACGTTATACAGATCAAGACACAATTATAATATAATAAAAAAAAAACAGAAAATAGGAAGGAAAATATTCCCTTCTCCACTGCCTTATTAGAGTTTAGAAGCGAAACTAAACTAAAACTATATTTGAAGAAACTTCAGAGCTAATTTGAATGCATTTAAACAATAATGCTTGCATTAACAACAACTTAAACAAGCAATTACTTTACAGGTCTGCTTTCAGCTGCCTTCTTTTTGTGCAGTGAGAAAGTGCGGCTCTAAGCTGCAACAGAATATAGCTAAATCAAGCGGCATTCTGGACTCGGTAGTCTTTCCATGATGGCTCCACAGATGTTGCAACACTGCACATTGTGCCACATGTAAGTCCCATAATATATATATCGACAATATTTCATTAGTTTGCGCTATAAGTGCTTTGGTGTGTGTGTGTGTGTGTGTATGTGTGAGTGGGTGCGTCGAAGTGAGCACATAAATTTAGGGAAAGAAAATGCACTGGGAAATTGGAAAGTTGTGCCGTCTCAAAAGTTGTTCGCCAGTTTGTTAAAACAGAAGATGGAGCAGCCGCAGTCTATGTTCAAATGCAATCTGCGCATTTCGGGAATAAAAACTAAAAATGGGAGGGGTTCAAGCTTGTTTAACCCGGTGAAATCAATATCTCACTGCAGACATATTTGTACCTTGTGCCGTGCTGTGCTGGTCAAGTGGCAAGAGCGCGACAAATTTTTTGCGGGTGCTACGGGACGTATACACGATGTCGACATTCGACACTCGCGACTCTGCTAATTAGCTGATTTTCAAATGCTGAAAAACTACTGCATAGGAAACAACGTTGCGAGGAACGATAACTGAATGCCATATTTTTTTCAAATATTCCTTTCTCTCCCTCCCTTTCTCTCTCTCTCTCTCTCTCTCTCTGTCTCTCTCGTTATCTCCATCGTTTTATTCTTTTTTACAGCGCATAAAAAATCGCTTAAGTTAAGCGAAGCGTCAAGTCGTTTGCTTGCCTAGCTTGCTGGACTGTCTCACCGCAGGAGATTTAGCCAGTTAGCCACTCAAGTGATCCACTATTTGCGAGCCAGAGATGAACAGAAGCTTTACAAATGCTGGATGGCCAAGTCACGTCCCAAAGAGTATTAAAGTGTATCTCAATTATTTTATTTCGATAAACAAATAATGAAATTTATTGTTCACGATTATTTGGATCAGGTAAATAATTTAAATATTTAAGATTATACTTACAGTTTGTATGGAATCTTACGCCTTCACTATTGAAAAATTCACTTCTTGTTTTATTCGAAGTTTTTTAAATTTATAAAATACTCATTGAAAAAGGAGAAAAAAGCTATGTTGAAGTTGTGCAAAAGTATCTAAAAGGCACAAGAAACCATGCCCATAAGATAAATATATTTTAACAGTTTCTTTCATTTTATCGAGAACTCTAAACGTTTATCGAATATATATTGAAATCGAGACAACATATATCCAATCTTTATATAATATACCCCGGCATATTATTGATCAACTGTAAAAATATCATCATCATGGCATGAGAAACACAGATTCTGTTAACCAATACTTACTTTCATATTGAGAAAAAGTAATATCGGCAAGCCTACCAATTATTCTGAATAAAATCTTAGCTTAGCGTATCTCTTAGTCGTGCTGTCTCGAGTATCGCTTTCTTACTTATTCGCTTGATGCTCCATACAGTTCAAAACTAGATTTTTGAAATACCCCTAGTGTAATCAATATTATAAGGGACTGACATTGTAAAGCTATCAAAGCTAAATAAGCCTTTGTCGAAAGAAAGTATAAATATATATATACACTTCCGTCACAAGTGTCCAGTATCCGAGTCACTGAAACCAGACAGTCACTGGCTAATATTGTGACTCAGTTGGTGACATTTTTGCTCATCATTCGTTGCAGTCCAGTGGCAAGCTAACCAACTAAAATGTTTTCTTTGACATGGTTGTGTCGGTTTATCGCGCCGCTTGTCAGCAAAGCTTTTGCTTCAACCCCACATCGCTATCTCCCTTTCTATCTCTCTCTCTCTCTCTCTCTCTCTCCCTCTCTCTCTATCTCTCTCTTTCTCTCCCTCTTTTTCTCAACTTTGCGTGTTTCTCTTTTTTATGCAGCATCTGTTGGCGCCATTGCCGCTGTTGCCTTTTGTAGCATGTCATTTGCATTTGTGAGGGCCAGCAAGATGGGATAGCCACAATTTATTTCCACTTAGATTGCGGGCATTGAGGCAAAAGGTTAACAATGCAGCTGCCAGCTGACAGCTTCTGGCTACTCCTCCAGCTTATCTACATGCCCCACATAACTGTGGATGCTGCGTGGCATGCCACACCTGTGGCCAGTAAGCAAGCAGAGAGTTTGCTACGCTTAATTGCCTCAAAATGCGAATGTAATTGCAGCGAATGCATTTCAAGCAAAGTCAACAAAAAACTCGACTCGCAATGATCCAAAGAACAGTATGTTTCCATTATTTTAACTGGCAACAGAAACAAAACACACTCCAGAAAACTCAAGCCCTGAACGCCAATTGCCGTTGGTCGACTGCGACGACTTTCAGTCCTTCTTCGGCGGCGGCTGGTCTTGGTCCTTAGCCATGCAAATTCAATTTGGACAAGCGAGCACTGTGTAAAAAGAAATGCACACTCACAAAGAGAGAAACATGCGTACAAAAGTCGCGCGTGGCAGGTGAATAGTCACAAAAAAAAAAAAAAAAAAAAACAGAATGGCCAAAAAAGAAGTTCTCAACTCGGCGTGTGGCAAAAACTCTGCAAATGTTGGCTGCAATTGTGAAGCGTAAAGTTAAATATGTACACCAATTTCACCGTCACACTTTGCCCACCTCCCTCCCTCCCTCCCTCTCTCCCTACGCCGACCAGCAGCTGCCGTTTCGCTTATCTGAGCAAAGCGTTTCAAGCTCTTTTGAGCTCTTTAGGCAAATTGCTTTTACTTTGAATATCGCTGCTTTCTAGCTTCTTGTTGTTGTTGTTGTTGCAGCTGATGTTGTTCCAGTTTCCTGTTGTGTCCTGTTTGAATCACGCAAGTGCAATGTTCATCCACATACTGCAAAGGCAACTCCTGTATTTTTTTTAATATTTCTTTGAATAAAAATCAGCAAATTGTGCTCATGTTGGAGCCAAAGAATTATAGTTGACTTTACTTTACATTTTAAACGGATTTAAGTTCTCAAGGCGAGAAAGCTAGACCAGGAGAAAGCTAGACCTGAACCGAGTAGGTTTGCTGATATTCGTCTACTATTAGCTTTAGTAAATAAAATCCGTTGTCATCCGATAATATTTATATATTTACGTAATTGACATGGACACGGATATGGCTAAATCGTCTCGGATTTAAATGCTCATCATGTACTCAATAGAGCTTTGCAGAGTTAACTTTATTTTCAGGCAAGCCAAAAAGTAAATGGCCTACGCTTTTGTATATTGTGAATTGTGAATTAAGTTACAGTCTAGCAATCTGAAAATAATACAGTGCACAACAAATGTTTGCAGACTACTCAAACGTAAATTGACTCGTTAATTAACCCAGATACTATTAAAAACATTCGCCGCTCAACATTTGCCTTTTAAATTAACGCACGTTGGGCGCCAAACGAAAACTGTGTGAAATTTGTGGGGGGAAACGTGCTGTGTCGAATCGGGAAACTTGTGTGTAAATAGTGCAATAAACTTATTTAATGCCAAATAATTCCTAAAACCTAAAACCGCCAAAAACGTCGATCGAAGGGTTGAGCACGTGCCATTCACATTAACATAATTCAGATACAATTTATAGCTGCCAAGTGGCATGTGGCATGCACGTAGCAGGAGTGGATTAACCGGCTTAAGCAACAACGATATATATGTTTATATTTGTATATATATATATTTAAGGTCTACCAAGGTATGGCACACAGCAATTCGATTGCGTTAATTAAAAATGCACTGCTGCAATTGCAAAAGTGAAAACCCTTTTAGCAGCTGGCAAGCAACAAAATTGTAGCTTGAAATTAATGTAGCGTAAGGAATTTCCAAATCATTGATTAAACAGCCTCCAGCAACGTCTGCCAGCGTGCCATGCAGCGTGCCACGCGACGTATGAGCGCCACGCGAATATTTAGCCCGCCCGGTCAGGGAAGCAGTGTGGCAATGAGGTGGGGACGAAAATGGAATAGCAGCTGCTACTACAATTGCATGGTTGCGCTCGAAGTCGCCTTCATGCGTGTATGTATATGTGTGTGTGTGTATGTCTGCCTGTGTGTATGTGTGTATGTGTGTGTGTGTGTGTGTGTGCAGTCGTGTGTTATTTTGTGTAAATTATATTACCAAAAGATGCAAAATTAGCCAAATAATAGCTGCCTAATGTGCTGGAAAGCCGGCAAGCCGATTTAATGGCAAATCCTTTGCCTCGATGAAAACATAAAACGTGGCCAACGAAAACGAAACCGGAAAATCGGGAAAAACTGGGAAGCTGCTTGCCAAAACCGCCATTTACTAATCAAATATAGGGAGCCAACCAATATTCAATTGAGCTTATTGTGTGCACTGACAAAATTCACCCAATACAAAATCTCTGCCATAATTGGCACTTACTTTCTTATGGTATTGCTAATCAAAATCTAAAATGCGAGTCTGTTGTTTGTCTCATTTTTTTTTTTTTTTTTTTTTTGCTTTATAAAGTTGTGTTTTGAGCATTTTTTGATCGAAAGTAAATCGAAAGTATGCGTAACACAGCAGCAAATGTTGTAGTCAAACACAGTCAATAGGACAAATTTATTGGCAATTTTCGGGATTTGTCGACTGTGCTTAAGCATTGATTGTGCGAAATTGCAAATCAAACATGACTAAAGGGCACATTCTAAGAAACACACACACACACACACACAGGCGTGTACAAAAGGACACTGGAAGAGGCAGGGAGGCACACAAATGGGAAATGCAAATAAATGGCTCACAACCGATAGAAATTGTGCAGATGAAGTGGCAAGAGCAGGGCGAAATATGCAAAAGAGAAATATCTTACTGCAGCTCAAGCAAAAGTGCTGAAGTTTTTTGTCGTTTTGTTATTGCTGCTGCTCTTGTTGTTGTCTCTTGTTTACTATTTGTTGTTTTGTTGTTGTTGCGATAGACAGCTGTTTATTCGATGTGTGGCAGCCTCTGGGTTTACTTTAGCAGCTGCCCGTTGTCTGTACTAGAATCGGCCCTTTGTGTTGAGTGCTCCCTCGCCTCAAATTTAATCATGTGTTTAAATTTATTTACGCATAAGTTACAACAATTGTTGGTTATTCTAAAGATTAGATCAATTTTTGGGATTATCAAAAAACATTTAATTTTGCACAAGTCAAAGATACCCTTAAGTAAATAGTAAGCTTGTTAATATTTGTTTTTCTTCAATAATATGTTTTGGTTAATAAAATCACTATTTCTTCTTTACTAATCGGAGTCGACATCATAGTCAGTCAGTTATCCATAGATCGACTCGGATTTTTGTGCTGATCAAGAATATATAAACTGTATGAGGACGGATATGCTGCCTTTTCCCATTTTTAATAGGTTCAGGATATGAAACACTTAGCAGTTCAAAATTAGATCATAAACTCAAAAATTGCGACTATTTTTATGGCCTAGTTCAAGATATGCGGCTAATAAGAGGCGATCCCAATTAATAATACAGTTCTCATTTCAGTCCATAAGGCTCAATAAATGCCCATGTAAATTGTAAATGAAATGTTAATAATGTCGCACCTTCAGCGTTGAGCTGATTAAATGCAATTTATGCGTTAGCAACAAGACTGTTATTTAAACTTTTGCATGATCTGCAATTGATTCTGAATTCAATAAAGCGCATTTCACATGTTTCATTTGACACCTACATACATATATATTGATAAGTAAGTAGTAAGGCTTATTAAAATGTTTAAAGGCCATTTGAAGCGAGTGCAGTTGAGTTTAAAGCCTGCCTCAAGAGCCAATTTCAAAGTTTGCATTTGCAGTTGTTTACTAATTTACCAGCCACACCCAGAAACACACACACAAACACACATATTCCCTGCGGCATTTCATAGTGTGCTATACTTAACGCAAATCCCGCAACACTAAAACAAATGCTTGAATTTGTTTTCAGTTTGCTTTTTTTTGTTGCCAAATAAAAATAAAAAATATATGCAAAACAACATAAATAACTGAGAAAGAAGCAGCCCGCAAGCAGACATAACTAACAGGGAAATGTGAGCAAGAATAAAAAATGTGTAGTGGAAAAAAATAGGGGAAGCCTAGCAAATGATGGAAGTGAAAAGCAGAGCATAATATAATGCAAGGAAATTTACTCGATGTGTGTGTGTGTGTGTGTGTATGTGTGTGTGTGTATGAGACAGATTTGCATGTGGCACATATAGCACATATGTATATGCTTATTTACATAAATATATCTTTGCTGCAATCTGGACTTGTACATATTTTGTTGGCCGGTTGAAAATTCAGATACGTTTGCAATTTTTTAATTTTGTTTTCGAATAAATACAAAATTTGAATAAAAAGCAAAGATGCACTTACGGACAACAGAAGCAGCCGCAACACATTATACCTATTGTGTTCGTCGATCAATTATCGGTAATCGATTTTTTCACTTTCAGCCAAAAAAAACAACAAATAAAAAACACAAGCAGAACAAGTTGGGCAACTACAGCAAAAAATAAAAGAGAGTTCATCTCGCTCTTTACATAACTTTTCTCTGGGAACAACAACAGCACTGCCGATCTAAAAGTATATCGATATGGTATGGCAAATATATATCTATATCTATAACTATATTTTTAAAATATCGTGTGAGATATGCCGAATTAAAGCCGACTTCATATATGCCACAACAAGTTTAAAATAAACCTTATTATGTTCGTAGATTATCGCCGAGAGGATCACAGTTCAAATAATTGGAGCTTATCGCAATCGAAAGCAGAACTGTTATGCGGAATCTTTCCAATTTAACCTGTGCTTAATCCAGTGAATTCCATCTACGTACCCCATTTGCCACATATCTCCATTCATTCGCATTAAATTTACCATATATTCGAATCCATATTCACATTCGCATTCCCATTCACATTCGTATTCGTATGCATTTTTCTTTACTCCTCCATGTGTTATTTTTATATCCTGAACCCATTGAAAAGGGTATAATGGCACTCTGCAAATGTATGTAACAGGCAACCCCATAAAGTATATATGTTCTTGATCAGGATCGCAGAGACTATAAAATGTGGAGACTTCAAATTTGGAACATAAATTCTCCTATACCCCGCGCTTATCAGGTTTATTTCATTTACTCGATAACTGACTCTGTTTCGCAATTATCGGTGCATGTCGGTTTCCGAAAGCAATAAAAACCAACAAATTTGTGGACAGAAGATTCTCAATACTAATAAGAAATGAGAGCAATTCCAATCCGGTTAAGTTGGAGAGGGCAAAGCTTTTAGAAGGGGTATCACGTATCGAGCTCACTCGATTTCAAAATTCTTACTTGTTTTTTTTTATTTTACTTATTTTATTGCATTTGTGTTTGACAACGGCGGTAACGTCTCCATGCCTCCTCTCTCCGCCCCCTTTCCCCCTTATCGCCCTTTCCGCCAGCTTATAATGCTGCTTGCTGAAATGTTGCTCCGACAAAGTTCTGTCTTTCTTCCTCCTCACCCCGCCCGCCTGGCCTGCTTTTCCCTGCTCTTTCTGCTTTGTCTGCTTCTTTCACTCGTCGCCTGTGTTTTGCATTTTCTGTGGTTCCATTTACACATGCGTCCGTCGTGTGTGTTTGTGTGTGTGTGTGTGCCTGAGCATTTGCCAATTGCTATATGTGTGCTTATATATGAATGTGTTTGTGTGTGTGTGTGTGTGTGTGTGTATGTGTGTACATTAACACATTATTGTTGTTGTTGTTGTTGATGATGTTTTCCCATGCAAGCTAAAAACTTAACGAAGCAAAATCTTTTTTGCGCTTGTTGCATTTCATTTTTGCATTTTCTGCCACATTTTTCTTGCGTTCTGCTTTTTTACTTAATTCTCAACGCGTTTCGCTTTTGTCTTTTGTTTGGCATTGCATATGTAATTGTAGATTTTGTGTGTGTTGAAGACACAACAAAAAAGGATACACAAAATATGCAGCTGCGTGTGTTGCAGCCAATATTTGTTTGGTTATGGAATTGGCAGCGTGCTGTGGCCACAAACTGTTATCTAAGCACTGCATGGCACAAGCCACTTGCCACATGCCACTAGCCACGTGGCACATGCAACATGGCACATAGAACAGGAGTGCATCCAGTTAAGGATCCGGTCCAGAAATGGCAATTCGCAATTCGCTCAACCAATGCGGACAACAACTTTGTCGCTTGTCGCTTGTCTCTTGTTATTTCTTTTCATTATTTTTGTTTTCGTTGCTTGTGTTTGGCTTGTGGTCGTTGCAAGTCCCCTTGCTGCCACCTGCTCGTCGTCGTTGCGCTAGCTAGTTTGTTGCTTTAATGTGCCTGTCACTTTTAAGTCTTTGCTTCGTTGTATTTTGATTGTCTGCGCCGCCTTTGCTTTTGCTGCACACACAAAAGTGTCAAACGCAAATACACAAAACACAAAAAAAAAACACCAACTAAGCCCTGCTTGGCCAGAAGCAACTGTTGTTGTCACTGCGTGCAGCATTCTTCTTCTTTAACCCATCTCCAGCTGTGAGCCTGTCACCTGTGTGTTAGTGTGTGTGCGTGTGTTGTGTTTCAACTGCTTTTGTAGCCTACTTCCGGTTTGTGTTGCTGTTGTGCAACACTAAGGCACAATCATATGTAATTTTGTTCACTTTTCTGCTAAATAAAAAAGCCAGAATAAAAAGCTAGTTTAATTAAAAAATATTAAATATGAGCGCAACGAAACTATCTTAAATATAAACAATTTGAGTTTGATTTTATAGAATTCTGAGCTACAAAATTGTCAGCTTTTAGTTTTTTATACTTTTACTCATTTTTACTCATTTTGAGGAGGTTATAGTTAAATAAAGATTACAGAAAATGAACATATAGAATATTAAAATATATAGAAATGAATTAATGCACGAGGAAACTAATGTTCAACTGGCATACAAATTCACGTAATTCAAATAATCAATAAATATTATGTTAAAACCATTTCAATACCGGACTAAAGTAAATTATAAGCTGGCAATTTTATATTGGCCAATAATCGAATTGCAGCAATTGAAATAAAATCAAAATGCTCCATTTGCAATGTCCAATTCAAATCCTTTGGGCGCTAAGCTGAATATTTGCTGGACTGCAATCAATTTATAATCAAAGTCAAAATCAATAATAAATTTGCATAAATATTAAATGGCATTTACTTTTCATCGCATTGCAATAGACAGCTATTTATGGGAAGGGATTATCCATGCGGATCATTTACGATTTTAAATGTACTGCAAAAATAATAAGTATTTAAGTCACGAGTATAAAGAGTTTAAGGCAATTGTGTCACACAATTCCAAATAAAAAACCAAAACAGAATAAAAAAAAGAAAGAGGAATTAACGCTAAAGCGTTTACACACTAAAATATACATTTTGAAAAGCAAGCATAATATTATTTTTAGTGCTGCTGCTGCTGCTGCTGCTGCTGTTGCTGCTGCAAGGTGTAAACTGTGATGGTGTCTGTGTGTGTGTTGGTGTTGGTGTTAGTGTGGATTATATTGACAGAGCGCAGCAGGCGATCCTTGTTGTCGCTGTCGTTGTCCTTGTCGCCAGCGTTTGCTTAATGTCTTCTTTATTATACGAAATTTATCACCGAAACTGAAATTGGCCTGGTTGGCGTGTCCTTCTCGGTAGGTCCTTGCTTAGCTACAGCCGGCTAAGGAACAAAAAGCTTGCACTTTTTTCTCTGCAGCTATGTCGCAACTTAAAGTAACACCCACACACACACACACACACACTCAGACACACACACTCAGACTCACACATAAAAGCACTCGGAAAAAAAGCTTCTTTACGCTATTCATATGAAAAATTTGTCTTTTATAACTTCAAATATACAAATATTTTTAACTGTTTATAAAATTATGGATATATTAATGTGAAATATCTATTAACCTAAAAAGGATTCGAACTTGGGACCCTTCCCAGTAAATTACACATTTAAAACAATCAGTAGCTGAATTCAAATTGCAAAATTGCATTAAAAGATTTTTTCGAAAAATAAGGGCTTGCACTTACACTTTTTAGAAATATTTTCTATTATTTCTATTAGAAATATATATGTTTAAAAAAATATAAAAAGATACCATTTAACTTTAGCATATTTTATTCATGTATTCAGAAATTATTTCTAAAAACCAGAGAATTTTTCTAGTATGTATTGGCATTTTAGTTTAGTCAGATTTTCTAAATGTTAAGGTAATTTTTTTTCTGAGTGTAGGTTGGAAAAACATGGCTTATATCCCTTATGGTGACAAACGCAAACACAGAAACATACGAAGACACTGAAAAAGACTGAGAGACACACACACCCGCACACACACACACACACACACACACACAAACTCCCTTAAGATTAGCACAATCCCACACACACACACACACATAAGATATTAATGTGTGGGTTTTGTGCTAATGAACGGCCTGAGTGTGTGTGTGCTGTTTTTGAATTATAGCATAATTTTTACCACAAAAACGGTTGGCAGCATTTTTTTTTTGTGTTTTTTTAATGTTTGCCTGTAAATTGTCCAAGCAAATTTATACGATGTAGCAGACAATATGACTATATGACTATATGCCTGCATAAAGATTTACTGCAATGGAGCAACAAAAGCTATGTAAATATTTGTGCTTAGCGCTTTTACTCGTTCGCTTTGAGCGAGTCGGTTTTTTAGTAACTGAATGTTTTAATTAATTATGAAGCAGTTGTCTTAAAGTCCTGCAAACAGAAATACATTTAAATTGGTTTAGTCAAGTTTGTTTCTTCGAGAAGTTACTGTTTCGGTAAAGTTGTTTTAGATTATTTTTAATATTTTTTAGTCAACTTTCGCTTTCAATTTAACAAATGGCCCCTTGCAATGGAAACAAAATTTAAGTGCTACACAAGGATTCGTTCTTTTAAATGCGGTATGCATATTTTGAAGGAACTTCTTTGGATTTTGGCCTAAGTGGGGAAAAAAACTATTTGTCAACTTTTATGCGAAAAACCACAAATGTTTCACTTTCGATTTTCATTATCTTGAAAGTTTAGTTATATTTACAATACGTCAATCTTAATAACATATATAAACTAGCAGGAAATGCTATAAGTAAAATTTCCCATTTACAAAGGACTTTAAAAATACCCTCGCCTGGGGTAAAATGAATGCAGAAGTCTAAAAAAGTTAAGCTGGCTTCAAGTGGGATTTGAGTTTTTGTTCAAATCTAACTTTGGTTTCAGTAGTTGTGGGTCAGGCGTCGGGTGTCAGAGTTCGGGGATCACAAGTGCAACTAACCTTGCAGATTGAGCGGACAGAGACGCATTTGTTATAGCAGTGAAAAACAGCTTCACAAAATTTAGAACTCACCCAACCCCCAAAAAAGTTATGCATAAAAATATAATTTGTACGTCTTGTTTTTACGAAGTTTTTTTTATTAATTTTGCTTCTGAACTTTTATTTTAAGAGCTTTCATGTACGTCAATAGCTGTGCTAACTGTCACAAGCTCAATGCTGCACGAGCGAAAGCTCGTCGCTTAATAAGACAATGGGCTGAAAGTATGCAACCAATTGATTTTGTAAAATGCACTATACCAATTTACATTTATAAGCTGACTTTTAATTGTAAGCTTTACATACATTTTGCATTGCTAATTAAATAAATAAATTATGTAATGAAAAATATAAAAATGCGAATTGGCGATCCCATAAAGTAAATATATTGTTGTTGTAAAATGGCTTCGATATATATAATACGTATCCAAATTACAATCACATATCGATATTCGCATATGCTCCAATTATATCGATAAGTTCCATGAATGAATCACGTACATCGCTAGCCGGTGCGTGAGTCTTCAAATAACGGCGCCTCTTGCTAACTACTCGCAGCAGAGAAAACCAAAGAAAAAGGAGGAAAAAAATGCAGCTGCGCAGTGGGACATTTGATCAATTGAAGGAGATGCTCTGCGACGCCGGCTTGTACGAGGACGGCATGAACGTTGGGGAGATGCGTCAATTAGCGCAGGCTATGGAATTATCCAACGAATCTGTCGATGGCAGGGAATGCTTCGCCATTCAGCGCGCTCTTCGGGTAACTGAACAAATAAGGGTCAAACAATAATGGCAATAATCAAATATGTTTTGTGCAGGAAAGCGAAATGGATTTCCAAAGAATGGTCAACTCGACGATGATCGGTCATCCGCCCACAACACCAACAAGGGCAACTGCAACTACAACGACATCGAATTGGCCATCAAATCTGGAGCGAGACGACGAGAGTCCGCCAACTAACCCAATACGGATTACCGTGCAGGCTGATGTGCATCACGAGCTCAACTGGAGTCCGGAGGGGGAGCAGCGTTCGCTCCTCAAGCGGGAGGCCATCGGTGTCGACACCGACTGCGACATTATTGCGAAGCGTGCGCTGCAAGAGCAACCCAATCGGGATAATAATCGACCTCCATCCCCATCCCAATTGCTGATGAGCAGCGACTCTGGCCTAAATTGCGAGGAGGAGGAGGAGGAGGAGGAAGAAGACTACAGTTCGCTCTTCAGCCTGAGTGATCGGTCATTGAATAACTCAATGCCATCGATTGGAGAGATGCCCAGTCGTCTCTTGATCAGCACCAGCAGCGCTGTTGTCTCCGATCTATCTGACCAAGATCAGAGTGGCCTCCCCGACGCAAATTATGTTGATGAGGAGCAGCCTTAATAATTGCATTTTATTTATACTTTATTTAACTGAGAATATATAGAACACAATTTGGATCTATGGATCACTATGGACTCGCTATTTGCGTTGTATTTTGGACTTGGCTATCGCCTCGGCCACCAGACGATCGACCTGTCTGCGCAGGTGCAGAAATGGCAACAGATTCACCCGCTCGCTGACCAAAGTGGCCGAGACTTGGGTGAAGTAATCGGTCACCACGACGGGTCGGGCCAGCTGCACCCTTGACTTCTTCTTCACCAGCACAATGGATCTGCTGACGACTAGCGAGCGCCTGGTACGCTTCGCCGCAGATTGAGCACCAAATGTGGTTGTTGTTGTTGTCGGTGACGGCAACGAGGAGTCCTTCGCCTTGAGGGAACGACTGCGCAACCGCTTTTGCTTAGCTGCTGGCAGGGATTCAATTGGAGCCGCAGGACGACTTGCTGAACGCAGCGATTTGCGACGAGACTGCGCCGATGCCTCATCCATGGTGGGATTTGGAGTGTGCTTTGACTGCACTGCTTTGCCGCTTGTCTTCGGCTTCTCCTCGACCTTTGACTCCACCTCCCCACTCGTCTCCAGCTCCACACTATTTGGCTGCACCTCGACTGGTTGGTTTGTCAACGACTCCAAGTCGTCTATTGTAGTAGGTGAGGTATTCGCATTGGGCTCCACCGGCTCCAGGTCCGCGTTATCCTTGAAGCCATAGACATCTTCTGGGTGCACGTCAACTTTTAAGTGCTGCACGCTCCCAGCTTCGGTTGGATAATCCTCCACGAAATCCGTAGGAATGCCGAAGACTTCTTTCGATGAGGAAACCTCCGCAAATTCCCTTTCTCTGCAATTTTCAAATTTCAATCAAATAATAATTATGTGCCTCCTTAGTAATAGTAATATTTGTATTAGGGAAGTGATGAAGCTTGTTAATGCTAAAGTCGATCGAGATATATATCCGATATACTACAAAGTCATCAGTATATTTTTAAAACCATGTTTTCTATATTGACTCGAATACAAAAATGTATTTCATGCAAAAATTTCAAAATTATACTCACGGAGTGCGATCTAGATAAGAGATATGGTTGGACCAATCCTCTTCCTCTTCCTCTTCCTCATCCTTCTCCCTATAATTTGCATCCTGCTTTTCCTGCTCATTTGGCTCTCTTTTCCCCGTATTCTGCTCTTCCTCCTGTTCCTCCTCATCCTCCATCGCCTCCTCTGTCGTATCATAATGTGAATTGTAGCCCCTATAAAATATAATATATATATATATATATATTATAAATATTATAAATATATATATATATATGTATATTTGTGTATATCCCGGACAAATCAGAAAAAAACCATACTCGGCTTCATTTTGATCCTCATTCGACGATTCCGATGAATCGGATGTTTCTGAATCGGATGCCTTTTCGATCTCGTCCCGCGAGTTGGGATCACAATTCGAGTTGCTGTTTTATGTAAGGGCAGAGAAAATCGTTGGTAACTCGGAAAGGAATATATATATTATATAATATATTCACGCATTCAGCAATTCTTGCTCGTCGTTAGACTGGCCCAAATCGTCGTCGTCCCCAACAACATGTGGCACATTTGGAAACATTTTAATTGCACTTTTATTTCTGTAGAGATCGGGTTTATTTCACTTGCAACTTGCAATCGAAAAAGTGGCATAGTAATTGTGCTTTTGCGACAAGCAGTGTTGCAAACACACAAGTCTCAATTAATGCTGGAAAACGAAAGAAATGCACATGTCACATTTCCAGGACGAGCAGTTTATAGCATTTCCCCACTGACAGCAGCAGCTTATTACAAAGTATCCATAAAAAATGTTGCAATTTTTGAATAGATACTACAAAATAGTTTTTTCATAACAACTTAAGCTTTAATTATTAATATTAATAATAACATCATAGTTTACAATAATGCACAATAAATAAATAATTACTAGAGAAATAAAAACAAAATAAATATAAAATTTATATATTTAATTTGTATAACTTTTAACTACTTTTTAAAAATAAATTCATAGTTTGTAATAAAGCACCATAAATAAATAAGTGCAATGGAAATAAAGACAAAATATATATGTATGTATATGTGTAACTTTCATTGGTTTATCCTGCGCAGTAATCACACGTTTCTCCTGCGGCCTCCTCGCAATTGCAGAAGGAGTCTGGCGCCACATCGGAAGCCAGATCGTCCTCGCCAATGATGACGCAGCGCACATTGCGCGGATATTTGACCATGACCAGCGGATGCCCTTCCTCGTCGATGAGACCCCCATTATCACAGCCATCGCCGGTATTCTGGCGTTGCAAGACGTATTTCGTGAAGCAACAAATGAAAATCTAAAAAGCACCTATAAAATGAATATATTTTTTCTAAATTATGTGCAGATCGCTCGCTTACCAGAAACTTTAAGGCCATCAGCACCAGAAAGAGCAGTATGTAAAAGTATCGCCAAAGTGCAGCCGAAAAACCCGCCAGGCATCCATTTGTGTAAATCGAGTCGACTGACAGCGATGGCATCGATGACCGATCCTTGCTTTTCAGATCCTGCAGATAGCTGTTCTCGGCGCTCCGCTTGGAGCAAGCGATGGGTGCCAAAACGGTTCGGCTGCGACATTGCGAACTGGCGTCAGTCTGCTTGGGCATCCAGTCGGCGTCCATCCAATCCTTGTAGCTGTAGACGCCACAGCATTCTTTGCGCAGCTGCAGTCCATCCCACAGCAGCTTCCGCTTCGGACACGTGTAGTACTCGTCAATGCCGCGTAGCAGTGAATTCGCCGCAGAGTCTTCGAGCACATCGATGTTGTGGTAGAGATTCCACACTGATCCAAAGCCAGATGCAATTATGACGCAGGAATAGAACAGCCAAATGGAGATCATCAGTCGAACGTTGGGCGTGCAGCGCCTCCTCCACAAACGATTCCACATGGACAAGCTGCAAAGGAACGTGACAATCAGTTGGACGCCAAAGATATAGAAATGGAATAGGTAGCTGATTAACAAGCATCTCTCAATGTCCTCCAAATAGCTGGACAAGATCGACTGATAGAGGCCAGTCACGATTATAATCAGCAATCCGGTTATTGCTTCGAATATTAACAGAAGCGCAATATATACGGATGCTTTACGGAAAGGCTGGCGCATTTGTTCATCTTTCCCCAAATACTGCTCGAAGTTTAGGATTCTACTTTTCCAATTCCAATTCCAATCTCATTTGAAGTGACGCTTATGTGAAAGGTTGCATAGGCGTTGTTCAAAAATTAAATCTGTCATTAAAACACTATCTTGGCTTAAGTACATATGTATGTAGATAGTAGTATTTTCCTTGAGTGGAACTTAGCTAATGCGACAACCTAATTTGTATAAATAGTGCGAGCCCATGCTAACCTGTAGCGAAAAAAATGTCGTACCCAGTCTAATGAAAAAAAAAGTTTTAGCTTCACAAAGTTTTTGTTTATTTGTCACTTCTGTGTATTTTTATTCCAGTAGAATCGAACAGATTATATAAACTAAATAGATCAACATGCAATCTATAAATAAAAATAAGTTTTGTAAGCTATATACAACATCTGGCAACACCTTGCCAACAACGACTGTTAAACTCAAAATGGCACTGTTTAGCAGATACTGTGCAACTCTAGTCGGAGCTTTCGATCATCAAGACCGGCTTACAAGCAGATAAGAACTGAAAAAAAGCACAGACAAACAAGGGCATTTAAATCAATCGAATTAAACGGGTCTGCTGCGTAATTATTTTGTGGAACATAAACATCGAAGATGTACGTGTACATTTGCGCTCTTCTATTCTCGTCGTTGTTGTTGGGGACAGCGGCTAAATCGAAATTCGAATATGAAATCAAGGAATTTCAAGTGCCATTGGATCACTTTAGTTTTTTGAGCAACGCGAGCTTTAGCATCCGTTATCTGTACAACGAGTCGTTTGCGGACAAATCGAATCCCAAATCGATATTTTTCTACACTGGCAATGAGGGCGACATCGAATGGTTTGCGAAGAACAGCGGATTCGTCTGGGAATTGGCCGAGAAGCAGCGAGCTATTGTTGTGTTCGCCGAGCATCGATATTATGGCAAATCTTTGCCCTTTGGCAGCGACACTTTTAATGCCAGCAAACCGGAGCATTTGGCCTATTTCACCGTGGAGCAGACGTTGGAGGATTATGCCATGTTGATCACATTCCTGCGCAATGGCCGCCAGTTGCCTGTGGTGGCATTTGGTGGCTCTTACGGTGGCATGTTGGCAGCCTGGTTTCGCATAAAGTATCCGCATATTGTGGTTGGTGCACTTGCCGCCTCGGCGCCCATACTACAATTCGAGGGATTGACGCCCTGCGACATCTTCAACGAGATAACCACATCGGTTTTCCACACGGCCTACAATGCCAACTGCAGCGCGAATATTGGCAAATCGTGGCATGCCTTCGAAACGATGGCGGCCACAGATGCTGGCAAGAAGCAACTGGGCGATAAATTTCATCTGTGTGAGCCCATCAAGAACGGTGATGATTTGAATCAATTTATGGACTATTTGGAGGATGTGTATGCTAATCTGGCCATGTCCAATTATCCGTACAATACTAACTTCCTGGCTCCACTACCCGCCAATCCGGTGCGGCAGTTCTGCTTATATCTCAAGGATCTGCATCCGGATGATGCAGATCTGGTTAGTAGCATGGCCAGCGCTTTGGCTGTTTACACAAATTACTCGGGCAGCGATCCATGCGTCGACTATAAGAATTCGAATGGGAGCAGTGCCACCGTCGACAGCACTGGCTGGGAAATCCAGACTTGCAACCAGATGGTGATGCCCTTCTGCGCCAACAGCAGCAACACCATGTACCGCACCAGCACCTGGGACCTGAAAAAGGTGTCCGACAAGTGCTACAAGAAGTTCCAACTCACGCCCAAACCCTTTGACATTGTGTTGCGCTATGGGGGACGGGATCTGGTCGCTGCCAGCAACATCATCTTTAGCAACGGTCTGCTCGATCCCTGGAGTGGTGGCGGCGTCCTCAATTCTCCAAACGATCGCATTCACATCATCATTTTGCCAGAGGGTGCCCATCACTTGGATCTGCGTCAGAGCAATCCAATGGATCCCGCATCCGTCGTCGACGCTCGCCAGAAGGAGGCAGCCATCATTGGGCAATGGATAAGCGAATTTTATCAGTATTTGTAGAAATTTACAATTTCCATAATTGCAACAATACTATTAAATGTATCGTGTATGAGAAGAGCATGTCATAAAATAAAAACTGATTGTTATTTTAAATATTTCTTTAATATATATGCATAAAGGTACAGTTGTTCACAAGAAAGGAAATCTTACAAATTACAGAAGCAGCGAAAAACACACAAAAGTTAACATTTAAATCAACTTAATTAAAGTATATATCGTGTAAACTTAATAAATTAATATATATTGTATTTTTTTCCCCAATAACTGCTCGAGGCGTTAAATAATAAAAAAATATATGGATTATAAGGCAAATATATAGAGTAATAATTATCAAAAACAAAAATAACAAAAATAATTTTTTTTTTAACTGGATGGATAATTTTCCATTTTTAGTATTTGCAAAATTTTTCAACATTTTTTTTTCGTTTGCGATTTTTTTTACGGTTCTTTTTATGCATTTTCATACGCAACTGAACGAACAATTTTCGTAATTTGAAAAATTGTTTGTAGTTTGGTTTAGCACCGGCATAGGACACTTGCTTCGTTTTTTGTTCAATGCTCCTTTTGCGCCCGCTCCCGACAGCAACTTCAGATCAGGACAATATTTTGATTTGATCTATGGCTAGAATTTTGGAAATGAGTTTCAGGAATGCTTTGAGGTAACCGAAAACCAAATGCCGCCGGTCTGTCACCTGTGGCGGGTGTTTGATTAACCAGCTCCACATAGGCCGTGGGAGAGAACTTGGCCTATGGCAACTGTGTTAATCCTCAGTGGCAGCATTTGGATGTCAGGCGTCCAGTGTCCTAGCCAAAAGTTAATTCACAGCAGCAGCTGTAACGCCTTGAGTTTTGGGAGATGGACGTGCAGCAACTAGCTGTAGGTTAACTTTTGGTTAGCACTCTGGACAATTGGTCTATGGGTCATGGTTTGTCTTGTGGGCTTGTCCATCCGCAGCGGCAGCTTGTGGCCAGTCCGTGCAAAAATGTTCCACGAAATTTGCAAGGACTCCCCGCAGGCTGCAGTTGCTCTCTTTCGTTGCCTGGAGGAGCGGGCGCTGCTGAGTAATTATTTCGTGTGCGTATTTTTGCATTCGTTTTTTTTTTTGTTTTTAGCTTAGTTATTATATACAAAATGTTGGGCATTGGGTTATATATAAATGTTTGCTGTGCAAATATATATGTATAATGTATATATCGTTAATATAAGTTTTCTTATTTTTCTTTTCTTTTGTAAAAGTGTTTTTTTCGTTACAAGTCGTTAGGTTTTCATTTTTCATCAAGTGTTTCTCATTTAAATATGCTCGCCGAGTACGTTGCTTATTATGTACATATTTTGTTCGGTATGTTTGTCTCTAGCTACCAAAATTAAAATACAAATTCTCATCAAAATGTGGCAAATTACAAAAATTTACATGACAACATTATCGAGCGTACATTTCTTACATCATTACAGCATGTAGAATAATTTTGATTATTTTTTTTTTTTTTTCATTCATAATTTCTTTTTTGTTTTTAATTTGAAGGCATATTCGTGTTGGTTTGTGTTCTGTTACATTTGTTTTGTTTATATATATTAGGGGTATATCTGTTATTTCTGAACTTGACTGTGAATTTATTGCACTAATCCAATGACAACTGACAACTGACAACGGACAACTGTTTACGTTGGCGGTGGCCCGTGAGGATAGGTTAGCATCGGCTCCAGGCTACGAGCGAACGTATTGGAGAACATGCAGGTGTAATCCTCACCGTGGGGCACCAGTGTTGCCACACCTAAAAGCAGCAGCATGAGCGCCTGTATGGGCAGGGAGGCACGTGCAACGCGCCCGAGGAATCGAGCACCGCGCGCCAGAACCGTGGTATTGATGACATCGCCATCGGCAGCATCGCCATCGGGACTGTGGAGGCAGCAGATATACATATAAATATTAGAAAGATGTGCATCACTGGCTTAAGTTAATATACAAAGCATGCTATTGTTACTTCTTAGAGATCAAGTGCAACTACAGTTTGTACTTGTGCAAATACTTGCTTTGAAATTAAATGAATAACAAAAAAACTAAACTACGACGTTGAATTAAAAATTAAACAACTGTTCTATGAATATTTACTTTGCATTTTCTGTGTTTGGTGCGGCGGCCTGCATAGAAGAGGTTGATAATGTAGTATTATCCAAAAGCTAGATATGGCATAATATAAAAAAAGAAAGAATGGAATAAATAATAAAATTAAAAAATCAAGTATTTGAATAATGTTAAAATAAAATCTTTATATTTTTTTATATTTTGTATTTGTCAATTTTGAATTCATAACGCACTATTCAAATAGTACATATAAGTTTTTTTTTTTTGTTAACAGCCAATTAGTTCACTTACTTTGGTGCGCTCACAAAAAATCAAAATTGAACTTTTTATTGGGAGTTTCGGGACAAATTCTCGATTTTAGTTGTGATAACTTTTGAATATCGAAGTTTGTTGCACTTACCTCACTTGACAACATGTGCAGCGGTACACCCAAATTGTCGCCCTCATAGCCGAGCACGGCGCCCAGCTTAACGATGTAGATGCCAGAGAGGCGACGCAGGGATTGGAGACGTAGTCGGAGATCGGTCAATCTGGAAAGGGTTCTAGAATATTTAAAACATATGCTGGCGGCTTTAGGCGTTGTCAGTTTTGATGAAGTGTTAGAATGGGCGGACGAAAAAATTTTGGAGTACCAAAAAAACATAAATCAAATATACGCAAAAAAAAAAAAAAAACAGCAAACACAAAAATATTTAAGCAAAAAAATGTTGCAAAAAATAAATTGATAAAAAAAAATAAGCAAACAAGATATCTAGGCTAATAGAATGTTGTGTTCTGACTATTGTTGTATGGATAAAACTACGTCGATAAAGTAAGCAATGGGAAGGTGTTGTATGCCAAAAGAAATATGCTCCTAGGAACATTTTTAGTATAATTTTGTTGTAATATATTTATGAAAGATAAACACTTTAAAAATTTATGGTATGTGTAGAAAGGTGTGGTAGATAATAATTTATACAAATTTAAACTAAATAAAAGGGCAAACAACAGAGAGTGCCGATTATACAAAACTAAAAGCAGTAGTCGCTCGGAAAATGGATAAAATGAATAAATTATATAAATTCTGTACACTAATTTCATAGCATTTGTGAAAATACTATACTCACAATCACAATTCAGAATTAAATTTAAAATTTCTATTCCCGAACGAACACTCTAATTAATTTAAGGAAAATAGTAACTACTATAGAGGAAAAGTTTGTACGAAGAATGTAATATATTTGGAGACAATAAGATAGCTTTTACTAGATGCAAAAATACTTTAAGACCAATCAATAACACATAATTGCCGCTCCACTAGACCCCCACTTTGTGGTCCCCTCTCATTCTCACTGACATGGATTTCTAGATCTACGTAGGAAGCACAAGCGGCACCCAGGCATTTATTTCGTTCCGCCCTCGGCACTGGCGCCAGCTACACTTACCTTTCATAGGTATGTTGAGACTGTTCCTCGGAGCCCTCGACAGAGCGCAGCAATTGATCGGCTGCATCTTGTAGGCTAACGACACGCGGTTCACAGCGCTCCAGTTCGGCGCGGAGATCCTTGAACTTGTTGAACTTTGCCTCGAGCACACTGCGCTCCTCGGTGAGATCCACCGGTTCGGAGGCCTTGATATTCTTTTCGGTGCGCTGCAGCCAGTCAACAAGCTCATCGATTGTCTGATGAAACTCACTGTTGCCCATGAGCGCCGTCTGCAGCAAACCCTGCCATTTGGTGGCATTGATGCAAACATTGTTCCAACGCTCGTTATCAGCCTCGAGACGAGAGCGCAATTGTCGCGCCTTCTCCGTGTCCAGGGTGTGCGTGGCCAGATGATCGCCGACGACATTCAACGACGAGATGATCGACTTGTGACTCTCGAGATCCAGCAAAAATTCGCGATGATCCTGAGTCACATCCTCCAACAACTCAATATTCGAGGGCGGCGCCGTTTGTGACTTCTGCGTGCTCTCGGCGAACTGCAGCCACTGCTCCAGACGCCACAGATCATTGTCGATCTGCTGCCAGTTGCGTTGCGTGCAGAGCGGACACGTTAGCCGGCCGACCTCACTATAGACAGATAAAGTTCGATCATTAGAAATTATACCATAAAATGTTTACTAGGAATGTAAGCTTGCATGGCTGTTGCATGTTGCTGACCGGTTAAAAAGTCGGATCAGCATTGCCACAGGCAAGCTCCAATTGTTTGCTGTGCTCCGCCCTGGAGACTGGCGGCCAATAAAATCAAGAACTGCCAGCTTTTGTTTGGCGGATGAGCACACAGAACAATAAACAAAAGGAAGCTTGCCTGTGTTTTTTTTTTTTTTTTGTTTTTATTGTGGTTAGTGCACAAATAGAATAATAGATAGTATGTCAATCTCTTTGGTTAACACTTACTGTATGCATGTGTATTTGTAGGCAGCAGGTAGCAGGCACCTGCTATGCAGAGCGTCATGAATGCGCAGGTTCGGAAATGCGTGTGTGTGTGTGTGTGTGTGTTTGTGTAGAGAGGGTGTTGTCGAAGTGTGTGTGTGTCGAGAGTAGACGTGTAGGTGAGCGAGCAAGAGCGAGACATAAAGCAATAAAACATTTTGTTAGCCAATATAACCATATAAAATACCCACGACCAAAAAAAAAAAAAAAAAACAAAACAGAAAACACGAAACGGGAAAATACTTGCAAACTAATAAACTCTTAAACGATCTTCAAAAATATTTCAATTATAAAACGTTTGGATTTTTTGGGGAACTGAAGCAAAATTGTGAAATGCAACTTTCAATTACTTACTTTTTATAGTTGAAAAAATACTTTTGAGATGGCTTGTAAATTACAACACTTCGTTTCAGACGTGATTCTAAATTCACAAAAAAATATGGGTTCTATTTTTCTACACAAACAAAAAAAAAAAAAAACATTAAAATTAAAGATTATAGTCTTTTTAAAATATAATGTTGCAAATGTGTTTATAAACAGAGGAAAATGAAAAACATGAAGTAATCAATTGAATGATTCAATATAAATTGTATTTATAATTATGAACAAAAGAATTTGTAATTGACAAATCAGAAAATTAATATGAATTGAAAACCGTGCCCAGTTGGAAGGAAAACGCACAGCTATTTAAGTGATCTTGGCATGGATTCAACTCCTGAACAGGATATCTAAATTAATTTCTAATCTCGCTTAAACTGGTTAACATGAGCCAATAATATCTTCGAATAGAAGAAATATGGATAGCAAAGATGTCGAGCTGCATCGTAAATAGTTTGCAAGTATTTGATTAGTACAAAGTAAAATCGACGTATACTAAATAAAATGAATAAATATTGAATTTTTAAGAACATACCTTGCATTCTGATCGTGCTGTTGACGCGCCTTCCACTGCGACTGCAGCGTATCGAAGCGCAGCGTCAGCTCTGACACGGTGTCCACCTGGGCAGCTTGACTGTCCGCCTGGCATTCGGTGAGCAGCAGATGGCTCAGATGCTTCACCAGCTCCGTGGAGGACTGCGCATTGCCGAGCAGCTTGGCAATCTTCTGGGGACCCGGCTTGCGTGTCTTGTCCGCAATGGTGCGCTGCAATTCATCCAGATTGGTCTGGCACTCGGCAATAGCCGTCTGCAGTTCCATGATGTACGCATCCTTGGCCGTTATGGACGTCTCCCGTTGGAGTTGCGACTGTCGCAACTTGCGCTGCGATAGCGTATTCACCTGAACACTGGCATGCGTTTCATTTACGGGCATAGCAGCGCCAGCCATGGAGGCGGCACGTGCCAACCAGTTGGTCTTCCGAGTGACAAGATTTGTTTGCACCGTTTGCCACAGAGTTGTGTATTCCGTGATTAGTTTGAGCAGATGATTCAGCTGTGCCGGCTGCTCTTTGTTGCGCTGCTCGGCTTCCTTGCCCAAGGCATCAGCTTGCTGTATCTGCTGTTGAGTCTGCTGAAGCTTCCGTTCCAATCCTTCTAAGCGCTGCAGCACTGCCTTGGGTTCGGCCTGCTGATCCTCCGCAGAGGGCATCTGGTCTAATGCCGTTTGTATGCTCGTCAGCGATTTCGTCAACTCCAGTTGGGATGTGTTGAACTCGCGCATCAGCTTGGCATCCTTGTCAATGGCATCGAGGAGCGCATGGAAGCGTGGTGCCAACAGACGCCACTTACTCAGCATCACCTTGGTGGGCATCGTTAGCTTCTGGATGTTCTCTGGCTCCACACCCGGACTCATTGTTAGTCTGGCATATGTTTGCTCCAGACGACGCAGATTCACCGACTCGGCATCGAGTTCCTCCAGCTTGGCACGCAATGCTTGCTGCCGCTCATCCAGTTTCTGTTTGTTGGCATATTTATCATCGCGCTCGTAGCTGGATATTTGAGCTTCCTGCTTGGCCACCCAGGTCTTTTGTTCGGTTGTCAGCTTGATCAGTTCCTGCAGCAGATTCCATGTAGAGAGTATACGTGTCTTACGCTCCGCCGACTGGCTGCAAACGTTCTTCCAGCGCTGCTCCAGATTCTGGGCGGATGAGGCCAACCCAGTTGTGTTGACCTGTGTGCGCCAGCTATCAGCATCGTTGAGCAGCATCTCGACCAGGTTAAGCACCTCGCCCACATTGCTGCTGTGATGCTCGATGGATCGCTGGATTTGCTCGTGCTCCTTGAGCTTCGCCTTGATCACATTCGGCGTGTAGTTCTCAAAGCTAAGCGGCTTGTCTAGCTGCGATTCGACCTCAAACAACCAGGCACGGATGAGAGCAATGCGCTCCTCCAAACGCAGCAGCGTCTGCTTCAGTTCGCCAATCTTTGTGGCCCGTTGCTTGCAGAGGAACTGCAAACGATTCCAACGATCGATTAAGGCGTCGCTTTGCTGCTGAACTTGGACGCGAACATCCTGCGCCTGCGGCGTGGCTTCACCATACAGAGTGAGTAGTTCACGGCTGGCGGAGAGCAGCCATTCGCGTTCCTTTTCGCGCAACTGGAGTTCACCATTAATTTGCTGCTCCAGCTGCTTGGCTGCCTGCTCCGGATTCGCCATTGCAGCGACATCGGCATCACGTTCGACACGCTCCTCCAATCCGCTCAGCCAGTGCGAGATGCGAGCATAACGGGTTTGATAGTTGGACAGCAGGGCGAGACGCTCCTCGATGGCATTGATGGCCACGGTGAGCTGATAATCGAGATCGGCATGCTGCTGCCACAGCAGGAAACTGCGCTGCCTTATGCCCTTCATATCATGAGGACTGATGCACTCCTTCAGCTCCTCCTGGCTAACTGTGAGACTCTCCAGCGCTGGCGTTTGTGCACTGAGTTGAACACGCTGTGCTCGCAGGGCGACCAAACGCTGCTCGATCTCCGCCGGCGTTGATGAATCGCTGCAATTGCTGTTATCAAGCAGATCCTGTGCCTTGCCGAATTCATCCTGCAATTGCTGGACACGCTTCTCGTACGACTCGGACAGCTGCTTGATGCGCTTCAGGAAGTTCTGCCATGTCTCGAGAGCGGCACGCAAATTGCTAATCCGTTGATTAATGCTGGCTTGTTCCATGCGCATCGCCGTAGCCAATGCATCATCGCAGTATGGCAGCAGTTGTTGCTGTTGTGCCTTCAGAGCGGCGCTCTGTTGTTCTCCACGAGCCAGTTGAAGAAGTAGTGCGTCCATGCGTGCCTTTAGATGGGGCACACGCTTCAGATGAATGTAGCGCAGCTGGAGCGCATTGCGTTCCGCCTCCCGCTGACGCAGCCAGTCGAGCAGTGCCGCCAATTGTTGGCGATACGCATTCCAGCCACTCACCCGACGTTCCAGTTCATCGTTGCGCTGCATGATGCGCGACAGGGTCTCATTGTGCAGATTTGTAAGTGCCTTATATTGTTCCGAGAGCTCCGATTCGAGTGGCGTCTCCGAGAGAACGCTCTGCTGCGAGATGAGCAGATTCTGATGGATGGCACAGAGCTGCTGCTGTTCGCGCAGGCTGCTGTAGTCTTCGGGTATGGCACAGGCGAGGAACGATTGCACATGCTGCAAATACTGACGCCACAGACGCAGTGCCTCTGAGCTGTTCTGGGTGCGAGCGAGCCGAGTGGACAGACGATGATACTCCTGGAACGTATCCTGGAATATCTTCTGCCACAGAGCCAGCACCTCCAGAATGCTATCATCGGCAGCGACTGCTGCTCCACCCGCAGGTGATAGCTCATTGTTGTTCTGCTGGCGTTCACGCAACTGACGCAGTTGCTCCTCGGTGCGAGCCAAGGTCTGCAGATGAGCACGCAAAGCGGCCAATTGTTCCTCGCTTTCCTTCGGCGTTTTCGGTTCGCCGCGCGCAATGTCCTAAACGAGAATTGAATAGAATTGTTTCAGTTATTAGCTGGAATATTGTGTTAGAATTTTGATATATGATGACAGGTTGGCAATGCTGCAACGTTTTGTGCATGGCTAATTGGCCTGACCCTAATAATCACAACGCGGTCTCCACTTAAAACCAACTTTGCCACGGCTTCACAATAGCCGAATGGCAACAAAAAACGAAACAACTGCAGTTTAAATCGACCTACTACGCGATACTCTGTTTTTACTATCTTAATAACTTATTCTAATTGTAATTTGAAAAAAAACACACATATCTAGAATCTATTGATTTCTATAGACCAAAGCGTCTCTAATAATTCAGTATTCAAGTCTTTAAACTGGCTGTGGCTTGTGGTCAGTGTTGGTGGTATTTTTATTTATTAACAACCCCACCGAACAAAAACAAAAACCGACGGCTATGTGTAAAATGTTAAGGAGAATGAAAAAAGGAGACTGTGTACTTTATATTCCATTGGGAGCAGAGTATAAATAAAAACGTTGCAACTCTTTCCGCCAACTGGCAATGACCTCATGCAAAACACAACACATGCGCTCGTTGTTCAACTGTCTGGCCACTCTTGCCACTTGCTGCGCTGCAAGGGAGGGTGGCAAGTTGGCGGAAACGAGACGCGACTGGTTAGCATATGAAAATTGTTGGCAAATAATGGCACAGTGGAGCCGTGTTGTCGATGACAACAGAGCTCGTGGCTGATTAGAAAAAATAAAATAAAAATTCCAAATTCAACTCCACAGCTTTTTAAGTTGTTTGCGACTAATTACGTTTTAATCAATGATTTCCAAGTCATTAAATAAGAAATGTATATCAGGGAAAAATTGTCGTTATGTGGGGCAGGCTTCTTAAAAATTTATGTGATGATGTAGTCAATAAAAATTAAATATGCCTTCACTTAAGCCAATCACATATTCACGCCTCTCGACAATCAATAAAGACCATTGTAAAACTACTAAGCAACTGTGACTCTAACTCGTAGAAAGGCAGCGAAAGTTTTTCAACTTTTAACCCACTTAAAATAGCATGTCCTTCATAATGTATTAACAACAAAAACAACAACAACAACAACAACAATTGCCGGCGCTGCTGTCGTCCTGTTTTAATTGTTGTTGTTGTTGCTGTTTATGTTGTTTTTGTCTTCATCGATAGCAGAGTGGGGATTTCCGTATGCCAACTCTAACATACATCTAAGGCTAATGAATATAGTCTAATCGATGGATGTTCCATTGCCCGAATTGAGTTTAGTTTGTTCGGAGCACTCACCTGCTGCACATTGTTGAAGTAAACCTTGGCCTGTGTCACCTCCTTGTCGAGCTCCTTACGCTCCTTATCCTGTGTCTCGGCCACATTAGCGAGCGTCGTAATCGCGTCCTTGCATTCAACCAACCGCTGACCCAGTGCATCCAGTTCACCTTGCATCAGCGAGGATGCATCCAGACCCACATCGGCAGCTATTTTTGACACAATCTCGCGTAGCTCCAATAGACGATCATTTTGTGCGCTGAGATTGTCTTGACAGACCTGGTATAAAAAGCAGCGAAAATAATTTATTTGTATTTATATGTTTGTTTAAATGTGCCAAAAAATGTAATTGAAATAGACCCTAATCTAAATCTAGCAAATGTTGGGCAGAAAACACAGCATGCAAAAGTGCTCTAAGAAAGAATAACATATTTTAGTAACATTATTTTACTTTATTAAGTTGACTAATTTACTGCGTTATTCGTATTTTCGAAATTCTAATCTCTGAGTGACCATTGTATCCCCTGATTATCCATATCACCCCAGATGATGTCAGTATGTATGCAAAAGACACTAGTGTATATTTTTGGCTCGACGAAAGCACATTAAATGTGTTTAGCTTAAGCCGGCCGGGTCATGTAGCCCTAATTACGAGAACAAATGCTGCTTATCAATTATTTCGACTCGATCCCGGTGCGGTACTCAGTGCATTTTCTATTCGTAATTAGTGCGCGCTGAGCAAGTGACAAGTGACGACGAGTGCACTTTCAATTTCAATTTCAATTTACAAAAAAAAAAAACGGGTCACACGCAGCGCGCGGCCAGCCCTCAACTGGTGCTATTTATGTAGATGTAGCGGGTCTACGCACATTTAGAAATATAAAGAGCACGCGTCCGGCCCTATCTAAATGCCCTATGATATCATCTGTGAAATATTCAGCAATGCTTTGCCTTATCACCACAAAAATGGGGGGGGGGACAAACAAACGATTTGGCGATGTGACATTGAAAATTCTACACTCAGCTCAGCATTAAGATATATTTGTATATATTTATCTTCAGCTTCGAAAATGCTCAGGCAATCTTTATACATAATTATGTGCATATGTATGTGCGTATATACTAAATGGTATTCCTATAATTTCGTGTGTGTTCGACCCATACAGATAAAGCAGCTAAATAAACACAGAGCTTACGCTACGCGGCGGGGCAGGTTGATAAACTTCACCATGAGAAGTGACATTTGGGCTCTGCTACCTATGGAAACCGAAAATAATTACACTGCGTCGCTGCTTGGCTTCTATAATGACCCTAATGATCATTAAACATACATAAGCAACAAAACTATGTGTTAATATTTAAAGCAAATAAAACGAAAATCAAAAAAACGAACTCTCGAACAATTTCTATCCGCCCGAATGTTCGACCGCCTTTGGTGTCTTTTGGTGTCAAACAAAATAATTTATGACACAAACAAGCCGTGTATATGTGTACACATACATACATACATATGTATATTCATACGTGCATACATCAAAGTTAGCTGCTTTCCATGAACTATTACCAGCGATTACATAGACGCGCCCAAAATTGATTGGGCCGAGCGGTGCGGTGTGTAAAATCAATGTAATTACAGACAGACTGACTGACTGACTGACTGAGTGATTGAGTGACTGAGTGACTGAGTAGTCCACAAGTGTAGTGCAATTAAACGTTGTTGGTTAACTGTTTCTATTTTTTCTTTTTTTTGCCGCCAAAATCGTAACGGTCTAACTGACTAGCATTTACCCACCCACACTTACAATTACACAAATGGTGGAAAAATATTCCATTCTTGATTGTACTTACCTTGGCATGTTGCATGGCATCCAATGGCTGCTCCAAGGACTTGACGCTATCCATTTGCTGTTCAATACAACTCTTGACGGCAGCAGAGGCGCTACGGTATTTATCCCACAGTTCGACGGCTCGCTGGTAGCGTGTGCACAATTGTTGTAGATTTTCGGTGGTATCATTCCAGGCAACTACTGCATCCTGCACGGACGATTCAATTTGCTCGACAATTTGCACATCACAGCTCTCGATTAACGGTTTGGCAGCGCCCTTAAGATCGTCCAATAGCTGCTCCCGACTATGCAGATCGCCCGCAAGTCCCTGCGAGTGGCGGCGACAGAGCAAAAGTGGCCGCAACAAAAAAAAAAACAAAACGAAAATTAGTAAAATTCTCGCAGCGTTAATTTCCGAGCTACGCGAACGTTTCGATGCCAACTTCAACTGTTGGCAGCAAGCAAATCATAGACAACCAAAGCGAAGCACAACGTGCAGCACGAAGAGAGCTTTTTCCGAGAGTGAGCTTTAATAAAGCGCTGCGCTGCGCAGTGGTTGCTGTGCTTTCTGCTCTTTTAAATAAAATAACGACTCAATTAACATTTAGGTTAACCAGTTGTTGAATATTTGAATGTGCGCGCTTAACTGAACGCATTCGGAAAACGCAAGTGGTTTTTATGTAGTCGATTCCCGAGCAGATACACATAATTACTGATAAGAGAAGGCCCAACAATAATATGCATGTTCAGGCAGGCAGCAAGCGATTTGTCTGCCTGCTACCCGACTGCCTGCTGTGTTTGCTAACTCAAAGTCATAAATCAAAATTAAGATAAAACAGATATTTTCGGGTTGTCCGAACATAGCAAAACAAATAGGTAGCATTCCTTGCAAATTGTTTTCGATTCGTACAAGTTTTTATGAGTTTTTAAAGTTGCTTTATGTTTAGACCAGTGCTACTTTGAAAAATTATGTACAGGTAGCAAAAAAGTTGAAGTTGAATCGGTTTATTTGTGAATTTGGTTAAGATATCTTGAAAAAAGAAAACGTTGCTCATAGGAGAATTTAATTTTAGACCAATCTGTCTTATGTTATCCGTTGTTTATAAGTTCCATTTGGACGACAATATAGCTTGTTAATAATCTTTTAATAAATAGGTGGAAAAAACTTACCTCCAATCTTTCGGTGGCCTTACGGAGACGTTCGTAATCAACCTGGCCGTGGACACGTATGAGTTCCATCATAAAGTCCGTCTCCTGCACAGATCCATGCACAAGTTCCAGCTGGCGTTCATAGCGCAGCCAGAGTGCCAGACGATTGCGTAGTATGGCCATAATGTTGGTGCACTTGCTCTCGAGGAAGGCATGGTCATCCTGCAGCTGGGAGATGTCACGTTCCAGCTTCACCGGTGACACGGACATCTTGAGACGCATGGGCAGTGTGTGGAGCATCTGGCGTATGCGCATTATCTCTTGCCAACTGCCAACGAGCTCCTCGCCAGCGCTTTGACAATCAGCAACGGCTTTCTCAATGACATCAGCTCCTTGGCGTTCGGCGGATTCGCATTCATCCAGTATAACTGAGATTTTGGCCTGATGCTTGCGCTGATTGCTAATGCCTTCATGTATGGCCTGCAGTTGATTTTTCAGCACGGAAGCAAACTCCAGCTCCTCTGCAATTTGTGTGGTAATCTTGTGCGAGAGTGCAAAGAGTTCGCCAACCTTTTCGGGCTCAATTGCCGGCTCCTGGAGGCCAATGCGGCCCAGTTCGTTGCCAATGAAACCGACTCGGGTGCGCAGCACCTGAACCCGTTCAATATACAGACTGAGCTCCTCCTCGTTCTTAATGACACCCTTCATGCTCGTCATTGTCAAATAAATCTCCTGAAGCTCTCGTTCCACCAGCTTGAGTTTCTCATCGGGGGCAATATCCTCCGAGGACAGGCAATCAACAATGTTGCGCTGTATTTGCTCGATTGCTTGGGCAACTGCCTGCCAGCGATCCTCGAGCTGGGCGTGGAACTGACGCTGTAGCATCTCATCGGCCAGTGGTATGACCTGCAGGGATTTCTCCAGGCTGTGGCCCGCATCGTTGCGAATGTTATTATGCAGCTCGAAACGTGCCTTAATCTCCCAGAATTGTCGCATATGCGGTATGGGTTCCTTTGTGGGCTGTGTGGGTATTTGAATCTGTCGCAGTTCCTGTTCTGCCTCGCGTACGAACGACTCCATTTTCTCTGTTTGCTGTTCATACTGGACCCAGATCTCCTTGAAGACAAGCAGGCGATGCAAATATAATGCCACCTCCTCGCGAAGCTTGAGCAGCACAATCAGCGCATCATTCGTTTCCTCGACCAGATTTGGTGCCTGCACCAGTTGTTGCAGTTTGTTGGCAATACCCGAGAGTTGCGTCATTTTTACATAATGATGGGAAATGTCATTGCTCAGCGATTGATAGAGCGTCGCATACTGATCATAGTCGGCGGAGGTAACTGCCGACAGATCGGGCACACGTTGCTGTGCCACTTGCAGCCACTGCAACTCATCGCGCATTCCCTTCTCCAGCACTGTCCAACGGGATGCAGCTTGCACAAGCTTTGACGATCGCTCGGATGCGCGCTCCAGTAGCTGGGTGGCGCGCTGGTAGAGCTCTTTGTGCAGTTCCGAGTGCTTTTCGCGGGTCTCGCCGTCAATGTTTTCCTCAAGCGACTCCAACATGGCACGACAGTGGCTCAGATTGACAAAGAACTTACGCTGCTTCTGCACTTCGTTGTTCAGCTGCTCCAGCGAACTGGATACAATTGGGCTCTCCATCATTTTGTCGGCTAGCACTGTGATGTTGGTAAACTCCTTAAGCGTCTGCTCGTACTCCTCGGCCAAAGATTGCAGCTGGAGAAGACGATCACGCTCGGCCTCAATGTTGTTGCCAATGTTTTTGCTCGTCTCGTAGGCGCTGTACACATCCTGTGGCATCTTCTTGCCCGGATAGTCACGCTGGAAGAAGCGTGCACTCTGCATGAGCTGACCCAACTGCTGTTGGCTCAATGTATGCTCTTTTTCGAGGTCGTCCAGCAACGCTAGTTTTGTTGAGAGCGGATGGTCTTCGGTGATAGCCTGTTCGTAGCGCTGTTGAAGGAACTCCAGCATTACGGCGACTTCTCTGTATTGCACCTCGAAATTGATCCACTTTTCCAGATCTTTTCTATCCTGTGCCTGATTCTGTTGTGTAACCTGTTCCACGGCGTCAACGTGCTCCTTGAGTGTGTCTACACATTGCAAAAGTCCAGCAGTTGGTTCGTCCACTTGAGAAAGCTGTCCCTCCAGTTGGTTGACATTCTGTTTGATTGTGTGCAGCTCATCATTCAGCTGATTGTAATTGTCCAGCTTCTGCTCGGAGGGGCCTTCGTTTGAGTTTTGTCGAATGAGATAGACGCGATACTCGATGGTTTCTAGCCACGTGGAGACCTTTTCAATGACCGTTATGACAGTGGTGTGTATAATCTTTCGATCTCCATTTTGTATGGCCTCATCCAAGGTCTGCAGTTCCTCATTGACTTCCTGCAGACGCTGTTCGCTGGGCACTTGTTTGATTTGCTCTGAAAGTGTGGCCAGATGCAGAACATCGCTCAAAGGAGTTTGCGTCAGCTGTGGAGTCGCCTGTTTCAGTTGTCGAATTCGACTGCCAATTGCCGCCTTGGTCTCTGCCCAACTCACTTGCGGTTGCGTTTCTTGTTTGCCTGGATAGAACTGCAGGCTGCTCTCGTTCATGATAAACGCGTGAGAGGAGTCCATCGGTGTTCTGTCGACGTTGCCGCTAGTCGTCGCTGTTAGCCAGATATTCTGCTCATTCAAATTATCGGGACCCGGCGTAATAGGCACCACCAGCTCTTCAGTGGGTGAAGCGACTTCCTCAATTGTCACTGAGGAGGTGGGTCCAGTGGTGCGTGGCTTTTGCGAGGCAACGCTTACCTTGTTTTGCTCGATTATGTGCACCGGCAGTTCAGGATACTCATCGTAGACGGTTGTCTTTGTGATTTGCAATGAGACACGCTGCGGCTTCTGTGGATCGACTTCAGTGGGTTCGGAGTCGACTGCTTGCGGCAGATGTGGTATCTCTTCGATTTGCTGATTGGTTGACAGCACAATGCCTGTTTCGGATAGCAATTCCGGGGCAATTTCAACGGTTACACTGATTTGTTGCTGATCTGGTTCGTTAGTCGGCTTATCCTCAGATTTGCCCTTTTGTTTCTTCTTGTCCTTGCGGGTTCTCTTTTCGGGCTTGGGCAACTGCATGGTTTGTGTGTACTCGTACAGTGTGGGCTCAACAACTGAAGTATCTGAATCAGCTGGTATGGCCACTGTGGTTCTCACCTCCAGCTCGTATGGCTCGGAAATCGACGTTGCAGTCAGTGAACTGTCCTCTAGGGAGATCGGTTCACGGGGCGTCGTCTGGATAACCACATCGCTCATTTCGATTGGTTGTCTCAGTTCCGTTGGCTCTGGTGTTGTTGTTTGCATCTGTGTCTCTGTGGTTAACGTCACTTCAGTGGTTGTAGATTGCTCAGTTGTCGGTGTGGGCAAATCGATGGTCATGTCTTTAACCAACTCTTGAACAAGTGGTTGCACCACATGATCGCTACTTGATTCGGGCTGCCGTGGTGATTCTCTGGGAGTTGTTTGCAGCTCCTTTTCGGTGGTTGTCGTCACAACGGTTTGGCTAGATATCTCCACTGTATCCCGAGGGTGGCCACTCACTTCAGTTTGTATTTCAGTGCTGGACGTTGCAATGGGCTCAAGCTTCTCTTCGGCACGTGGCGATGTTTGCACTTCGGATTCTGTTATTTCTATAACTAAAGTCTGCGACTCGTTCTCCTGGTTATTCGGTTGCAAGTCAAGGCTTGTCTGCACTGCAATCTCATCGAGTTGTGGCTTGTGTTCCGGTGAAGTCTGAATAGATTTTATATCCTGTTCAACCTCAATAGCAGCTGTTGGTGTCGGCGCACGCGGCGTCGTCTGCTGCTCCACATCTTCGTGTGCAGCCAGCTCAACCACCTCAGTGGGTATGATTATTTCCGTGATCGGATCACGTGACAGCTCTGTGGGTGAGGGAACAACAGAATCTTCAACCACCTTAACAGTTGTGTCAATATCCATGCTGGATAGGTCACTCTCTGTGCTTATTTCTACAATTGATTCGTGGCAAACCTTGCCCTCGGATTCAATGCTGGTGGTGTCATCGCGAGGCGAATTGTCAGATGAAATGGGCACATGCGACTCCTCCTCCTGAGACTTTTCCTTTTGCTTCTTCTTCTTGCGACGCTTCTTCTTTGAATCAGACGAGTCGTCATCGTCCGCAACCGTCTTTTCCTCTGCTTCGTAGCCAGTTTCATGCACGGACTCCGGTTCGATGTCGGATACGGTAACCGGAGTGGGCACTGGCTCTGGTTCTGATGGTTTTTCTGGTTCTGGTGCTGGTTCTGGTGCTGGTTCTGGTGCTAGTTTTACTAGCTCCTCATCTCTTCTCTTCTTTTTCTTTCGACTTCGCTTCGTGCTCGCATCATCGTCGTGCTCCAGAGGTGCCGTTACAGTCTCCACAATGGTCATGGTAACCTTGGCGGGCAGTTTAGCAATAGACTCATCGATATCTGGTGTTGAGCCCATAGCAACCTTCAGAACACCAACACCAGGGGCTTCCACTGATGGTGCCGTCATCTGGTAGGCTTTCGAGGAGCCGGACTCCTCAGTAATGAAGAGTTGTGAGGCAACGCGTAGATCCTTTTGCGGCATATCCAACTTTTTCTCTTCTATGACAGGTTGCTCTGGTGGTGCTTGTGCAACAGCCTGTGGTTGTGGTAGCTGTGCTGTCTCTTCTGTTGTTGGTTGTAAAGGTGCTTTGGGTGGCTTAGGCTTCTCAATGGGTAAGGCATGTGCTTGTTCAGCTTTCAGGAAGCTTTCTATATCAGTCTTTGGTTTGGCAACTGCTGTCGCTGGCTGTTCTGGCTCTGGTTGTGCTTCAGTCTCTTGTGGTACCAGCTCTGTCTCAGATTTGATGCTACTAGCTGCTGTTGATGCCGGCTCAAATTCATAAGACTCTAGCGAGACTGAGTTGCCAGTTTCAGGACTAGTTGGCCAAATGGTTTCAACGGGCATTGACGTCTCTGTGGCGCTTGCTGCTGGTAGTGCCGGCTCCTCGATGTGCTGGGAGAATTCAATGTTTGTTGGTTGCAGATGATGTTCCAATGGCCAAATTTCGTTGATGTCTTGCACCACTGGCTCAGTTACTGTTGTTATTGCTGTTGTTGTTGTCACAGCTGGTGCGATTTCTTGAGAGGTTGTTGTTGTCGTTGTTGTTGTTTTTGTTGTCTTCGTTACTTCCGCTGCTGTAACATGAACGGGACTGGTAGTAGCAACAACTACGGTTTCTTCAATGTCTACTTGAGGTGCTGGCAATTCTACTGGTGCTTCTTTGATCGTTTCTGTTGTACTTGCAGTTGTTGGTGGTGTCTGTTTATCGGGTTGATCTTGTTGTTGTTGTGGTGTGGTTGTTGTTGTGTTGGAGATGTTGATAGACTCAATATCAAATACCTGTTGCTGCGGTTCTTCTGTCGGCTGTGACAGATCCGTGGCAACTTCTTCGATGACAACGCCCGGCTGCTGCACCATGCGCTGGAATTCCTCCTCGCTCACCACATTTCCGTTCACCGTGCGCACAATGTTGACATTGATATGCGGCATCGTTTCCTCCTCCATCATCTCAATCTCGTCGGGCTCCTCAACAATTTCCTCAGTTATATGCTCCTTGCCGTCAATGATGACGATACGTTTGATGATCTTGCGACTCTTCCGGATAACCTTACGGGTAACCTGTTGCACCACAGTGTGTATACTGCTGCCATGAGATTGCATTGCGGATTCACCGGCCTCTGCACGGAACGGCTGCAGTTTACCCTCTTCATCGGGACTCAGCAGCTGCTCAAATTGCTCGATTATCGGCTCCGTTTCGAACTCGCTAACGGTCACAGTCTCTGGCTGGGAGCCATCTAATATGGTTCCACGAGTTTGCTGGGTCACCACAGTGTGGTATTTATTTTGCTGTGGATCAGCAGTTGTGTCCGTTGTATGTACATTCTCCAGATTTATCTGACCGGTGGACTTGACTTCAATGTTTCCATCAGAATCGCTGGCGGTCTCAATGGAGCTTACCTGTTGCTGCTGCACAATTTGCTGGCGAGTGCGAGTTACCTTCTTTAAGACAATGTGCTTGGTACCATCGGGGCCAACCACCACCTCAGTTGTGGTTTCGTCGGGTTCGACAAATGTGGTTTCAAATGCCTGTGGCACATTCTTCAGTATTAACTCGGTGGCACGTTCCACATCGCCTTTGGGCTGTTGATGATAGCGTGCCTCGACTAGCACATCCTCAGGTTGTCCATGAATATCTTTCTCGTTCAGCGTAGTATCAATCTGAATGGTTTCCTGACCATGCTGAAGCGTTTGTGTGACCATTATGTTTTCTGTCGGTGCACGCTCCTTAATTGTTTGCAGTGCAACTTCCGCAGTTTCAATGATCGCAGCTGGTTGCGGTTCCTGGAAACTGGTCTGAGCCTCAACGTTGCTTGTCGTGACTTGCGGATGTGGCTGTGCTTGGGGTTGCTCTAAGCTGAACGAAGTCTGTGTCTCCACATAGACCCCCGTTGGTTTGATCTCCTCCTCGGGCATAGAGCTGGAGTCAATTGTGTTTTCATTGGACTCGATGGATTCAGGCGATGCAGTGGCCATAACTGGTGGCTGAATTTGTGCATCTGCTAGAATGCGCTGGCGCTGAGCATCATCGCTCTTCGCCTTGCGCAGCTCAACGATGCGCTTCTCAATGGTAAAGATGCGTGTGGTAGCAACGGTAATCTGTTCCCGCAATATAATTATAATGCTCTGTAACTGCTCCATAAGCGTGTCGGCCAATGGTGAAACATCTGGTTGTGATTGCAGTTGCCGTGTGTGCTCGACCAAATCATCCATAGACTGCTGTCGCTCCTTGAGAGTGCGCAGCAATTGCTGACTCCGTTCCACCTGTGACTTTAGCACCTGTTCATCGGTACTGCTGTCTGTTGTGGGCTCAAACGAGGCCAATTCGGCGGATACCTCATTGATCCAACGTTCAAGCTCTAACAAGTGCTGCTGATATTCGTCGATTTCTTGCTCACGCTTCTTCTGGCCATGCATCGCGTTCTAAAAAAAGCAAATGTTTAATCTTAAGATTATTATTATGATTTATTCTACTTACAGCTATCATTGTAATGCCTTGCTGAGTACGTCTCAATAGTAAATCAATACGGTCTGTTGTCTCGTTGAGCAAACGCTCTGTGGCTGGATCTGTGGGCAATGCCTTTGCTTGATCCTTAAGGTGCTGTGCGTCCTTCTCATGTACTTCCAGATTGCTTTGGATTAGCTACGCATCAGGCATAAAAAAACTCATTTAATACATGTTTTCATAACAGACAAAAAAGGCATAAGCACAATATTTGAATATAGACCTACACATGTAAATAGTCAGACAATAGATGTCTCGACTACTATAAATTAAAAAAAATATATTATTATACATCAAAATATTGGGACATACTAACGAAAAAGTATTCTAATAAGATTCTTCTATCTGTAATATTGAAATGTACGATTGCTTATGGAGTGATGCGATTGTGTTATTTTAATTGTGTGACACACGCCAGCATCCATTAATCGTTTCTTATTTGCAAAATATAAAAGCTACGACTATTTACAGTGTCAGTACTACAAAAACATAGTAATATTATAAGGTTGCCAAAGGTTAACGTGCTTGGTAAGGCATCCAAAACAATTGGTTGTTAGAGAGCTTAAGTTTTGTAATATTATATTACCTTCAGTCCCTGAAGCATGCCCTCCAAGCTGCTGTAGTTCATATTTCCAATGCCATCCTCGACTGTTGACAGCGATTGTAGCAGTTCGTCGAGTTCTTGTGTGATTAGATCCTATGATTTTTGCATTGCGTTGCATGTGTGCAATGTGATTTTTTTTTTTTTTTTTTTTTGTGGGGAACATTAATAAACATGTTAATAATAAGGAACATTGTTTAATTTTGCATCAATAAGTCAATAAGATATAGCATTGTAAATATTTGTTGCCGGCTTCTATACACACACAACATATTTACATGAAACAAAGTGTATAACATTTTGGAATGGATGCAAGGCACAGCCATACGTTAGTATAGGCAATGCATAGGCCTTTAAATGCATATTCATAAAAATAGTAGGTAGCTTAAATATATATATAACTGCATTTATCGTAACGCATGCGTAATTAGCATATAAATCTTATAATTAATGGACGGCATATTATGAGAATGGCGGAAAGGACAGCGGATAGACAAAAGCACCAAATGCGAAAAATTCTAAAAAAAAAAATGAGGCTTTCATTTAAAATTGGTTTAAGAATTATATCGTTTGGATAAATGTATATAAAATATATATATAATATATATATTCTTAATTAAGTATAACTGTAACTCTAATTAGAATGCAGAAAATGAATTAACAAAAAATGTAGCCGAATAAGTCCGACTACAAGATTTCCAGTACATAAGTTTGAGATATATACAAAGATTTAGGTATACAAATATGTATTTACAAATTTATGAATTCTTATGCAGCAGCGCTGTAGTTTTCTTACTACCGATAGAAGATTCTTTCATCGCCATTAAATATCAGAGATTAAAAGAGAACATAAGATAGATGAAATCAAGGGCATTGCCCAAATATCGAGATTTTAATATGCTAACATCGATTTTCGGAGGAGAGCAAGTGAAAAATGTTTAATTAACTTGATCACATAAAAAATCATTATTTGTCCCTAGGTGTTGGAACATCACAATCAGACAGAATAATTAGCAAATAATTAAATATATATGTGTACATACTTTATGATACCGGGGATGTCATCTTTTTTTGCCTAAAAAAACTTACTTATGGATAGCAGGGTAAAAAATAATATGTAAATTTTTAAGCTGATGAATTTGTGATACTTTTGCAATAGCACATCTTCAGAGCTCTCCAATGCACTAAATAATCTCAACTATTTGATTTGATATAGAAAACAATTTAAAATGCGTACTTTTCGCGTTGAAGTCGCGATCTACACTAAAAAATTGAATGCAAGACTAGCAGTTTACCACTGACTGACTGCCGCACTGGGATATTTTTGAGTAAGTAATTCGGGCTGCAATGCGTGGATCTCTAAATGTATATATGCACCAGACGCTGCGCTTTATTTATAGCAAAAACTAAGCACAGCAAAATGCCGCAAAAAAAAACTGTATATATATATATATATATATATATATAATGCTTAACATTTGGCGAGGGCTGTAGGGCGGCAGAGAAGGCAATGAACTCATAAGTATACATGTGTGGTACATTAAAATGGGCATATTCTGCTTGAAAAACTGTGTGTATGTTGGGTGCACACTTTTGAGCAGCACTGTGAGCAAATTTGCATCTGTGTTTTTGTGAGTGTGCAAATCAGCGAGTGCTGCCTATACGAAAATAATACTGTGCATATATTTAAAATAGATTTCAATGTATTAAAACGTGCATGTTGGTTAATATATATTTTATTTGGTTAAGTTTGACTTTTACTACGTATTTAAGAACTACTAGATATTAGTAGTATTACCGGGTATTACAAAGGTTAAGATCAATTAGTAAGGAACATTTGGCAATGGAATCAAACAACTAGTATCATGTTTTAATTCTAAGTAGATAGAATGTGTGTATATAAACTCATAATATTACGATTACTCTTATATGTATGTATATATATATATGGATGCTTTTAGCAAAACAACATATACAATTCAAATGTTATAAAAATGAAAAAGCTTAATAAAATATAAATGAAAATCAAAAGGAAAATTAAAAACATAATAAGATATAAGATTTAACAATTGTGTTACGTTAGTATATAAGTAATATAATTAATTGATATTGTCTGGGCGCCAGCCACATTACCACAACACAGAGCGGGAACCCGTGGGCGACCTTATTGTAGGCCATTACCAGGGTGCGTTTCTGTTGCTGGTGGCAGCAAAGTGCAGCTTGTAGTGGCAGCGCCGCAACAACAACAAGAAGAGCATTTGCCGTATAAAAGCCATGAACAAATACCAAAACCACACAAAAAAGCTGCAAATATTAGAATTATGAACAAACGAAGGCTCAATGTGATGTTCACCTTCTGGCGTTGTTGTTGCAGTTGTAGTTGCAAATCATTGCTAGTTGTTGTTGTTGTTGTCGTTGTGCTGCCGCTAGGTGTTGCTGCATCTGCCGTTTCACTGGTTGTTGTTGTCGTTACGGTTGTAGTTGTAACTACAGTGCGCTTCACAATATTTGTGTTGTCAATTTCAGGAGCAGCCCGTACGGGCAGCTGCTCATCGGAAACGCTGCTTGATGTCGTCGTTGTCTTTGTAGAATCAATTATCTCTTCGGCAACTGTTGTTGGCGTCTCGACAGCAGCTGCTGTCAACGCTTGTGGCTGCGGCTGCTGCTCTGGCTGGGCTGCTGTCTCCACTGGTGTTGTTGTCGGTGTTGTTGTCGTTGCCGTAAACTTATCAATTACGGCTGCTGCAACTGGCAGAATCGCACTTGTCGCTGCCAGTTTTGTCGTTAGTGCTGCCGATGCTGCCGCATTGGCAGCAGCGGACAGATTGTGAGTTGTGGCGCTCGCCAATTGGATTAGTGCATTTGCAACATTAGCTGAGGTTGTAGCAGTGGGTAGGGGACTTGTTTTAGGAGTTGGGGTCGTGTTGTTCAGCTCAACTGGCACAGAGGGTGCCAATTCAATGGTTTTAATTTCGGTTAGAACATCCTTACTCTCTACGGTTGGTGCCAATTCAACTTTAACCTGAGGTTCGGCTTCTAAAGCCAAGTAAGTACTTTGGTCCCGCCAATGACCGACGCCGCCGGGCAGATCGGTGGACATATACTCTGATGAGCAGCTGCGATTCTGTTCGTACTGGGATGCATCGTTTTCGGGAGTGGGTGTTGCATTGCCACTGCTACCACTACCGGGATCGCGGTCGTTCGATTTGTCGTCATCGTCATGCGGCTTACGAATATCAGGCACAGTCAGTTTATCTCCGTCATCATCGTCATCGTCATCGTCGTCATCGTCAGTGTCGTCGTCATCTTTTTTGTCTGGTTTGGTGATAACATCATCGGGTTTTTTGTCTTTGTCAAGTTTTGTATCGGTGCTTGCTACATCATCCCGTTTCAGTGTGTCGACAGTGTATTCGAATAAATCGGCATCGGGGCTAGGCTTTGGCCAGTGATCCGAGTACAGATTTAGTCGCAACTGATCGAGGGTGCTGATGGGTGCTGTTGCAGTCACTTCAACGATAGGAATGCTTTCATTTGACGATGTCTCTGTTTCAGTCTTATCTACAACGTCATCTGTTATCAATTTGCTTGATTCAGTAATCGTCGTCGTTTTCACTACAGTTTCAGTAATGTCAGTCTTATGCTTATCGTCCTGGGTTTCCTGAGTTTTCTCTGTATCCGTATTAGTCAAGTCTGTGGTCATAGTGATAAATAGACCGTAGGGATCAGCTGCAGTTTGCCCATGGTGAATAATTAACTTCTTGAAGTTGTCTTCACTAAGATGCCAGAGTAAATTACTTGGTTCGCTGACTTCTGGGGCTAACAATACCGGCAAGGATATTGGCTCAATGGCTGAAATTTCGGGGGACTCAATTGGCTCCGAAGCCTTCTCTACAGGTATTATTTTCTCAATTATTACATCCTCAACTATTTCAACTGTCGGTTCGATTAGCTTGTTGTCTGAAACTATTTCCTTAACTGTTGTTTGTGGCTTAGCCACAGTTACGATTTTTTCGACTATGGTCTCTGTTCCTACTTCGGGTTCAAGGGATTTTTCTGTTTTCAACAAATGCAACTGACTAATGGAGCTATTTGGTACGGGACGCAAGAGCGATTCTTTATCAAGGTACAAATTGTAAGCAAGAATCTCTGAATTAAGTTCGGGCAATGCTTCGGGTTCAATTATCACATAATCATCTATTAATATTTCATCCTTCGCCGATTCAGGAATATCGGCAGCCACAATTGGCTGCTCAATTTCCTCACTCGGCTCTGATTTTAATAGTTGGTATTGTGCCTCCATTTTTTCGTACGTAGCATGTAGTTGATTTGAGTCAAGGTGTAGATTTTTCATGAGTATTTCTAAGCTGCTTGGAGCAGCTGGCTCTCCTGGCTTAATGGTTGTTTCTTTAAGTTCAGGGGTTATTGCCAGCTCGTTGGAGTGAGTTGTCACCACTGTTGATACGAATGAAGCTGGTTCTTCTTCAATTAAGGACTTAATATCCTCAGTTGTTTTAACATCTTTGTGAGTGGTCACTGTTGTGGTAACATAGGTTGTTGTGGTTGTTGTTGTTTCTTGGTTTTCGAGATCTGTTTGTTGTTTGGGATCTTGGAAATCTGTTGTTTTGCTTACAACAACCGTAGACCATGCAGGCGAAGCAGGCGCCTCTTCCTTAGAACCTGGAGATGGGAATACTTTTGTTTCAGTTTGAACTATTGCCGACCAAGTTGTTGGTTGATCAGTTGGTGATTGTACTGCAACTTCAGGAAGAATAATATCTGTTGGTATATCAACAGTAATCGGGATATCCTTTTTAGTTACGATTTGAATGGGCTCTTCGATTTCTTCTGCTGTTATTTTTACATTTGGTTTCAATGTGGCAGACCAATAGGATGTCTCGCATATAAATGGATCAGCATCCGATGTGGTTTGCGAATCAGTAGCTTGGATATGGGGTTCTTCAGTAATTTTGAATGGAGCCAAGGGTGTCTGTTCGATATTAGGCTCAACTCTTTCAGTTGAAACAATTGAGATTGTCTCAGTCTTAGGAGGAGTTGCTGTAGGTTCAACAATTTCCGAAACTGTTTTAATTGTCTCTTCAATAAGTGTCTTTGTCTTGGGTTCTTCAGGTGTTTGGAAAGGTTCCAATGGTGTCTGGTCGATACTGGGCTCCGCTCTTTCAGTTGAAGCAAAAGAGATTGATTCAGTCTTTGGAGTTTCTGCAGGTTCCACGGATTCAACAATCTTCGAAACGGATTCAATTGTTAATTGTGTCTCGGGTTCTTCAGTAGTTTTGAATGGAGCCAAAGGAGTCTGTTCGATATAAGGCTCAACTGTTTCAGTTGAAACAACAGAGATTGGCTCAGTTTTAGAAGGAATTTCTGCAGGTTCAACAATTTCCGAAACTGATTTAATTGTTTCTTCAATTAGTGCCTTTGTCTTGGGTTCTTCAGCTATTTTGAAAGGCGCCGATGGTGTCTGCTCGATATTGGACTCCACTATTTCAGTTGAAACAAAAGAGATTGATTCAGTCTTTGGAGTTTCTGCAGGTTCCACGGATTCAACAATCTTCGAAACGGATTCAATTGTTAATTCTGTCTCGGGTTCTTCAGTAGTTTTGAATGGAGCCAAAGGAGTCTGTTCGATATAAGGCTCAACTGTTTCAGTTGAAACAACAGAGATTGGCTCAGTTTTAGAAGGAATTTCTGCAGGTTCAACAATTTCCGAAACTGTTTTAATTGTTTCTTCAATTAGTGCCTTTGTCGTGGGCTCTTCAGCTATTTTTAAAGGCGCCCATGGTGTCTGCTCGATACTAGGCTCAACTGTTTCAGTTGAAACCGAATAGATTGACTGAGTTTCTGTAGGTTCAACGGATTCAACAACTTCCGAAACGGTTTTAATTGTTTCCTCAAATACTGGCTTTGACTTCTGCTTTTCAGTAGTTTTAAATGGAGCCAAAGGTGTCTGTTCGATATTAGACTCAACGGTTTCAGTTGAAACCACAGAGATTGACTCAGTCTTAGAAGGAGTTTCTGTAGGTTCAATGGATTCAACAACTTCCGAAACGGTTTTAATTGTCTCCTCAAATACTGGCTTTGACTTCTGCTTTTCAGTAGTTTTAAATGGAGCCAAAGGTGTCTGTTCGATATTAGACTCAACGGTTTCAGTTGAAACCACAGAGATTGACTCAGTCTTAGAAGGAGTTTCTGTAGGTTCAATGGATTCAACAACTTCCGAAACGATTTCAATTGTTTTCTCAATTAGTGGTTTTGTCTTGGGTTGGTCAGTATTTCCGAATGGAGCCAAAGGAGTTTGCTCGATGTGAGGCTCATCTGTTTTGATTGAAACACTAGGGATCGCCACAGACTTAGTAGGAGTTTCTGAAGATTCAACGGATTCAACAATTTCCGAAACGATTTTAATTGATTTCTCAATATGTGGCTTTGTCTTGGGTTGGTCAATATTTTCGAATGGAGCCAACGGAGTTTGCTCAACCGAGATAACTGTTTCTTTTGGTGTTGGAGAAACAATATGCTCGACTAATGGCACTGGCTTATCCGATATGCTTTCTGGAGTTTCAGTCCAACTGACTGGCTCAGGTTCTTCAATAGGTTCCGAAATATGAATTTGTTCATGCTTCTGCTCTAATTGGATTGGCTTTTGAGAACTTTCCTTTTCAGCATTGATAAAGTCTAGAAGATCAGAGGCAGGTTTCTTTTTCGATTTCTGTTTTGATTTCTTAGTCTTTGGTTCCGTATCCAGTGTAATTGGTATAATAACCTTGTTGTCTATCGTCGGTTTTCTTACTTTTTCTAAAGTAATTTCCTTAGTTTCAATTTGAAGAGGTCGTATTTGTTGTGCAGGTTCGGGAACATTGTGCGCAGCGATTGCCGCCCATGACATGCCAGAGGTAGATGGAATTGGAGCGGAAATAGTTTGGCTATTGTCTTCCTCAACCGGAGAAGATGTAGTATTGTCAATCCTAGCCGGAGTATTGTCAATCTTGGCCGGTTCTATTGGAATAGAAGGTTCATCAAAGGTTTTGCTAGATTTAGTTTGATTGTTTTCTTTTGGTTTCTTCGACCTCTTCTTTCGTGGTTTTTCTGTCACATTGGAACTCTGGGATTGTTGTGAACGTGATCGCGAACGATTTCTCTTCTTTGAAATTATTTCCAGGAAACCATGCTCCTCCTGTGGATTGGGTTGTTCTTCTGATTTAGTAACTTCGGTGACTTGTATAAGTGGTCGGCTGATTGTACGAGATTGTCGTTCAACTATTGATTCTGTTGTATCCATTGGCTGGGAATTCGAAGCTTGTGTAACAGACGACCATGACGGTAAATCCGTATCCACTTCTTCATCCATGATTTCCTTCCAAGACAGTGATGATGACTTTTCAGTATGCTCAACTGGTTCATTGTCAATTCTATGACCGGACGAAGGTAAAATAGGATCTGGGAATTCCTCGACGAACACAGTCGATGAACTTTGTGGTCGTTCTACGACTAAATTTGGTTTGACTAGTCGATCATTTTCAGTGTATTCAATGCTTTGAGGGGCAGATTCAGTGTCCTTATACCGGATATTTGTGTTGTCTGCAAAACCTGATTTTCTCACAACTTCAGCGTAAGTCTCAGAATGGGACCATACCGACGGTATTGGTTTCGGCAATTCACTTCTGCTACCATGTTCAACCGGCTCTGGTTCTATTTTGTGCTTTTCCTCATGAATAACAAAGCTATCTTCAATGGGTTGTTTTGGTGTTGGCTCCACTTTGACGGACTTCTTTTCTTTTCTAGATCTTTGCTTCTTGGTATTGTCATCGACAGTCGTTGTAAACTTTTGCTCGTGATGAATAACGTCCGGAATGGTATCAGTACATAATGGATCATATACTTCCGAAACCATCTCTGACCAAGTTTGAGATGGAATTTCATCAATAATTACAGTAGGTTCAGCTTTCTCAACGACAGTGTCAGAAATCGGCTTAGATATTGTTTCTGTCTTGGGTGATTTTTTCTCTTTTCTTGGTTTCGCGGTCTTTTCTGGTATTTCGGGCACATCTACGGATTTTTGTTGTTCCTGAATAATGAATTCCTGTGAGATTACTGAAGGTACTTCAATAGTTTGCGAAACTATTGATGACCAAGATTGTGTTTTTGGAGCTTCTTCCAATACAACAATGGGTTCCGATTTTCTTTCAATTTTTTGTGTTTCGGTTCTATCAATAACATCGGAAACATGGTCAACATGGGAGACCATCTTCTCTTTTTTGGGCTTTTGCTTCTTGCCTTTCTCGTTGACAGGAATGGAAATGTTCTCTTCTTGGTGTATTGGCTCTTCTACTTCAGGACTGGATGTCACTACATCAGGTACTACTTCAGTATGATGGGTTTCGGTTGTTATTGTTTGTGAAACAATTGAAGACCATGACTGTTTTGGAGATGGCGTGTCTAATGTTTTATCGATAGCTTCTGGTTCCTTGATAAAGGTCGGTTCCACAACAACAGGTTTAGATTCAGGTTCTTCTCGAGGTGACTTCTTTTCCTTCTTTTGCTTTTGTTTTCTTGGCTTGTCATTGGTAACAGTAGAGAAGTTTTGCTCCTGTTGAATGAAGGACTGAATGGCATGTGTGGGAACTGATTCAGTTATTATATCAGTTTGAACAATTTCTACAATTTCTGGGGAAACCTCAGAAGTTTGAGAAACAGTTGTCGACCATGGTTGAGGGCAGATTTCAGTATATTCTACACTTTCTGCGGATTTCGGCTCGTCGACAATAATTGCTTTTTCAACAATTGGTTCTTCCTGATGTTCATCCTGTAGAATTTTCTTTTCCTTCTTCGACTTCTGTTTCTTGGGTTTTTCGATGACAGGAATCAATGCGTCCTTCTCTTTGGGAATAACTTCATGAACGACAGAGGAAATAGTTTCAGGAATTATTTCAGTACGCTGAGATGAAGAATTGAAAAATTCTGAAACAATTGAAGACCACGACTGAGCTTGAGACGGTGTATCTACTACAATCTCGAAAGGTTCCGCTTCTTTCTCTTTCTTCAGTTCTTTGACTACGGTAGATTCCATGATAATTGATTCAGTATCTGGTTCCGGCTGAGCCAATTTCTTTTCCTTTTTGATCTTTTCTTTCTTTGGCTTGTCATTCACTACGGTTGAGAAGTTCTGTTCTTTCTGAATAAAGTCTTGTATGTCATGGGAGGAGGGAACTGGGTCAGGTAGTACCTCAATTCGTTCAGTTACAGTTTCGACTATTACTGGAGATACATCAACAGTTTGGGAGACAATTGATGACCACAATTGGGTTGAAGATTGAGTTTCTTCAAGAGTTTTAGATGGTTTCGATTCTATTGCCTCTTTCGTCTCTTCAACAACAATCGTTTCATCTACAATTGGTTCTGAGTGAGGTTCAACTTGAGGCAGTTTCCTTTCCTTCTTCGACTTTTGCTTCTTCGGTTTATCTTTGACAGGAATGGAAATACTCTCCTCTTTGCGTATGGGCTCTTGCACATCTGGAGCAAATGTCACTATATCAGGTACTACTTCAGTATGATGGGTTTCGGTTGTTATTGTTTGTGAAACTATTGAAGACCATGACTGTGTTTGAGATGACGTATCTACTATACTATCGATGGTTTCCGGCTCCATTTCTTTCTCCAGCTCCTTGACAAGGGCGGGTTCCACAATGACAGGTTTTGTCTCTGGTTCTGTCAGAGGTGACTTCTTGTCCTTCTTTGGCTTTTGTTTCCCTTGGTTATCATTGGTAACAGTAGAGTAGTTCTGCTCCTGCTGAATGAACGCCTGAATGTCATGTGTCAGAGGGTCAGTCACAATTTCAGTTCGTACAGTTTCCACAATTGGTGGAGAAGCTTCAGTAATTTGCGAAACAATTGTAGACCATGATTGAGGTAAGGTTTCATTATCTTCTACACTTTCTATGGATTTTGGTTCGATTACTTCTTTCACTTCTTGTACTACAATAGCTTTTTCTACAATCGGATGTTGCTGATCTTCAACCTGGGGCTTTTTCTTTTCCTTCTTTGACTTTTGTTTCTTGGGTTTATCATGAACACGAATCAAAGTGTCCTGTTTGGGAATAAAGTCAGGAACGACAGGTGTATTTGGAGCAATTTCTGGAATTAATTCAGTACGTTGAGACTCGGTTGTTATTGTTTGTGAAACAATTGAAGACCACGACTGAGTTTGAGACGGCGTATCTACTACAAATTCGGGTAGTTCCGGTTCTTTCTCTTTCTCCACTTCTTTAACTACGGTGGTTTCCACAACAATTTGTTCAGCATCATGTTCTTTCTGTGGTAGTTTCTTATCCTTTTTGGTCTTTTGCTTCTTAGGCTTGTCATTCACCACAGTGGAGAAGTTCTGTTCTTTCTGAATGAAGTCTTGTATGTCATAGGAGGACGGAACTGGGTCAGGTAGTACCTCAATTCGTTCAGTTTGAGTTTCAACTATTACTGGAGATACATCAATAGTTTTGGAGACAACTGATGACCACGATTGTGATGAAGATTGAGTTTCTTCGACATTCTTATCTGGTTTCGGTTCAATTATATCTCTTGTCTCTTCAACAATTGTTTTTTCCACAACTGGTTCTTTATGAGGTTCAACCTGGGACAGTTTCTTTTCCCTTTTCGACTTTTGTTTCTTGGGTTTATCGTTGCCTGGAATCAACGTGACTTCTTTGGGAATAGTGTCTGACGCAGGCGAAATAATTTCAGGATGGTGTGTTTCGGTTGTTTGTGAAACTATGGAAGACCACGATTGAGTTTGAGATGGCAATTCTACTTCAATTTCAAATAGTTCGGGCTCTCTTTCTTTCTCCACCTCTTTGACAATGGCAGTTTCTACAGGCTCTGCCTTATGTGACTTCTTTTCCTTTTTGGGCTTTTGTTTCTTAATTTTATCATTTACAACTGTGGAGAAGTTCTGCTCCTTGTGAATGAAGTCCTGTATGCCATGGGAAGCGGGAACAGGTTCAACTAATATTTCAACTCGTTCAGTTTCGGCGGTTGCTGGAGAAACCGGGACAGATTGGGAAACAATTGATGACCACGATTGAGTTGGGGATACAGATTCAAGAATATTTTCAACGGATTTTGGCTCGTCAACTACTTCTGGCTCTACAACAACAATTGGTTCTGGTTCATGCTCAGCTTGTGGCAATTTCTTTTCCTTTTTATTCTTTTGTTTCTTAGGCTTGTCATTTACAATGGTTGAGAAGTTTTGCTCTTTATGGATGAAGTCCTGTATATCATGTGAAGCAGAAACAGTGTCAGTTGTTATTTCAACTTGCTCTGTTTCGACAATTGCTGGAGAAACTTCAACAGTTTGCGAAACAATTGAAGACCATGACAAAGTTTGGGATGGCAAATCTCCTACATTGTCAGATGGATTTTCTATGCTGCTCAACTCTGGTGTTTTTTGAATAACTTCTATAGATGCTGGCTCTGGAACCTGCTTAGCCTTGGATGGTTTCTTTTCCTTTTTGGTCTTTTGTTTCTTAGGCTTGTCATTTACAATGGTTGAGAAGCTTTGCTCTTTGTGGATGAAGTCCTGTATGTCATGGGAAACAGAAACGGGGTCAGTTTTTGTTTCAACTTGCTCTGTTTCGACAATTGCTGGAGAATCTTCAACAGTTTGTGAAACAATAGATGACCACAATTGAGTCTGTGTTGGAACATCTTCCACGGGAAGTTTTTGGATTTCTGAAGTGTCTGGAAGATCTACTGGACTGACAGGCTCCTTAGGCACAATGTTGTCTACAAAGTCTGTACTTGGTTTTTTCACCTTTTTCGGTTTTTGTTTTTTAGGTTTATCTTTTTCATTCCGAACAAAATCTAAAGAACAAGTTTCAGGTACATCTTCAGATATGATGGTTTGAGTTGTAGATGGTGAATCAATACCCTTCAAGTCATCAGAATACTGCTGAGTAATTTTCGTGAAAGGTTCTTCGGCTCCTTGGCGGACTATAGATGACCATGAGAAGTAACTTTCCGGTTGTGATTGGTCTGTAATTTTGATAGATTCGTCGTCGATCATTTCAGACCATTTTTGAGGCTGTATTGTTTGTGTTTGATCTTCTGTTTCTTGATTTGTGGGATAAACATTTTGAACCTTTGTAATAACTTCGCTATCGGTCTTGGAATCGCTTTCTACGTCTGCCTTTTTCTTATTTTTGTCTTTCTTTGCTCTTGGTTTTTTAGGAACATTTTCAACAATTTCTGAGGTTGGAATCGATGCTGTGGTTTGCGTTCTAACTTCAGCAACTCTCTCAACGTTTTGCTTCTCACCCTCTATAAAACTCGTTGTATGCTTCAATACGTCTGCATACGTTGAAGTCTGATCCCACACGTTGATAGGTATATCCCTCACAGCGACTGTCTCAGTAGTTGATGTAATCCTTTCTGTAGCAGGTGCCTTTACAACTGCTGCTTCCGGCCTTGGTAATTCGCGTACCTCGTCTGACTGTTCACTGACAGTTTCCGTCACAGTAGTTTTTGTTGTGACAGTCACAGTAGTCTTAGTGTCTTCTGAAATTGTAGTTTCCGGAACCTTTTCAGGCTCAGCTGGTTGAAGAATATCCTTCACAATGACTGTCTCAGTTGTTGATGTTTTAATCTTTTCAGGAACAGGTGCCTTTTCAACTGGAGCTTCCTGGATGGGTGCTTCCTCTTCATCAGAGAATGTCATTGGTTCATCCATAACATCCATCCAAGAACTACTCGAGTCATCTACAGGCAAGCCTACATAGGCTGGTTTCTTAGGTTCCTCGGGTTTCTTTTCAGGTTCCACTGCCTTTGGTTCCTCGGGTTTCTTCTCTGGTTCCACTCGTTTTGGCTCCTCCGGAATTGCAGTCTCACTGACAGTTTCTGTCACAGTAGTTTTTGTTGTGACAGTCACAGTTGTCTTTGTGTCTTCTGTAATTGTAGTTTCCGGAACCTTTTCAGGCTCAGCTGGTTGAACAATATCCTTCACAATGACTGTCTCAGTTGTTGTTTTAATCTTTTCAGGAACAGGTGCCTTTTCAACTGGAACTTCCTGGACAGGTGCTTCCTCCTCCTCATCAGAGAATGTCATTGGTTCATCCATAACATCCATCCAAGAACTACTCGAGTCATCCACAGGCAGACCGGCATAAGCTGGTTTCTTAGGTTCCTCGGGTTTCTTTTCGGGTTCCACTGCCTTTGGTTCTTCAGGTTTCTTTTCGGGTTGCACTGCCTTTGGTTCCTCGGATTTCTTTTCTGGTTCCACTGGTTTTGACTCGTACGGAATTGCAGTCTCACTGACAGTTTCTGTCACGGTAGTTTTTGTTGTGACAGTCACAGTTGTTTTAGTGTCTTCAGAAATTGTTTCCGGAACCATTTCAGGCTCAGCTGGTTGAACAATATCCTTCACAATGACTGCCTCAGTTGTTGATGTTTTAATCTTTTCAGGAACAGGTGCCTTTTCAACTGGAGCTTCCTGGATGGGTGCTTCCTCTTCATCAGAGAATGTCATTGGTTCATCCATAACATCCATCCAAGAACTACTCGAGTCATCTACAGGCAGACCGGCATAGGCTGGTTTCTTAGGTTCCTCGGGTTTCTTTTCAGGTTCCACTGCCTTTGGTTCCTCGGGTTTCTTCTCTGGTTCCACTCGTTTTGGCTCCTCCGGAATTGCAGTCTCACTGACAGTTTCTGTCACAGTAGTTTTTGTTGTGACAGTCACAGTTGTCTTTGTGTCTTCTGAAATTGTAGTTTCCGGAACCTTTTCAGGCTCAGCTGGTTGAACTATATCCTTCACAATGACTGTCTCAGTTGTTGATGTTTTAATCTTTTCAGGAACAGGTGCCTTTTCAACTGGAACTTCCTGGACAGGAGCTTCCTCCTCCTCATCAGAGAATGTCATTGGTTCATCCATAACATCCATCCAAGAACTACTCGAGTCATCCACAGGCAGACCGGCATAAGCTGGTTTCTTAGGTTCCTCGGGTTTCTTTTCGGGTTCCACTGCCTTTGGTTCTTCGGGTTTCTTTTCGGGTTCCACTGCCTTTGGTTCCTCGGATTTCTTTTCTGGTTCCACTGGTTTTGACTCGTACGGAATTGCAGTCTCACTGACAGTTTCTGTCACAGTAGTTTTTGTTGTGACAGTCACAGTTGTCTTTGTGTCTTCTGAAATTGTAGTTTCCGGAACCTTTTCAGGCTCAGCTGGTTGAACTATATCCTTCACAATGACTGTCTCAGTTGTTGATGTTTTAATCTTTTCAGGAACAGGTGCCTTTTCAACTGGAACTTCCTGGATGGGTGCTTCTTCCTCCTCATCAGAGAATGTCATTGGTTCATCCATAACATCCATCCAAGAACTACTCGAGTCATCCACAGGCAGACCGGCATAAGCTGGTTTCTTAGGTTCCTCGGGTTTCTTTTCGGGTTCCACTGCCTTTGGTTCTTCGGGTTTCTTTTCTGGTTCCACTGGTTTTGACTCGTCCGGAATTGCCGTCTCACTGACAGTTTCTGTTACAGTAGTTTTTGTTGTGACAGTCACAGTTGTTTTAGTGTCTTCAGAAATTGTTTCCGGAACCATTTCAGGCTCAGCTGGTTGAACAATATCCTTCACAATGACTGTCTCAGTTGTTGATGTTTTAATCTTTTCAGGAACAGGTGCCTTTTCAACTGGAACTTCCTGGACTGGTGCTTCCTCCTCCTCATCAGAGAATGTCATTGGTTCATCCATAACATCCATCCAAGAACTACTCGAGTCATCCACAGGCAGACCGGCATAAGCTGGTTTCTTAGGTTCCTCGGGTTTCTTTTCGGGTTCCAATGCCTTTGCTTCTTCGGGTTTCTTTTCTGGTTCCACTGGTTTTGACTCGTCCGGAATTGCCGTCTCACTGACAGTTTCTGTTACAGTAGTTTTTGTTGTGACAGTCACAGTTGTTTTAGTGTCTTCAGAAATTGTTTCCGGAACCATTTCAGGCTCAGCTGGTTGAACAATATCCTTCACAATGACTGTCTCAGTTGTTGATGTTTTAATCTTTTCAGGAACAGGTGCCTTTTCAACTGGAACTTCCTGGACTGGTGCTTCCTCCTCCTCATCAGAGAATGTCATTGGTTCATCCATAACATCCATCCAAGAACTACTCGAGTCATCTACGGGCAAGCCTGCATAGGCTGGTTTCTTAGGTTCCTCGGGTTTCTTTTCGGGTTCAGTTGCCTTTGGTTCCTCGGGTTTCCTCACTGGTTCCTCTTGTTTTGGCTCCTCCGGAATTGCAGTCTCACTGACAGTTTCTGTCACAGTAGTTTTTGTTGTGACAGTCACAGTTGTCTTTGTGTCTTCTGAAATTGTAGTTTCCGGAACCTTTTCAGGCTCAGCTTGTTGAACAATATCCTTCACAATGACCGTCTCAGTTTTTGATGTTTTAATCTTTTCAGGAACAGGTGCCTTTTCAACTGGAACTTCCTGGACTGGTGCTTCTTCCTCCTCATCAGAGAATGTCATTGGTTCATCCATAACATCCATCCAAGAACTACTCGAGTCATCCACAGGCAGACCGGCATAAGCTGGTTTCTTAGGTTCCTCGGGTTTCTTTTCGAGTTCCACTGCCTTTGGTTCTTCGGGTTTCTTTTCTGGTTCCACTGGTTTTGGCTCCTCCAGAAGTGCAGTCTCACTGACAGTTTCATTTACAGTAGTAGTTGTTGTGACTGTTACAGTTGTCTTTGTGTCTTTCGAAACCGAAGACTCAGGCTCAACACGAACAATTTCTTTCTCAATAACTGATTTGAGGATTGGTATTGTAATCCTTTCCGAAACCTTTTCAGCTGGATTTTCCATCGATGCCTCTTTCAGCGGATTGACATCTAAAGGCAAGTTATCTGGTTTCTTGGGCTCTTCGGGTTTCTCCTTTACTTCACTAACTGGTTTCGTTACCGTAGTTATTTTGGTAGTAACTGAAGATTTTTTGATGGGCTCTTCATTTAGTTCTTCCGCTTGGGAAATATTGTCAGATTTAATTTCTTGAATGGTTTCCATAATTTTATGAATATTGGCTTCATCACTAGTTTCAGCAAGAAGAGGAATTTCCACTTCATCTTCAATTAATTCTTTCCAAGATTTTTTCTCGACAACAATCTCATCGCCACCGTCGTCAATCATTTCAGCCCAAGATTTGTGCGTTGATTCTTCAGATTTTTCACCAATGCTCGACCATTTTAAATCCCCAGGAGCTTCGACAGCTGGGGACTCAGTAACCAACTGCGGGCTAGCTGATATTTTTTCTGTCTTTTTGAGAGCAACTGGCTTTGGAGTCACCTTTTCTGTTTCTATAAACTCAATGGTTTGCTGGCCTACTACTGATGACCAAGAGCTCGTATGCGGATCCTGCGGACGAGGAGTGTGTTCTTTTTGTATTGCCTTTTTCTTTTCAGTGTGATGTTTTACAGTCTCCACTGGCTTTTGCTTCACCTCTTTCTTTTCTTTGGGTGGTAAATCAGACATTTTGTCTATTTGGCTGGCAATCTTGGCCCAAGTTGTCACTCCTTCATCGTAAATGGGAGATGAAGAAGTTTCAGGAACATCACTTTCGTCAGATGTGGTTGAAACCACATTCGGTTGCACCTTTTTAGTCTTAGGCTCAACTGTATTTCTCTCAATCCTGACTTCTTTCTTGGGAGTCTTCCGTTCCTTTTGAGTCTTAGGTTCTGGTTTTGGTTCAGTTTTCGGAGCGGCAACTGGTTTTTTGCGAGACGCTATATCATCTACAAATTCACCCGGCTTTTTAAGCAAAGAAGCCCACGAGAACGAATCGGAGCTAGTGTCAACGGGTTTCTCCACATCTGAAATCCTTTCTGGTTCTTTTTCAATTGCAATTACTTCCTCGACCGTTGGTTGAGATATCTTTTCTTTTTTCTGTGGAACCTGTTGCTTCTTTGACTCAATCCGATCAACCTTCTTCTGCGATCGGACCTTTCGTGGCTTCTCTGGTTCATTGCGTTCACCTTCCGATTTGTCCGTTGACACTGTTATTGCACTCTTAATATGCGCTACAGTTGTATCAACCCACTCACCAGGTCTCTTTACTAATGAAGCCCACGAAAAACCACTTGCTTCGGGTTCCTTATCTTCCGTTGGTTTCATCACTGTCTCTGTCACTGTCTCTGTTTGTGTGATTATCTTTGTGTGAGTTGAAGGTGCTGGTTCTTCCAGCTCCTGTTTTTCATCTTCAGAAGTGGTTGAAACTGTCTCTTGAATTGGTTTTTTGGATTTCTTCGACTTTTTCGTTTTTGTAGATTTCCGTTCAGATTTTTCTTGCTTCTCCGGTTTCTTAGAGTCTGGAATACTGTCTGGCTGCACTAATTCCTCTTTGACAAATGTATTGTCAGACCATTCACCTGGTCTTCGAACCAAGGCAGACCAACTCATTTCAGACGATTTATGAACATCCTTCTCGTCAGATGATGGTTCTTTGGAGCTTTCAGTAGCTGGCTTTGAATTATCCGTGCTTGAATTCTCTTGGATGAATTCTACTGGCTTCTGTTTTGTTTGTTTGGGCTTCTTCGTATGCTCCTTTGGCTTAACAATTTCGGGCAAGGGCTCAACAACAGTCTGTTTTTCTTCATGCACAATTACAGGCTTTTCGGTAACCGGCATCTCGGCTGAACTGAACAAAACATCGGCATATGATTTGCCATCTCGATTGTTTTCCCAAACACTTTGTCCGATTGATTGTTCTGCTTCCATGACATAAGTGGGTGGTGCTTCAGATACAACTGCAATTTCTTGAGGTTCATCTGCTGGCTTCTTTGCACGCTTTGCGGGTTTAACTTTCTTTGGCTTCTTTGGAAGTACCACTACTTGCTCTGTTTTACTTCTAGGAATGAATTCGTTGTAAACTCTTTCATTAGCAAGGAATGTGTTTGTCTGATCAGCATATACATGCTTTAGATAAGAAGGCGTAAATTCTGGAGCATCTGCAGACAATGTCGATGTGAAAACAACATTTCCTGAGCTTGGTGTCGATTCCTCCAAAACGCTAGACCACGTATCGATTGGACCCTCAAGTGTCAAGGCAGAATAAGCCGGCCCCTTTTCTGACTTGTACTGTTTCTCTAAATCTTTACTGACAGTTGTTGTTGTGACAGTTACGGTTGACTTTGTGTCTTCTGAAACAACAAAATCGGAAATCTTCTCAGGCTCAATTGGCTGAACTAAGTCTTTTACAGCGACCGTCTCAATTGTGGATTTTGTAATCTTCTCGGGAACAGTTGTCTTTTCAACTGGCACTTCCTGGATTGGTTCATCTAAAACATCCATCCAAGAACTACTCGACTCATCTACAGGCAGACCGGCATAAGCTGGTTTCTTAGGTTCCTCGGGTTTCTTTTCAGGTTCCACTGCCATTGGTTCTTCGGGTTTCTTTTCTGGTTCCACTGGTTTTGACTCGTCCGGAATTGCCGTCTCACTGACAGTTTCTGTCACAGTAGTTTTTGTTGTGACAGTCACAGTAGTCTTAGTGTCTTCTGAAATTGTAGTTTCCGGAACCTTTTCAGGTTCAGCTGGTTGAACGATGTCCCTCACAATAACCTTCTCAGTTATTGATGTTTTAATCTTTTCAGGAACAGGTGCCTTTTCAACTGGAACTTCCTGGATGGGTGCTTCTTCCTCCTCATCAGAGAATGTCATTGGTTCATCCATAACATCCATCCAAGAACTACTCGAGTCATCCACAGGCAGACCGGCATAGGCTGGTTTCTTAGGTTCCTCGGGTTTCTTTTCTGGTTCCACTGCCTTTGGTTCCTCGGGTTTCTTTTCGGGTTCCACTGGTTTTGGCTCGTCCGGAATTGCAGTCTCACTGACAGTTTCCGTCACAGTAGTTTTTGTTGTGCCAGTCACAGTAGTCTTAGTGTCTTCTGAAATTGTAGTTTCCGGAACCTTTTCAGGTTCAGCTGGTTGAACGATGTCCTTCACAATAACCTTCTCAGTTATTGATGTTTTAATCTTTTCAGGAACAGGTGCCTTTTCAACTGAAACTTCCTGGATGGGTGCTTCTTCCTCCTCATCAGAGAATGTCATTGGTTCATCCATAACATCCATCCAAGAACTACTCGAGTCATCCACAGGCAGACCGGCATAGGCTGGTTTCTTAGGTTCCTCCGGTTTCTTTTCGGGTTCCACTGCCTTTGGTTCCTCGGGTTTCTTTTCGGGTTCCACTGCCTTTGGTTCCTCGGGTTTTTTATCTGGTTTCTCTGGTTTTGGCTCCTCCGGAATTGCAATCTCACTGACAGTTTCCGTCACAGTAGTTTTTGTTGTGACAGTCACAGTAGTCTTAGTGTCTTCTGAAATTGTAGTTTCCGGAACCTTTTCAGGTTCAGCTGGTTGAACGATGTCCTTCACAATAACCTTCTCAGTTATTGATGTTTTAATCTTTTCAGGAACAGGTGCCTTTTCAACTGGAACTTCCTGGATGGGTGCTTCTTCCTCCTCATCAGAGAATGTCATTGGTTCATCCATAACATCCATCCAAGAACTACTCGAGTCATCCACAGGCAGACCGGCATAGGCTGGTTTCTTAGGTTCCTCGGGTTTCTTTTCGGGTTCCACTGCCTTTGGTTCCTCGGGTTTCTTTTCGGGTTCCACTGCCTTTGGTTCCTCGGGTTTTTTATCTGGTTTCTCTGGTTTTGGCTCCTCCGGAATTGCAATCTCACTGACAGTTTCCGTCACAGTAGTTTTTGTTGTGACAGTGACAGTAGTCTTAGTGTCTTCTGAAATTGTAGTTTCCGGAACCACTTCAGGCTCAGCTGGTTGAACAATATCTTTCACAATGACTGTCTCAGTTGTTGATGTTTTAATCTTTTCAGGAGCAGGCGCCTTTTCAAATGGAACTTCCTGGATGGGTGCTTCTTCCTCCTCATCAGAGAATGTTATTGGTTCGTAAATTACATCCATCCAAGAACTACTCGAGTTATCTACAGGCAAGCCTGCATAGGCTGGTTTCTTAGGTTCCTCGGGTTTGTTTTCGGGTTCCACTGCCTTTGGTTCTTCGGGTTTCTTTGCTGGTTGCTCTGGTTTCGGCTCCTTCGGAAGTGCAGTCTCGTCGACAGTTTCCGTCACAGTAGTTTTTGTTGTGACAGTCACAGTTGTCTTAGTGTCTTCTGAAGTTGTTTCCGGAACCACTTCAGGCTCAGCTGGTTGAACAATATCCTTCACAATGACCGTCTCAGTTGTTGATGTTTTAATCTTTTCAGGAACAGGTGCCTTTTCAACTGGAACTTCCTGGATGGGTGCTTCTTCCTCCTCATCCGAGAATGTCATTGGTTCATCCATAACATCCATCCACGAACTACTCGAGTCATCCACAGGCAGACCGGCATAAGCTGGTTTCTTAGGTTCCTCGGGTTTCTTTTCAGGTTCCACTGCCTTTGGTTCCTCGGGTTTCTTCTCTGGTTCCACTCGTTTTGGCTCCTCCGGAATTGCAGTCTCACTGACAGTTTCCGTCACAGTAGTTTTTGTTGTGACAGTCACAGTAGTCTTAGTGTCTTCTGAAATTGTAGTTTCCGGAACCTTTTCAGGTTCAGCTGGTTGAACGATGTCCTTCACAATAACCTTCTCAGTTATTGATGTTTTAATCTTTTCAGGAACAGGTGCCTTTTCAACTGGAACTTCCTGGATGGGTGCTTCTACCTCCTCATCAGAGAATGTCATTGGTTCATCCATAACATCCATCCAAGAACTACTCGAGTCGTCCACAGGCAAGCCTGCATAGGCTGGTTTCTTAGGTTCCTCGGGTTTCTTTTCGGGTTCCACTGCCTTTGGTTCTTCGGGTTTCTTTGCTGGTTCCTCTGCTTTTGTCTCCTCCGGAAGTACAGTTTCACTTATAGTTTCAGTCACAGTTGTTGTTGTGACGGTCACAGTTGTCTTCGTGTCTTCCGAAACCGGAGATTCTGGGACTATTACATTTTCAGAGATTGTCTGTTCTTTGAGTTCTTCAGATTTGTTAAGATTTTCTCTAAACAAGTTTTCTGCATAGCTTTGGTCTATAGTATTATATTTTGGAACCTCGAAGTTATATACAGAAGGTTTATTATCCTCGATTTCTTTAATATTCTTACTAGAAGTATCCATAGTTGGTACTGTTATCTGGACTATTGTAGTATTAGATGTCTCAATTGGTAAATTTGCAGATGCCGTTTTCATTTCAGGTGTTGTGGGAGAATCAACAGAACTCTCAACCGTTTTGCGTTCTTCAATCATTTGTTGTGGGTGCTCAATTGGCGTGGAAAGAACTGGCTTAGTATTGACTATGTGATAGTTACATTCAGCTGTTGTGAATGTAGCTATATTGTATTGTGGAATTTCATATATCTTATCTTTTTCAATGGAAACTGGTTGTATATTTTTGGGAGATGTATCCACCAAAGTTTTTGTAACAACAGATTCAACCGTACTTACAACCGGTAAGGTCTCTTCAACAGTTTGATCTTGTTGATCAAGTGTCAAAGGTAAGGGAGTTTCTACAGACGTTGGCTTCGAATGGATTATGTGATAATTGGCCTCAGCAGTATTGTATTGAGATAAATCATATTTGGGAGTTTCAAAAATCTTTTCAGTGGGACAAATAGTTGGAATATTAGTGATATTTAAAGTGCTTACCGTGTTAGCCACAAATGCTTCAGCAATTAATGCGCTTGGCTTGGCAGGAACAATTTGATTAGCGATATTAGTAGGATCAGGGAGTAATTGAATTTCACATGGAATATCAGCTTGCGTTTCTACTTGAGTTTTTGAAGAAGTAATTTCTGGCGTTTCTTGCGTTGTTTCGTGGAAAAGTATATCAACTTTGTCATGCTCGATGGTATTTGCTTTTGAAATCAATGGCACATCTTGAGAAATATTCTGCGCTAATGGGACTGGAGTATCGTTGGATATAGGAATTTCGAGAAGAGATTGCTTTTCATCACTAATAGGTATAGTAATTGTTTCATTGCCTTTGCTTTCTTCTACAATGACCTGAGCAATTTCTTGCTTTATGAACTCTTCGGGAATGGCAGGTCGTTTTTTCTTATCTTTCTTTGACAGTTTCTTCTGGATTTCTTCGAACAGTTTTTGCTCTTCTGGACTTAGATCAGACGGGGGTTTAATGTTCTTCTCTACTACACTTGGCTTGTCAACCTGTTCGATCGAATCTGTTTTAGCAACAGGAAGTTTCTGATCCGAAGAAACTGAAATAACTGACTCGACAACAACTGGCTCAGATTCAGCGAACTCAACTATTGAAGTCTTATCACTTTCGGCAGTTCTATGCAGGGATTCAACGTTTTCAGTCACAGTCTCGGTCACGCGAAGACTAACCTCTGGAAAATCTAGATGCATTTTCACGATTGGAGTCTTCAGCTTTTCTTCGTGAGTTATTAAAGAAATTTTCTGAACTGTGCCTGGCGGATAGGCACCGTCAATGCCTTCTCCAACGAAAAGAACATTTGTGCCATCTTCTGTTTCGAAGCTACGTCGTTGTGTCGTTGTGAGGATCGTATTTTTGGTAGTTGTCGTTGTAGTAGTAGCAGTGCGATCTGTCTCGTTTATAATATCATTTGATGAATTATATTCAACGCTTACAGTAGGTAATTCTGTTGTTTCAATATCTAAGACCTTAATGCCTGACTTGCTCGCAGAGTCCCTAGGACCCAAATCAATATTGACACCAACATTCGGTAATTTGAATTCGCTTGTAGAGGTGACAACTGGTGGAGTTGTCTCCAAAAGTGTATGCGAAGATACAATGGGACTAATTGGTCTTTGATCTGGCATTTCAATACTGGATGTAACAATAACATCGTTAGGTGCGTCACTTTCGGTAAGAACTATACGTCCGTCATTTGTTACTCGCTTAGTTATTCGCATTGTACGAATTGTGGTTGTCTTTATAATTGCCCCATCAATTTGACTGGATGTGGTCGAAGTTTCACTCTTTGCTTCTGAAATCGTCGGAGAGGCTTCCCGCACGGTAATCGGTTCACTTATTGTGCTGCTGCTCTCTGTGGTTGTTTCGCCGTCTTCATTCAGCTTCTTCACAATTTTCGTCGTACGCACGGTTGTTGTTTTTGTTACACCACCAACATCATCACTTATTGTTTCATCAGCATCAGGAGCACACTCATCAGGTTTTTGAATTTCCCCTTCCGTCACTTTCTGATTATCAACATTTTGTGCAATCTTCTTAACAATTTTGGTCGTTCTCACAATTGTAGTTTTAACAACATCATTGTCAACGTTTGCTTCATAAGGTTCCGATACCGTAATTTCAGCAGCTTGGACAACTTGTTGTGGCTCATCTTCAACTGGAGCAGAAACTTCCTTAGACGCGATTAGCAATGGCTCTTCAGTTCGCTTAGGTTCCGATGTAACTAGAGCTTCCTTTTGCCTCTCTGCCTTCTCAGCCTTCTTTGATTTTCTCGTTTTCTTTTCAGGCACGGGCTCTGCAGTTTGCATTTCTTCTACGACTGGAGCAACAACTTCCTTAGTTGTGGTTACCGTGGACTGTTCAGTTTGCTTAGGTTCATAAGAAACTGGGGTATCCTTTTGTTTGTCCTGTTTCTTTGATTTCGGGGATTTCTTTTCAGGCTCAGGCTGTGCAGTTTGCTTTTCGGTGGCTATGAAGTCCAATGTGGTTAACTTAATATTCCTGTCTTCAATCACATCCTTAGTCTTTGGCGCAATGAGCCATTGCTCTACAGTCTGTTGCGGTTCGAAGGAAATCGGTCCAGGAGCGGCAGGCTCATTTACACTCTCGCTTGTAGTTGGTTTTACAGCCTTTGTAGTACGCGTCGTTGTAGTTTTCTTAATGCCCTGACTGTTCGATTCGGTGGTAACCGATTCGGCTACGATTGGTGCGTCCAGAATTATGGTTTCAACAGGGGGTAGATAAGAATCAGACGCAGAACTGTGTTCGCTGATATTTTCGGAATCTTGTGAAATTCTCTTTACTATTTTAGTTGTGCGCACAATTGTAGTTTTTAGCACAGAACCATCTTCGGTAAGTAAAGTCTCATCAGATGTTTTTGATTCGGGTGCAACTTCAATTTCAGTTACAGGCTCAACAATTGGTTCTTTGTTTGGCTCAGTTTTGGCATTCTTTATCGTTCGTGTGGTAGTCGTTTTAGTTGTCTTAACTACGCCCTCATCGCTGACCTCACGACTATTCATTTCAGATTTCTCTACTTTCGGCTCTTCTGTGGCTTCTTCCGCGATTTCGAAAGAATCCAGCGAACGTACATCCGAATGAGTTGATGTGGACATTTCGTGATTATCTTGTTGATTGATTTTTTTCACAATTTTTGTTGTACGTATGACGGTCGTTTTGATTAGACTGCCATCATCGCTGATAACAGATCCATCGGTTGACTGAGTTTGTTTCTCGTCAATTGTAATTGCACTTGTTGTATTCAGGGGCTCTGTGGTTTCTAGTGGTGCTTGTGGCTCAATTATTTCAGCTACATTTTGCACAATGGGACTATCTGGTATTTGTATGGCATCAGTTTTCGGTTTGATTTCCTCACTCTCTGATTTCTTCTGCTTCTTTTTCTTATCCTTTCTAGTTGGCTTTTGTGGTTTCTGCTCTACCTCAACCTCAACAGCTGGTTCCTTTACAGTTAAGCTTTCTGGCTCCTTTTTGTCCTTACGCGGTGGCTTTTGTGGCTCTGGCGCAATTATTTGTTCAGCTTGATCGACAATTTCTTCAACTGCATGGTGTGCAGCATCAAAAATAGCTTCTTGAGGTGCAACCGATTGATCATGGGATGTAACATTTCGGGAAGTAAGCACAGTAGTTGGTAGTAAAGTAATATCACGCTCCACCTCTGGCTCGTCCTCCAGGACTTCCTCAACAATTTCATCACCGTCGGCGGTAATCCGTTTAAGAATTCGCTTCGTTTTGGTTATTGTTGTTTTCGTAATGGAACCGCCCTGAACAACAGTTGTATCTAGCGTTGCATTCAGTCCAGGTACCATTATGCTTCCGGGTACTGTACTCAAGCTTGTCGTTTCCACCGATGGTAATTCGAACTGTTCCACGGAAATTTTTTCTTCGGGCAAATCGTCGACTACATCTTCCTCAACAATTTCCTCTCTACCATCGACAATACGCTTGACTATGCGCTTCGTGATGTGTTTCGTGATGGTCCTGGTAGTAATTGTAGTTGTACCGCTTTCGGTGGAAATCGTGTTGGTCGATGTTGTTACCGTAGGATCGCTTTCCATTAATGTTTCATCAGTTTCGATACTTGACAGTGTTGTAGGCTCGAACTCTTGAGTAGAATCTAAAGTATAATGAACTGTCTCCACAGGTTGGGCAACAATTGTTTCAATCATGGAAACAACGTTATTTGATTCCTCTGTTTTAAATGGCGTTGTTATCTCTGACAGCTTTTTGTCCTCCTTTGTTGTAGTTTTCGTATCACAAATTGGCTCCATTTCAGATTTTATTGTTTCATCAACTTCCATTTCTTTGACGATGTCGATAGTTGGCTCAATCGGGTTGAAAGTTGTCAACGTCGTAGCCACTATAGATTCCTTAATGGGTGGTGTCTCCGTCTGTTTGATGACTTCAATAGCCGGTTCAACTGTGCTCGTTGATATGATGGTTGTTTCCACAACAGATATGGGCATATTTTTGTCTTTTTTAGATGGAGCCTGAATTGTGTCATCAGTAGGTTCTATTACATATACAACTTCTGCCGGCTTAACGAACTCTTCGACAGGCTCAACTACTTTCTGGGGAACCGTAGTTACTTCGACAACAGCTTTGGGCTTCTTTCTGTCCTTCTTTGACGGAGCAGTAACAATGTCTGCAATATCAGCAGTTGGCTGTTCAACTGGGATTGTTTCTACAATCGGTTCCACTGTTTTCGTTGTGATGGTTGTCGTTTCGACAACTGTCGAAGGCTTCTTTCTATCCTTTTTGTTGGGTGCTTGAATAACAATAGGTTCTACTTTCGTGATAATTTCCTGTTCTTTAGCAATTTCAACAGGCGGTTTAGTAGTTTTCTTTGGGGTATTTGTCGTTTCCACAACGTTGGATTGTTGCTTTTCCTCCTTAACTGTTGGAACCACCACGACCGGTTCCACAATCTGTTTGCTGGTAATTGTAGTTTCTGGTACATGTCCATGTTCAGTTTGAGATTTGATCTTTTTAGATTTTCTAGGTTTTGGTTCTGGATGCTTGTGCAACTCCTCTGGTATAGACGCACTATCCACAATAGTAGTTTTCTCTACATGGGTGTGCGTCGTTTCATTATTGTCAGGAGATTTGTGTTTCCTGCCCGTTTTGGGCTCTTTGCGACTGCTGACCTTTATTGGCAATGGCTCTGGTTGTTGTTCATGTCGCTGTCGCTTAGGTTTGGCATTCCTTGTTTCTGGATTGTCATCTGCCCATCTACCGTGCTGGCTTCTGATCGCCGTTGTGGTTGTTGTTGTATGCTTTGTTGTTGTTGTTGTTGTTGCATGCTCAGCATTGCGAATTTGCGGCATGGGAACCGCTACACGTACTGGAATCTGTTGCTGACTGGATGGCTGGAAAACTGGATGTGCTTTACTATGCTGTTGTTGACCAAAGAGCACCTCGGCATAGGTGCTGCCAGTACTTGGATCTTGTTGCTGATATACATTCTGATTGGGCTGTTGCACTTGCGGACGAACGATGACAGTCTCTGGGTCGGTGACAATATCCTTACTCTCATTTACTATCACAGTTGGCTGTACCGACTCCGAGACAATTGTTTGCTCCACAAATCTCGTTTTAGTCACACTCGGTTGTGGTTGTGGTTGCTGTGGCTGTTGTTCTTGCACTTGTTGTTGTTGGTGTTGAGCCTGTGGTTGTTGTTGTGGTTGTAGTTGTGGTACCTCAACGGGTATCGTCTCAATAGCATCGACATCAAACTGTCCAAAGGTAATGTCGGGTCGCGGCTCATCCATCTCAAACTCTTGCGGTTCGACAGGTCGTAGCATATGGACATGCTCCTCAACGAATACCTGTTGGGGTTGCATTTGCTCCTCCGGTTTAGGATGTGGCGTTACAAGCGTGGGCTGTATTTGCTGAGTACTCGTGGTCAGTGGTTCGGAGCTCTGTTGCACCATGGATGCAAGTGTTGTCACCACACGATCGAGTACACTATTACCTGTTGTGGATGTGCTTGTTGTTAGACTTACGTCCGTACGGTAGGGTTCGAGCAGATAAGATTGTTCAACAATTTCCGGCTGATAAGCGGCCACATCTGATGGTATTTCAGGTTGCTGCTGTTGTGGCGCATATTCCTGTGTGTACTCAGTTGACTGTTGTGGGGCATAGTAGATTTGTGAAGAATCCGTCGTGGTATACACCGTAGGATATGTCTCTGTTTGAGCAACCGGCTGATAATAACCGGTTAGCAGCTGATACTGTGTCGTTGCGGGTGGCACCGCAACAGGCTGATATTGTATGGGGTACTGCATCTGCATGATTTGATCATAGTAATTCTGTGGCATTGTCTGCTGCTGCTGCTGTTGTTGTGCGTCGCCATTTGGTTCCGCGACATAGCCCCACTGACCGCTATCGGCCACATTCTCATACATGGTCTGATATAGCTGAGGATCTGGCTGCAAATACGTTGCGGTTATCTCCTCTGCACTCATTGGCACTGTATAGCCACTGATCTGCTGCTGCGGCTGCTGTTGTTGTTGCTTTTGCTCCAGTTGTTGTTGCTGTTGATGCTGAATATAGGCAAGCTCCGTATTGGGCTCGCTAATAAACTGCTGCTCTACCAGCTGTGGGTGTTGTTCGGGTGTGGTTTGTGGTACAAAAATGCTGGCCGCTGCGGCACTGGCATCTACTACATCCTGTATGGTTAGATCGGCATGCGGCTGCGCCGTTTGTCTTGCTAGCTCTTCGGCTTGCAAGCGCTCCAATTCCAAACCACGAAGAACTTCCGCATAGGATGTGGAACCTGGCACCCACATGGGACTGCGTGAACGTGCCCGATCCCCTTGCGGTATATAAAGTTGTTGGTGTTGATGTTCTTGCTGATGTCGTTGTTGCTGTTGTTGATGTTGATGCTGTTGTTGTTGTTGTGGTTGTTGTTGTTGTGGTTGTTGCTGTTGCTGTTGTGGCTGCTCCACCTGTATGTTGGCTTGTGGCTCGCGTCTACGTCGCGGTGAACGTCCGCGACGTTCGGGACGCGGCGGCTGCAGTTTCTCACCTGGATATACGCGGCGCTGCTGATTACGCTCAATTTCGATAAACTGACTGTTTGGATTGGCGCTAGTGCTAGGAACTGTTTGATCTATGGGTGTAAAGCTGGTCGATTCATCATACTCTGAGATAGTTGTACTGCTGCTGTTGGGTGGTGTAACACGTTGTTGACCCTCGCGCTTATAAAGCACAGTGGGCAAATTGGAGCTTGATTCGCTTGACTCCATTTGTAATGGGTCATCCTCGTGCGTACGTACGGTAGTCGTCATTGTGGTTGTTGTCGTTGTTGTGATTGTTTGGTTCAAGTTCGTTTGTTCTTGTTGTTGTTGTTGTTGTTCTTGCCTCGTTGTCGTTGTTGTTGTCATAGTCGGGGTTTCTTGAATTTCTTGTCTGGATGTGGTCGACATTTCATTACCGCTTACCGGACTCGCATGTCCTGATAACACTTCAGCATAGGTTAGACCTACTGCCGTTGGCTTCATAAGCAACGAGACAGTCGATGAAGTGGTTACCACTGAATGTGGATCCAGAGCATAGGATTGGGCGGCGGTTGCGTCGTAGGATTGCTGCATGCCATCGATTGATTGTCGCATTGCCTATGCGTTCAGTAACGGGTGTAGTGGGAGAGATAGAGAGAGAGAGATAGGGGGAAGATTTGCCAAAAAAGGTTAGCTTTCAGTTGTTTGAAAGATCATGGGCCTACCTAATATGACTGTCTAAGGCCTATTCAAGAAATACTCTTTTCGGGGTTTCATTTTTAAAAATATAATTTAATATTTAATCTTTCCTTCTTTTTTTTTTTGTATTTTTCTTAAGCATGGGTCATGTATGATATATAATATATTTGTATAATGTAATTGGTACGGCTCTGGCTTAGCTGCTGCCTCTGCTTCAAATTGGGAGACTGTTGCATTGGCAGCATTAAACACGAGATGCCGCTGGTGGCTGCTTTTAGCTTGCTTTGGTTTTCAATTTCTTTGGCGATCTAGTTCTAGTATAATAGTATGTAAGTATACATCACTATATATATATATATATATATATACATATATATATATGTATGTATTTATTACTTATAAGTACTGTTGCCATAGCTGCGGCATCTAAATCTCTAGCTTAGCATCGTCCGGCGTGCCGCGATGTATTAACAATTTGATGCGCTCATTACGTGCGGTTATTTTCGAATGCAAATTTTTGACACGTTCACGACATGCCTATTTAGTTTGGTATATTTGATATGTATATATTTGAGGTGACGAAGAGTATATTTTTTATGCGTATGGTGCATAGATAGAGAGAGAGAGAGATATATATATCAGATTGGCGTGAGCATTTTGAGAAGAGATATAAAAAGGTCAGCATATAATCAATGATAATATTTGTATAGGCAGCGAGCAGAAGTATGCCAATAGCATAAGCAACCATATACCAAGTATATATATATATATATATATATATATATATATGTATGTATGTATTTGTAGAAGTACGCAAAACCCATGTATGTGTGTGTGTGTGTGTGTATATGATTGGGTGTGTTATGTGTGTATGTGTCAAGAGTTACATTAAGGATATAGCAGCAGCATCGATAGGAGTTATTAGTCACATGTTTAGTTTTTAGCAAATAGCACAAGAGGCAAGCGAGCAAAGCCCAAGAAACCAATTAGATATAGTTATGTATTTCAAATATTAGTAAGAACAATTGATTAATGTTTGTTTATCATTGTATAGTGTGAAAATTTTAATTGTTTCGGTTTTTGTTTATATATTTTTCAGCGCAACGACACCAGATTGGATTTTTTAAATGTACGAAGAGAAAAGATAAAAAGAAATACAATTGTCAAAAATAAAATATATAAGTCAAATTAAAACCGTAACCATACTAGTAACTAAAAGTTAACTGAGAGCGCTAATATACCAAGAATAGATAAAGAGAGAGAGAGAGAGAGAGAGCTGTGACGTCGAACGGGCTTTATGAAAAAATGTCTGCCCGGGCCATTAAGCTGACTAATAAAGTAAAATATAAAAAAAAATCATAAATGAAAATATATCTAAGCGAAAGCGTAATGGGTGTATTTTCTTTTTTTTACTTTGTGCCACAAAATGTGATGTGATTTGATTTGATATTTGATGTAATGACTGTATACTTTTGAAATTGTGCCGTCATAATGTAAATATGCTTCAAGTGTACTCGTGAGATGGTGTAGGTGGGTAGGTGGGTAGGTGAGTAGTTGTGTGAATGTAAAATAAGTTCTCATAGCAAGAGTTGACCCAAAATTTCGCTACTGTCGTTCAAAATTTCTTTGCTAACAAATAAAAAAATTGTACAAATTTGTTGACTTGATAATTTGCCACTTACCGTCAACACTGCAATTCGCAATGTAAACTTAAAACGAAATTTGTATAAATCTATAATATAAACTATGAAGAAAGGCCAAACACACATATACGTATGTTTATGTACATATATATATGATGTCTATGATCGTAATTTTTGTGTGAGAGACTTGCAGGCGTTAATCTGGCATTGCTTAAAATAGCTGTCTGAATAATGGTCTGGAGAAAGAATTTCAGTATTTTCGGTATTCTTTTGATTTTGTATCTTTTCCGCTGGGCTACCCCCGGCAACAAGAACTCATTTGAATTGTCTTGCATATATGTTGTATATATATATATACATATATATCTTTCGGTATGGCACGTGACAATGAATAAGAATTGGTTTTTGGTTTTACAGACACAACAAATGTTCGGTTTCTTGACATGGCAGACATAACAATAAGTAGAATTGATGATATGATATGATATGAACGAGAGAGAGAGAGAGAGCATGGCATATATGCTATATATATTCTACATACAAGGCGGACTGGTGTTGGTGTTGGTGTTTTTCGATGAAGGATGAGTTGCACGGTTTATATGACATGTTTTGTAGCAAATTATAAAAACACAAGAGCGAGCACAAAGATGAAATGTTTTGTGAAAAATATAAATATGTATGGATGTATGTGTGTGTGTGTGTGTGTGCATGTGTCTATGAAATGAATGGCATAAATCGAATTCGAAATAAATAAAAACGTAAGAAAATTTGGTCTGAGCGAACGAAAAACAAAAATTATATGCCGCATAGAAATAAAAAAAGAAAATATAAATAATATATATAGCAGCATAATTGCGCACTCAACGAAATGATAATAAGTAATTGAAATAAAAATATATAAATAGAATTAAATACGCAGCCACCGTGCAACTTGGTTTTTTTTGTTTCGGACCTACCCGCACATTTTTTTTTTTTTTTTTTTTTGTTTAGCGATCTAAATTGTTGTATTAAATTATTTTATTATATTATATAATTATTGAAATTGAAATTTGACAATTCATGTGATTGAGTGTTAATAACTTTTGGGCCAACAAACTGGTTGTTCTGTCAACTGTTGCATAGCAATATAATAAGAATCGTTCAATATATATGTAGTAAGTAGCATATGATAATGATGTGGGGGATAATACTGACTCAAAGGGGAAAATCATTTTCATCTTAGCTTATTATAGTTGTTGCTGTTATTTACGATATCTACTATAGATATACCATAAATAGATATAGGAATATAGTGAGGTAAAGATTTCCTAAGAACTGAGTAACTTATAATTCAACTGATCAACTGGCTTACTGCTGATTGCCTAAATTTCTGGATGCTCTACAATAGACACAGTTTCAGATTCTGAAACTGGGCAGTAGTACGTACCTGTTGCTCGGCTAATGCGCGCTCACGATCGTGTGGCAAGTACGTTGGCGCCATCACCAGACGCAGCTGTTGCTCCTCCTGTATAATACGCTGACGGAGCGTTTGCATTTGCTGTTGGTATACATCGATTTGGCTTAGCGTCTGCTCCAGGCCCTGCGATTTGGAGCGAACCAATTCGCCGAGACCATCGAGCAAACGCACCAAATCATCAACATTCTCGCTGAGACGCGGATCACCGCCCATGCCATTGCGGAAGTGTACCTGAGCAAAGGGCGAATATCGACAAAAATGGAAATGTTTTCCAGATTAGCTGATGGGATGCGATTGCACTTACCTCCAGTTTTTCAATAGACAATCTTATTTTGGTTTTTTGCACATTAATGTCCGCTAGAGTCTTTTCACAATAGCCCAATTGATCGCGCAGCGGCTTCTTTAGCTGTGGCGATGAGTCCAATGTTTGTTTGGTCTTTTCATGCCAGACGCGTATGTCCTTCACCTTGCGCTCGCATTGATCCCACTCCTCGCAGGCCTCCTGCAGCAGCGAGTTCTATGAAAGAGACGGGCAAAGATGATGAATGGATTAGAATTAAATTTGAGTTTTGTTTATGATGAGCTTACTCTCTCCAGCAGCACTGCTTCCACGGCTATCTTCGCATCCTCGGCCTGCTGCAGCTTATCCTTGAGATCGCCCACGGTCGTCACCTGACCAATGTGTTCCAGTTCTTTATCCATTTCGCTCAAATGCTTCACAATCGGTTTAATACTCTTCACAGCCGTCACATAATCATTCAATTTGTTCCTTGCGTCGGGTAGTGTGTGCAACTCAATCGATTGATCGATGAAGGTGCGCTTATCGGCCACCCAGGACATGACTATCTGATACAGATTCATGAAACGTGTCCATGCATCCAGGCTATCGCCCACCGCCTGCTTTTTCTCATCCAGCCAGCCACGGACTTGGGCCAGCTGGGCGGCCAACTGATCAATGGTCGATTGCACCAGCGTCTTCTCCTCGCTGTTGCGACAGTTCTCAATGATTAGCTGGCCGTTGGTCTTGACCAGAGTGAAGCGTTCATAGATAGCGCCAATTTCATGATTGATGCGCTGCAGAACCTCCTTCATCTGTGTCGGCTCCAATGTGCGCTCCTGCACCTGAACCTCAGCCTGCATTAGCCAGCGCTGAATCTCATCAACGCCGGCAACATATTCGGTGCGTACGGTCTTGGCCCGCTTGAAATCCTTCTCTTTAGTCTCCATGGTCACCTGTACGCGTTCCGCTAATAGTTCGAGTGCGGTAAACTCCTGGGCAATATCACTGGGCAATAGATTCTGTTTGGTCTGGTAGTGCGATTGGGTTTGCGCAACCAGCGAGCGACTCTCCTCGCCGGCCTGTTGCACCTGGCTATTAAGTGTGATTAGGACCTGTTCCGTTTGGGCGATGTGCTCGTCGTAAACGTGAACACCTTGAATTTGTTCGTGCAGTGCGTTCAATTTATCCTGCAGCTGCGAGATGCGGCGGAACACTTGCTCGATCTCCTCGAGATCCTTGCCAACCTGTTGATCCTTTTCGCGTAGCGTATCGTTCAATCTGTAATGGGCATAAGAGCAAAGCAGAAAAGAGCAGATTGCCCGGGGCGTATTACTCAATGACGTATCTACTATAAGAAGAATATATATATATATATATATTGTATAATAATATATAAACAGTCAGTTTGGTTCTGTGTGTGTTTGCTGTATATGCGAAGACAAAAACCACGCGGTCGTGCTTTGCTCTAGAATAGAATTCAGATGCGCGTGCTGCACAGTATATTGATATATTTCTAAATATATATATAATACATATATATATATATACGAATAAGTTATTTGAAAAAGGCACAAAGCAAGCAGCAAATGGCTTGAAGTTTTCAATAATTATTCAATTTTTTTTTCGCTGGGTATTCAAAAATCTGTATATATTATATCCATATGGCCTCGAGGCGCTGCGAAGATTTCCGTGAAAATTAATGCTGCCGTTTCGCTACAAGAGAGTTTTCTAAATGAATTGAAGAACATTTTTGCCATATGCCATGAAGCGAAATTCGAATTCGAATTTCATCTATAAGGCGCATAATTTGGCTAGTACCTTGGGCTGTTTCTCACAGATAGAGAGAGAGAGAGAGAGGGAGAGAACCGTTTTCGAAAAAGATTTTTAAATTCGTTTGTCTTTTAAATTTGTTATTATTATTACTATTTGTATTATTTATGTATGTTTCTTCTTTTTTTTTTTATCTGCTGGCCTGCTTAGCGGCTGCTGTTTATTTTTATGCTGCGATTTATATTTAAACATGTATTATTTATGTTGATTTATTCGCAGCTCAAGCGAATCTTGCACAAGCAAGCGGCGGACTGCATCTGACGTCATCTCTGGCACACTGCAGTCGAAAAATGAGTCAGTGAGTGAGACAGAGATAGTGGCAGCAATTCTTGAATCTGTATATGTTTATGACTGCTTTATTCCGGGCAATGACGCACAAAATCGCTCATACGCCATGTGGGCGATAGAAAAGATTCACACAAATTAATACCAACAAGTGTTCCTTTTCAGCGAGTACTTAAATGGGAAAGTAAAATCGTGAGTGCATAATTTTACGCCAGGGCGTTGAAGGACGCCGTCGCCTGCTGCCCTTTACAACAACCACAGCAACAACAATTGAAATCGTAAAAAAAAAAAAACAGCGAGCTATTGGAGGCCAAGTCAATACATTTGGCTAGCGGCCAAATTGAGGCTGAAACACGCATTTTGTTTTAGTTTTTAGCGAATTAATTGTTGGCCACGAGCAATGAAAAATTCAACAATAAAAATTTTCATATTTGAACATCAAATTGCGAAATATTGAAGAAAACTTTTTCGAAACCGGTTTGTTTTAGTTTTCAAAGACATACTAGAGACTTACTATTTGGTGTGTTATTGATTTGCGAAAAGCTAGTCGAAGCAAAAACTGAAATAATCTTGACCTTTAGTTGTTGTAGTACACAAGAGAACGATAGGTTTACGAACGGACAGAAGGACAAGACAAAGTTCAAACAGCAGCTGCTGATGCTCATCGAGAACATATAGAAGAAACATTATTTCTACACTTGTAATAACTATATACCCATTTCTTAAAAAAAAAACAGTGAATTCTAAACTCTTAAATAATTTCAACAACAAAATACAAGCCAATAAATTTCTGTAAATTTATGTTAGTTTTTTTTTTTTTGCTATTCTTTTCCTGCTGCTATTTTGAGAGTTTTTTGTTTTTGGCCATTGTGCGAATTAACGTATTAAATTTAGTGCAAATCATGAATTTAAATGGCAAACTATGCGAGAAATGTGAGCGTCAAAGTGAAAAGCGAAAGCAGCAGAGATGCGTGTTTATAAATAAATAGGCAAGTGGACGGAAATAAATGAAATGCCAATAACAACAAGAGGCGCGCGTAGTTTGATCAATTATTGTAATTAAATGTCTGTCGATAAGAAATTTTGAGCGGTTTCTAGCTATTTTTGCCGCGATGACGACGACGTCATCGATTCGAATCACAGACACGCGTCGCAAAACAAGCACTCTCAATAAATATAAAAAAAAAAAAAAAACAAAAACAAAAACAAAAAACAAAAACACCTGACGACCTCGGCTAAAGACCGGACCCGAGGTCCGGACCCACCCCGGCCATAGAGATTGAGGCTGGTTTTTGCATACGAAGCGCGCTTCGTGACTCTTAAGCCGGCCCCGATGACTTAATCATGCCGCACGGAGCCAACTCAAAAGTTGAAGTGTCTTATAAACATTCACCTTTTGCTTTTGACGACGTCTTTTTGGAGAGTGTGCGTGTTGGCAATTAGCATTCGCCTCTTTCTCTTTCGCCTGCACTCGATTTAGTGGCTGCTGCTGTCTTTTTTAATTTTTTATGTTTTTTGTCTCTTGCTTTCGTTCGTCGACAGTTGTTTTTTTAGCGACAACGGTCGCACCTCCTCTCTGGGGAGGCAGACGTGTGCCTAACAATTGTTTAATCGCGTTTCTTTTATTTATCTTTCAATTGGCTTTAAACTTGAATTTCTTGCAAAATTCAGCAGCTAAAAAGAATCGCGTATACGCCTGGTAATCCACAATGCGGCGTTTTCAAGTGCATCCCATCACATGAAAGAATAATTATAGAAAAGAAAATTACGTATAGCATTTTACTTGAAGTCTCAAATGTGCGTTAACGGTGCTTTTGAAAACGCTGCACAGTTATTTGAGTTAAATACTTTACGGTTTTTTCTCTTTGGGGGCCGCTTCTTTTTTTGTATGTCTGTGTGTGTGCTTGTTTGCTGCTTCTATTCCTACTGCTTCTTAATTAAGTTTATTTGATTTAAAAATATGCGTCTATATATATGCTCAGGCGGTCGCTTCTTCGTATTTAGTTTCCAGCCATCCAGTTAAAAAAAACACGTCCGCTTGCAACTAACTCTAAATAAAAACTAAATTGTTCTCGGCGCACAAAATTGCCAAAAAGTTTCAGCGTCAGCGTCAACGTCAACGTCGACGTCGCCGTCGGTGTGGTGTTCGTGCGAGCGATCGTTAACAGTGGAACGCGAGAAGGAAATAAAAGAACGCAAACTGCTACCGCAAAACTCACCACAGTCAGGCGCAATGCAAACACAAACACACAAACACACACACACACACATACGCTCTGCCCAAGAGTGAAAAGAAACACTAAGCAAAAATTGTGTGTGTATATTAAATAAGTTTTGCTATATGCGTTTGGCATTGAAAATGAGATTTGCTTTACTCATTAGCTCGCCAAAATATGCCGCTGATTTTAGCTACCAAATATGCCGTATGGCCTTAATGCAAAAAATCCCCGAATTCAAAAATATGTACATAACTGCAATAGTTATTTATATTATTATATTTATATATTTGCACATATCAAACTGATTCTGCATGGCTGAAAAGTCTGTGATAAGCGAAAACAAATCATTTTTGCCGGTTTAGATAAGAGGGCGGCCGCAGAGCACAAGAAACGCCGGCAAAGTAACATGCTGAGAGCTTTGCGAAACGAAATGACAATGGAACAGCAGCACGTCACTTAACAGGGCACTGTTAACGGCGACAAGCGCCGGCCAAGACAAAAATACATTTATAATTACGCGATTACCTCATTTGGGCAACGTTTTCGCTTATTGTTGTTGTTCTTCATTGTTTGATTGTTTTCTTTTCTCATTTTTTTTTGTTATTGTTATTTTTTTATTTTTTTTTTGCAAAATGACAAATCGCCAATGCAAATGCCTAACTATATTGTTTGTATGCGCGAATTTCGAATTGCGTTCTGAAAAATATGTGACTGAAAAATGTGTGCAACACGTTCCAGCTTCTTACGATAAGCTCTGCATATCGTTTTATAATAATTTACTTCAATTTGTATATATTTTCAGTACTCACGATGAAGTCGGAAATGTAAATTTTTCAATTATTGACTATTTATAGAAGGCTTGTTGATTTTTGCTTAAATTTTGGGTATACATTAAATGGTATACAAAATTTGGAGAGCCAATTGTTTTTTCAACAGAATATGTTCAGTTTTTAAATGCAATTAAATATGAATTCATAATTGATCGGAGCTTCCTTAAATATGATTTCATTCATAAAAAAAAATGTTATTTTTTGCAAAAAGAACCAACCAGCTTAAATTGCCAAATTGCGCTAATGCAGATAATTTTATCTAAAGCCGCAAATAACTTAATTCCCTGCAAATACACTTAAATACTTTTTAAATACAAAGAGTATTACGCAATGTTTTTAAGTAGTTTTTGAGTGAGTAACAAAATTTTGATTACATTTTTGCATGTCTACCCAGCCGAAAAAGTAAATCTCAAGTACAAATGCATTGAGAATTCTGCGTCGCAGTTAAGGAATATCAATATAATATATGGATAGTTGGCTGTATAATTGTCGATGACCAAACTTTCAAAACATTCGGGTATTAGATCATTTCGATGATGGCATTGTCAATTTTTCAGGCAGCAAAATGACGAAGTGAGATTTTATTTAAATGTATGTTAATGGGGATAACGGAATAACGCAATTTTCCGCAATAAATATTCGAGAGATTCGCAATTGTTTACGTCTTAATCACTCTTTTTGTATTTTTATTTATTTATCTTTGGGCTTTCAAGCAGTCATAAATTTGATGCATTAGCATAAGACGTATTTTTGTTTTCAACTCAAAAAAAAATATATAAAAACAGCTAGTTCTATAATGAAATTTCAGTGCTGAAATTTACTTGATTCAGACACCCATGTAAATATGTATAATATTTACGAAAAACAATTTACTAACAGTTGTTTTACCCCCGGTCATTAAGTTGAAGGTTAATGTTAATTAAAGCGCATAACAGCCTTATAAGCAGGTGTTTTAAGCCCTACAGCGAAGTAATCAACTGTTTATTCAAAAAGCTGAACATTAACTAAGATTGCTCATATAGAGTTCTCCATACCTTATCGGAGTCAATTACCTACACCAAGCAATTCAGATTGCCATTAAACGAAATCACAACAGATTTGTATTCGCTTCCGATCTGAAAACGTCACAAAACATTTTCGCTGGGTTATCAAAAAAAAAAAGAAAAAAAACAAGAAACAAGAAACTTGATTGGAGAAATGACGACCAGTGAAAAAAGACATTAACAGCTGCTGCTCTCGTTTTTTCATAAACAACATAAACGGGCAGCGAACGGCGACTGCGGACTGCGGACTGGCAACTGCGGCTGTCAGGAAAATGTGTATAAAAATAAAATAAATACGAACTGATGCTGAAAATACGTATAACACATGTCTTGGGTGAAAATTGGTGTCACTGCTGCATTAAGAAAGGCCGCGGCATGTTTTCCTTTTTCTTCTTTATCTTTTCTTTCTTCAGTTTCTATTTTTTGTCTTTTTTTTTTTTTGTGTTTACGTGATCAGCGACCACACACATGATTTTAATGTCATCTGTGGTGAATTTCACTCTGTTAACGACGCTGTTAAAAGCAAATGTTGCTGGGACCATCCGCAAAATGTTGCCCAACATTTGTTGTTTACTGAAATGCGAAGCGATATGCAAAACATCATTTGCCAAATTGCCAACGATTTGCCTATGGTTTTTTTTTTTTGTTTTTGTTTTGGTGACAAGCGCCAGTCAAAAGAATTTCCGCAACACAAACAAGTTGAGTTGTTATCAAACAAGAAATTATATATGTATACCGTATATTATAGTATTTGTGTACACAATATGAAATTTATGGTGGCAAAGTTTTTTCTATTATCGTGTATGTCTCAAAATCAGTCCACAACTGATAAAGTCGAAGCTTTGGCACAGTTACCACCAGGCAGCAGCGGCATTGGGCATGCCCCAAGTGCTGATATGGCCTATTAATATATACGTGTATACGTATATGTATAGGAAAACACATGCTTATGGCAAAGCAGTGTGTATTTTGTCTTTTGAAATTTAATGATCAACCATTCTAAGAATTCAAATAGAAATGTTGCGTACACAAGTAAGTTGCTATTAAAAGCGTGGCTTATGTAAGCGACGACAGACAACCAGCTCCCCAAACAAGCTGCCGCAACAAACCGAGCGTAACTGTTTCGGAATGACGTCAGTGCACAAGGCTTAGCTGCTCAACGAGCCGAGAGAGACAGAGAGAGAGACAGAGAGAGAGAGAGAAAGAGAGAGGGAGATGGAGAGACCCCTAAAACCACCTCTTAACTGATGTCACAAAAACAAATCCAGCAAATGAACAAGATGTCTTTTACAGCTCTGATATCCGATATAAATTTGTATCAATCTTTAAGTAGAACCCGTTTAATTGTTGTTCAAAATATATAAAAAAAAAATTAAGACTGGAATTGCCTAGCAATATTGTTTAGTTAATTTAGCCAGTTAATTAACATGAAATGCAAATCAATTATAGAATGTTAATTTATGCAGCGAACGTTGCGAATTCGATTTCCGGAGTAAACATTTCGTTAAATTGAGCAAACGTTTCGCACAGTTAAACACATTGTCTCCATATAGTAGAGATAGTATATATATATATATATATATATATATTTATATTATACATAGTACTAGCTGATGTTTACCCAGATTCGACTGTTACAAAACTTTTCAGCTTCCACAGCACTTCAGGCCTTATTTTTTCACTAGCCATCTCAGTGCTTACTTCTTATATATCATTGGTAATTAGTCACAAATCGGTCAGGTCTGTCATTTATATATAGATATTGGATACAGGTATTTGTATTTTAGTTTTTTTTTTTTACTCACTTTGATTGCTGTTCGACTAACTTATCCACTTTGGCCTGTATGGCCTCCGCCGAGGGTTTGTGTACTTCCCCAAGGAATGTGAGGATGGATTTTGAGAGCGCTTCGATTTCTTTATGTGATGATTTAAGTTCATTTGATTCTTCACGCAGTTCCTGTTTACAATACAAATACAAATATTAATAAATTAAGCCAGACTTTTAGCACTTAATTAAAGCAACACCGCTTTATGCATTCAATCGATTAAACGCAAACAAAAAACACATACACAATTTTCTCTACGTTTCAATTCGATTCCAGTTTTTTGGGGCCGCTCAAAATTTAACGAAGGTCAGCACCAAACAAAAAAAAAATATATAAAAAAAAACGTCGAGTTGACTTAAAAGCAAAATTTACTATGCGGCTTGAAAGGAAAAAAAAAAAGAAAAATAAGTGTAGACAACGTAAAAAATATTTGCGGTAAGCAAAAAAAAAATAAAAAAAAATGTAAATAAACTAAAAAGTCATTCGCATAAGAAACAAAAAAAAAATGAAAAGAGTACAATTTTTTTTTACTACATATAAAGTTGAATTATTTGCCTGGGCAACATTTTTGTACGTTTCGTGCTAGAGAGATCTATATATGGTGATTGTATGACAACATCGTCTATGTCTATGAGAGATTCAATGGCCTTATGTTGCCTCTAATTCAATTGATTTGTTGCCTAATAGCTTCATATGTTTGGGTCTATTGCAAATCTTTTACTATATTTAGCTTCAAAAATTTATAATTTTTCTTCTCAAAACCTACAGTTACGTCCAGCTATGAAGTCATGCAAAAACAATGACAACAAATCAGAGTCACATTGTTGATAACAAAAATAGAAAATAAAAATAATAAAAACGTGACGATGCTAGAATTGTGCTAACAATTTTTCAGTTGTATAATAACGCAATAACAATTTGCATATAAATAATGTACAGCTAAAAAGCTGTATTTAAGGAAAGTAAAATGAATAATTCGTTTGGGCTACATTCAAAGAAACTGAAAGTTAAACAACATTTGTTGACTTTGTTTTTACAATGCCACAAATCATCAGCAAAACACATCATTAACTATTTTTGAAAGCACCTAAAGCTCGCCACAAAGAGAGATACAGCGAGAGCGAGAGACAGAGAGAGAGAGGGAGAGAGAGAGAGAGAGAGAGAGAGAGCGAGAGAGAGCGAGAGAGAGTAGTACTAAAAGCAAGCTCTGCTTAGCAAGAGAACGGAAGCTCTCTGTCAACTTGGCGTGACCATGAACTTGACGACGCAGTGTTGAGGTATATATAAACATGCATGTATATACATATATATATATATATATATATACATATATATACATACATACATAATACATGTACATAATACATATATATATATTTATATATATATAGATGCATGCATATAATGCCGGTCTCTGGCAAAACATTTGGGGCACGGAAAAGTTCGCTTGGGGTAAAACTTAATGAATGAAATTTCATAGTTCGCATATATTACAGTGATCACTCGTTAATTACCACCTACAACAAAAAAAAAATTACTTTAGATACTAAATTAATTGCTATCTTCGCTTTGTTTTATGTGGTTATAAAAGCTAGAATCGCGCTCGACTACTGTATACAACATTTTGATACAAAAATATATTCTCTGTGTAGTGTGTGAAGGCATTCATGGTATGTACGTAATAATAATAACAATAATAAATCAATTAAGCAAGAGCAGGCACATATGAGCTCATGAGCCCAAAATATTTCGAAAAATTATAGCAAACAGTGGTGAATATTGATGGAGTATCGTTTTCAAAACCTTACCTGAATGGCATTCTTTGTATCTTCCAAGTGACGTCGGGACCTTACAGTCGGGTCGACATTGCGGAACTTATCTGCCAAGCGACCTAATGCCTTCTCCCAGCCGTGCAAGCCGTTCTCGAAGGAATCCCAATGTTCGGCCAACTGTTGCAGGTTGTCGCGTCTCTGTTCCAAACTGTGCACCAGATCCTGCCAGTCGCGATTTAATCCAGCGTTATCCTGCTCAATCAGCTGGCGATTGCGTGCGTCCGCTTGGCGTATGAGTGATTGCGCCTGCTGATTGACGAGCGACAAATCACTGTTCTGGCTCTGCAAAACAAACAAAAGTAACAGTCAACAATCAACAACAATCAACAATTGACGACAAACACTTTTCTCAATTTTGCAGCACTAATTCAGAATGTGTCTTTTGGATTCTCACAATATGGTTGGTGTGAAAAGTGTTAAGAAATGTTCTCGGATTATAAAAGTACACTAAATATGCATATATATATTGTGTATATATATATATATATATATGTATGTATGGCTGTCAGTGTGTACTGTGTTTTATTTCAAATATTTTGAGTTGTAGCTGTGATGCCAGCTTTGTTTCACTCAATTTCTATATTATAGACATTTTAATGGGTTCAACTTTGACATATGTGGCATATTGCATGTGGCATGAACTTTTGCTGCCGCTGATGCCATTTCTCAATTCTCACCTAAAACCAAATTCACAAACACAAAAAGCACTTGCTAATTGTGGCACTTGAAAAGTATTTATTTAATTTTAAGTTTTTTTTTTTTTTTTTTGTTATACTTATGTACACAATATATGTATATGTTTAAGTGTATCTTTTGACTCTTTTTTTTTTGTGTAGATTTCCTGTTTTTTTTTTTTATTTCTTTTTGTTGATGACGTTAGCTTTAAATTCGTTTTGCTCTGCTTCTTCAGCGGCTGCTTGTTCTCTTCTCTTTCAACTTGCGCTGCTCAAGCACATGGCATTTCTAATTAGATACTGTGAGCGAAACAAGTAATTCAAATTTGACAAAGCTGCACACCGAAAACACTAACAAAAATAACACTTTATATTCTGCTTCTTTGCTTTTGCTTTTGCTTTGCTGTTGCTTTTGCTTTTGCTTTTGCTTTGTCGCTGTTTCTTCACTTTGTGATGCGCATAATATAAAATACAGTCAACCGCACAGATAAACGTCTCAACTAGAAGTGAATTGCACGCAAAAATGAAACTCACTCGGCGAAAAAAAAAACACGGCATTTGTCCCCCAAGCATGTGTTAGAACTGAGTAAGAGAGCAAGACAGGAAAAGAGAGCGTGAGAGCGAGAGCGAGAGGGCAAACTGAAGAGAACAATTGCCGCTAAAGAAAATCGAATAAAAAGCCGACGGAACACGTTTTTCTGTTTGCAGAAAGAAGAGGGAGAGAGGGTTGGTTCAAAGCGGAGAGCCGGTTATGTGCTGGGAGGCCGTGGGCGTGGGCAGAGTCAAACAATAAAATTGCTCTTGACATCGTCATAGTGCGCTCTCACACATACACGGACAATATTGCGCATACGCCATCGATACTATCTCAATTTGACTTGACTATAAGCCGGCATGCCCTGTCACAGCAACAGCAACAACAAACTCAGCTGTCCGAAAGAGAGCCGAAAGCTCGCTCACTTTGCCAAAAAAAAAATATTTAAAAAAAGCTGTTAAACTTGTGTTTATTGATGCTACACACACAACATGCTTTAAATAAGAGCTGCGCGCACAGCAAACTTGAATATCTCACTATTAAAGTCCAAACCCTAAATTATTTATTCATAAATTTAAAACTTTGTATGGCTAAACGTACTTTAATTTTTTTTTAAATATTTTTTTCATTTGTTTTAAGTTTATTTTGTTTTCGAATCCCTAGATATAAACTGGTTATTCTCAGTGGATTTTGAGACAGTAGCCGTTGCTGATGATGTCATGGACTAAACTCAATAATAACAACAACTACACGAACAGCTGGCCTCATTGTACATTGTAATATTTACTCTTAAAATTCCAGTTATGTCTGCCGCTCATCATCAGCAATGTTTGCCGGACTATAAAATAAAAAAAAGGTCGATGATAAGCTTAACAAGTGCGGGTTAAAAGATTAACTCATTAATGAGATTTCAAGGTAAGAGACACAGACAGACACAAGCGAATGAACTATTCAATTGGAAGAGAGAAAAATAGAGAGAGAGAGAGAGAGAGACAGAGAGTGAGACAACACTCAATGCAAAAGCACTCGCTAAAGAGAGAGAGAGAGAGAGAGAGAGAGAGTAATGTAGTGAAAAGTTTCAAGCATTGCTTATGCCGGCCGGCTAAATGCTGTATGCGGGTAAAGATTGCACTCTGGAGCAAGAGTCAGATACATTCTCTCAAAATGTTGCAGATACATATTCTTGTTTTGCAGTGGCTTAGGTAAAGAAACTTATGAAAGATAGACTTCGTGTCGCACACAAAAACAGGTCTTCTGTGTGGATATGTGCATATGTGCATAAGGCTCTATATGCATATGTATATAAACATTGTAAATTGCTACAACACAACAAAGAAACTGCACAAGAAGTTTTAAGTTTATCTCTTTGAGTGCGGAATCTGACTCATTGGATAAATGCCATTGGCACTGACACACACACACACACACACACACCCACACACACACATATACACACACGTACATAGACGTACATAACATGTAATACATAGATAAGTATGTATGTACACATACATTATGAAAAGTACGTTCACATTCAGAAAGAGCTGAAAAGAAATGAGATTAACGAAATTCTGCTTCGTACTTCCAAGGGTGTTCCAGATATTTATAATAATCGGACAAAATTGCTGACATTGCTTATATTAGCTTTAAGTTTTTGCAACATTATGCTTGAAACCATGTTTTTTATAAATTCATATAAATAAATTCAAATAAATGCATTCACAAATAAAAAATTGATATTCTTCTATGAAGATTAGCCATGCTTCTTTTTATATATAGAAACAAATGATTTAATGTGTAAATACAATATGGAAGTGCATGTTTCCAGTACATAACGATTGGACTAGAAACAGGATATGTGCTAATAACCCATGACTTTCGGACAGACAAGGGGAATCTAACGAAATAAATAAATATTCTCGGTAAATAATGTCCCTTTGGAACGAGTTACATGGATTTTGTATAGTATACGACTGCCCACACATTTTAATCATATGTTTGATATACAAATAACAGAGCTGAGATGCAGTCAGACGAATTCCCAACTCATGTTGATTACGATTCAATATAATGTGATCGAATCTTTCTTAATGGGTTGTTTATTAGCTCACCTGTATATTTCCAATGGCATGCGACAGCTTCTGAATATTAAAGTGGAGGCCAGCCAAATTCTGGACGGGCTCATCGCTGAATTTGGTGCGCTCAATGGTGGCCTTGACGCGATCGATGGACTGTTGATATTCGCGCCAGCGTTCCGCCTCCTTCTCCAAGTCGCTCTGCTGTGTCTTGGCATTGGTCAAAGTGTTGGCCAATTTGGTTTGGAACTGGGTCAGTTCGGCGGATAGCTCGGACTGTTCGTAATTGTTTAGGGATGACCAGATTTTGTCGGATGCTTCCTGGATTTGCTTGTGCACCAAATTGCGGATGGGTGCCTCATTGCCAAAGAAGACCTTATGCTCGTCCAGATCGTGTACAAGATTTGCGTAATCAATGCCATGCTGGCTATTCTGCAAACGCAACTCTGCCTCGTGCACCCAATCATTAAATTTGGCCACCAGCTGCATGTACTCCAAACGGGAGTCACGATTGTTCTTCAAATACTTTTCGCGCTCCTCCAGCTCATGGGGCAGCGAAGCGACCAGGGACCGGCCCTCGGAGAGCATTTCCAACAGAGAACTGGGCAAGCCCACATCCGTCTTGACACTCGCATTGATCTTATTGAACTTTTGCAAATGTGCTTCAATGTCCTGGCTAAGCGACTGATGCTTCTGCAGCTCACGTTCAACCGATTCGGGATCACGATCGAGTAGTGGACGCGACTTGGCGATGCCCTCGTTGTTGTGCAACCAGTCCAGAATCTCGCTCAGTTCATTGGCCATCTTCTTGTGGGATTCCAATTGCAACTGATGCTTTTGGCGCTGCGATTCGACCGCCTTGCGTAGATTCTGTAATTGATTCTTCAGCGACTGGAGTTGCTCAGTGATGCTATTCTTGTCGGCCGCATTGCCTTCGGAGGCAATCTTCTGACCCTTGTCATTGGCCGATGCCAGAATACCCTCACATTCCTGTATCTTCACAATAACATCGTCGTACTTGTTGATCTTGTCCTCGAGGCTGTCCGGTGAGTTCTCAATGTCGATTATGACATCGGTGTACTTCATAATGAAGGCAATAATTTCATTGATAAGTGCGATGAATTGTTCGCGCAACAGCAACAATTGACGCAAATGTGCCAATTGATCCTCAATCAATTTAATCATGTCGTCCTGTTGTGCCAGAATGCTCTGCAATTCGGGTAGATCATCCATTTGCATGTCACCCATTTTATGTTTGCTATCCTTCAGCTCCTTCAAGATGCCCTCATACGCGCCCAACAGATCCTGCACATCCTCAATACGGGAGCCAATGGGTCGATTCAGCTCGCGCAGACGCTGCTGTATGGTGCCCAGGAATTGACTGCAATCTGCCAGTCTATTCTTGGCATCCTTGTACTTCTTGATGTGATCACCCAAGGTGTTCACGCGATCATCGATCGTCTGCTTGATGCGTCCAAAGCGATCCTTCATGTTCTTGATGTCATCATTCAGTTTCAGTTTGTCAGCATTGCTCAGCGTTGGCAGGATGCTCTTGCCCTGCTCGGATACATCGTTGATGAGGCCACCCATATTGTCGGCATTCTGCAGGAGCTTCGTGTAGTGCGCCAGCTGCTCCTCAAGGACGGGCAGGCTCGTTGTACGCAATTCACTTTCAGTTGCAGTTTCCATTTCGTTCAGCCAGTCGCCCATCTTCTTCATCGAATCTTCAAAGGCCTTGCGACCCTGGAGTAGATCATCCAAGGATTTACCACGCTTGCCACTCTCATCCTTCAATGTCTGATAATCGGCTGCGATCTCATCGAGGATTTGCTGCAATGCTGCTTTATCGCCATCGCCACAATCCTTCATAATGTTCGCAGCCTGCCGTTGAACATCGGTCAGGACACTGTCATTGAATTGCTTGGCATCATCATCGTATTTCTTATTCTCCTGGATTTTCTTCTCGATCTCCGTGGATGTAAGCGGATGATAAACGGGCAACTTGCGCACCTCAGAGATTTTGGTCTTCAGCCATTGACGTGCCTTATCCAAATCATTCTCCAGCGCTTTGCGCGCCTTGCTCGCCTCCAGTGCACGATCTAGCTCCGCCTTTAGGACGCCAGATAGATTGCGATTCTCGCTGTTGAGATTACGCAACGCCGACTCGAGTTGGGCATATTCTGCCGATTCCAGTTCGGGCTGCATGTTAGCGATACGCTTCTCGAGCACATCGGCAAGCGATTGCTTTGCCTCCGCATCTTTCATCAGGCTCTTGATCTTCTGCTGGCGTGCCTCGGCATCTTTGGGGGAATAGCCAAGTGCGGCTGGTGCTTGCAGCTCATCGATTTGCTGCTTGACCCATTGCTGCAGTTGCTCAATTTCACCCTTGGCGCCATCAACTCCTTTGTTGGTCACGTCCAACAGTTGGGACTTGCGATCGATACGCTTGCCCAGATCGGCAAAGCGACGATCCAGCGATTTCATTTGCTCCTCCACCTGTTGGCCGTCCAAATTGCTGATGACCTCCGCCACCTGAGCGGCCTTGCCCTTGAGTTCTTGTATCTTGGGATGGCCCTGCAATTCGTATTCATTTTTAATCTCATTGATGGCAGCCATCTTCTGGGCACAATTCAGTCCCGAGCCGCGATCCAACACATCCATGCGCTTGATTAGGGTATCGAACCAGTTCTGCACATCCTGCATGCCCTGGCGATAGCCATCGATAACATTCTGGCCCGCCTGCTTCTTGGCAATTGCGTCCATTAGCTCCGATTCCAACTTATCAATGTTGTCATCCAAATCAGTGTCCTCATCGCCCACTAAACGAAAAACGAATAGAGCCATGTTATATTTAAAACATTGCGATACTGTTTTGGAAAGTCCAAAACCTATAAAATGTTCTCAAACTATTTTGATATTTAAGATCTTGAATCATTAACACAATTCAATACTTACATGAACCAGTCATTTCAAGCATCAGCTGGGAGCGTTTGTCGCCAATGGAATTCAATAGATCGTTCATGGCGACCAGCTCCTGTTGGGCAGCCTCGGGACGCAGTTTGCATGGCCGCATTAGCCAATCGCCGACAGAGCTTTGTTGTTTCTTAACCCAATCCTGAAGTTCGCCGCGCTGCTTCTGCTGTTGCTCCAGTTCGCTAACGGATGCAGTCAAACCACCCAAGTGGGATTGCACCTGTGAATATAAGCGCACAATTAGACAACAGTTGATGCTAAATGGGATTTATATGAATGGTGAATTAAGTGACATTATTTTAGTATGATTAACAGTAAAAAAAAGTTAAAGCCAAGCCGCCACCAGTTGAACGTCAAGTTCAAATTCACACTCCGGTGACCTTTGGCTTACCTTAGCGACAAGTGCATTCAGCTTGCTCACGTGTGCACTATTCAAGCGGACTATGCGACGATAGTTGCTAATACGCTCGTGAGCAATCGGATCCATCAGCGCCTCATTCACATCGCTGAGCTCAACGTCGAGATCGTTGTCATCGTCGGTTGAGCTCTGAGTATTTGGCGGCAGTTGCTTTTATATCAAATTCAAGCATTGCATTTCGACAGATAGGCAGGCAGGCAGACAGATAGGCGGGCGGAGAGGCGGACGGGCGGGTCAAAGTGGGCGTGGTAGTGCGGTTTACAACAACAATAACAACGACAACAAGTTACAGGTGCGGCAAATCAACATAAGTTAGAGGAGCGGTGTTTATTGGTGGGATTTGGTATAGTTGGGAGTAGTTGGGTTAGGGATAAAAGTAAATTAATGTAAATAACAAAAGAGGTTTTGGTTAGTAAATTAAAAATGTAAACGTTACTTTGCAACGATAGAGATGGCCAAATTGATATATTGAGTGCAAATTCCAAGAGAGAGAATTCTCATCACTGTTACTTAATAAAATCTAGTTTGATTAAACACTTATTTAAAGAAGATAATTAATATTCTTTATAATCAGATTTTAGCGATGATTAATTTATAATATTATTTTTGTGTATCTTTGATCAGAATTCTCTTCTTATTGCAGTCTATTATATTTCTTTTGTGGCCAATTTCTATAAAGGTTAATATTTTTGCTACGGGATACAACAACTAAATTGTACAGTACAAAGAAGCTAAGTGTAAAACCGAATTGAGCTCATTAACAAATTGATAACCCACCTGATCCAGCAGATCTTCGAGCTTGGCGCGGACAATCAATTCACGTTCGGGTATGGCATGCATGGCTGTTTCGAGCGGGGAGCTTGGACGGCTTATCGATGCTGTTGCTGCCTCACAGGCCTGAACGGCTGCTGCCAATCTGGACTTCTCGTTGTTCAATTTGTTTTGCATGTCTTGGGCGCACTTGAGTTGGTTCTGAGCCAATTCCAAGCTGGTAGCTGGTGCATCCAGTTCGGTTTGTATAATTGGCTCATAGATTTCCAAATTGCGCATAATTTTATCCAGCGTATCCTCGTACTCCTGGAACTTGGCCAGCGACTCAAGCAGACGATTCTTGATTTGAACCGATGTCTGCAACAAGGAATTGTAGCTTTCCTGAATGTTCTTTAGTTGGGATTCAACCGTTGGCCGTATTGTGGGCGTTGTGGACTCATAGCGTTTAATTTGCGCCTGACCCTTGGCATTCAGATCATCCAAATTGGTCTGATACTTCTGAATCTCGCCCAGCAGAGCCTCGTGCTGTTTAATCTGCTCCTGCGTCTGTTCGCGGTTTGAAATGAAGAGCGAATTGTGTGCCATCAGTTGGAAGGAGATTTGCAGTAGCCATTTCTCCACATCCTGTAGACTCTGATGGTATGCATTGTAGTCGAGCATCTCCTGTTCCAGATCCTTGATATAACCGGCACAGTCGTTCTTCAGCTTATCGCAACGCGACTGCAAGCGATTGACGGCATCCACCTCGGTGCCCAGATCACGTGCCTCCGACATTAGCTGCTCGAGATCATTGCTCTTCTGTTTGAGCTCATTGCCGAGCGTCTTGTAGCGCTCCAGAAGCGTTTTCATCTCGCTCAACTCACCCTTGGTCGATGGAGCTACCTTCAGTGTCTTCTCTGTTTCGAGCAGCCACTTGTCAAGTTTATCCTTATTGGCAGCGAAATCGTTCCAACGATTTTGGGCTTGCTTCAAGTCGCTGAGCTTCTGCTTGACAGCCAGACCCAAAGCATCCCAATCCTCACGCACCTTGGTCATCAGCTCACGCAGTTTCTCCTGTTTGTCCTCGGGTGTAATATTGGAGGCCTTCGAGTAGGCATCTTGGACCATAGCCAGCAAATGTTGTCCCTCGGGCAAATGGGACGCCAGTGACTATAGTAATTGTAATATTCAAATTAAATTTAAAATATAATAACAACTAAATATAGAATTAGGCATATCACTGCATATTATTTGCAGTATGAGATATATAAATGATTTAACATATATCATGAATCTTATACTTTATACAACTCACATTGACTGTCTCCAATTTTTGGGCAATGACTTTGGCATCACCATCGATGCTGCAATCGTTGAGCACTTGCTGAGCCTTTTCGATCCAGGCATCCATTTCCTTCTTATAGTTGAGGAACTCGGTGTGGTCGGACAGATTCTTTTCGATCTTGGCAACCAGTCCCTGGGCAGCAGTCAACAATTTGGTGTAATTGGCCTGAGTCTCAATGGTTTGATCGCGGATGCGAGTGCAGGCACTCTGCTCCATAAGCAGCTCACAGTTGTCATTGAGATCCTCGACGTTCTCCTTCTCGGCCAGGACCTCATCGAGTAGTTTCTGTGAAAGAATTTGACATTAGTTAAATGTTTCAGTTAAACGAGTTGTGTTTTAAGAGGCACATAAAGCATATTAGACATAAAGTCTGTGTATAAATGATTAGCTGCAATTGTGATTAAGTGATTAGCTGAAAAATTAGCAATTGTGTTTAGAGTAAATACTGTTTAGTATGTGATACAGTAATTCCTATAAATAGTGAATAGATTTTAATTTTGGTTTTTTTTTTTTTTTTTAACTACTGGGTGAACTCTTTCGAGTAATTTTAGTACATTTATATTATTATAATTTTGGTTAGCGTTGCGTAAGAGATTTGACGAGAGATTTGTCGCTTACCTTGGCATTGACCAAATCTTCGGTGGTTTTATTATCGGCTTCCTTTGATTTGGCAACGCGCTTGCTCATTGTCTCAATCCACAAGTTGATCTTGTTGAACTTTTGCAGGAATGTCTGCCAAGCGGCCAAACATGATTCCAGACCGCTGCGAGCATCTCGTGATAAGGCCTGTAGGGTTTCCCATTCACCATTCAGGTGTTTGATCTCTTGGGCCACATTATCCTGTCCTTCGCTGCCGCTAGTGGCAATCACCGCCTGGCTAAGCTCCTCGCAGGCATCCAGAAGTGATTTACCCTCCAGGGACGTAGCCTGTATATCACCCAGACGATTGAGACGATCCTCAACTTGATCTTTCTCGCCATGACAATCGGCGCACTGTTCCACTTCGATGCGTGTGCGACGCAGCCAATCCTGCAACTCATTGTAGGCTTGCTTGTATTTCTCATGATTGTTCACCTGGTTCTCCAGGGACTCAATGATCTTGTTCACTTGAGCTTGCAGATCCTCGAACTTTCTAAGACCTGGTGCAAAATCATTCTTGTCCAGACTGGTATCCTCACGCAGGCGTACATTAATCTTTTCCACAATATCGTTGTGTCCATTGATGTCGCGTTGTGTGACACGGAATTTCTCCAGTGCAGCACGCTTCTCGCTTAGATCGTTCAGATACTCTTCACTGGCCTTAACACTGGGCTCAATGTCCTCCAGCCATTCAAGCAAAATCTTGTACAGCTTGAAGATCTCCTCCAACTGAGCGAGACGATTGGCCAACTTCTGTCGCACATCGTTGAGGTCCACGAGCAGTTTGTCAAAGTCCTGCTTTAGGGCTTCGGTATCCTCTTGTATTTTAGCCGCACCATTCTGTTCGGTATTCATTATGACCTTCTCCTTGAGCTCCAATAGATAGCGCAACTTGTTCTGGCCAGTTTCGAAGCCTTGACGCAAATTCTTAACAGTGTTTAATTTGATTTGCACCTCGTTGAGGGTGCCGGGTATTTGTTCGCAATCTGCGAGCTTTTCACGCGTATTCTCAATCCATGACTGGCACTCCTCGTAGAGAGTGTGATGTTGTTGATGCTCCTGGTAGTGCATCTCCAAGCGTCGCATAACCTCCTTGGCCAATGTAAGTAGCGCATTGTATTTTGTTGTCAGCTGCATGATAGCATTACTGATGCGCGTATCGGAGCAAGTTTCAAGCAAAACCTGAGCCTTCATGTTCAGATGATCCAGTGTCTTCTGCCAGTCGAAGAGGGTTTGCAAATGGCCCTGGAATTGTTCCAGCACTACCTTCTTTTGTGTAAGACTATCCTGAAGTTTATTGTAGGACTGCACCAAAGCTTCGGTTTTTGTTAACCACTCAAGCGCCTCGGTGTATTGATCTTGATAGTCTGACCACTTGACAATGCCCACCTCCAGGTAATCCTTGGCCTTGTTGAGGGCCTCCACATAAGCATCGAACTCCTCCTGCAGCAGAGCGACCTCCTCTTCGATTATTGCACAATCCTCGGGCTCTGCAGTGCGACAGGCAATCTCACCCTGTTCCAAAGCATTTTGCAGTTTTTTCGCACCCTCGGGCACCTCACCTTGCAAAATCTTTAGCTGATGTGTTTTCTCTGCCAGCGCCTGCTTATCGCCCGTTGGTTCGGAGCACTTGCTCAGTCGCTCCTTGGCATTACGCAGCCAGCTGGCAAAATCGTTGCCAGCATCGATCAGTGACTGATAGCTATCAATAGTGTTCTTCTGCTTGGCATACAGATCCTTGGCCTGCTTGGTTAGATTCTCGTATTTATCGGATATTTCTGTAGCGGGTGCGCCCTGTTGCAGGTCGGAGGCCTTCGATGTCACCGATTGGATCATTGGCTCAAACGAGACAATGTCCTGGACAATGTTGTTGGTCTGGCGTAGATTGGCCTTGCGCTCGCTAAGACCACTGCTGAGCCCTGGCTGACCACGCTGAGATTTAATAATCTTTTGCTCGCATGCCTGCTGCAGTTTGGCCTCCCTGTCTGTGATCCATTGTTGCAACTGTGAATAGCTGGAACTGTAATCGGCCCATTGTAGCAGATTTGTTTCAAGCTGCACCTTGGCGGTGGACATTTTCTTAACAAGTCGATCCCAATCGGTTTGCAGCTCCTTCATTTCATTGTTGATGGCCTCGCGACCATCGGAGCGTGTATTCCGAATAATCTTTTCACCATTATTAATGGCTGTGTGCACGAGATTTTGGCCTAGTTCACGATTGCGTATGAGGTCCTGAATGTGTTCCAGACGGCGCTGTAGAGCCTCCTTGGAACCGGCACCTTCGCCAGCCGACTGAATTGTTTGTTTGGCATTTGCTATCCATTCCTTGGCCGACTTCATATTGGCATCGTATTCGCGATGCTGATCGCGATTGGTTTCCACTTTCTTTAGCACATCCTTGGCCAAATTTACCTGCACCTGGTACACGGAGCCCAAGTGTCTGAGCTGATTGTTGACATAGCTGTCCAAATGGGATTTGAGTAAGCCCGCCGCAGAAGCATTGAATTTATCAATATCGTCTTTGCCCTTCTCCAGGCGTGACATTACATCGCGCATATCAGCGACTTGCTTCTCCTTGTCGGGCAGATTTGGGCAGAGGTTTAGCTTATGGTTCTTCACAAGTATATCGATCTGTTGCAGCCACTCCATGAGACGTTCATACTCCTCCTTATATGCACGCCATTGCACCATGGTAACTTCCAAGTTCTCCTTCTGCTGATTGATCTCGCGGAACAAACTTTCGAAGCTATCACGTAGTGCGCGTATATCGTTGCGTATGATCTCTTGGCCCTGTGTCGAAGTACTTGCCAGAACCACCTCACCCGTGTGCACCAAATGCTCGACCAGCAGCTCACCCTGTGCTTGTTTATTCAATAGTTGCTCGGTGGCCTGCACTGCATTCTCGATGGCCAGCTTATCGCTGAGACTACTCTGTTTCAGTGCGGGGAATTTCTCCCGAGCACGACTTATCCAGCTAACAAGATCATCATACGCTTCCTTGAACAGGCGATGATCTCGGTGCTGATCCTGGCGATCGGACAACAGTTTCTGTGTCTTGGCAAACAGTTCGTCGAAGGTGTCCAGGACTTTTTGTGCCTGGAAAGCAGCCTGACTCTGTTGGCCGCTGGCAATCATTTCCTTGGCTTGAATCTTCAATGAATCCACATCGATCTTCTCAACGCGTACCTTCTCCTCCGTCGACTTGACGCGATCGAGCTGCGCACGTTTCTCCGTCATTGTTGTCTGATGCTCACCCAATTCTTTCAGCAAGGCATCCAACCATTCATTGAACTTGCGCACATTTTGCACTTGATCCAGGAAGCCAGACCATTGTGTGATGGAATCATCAAGGTTCGCCTTAACGTCCATAATGCGCAGCGCAATGCCCGACCACAGATCCTGCAATTCCGACAGCTCTTTGTTGATGGCCTCGTGGCCAGCGGGTGCAGTATTTGCCAGCACATGTTGTGCCTGCTCCAAGATCTTGAGCACACGCGCCGAACCTTCGTCCTTTTGCAGAATCACATCCTGTATGGTGGCCAGCTTTTTGTCCAGCTCCTTCTGACTCATGGAGGACATGTCGGAACAGTAGTCCAGTTTCTCTTTAATGCCATTTATCCACGATGTGCACTCAGAGATCGAGTTATCAAAGTCCTCATGCGAAGTAACATATTGTTGCCAGCGATTGTTCAAATCCTTGACCTTGTGGAAGATTTGCTGATATTTGGTTACCAATTCGGGACCAGATGATCGAGTCGTAGTGGGTCCCTTCAGCAGAGTTTGCGCCTTTTCGGTAACGTTATCCACTTCCAATTCCTTGGCACGAACATCACCCTGCAGAGCCTTCAACGCATCCAACTGGGCACGCTTCTTCGACAGATCCTCCTTCAGATCGATGGCATGCAGATCATTGTCGGTGTCACGAATCCAAGCCAAGCATTGATCACGCAGCTGCTCATACTCGGACCATTGCTGCAAACGGGATTCGATGGCCTCGATGGTTGAGCTAATGGATGCCAGCAGACCCTCCCATTCCTGTTGCGTTGTATCAATTTGCGATTTAATGTTCACTTGTCCAACATTAACAGTGCCAGGGATAACCTTCTCGCCCAATGCACGAACTTGATCCACACGCGGAAACTCGTCAGCCAAACTGGCCTTCAAATTCTTTAGACGATCCAGATTGGTGTGAAGAGATGTTTGTTCCAAATCAAGATCACCCCAATAGTGCACCGTATTCAATGTGGCATCAATGAACTCTTGAGCATCCATGACAGCCTTTGAGTATTGCTGATGGGCACTCACGATGCCCTCGTAACGTTCGACGTAAGCTTGGGCGCGTTTTTGTAGTTTGCCAAAGCGATCGTTGATATCCTTCAGGATCTGATCAACATGTGCAGTTTTCTCCGGTAAATTGGCTGCAATCTCTTGCAAGTTTCCAACCTCCACCTGATGATTGTTGATATCGTTGAGTATGTCACGATACGATTGCAACTTATTGCGTTTCTCATCTAGTGTTGTTCTCAACTCAATTTCAGTGGGCAACTCGCGCTCTACATTCTCCAGCCAGCTCTTCAGATTGTCAGCAGTTTCATCAAATCCTGACCACTTGGCAATTTTATCCTGTATCTTACGAGCTGTGCTAGCAATATTGTCGAACAGCTGATCAAAGGTCAGATCGTCTAATTGACTACGAATGGCTTCGCGACCATCCGTTGCCGTTGAACTGTAGCACTTCTCACCCAGCTCGACGGTGCTATTTAGGAGTTGTGTGGCGGTCGGTTGCTGTGCCAGCAACTCTTGTATGACCATTTGCTTCTTCAGCAGATCATCGCGAGATGCCACGTTGGTCAAGTCGCTGCATTCATCGTAGCGATTTTGTGCGTTGGCCAACCAGTCGGAGCATTGTTTGTACTTCTCGTTGAAATGACTGTGATCCTGGACGGCTTGCTCGCACTTCTTGAGAATCTCCTTGGCTGTCGCTTGAATAGACTGGAAACGCGAGGAGACCTGTTGCACATTGACTGCAATCCTTGTCTCGCCAGAGCTTTGCACCAACTCCGATGTATCGTCCTTCATTTTCTCGAAGTCCGCTTCGTTTTGGCGCAGGCTCTGCGTCAGCGACTGGAAGCGATTCAGCTGCTCTTCTTTTTCCTCAAAGGAGTTCTTTAGATTGTAGTTCTTGAGAGCATTCTCAGCGTCGCCCAGCCAGCTAATCAGACGATCCAAATCGACTTCATAGTCATTCCATTGCTGCAAGCGATTCTCCAGGCCGCTCTTCACATCGGTCAGCGAGCCACCAAACTTCTCGAAATCAGCATGCAAATTGGCCAAATCACGTGTCATGGCTTCCTTTGATCTAGCTGGTATATTGCTCGCATGCCGCTCGATGTGCTCCTCTAAGGCTTTCAGTTTGGCCACACCCTCAGGCAGTGCATCCTGGATCTCATTGATCTTTTGCAGACGAGCTTGCAGAGCCGCCTTGTTGCCCGAGTAATCCGAGTAGCCGGTGAGACGATCCCAAAGGTTCTTCTGATAGTCCTGTTGGGCTTTCTGCAGCTCACTGAACTGCTGATACACCTCGAAAGCGGCATCTAAATCGGCGACCAGCTTGCCACAATCCAGTCCAACTTGCTCATATCGCTTATTGATCTCAGCCACAGATTTGGCAATCTCATCAGCATTTGCAGGTGCTGCGCTAGACAGCAATGCTGCTGCCTTCTCATTGACAGCCTCGACAATGCGCTTATGCGAATTGATGTCTTGATTGGTAGCCTTATATTTATAGAGCTTCGAGCGAATTTCCTGTGCGCTTGTCCAGCTAGCGGGATTCTCATTGTGTATTAATTTCTCCACCTGATCCAGCCAGTTGACTGTCTGGCTCTGAATGTCCTGGTAGCTGGAGAGCTGCACAGTTTGGGCCTCTTGCCGTTTCTCTAGATTGCGAATACCGTCGTCAAGTTTATCCCAACGATCGCGTATGTCACGCAGATCCTTGCGTATCTTCTCTCGACCCTGAGTGGATGTTTCCGGCAAGGCCTTTTCGCCAGCTGCATTCAATGCACCAAATAGGCTCTCGGCCTGCTCCTTCTCTGATAGAAGTACCTGAAGAATGTTTGAGCTTTGCGTCGGTTCATCCTTGAGCGCCTTCTCCAGTTGGGTTTCAATTGGCTGCAGCCACAAGTCCACCTCGTTGTATTTGTCCTGGTAGTACTGATGATCATCGACCAAATTGGACCAGCGATTGACCACCTCTTTGCTCAACACCTGCAGCAGTTGATAACGATTTGTGATTTGCGTTGTCAACGTCTTCAGTCGATCAGCACCGCAGTTGTTGAGCAAAGAGTGCGCCATATCCCCGAAAGCATCGATTTCCTTTTCCTTTTGCAAGATGAGTTCACGCTGTATCTTGTACTTATCCATTTGCTCGACCTTTTCATGTAGTGTCGACTTGAGTTGTTGATCGCGGAAGACAGCCTCAGCACTGCGACACCATTTGGTGAGCTCTTCAAGATTATGCTCGAATTTGTCCCATTGTGCTAGCACATCCTTTTGCTTGCCTTCGATGCCCTCGATGTCATCGAAGTGACTCTTCATTGTCGTTTCCAATTCGTCAATTTCCTTCTCAAGCACTTCAATGCCCTTCTCCGAAGTGGCTGGTTTCACATTTTCAAACTGTGAACGTATCTCGCTAATAAGATTCATTGCCTGTGGTTTATTCTGTGCCAATTGACCGAGAGTTTCAATTTTACGCTTAATATCTGCCTTTTCACCGTAGGAATCATCACATTCAAGCAATTTAGCCTTCTCATTTGAAATCCATGTCTTGGCACCAGTCAGGGCATTATTTAGCTCGCTGTGCTTCTGCACACAATTCTCCAGATTGTGTAGAATTTCATCGGACTTTTGCACAATATTCTGGAACAACTGCTTGATTGATTGTAGGTAAACATTCAGAGAGTTGTCCTTGATTTGATCAATCAATATCTGTGCCTTGTCGCACACATTATCGACGAGCACATTGTGCGTGGTAATCTCCTGATGCAACAATTTGTGATTCTGGAGCTGGGCACGCTTCTCTTGCAGCGTTGTCTTCGGTTCGGTGTGGCTCTGCATGGCCTTGTCAACATCCTTCAGCCACTTGGTCAACTGATCCTGAGCAATGCTAAATTCATTAAACTGCAACAGGCACTGATCGATCTTATGCGTGGCCGAGTTCAAGTCATCCGTATAGTTGTCCCACATGGTGCGCAAGGAGCGCAGCTGTTGACGTATAATTTCACGACCTTCGGGACTTGTGTGACCGTACAGCTTCTCGCCGCGATCGATGAGACTCTCAAAGACAGTGGAGTCAACGATGCGTTTGTCCGACATCTCGCGCAGTTTGTTTTGTTGATCCTGCAGTGCGCTCTGGTCGCCAACAATTTCATTGGTTTTGGCCAACTCAGTGGCGCAGGTTTGCAGATTCTGTTTGAAGTTTTCAAAGTCATTGTCGAAGCTTTCGTGATCCTTGACGTAGTTCACATACTTGGCAATGGACTCTTTACAGAGATTCTTGAGTGTTTGATAGCGTGTATTCAAACGCGACAATTTGAGATTCAAATCCGTTTCACCTTCGATTTCACGGCCCTGATCCATGAGTTCGCTTATGGCAGCGCCACGACGCTCAATATCCTTGGCATTATCCTGCAGTTTCTTCAGATGTGCACTCTTCGCTTCGGCCGTGCTCTTGAGATTCTGGTTCTTCACCACAGCCTCAACATTTTTCATCCAATTGTCAAGCTCCTCGATGATCGAGTCAAACTCATCCCACTGCGAGCAGAGCTGCTTGAGTTTAACCAACGAGTCCTGGCATAGCGACATAAACTCCTCCCACGCATGCTTAGGCTCCTCAAAGCCCTTCAGCAGAGCCGGGTGGCCGTTTGGATGGGTTTGGGTAAGCACCGTTTCCAATAGCTTGTGGCAAGTATCGAAAATGGAATCACCTTCGGGCTTGTGCTGCAGCAAATTCTCGACAACAATCAGTTTCTCCTCAGCGCCCTCCTTCTCAAAGGTTGTCTCGTTCAGTATATCAATTGCTTCCGATTTGATGGTGTTCAGCCAATCTTGCGCCTTCTCCAGCACCTGATCGTAGGCCTCGTGCTTGACGACCTGATTGCCCACAGTGTTGATACGATCGGAAATCTTCTTGGAGATCGCATTGTACTCCTGAATGGACTCATCCGTTTTACGCTCAGACTCATCATCGTATAGGGTGACAGCCTTATCGTGCAATTGCTTCAGTGCGTTCTTATGCAATGTAATCTCTTGCAATTGTGTCTTATAGTTTTGGAGAGCTGCTTTCTTGGCCGCCAAAGTCGGGTAGAGTTCGTCGGCAGCGGTGACCTTGGCCTTGGATTCGTTGAGGTAGTGCGACACCTGAGTGTAACTCTCCTCAATGGAGGTCTTCTGTATAAGTACACCTTCAACCTGTTGCATCAGCGCATTGGCCTCGTCACGCAGATAATCGTATTTCTCACGCATTTGTCGCAAATCAGCTCGAATGTGTTCACGATTCTCAGGTGAGACAACGGGATACAGTGCCTCGCCAATGTCAACAGCATTGTTCAGCAATAGCTGACCATTATCGAAGGTTTTCAGATAGTTTTTAATTGTTTGTAATTGTTGGGCGGTGGCCGATGAGGAGCCAGGAGAGCCCATCCGTGCAAGTTCCTGGAACTCAATCTTGGCATCGCCAAACCATTCATTGAAGTCCTTCGATGCCTTGCCGAAGTTCGCATTCGACAATTGTGCGTTGCGCATTTTATCCATGTGGCCAGCCAAACTTTTGGCAACCGCCTGGTAGCGCTGCACCAGATGTGTCACAAATTGTCCAATACGCGCCTCGGGATTCTTTACGATTAGCTGCTGTGATGTCTGCTCCAGACTGTTGATGATCGGTTCGTGCGCCAGCACATCCTGCTGCAAGATGGCCAACTCTTGTAGTTTCTGTGGCACCTCGGGCAGATTCACCTGGCTGCTGGTCTCCGCTTTGACGCGACCCTCAACATCACGCAACCAGTTGGATATTTTCTCATTTGACTGCTCGTACTGCGACCACAAATCGACATTCTCATCCAGTACGCCTCTGATGCGATCAAAGCTATCCTGCAACGCCTGCATTTCCTTGCCCATCAGCTCTGCATCGCTGTTAAGTTCAACCAAATTCTGTGGCGTCTCCACAGCCTTGAGCATTTCGAGCGACTTTAAGGTTTCCGCATGGCGCGCCTTGCAGTCATCAATGCTTTTACCGACCTCTTGCAGCGATGATTTCTTCACGTCCAAGTTGTATTTGTCGCTGGTGGATTCGGGCTGGCACCAGGCCACCTTCTCCCGTTGCGTCGTAATAAGACGCTTCAGCATGCCCACCTTATCGGCATGGAATTTCTTGAGGAACTGCAGCAGCGAACTTTCGATCTTCTTGGCATACAGATCGACGCCCTCGTAGCGTTTCTGCACATTGTTCAACTCCTTGGGTATAATGGACTCATTGAATGTGGGATACAGATTACGCAATTCATCCACTTTCTGTTTGATATTTTCGATTTCATTGCCGCTGTTCTCCAGTTGAGCGCGCAGTGCACGACACTGCAGCAAACGCTCCATGATCTTATTGTTATCTCCGGACATATCATCGCATTTGATAAGCTGTTCACGCAGCTTGCTCACCTGCTCGCCGGCAATCTTCGAGCGTCGGCGCAACTCCTGTTCCTGATCATTGAAGGATGTGGTTACCGCGCTCAGGCGATCCGCATTGTTGCTAACCTCAGCGAATTGATCGCCAAGTAGCTGATTGAGTGTGGACAGTGCGGGTATCTGGGCACCATTGTTGATCTTAATCAAGTCATTGGTCTTCTCCAGAATTGTATCCTTAAGCGCCTGATACGACGGCAACTCAGTGCGGTACTTGCTCAGACGCATCGGACCGAATTCAATTTCAATTGAGTTATCGGCAGCATCGCACAGACCCTGATTGGTCTCGGATAGCCAGGGTAGCAGATCCTTTTTGGCATCCTCAATCTGCGACCAAATAACCGCTTCCGTTTCATAGACATGCGCGTTTTTGGCTGTTTTATCGTGCAGATCCTGCCACTGCTGCTTGGCCTTGGCCACTTCTTGGGGCACCTCTTGAGGCACTGGCTCACCAATGGCACTAAACAATTTGCCCACATTGTTGCCGCGACGATCGAGCTCATCGAGATTCATTTTGGACTTGCGCAACTGTTCCATTGTCTTGCGTGTCTTCTCAGACGCTTGCTGCAATGCGGTCTCATCACCCGGCTGTTGGGGTATGGCATTGAACAGATCCTCGGCCTTCTTAAGCTCTTTGGAGAACTTGTCCTTGGACTCGGCATACTCGCGCAGCGCCTGGCTAATTAGATTGTATTTCTGTATGCGATCGGCAATTTCATTCTGCAACGAATCGTAGTTCTTGTCCAACACCAGGAGACTTTCCTGTATGGCCGGCATGCTGGCAATATCCTCGCGCATCAGCAAAGAGCCTTCGTCGTGAATGCGATTCTTAAGATCTGCCTGATATTTTAGAGCATCATTCAGCGCCACCAGATCGGCAATGATCTGATCAATGTTATTCAGATTAGGATGCTGTTTCAGGATCTGATCAAGCTTTGCGCGATTCTCGTCCAATGCCTGGCCAAAGTTGTGCTCCAGTGCATGGAACTTGTCCTTCCTCACCGTCATCTGTTGCAATTGCTGTTGTTGATTCTGCGATCGCAGTTTCAGATTCTCCAGCTTGTTTTCCACATCGTTGACAATCTGTGTGGCAATCAGCGGCCGACGAGAGAGTGCATCGCGCAATTGTATAGCCGGATTCTCATCGATTTCCTTAGCTTGGCCCTTCCAGTAGCTCAGACCCTGACCGAGATGATCGATCTCCTCGATGGCCTTCTTGAGCTCCTCGACAGCGGGTCCCTCGGGCTTCTCCAACTGATGTTTCAAATAATTCAAATGCGATTCAGTGTCGTGCTTCCAGCCCAAAAGCTCAGTCCACTTCTCCAAAGCGGCCCTCTTCTGAAGCATGTTCGATTCAAGATTCTGGTAGTTGACCACCAGAGCTGTATACGCATCATTTAGCGCATTGGACTCCTCAGGCGTGGCGCCCAGAGCCAATTGCTTGACCTCATCGTAGATGGCATTGAAACTGGGTTTCTTATCGGCATGCTCCTGCAACAGGGCGTGGATGACATGCAGACTGGTCTCTACGCGTTCCGGATTGATTTCCTCGACTTGGGTGACCTGATTGCGCAACTGCTCCATCCAATTGGAAAAGTTGACCAATTTTGCATTGAAGTCTTGACGTGAAATTATGGCGTCGGAGACCTCGTTGATGTTGCCACGAGTGGACTCGGAGAGTTTCTGCAATTTACCCTTCATGTTGTTCACGCGATCCTTGACGGCAACGGCGCCTTCGGGCGCTAAATGTAAACTAATCTGATCGGCATTCTGACCAAGTGCAACAAGTTTGGCCTGCTGCTGCGAAATCTCATTGTTGAAGGACTTTAGTTTGACCAGCTCCTTGTCCAGCTTGTCAATGTGCGGCGTATTTAAAACAGCCGGACGCTTACCCATTAACAGTGCACCCTGATCAATCCAATCATCCAATTTGGCAGCATCACTATCGAAGGACTTCCAATTGGCGACAAGCTTCTCGAGCTTGCCGCTGGCCTGTTTAGCATTTTCATGGACCGCAGTCCAACGGGAGTGCATGGCATCTAATTCATCGGGAGCATTGGTTTTGCATAACATTTTATGACTGATGCTTGATATGCCATGGAGTTTGTCCAGTTGATCCATGCATTGTGTTTCAAATTGTTTGGCATTTTGTTGCATGGCAACGGCTTCGTCAAGTGTGATGGGCTTAGGAACTATATTATTTACCTTGACCTCGCTCTGCTCCACGGCGGGCTTGATCTGTTGCAGTCCAGCCTGGAAGTGCTGCCAGTTGACCAGATCCTCCTGCACGGCCTGCGACTGATGATCCACATTGCGATTGATCGCGCTAAGCACTTCCTGCAGCTTAGAGATTTCACCCTTGAGACGCTTCGCTTCGGCAACGTTGCCCTCTTTCGGTGCCAGCTCGGATGCATCAGCGGCCAACAAATCCAGCTGCTTCATGCGCTCGCCGAGCACACGCTTAAAGGACTGCACCTTGACAACACGCTCCTCTGGCGTAAGATCCTCAGATTGCAAAGCTTCAATATTTTTGGGCGCCACTTTGTTGGCCCATTCCTGCAGCTCGGCGAGACGTGTCTTATAGTTGTTCCATTTGGCGCTGTAGTCCTCTAAGTAGCCGACACGATCCTTAACATGCTCCATGGTGTTGAAGAACATCTTCTCCACCTCAGTGACTTCCTTCTCGAGTATGGGACGTTTATCGGCAGCAGCCAAAGGCGCCAACTCCGATTTCAGGGCATGTAACTTGGGCAACAACTGATGTGATGCCTGCTGCAGCTGCACATTCAGATCACGTTTCGACTTCAGATCTTGGCTTACGTTCTTGGGATCGGTTTGCAGTGGTGTCAGAGCGCGTAGTTCCGTCTCAGCGGTTTGCAGCATGGAGAAGATGTCGTTCTTCTGATCCACAAAATCACTCCACACCGCCTGAGTGCCCTTCAGTGCCTGCAGTTTATCTGAGGATTCGGTATAGGCCTGATTCCAGCCGGTCTCCAGATTCTTGACCTCAGAGTTGACAAAGGTCGGAGCATGGACATCCTTGCTGAGATCGCGTCCACGTTGCAGCATGGACATGATATGGGGCCTCTGATGATCGAGCTGATTAATAGCATACTGTTGCTCCTCAATTTGGCGATTCACACGCTCCAAACTATCGGGTGCCGGTATATTGGCCGTCTGATCCTTGACCTTGGTCAGCAGGCAGACAACTTCGTGCACCTCGCGACGATATGTGTAACACTTGGAGAACACTTCCGTTTTGACCATCGTTATCTCGATGGTGGGTATTAGGTTCTTGTAGCGTGCAATTAGATCTTCGAGTTTCTTTTGCTCCAGATTAGCCTCGTCCTCGGTGGCATAGCTGAGCAGAGAGTCGAGTGTTTTGACCAGCCACTTCATGTCCTCACGTTTATTATCTGCATCTTGGCAGATTTTCTGAAGCGAAAAAAAGTTTATTAATTAAATTGTATTTATTATACATAACGACTACACTAATTTAAACGAATTATGTACCTCAACCGAATTTTTTTTTTTATATTAAAACTTCTGACTTTTTTTTAATGAGCAAAGAATTTTACAAATTAAATTTGGTTGAGGTAAATAAATTGTATTGACTAGTGTTATAGTAGATAGGCAAAAGCAATTAATTTAGTTACCACTAGTTCCCTTAGCTGCATGCAGGCGTTATAAATAGGGATTATAATTTGAAGCTGATTGTTTTTTTTAGGGGATTAGCATTTAACTCACCTGGAAAACAACCTTCTCCTTTTCAAACTCCTCCATGGTGTTGACCTCATTAACAATGTTTTTAAGGCTCTGATCCACGCTATTCATCCAATCGATCATCTCATTGAATTTCTGATGATAGCCCTGCCATTGAGCAGGTATTTGCTGTAATGTCTGACGCATATCGGCGAGTCTGTTAGATACCATTTGCCATTGCGACTTGGCATTATCGTATGCCTGATCCAGACTAATATCACCCGGCTGCTGTTGTCTGTGCGCCTGTGCAAGACGCTGCATATTTTGTAGGCACTTCTCTAGGCGCGGCACCGCATCCTGTTGAAACAGAAATTGTTGATTTCGTTGCAATATGGAGTCAACATCTTCGTTGCGATTCAGTGCCTGCTGCTCCAATTGAAGTTCCTTCTCGACGTCTTTTAGTGATTGATAGAAGGCATTCTCGTCCAGACGGAACTCGAGTTTCAGCAGATGCAATGGTGCCTGGGACAACACATTCTTCCAGCGCGACTGCAGCTGCTCGACACTCTGAACCACGTCCGCTTGCTCCTGGCTGGGCAGCGTTGTCAGCAGCTGCTGGGCGGACTGAACCAGATCGTTCATCCAGCGATCGTTGACCTGCTCGAAGAAGTACTTTTGCGTTTCAATCGTTGTCTTCGACTCAATGTGCTTCTCCACGAGCATGGACTCGGCCTGGGTGAGCCATTCGTTAACAACGCGCTCGTTATCCTTGAAATTACTCCAGCCACCGACTGCATCGCTCAAGCGCTGCTCCCACTTGCCCGCATTCTGTATGACATAGTTGAAGCGTTCGTTTAGCTGCTGCATCTGTTGTGCAGCTGGGGCCGTATCAATTTTATCATCGGACGCCACATTCTTGACCAGATTCTGGAACACCTTGTTCTTGCTCTCAAGCATGGAGCGATAGTAGACGGTGCGTGAGAAGTAAGTCTTGTGCTTGTGCAGCTGCTCATTGATGAGCTCTCGGCCGCCGGCTAAATTGTGTGTGCCCAGCAGTTGTTCGGCTTCGCTCAGCCATTGATGGATTTCCTTTTGGCCCGCCTCCAGCGATTCTTGCTGTATCTGCAGCTGATGGAAAAGGTGCAGCTTGGCGGGCATTTGGGCGCGTATGCGCACCAGGGACTCCTTCTCCTGCTTCAGTAGCTTCATCATTTTGTCAACCTCATCGCGCGATAGATCCTGGATGAGGGACTGGAAGTTGCGACTGATCGTCTTGAACAACTCCTCATTATCATCGATCTCACTGGCCAACTGCTGCAGCTGTTCGCCATAGCGACGTATCTGCTCGCTGTTGCCGAGCACCTGACGTTGATCCAGGACACTCTCGGCGCCACGCAGCCACTTGGAGAGCTTCTCAATGCCAGACTTGTATTCCTGTCGTGAGCGTATAATATCACCAGCATGCATATATTGCTTAGTATTGGCAAACAAACGATCGAAGCGCTCAGCTAAGGCGCCATGACGCTGACGCAGCTGCTGGGCAATCGGCTCCTCACAGGATGCAATCAGATAGTTTGCTGAATTGCTTAGTGCATCAAATTTATCCTTCCACACGCTGATATCCTGGAAGAACTCCAATCGATCGTCTTCGCTTTGATTCAGTTTTTGCTCGGCGAGCAGTAGCCACTCCTCGCAGCTGGGTGCCAATTGGTTCCAATTGCGCCAACAATTGACGACCTCCTCAAGCGAATTCTGACAGCATTTCAGCTCCATGGAAACACGCTTCCAGCGCTCCTCAGTCTCATACATGAAGCGATCGATTTCATTGATGTCTTTGCGGGCAACATTGCCCTCCCGCTTGTATTCATCGACGACCTGTTGCATGTCGACAAAAGCCTTTTGGAACTCCTGGAAGATCTTGTTGCGTGAGACAAAGTTCTTATACTGTTCCAATTGCTGGGCGACCTTCTCCTCTTGCCCGTACTTGCCGGTCCAGCCACGCATTTTGTTCTCCACCAAATTGAGGAAGGCAATTAGGCAACATTTGTGCTCGAGGAATTTCAAGCGTATTCTACGCTCAGCGGACTTCGGTCCGATCTCTTGCAGGCGTCGCTCCATGTTGCGCAACTGCTCCAGTGGCACCTGTTGAGCCAGTGGCGAGCGCTTGGCATTGTCGAACATGGCCACAATGCGCGGCAGGTTGGCAAAGAACAGCTTGTGCTCCTCCAGCTTTCTACTGATCACAGCAGCTGTATCCTCATTCATCGCATTGGGTATATCGTTGTCCATCAAAAGTTTTTCGGCCTCGGCCAACCATTTGCCGACCGTACCGAATTCGCCGGGCAGCTCAGCATCCAATAGCCAGAGCCAGTACATCATCTGGTATTGGAGACGCTGCCACAGCTCATTAATCTCATCCCACGATTGACGTGAGACCTGCAGAAAACCGCTCTGGCTTTCAACCAGTTGCTTCAAGCGGTTGTAAGCCGCCAAATGTGCATCGACTTCAGAACGTGCCAGTAAATATTCACCAAAATCACGTGGAAATGAGTTCATCATAACCATCGGCTCGTATTCGGTGGTCTTTTCCACCAGAAAACGACGCAATTCGTCCACTTCTTGTTGCACATGTGACTCTTCACGCGAGGCACCCTGAAATACATTTAAATTGGTTAGCAACTGACGTGCACACAAATCCCATCGAAGTTTGAAGCACAAAACTCAGAATAAGAATGATTTTGAGATAATTATTCATTCCTACACATATTATTTTGTTTTTTACACACCTTTGGTTCAGGATACTTGTGCAAGAATTGAGCCACATATGTCATTATACTCTTCTCATCCGGTTTGGGTACGTCCACATCCTCAGCGTCTAAAAGTTTGGCAATGCCCAATTTGTTTTCGGCCACATCGAAAGCAGTCTCCAAACGCTGACGATTGCTGGCCTTCTTTAGCTCAGCTAAATTGACCAGATTCGCTTTGATTGCATCAATAAGTGCAAGGAAAGCGACGCCATCTCTCCAGCTAGCGCCGAAATCCTTTACCTCTACACCAATGTCTCTGCAAATGAATAAGTCAACATTAATTTCAATCCATTTATGTATATTAGCCATTATTTTGTACTCACTTTGGCAAGGCGTTTGTTACCCAATTGAGTAACGTTTTCTTGGCACCTTGCTTCCATTTCTCAGCCCTAAGATCACTTCCAGCCTTATGATTGCCAACACTGTCGAGGGAGCTAACCGAACCGCCAATACCATGACCCAAATATTCTAGGTTGCGGCTATTCTCCTCGATCTATGAAAATTGATACGTTTAGTATAATAAAATATATAGTTTTAAAATGTACAATGAACGATATGTAATGGGTAAATAATAAGTTTGGGTGCTTCACAAATAAGAGCTACCAACTTAAAAACTATCAAAATGAAGTACGTAGGACAACAACACCAACAACTGATTACATCGATTTTAACCTACCTTTGGCGCATAATTTATAACTACAACTAAGTTTTTCCGCCTCTTTTTACGAAGCTTGTGTTTTTTTTTTTGTTAGATTTGGATGTTTTTTTTTTTTCAAAAGATTTTATAAATAAAATACAGAAAAGAAGATATAGAGGGTTAATTACATTTAGAATTGGCATTGTGAATAGCTATTTGGTGCTTCATAAGTAGCTCATTTAAAGTTTGGTGACAAAGTGTACAGCTAGCAACCAATTTGTTTTTCTTTTTATTTTTGTGCTTCAATTTGTAATCAAAAAAAAAAAACTGTGCACTGCATTGATGTTGGCTATTATAGCTAAAGTTACTAAAGCTTCGTTTAGTTTAACTCACCTGGAAGTACAATATGATCGTCCATATCAGACCCAACACAACTGGTGGTCTCCCATCCACCAGATCTGCGGGATTAATATTGACCAACTTGATGCGTTTGCTGGCTAAAAATTGTAGGGCCGTATTCGCATTGCTTAGGAAATGTGGACGCCGGAGAACGCGGCCCTTCTCCACGGGCAAACGTTCGCCGGACAAAACTTCGAGCAATGCAATTAGTTTCGTACCATCACGTAAATCGTTGATTAAATCATCAATACGAAGCGGTGGAACACGCTGTAAATTTCGAAGAAAACAAATTGGGAAAATTTAGGAACAGTTTACAATAGCTTAGCATTTAATTTGAAATATTTAATGGATAGTCTAATTAAAATATAATTTATTCTTATGGGGCAAAAATAATGTTGGTTATCAAATGTAACTAATGTTAATTTTAAATCATAGATCAAAATTCTACATTTTCATTTAAATGTGGAGGAATCAACTAGGAGAGGAGTCAGATATAAAAATTGTGGACGATGCTGCCTGCAGAGTCTGTCTTGAAGATGACGAGACTTCAGGACTTCCGGCAATAAGCAGACTGAGAATCTCTCTAAGCTAGGGGATTACCCCTTAATTCAGAACAAGGTAAATTGTACAGTCTCTACAGCAATAATAATAAAAAAAAAGTATATAATAAATAATGTCCTTGCATAATGGTATATATATTTGTAAATACACAGCCAATTATTTATTAATAGTAGGTATAATGAAAACTATTGAAAACTATATACTGCTTAGGCATGAAATATTTTTATGGATTCCCTGTATAAATGCAATATTTAATGAGTACTTAACTCAAATGAGCGTATGTCGGCAACAGCTTTTAAGTGTGATTTGTTGCCGCTTTTAATGGTATTTTTATGAGCACCGTGATGAATATGAATATTCGCATATAATATATAAGCATATAAGTATATTCAGGAATTGCACATGGTATACATGGTTTGAAAATGCAGTGCACATATCGATCAAATACTTAAATGCATTTGCCAATCCATCCAATTAGTCAAATCAAGTGCACGACTACTTTCGAAAATGTCCAAAAAAAAGATTAGATATTTGTCGCAAAGTCATTTAACGTAAAATTCATTAAATTAATTAAGATTGTTGAAATCGCTGGGCATTGCTGGGCATTTGGGATAATTTGTTTAGATTCCTTGCAGCCATTTATCAGACAAATTGGCGAGTGGCACGCGCAAACATTTAAGCTTGGATTCACCGCAAAGATTGCAATTTAAGTTAATGGCATTACGACGGAAGTGGCACCGACAATAACCAAGGAAAATAGACACAGTCAGACATTATAATTTCAGTGTAGCATTTAATTGAGCCTTGCCAGTGTGTGTGTGTGGGTGTAACATACATACATATGTAGTACGTATCACTCCAGTCTATCAGGCCAAATCAAAGCAAATAGTTTGTGAAAACTTTGCTCAACTGTTGCGGACACGACAGTGACGGTAAAGTTTTGTCTGTCTGTATTTTTCGAGTCACAAAAGTTGTGTTAATGCAACTTGAAGAAACTATGCTACTTACAAATGCGAAATCAATTTCTGTATTTCCGGCTGCTTCCTCGACTCACGCCTTTTTTCTCTATGAGCAGCACAACTTATGGTGTTCTATATCAATTTTGTCAAACTTTTATAACCATTTTTTTGTTTTTTGTCTTGTCATGTTTGTTTTTTAACAATTTGGGACTTGACACATACCGTTTTAATATCTGCGTCGACTTCATTTTGTATCAAAAGTCCCATTTCAGCTTTCAAGTAATTAAAATCTAAAGTTTCCACCTATTTGTAGTAAGTTTATTTTGAAAAAAATGAGTGGAAAACTTTCAAAGAAATGTTATGTGTTTGATTCTATAAATTTCCAATTCATTCCCAAAGTGACTGTTCTGCAACCGACCATTATTATTATTACCAGCTTACTTCTAAACTGCATAAGCTACTGCGGAATATTAATAGTTAGTATCCAAGTGAGACTCAAGAACTTTGCATTCATTTGTCATAATGTCTAGTAGAAAAAAAGTTTTTTTTTAATACCCGGAACCCATTGAAAATGGGTTAAAATGGGTATAATGGCTTTGTGCAAATGTATGTAACAGGAAGAAGGAAGTTGATCTGGATCCACAGCCGAGTCGATATATATATTTATTTATATTTATATTTATTGTATGAACAGGCAGATCTCCGAGACTAAGAGCAAAAAACTTCAAATTATTTGATAACTGCCTCCGTTTTTTTGAATATCGATACATTTCGATATCCAATAGCAATAAAAGACAGAAGAATTACAAGATCGGGTAAATGTCTTACACACATTATGGTGAAAAATTGATTATCATTATTTTTCAGTATGCATAAATATGCGAGTGCATTTGTCCCAAGTCTGTGATTTCAGTTCGTGCTTGTGAACAAAAACATGAGCTGACTTAGTTTTTTTGACTTTCGGAAACTGTGGCTGGAATATATTTAACAGCCTTCGTTCAGGGTACATTGTAGTCGAGCTCACTTGACTACAACGTTCTTACTTGCTTCTTTTTTTTTTTGCAATTGTCTGTTGTGCGTTACTTCTAAGAATAACTTCAAGTGAATTGCGAGGCACGCACCTCAGACGTCCATGGAATTTGCAAATGTGAGAAATTCCACAAGCATGGACCGAGGGTAACTTGAAAGCATGCAACGTTGCAGTGAAATAGGAACTTGCAAGCCAAGTTCATACCCAGATATGCGTTGGCCTATAAAAGATTGCTTGCGGTAATGCCAGGCAAGGCAACAATGCTGCATTAGTGACAGCAACAGTTCCGTTTCAATGGCTTAGACCCCCAAGTCAGAGCCCACGCAACAATATGAAACGCCCACTGACTTACTTTTTATCCCCCCCCCAACGAACGAACGAACGAACGAACGTTGATTTAATGCACTTTTCTTTTGGTGCAGAGCACTCGACATTCGTTTCATTTTTCTTTTTTTTCTTTTTCTTTTTTGTCTAATGTGTTATCTTTTAATACAACTTCAATCTGCAGACGTTGTGAAGCCGGCATTTCTTGTAGCTTATGTACGAATTTAGCCGGCCGGCTGGGTAACCAGAAAACCAGTTCTACTGGCTTCGGTGAATGCCATTGCAGCGGGCATTACAATGCAACTCGATAAAGCAGGCAGGCAAGCAAGCAGGCTGGCTAGAGTCGTAAAGTGCTCAGTCGACTAACAAAGTGACTGGCAATAAAAGGAATCGCAGATACATACGAAACGGCCAGACCAAGTGCCAAGAAAATAAGGGAACTTTGAAAAGGCGTGGGCAGGTCATGAGATCGTTGATTGAAGTCATAATTTAGCCTCAAAGCCGCGTTATGCAACACGCCAATGAGTCATTTAGTATCTGTATGATGAAAAACTTTGTATTTGTTGTATATATGTACATATATATTATTTTTTTTTGCATTTGCACAACACTTTATTAGCATATAGGCAGGTACAGAATGTCACCTGGAGAAGTGTTAATTAAATGTAATTTATTTAATTTATATTTGTTTATTGAGTATCTGTCAATTTGCGACTTGAGTGTGAGCGCGTGTATCTTGAAGATGTTAAAAGCTCTTCTTTCATAGACAACCCGTCCAATTGGGCGTATGCCAAACACAAGTTCTTGGCACCACATAACTTTTTTTCATTTCAAGGTGAACCAGTTACGTCACTCAGTCAGTCAATCAGTCCATTCATTCGTTTGGCGACCAGTATACGCGCTTTGGACATTGTTCACAGACTTTGATTAAAATTTATTAACTAATTTAGGCGAGCAAACCAACAAGTACAACAATAACAACAATAATAACAATAGATCCATCACACGGTTATCACATTCTCGGATGCCAAATTTTACTGCGTGAATCTTTTGCTTTGTGTCTCTGCCTCTGCCCCGCGGCTGACAGCTCAATAGAAGGCACGAGTTTGACTCGCTGTATCTAACCTGTTTTGTGGGTGTGTATCAAATGATTTAGTTTGTAAGTGTACCCCTTTCACTCTTAATTTATAGCGGTTGTCTAAAATTTAAATAAATTAAAGTTGCTCTTTCGGAGTCGCATAGTATATGCAAATGATGTTTTAAATAATTTAATGATCTCTATGACAATTAATATTTTGCTGTTATTAAATTGTGAAAAAGCTGGCGAATTAATTATTTTTATTTTTATTTAATTTTATATTTTTAGACATATTTTAAGACATTCAGCACTGAATGTACTTCTAACATCGAGCCGGAGACGCTTCAATAGCAACTCGACACGGAATGTATTGCAATTATTAAAGTGAATGGATAAACACTAAATTGGTGCTGTTAGATGTTTAAATTAGAAAGGATACCACATGGTGAAAGTGGGCTAGAAGACAGATGCTTGTCAGTTTGAAATCAAACTGAAAATGGCACTGGCATTTGACGATTTTTAATCGTAATTGTTAGAGTCCAACGCACATGAAACCGATTGATTTATCTACTAATATTAAATATATATGGAGCTATAAAAGTTGTTAATTAAATAATGCATGTATTTTGGCTTCAGATATGACGTCAACCCCAGTTCCTTCAAAATAAATTTCATGGTCACAACTCCAAGTCGCCAGCAAAATATACAAAAAAAAAAAAAAAAAAATTGCACGTTTTGTTTTTAGCCAATGCCAATCAATATGCAAATTTCAATGTCACAGAATCTAGATAACAAATTTGTTTCGAATCGATTGAATTGATAGTGTAAAATTCAAAGACAAATAACTCACCTTCAATAGGTATGAATTAATCCAATTAGTGAATGTCTTCTTCTGCACACGTTCTTGTTCCTCTGCAAAAAACAACAAAAAAAAAAAGAGAATGTGAAAAGGAAAACATGAGAAATTGTGTATACAGTTTCGTGTAATTGAGAAATTGTGTATACAGTTTCGTGTAATTGTAATTAGATGTAGGACAAGCGAAAATTGTCGAGACTCGAAGACGGCGGCATATAAGGCAAACTCAGACAAGACGCTGCTAAAAACAAGATACCAGCTAAAGACAACCGATAAGATATATTTCCCAGTAAGTGGATACCTAATCAGGTATATGTGTATATTGTGTGTTTGTATTTTGTACCGACGCGTTTTGCTAATGTTTGCATTAATTGAATTATCAGTAATGTCGGCAGGTATTAACTGAACTTACCACAATGACATCATGTCGCCCAAAATGCACTTGGATTGTGTTTCGTGCCGATGTATGCATATATATATATATATATATATATATGTATATATTTGTGAATTTTATTCAGTTCGTCATTATTAAGATTTATAAAAGTGTTATAAAGCATTTTATTTTTTTTTTTGTGCGTCAAAGCGCCCACAATTTCTGTACATTAATATTTACGTTGTTGAAACAGATATTTTTTTATTGCTTCCATTCAGTCTTAGTACACAAAAAAATCATTCAAATAATAAACAATGCGTTAAAAAACGGCAGCAATTTGTAAATAATTAACAAATTAAAATCCATCAAGAACAAAGAAAACATATGTATATGATGGAGATGGACATGATTCATTTTGGAAAAGTGCAGCAGTGATGATGGTTGCTGGAATGGCTTCTAGGCTGTCAAAAAGTGACAGCTGCCAGAAAATGCTTCCCCCTCTCGGATGCCACACGCAAAAAGATAAAGCGAAGTGCGTGGTCTTTTCGAACTGGCGTCTGGCCAAAGCAACATAATCTCAAAATAGATTTCCCGTAATAAATACCACAATTTTGTTAAATGGAAATTTTTCTGCAATTGAACAAGGCGAAATAATAAATAACATCGCGTAATTTGACAGACATGCAGCACTACAAATGTCAAATTCTAAGTTAATTGTTGGCGCAATTTACATGTACGTCAATTTTATGTAGACTAATAAATGATAATTAAAAGATGTATAGAATTATATATCTTGAAATTTTGAAATAAATGAATTTTTGTTTCATCATTTTCGCTTGTGACGCAATTTTCAGTTGATTTTGCCTCAAGATTGACAAAAGAATACTTAAATAGAAATTAGTTCAAGGTTGCGCAATTTGCAAGTGTCTAAAAGCCGCATAAATATTTGTTTTCGTATTTAAAATCGCAAAATGTATATATACATATTCAGACTCAGATATATCATATACATCTGATCATAAACGAAAATGTAAGCAAATAAATGAGCTTGTTGCAAGGCAAAATATCCAAAAAAAAACGTTGTCTTTAAATTAATGTACCTTTTTATGCCTTTATATTTAAAAGATTTCAAATGGCCTGGAACCATTTGACGTTTAACAATCTATCGCAAATATATTAAAAGCTTAATAAGAAAACTGAATTAGCAACTTCAATATATATTAGAAATACTCGATTTGACGAGTGTATAATTTTGCTGATTGTCACAAACGTTTTGTTCAAAATCAAGTTGTTTTGGCCAAAATTTTGGACGCTACCTACTCGTCTTGCAAATTAATTAAACCTGAATTTGATGTTCGAAACTGACGTCAAGGGAATAAATTCAAGGCAGCCAAAGCTGGTATTGCTTATTTTGGCATTTACTTGTTTTCAAATATGAAAACTAGTTAACAATTAACTATCCTAAGTGTATATACCAATACGTATAAATTGATTTAATTTCAAAAATTAATGTATATTTTTTTTTTGTATTGTTGATGCCTTGTTTATTTGTAAAGTCACAATTTATGTTTGCCTTATAAATGTTTCTAATCTGCAAATACTTTCGCTAATTGTGGCAAAGATAAGCGACGTAATGCACTTGAAACCCAAATACCTGATAACACTAATTATACCCAAATATAGCAGAAAACAAGAAATATATGTATTTAATAGCCCTGAAGTCATATTTGGACAATTGGTGTAATTATAGTTTAGTAAGGTGATTTATAGACATTTTATCTAAGCCAAGACAACTATAAATTTTAAATTCTATACTTTTAAACCTATTTTATTTTTAGAAAAACTGTTCCATAACAGTTTTCGACATATAATAATGTAAATGCTTTACATTTTAAACATTAGAACGTGTCTATCTCAAATGATTATTATTGCCAAATCGAACAAGTTGTGAACTTATGTAAGAATTTTACTTGAACATCGCTTGCTAGTCACTAACTATGTACTCAAATTATTTAGGTCACTTCAACCAACCCTATAATTAGAGATAAATACAATTCTAATTGTCTAACTTTTAAATGGTACAAAATTGTCTTAGCAATTATCACAAAAAGAAATGAAAAGTAAAAGCAGTTAACAATTTTCGTTTATTATACACAAAGCATGGCGAAATGCTCAGAACATTCAAGAGAGAAAATCAGGTTAGGCCCTATCTACGATAATACCGTTTCGGATGAATCACTTTTGAATATCTTGTAAATTTCAATTTCTACAATGTAAAACACATTGGTAGACAATTTAAAAATCAAAAGCTGGGAATGCTCAATGGAGTTGAAAACAAAAAGCCCTCGAGCAGAGCCAGAAGACCAAACAAGCATAAATTATTCACAGGCCACAAAGAACAACCGAAAAGAAAACAAACAATAACAAAAAATTTCAACAGTATTTTTTTTATCAATGGTTCACTCAGTCAGTAAGTTAATGATGATATATATAATGATGCGGCCGCTGATTATTATTTACGCTTATTACTATTTTTTTTTATTTTTTATTATTATTATTTTTTTGGGCGATTTAATGAGTAAGCCTGTATGTAGATAAATTGCTCTCGACTCAAAGGAAATATAGTATTTAAGGAAATTGCAAAGCAATATTTCGGCAGAATTTTGTTGAGCGTGAAAAACCTCTTTAAAATAATGTTGGAAAGCATTTATTAAAACTGAACTTTTACGAGTTTTTATGAATACGGATAAGACAGTTAGTAAAAGTTTGCCTGCACTATATCTGTGCCTGGCCTAGTTGCGCACACAAAAATAGAAAAGAAATTACAATGTGCAAATAATGTATAAAAATAGTCTATTTATTGTTTGGATTTCCCCAAAAAAAAAAAAAAAAGTGTTTCACATTTGCATGGGCAAAATATCGTTGAACATGTTGTTAATGTTGCGGTCTTAAGAGAAAAAATATATGCGCTTGTCGAATAAGGGGGATATTAACCATATGCTGCTATACACAACGGATATGCTGTGAGTGCGAGACTATGTAAAATCGTTTCCGTGGCTATAAATAATTGTTTATTTGCCTTAAACCCCTGCTGCGAGTGTGTGTTAAGTCTGTAGCGTAGTTGAGTAAAAATAAGAACAAAATGTGGAATGATCATTAATGAATTTATTCGCTTAAAACTTCATTCTGTTTCTGCGAATTCTATATCGCATTATAATATATAATTTTAATATTATTTATGCATTTTTCAAATTAAAGCATTTTTGAAAATGACATATTAGCTGTGCCATTTAATCATTAATAATGGAATTCAAAAGCAGCTCGCAAGCTTATTGAATAATTATTATATCAACTGTTTAAAATTGTTTTATTTTTCGTGTGTGTTTATTCATAACCAGTGAGGTGTGTTCTGGGTGTTGGCACCTGTGGGCGACAAGTGAACAGCAAATTGAGTACTTCTAAGATTAAAGATACGTTCGTTGCAATTTGCCGATCATTTTGACTCAAATATTTCATGCTTCAATGCGTTGCACAGGCAGCTCCATTCAAACATCCGCAAAATGGCCAGTGGCATCTCATATATTGTATCTCACAGCTATAAGCTATATACGATATAGCGATATCTATTCGAATGAATTGCGTCATAGCCTTATTGTATAAACATCTATATACATTTATATATGTATAGGAATATTTATAATTATTTATGTACTTACGCACATACATGCCAAATAAAAAGTGTTTAAGTTTATTTATTTTTACTATTAATATCATTCACTAAACCAGCAGATAGCGATAGCAAACGCAAATAAATGACTAAGCACGCTTTTCTACTTTGTTGGCTTCCATTCTGTAAGCCAAAATCACCAAAAAATTAAAAAACAAAAACCTCAAAGAAAAAACCACACCATAAAAACTTTTCAAAAAACTGCCCACGGCAAGCTGTAAATGTATGGAGAGGAAGATACAGTTTTGCATATTACTACTTAAGATTTGCGGTTCTCAAAACAAGCTACCATATTTCTTCCATACCACATGCGCAACAGCTGCCAGATTTTTTTGCTGTCCCACTTTCATGTGGGTGTCTCTCAAAGAGCCAAACTAATATAGAACATGGTACGCTTTATGGGTTGAGTGGGGTTAGAGCTGGAGAAATTGTTGAGAGAAGTGCGCAAAAAACTATTGTGTACACTTGAGAGAATATCTCGGCAAACTTGTTTCACATCTAAACTTACAAATTGCAGTTCGAATTTCAATAACAAACGGCGAGGCGCCGTCAACTTCGCTCAAGTTGTCGCAACCACATTTTAGGCATCAATTAAAAGCCGCTAAAACTATATATCAGTACACAATAAATTATTGATACAGACAGCAACTAACGAAGCGACCAAAACAACAACAGCATCAATGTTATAAATAATTCAACGATGATCTCACAGAGACAAACAGACGGGAGTGACGAACGTACGGATGGACAATCGGACAGTTGTATGGCTGCTGATCGTTCTGGGTCTTTTGACAAGACAGACAGACATATGTACATACATATGATTTGAGCGATAGATAACGCTTTTGAGTGTATGCCATTTATTGTTGTTATTTCAAATTGTTGATTTGTTTGTATATTTTCATTTTCGTTTTCATGTAGAATAGCATTGAGCTTGGAATTGAATCACATTCATATTCAAATTACGAAAGTTTTCGGCACTGAATTGTGGCTTTAAATTGTCGATATAGTAACTGATATTCAAACAGCATATATTCGCCAATAACAATTAAAACTGCATCAAATCAACTCTCTGGGTTGACCTGGAAAATGGACATGTGCCCATCTTGCCCACAAAAATTTATGTGTGCAAAGAAAATCGAATGAAAAGCAACGAAAAGGCAACCAGGCAACCAAAATCAATCAATAATAGTTTTATGCATACTATATAGCTAAGACATGTCAATTAGCATACATTTGACATGCCATAACGTACAGCTTATAAATTTGTTAAGAGCTCACAACGAATTTCGTGCAGTGTACGCTCTAAGTTTGATTCACAGAGCATGCGGCACATTTGCTACTCATTTGCTACTTGTTTGTGAAGCAGTGAAAAGAAAACATTTCTAAGCAAATTTATTGCAGTAGAAAAAAGTGGGCAAAACACGCAACACAAACATTTTGGCAGCAGGATACCGTTGACGTTAACAACCAAAAAAAAAAAAAAAAAAAAAAAACTCTGTTAATAGAGAAGATAAAAAACAGGCACGGAAACGTTATTTATGCCAACTAATTGTCACATTGACTAACGAACTAACCAGCTAAGACATTATACGACTTAAGCTCAAAGATACAATTTTCCAGTACAACACAACGCGATAGTTATTTACCCATATGTACATTCACAGACAATATCATATTAATTATAAGAAAATAAATAATACACATATATAAGCTTAATGGCGTTAATAAAAACACCAAACAATCGCTTGAAAACAAGCAAAATCAATTGCATAAATATCAAAATGACCCCGTTAAAGTAGAACATTGAAAGTGGCATAATCAGAATAACACCTATTCTGCTGATACATAAATCTATTATTAATAGATCACCATGAATGTCAGCGCCAGTCGAACATAGTCGCAAATGTGAGATACGTGTGTATCTCAAACGACAAGTGTAACCGCAAAAATTGCGCTAGACATTGAGAGGAACACAGAACACCGACAGATAGAGATAGATAGATAGAGAGAGAGAGGGAGAGAGAGAGAGCGACAGATTGAGAGACTATTAGACACTTAATTGCTTGTTGTGCTTAACATAATAACACAGACCAGGAGGATGTCATATAACAGCCCAAAGCTGAGACAGACGTTAGTCAGCAGTTCACCACACTCCCCCCTCCCATCAACCAGTCACGCTCTTTTGGGTGGTTGCTCTGAGTGCTTTTGGCTGCCAATAACTTATCAGGGCGGTGTAATACCAGCAAAAGAGGTAACAGCTAGTTAGCTGTCCTTGCCAACAGTTTTAGGGTAAATATATATATATATATTATATTATACATATATACATATATATATTATACATATATATATATATTTATTTATTTACCAACGAAAATATATTTATTTACAAACGAAAATATATATATATATATATATTTATATAACAAACGCACATATAAATAATATATATCGTCAAGTAAGAAAACAACAAATACAGCCAAATGAGCTGCTAACCAAGTTGAAGTTGAAACGCAGCAGCAGCTGGTGATGTCATTTTGGGCACAAATTTTATCGATTGTGTTTGCCATAATTTATTTATTAAATAAACACACAAAGAAACCAACCAACTGACCCCAAACCACAGAGTATGGAACAAATTAACCTTGACATTCAATGACCGCAACTTGAGTTATATCCCAATCTACTCGCAGTAGTTCCCACTGTGAAGGCACTTCAAATAACACTTACAACTCATCATGAACTCATCAGAAAATATATGTGCCATAAGTTTCCGCAGATAGTCTGCATTATTGAACACAAAGATAGAATTATGCTAGCCACAAGAATAAAAAAAAAGTTTACTTAATGATATGCAAATGCTTCAAATAATTTCCCAGAGAAATGTATGTCAAACGTTTAACCAAAATGCTTATTAGCCATTATTACAAAAAAAGCCAGAGGAAAATAATATATATATGTATATATACATATATATATTTTTTTTATTGTTGCCAACAAATTATCAGCTAAGTCGACATTCCATTTAATATTCTATTGTCATTGTCAATTAACCAGTTTTGTCAGATTAAACGTTTATTTTGTATGGTGTATATGAAACATTGCTCGTCTAAATGTGGAAATGTTTATTTTCTATATATATAATATAAATGATTTATATAACTAATTACTCTGGACTCTTATTTAACGCAATATTTACACTTTCATTTTCAAGTTTAGATTTTCAGCCTTCGGTCAAAAGTATAAACAGTTATTTAGAAGGTAGATACGGAGAATAATTGTGCGAATACCTTTGTAAAAATTGCGCATTCTAACGTTTGCTTATCAGTTTTGCCAAAAAAAAATTGAAAAAAAAAAAAAAGTGTCTTTCATTTAATTATATAACAGCGATAAGAGAAACGAGTGATACGACAAAAGATTAAGCGCTGCAAAAGCTAGAAGTACCTAGACAACTGATTTGGCACGAGATGATCGATGACACCAATTGAATTCCAGGTGAATCAAAAAACAATACGAAACAAGAAACAATCAGCAGCTGTGTGCTCTTGAGATAGATTAATTTTTTTACCTCGTTTTTCCTTGATGTGGCTATCGTACTGGGAATTGCTGCGTGCGAAATTGATCGACGCCATTGTGGATTGGAACTCCTGGTATTCGTCTTCGTTGTCGCGGTTACTTTGTGTCGCTTGAGTCTGATAATCCTGACGCAGACTCTTGCTAAAAGTACCAACGCCGCTCAATGCATGCGGCGTACAGGGCGATGTAATTGCTGTTGTTGTGTTGGAGGGTGTTGTGGAGCGTGGCGTGGGCGTCGAAACAATCACAAGACTGCTAGCCGGCACGCCCTCTGTATCGGAATCGTTATCGATAACGTCCACGCTATCGACGTCAACGTTATCGCCGATACGAATCTGCGAAGCAGTAAACGAGATATTGCCAGCGGACGGAGAGGCAGCAGCAGCAACAGCTGCAGCCGACAAACCGATTAATTTGCGTGATGTCGATGGCTTTTCCGATTTTTCCGAGAGTATTTCGGATTTGCTGGTCGATGATGTTGATGTTGTTGTTTTCGTTGTGCTGCTGGTTATCGTTTTGTGGCTTACAATTTTTCGAGACTCTTCCGTCGAAGAACCGCGCAATTGGCACGTTACAGCTGGACTGACTATGGTTTCGTCCGGCGTTGCTGTTTGCGGTTGCTCCTTCGTGCCAATCGGCGTGGATGTGGATGTTGTTAGCATTGTCTTCGTTGTTGATTTACCCGTTTGCCATGACAGTTCGCTTGGACGCACTGGTCGCTCTTGCTGTTGTTGCTGGCGTTGCTGTTGTTGTGGCGTCTCGTTGCCACCCACTTGCAATGTTGTTTCCTGGTATAAACGCCGCCGGCGGGGGTTGCTACCGACGGTAATGTCAATGTTACCGGTTGCCATAGCATCCTCGTCCTGCCCACCAAATTGCCGTATGCGTGCGCGCACCGAACCATCAGTATCGTCGCGTTCCTGCTCGTGCTCACACGACTCAATCTCATCCTCCAGCTTGATTAGGATGCGTCTGCCGCCGGCGGTCATATCAACGCTATGCGGTGACGTCACACTCGAACGTTCACTGGATATGCTCGAACGCGACCAGGAGGGTGAATCTCGCGGTGAGACATAGCCCTCGCCATGCCGATAGATCTTCTCCTCGGCATAGCCACCATCGCTAGTCATCGACGAAGTGATTATGGTGCGAACACCATCAGCCGCTTGCACCTCGCGCACCATACGCTCCCCATCGAGAAATCGCTCCAGTTCCATCTGACGACTGAGGTCCTTTTTCACAGTGCGTCGCGTGGTGCGCAACGTTACATTGAACGGCGACAATTGATCCTCAACATTGCCCAATTCAGCTCCAGGACTCATGCGACTGGTGGTTTTTAGGGTTACATTGAATGGACTGGGTATCTGGTCGCTGGTGATCTCGACGCGACGCGCTGACGTCTGCGGTGTGTGACGTAGATGGACCTGTTGGAAGGCCAGCTTGGCTGCCTCCGCTTCGGCCATACCACGTTGTCGCTCCTCGCGCAAACGTCGTTCAATTTCGTGCACATCAATATCAAATGGATTCTCGGCATCGTAATCATCCGATTGCTGCTGACGCAGCTCATCCGTACATTGTTCGGGTGGTCGTTTGCCGGCTCCGTCGGACCACACCTTCTCGTATTGGGCAACCTTTTCACGCAAACGATGCGGTGGCGATTGCGCCTCCGAGTGCTCCACTTGCTCCACTTGCTCTAGATTGCTGCTACTGCTTGTGGAGGTGGTCAGTGATGTGGTTATGGTCTTCATATACGTGCGCGTCACTGTCGATGTCTCCAGCTGTTCGGTTTCCAACCCCTCCTCGAGATTCTCAACGGTTTGATGCTCATGCGCATGTCGACGCCGAACAGCTGGTATTGGGGGCACGTCCTTACCCACGTCATCGTGGATGCCTTGGCCTGCTGTGCCGGCATCTAGTGTTGGATCCTTGTGTCTGCCTGGATCTGTGCTATCAGCCATGATAGCATCGGTTTTCTATTTATCTTTTTCTTAGGCCAAAATATCATTTGTCTTTTGTGCTTTTATTACGACACAGCCTTTTGTCCTTGTTTGTCCTATCGTGGCCGTTCCCTCTCTTGCTCTCTCTTTCTCTCGCTCTCCTTTGGCAGCCCAAAATGCAAAATTGATTTTTCTCACGCAACGACAACTACAGCAACAGCAAAAACAACGATGAGTTTTCCATCAGACAGAGTTTTTCCTGACTGTTAACAACCCCCGAGTGGCCTTCACTTTAGTCACTTTTGGCCCCTCGTTCGTAATTCAACTTTAATTTTCTTAATAGCAAGCACACACACAGTAACAATTTTTAATCACCGGCATACGGAAAGCTTTTTTTGAATTTTGTAGATATTTTTCGGGGTTTTTTATGACACAATATAAAACATCACAATAAAACGACGGCGACAGCGTCTCTCATTTCACACGCGTCGTTGTTGGGTAGAATTAACATGTATTTAACACGTTTTTGCCTTGAACAAATTCTAATTAGTTTTTGGCAAACTCTAAGCACCACTTCTCAACACAAAAAGAACTCTGACTAAATTAATGGCATGCCTTCGGCGAGCAGACAACACACATTATGTAGCCGAGCTTCAAGTTTCATTTGTTCCGTTTCCAATCCGTTGTTGTAGAAAGCCGGTTCGATACTGATTCGTCAATGTGCTACGCCTTGTCCAGAGACTAACAACAGAAACAGTAACAGCAGCAGCAGCAGCAGCAGCCCAGAGTGTTGAGCTACTATAGTAATCGTAGTAAAGCTCAAGTTCCCATATGAGTATGCGAGAGCGTGAGAGAAACGCGAGAGTCGGAGAGCAACGCTATTTGGGCAGTTTTGTCGAAGAAGAGCACGAATTTGAGAGCGTGCACTTATGTTATTTACGCATTTCGATGGATGTTTACCCACTTTATGCTTACCGCTCTGGCAGCACGTACTACCTTTGAACCAACAGCTTGTGTTATCACATCAGTGGCGCAGCTGCCATTTTTTACAGTGGGATATAAAGGGCAAAGTTGACAAAACTAGCTTTTTAATAGATATTATTACTGACGATAGCAATTTATTGTAACACAAAATTTGAACATTTTTAATTTTTAATTTTAATATATAAATTGGGCAGAGAAACTTCTTGTCTTTGCGTTTGAAACTGCGTCACTAAAACTGCCCTACGACTATGCATAATGCCGATACGCAAAAAAGCTCTCTTTTTAATTGGGTGGTAAATTTTCAAGTGATGAAGGCAAAGTAACTTGCGTTCTCACCTACTAACTCTCGCTCTCTCCATACAATAAATCATTCATGCTCACAATCACACTCTACTCTCCCACCTCTCTCACTCTCATTCTCTCTCTCTCTCTCTCTCTCCCTCTCGCTCTTTCTGTGCTCTGGGTTAGCTATTCTGCTGCATGTATGGGTGACATTTAAGTACTTTTTACTTCTTACTTCTTATTGCGCTTTGCTCTGTTATTGTTGCTCCTTTTTGCCCTAGCATGTGACATCATAGGCGTGAGAAAATAGCAATTACATGCATTTCAATGGTTGCTTATTACACTCATCCGTACTTAAATACAGACTTACATTCGTACACGTTTGTACTGTGTGTATTATTATCCCCAAAGCGCACGCTCATAAAGCGATTACAAAAGTTTTTAGCAAACCGTTTTTAAGAGGCGCCTGGCTGTATGGAAAATGTGGGTCAGCGCATTATTAAGCTCAACTTACAATAATTAATGAAAGTCATTCATGAAAGTGATCGAGCGAACGCAACGCAGTCACAGACCACAAAACCAAAACAAATGTTTGTTTCAAGTTTACATAATCGTCGCTAGTGTTTATCATTCAAAACAAACAAGTTTCGGGAGCTTTTTTTTTTTGCTGTTGTTTCGTAGATATGCGTTGAGTGCGACTAATGACGTCACGCTTTAGTGAATGCATTAGTTTTTGTTGTTGTCAAACTAGAAGTTGACCTTACAACATGAAGCTTGCCACGCGGCAAATTAGTTATGCATAGACATTAACTTATTATAATTCTAATCTAAATCTGTACATTCATTTGCATCAAAGGTCACTGCCTAATGTTTTCTTTATTATATTTTTCTCTGTAGATCTTGAAAACAATCACAGTTTCTGTTAGTTGCAGTCGCAAAAGCATAACAGCTGTTAACAAGCGGCACTAATAACATGTTTTGACACCAAATCTCTTTCAAAAGCAGCAGACTTCATGTATAACCCTATAAAAACAAGCACTTAAGCCCATTAAAAAACACAGAAAACCATTATAAATTGGAAAATAAACAATAGGGACTACAACATATGGGCGAGCATCAACAGCGAGAACAATAACCCAAATATCACAAAGTGTTGCACATGTAAATTTTATTAGACACTTTCGTTTACAAACTGCCACACTTTCTATTGGGAGCCATTGGTCGCCTGTAAAATGTTGAGTGGCAACACTTTACAGAGTAATTTGAGGTGATGGCTATAAATAGCTACTGTAATTTTAATGATAACAGAGACAGCAATTAAAAATCGGGGGCGTTTGCAGCCGCTCTTAACCCTAAACGATTATCTAACAAAAAGTAAAAAGGTAGATAATGCAAAATTTTTGTCAAAAAAAAAAGCAAATTAAAAATCAATTGTGAAAAATGTCATTTGGAATTGAATATGTATAAATTTATAATTATTATCAATAATGAAAAAATAAAAAAAAAAGTAATTCACTCAAGATTGTGCTTTAAAATAGAATCGTACTCCTCTAGATTGAAAGTCTCCTTTGTTTTCAAAAAGTAAACAAGCAAAATGTTTAATTATTGCTCTTTAACACAGTTTTTGTTGATCGATAATAATTTCATTGATTTTTTTTTCTATAACTTAATAATAGTATTTAGTATATAGACATATATCAATGTCATCCATGGAAATGTATTTGGCTTTTTTAACATCAAGTTTCATAAACAGATTAACTTATTGAATCTTGCCTTCTGATTTCGCTCAAAACTTTTGGCTATATATAAATATGTATATCAATCGGCAATATTCTGCTTGGTCTTGAGCGAAAAAAGTTTTTCGCATACGCAATTGTTTCCTCTTTCAATTTTAATTTTTCAGCACTATTCCAATATTTTGCTTAGCTAAAAATACATTGGCTGCAACTTTATTTATTTCGCACCTAGCCATAAAATTGCTCACTTTAATGGAAAAGCAAACGCAAATGTTTTATTTTTGTTTAATTCCTTTAAATATTGATTCAAACGCTAAAAACGTTTCGTATTCAGACACTCAAATAGTATCTAAGCAAAATATATATACCTATATACATAAGCATACATCAATCAATAAGACGCAAAGTCAATTAAAAAGAAACCATCAGCAAATGTTACCGAGTCTTTTAAAGAGTGGCCAAAATATTTGTACAAAAATTAAGCAATGTAAACTACAAAAACTATTAGCTATTTAAATATTTTTGTATATGCAGAGCACACAGAGCCATAGTTAGCAGACTCATAAGAAGGTAATTAAAAATCGCACCGAGCACTGTCAGCAATTTGATTTGTTTGAATTTCGGCATTCACATATGTCTAAAAAACATCAGTCGTGACCGGTTTATACGTGCAGAAAATATTAAAATTAGTTTCGAAATACCTATTTTTAGAAATATATTTCATATGCCTGCCATTTGGTCGGTGGGCGTTTGCTCGTGCGATATTAATTTCGATTATAGACACATTCCACATCTCGCATAAACCTATTTATTATCATTATAAACTCATTGATTCAATATAACAATTATACCGTTTCCAAGTGGATTTGGTTGGGATAGAATCTTGTTACTTGGCACTGCACAATCTGAGTCCATACATTAAACGTGCAACATTAAAATTTAACAGAGTCTGTCCCATAAAATTGTATGTATACATAAATGTACTTAATCCACTTATTTTTACACTCATCCAACACAACAAATAGCTGCAACAATTAGCCCAAAAATAGTTCAAAAATAAATACATAATGTACATAAAACGCTTGCAATGAGAATAACCAGAGAAACAAACAGAACGAACACCGACACAAACTTAAAACTCTATTTTTAATCACTTTCGCCCTGTGACAAGACAAGTTCGAGCAATGTGAAAAGCGGCTAAAATTTTAAGCAGCAAGAAAAAAAGCAGGGCGAACGAAAGGTTCTAAAAATAGCATGGTCATAGCCACGTCCCTTGTCGACATTTTATACCAAACATGAAATCTATATGTACATACATAAATATATATAACGACGAGCCCAAAACTAAACGAAGGAGCATGGCACAAAATCATTTTCTCACTTGCCTTTTTGGCCAGCACAGATGCCTAACAAGACAATTGCAACAAAGGCAACAAGCGAGCGAGGTAAATGCAGTTTATAAATAACAAAATGAAGGCATCTCCCCAGTGACATCAGCGCCAGCGTATTATCATCATGAAAAGTCATTTTCACTGTGCCTTTGTCTCTAAACAGCTTTTCAAAATGACCATGTATGTACATACACATACATACATACATATGTACATCAATAGACGTGGCATAGACGAGCTGACTTTCAAATTAAAAAAAATGATCTCACTGCTGTTGTACTTAGTAATTTATATGTGTGTATGTATAGACAAGTCGTATAATCAACAAAAGGTTTTAATACCCGTAAACCTTGTCGGCAAAAAGTGTGATCACCACTGCGTTCGACTTTGTTTTTCAGATCAAATTTCTGACTAGCATTTGAGGTAAATGCGTTAACAATAACACAATCTTTTATATATGTGTAGCTCGAGAACAAAAGATCAGTTATGTAATTGATTTTCCGATTTGTAATCACCATTAGAGGTCAGAGTTCCAAAGACAAATTAAAAATAAGGAGACAGCAATTAATCATCTTAGAAATTCGAATTTACTAACTTCCAGCCTTACTCTGAAGTAAAGTTAAATAATATAAATATAAAACGCTCTAAAATTCTATAAATATGTATATAGACATGAAATTTATTACATGTAAAATATATTGAAAATCAAACCATAGTTGCTTCAAAATTCTGTGTAAAGTAAATAATTTAAATATCCAAAGCTCGAAAATTCTATTAATATAATTCATTATATGTAAAAGATATGACACATAGAACCTTTATGACTTAGCAATTAAAATTTCTGTTTCTGTCTGTTAAATATATAAATAACATATTTCGGGGAATTGTGAAATGCAGAATGCAGTAATATGCTGTATCTTAGCTAACTAAATCACATAACGCACTTAGCAAGATACTCGATATGCATCAATATTTGCCCAACCAATAATGATACATTAATCAGTGATCGATTGATAAATGGAAAATTTGGAGCAACAGTTGACACTTGGGCAAACAACTAAACGGGGGCTGGTCATCGTCAAGTGCGAATGTTGTACACTTGTACAGATAACTGAAACATACAACCTATATCCCGCTCCCACATCTACGCCATTGGCTGTACAAACAGATGAAGTTGGGGCCGACACGATAAGAGCAGCGAGTCGCAGTATCAGCAGTATCAGCAGCATCAGCAGCATCAGTAGCGACAGCAGCAGCAGCGCAGCATTTGCCCTGATTATATCAGTGCCATCTAAATTATATTATTCAGTCAGATCTACATCTAGATCAGTAAAGATCACAGTTAGCTAGCTAATTGCAAAAGATACAATGTCCACGCTCGAAAACGATGTGATATTTCGAAAGAAAACGGAACTCAATCAAAATCTAGAAGCAAAATTTAACAGCAGCGCCACAGAGTTCATTTTGATCACCGATCATCGCACCTCCAAATACAAGAGTCTCGAGCAGCTGGAAGCAGCCAAGCAGGTCACGGATTCAAACGAATCCTGTTGCAGTCGCTATGGCAGCAATATTTTTCGCATGAAAACATTGAAGAAACGTTTACCCATACTCAGTTGGTTGCCCAAATATAGTCGCAGCGATGCCTTTGGCGATCTTATTGCAGGTCTCACCGTGGGCCTGACGGTCATTCCCCAGGGTCTGGCATACTCGGGTGTTGTGGGTTTGCCTCCGCAGGTGAGAAAATTAAGTGTTAAGATGTATAAACAAATATGTTCATGACATCGTTATCTTCACGGTTTAAATGCTTTAAATAGCCAATTAATCTTACGCTATATTTGAATTGTGCAATTCTTACGAATACTTAGATAAGAAAATCCGGATATTATACGTACGTAGGTTCCATAAAACTTGCTTACGTATCCAGCTGTTATTTTGATTAAAATTTGCCACTTTTTTTCTGGCTTCATATAACCCTTTTCTATATGGTTACCTTATGATAAGAATATCCAGACATTATACGTAGATAAATACATACGTAGATACGCAAAATTAACTCCATAAAATATGCTTAGATATTCTTAAATACAATCTTCTTAATTCTACTTTTTTTCAATGCACCCTCCACTTAACCCTGCCAAACTGTTTTTTTTATAGTACGGTTTGTATGGGTCCTTTATGGGTTGTTTTATGTACGTGTTGCTGGGCACCTGCAAGGATTGCACAATTGGCAGCACAGCGGTCGCCTCACTGATGACCTATCAGTTTGCACGGGGCTCCTGGCAACGATCGGTGCTGCTCACATTTCTCACTGGCTTCATTGAGTTACTGATGGCCGCCTTCAAGCTGGGCTCCCTGATCGAGTTTGTGTCCGGACCGGTGAGTGCAGGATTCACCAGTGCCGTGGCCCTAATCGTGTGCACCTCACAGATGAAATACATTTTGGGCGTGAACAGTGATGGCGTATCCTTTTTGCAACGCTGGATAAGCATGATTAAGGATATTGGCAATATACGCATAGCGGATAGCTATTTGGGCATCGCCTGTGTGATTCTGCTGCTGATTATGCGTTGGCTGGGCAGACAGCGCATAGGGCCCAAGGATCCGACGGCATGCAATGGCTTTCAGCGTGCAGTTAATGGTCTCATTCGATTTATGGGCATATCGAGGAATGCAACTGTTGTGATTGGAACAACGATAATGGCCATGCAACTGGAAGCAAGTGGCACAAATCCTTTCCGACTCACTGGCTATATACCGCCTGGCATGCCATCGCTAGCATTACCACCCTTCTCCGTGGAGCCGCAGCCTGGCAACGCTACCGCCGGAATTCCGTCTATGCCCGGCGAGACTTTCTTGGAGATGGTGCAGAGCCTGGGCTATGGTTTAATTATAGTACCACTTATTGCACTGCTGGAGAGTGCATCCGTTTGCAAGGCCTTTGCCAAGGGCAAACAAATTGACATGACCCAAGAGCTGATTGCGACGGGCGTCGCCAATATTGCCAACTCGCTTTTCAGTGGCTATCGCGCCAATAGCGGACTCGCTCGCTCGGCCATCAATAATGCGAGTGGTTGCCGCACCAGCATGTCCAATCTCTACATTGGTCTCGTCGTCGTCTTGGCTCTCAGCTTCCTCACCGAATACTTCAGTTTCATACCCAGAGCGGTGCTCGCTGCGATTCTCATATCAGCGGTCATATTTCAAGTGCAGTATCAGATTATTGTACCCATGTGGCGCAGCAAACGTGAGTAGAAATGAACACTTTTGTCTAAAAAAAAGCTATACCAAATCCTTCTTCCTGCTCTGCGTTTCTTTTTTTAGGCTCGGATCTGGTGCCTGGTATTCTGGCTTTTATTACGTGCCTGGTGCTGCCTCTAGAGATTGGCATTCTGGTGGCGATTGCAGCCAATCTGTTATTTATCCTGTACCACTCGGCAAGGCCCAAGGTTACGCTGGAACAGCTGGAGACTGAGCAGGGCATTCAGTTTGTGAAGATTACTCCCGATCGTTGCCTGATCTTTCCATCCGTGGAATTTGTACGCAACCTGGTGCTCAAGTCGGGCAGCAAGACCACTTTACCAGTTGTTATTGACTGCACCTATATTTATGCAGCTGACTTTACCGCCGCCAAAGTTATCTCCTCGATGGTCGATGATTTTCGCCGTCGGCAGCAAAAAATTATATTCTTCAACCTTAAGCCCAGTGTGGTCAGCATTTTCGAGGGGCTGAACACCCGACTGGTGTTGTGCTATAATATGCACGCACTCAACCAGGAACTCAGTGCTGATGGCGACTTGTCGAGATCCGTGAACTCCTTAGACGAGGCGGAGAAAAGCGTTGGCACCGATTGCACAAGCACGGCCAGCACATTATCCTTGGCCAGGAGCTAAGTGCTCAAAATTGGTGTTGTAACCTATGCATTTATATACTCTCATATATATTATATATATTTAAATATAAAAATAAATCTGATGCTTTAATTTTAATTGTTTAATAATAAAAACCGAATGAAAGTTTTATGCAATTGCCATTTTCTTTGCTTTTTATTTGTAGTGGAAAGAGAAAAACATTTGACTACGCAAATAGGTTATAAATAAATGAAAAAGCAAATTAAGTACATTTCCACATATGTATATATATATATATATGTATATATTTAATATATATTTTAAATACTTCGCTATTTTGGCGATTGCAAATTGTGACAAAAATAAAACACGAGCAAATCTAGTGTAGAAAATGTGCAACTCGAAGATGCTCTATACTCATATTATTTTTATCACTAATTATTATTATTTTAATCTAATATCCTGATTCTGACAACATTTCGCACATTCTCGAATGCGTACAGAATGTCAAATTGTTGCCTGTAAATTTGCCTATAAGGCATTACTTTCTGTATTATCAACATACCCAAAGTATTTTGCGAAATTTTCGAAATGCGGATATAGTATTTCGTGTCTTTTTTCTTCGATGATTTCATCATATGTTATACATTATTTAATCTACATTATGAGTACAAGGTACAACGGCAGCCTATCAAACCTTATGTTCCAATTGGTGAAATAAGTCGCCAAAAATGTGAGCATGGTCCGCTTTCAGAACTGAGCGTTAGGAAGCAGCGACATTGATCGACGTGGGCGACTGGGTCAAGTTCAGTTGACACATTCGAGGGGCCGAAGCTGACTCACCCAACGCTGTGCTGCATCTTGAAGAATGAATCCACGAATGTAAACATGACAATGTAAAAATCTATATGTATCTAAAATTCCTCAAGCTGATTGATGATTTCTCTATAAAAACATTTTGTGTATCGATGCACACATGTGTTCAACTTTTGGCTGAACAGCATCGCTAATGATGCTTAAAAAGAAAAATCAAGAAAAGTCTCGCATACCTGTTTGCTGCTCCAATTAACACACACTATTCAATTACTCCCTTACACAAAGTGAAATTATTTTGTTTTTTAATGTAATCGATACCGAAATATCGATATAAAAACACAACAACAAAACCAATCATTTGCCTCGTTAGCCAATGTTGCCAATAAGGTATTTTTTCGAAATATATCTAACCATCTTCTTATTATTTATTTATTCAATATCAATTATTAATTACTAATTAATAAGCAAACGGCTACCATAAAATATTTATTTTTGTTGCATATTCAACTACCATTTGTTAAAAATAATTTCAAAGTCTGGCAGCACAGTTCTAAATTAAGACATCGATACTTTTAAGCCAGCTAAAGTTTCCTAGAGCAACTGAAAATGAAGAGCCCCAAGGCAAATCGCAAATGGATTCAAGAGGAAAACTCAATGGAACGACGAATAACTCGTGCAACAACCGCTGCTGCAGCTGCGCAGACTCCTTTGGAAATGCCACAGAGGAAGCCACTAACGGGAAGTTACAGAAACTCAAACATTGATGGCATCCACGTGCAGAAGAAATCAAATTCAAATAAAATCAAAAAACTTTTGGACTACTTTAATGAGGGGAATGAAGAAAATCATGAGTTTGGCCAAGACAAGAAGAAGTTGGAGCTGAAACGACAGCAAAAAAGAGGCCAGAAAGCTGCAAAATTGGTTAAGAAAGTGCAGCTAAAGCAACCACTCAAAAACAAAGAGATTTGCCCGCTAACCGAAGAAAAAGTTACCAAAAAAAATAAAACCGATAAAGAAGACAAGGTTTTCAAAAAGCCCAAAATTCCATTGCTACTACGCTCCAAAGCCAAAAACAAATCAGCAGAGCTGTCAAACAATTTAAACGAATCGTGGTATGTGATTAAGCCGAGAACATGGCCAACTGAGCCACGTGGACAGGGCCAATATCTCGAAGTCCCATTGATCACGCTGGCAAATGCTGCGACGAGCATGAGACTGCCATCGACCAAGTGGAATAGAAAATTCAAACTGAAGAAGGTAATGCCAGAGATGCTGCAACGTCACACACTGACCACATTCACGGGAGACTTGAAACTATACAAAATAGACGAGAAGGATCGCCACAAATATCAGCCGGATTGTGTGATCTTTCGACGCGATGCATTATTAATTCCGCCACACATCCTGTATACACCCTACGATCGGGTTATCATCTTCAGGCACAAGTGCTTCACCATCGCCATCGATGGGAAGATTGTCCATCTGAATGGAGCACCCGATGCGATCACATCCCTTAAGGAAGTACACATATTACTCGATATTCTCGATAGTATTACATTTTCGAATCCAATGGTTGAAGTAATAATGTCCATCTCACCGCAAGACTATGAATTTTGAAATACATTTGTTGCATTCGGTGATGTTTTCTACTACTATAGTTTTTTATAATACTAAAGGAAATATAATATATTATTCTGGTATTGCCAGATTAGTAATGGAAAAAGTTAAGTCAATATTTAGAAAAGTCTACTAACCTTGTAGCTGCAATATCGTCATTTGATATTCGGCGAGCTTCTCATCGATGTAGTCCTGCGATTGGTTCGCAATTATTTCCGCAGTAGATGGACCAAATTCCTCTTCGTCGTCATAGACCACATAGGATTTGGGCTGCGGTGGCTCCAGCGGCACACCAACAAAATCGATTTGATCATGTCCGTGTTGTCTCGGTTGTGGTGGCAGTGGTGGTGCGCCTGGCTGGCGCAGATATTGTGGCGGCGGAGCCGACTGCTGATATTGGTTATGGTGCGACAGCGGCGTCTGTCGATTGCTGTATGTAAAATCGGAGCTAGGCGTTTGGCACACAATTGGCGATGGTGTTGGCGACAATTGGAACGAGCTCGTCGGCGGTGCACCGTATGAGTTCTGATGGTGCAGCTGCGGCAGTGGTGCCGGCCGATATGGACGTGCTGGTGGTGCTCCACCCATGCCGCCGCTGCTGCCAAAGGGATAGCCCTGTGGCTCAAATATGCTCGGTGGCTGGTATGGTGCTGGCGATTGATTGCCACCGGGCCATTGAGGACGCGGATGGGGCATATTGTTGTTAATGCTACTGGCACGCTGACCACGCAATTGTGGTGCCGGTGACATGGCATGGCCAAACGCACGTGGCCCGGATATTATGGGCGGTGGGCTGGGCGCCGTTGTCCACGGCGATGGCGGACGATACAGAAAGGATGAGGGCGATGGCGAGGCGTGATTGGGTGCTCGCGGATTCCAGCCACGTGGCCCATTGCCAAACGGCGGCAACGGTTGCTGCCCGGACATTTTTCACAGCTTGCACAGTCTTTCAGAAGATGTTTTTTTTTTTATTTCTGATATTCGATGGTTTTTATTTTCGGGGGTTTTTATTTTTACAGTGATTTTTTTTTTTTTTGTGGGGGAAAACGAAGCCACTTCAATTTAACATATTACACTGCGAGTCCAGAAAACATATGAATTACAAATTGTACTCTTCAAAGTTGAACTTCCCAAGTAGCACATAATAAGTTCAACAGAGCAGAGAATTGTTTTCAATAAATATTTACATAGCATTCACAGTATGGCGGATCTTTCGCGAATTCTTCGAATTGTACGCTTTTCCGCACAGCACCAAGGAAACTTTGTCTAGTCTAGTCGGTCATATTTATTATCTAACGTATAAGCGAAACTATCCGTCACAATTTGTACATTATTAGCCAGACCTAGATCACCTGAACACCAACCAACCCAAATATGTCAAAATAAAAATATATGAATAAATCATGACCTATTCAAAAAGCATGAGTCCGAGCCTCTGGTGAAATTTGTTGTTCGAAGTGCCTTTACGCATCAATTCTCAATGTGTGCTATTTTCCAACGGAAGTGGGCTAAATGTTTATTCGACTTTTCGCACTTGATTCTTTGCTCGATTTTCTTTCTGATTTTCTTCTTTTTTTTTTTTTTTTTTTTGTGTCGCTTGTCTACTTTTAAAATTGGCGCTGACGCCATCGCAAGCAAGTTTTGGCTGGCGGAGTGATGCTTTCAAGTTGCCAATTTCCGAATATCTTTTTGTTAGTTGTCACTGAGATAATTTTTTGGAAAAATATTATGCTTGTAGTATGTATATACTTTAGTGGCACATAATTTACAATACTTAAATATTAAAATCGAGCAATATGTATTAGATTCCAAGCACACGGATTAGCTGCCAGTCAACAACAATTTTGAAGGTCTCTTCGCATGATAAATGCGTTTGAGTGCCGTTTGCCACTCACAAGGACATAAATACTACACATGCTTGGCCAGTCGACTGATATCATTCATAAACATAGCGAGAGTATATATTCGAAAACATTTATCTGTGTGTTAAAAAGACTTTCACGAAAAATTTCGGACTTAATTGCACTTCAAGTGAATATACTAGAAATATTTGAGCATTTTTTGAAAGTGAAATTGGCGAAAATTCAAGCAATTTCATAATATGAAACTACAAGTTTTTTTTAAATATGAATACAGTAAACATTTGATATTATGAAATTAAGTCCTGCTACATAAACTAAAAAATATATGAAATTTATTTTTAAGTATATTGTAGTTATTAAAAGAATTAATTTGAATTTTTAAAATTAAAAACGTGTCCATTTAGGCAATGGGTACTGTAGCAATATTGACGATCGTCATCTGTTCTCAATATGCACTAAATATTTCGTTGAAAATGAAATGAATTTGCACAGTGTAGGCGTGCCATAGATCAGTCGACATGTGCTGTGTCCCGCAGCGGAAAAGCCATGCAGACTTTCCACTTTTTTTTATTTTTTTTTTTGTGGCGGCGTGGTGCTTTTGAATAATACGAAAATAGAAATGAACTCAGTTCGTTAAACTTTTGCTCGGGAAAATCATGCTGAGATGCTACCGTTGCCGAGTGCAACATGCTTCGATTTTTCATTTTGACTGGCCCCCCACACGTCCTTGGCTCGTTCATAACCTGTGGCGGCCCCCTCTCCAAATAGCCATCAATTTTATTGTTTTTTAATATAATTGCTTTAAGTGCACTCGCATTTACTAGCACATGATTACATATTTTTTTTGTGTTTGGTTCTTTTTTTTTTTCAAGTGGAAAACGTGTTTTTCCACGCTTTTCATTTGTTGCTCTCAAAAACAATGCTGGCGATTATGTAATCTGTTTTTCGATTTTGTACGGGGGAAATTGAGCAATTAAGGCAACCATTAAGAACAACTAATCACGTTAATTAATTTAAATTTTAAGAAACACTTTACACAAGAATCGGTTTTGATATATATACTTGAAGATATATATATATATATATATATATAGTTGTATATATAGGGTGTATATATGTATGATGGCAGCAGGCAGAAGAGACTGTGCTGTGAAAAACTTTCGATATTGTTGAGGAAAAACCGAGAACAACACTCGACGAGCACGAAACACTAACTGAACCAGCCGCACTCAAATGACACAAGCCAAATTGTTGCGACCAGCTGCTGTTGCTGCTGCTGCTTTTGATCTTGAGGGAAATTACGAATTACGGAGAAAATGGGGAAAAATCTCGCCACGAAGAATCTTCGGAAATCCCAACGCCACTCACCGAACATTTCACTTGCTGTTCAGTCTCCCATGCCGGCAAAATGGTTGAGCGCATGCTTCAAGGGATCATTTTGTGATTTTGTGATTTTGTTTACACACCACTTTCTAAACAAAACGAACGCTCAAAGCAAACGAGCCAATAAAAATGGCGTCATTTCGAAAGCGTGCAGCAAATGCCGACGCTGAGCATTTGAAAGACGGCAAATCGGTAAATTGTCTTTTTTATTCTGCAAGGTTCGTGCACACAATTGTGACATGTAACAAAGCATACAAATTACAATCTAATGTTCACGTAAATAAAATATATTACTTATAGGGAGTTTCTGCTAAAAAATCACCTCAACGATAAAAATATAACATAAAGTCGAACCTATGATTTGTAACAGAATTGCATCAAATCGACTTATCGATTTCTTCCATTATTTTTTGTGAATTTTATTGCGAACTTTGACTTTGATTATCGATATGATATGAATAGTGCTTTTAGTTCTAGGCGTTTCGTCAGCGTTCAAGCTACCGCAATCTATAAAATGATTTCATTAAAACTCTCAGCTCACTTATTTGAATCTTGGCCAATAAAAAACCGTTACATGGCATTTGCATTCTGTTAAGTCAGAACTACTTAAATAACTTGTATGGGCGTAGATTCTGTTAAATGTGTATGCCAAACAGCTCTTGTCAGCTACACAGCTCTTGCTATGTAAAACGAGCAGCGCCATCTACAGTTGAATTTTTACAGTTGCTTTAACATTCCGTTGAATTTGAATTCAAAGTGAAAAAGTGCCCAACAGAATTTTAGAAACATACCAACGGTATATATATATATACAATATATATCACAGATAAATAAAAAGAAGCGTCATTTGTTTTTATTTGCATTGAACACACAACATGCTTAAAGACTTTATTTATTTATCGATATCGATTTATTGCATTGCATTTCTTGTCAACATTTTTCTGTATTTTACCATTATTTTGCCGAGTTTTGTTTTGCTTTTGTTGTATTGCTTACTAACTAATTAATAATTAAAAATTAAGTTCGCAAATCTATGTTATTTGTTGTCATCTTGCTGTTTGTTTGTTTGGTTAATGTTGTTCTTGTTGTTTTTTTCGTTCTTGTCATTTGTTCATTGAGGTTATTGTTTGGTTAAAATACTATTAGATATTTTTTGACAATATTGCATTTTGCGATTTGATTGGCTTAAGTGGTTTTCAATTTGATCTACTCTTGATTGGCAACATCTTTGGATTAAATGCACTTTATAATTACTAAGGGGAACTACAAATGTATATCCGGGTTTTTCTTTGTTTTTTGTTTTTGGATTGTGAGTTTTTTTTTGTTTTTGTGGTAGTTGAGTGTTTGGCTAAGCGCATTTTGCTGGCATCGAGTTTTTTAAACTGTAAATATATTTTCCTCTATATGTATACATATACATTGCATTCATTATTATTGTTAGTATTGCGTTCTAGCATTTAGTTAAAGTTTTATTTATATATTTGCTTTGCATTAACATTTCTTTTTTCCTTCTATCTCTCTGTTGCATTTTATATTTGTGACACGCAAAAACAGTGTTGTAAATTACAAAAATATATCTCGTTTTCTTGTTGTTGTTGTTGTTGTTGTTGGTGTTGTTGTTGTTGTTGTTATGGTTTGGTTTGGTTTGCTTTTGTTTTTGTTTTAAACTCAAGCACTAATCCCGAAGAAACAACGCAATAAATGGTTTGTCGTATATATCAACATACACATATTGTATGTATATGTATGTATGTACGTATTTATGTTTATTTCTTATTACAATACAAAAGGTACGAAAGGCGCGACAAATTCCGCACGGCCCCCCATAAAAGGAGTCCAGCGAAATTTACACTAAAAATTGACTTAATTGTGAAAGTTAAGGGAAAATAAAGGCTGATTAAATCGTTTAAGAAATTCCAATTCTTACTCTCTACATTGCAGAATCTAAAAAGTGTTTTGCTTTTTTTTAATTTAATTTTTTTTTTTAATTTTTAAATTTGTTTTTTTTTTATTTTTTTGTTTTTTAGCATAATAGGAAAACTTGAATCGAAAGCTGCAACTAGCACGAGTATCTGTTACTTTATCTGTTTCATTTTTTTTTTTTTTTTTTAATAATGCATTCCCATTATCTTATTAGGTTGAGGCCTCTTAATATGTATTTTTATTTATATGTATTTGTATTTGTGTTTGTAGTCGCCATTCTCTACTCGGCGCGACAGAGGAGCGAGGCGAAGCGGAAGAGTCGCATCCAGCTGAAGAGCTTCGACTCGATGAGATTCTCCTCCGCCGTCGAGGTGGTCATCGAGACCCGCGACGTATTGGAGGATTTACTACTCCGCTTCTGCTGCATGATCCTGGGCGAGCTCATCTTCATAATCGAGTACGTCGTCTTGACTACTTTTTGGGCGCACGCCGCAAACGGGGCGTGGCAACTGGGGGGCACAAACGAAAAAGACAAACGCACGAGCTGCAAAAGACAAACAAAGCGACAGAGAAAGATAAGGATTAGTATTAAGTCAAGAGCGATGTGGCATCTCCTGTCAAGAGTGCTTTCCTTTAACACAATGGATGTCTCTCTCTCTCTCTCTCTCTCTCTCTCTCTCTCTCGGAGAGTGCTTCATGGAGCGTTACATGTGAACGGCAAAGAAATAACTGCTGACAGTGTGTGTAAAATGCTAAATTTTATTCAACGTTCTATTGGCGAGCCTAACACCCTACCACCCCCCCCCCCCCTCCCCAACAACTGTCGAGTGACCTTGGCGCGTTCTTGCCTGCTGCCCAAATTTGTGGGGCATGCTCCAGTTTGCAGCAAATACCCAAACCGAACAACCATTGCTAAGCAGACAAAAACGCTTCAATGACAAACTCAGCCATTCGTTAAATATATTAAGTCTATGTTGGTGTGAGTGGGTGTGTGTGTGTGTGCGTGTGTGTGTCAATATGTACATGTGCACCACATAGATACAGTGGGTGCTAAATAAAATTCTAACTTCCAGCAATTGAAATCTAATCACTGCCGGAAAAATTCAACTTTAATCAAAAATTACTATTTGCTATTATTATTATTATTATAATCGTCTCTTGATTTTTATAAGCAAATATTTTTCTAATTTTGCTTTTTGGTTTTCGTTTTTTTTTTTTAGCAAACCCAATATTATTGGATATTTAAATATATATATTTATATGCACAAAATATGATTTTCACAATTGAAAGCAAAGCAAAGTACAAAATCAAATTTAAAATTATGTTTATTTTACAAAATTTCATTTACGTGCTGGATAAATGCAGATAAATCTGTTGCCCATAATTGAATGCAGCTTTGCTGCAACAGTTGTCGACGTCATTTGCAATTATGCAATGCAATCGACACAATCGAAAGCAAACCAAACAAACAAAACCCCTCTCCACGTCCCCCTCCCCACCCCATCGCATCGCACACCCCGGCTATTTTTTTAGTTCCATAGAACCACTTCAGGCACCACTTCTGCCCACGCCGAATGTTGCCGAGTCGCGCACAGCAGCAAATTAATTTCAATACTCATTTAAGTTTTACAATCTCAGCGCTTTTTTCTTTTTGTGTTTGGAAAGAGTCGACGTCGACAACGTTGACAACTGACAACAACAGCAGCAACAACGGGAACAGCCAAAAAATGTGTCATGCTGCAACAGCAACAACTACAACAAATGCAACAGCTGTATTTTTTTGAGACCACGCGACAACGTTTTATTTATGCATATTTTTTTACTGCAAGCTATGCAAGATTATTTTATATTTTGCTTATGTGATTTTTTTTTTTTTTTTTTTTTTTTGTTAGCGCAACATATTCAAAAAGTCAGAAAAGTCAGAAAAGTCAAAACGCCTGCGCACTTTTTTTACTCTACACACAATAGCTAAAAAAAAGTAGGTTATTTGAGAATGTTAACAACAAATTAAAAAAAAAAAAATACCAGGAGTCCTTTTATTAAACTGTGCATTGGCATCTATAAAAAAGGAACTGTAATAAAAATGTGCACGTGTCGAACGTGTTTCAATTAAAACGATAAAATTAACAGAAGAAATGCAAAAAAAAAAATATGCTGTTAAAAATTCTAAAAGTGTAGCCAACCCAGCATAGTTGCAGCCAATAATATGAAAAAAAAAAATAACTACTTCTTATTCAACTTGTGAATTCGCTAGAAAAATAACTTTGCTGCTTTGGTTGCAACGGTATCCATTCCATTGGAATGGGAATTGGAATGGGAATATTTGGTTTCGTGTTGCGCTTTAATCTTTTGATGCAAGAGCTCTTCAGCTGATGCTGTCGGCATCGTCGTCGTCGTCGCTGTCGCTGTCGCCTGCCCACGCATCCGCCATCCTTCATTTCCCATGCTCCAACACACTTTGACACTTTTTCGGTTGTAGAAAATGAATATGGCTTTTGCGGGGGTGCACGCAACTGTTTTATTGCCTTGCCGTTAGCAGCGGGGCATATGCGTGATGTTTTTATTACCGTTAAATTAGAAAGAGGCAAGTTGGATGCCAAGAGCAAAATCTATAGTTATCACCTAATGTGCAGGGTGTGTGGCTGAGCCCTGGGCAGACATAGATACATAACCTAAAGGCGCCAGCTGACTCAATTTATGAGTGCGCAACGTCCAATTCCAATAAGAATCAATGATGAGGCATCACAACAACAAAACAACAACAACAACAACATCAATTTGTGGTCCCCAAATGTATATCATATATACATGCTTATATTTATATATGTGTATATATGTTTATATTTGCAGTCTGGCAACCACTGGCACACGTCGATTCTCTCTCTCTCTCTCTCTCACTCTCTCTCTCTCTCTCTCTAATTGGCTGCAAATGCTCGTGAGTGTTGCTGTCACTTGGCTCACATTGACCCACTTGGCAGGCAGCTCTTGAGCAGCATAACTGCAGTTTGAGCCTGTGCCAAACTCAATTATCAATTTGTACATTTTACATTTTCTCGCACATATTTCATTCGCCTGGCCTCTGACTATGCCTCTGCCTCTGCCTCTGCCTCTGTTTCTATTGTTTTTGATTTTTCTTTTCAATTCCGTTCATTTTCAATTGAAAGACAACGCGACGTGCGCTGCAATCGTTCAATTGACAGCACAAGCAGCGTCGGAGAGAGATAGAGAGAGAGAGAGAGAGAGATAAAGAGCGGGAGGCGGCAAATTGAGAGAGCCAAAATGGGTTGACAGGCTGTTGAGGGGTTCGCTGCTGTCGCTGCCTACTGCTGACAACGCTTGCGGTTTCTATTGCATTTCAAATGCGCTGCTGTTATCAAGAGCGTGCCAGTTGAACGCGTCCCTGACTGACATAGCCCCACAGACACACACACACACACAAGCATACATAGTCTCATCTATCTTGTTGTGCATGTGACATCCGTCTTAATGAGGCTTCAATATCACTTGCCGAATGTGCCCTGTTATTGCTGTCATTTCGTATCGAAAATGATCAACTGCATGACAGATACACAGCAGCTTTTGTACACAAGTACAGTGGTCACCAGCAATGCACAAACTTTCAGAAACTATTATTGCTTAGCAAGTGGAATCGAAATTTGTAGGCGAATTTTAGATTTTCATATCTAAAACTATATGAAAAATTCTTTAATTCATTTTTATTTTTAATATAGAATATTAATAATTAAGACATCGTTTCTATACTATTGTAAAGAAAAACATGACCTTCACAGAGTCTTCTCATTAAAAAATTAAACTAGTCAAACTAGTCACACTTTTTTTTATTAATAATAAAAAAAATAATTAAAATAGTGCGTACTATATAACATATTTAGTTAGCCACACACACACACAAACATTTAAATCTACATTTATGGCAATATATAATTGGGTCGTTCTCTCAGTGGGCACACACAACCACGAAAACTGGCTGAACTTGAACGCCTTGACAAAAGATTTTCCAGCCCCAACTGTTCCTCCCCTGTGCCCCCATCCCTCCCCCTTGAGCAATACATGAGCGATTCTCTAACTGATCAACTGCTTTTGGGCGCGTCATGAGCTCAACAATTCACAAAAAAAAAAAAAAATGACATCAGAGGCGCCCAAAGCAGCGACTCTAACGACGACAATGTTAACGACCAGTTTCCAGTTCAACTTGAATTGGCAGCTCATAAATATTTACAGCGAGAAGCACAGCACGCAATGGTTCAAAGATACATTTTCAAGTTAAGTAGTTATAAGATGCGCTGCAACAAATAACAACAACAACAAGAAAAAACTATTCGCTAAATGCGGGAAAAACCAACATTAATATTCAAAGCAATGCTAATTTAGGTATATTTATATAATTGTATGCACACACATAGCTGCTGCTGTTGTTGTTGCAACTGTAAGCGAGTCGGCGTCTGCGAAAAGTCACACAACAGCTGCAAGCTGAAAAAAAAAAAAAAATGAAAAAAAATGTGTAGAAAAAAAAGCAGAGTTATTCGACAGATGCGCCGCATTGTTTTGGCCCAGAACCGCATTGAAGCAGCGCACAATGTTGTGGAGGGCCTCAAGCCGCAACGACAGCAAGTGGCCCTAAGGCAGCTCTCTAACCCAAACCCAAACCCATTGCCCCTGCCCCTGCCACAGCCAGCCTGCACCCAACCAGCACAGCACACTTGCCCATAACAGTTGTAACAGTCTACTTAACTTGCAACTACAAACGTATGTATCAAACAAATGTATCTCCGAGTTACTTACAATAGCCGTGTAGCTGTATCTTGTTGTCGTTTTTCATAGTTGTTGTTATTGTTGTTGTTGCTGTTGTTGTTGTTGCTGTTGTTGTTGACTGACTGACTTTCGAAACGTGTTGTCATGTAAATTAACCAAAAATGCTACGTACTTTACATAGCTGTCGCAGCAATGGGGATATATACAAGATACCAGACTCTATCTCTCAAAGATAGAACAAACAGAGAACGCCGCCAGCCTGAGAAATGCAAACAGAACGACAAAAGACAACTTCCCAAACACGATGGCGCAATGAGCAATGAGACAATGAAAATGCTCCACATAGTTCAGATGTCAGCTGTGGTCGTGGGGAAAACAAGCAACAATCAGTGCCGATTATACCACAGCAAATTGTTAGCATTTCACTCAAGTTCAACATTCGTACAAGAAATGTAACAACTCTTGAAAACATTTGATTATCCATTCACATCATCATACAAAAGCTAACTAAAATTAAATGTTTCTGAATGAAGAATTCCTGTCAAAATTGTAGCTGAAGCAACGTATGAAAAATAATAATGAATTAAATTTATACTGAAATATTTTTCGAAAACACCAAATTCAATTCTCCAAGCTAACAATAAATTGAGAAAACTGATCTGTAAAAATTGAATATTTTCAAGCCTACACATTTGTTAATATGAACATCATATTTTATTGCCTGCATAAATCATTCATTTGCATTTTGATGATTTCTTTAAAATTGAAAAAACTACAATTCTAGAACAGACAAATTGTATATTTATGTTAATCGATAAAACAGACCAGACACATCCCAAAGCCATTACCTGGAAAGGCGGCATTCTTAATTTCCTGCTTGGCCAAGAATGTAACGCATACGCAGAGTACAACAACAAATGCAAATATTTAATGATAATTGCGCACAGAGCAACAGCTACAATAATAAACAAAACAAAACCTGAACCAAAATCAATAAATAAATCGGAAAAAATCCCGAAGTTCAAAGTTGGCCACAAGAAATTGCGACGCCATGTCGCTGCCTCATTAGATGAGACCCCCTAATCGCTTTGTGGCCGCTTGTTAACGGTCAGTGGAAACGTGGAAACGTGGAAAAGGTGAGAAGGGAAGCAGGGGGCTGCCAAGATGCTTACATAATGATGGGAACATGTTTTTAGTTGAAGCGCACTGATAAGAAGCGGCTCAACTAATGGCCATCATCTTAACTGTTTTGTATACAATTTTTAGCATCAATTATAGCTCGTAAAAAACGGCGACAAAAACAAACGTGGCGTAAATTTAATTTCCAAAAAAAAAAAAACCAAAACAAATTAAATTCAATTTGAGAGAGAGAGATAGAGAGAGAGGGAAAGGGTAAAGCCGTTGAGTTTTCTAGTTTTCATGGCTCACGCGTGTTCAAGTGCTATTTTTCTCCGAAAGAGACACAGCGAATGAATAAACAGAGATGACTGTCAATTTTTTGTGGCTAAGACCACACACACACACACAGCCACACCTTAAATCGAACAGACCTGAAAGCAATTTGCATATTTAATCAACTCTTTACGCCCTTTCAAATTTGACCTGACCTTTCGACTGTGAACGCCAAACGTGAATGCTCATCGATTTTCGATTAACTCTAATTGGCATGCGCCTACCAAAGCATCCAATGGCTTAGTTCGAGCTGTCTATCAAATATTCGCATTGAGCTCCATAAACATTTCACAAATTTCTTTGCAGTTTCAATAATTTTGTAAACACTCCGGACTCCGGACTCCGCACTCCAATATATGTCTGTCTATTCAAACAGCCCGCATTCAATAAGAAGAGTCTTTCAGTAAGCTTTAAATGCTGGCTAGTCATTAATTACAAGCTAATAGTAAATATTTGCCAAATCTTTTGCACAATGAAAAATAAGCTACAAGAAAATTAAATGATGAAATAATTATGATTTATTGATATTCATCAACATTATTCAGCGTAATTACTGTTCTTTGCAAATTGAGCCAGCAGTGATACAAGCGAATTGATTTTCAAATCACAGCATTACAGCCTTATTTGCATATTAATGCTTACATAAAAATATGGAATCCAATCATCGAATTTGTTCGTTGCCCACATCATGATTTTTATTTTAAGATTGGGATGCTGTATCTAATACTAATAGCTATTCTTTGGTGGTGTGAGTTTTATTGCTTTCCCATATATTTGATAATAAAAATTGAGAGAAACCAGTTCTGGGGAAATGAAAATGCAGTGTTATCAAGAAAATAGGCGCACGCCCACAAAACAAGAATGAAAATAGTGATATCATCTACTTAATGTCTCTCTTTGGGTTTCACTTGTTTTCCCCATATTTTTTGTTGTATTTATTTGGGCCACAAATATTGATTTCCCAAGCCTCTTGACTGTAAATGTAACCAAAACGATAACACAACGATAAGCATGAGTATTCGTACTCCAATTTCGAGTACTCATTTTGAGAGGAGTAGTTTTTGGGGAACCAACTGCATTTAACGATATGATAAAAGTGCGGAGCACATGAAAGATTAGACTGAGGATGGGGAAAGGGGTGTGTGTGTGTGTGTGTGTGTGGGGGGCAATGTGGCCTGCCGTCGGAGTTGACCCAAATAAAATGCGAGCACAGCTGGAATGGTATATGTACATATATAACGGATATATCTACCATATAGAGTTGTGACGAACAACTTTTTCATACATATTTACAAAAGTAGAGCGTTGTGGCATTCACATATTGTGTGTAACTGTGAATGCTCAGTTCCTAATTAATATTAATTATGTAACTTAAGTGCTGGCGCATATAACAAATTAATAACAAAATGAACTGTTCTCAGCCATTTAACTGAATTGCAGCCAACACAAGTGCGAGGAGGAAGAGAGAGGTCTCCTATGTTCATTGGCCTATATACCAAACAATGTCACCAACATAAAGAGCAAAGTAATTAATATAAAAGTAAAATGAAAATAATAATGCCTCTGAGCCGGATAGCAATGTGAGGGGACATGTTGATGGGCACATAAATAACGATACGAGAGCAAATTAACATTCCGTGAAGGGCTCTCTCTTGGAAAACTTTTGTGAAATGCCTGCTTATATTTTTCTTTTCTTAGTATGTCTCTAAAGAGTACATTACCAAGCGAAAGGTACAATAAAAAGAGCAGCTGGCTCTGATTAATCGCCCATCCTTAAGTACTTACTTAAGTACTGCACTCAGCAAAAATAGATAGTTAAGTTCTTTCAATTGTAGCAAATGTTATAAGCATAAAACAAAAAGCGATAATCATTTAACATTATTCCAGCAATATTTTGATTTTTTAATTTTACTTAAATCATTTTTAATTATATCGAAGGTAAACGAATAGATTTGTGAAGTCATATAATTTGTATTTGTATCTAAGTGCATATTTATGTACTTGAATATGAACTTGTGAGCATACGAAAGTATTCTTAAAAGCAGTTGGCATTTAACTTTTAACATTTTCCATCGCTTAGTTGATCTTTATAAAGAAATTCCTAGATGCTTAACATATAATTACTTCCAGGCAACATTTTTACAGCTCTGAGGGCAACAGTTACCACATTTTTGCATTACCTCTCAAGTGTGCATTACCTTATTACACCACAGTTTAGCAAGCACGTAATTTAATGCCTTTTTTTTAATGATTTTTACGAAAAATGTAGTAATTTTCCCTTAATATTTATGATTGAAATGTGAACTCGAGAGGGAAATAAAAACAAATGAAAAACGAGTCCAGATTTACGGTTGAGTGCAACGCAAAGAATAACGTTTGCGTGATTACGTAAAATGCGTAACACCAACACTCAAATACACACACACACACATACACACACACACAAAGATAGTAGCCACTTGGTGTTACGTTTTCAAGGACACAGACCGCTCAAGGACACAAGCGAAAGCTGACGCCTTCTAATGCCACGCTTAGATAAAATTACACAACACTATACGCTATCAAGACTTACCGTTAAGATTAAGTTGGCAGTGCCTAGTTAGACGCAACACTGCAATTTGTTATCGATGCGAATCTAGTTGGCCTTTGACTGATTTTTATTCGAGAGTGTGTTAATTACAATTCAGAATTGAACGCAGCTGGCTTTCGACGTTGATGCTGCTAGCAAATTTTCCGTTCTATTAAGCAAAATTGTCGAAACTTTTCAATTGTTTTTCCTTATTCGCACGACGCGTAAAACTCGCAAACAAATCGAACTGTGAAAAGTTGTAGTTGAAGACAGCGAGAACCTTGCGCCACGAACTCTGTTGACTGAATGAACACGCACAAAATACGCTCGGAACAGCGGCAGCAGCAGCAGCAGCAGCAGCAGCCTTAACGTGAAAAGCAAAAGCAGCGTAAAGAGAGAGAGAGTGAGAGCAACAGCACAAAAACATCAACAGCAGCAGCAGCAGCGCAGCTTGTCACGCTCTCCAATCGAGAATAGTGAGTGGGAGGCAAAAGCAACAAGCGCAGTCTGTGTGTGTTCGTGTGTGTGTTTTGGGAGAGACAGAGAGAGAGAGGGAGACATCCAGCAGCAGGTGAGCGTAAAATGTTGTTGTTGTCTTGACCGCCCACGCGCTGCACTCCACATGCAGAAGCGCCATATTCATTAACATATACATATATATATACAAACATAACATATAAGAGTGAAAAAGTCATAAATTGATGCATATCACTTGATATATTAACAATTTTTCATTCACATTTCCCACGCTGCTACAGTTGCAGCTACAATGACACACTCTTTCTCAATTTCTCCTGCTGCCTCTCTCTATCTCTCTCTAACTGTGCACTGCATGTAAATGTGAATTGGGGAAATTTTAGCATGAGCAACATAAAAAAAAGAGCCAAAGCTGCTGCTGGTTTTGCTGCTTATGTAACTTGACGTCGTCTCAAACTCAGGCAACGATGAAGGGCAGTCAGCGACCTCGTTCTAGAAAAGAGCCAGCCCCACAGCGGCAGCAGCAGCAGCAACAAGAACAACACACAGAATAAACATTTGGGAAACGTAGGCTTTTCTTTTTTCTTTCTATGGCCACATAACACCACAGCGGGTGACTTTGTGGGCGGGGTTGGGCGACATCAAAGCCAAAAAAAAAATAAATAAATTGCGCAACAGCAACAACTAGCCACGTGAGCATTGCAAATGCCACGCTTTTTACACTTCTTTTTGTTTTGTGTGCCCTCAATTTGACCTCAATCCATTTTACATGCTTTTTATAGACTGACGCAGCAATGCATCTCGGCAAACAATAATTCCCTTCCAGCACCTGCCTCCAGTTTTCGCCCTTTTCTCACTCTGTCGTTTTAGCTGAGGCGTAATTCAATTCCAAGCGCCATTTATTTATGGTGGTCATCGGTCAGGAGACAACAGCAGGCCACAGGACCACTCGACTAGGAAAGATTAATGCGTAAAACGAATTGGGTTAGGTCAGCAGCAGCAGCAGCAGGATAAATATACAGAAAGAGAGAGAGAATGCGAGAGAGAGGGAATTAAACACCTGATGCGATACTACATATAACCTATAAGAGCAAAACAAAATATAATAACAACGCACTTCAGTTTTAGCTCTCTCTCTCACTCTATCTCTCTCTTTCTCTCACTCTATCTCTCTCTCTCTCTCTCTCTCTCTCTCTCTCTCTCTCTCTCTCTCTCTCTCTTCTCTCTCTCTCTGTAACTCTACTTGCCCTTCTCTCTACTTCCTGTTTTGATTGTGTTTTGCGTTTGGCGGCATCTGTTTTTGCCAAACCCAAAGCCGTAAGAAACATGCCTAAAATGCGTTTTAATTGAAAGGAAATGTTCAAAGCACATGTCGAGGTCTGCGTTGCCCAACGGGCTACGGCTAATTGAATTATATATGTATGGTTATACACACACGCACACAATACATACATATATATGTATATATATATGCATTTCTTTACGGCCGCCTCTTACTTTTTCCATTAGATGCTTTGCTTTTTATTCGCTTTTCATTCGGCTGACCCAATTCCTATGTGCTCAGTACTATTGCTGTCTCTGTCCTTTGCAGCTGCAGTTGAGAGTGCCGAAAACTAAAGACAACAACAACAACAACAGAACTTCGAGAGCGGGCACTTGTCATCATGTCTGTCATCATCGATACATATTTAATTTAACTTAAGTTTACGCACACTCACGCAAAAATTTATTTATTGAGCGGCAATTAAATCGTTTGTGAGAGTTGCGTGCTGTGAATAGAATCAAATAGCAAAATATGACGAAATGCATAAATGTGTCAGTGTTGCCAATTTGGTATTCTGTTTTTATTAAGACTGGCTGTTTTTAGATTTTATTATTGAATACACAATAACTTAAATTATTCTAAATTGCTAAATGAAATCCAATTGTAACTTGAATAATTAATAATGACAGCTTCAAATAATAAATTTCAAATATTTTTTTAGCTTTTCTAAAATACGAACTGCAATTCCTAAAATTAATAAGAAATTACAAAATTGGCAACTCTGTTGTAGTGTGTTAGACTGCTTGTTATGACCGCGACTTCTATTTTTGCATATGAGTATTACTCACTGAGCAGCGGGCAGCCACATTGCAATTGGCCACGTTTTCCGCATTTGCATGGCACGCACGTAACAACCCACATTCACCACCCACTCTGCGCTTGGCAATTAACTTGGCAGACTGCGTGGCTCATGTTGAATGCTCTCGTGACACAAGCCTGTCAAGGGAAAACAGAAAATACAAAAAAATCACCTAACCAGCCACCCACCCATTCGTGTCAGCAATGTCCTTGAGGCGTGAGCCCGAAGGCCACGCATGGCTTTGTTTTCACAAGGAGAACCATTAAGCAGAAACTAAATAAAAATACTTCATTGTTTTTATTTTTTGCAGATAAGCAATTTTCAAAATGAGTGGCAATGCGGAGAATGGCAAAAAGATTTTCGTTCAAAAATGCGCTCAGTGCCACACATGTGAACCAGGTGGCAAGCACAAACAGGGCCCCAGTTTAGCTGGAGTTGTTGGCCGCAAGTGTGGCACAACCGCTGGCTTCAAATATACTGACGCTAATGTGAAAAGGGCCATCGTCTGGACTGAAGGCAACCTCGATGAGTATCTAAAGGATCCAAAGAAATATATACCCGGTACTAAGATGGTTTTTGCCGGACTCAAGAAAGCTGAAGATCGCGCTGATTTGATTGCATTCCTCAAACAAAATAAATAACTAAATTAACACAACATACTTTGGAAAATAATATAATATAGTATAATATATATTGTACTGTTGTATTTATAAAGCAAAAACGACTTAATTTCTTATCTACAACTTATAACAATACGAATTCAAATTAAGCGAGTTTTCGCGCCAGATTTCGCAACAAGAAGCTTTTGGCGACAATACACGTTGTTAACAGTTGGCGTATGAGAGTGACATATCATCGAGCTTTGTGGCGTCAATATGATGAGCTGTTAATTTTAGAAACTTATTAAACTTAAACTTATTATCAAAACTTAATTGATTATTGATTTACTAAAATAATAATATATTTCAGCACGTAAAATCGCAGTTCAGTTAAAGATAAGACAACTGCGACAGCAAGGTTCTCTCAAATTATAACAAGTACATCTGTGGTATAAGTTTGAATTAACAGAGGTCATCCTTCACTGCACAGAGTTGCTAAGCATTTAGATTTGTTTATATAAATAACGAAATATCGATATTTTTGGCTACGATAACGAGTCGCTCCTAAATGCTCAATTTCGCCAATTGGGATTTTCTGTCTCATTCGTAATCTAACTGTTCGCAGCAAACGACGGTTTGTGTTCAATGTAAGTAGCCGGAGTTTTGTAATGACGTAAATATTGGGATGGATAGGAACCAGAAAATATTGATTCAGTGTCCAAAGTGTACTTGAAAATATTGAGATATGAACTTGAGAATTTCTTATATAATTTCTGATCGTATGCCGTGTATATCAAAGTGTAGCTGCAAAATTATCACATGTTAATCATTTTTATTTTTGGGGGTTGTTTGCGTTACATAAACGTGTGACTTGTGTGTGTGTCTGTGTGTGTTCAATGGTAATGTAATTGCTAATATTTTGCGCTCAAGTGCAAAAGATAAGTTATTTAACACAAATAAAATTAATGTTCTTTAATATGTATCAAAAGTCACATTGACAGTAGAACATTAAAAAAGAGCGCGAGGCGATTACATGAGCAAAATCCTGTGCCAAAATGAGCACACGATCATTTTCCTTCTCACTCGCTCACTCGCCTTAAGTAGAGACAAAAAAATTTTGCTTCGAATTCACAGAAATTGCGCGCCACGTGGTTGTTAAGCAAGTTGCGAACTGAGTTGTCCATTCCCCTCCAGTTAATGTCTTCTCTTTTCCATTGTGCTGAAAAATCAAAGGTCGCTTATGTAAGAGAGAACACTGTCCCAGTTTTACTGCTACTCACTCTCACGCATCTCTCACACATATATATTATGTATATGTATGTGTGCACACACAGACAGAATAAGAATTTGGCCTGCTTCCAATGCATTTCCTATAGAAAAAGTGTTTTTCTGTTCAATCTCACCAAGGCCACATCTAAACGGGCATTGTCGCTTTTCATGTAATCACTCGAGAACGGGAGAGAGTGTGTGTGTGTGAATGTGTAGGTGACTTATTCACTGCGCTCACTACTACAACTAATGTTTCAAGTTCGCATAACTGCATGCAATGCAATTAGTCACCACAACATAAGCTGCTGGGGCGTTTTAATGCTGACCGTGACACAGACCCCGAAAACGGTATTAATCGTAGCAGTGTTGAGAAGGGGAAAAGAGGGTGTTTCTTCGAGTTTTTGCCTGTTGCCGTGCGGTAGCAAAAATCTGACGCAATTATCAATATGCTTGTGGAAAACAGCAAATTGTTGCGAATTCATCTTTTATTCCCTGTTAGATCTGCCGTTTTTAAGCTTCAGATTTTGTTTATTTCACAACAGTGTATACATTAACTTATGTGAATTGCATAATATTTTTTTAGTGCATTTAAATATGAAATAGTTATTAGATTGATATGATTAATTAAATTTGAAAAATTGAAAAATAGCTTTTTTCTTTTTTGCTTTATCTCGCAACATAAGTTGGCATCACTGTTAACGACTGCTGGCAACATGTGACCAGCTCGTGTAGGTGTAGTAGGTGTGCAGGTGTATGTGTGTGCGTGTGCGTGTGTCTGGTGACGTTGTTCGTCTGCTGCTGGCATGTTAGAAGCGTTTAACGAACTTCGGGCGAGATTATTTATATTGTTGCAGAATGTTAGATAATCGGAACTTTCAATATGGATGGGGTGCATTACTAATGGTGAGCTTGTGTCGTTATCAGTAGTCTACAAATGAGATTAAAAAAACGCTTTAGCGGAAATACTTTTTTGATAACATTCTAGCACGTTTGCAATAAATTGGTTGTTTACATAACGATTTGATCTAACTGTTGACTTTTCCTGGTTCTGCTCAATTCACAGTCGAGTCGGTGTTAACACATCAAATATTTATTAGCTACTATGGGCGTGCCAGCTGGTGATGTTGAGAAGGGCAAGAAGCTGTTCGTGCAGCGTTGCGCACAGTGCCACACCGTTGAGGCCGGTGGCAAGCACAAGGTTGGCCCCAATCTGCATGGTCTGATCGGTCGCAAGACTGGCCAGGCGGCCGGATTTGCCTACACAGATGCCAACAAGGCCAAGGGCATCACCTGGACTGAGGACACGCTGTTCGAGTACCTGGAGAACCCCAAGAAATATATCCCCGGCACCAAGATGATCTTCGCCGGCCTTAAAAAGCCCAACGAGCGTGGTGATCTGATTGCCTACCTCAAATCGGCTACCAAGTAAACGGAACGGAAACACCGACCGACATCCCATACACCCCCAAACAACAATAATAACAAAAAAAGAACAACTAGCTCCACCTTAGCAACAGGAAACTCTGCATTACGGGCGATATCATGCGGGAGGGCGTGGCAGTAGCGCCTTCGAGCTAATCTTGACGATGGCACGTATTCAGGTCACAATCACAACAACCAACTATAATATATAAAACCAGTAAACATAAAACTACAAATTATGTTAATTTTAAAGTTTAAATAGGACAATTAAATTATTTAATTTAAAATGAGTGGATATAATTAATTTAAAGTCGAATAAATTGTGACGGCCACGATATAAAACAACAAAATTAAATAATACAAAAAAACAACAACCAAAACTGTCTTGGTTTTATTTTTGAGAAATTTTCTATTTCAGAGTTGAATTTTTTGCACAAATACAAATTCAATGTTGATCAATCAAAGCTCCCCAGCTTTTGAGGTGATCGATAAAACTCCGAGGTGCTATGATAAAATATGAAGCTTTTAAAGTCCCACAAATAATTAAATATTACAATTCCTCGAATCAAAGACAGAAAATACAAACATTTCTTTTCATTTACATTTAAAATATGTATATGTTTTTATATTCAAAAATGTTATACACTTTAATAACAATTTAATGTAGTATCTTGTAGTACACGATTTGAAATTGCAGTTTAAGCATTTATTTCACACGCTTAGTAACATTTAATATTATCGCATTTATTTATTATTATATTTTTGTTGTATAATTTGCTCTAAAGAAAAAGAAATACTTGATAGGTTTTCAATGTGCGCCAATGCAAATATAATACAAATTTTCTAGAGACATATGGAAATCGTTAGGCAAACTCTGTACAGCAGTGCAAAGCATACGATATATATATATGATGTAGAAACAATAATAACAACATAACGTAGACAATAATAATTAAAGAACTTTTTGTATATTTTACTCTTATTTTTTTTGTTTTTTTGTAATTAACTTTTACTCTCGTTCCTGTCTCTACTGGTTCGGAATGCCAAGAAAGAGCAACAATCAAATAGGTTTTGTTTTTTTTCGACAACGAACAGCTACGCTCTGTGGACGCGCTTATGGAACTTAGCTTAGGGATTAGGAAAAGAATGCGCAAGAATAAAACAATATTGGGTAATGGGAGCGGGGCGCAGATGGAGGAAGAGATACGTGGCAACGACACGTCCCCAACTCTTATTTTTAGTTAAGTTTATAAAGCAGAGCAGTTGTTGGCGATCCTTGGCTAACGAGTGTACATGGTAGCTGTGCGATATTGCTGCCTTAGGCCTTGCCAGCAATCGGTGCAGCGCCTTGTTTTTGATTCTCGTTCTCCTTCTCCAGCTGCTTGCCCAGGTATTCCCTAGAAGACACGCAAAATTTGAATCGATTGTTTTTCTTTTCTTTGTAAATTTTGAATTGATTGAATGATTTGATGAATTTATGAATACGTATTCGTTTTGGGGTTTAAAATGCGAGTGTGCGTATCGAGCGGCACCTGAATACGATAGGGCATATTAGAATGGGGTATTTAATCTGTGTACTAACCAATTGTGTACCATCAATTTTTGCACAGCAAGCAGGGCCTCGTAGCGCACATTGGGATCCTCATGGCCCAAATGCTGCATGACAATCTGTTTGCCGCCCAGCTGTTCCAGGACACTACGAGCAAATGCAAGATGAAAAAAACCCAGAAGAGGGCTGTGCCAAATTCGTTGACTTACTGCTTGCCGCGAGGATAATGACGCACATACTCTCCAATATCGAAACAGGCAACGGACAAAATGATGGCATCCTTGGACGTTTCCAGCAAGTGAACCAAAATGCGCAGCAACTCGTAGTTCTTCTCGTTCAGGCGCTGAGCGTTCTCACGCCAGAATTTGGCCGATTTGTGAACGGGCGACCATTCGAGGCGACCGCTGCGCACCTCGGTGGCGTACTCATCAAACGAGCTGAGGTCCTGCACAGAGTTCTGCAGCTTCTCGCTTAGGTACTCGACATCGGCCGTGATGTCCTCGTCGTCGAAGCGACGCTGCTCCAAAATCGACAACTGTTTTAGCACCTTGCACTGCACCATGGCAATGCAGTGGTCCTTAGCGACCGAAGAGTCCTCGGGCTTCTCGATCAAATTACGGAAGACGGCCAAAATGATGCGTGTGACCTTCTCCTTGGCACAATCGCTCAAAATATCAGCCAACATGGGTATAACGTTGAACTTGTTCATCTTAGCGGCCAGCAGGGGATTAAAGGTGAGCACCCACAGGCAGAAGATCAGCTGGTATTGCACCTATGAATAAGAAATCGAATTTAAATTGGACCAAACAATTTACATATTTCAATTTCAAACTCACTTGGAAATTGACGCGCGTGGACAGGACCTTTGTCAGCGTGCTAATCCCATCGACGCTCACGAAGGCAAAACGATAGTCATCCACACGTAGCATCATCTGCAGGCAGCGTGCCACAGATTGAATATACTCGTTGTTCTGTGAAGCAACAACAGCACATATTAATATTGGCTACCAACTTTGCGAGGCTTTTGATTTGCTTGCATTAGTAGAGAGTTAGTTATGACAGATCTACATATTATATTTTATTTATTTATTTATTTTATTTTTTTGGGAACTCTATTTGCTAATTGAGAACCGAAGAGCTGTTCAGGCTATGCGCTACAACAATCAGAGTTACTACAACAACTACAGATAGATACATTAAGAGAGTGGAAGATAGACAGTCAAAAGGATGTGTGCTCTAAATAAATACAAAACAGATAAATAAATAAAAAGAAAGAATCGCAGTTCTACATTCAAAAAATTACTTCGTTTGATGGGCATGGCACAAGTTTGTTTGATTTTGTTTGTGTTTGCGTGAACACTGTCACCGATATTTCAGTTTTACCTTTACCTTTACCGTAACCTTTACCTTTAACCTTATCATAGCTTACAACTAAATTGTTTTGATCATTTGTTTCTCTGCTGCTCGTTTTCAATTCAGATCAATCAGATCGATGGTATTTAGTGGAGTTAGTAAACAGTTATCTATTTATATATATTTGTATATATATATATATATACAAACACACACACACGCACACACACGCACGCACAACAATTGTATGCCGTTTCAAATATAAACTTAAATATTGAGTTATTAAATATTATCAGCCGAATTTTAGATAGAGATTTGATTTATAATTTAATAATTTTATCCATAAAAGAGCGTGTGTGTATGTGTGTGTGTGTGTGTGTGGTTGTGCGTGTGTGTGTTTTGAGTATTTGTTTAATTGTTTGTTTGTGTCTGTTTGTGTTCTTTTGTTTTGTTTTTGTGTGGGTGGGTGGTTGGGTGAGTGAGTTGTGGCGAGCTTTTGGGGCTGCATTTGGAGTACCGGTATAACACATTTGCCATCCAGCTGCTGATCGGCTTCGGATGCGGTTGCCGAGGGGGTGGTGGGGCCCACTTCGCGATAACTCTCATAGCTTCCTTCGTGGCTCCGCTGCTGCAGCTGGCCGGCAGCATTGGGGCTGTACTGATCTTTGCCGTGCAGTCCATGCGAGTGCACAATGATCGTTTGTGTCCGTTTCACCAGCTGGGCCTTCTCGTGCAGATACGCATCGGTCTGCATTGAGAATGGTTGAGTGGTTGGTTGGTTGGTTGGTAAATGTGGTGCAATGTGGCGGGTGTCGACACCCAGCAGGGGGGGGGACAGCAAACAGCAGCATCCGAAGACATTTCGTATCGTGTTCGTTGTTTGTTGGTTGTTGTATATTCAGGTATTGGGTTTTTTTTTTTATAATATTTTTGTTACATTTTTTTACAGTTTGATTCGTTGTTGTTGGATAGTAAATTGCATTAAAATTCAGATAGTACAAAAAGATATGTTTGTTCAGCAAAAGAATGTGCAACAGGTAACATTTGACTTTGTTGACTTGTTGGACGCAATTAACACACAGCAAATCGCATAAAAACGTAATGATTATGTTTATTTGGTGCAGTTGATGGTGCAGTTGGTGGTGCAGTTGGTGGTGCAATTTTTGGTGCACTTAGTGACCAGATGCGATGCAATGATAGTCAAGTAAATTTTTTGTAATTTTCGCAACGGTTATGAGAACTTCATTATTGAAAGGTGACTGGACGAAACACGTTTAGAATGTATATTTAAAAATAGATACGTAGATAGATACTTTAACCGCAGACAGGCCAAGTCTCGTTTAATCACACATACAATATTTTTTTATAATTAGTTTTTTGTTTGTTTTTTTTTTTGGACGTCTCATTTTTAGAGATTTTACGATTGAACGTTACTTGGGACGGATATTAATTTGGTGGTAAGTACAAGCAACAAAAACCAAGTAAAACTAACAAAGCGTGCAGTCTTTTGCTGGTCAAGTGTAATTTAAAAAGAATGCCAATATTTTCAAGTATTTTTTTTTTTTTGATTATTAAATGATGACAAAACAAAAACAAACCAGTAAAGTAAACCCGAAAAATGGACTTGCGAACGGTGCCAAACTTTCTAATGCCAGAACTTTGTGAGATCTGCAGCGATTTTCAAAAACAATACCTTCTTTTCTTTTGAATTAAGTATGTACTTATGAACTATTTACATATGCTTGCTAGTTTAAGATGGTTTTAATCAAAAACTATATCGTGTTCGCTCAACTTCAATGGCGTTTTAACTTTAGTACAATTTAGTACAATTTAAACTAATACATAGATGATATTATAACTTTTTAATAACGATAGCATTTTGTAATGTGGGCCATGTTTACCTCAAATCATAAATTGAGACAATCTTTCAAATATTAATTGACTCTTAAAATGAATTTTGTGATAGAGTGCGAGTTAGCATATCGATTCATGCCAATAGCAGTGCTTTTATCATGCTGCATCATGCCATATATATATATATATATAGATAAATAATGTGTACCTAATGCTGCATGCTATATATACATAATGTGCAGATATATATATACATGTACCTAATGTACCTGGCTGATAGGAGTAGAGATGTATGTATATATTTACAGGAGCATGCAATCGGGTGGAGGGAATGGAAATAATATGGGCAGAGGAGATTGCCCAAGTGATTGTATTGTGGCCTACTTACATTGCTGGCCAGCTGATCCTTGAGGAACTGCAAGTAGAAGTTGAGGTCCGACTTGGGCATGACCTCGTGACCCCAGCACGCGAACTTGGCCAGAATGCGCGACGCCATGTTGACAATGAAGCCGTCCTGGCGATTCAACAAATTCAGGAACGGACCCCACACACACTGCTTCATTTTGCCGGACGTCTCGTGGAAGAGATCGACACGCGATCGATCCTCCTGCAGCAGATCGTCGAGCAGCACGAGTATATACTGAATGGTCGCATCCTTGGACAGATGCGAGACAAGATTTAGCAGCGTCTTCACCACCTGCTGCGGATTCTGGGCCAAAAAGGCGGCGCGTGATTTATCCAATGTGCTGATCGCCTGAAAATCCTCCTGGCTGATCATCTGCGACTGCATATAAGATGCCCAGTTGATGGTCTTGGTGCGTATATCGGCTGCCTGATGCTGCAGCACCGAAGTGGCAGCAATCATATCTGTAAAATGCATAACTCAGTTGCAATTACACTTTGTCAGTGGGTGGGACGGGTGTTGCACTGTGGCACTGTGGCAGCCACTTCGATTTTTCGCCAAGAGGTCAGCTGCTTTTTTCACTTACCAATGCTCTCCTCGGGCATATAAAGTGCGGTCGTCATTTTGTCTGGCTGTTTTACTTGGCGTGTGTGTGTTATACGCAATAAGTGCTGTTGTGCGCGTTTCGCACACAATTTCTATCGAAATGTATTTGGGGAAAGAAAAATGAACTGATGTTTAATTACGAGTGTCTTTTCACACAAATGCGACAGCACCAAAATTCAGCTGACTGGTCTTGTGACTTATTCGCCGTGCTCGCCGCATTCCAGCGTTGCCACTACGTGCCAATTTTTCTTTAGTATTGGCAGTTCCCTGTGAATGGCATAATTGAGGTTATCAGTTCTGCGGCGAGCAACAAAATCATAACAATAACTTTGCTTGCATTTAACATTTACGAGTGCTAAATAATCCTAATGGCAGACAATAGTTGACATAAATTAATAAGTATCTAAAATTTCAAATTTGCTGTCCAGTTTTCCATCAAATCGAACAAATTATTCTCTTTAAAGATTCCATTCAGTCTATCTATTAAATAAATAGTTTTACAATGTAAATTTATAAAAATTTTATGTACCACAAAATTGTAAATAAAAAATTAAAACATAAACGTGTCATTCGACTATAAACATTCAACTCATCGCCAGACACACACAACTAAATTATTCTAATGGAATTTGTGCCGCATTTTAAACGCAAACGGGGCAATTCCAAAGACAAAATAAAAATCGCGCCATTTCCACTTTGCGCTGAAGGACAACGAGGATACCAAGGTGTCTTCACTGGACTCTGTGTGGAGGTGGTGGACACCGATCAGACAAGGATTCGAACACTTCACGACAATGGCTGCTATGGCAAGGGAAGCTGCTCGCGAGGAGGACCTGTTTCTGAGGAGGCAGATGAGACTCTGCTCCTTGGGCTGGAAGAGGCTTGCTTATTGGCCTTCTTCCTGGAAGTATTGGAAATTAGAGACGTGATGGGTAATGCGATGGACTGGAATTCGTACATGCAAGGAGCGCTGGAATATGACAAGGATTTTCCTTATAAACTAGCTGCTTATTTATATCTCAAGTCCAAAAATTGGATCATAAAAAGCGGCATTAAATTCGGTGGGGATTTTCGTAAGTTGCCTGTGAATGAATAAATATTTTAGTATTTAATGATTTGTTTTTCTGCAGTTATCTACAAACAGGGCCCCCGAGAATTTCATGCCAGTTTCTTGGTGTTGGTTCAAACGCCAGCTGAAAATATTCACTCCCATTATGTGGCCAAGAATTTGAAGGGAGTTCAACGCGTCGCGGAAACCTCTGATAAGGATGTGCTCGTGCTTAATATGAATCAATTCCCAGACTTTGACCCAAAGCTGGCCACACCGACAACCCTGCAATCCCTGATAATTCAAGAAACTGTTATACGTCGATTTAACTACTCGGCTTTTGTGCAAACAAAACAAACAAAATAATATGCTTAAACTATATTTTCTCCACACGGTTCTTCTTGGGGATGCCAGTGCTGCGATAGTCCGCTCGCTCCTGCAGATAAATCGCTCGGCATTCGGCCTTAAACGTTTCGTCCTGATACCAGTGGGTGAGGCAATCCCTCAGGGCAGAGTTCTGTTTGCGACAGGTGGCAACCATGAATATACTGCTCGCCTTGCAACACTCCTCAAAATCGGCCACTTCCTTCGCACAGTGCTCGACTCGGGCGCGATCTCTCATTATTTTTGGTATTAACACCTCTCTCTCCACATTGCGCAATTTGGTGTCATTTGGATCGCCTGCAAACGAACAACTCTCTCATTATGTGTGTTGTGTCTTGTTTTGTACCTTACCAAGTCCGTGTGGATTGTGGGAATTTAGTTCGAAGCTCATTTTGTGTGTATGTGGGAGTATTAATATTCCGGTTAAGATTCACAAGTTCCACTTTGACCTGAGATAAAAAACAATGTGACCGAATGTAGAAAGCATAAACAAGTATTTGTATAATACCAAATATACACTTTATATTCGATTTGTGCGACACTAACAATTATCGACAAGTTGGCAGCTCTATTTATTGTTTGTTACACAGCACTAGACATTTCCGCCTCTTTTTCTGCCAGCCTGCAGCGCCTTTGGACGTGTGTCAAAAGCGCTCCCGTTGCATTTTCATCTGAAAACATATTAAAATGTCTGAGACATTGCAATTGCGTGGCACGCTGATCGGCCACAATGGCTGGGTCACCCAGATTGCGACCAATCCCAAGGATCCCGACACCATCATCTCGGCGTCGCGTGGCAAGTATTCACTTTGAGGTTAAATTGGAGCCGATTAAAATCGGTTCATATCCTTAACATCCCAGCGTTTTATTTACATTTGAATTGGTGTGCTTATTAATTGGTTTCTTCACGTGCAGACAAGACCTTGATTGTGTGGAAATTGACCCGCGATGAGGACACTAACTACGGCTATCCCCAGAAGCGTCTCTACGGCCACTCGCACTTCATCAGCGACGTTGTCCTCTCCTCCGATGGCAACTACGCTCTGTCCGGCTCCTGGGATCAGACTCTGCGTCTCTGGGATTTGGCTGCCGGCAAGACAACGCGCCGTTTCGAGGGACACACCAAGGTGGGATAAGTTTTCAAGCGTTTGACAATCTTTTTGATTAGGAAATTGATTTGTGCCAGTCTTAAATCCCCCCCCTCACCCACTCTGAATGGTATTTGGTGGTTGTAGTTGACTCCTTCCCCAGATTAAGGTTAGTTTTAGTTAGTACACCAATACCAACCACCACAACAAAAAATATTGCGCCTATGCGAGGCAGAATTTCTGGTTGACATCTGTACACTGTTCTCTCTTCGCCTGAGTCCAGAAGCTCATCCGTAAGTAGGCAAGAAAATGACCCATTAGTTGCCAATTTGATTACCTAACCGCAACAGCTAGAATTGCATTGGCTAATCTCTGTTCTCGATCCTTACAGGATGTGCTTTCGGTTGCCTTCTCGGCTGACAATCGTCAGATCGTTTCGGGCTCTCGGGACAAGACCATCAAGCTGTGGAACACGCTGGCCGAGTGCAAGTTCACCATCCAGGAGGATGGCCACACTGACTGGGTGTCGTGTGTGCGTTTCTCGCCCAATCACTCCAATCCCATCATTGTGTCCTGCGGCTGGGATCGCACCGTCAAGGTCTGGAACTTGGCCAACTGCAAGTTGAAGAACAATCATCATGGCCACAATGGCTATCTGAACACCGTCACCGTCTCGCCCGATGGCTCGCTGTGCACCTCCGGTGGCAAGGACTCCAAGGCTCTGCTCTGGGATCTGAATGATGGCAAGAATCTGTACACTTTGGAGCATAATGACATCATCAATGCGCTCTGCTTCTCGCCCAACCGCTACTGGCTGTGCGTCGCCTATGGCCCATCGATCAAGATCTGGGATCTGGCATGCAAGAAGACTGTCGAGGAACTGCGTCCTGAGGTCGTCTCGCCCTCGTCGAAGGCCGAGCAGCCACAGTGCCTGTCGCTGGCCTGGTCCACCGATGGCCAGACTCTGTTCGCCGGCTACTCCGACAACACCATCCGCGTCTGGCAAGTGTCTGTATCAGCTCACTAAATGGATTCTATTTCTTACAACTGACAATTGTATTTTGTAAATCGATCGCAAATTGATTTGTTTATGCGCAAACAAAAATAAATATGCAGCGACGCTTATAACAATAAAATACATTTTATGCACTGATAACTGAGCGAGAAAACGATAAGCGGGGGAATCGTTATAGTCATATATATCTGCCACGATATTAAAGTCAATTTGGAGAGTCGATTGTTAAAGGCATCCGTTAAATATGGACAAGTTGAAATAATTAGAAAAAAAGCTAGACTTTTTGGGCATTTTATTTGTAAACACGTTTATAAGATAGTTAGTTGATTTTTTTTTTGTTTTTCGTTTTACAAATAGTATTAGTGCATAACAAACTAATTTAAATAAATATGTATGAAGTTGATGAGATTTGGGGTTTCGGGGAGACGGGGATAACAAAGAGTGCGCTGATGTGTGTTTGAATGAATGCTAAACAATTTGTACAAAACAACAATTCAAAAAATATATCCTATATCGCAACCAAGGACGACGACTCCAACTGCTTACAAAAAACCAAAAAAAATAAAATAACCAATTCGTCGGCTGGCGATGGGACAAAAGCATCGCGAATGCTTAGCAGCTATAAATTTGTTTGGGCACTTGAATATTGGTTGGTTTGCTATTCAGCTTGAATGGGGCAAGTGGGCCTAAGAGCATTTGACAGACGTACTCGATGAGCATCGCCACAATTGTCACTTGGTTTTGATCGAATTCGGGCGCTGGACAACAGCGGCCACCGATGGTGATTTGGCTAAAGGAGTGTCGACTTTGCCAGCCGAGCTGACAATTCTGTAAACATTATTCCTAAAGACAATGACCAGAACTGTTATGTTGTCGACGGAGCCGCGCTTATATGACTCCATGGCCAAGGACTTGGCCCCGAAATCAGACTCCTTGAGATGCTCTTGCACAAAACTGCAGGCCTCCTCATTGCTAAACGTATCCCACAAGCCATCCGATGCGAGTATCAAGAAACGGGGCCTACGAAACAAAAAACACAGATAAGGAAATCACATTTAGTTCATATTGCACGGTTCAGTGACCGGGCAACATTGCCAGGCCAACTACACTCACTCACTTGTGATCATTAAGCTCAAAAGTCAAAATGTCCGGTGTGGCAATGACTAGATTCTGCATGGGTGGGGCAAAATGTGTAGGCTGATTAGTATATATATATACGGAAATGATGATTCGAAATTTTAACGTCACGCCATCATCTATATATTAGCATGGCATACCTTATCTTTGAGGGGATAATCACCCATCGCTCGTGACGTGGCCAAGACGCCAGCCACGCGCCAAACGCCGCGAAAAGCAATGAAACCGCCAGCGTCGTGTATTCGTTTGCGTTCCCGCACCTGCTGCGGCTTGTGATCAAAGGATAACGGTATTGCAATGCCACGTGCATCGAACATGACGCCACGCGAATCTCCCACATTGGCCACAATCAGCTTGCTGTCCTTCACAATCGCAATCAGCGCAGTCGTTCCTGCTATGTTTGTCTGCAAAAAAATACAATCAAAATCAGTAAAAAATGGTTCTCAGATCTCCTGAGAAATCATGTATCTATATATCCATTTAACATATCTGTCTGATTCTGATTAAACTTGGTATATATCCTTCTTTTTACGGCTGTCCAAGTCAGTCCAAGAGCTTGGACCACTCTATCGCTTTCACACTCACCGCGAGCTTAGCTTGCTCGACCAGCTTGTGATCAGCGGCCAGAATCTCATCCGTGATTAGTTTGCCGAACTGGATGCGTCCATTTTCGATGTAGCATTTAGCCTCGTAGCTGGGAGGCGGCACATTTGCCGAATTCTGCGCATTGTTGTTATTGTTGAGAAATGAATCCTTGGCGGCATTGTTGCCACTGGCGCGCATGGCGCTATTTAGCTGCGCTGTATAGAAATCGGCGATGGATGCCTCCGTTGTCTTCTGCTTGATGGCGCTGCAATCGGCCGTGGTGCTGAGCGCCTTCCGCAAGCTATCCTTGCGTGCAAGTGGTTCGGCGTTCTCCTTATTGGCCGCATCCTTGCGGCTCTGCTTGCGCGCCAAATATGGGCTCTTGTCATAGTTGCTGTGTTCGGCCTGACCCTCGGTCTTCAGCAGCTGGTTAATCTCAATGATTTTGTTGTAAATATTCTTGACAAGCACATCCCGTGCAAAATTGGCTGCAAACTCGCCACCATGTCCATCAAAGACGGCGAAAAACGAGATGTCCGTGTTATTGTTGATGTTTTCCTCAATGATAAATCTGCAAGAATGGATAGTTTGTTAGTGTCCGAGTTGATTTATTATCTTGACTCACCTGTCTTCCATGTGAGGTCTGCGTCCGAGCACTGCGAATGCGGCACTCTGTTGACGCACCTCCTCCCAGGCCTGATGATCACCGGCGCTGCCAGTCGCTTCCATGGAACGCGAAGCGCCCTTTTGCCTACCCAACGTGGCCTGGATGCGTCCCAGAATGCTGCGACTCCACACATCTGCCGCTTGCAAATAGATCAACAAGATAAACAATATGACGCCACAGAATATGACCTCGGGTCGGAGCACGTAGATGCGGCATAGTTTCCACAGATAGGCCAAGGGTGAATTGATGGACGAGAAGCCCACCGCAAACTTGGACAGGATTTTCATATGCGATACGTATGTCTGATAGAAGATCTTGTCTTCCAATTCGTCATCCATTTGACTAGGAGTCGCCGATTTTCTTTCACACTCTCTCTTTCTCTCGCTCGCACTCTCTTTGTGTAGTTTGGCTATTTATGCTACGTATGTATTTATATGTAACGTCTGTGCTTGAGTGATTTGAGTGAATTTATTTCGTCTGGTTTTCAATTAAAAATCACTATAGCATCAAAAAAAAGAACAACACACACTTGATTCGAAATGGGAATTTCGATTTATTTATTTGCGCACTGTGTTTATTTGTCTGCACCGTTCGTTTTTCTTTCGAGTTTCTTTTTCCCTTATTTGCGACTTTTACTTTGTGTCGTTCTCATTTTTTGACGTATTAATGCACAGCAGATTCGCCCGACTTTTCGTGGCATTATATTATTTCAGAATATATTCTTATTAATAGCCTCTGTTGCTTGCATAAAACAAAAACAAGAACAACATCCGCTTATGTCGTGTGTGTGTGCGTATTTGTGTTTGTGTGCGTTTCTGTGCGTAAATATATATGTACACACTTGTACGTGTATAGCCACAGTAAAAACTAAATTTGACTTTCAGGGATTTCGGATTCACATATTTGCCCAAACTTAATTTTTTGTATATAAATTTAAAGACAACTCCTTCCCGTTCCGACAAATTTCGTATGGCTTGTATGAAATGAATTTTTGATGAAATATGTCTAATCGCCTACTATTCAGTCGTCTTTGGCTGAATAGATTAGTATCCCGTTTAGGGAACTACAACTGTAAGCACGGCTGTATGAAATACGTGTCGCAATAAACACCAGAGTTGCATACATGCCAGTATCGATAGTATCGATTGACTACATTCTTGGTAATCAAATATATCGCTTTCATTGATTTAATTTGAGTTGTTTTGAAAATTGTGTTTTTTTGCGTTAAACATTTAAATGCCATTCTTTTTTAAGTTATTTGTCTTTATGTGCTATTTGAAGACAATCACTTTTTAACACAGCTAAGACAATATTTAATTGCCAACGACGGTGCTTGTTTTTAATATCATTAATTTTACAGAATCATTACTTAATAAGACAATTGCGAAAGTTATTATTTATATGAAAGCTTTTTATTATCCTATCGATACTTTTAAAATGTAAAGTAAGAGTGACCATATTGAGATGCATACAGATTTTTAGCACAGCTTTGCAAATACCCTTTCGTTGTATTTGATGTGGTGATGAATGCTATTAATCTATCACAAAATTGATTATTGGAATCAGTTACATCTGTGTTTGTCCATATACATAGTTTATTTATAAACAATCTTAGCGGGTTTCTGTTTTAAGTGCAATTAAATATAATATTGAAAAGTACCTGCAGAGCTTCTGCCTGAATGCATATGGCGCCTGTCCATTTCAATCAGTTAGAATTTTAGTAAATTTGTTGACATTTTCGATATTTGGCACAAAGAAGCAATCCAAAAAAACTTAATACTTATGCATAAATTATTAAATGAAAAATGAAAACAAGAACTGCACGCGACTATGAGAAGAACTGTAACAAAACGAAAATCCAAACAGCCAACTGGCAGCATTTTAATATATAGTATTATTTATTTATTTATCTCTTTGCCATTGAGTGGCGGGCACAAATTTCTATACAACTACGTACTCTGCAAATGCACATGTGTACAAACATGCATAGATTTAATTAAACAAAATGCAAAGGGATGTTTGCTCACTTGATAATTTCCCCCCCAAAAAAGAAACATTTATTGCCCACAGCGAGACCATAAAAATAAAAACAAAAACAATTTGATTTATTTTTAAGTAGTATGTATTTTAATTATATTTATTATATTTGTATTTAGTTTGTTGCATTACAAAATGTGGTTTTTGCCTTCTTTTTTTGTTTTTCTTTTTTGATAGGATTTATAAAATAAACGTAGCTCAATAAAAATGGCATAAATTTGAAATGATTATTGCAGTTAACATTGATCGCTTATAGTACAAAACGTAACGGTTACACTTAACAGCGTTAAATAGAAATAACTTTGCCTTTGCTTCTCGCTTGCTGCTTATAAACGCATTTTGTTCATGAAATATGGCAATGGGGGGCGAGCTGGCCGCAACTGGCTTGCAACTGTGTAAATCAGAGAGAGATAGAGAGAGAGAGAGAGAGAGAGAAAAGTTTCCAATTAAATGATAATAATAAAATAGATATATTAACCGACCTCATTTTAAACTGTGCACTGTCGATAGTTGACGGCTCTTTCTTGAATGTTTTGCAGATACTTGGTGAGCTCAACTTTGAGCGGCTCGATAGAGTCCTGCAGTTGGGCCAACTTCTCATTCTTCTCCAGATAGGTGTCCTGCAACTGATTGAGCTCATTGAGCTTCTCGGTGGTATCCACCGTTAGCATCGAGGCACGCTGCAGCAATTGCTTGGCCCGCTCTCGAGCATTCTCCGAGTGAATGGCGCGATCGGTGAGCGTTTGATTTGTGGCACTGGTCGAAAACTGTAGATTGCTGGCCTCGCCACGGGCGCGTATTGCCTCCGATTTGACACGTTTCGCCTCCTTGGTGATCTCTTTGGCGTCCAGTTCGTTCTTCAGTATATTCTTTTGCAGGCGTTGCACCTTCTTGGCCAGATCCTCGACCTGCTTGGCGGTGACATTTGCGGGCGATTCGGCTTCCTTTGTTTCCCGATCGATCTCCTCAAGATCCTTGGCGGCTAGCTCGATGTTGCTATTTGCCTGTTGTATGGCATCCTGCGCTTTGCCCTGAGACTCAGCCGCTAAGGCCAGATTCTCGACCACAGTATTGGCCGTTTCAAGAATATTATTCGCAGTGGCTTTGGTACTATTTGCAGTGCTCTGCAGTTCGTTGACACGCTCCAGATCGGGTCGCGTCTGGGCGATAATCGATTCGACGTTCTTAAGCGAGGAGACGGCATCGTTGATCTGCACGCCCAGTGATTCGATCTCCTTGGGATCGAGCGTGAGGTCCAGGAGCAGCGTATCCTGTGCCAGCTTCTTGCTCTCCTCTGGCTGCGCTGTCTTATTCTGTTGGAAGTCATTGACGGCATTGATCAAATTGGATGCCAGCTTGATGCTCTCATTCGTTTGATTCAAATAACGTTCCGACTCTTCAAATCCTTTTTTGGCCTTCTGATACGCCTCCGAGGCGTTCAGTTTGGCTTGGGTCAGAGAACGTATGATCTGATCGGCTTCGTCCTTTTTGCTGGTGATGGCCAGCTCGGTATCCTTGGCCACTTTGAGCGCCTCCTCGGAGTGAGCGCGTGCGCCATGCTCGCAGGAGAGGAACCCACCGCACTTGCCACAGCCAGCGCCGCCGCAAAGATTATCGCAAGGATCGCCCGGTTTGCCGCACACCTGATTATTCAGATCCGGTATTTGGGAGGTCAATGCGCTCAGTTCCGAACGGTATTCGTCAATGACCTTGTCATTATTCACAATCGCATCCATCTCATCCTTAATCTTGTTCGACAACGTTTCCACACGCTTGCAATTGCGATCGGTGTTCGAGGCCAGCTCCTTGGCCTCATCCTTGAGCGCTGTGAGGCTGCTGACGCGCTCGTAGGCATGTCTGGTCAGATTGAGTGCACCCTCAATGTTGGACTCCTGCAGCTGTATGCCGTTCTCCTTGAGCTCCTTGGAGAGCTGTTGCACGAGACGCGAATGATTTTGCAATCCCTCCAGCTCCACGGCAGATAAACTCAATGCATTATAGATTTCATCCAGATCGTTTTCCGTCTTGCTCAAACGCTGATGGGAGTCAAAGAGTTGCTGCTTGATCACATTGGCGGCCGCATCCAACTTATCCATATCGAGCAGACTGACCGAGGTATTCTGGAGCAGATCCCTAATGTGCTGCAGCTTCTTGTCCAGCTCACTGAACTCGGCCGTATATGCACCCGTGGCGCCCACTTGCTTAATCTCCTTGGCGCGCTGTATCGTTGCCCGCGTCGACTCATCCAAGGCAGTCAGTATCAAATCCCAATTGTTGAAGCACTCACCGCATGGAGCACAGTGCGGGAATTGTCCAAGATAGCCACGTGCGCACTCATTGCACTTGTCGCCACCGATGCCCTCGTGGCACACACACTGACCCGTCTCCCGATCACACTGGAAATCAGCGGCACCAAACTGATCACAATTACACGCCTGGCACTTCTCATTCGGATTGCCCCAGTAGTGGGCCTGGCACTGATTGCACGCCCTGCCACCAAAGCCCTTCTTGCATTCGCACTGACCGGTGAATGTGTGACACTGTTCCTGCAATGCGCCAATTGCATCACAATTGCACGGCTCACAGCCCTCGCCAGTGGCGATCTTCCAGTGGTTCAACGCACACTGATTGCACAGCAGTCCCTCGACATTGGGCAGGCATGGACACTGTCCGGTGTGACGATCGCAATAGGCGAGCGTTCGATTCGTGCCAAGGAAATCACATTCACATTGCCGGCAATTCTGCTGCAGTGCATCGCCGTGGTAGCCATCGCGACACAGCTCACAGTGATCCCCAGTTGTGTCGTACAGGCACTTCAAGCAAGCGCCCGTCTGTCCATCACAGTTGCCCGTGTCGTACGTATCAATATTGTTGCTGCACTCGCATTTGCTGCAAGTGCCGCCATTTTCGGGTGAACCATAATGATTGTCGGCACAGATCTCACAGCGGGCACCTCCATATCCATCCTGGCAGTGGCACAGCATGTTATTGTTTGTCGGATCCAGGGAGCAACCATTCGCATGCGACATGCCGCTGGCCGTCGTATCTGGACAGCGACAGGCGCGACAACCGATCTCGCTGCCAAGCAACGGATCCCCATAGTAGCCATCTAGACAGTAGTCGCAAGCGAAGCCCGTCGTCGAGTCCTGGCAGTTGAGACACTGTCCGTTTAGCGGGTCACACAGTGCCGCATGACCATTGCACTCGCAGACGCGACACTCCGGGAAATTCCAATAGCCCGGCTGGCATTGATTACACTCTCGGCCGTAGGTGTTCGGATGGCAGGCACACTGACCCGTCAGCAGATCACAATTGTTGTCCTTGCTGCCAATGCTGTTGCAGTCGCAGGCGCGACAACCCTCCGGCCCGAAGCCATAGGTGCCCGGCGCACACTGATCACACTGGCGTCCCACAACATTGGGTTTGCACTGACAGAAGCCGCCATTCGAATCGCACTCCTTGCTGAACGAACCTGTCGGATTGCAATTGCACATGCTTGCACCATTATTGATATACACGCTCGCATCGTGCACCATATTGCGGCAGACAGCTGGCAAGCGATTCTTATAGCGCATATCGTATAGCAAATGGGTGCAGTTCATGTTGATGTAATCGCTCATGCGACCCGAGGATGCGTTGAAAATGGGCGTGACTTCGATGCGGGGTATTAACGTAAGGGAGTCAACCAATATGGTTGCCGAGGGATTGTCCTCGTCGTGACGACGTCGCTCGAATAGAATACGGAAACGATACACTTTACCAGCCTCGAGGCAAACATCTTGCAGCGGCACCACCTGCCGTTCCCTATCGGGCAGCGAAAATGGCACTCGAACTTCGGTAATCGGTGATTGGATGGCCTCGGCGCATTCTCCATTCGGATCAATCTCATCGGGCCGTACCAGCGTTATGTACGCATCCTCCCAATTACCGGGCGATGTTGTCTGATAGCGTATGATTACATCGTAGGGCATCGAGTGTTTAATATTATCGGCAGTGATGATCATTTCGGATTTCTCCTTCACCCGGGCGTAACCACTGCCCGTAAACGGTGGCTCCTGATTGGTGGGCAACGGTTGCAGCACAACGCTGCAGTTGCCATTGCTGGCATACGTGACACACATATCGGTTGATTCGGCCTCGTACACGGAGTGTATATCGGGTATAAAGTAATTCTGTTTCGGTTGCGAGCACGTACGTCCGGTCATGTGAGAACGGCAACGACACTGTCCGGTCAGCACATCGCAATAGTTGTCAAAGGAGCCGCCGATATCACAGCTGCAGTGGGTGCAACCATCCGCGGATTCGGAGAGACCGAAAGTCTCCGGCTGGCATTGATTGCAATCCTTGCCGGTGACAAGACGCTTGCAGTGGCACTCACCGTTGTGCATATTGCAGCCGGAATTGTTGACCGTGCCGAGGGTGTTGCACGTGCACGACTCACAGCCATCCGGATTGGCTTGATTCAGTTGCCAGTAGCCCTCCTTGCATCTGTCGCAACGTCGACCCGTCACATTCGGCTTGCAGTGACAGGCACCGGCAACGGCACCATTCTCCGGATCATTGACCGAATCACAAATGCCATCATCCAACGAACCATCCGGATCACAATCGCAGGACTTGCACACATTGGGGCTGCTCAGCTGCTCGAGGGGATCGCGATAGAAGAATGCCATGCACTCCTCACAATGCTGTCCCTGTGTATTGTGCAAACAATTATCGCAAACGCCACCAGACACAAATCCGGAGGCGGCAAAGACGGTCTCATCGAAATGACAACTGACAGCATGATTATTGCATTCACATTTCTTACACGCATTCGTGTGCTTGCCAAACGCCGGCTTCCACGGCAGATCATTGTAGAAATCCTGACAGTCCTCACAATTCAGACCCCTCGTATTGTGCGTACAATCGCAACGACCGTGCACCATCTCGTAATCCTGCGTTGAAAACTTATCGAGCGGCAGACATTGTGAGGCATGGCCGTAGCAGGAGCAGGAGCCACGCACAACCATATTCGAGATGGCATAGTAGTATTTCTCCTCGTTCTCCAGTCGATTGTCGAGCAGATTATCGCCCAGCTTGTGCAACTTGGTCATATGTATCCGCAAATTGGTCATCTTCAGTTGATTCTGTACGTGCTCAGCATACGGATCCTTGACAGTGAAACTCGGTGGCAGCACACGGAAGATGACTTCACCATTGCGAGATGGTTCCACACCAGAGTAACGCGAATCGCATACAACTTCTGTAATGTTTTTCAAAACTGTCGGTATGCCCGGGAACGATTCCTCGCAGTTGTAGGCAAAATAACGATAAATATGCCACGTCTTGCCAAAATCGAAACTCCTCTCAATGTACATTGTGGCCGGGCGGAAAGTGGCGAACGTAATAATCAAATGGGTGAAGTGAAATTCGGCCTCCAAGTTGAGCTGAATGGTGACATTCTGTTTGCCGTTCTCCGATTGCCACCAGGTGGCAACGCCCGGTTTGGTCTTATAGACGATCTGTCCGATGCGATGATTTAGCTTGGGATCATTGCGCGTTTCCTCCCGTGAATCGCAAAGGAAACACTTCTTATCCTCCAGATGTGACAAGATGCAGAATCTCTCTCGAGATTTCAGGCCACACGTTGAACTCGCCGTCAAGCGATTCTCACGTCCGATAAGTAGATTACCCGTTGCCGGATAGCATGAGGAGCGATCACAGGGATGCGCCTGCACATATTGACGTGGTGTGTTCCTTGGACGATCACGATGCCCGTGCTGTGGTGTACGCTGTGCCTCCAGCAGTTCCAGGCGGCTACTCAGCACGACGAGCACAAAGAACAACGCGATAAGGCCGCTATGAAGCGACATCGCTTAATCTCTCTTTCTCCTCCCTCTCTCTTGCTCTTTGAGCTCTCTCCGGAGCTCTCAGATTCTCTCTCTCTCTCTCTCTCTTGCTCGCTTGATACTTTAGGTCGTGTTCCAGTAGAGCGCTTCCGGCTCCGTTTCTATAATCAGCGTTCGTTCGATTTCCTTTAACACAATTGTGGATTTTATACGCGGACCACGTGGATAAGCTGCATATAAATCAAAAATTGGTTATACATGATGATAAAGTCAATATTGTTAGGCTAACTTACTTTTCCTTTGATTGCGCCTCTATGCAGCTCGTACTCTCATGTTGCGCCACTCCAAGCTACGGCTTATCAACAACAAAACTGCAATTAGAATAATGAAAAATTCAATTAGAATCTACTCGTTAAACAAAGCAATTCAGCATTCAGTTTTCTTCTTATCGAGCTCTAATTTAAAATTATATATTTATATTTGAAATTCCCAAAATACAAACTCCCAGAAGCACCATCCGCACCCAATGAGTCTTACGCACGAACTAAAGCCTCCAGCTTGAAATGTGAATGAATCTCAGGCGGCATATAAAGTTCGACTATAGGGCGATAAAGAAGTAAGTATGAATACATATATACATTAATATACATACATAAGTTTAATCCGTTGTTGGCGGGTGCGTTGCGTTTATCAGCGCTTTAAGTCTTGCACTAAACGCTCAGGCAATTATTTTTAGACACAGCAGCCTCGACTACATTAAAATTGATGTGTGGTTTACTCGACTACAATGCTCATGATCTCATCTGCTTTGGATTTCTCAAATATTTCAAATAATAACTCATATGCCCAAACCGTCAAAGTCCGAAACGAAAAGCAAACAGATCTAAAAAAAAAAACGCATTAAGAATTTAAGTTAATATTTAATACATATATATTTTATTCCATCTGTTCATATACTAGGATATCAAATCAAATTTCATTAGCTGCTCTGCGCCACTATATGAAATCTGGGTCTAAGCTCTTATCGGTCCCAGTTCTATTCGGACACGCAACAAACAAAGTCGACTCAAAACTGTGCTAAAGACCCAGCAACTCCCAGCGATAAGCAGCCGGGAGGCGGCATAAGTCAAAAATTTGTGCTCACGATGTGAACATTGATAGGAATTGGGATTGATTCGCCCCTCGACGCGTCTCAGCAACACTCTCTGATTTATAGAAGGAGGAGTAGTAGCAGCAACAGGAGGAGGTGGCTGGCAATACAACTATTTTGTAATTACGAGCACGTCCCGATAAGAGTTCATTCACAGATGCGATCATCTATATATATATATATATATATGTTTGTGTGCGTGCATGTGTCTGTGCAACACACACATAGGCATATGTCAATATTTATACACATAAGTCTGTGCCTCTATTGGTATTGTGAGTGCCTTAGACCATTGACGATTCCTTCTACACTTTGGGATGGGGTATTCTTGTTTTAGTTTTTAAGATGTCTTACAAGGACTGTGGGTTTGCCAATTCTTAAATCTTGATAACTGGGCTCGAGCAATTTTAGAGCCTGAACAATTAATGGCATACAATTATTTCACAACTGGAATTCAACTTATTTACGATTTGAAAAAGTGGATGAATATATAAATTTTAAATGAAATAAACTTGTCATTTCATGTGAACAATTGGGATATTAGAATTTCAATATTGATTTAGTGTATTCTGTGATTTATGGCAAATTATAACTTCCAAATATTAGGTGATCCAATTCAATTAACTTCTGTTACGAAGTATATAATTTTTACGGGAAAAGTAGACTTGCAGAATATTTGTGGAATTTACTCGGGCAACAACGTAACAAGATAGTTGTTTGACAAATATATAATTTATCTTATTCAGTGACATATCTGCGAGGGTATTTGATCAAATGTCCCAAGCAGATAACTATTCTTTCTTGATCTAATTGCTGTTCAGCCTTTCATTCTTGTCGGCCACTGTTAATTTCATTTTCATTTGGGGCGCACACAAAAAAAGCACAAAAAATAAACAGCAGACGGGCAAATGAACAAATAAGCAAAGAACTAAACAAAACGTTAATTTACCAGGCATACAAGCAGAGAGATATACTGGGATGTGTTTGTTTATGACTTTGAATGGGTAAACAAGTAAGAACTGAACACAAAGGAATGCCAGACTTCGAAATACCCTGTGCCCACTAAACTTTACAGCTTGTTCGTGATTTGATATAAAGCTGGTAATGGCAATTGCGAATATGTATACATTATAGGATCGGGGGCGTTTCCTTCATTCAAAGAACATTGTGCATAGGTTTGTTGTTTTTTTCAAATACATTTTCGAATTGGAAAACATTGTGAATTGATACATGTGAATCTATGTGACATTATTAATGAATAAAACTGTATTTCATTAACAAAACTGTCTGTCAGGGCTTATCTGCTGATATACCCGCTCTGCAGATAGATTAAAAGGTAGCCGAATGAAGCAGCAATGGAGCAAAAGGCAACGTTTCAAAATTGACTTCATTCCGGCATGTATGTATGGATGTGTGTGTGTGTGTGTGTATGTGATGTGCATATGCTACACACTACACATATATACATAAATATTATATATACATATATATATATATATATATAGTTCGACAAGTTCATAAAATTGCTCATGTCCATGTTTTCTTAGCTTTGCCATGTTTATATTTTCAATTCCGACAACTGCTCGTTGACCACACATCCTCAGCTGGAACTGTTTTCACTTATGGGGCACATGTGTGTGCAACTCTTGTGAACACACCCCAAAAGAATCAAAATCAAAAATGAGATCAGCATGCGGCATCAAACTATAATTAGACTTGAGCTAAGTCCTGCCCACTGCAATATATACACTATTTATATGCACCACTCACTTGTGTGTGTGCTGGTTAGAGATCTGTTAGATTGAAGCTTGGCTCATATTTTAATTAGTAACCTCGTTAAATGACAATTTGCTTAGCAATGCATTTTTGTAATGCACTCTATTCCTTGCCTAGTGCGATATGCACACATACACAAAAAGATATGAATGGGCGAGGGCAGTCTAATGAGTACCCAAATAGTCGTACAAATAGAAGACAAAAATCGTTCTTTCTTTTCATTTATAGTTCACGCACACATTTAAGTGTTGCGCTATCAAAAAGTTGTCTAACACGAAAGAAACTAATTAAATTTGTTGTAGATTTTAGGCCTTATCTATAAGTAATTTTGTACAAAAATTGTGCCTACTTCTGGCAAACACGAAAGATATTAAAACAAAAATGAAGAAGCTACTATAAAGGACTATTATTACAAAAAACCAGCTAGCCAGGCAAATGAACAAGAGAAGTATTGCTCAAGCCACCCTCGCAGCTTCATGTGTATGTGTGAAGACTGTAAAGACATAAGTATGCATATGGCATATGCAAGGCAAGGCATTCTCAAATGGATTTGGGTATGAGGCATCATGTTACAAGTCGTATGTAATCCGAAAGAATTCATGTGCTTTACAATGTAAACTTTTTTCTGTGACAGAATGAAATAATTTTTGTAAGTAAAAAAAAAAATCATAGCTAGCGATAAAAACATTGCAGTAGCCACAACAACAACAACAACAACGGATGCAAAGAGGTTTGTATGTTTGTGTGTATATAGAAGAAGAAGTAGCAAGTAACAACAAACGGGAGAAAACAGATAAAACCAAGGCAGGCAGCAACAAAAACAGAATCGAACAGCTGCGTTCTAAGAACTGCCGCACAACTTTAGTTTTGAAGTAAGTACTTTAAACACAAATCACAAATAAAAAAGAGTAAATCATTTTTTTAGTAGGTTTTAGGTTTAGTTTTCTTACCACGGCGTATTACTTCAACTTCAACTTCAACTCCAACTCCTACTTCTCCCTTGTCGTTTCAATACAACAACATTTTTTGTTATACACAAAAATAACAAACTCTCATCACTGCGCACTGTTGTTGTTTTTGTTGCTGTTTCGACTTCTTTTTTTAAACTTAAAGGGAGCATACACAAATACACACACACATTCACATTTACACATAAACAGCGCAACACACAAGATATTTTCCCAAGACAATCAGAGGACGGCGAAAAATGAAAACCGGGAACTGCCGAAAACCCGTCCGCTCGACAAAGATCCACACTCGCTACTAAACGGTTGCGAGCGAGTTTTGTTGATCACTCCGCAAAGTGTACGGAGACCGAGCGAGAGAGAGAGAGCGATATGCATAGAGTGATCTCAAGTATAAGAGAAGACAGATGAAGTCATAGAGCAGCACATGCACTCTACACTCTTCTTGTGTACTTACTGAAGTGTGTGCTGGCACTTTACCATGTGTTGAGTTTACCAAATGTTAATATTGATTTGTACCTACTACAAGAATATGTAAAAAATGTTTTTGTTTTCTATTAAAAACTATAAAAGCAAAATATAAAATATATTTATACAAAATTGAATTAATTGTTAAAATGCAGAACCTGCTACGCAGCGCAAAAGTCAGCAACAAGTGGATGCAGGCGAGTCAGTATTTGTGTGGGAGTGCGAGTGAGAGCGCATCATCTGCCAGATACACGACGTAATTGTTATGTTTTGCAATTTTGTTTCACACATTAAATTAAGATTGTTACACATAAGGCACAAATTGAGCCTTTTCTTACAAACTTATTTAGCAAAGTTACTCCAAATTCAAATTTCAACTGACACTGCGACAGCAAAATAAAGGCTCAGTAGTCAAATGAATGGCAACGCCTTAAAAAGTGTGTTGGCAAAACGATTTTTAGTATTTTTGCGACTCTGTTGTATGCAGAGAGAGAGAGAGAGAGAGAGAGAGAGAGAGAGAGAGAGAGAGAGAGAGAGAGAGAGAGAGTGAAAGAAAGAGACAGATAGGCAGAGAGAGAGAGAGAGAGGGCGCAGAGCATAGAAAACGGTTATCTTAGTATTGGTAACTTTGATAGCGCCAAGTTGGCGCTTGTGGGCGCAGGGAGGCATACGCAGCGCTCACTCAACACACAAAACGAAGGAGAGCACAAAATGCAATGGAAAAAGCGCCAACGCCGCAACGAGTTGTCAGTTCACCATTGGAGCTCTTGCCGAGCAGTCGATCGCACGCGAAATCGAGTGTTTGTCAACATTAATGAGATCGTTACGATTTTTGAAAACATAGAAAAAAGAAACTCTCACCGAAAATGTTGTTAGCTGGGCGGCAGTAAACACCTATAAAAATTACATGTGCCACAATAGTCAACAAAATTATTTGTAAACACACTCAAAAAAAGAAACGAAAAAAAAACAAATAAATACAAAAAAAAAAAAAATACAACAAACAAAATCCAATTAAGTGCTACTGTGCTATGCAGAATCAATTTTGTGTCACATCTAAATTTCTAGTTCCATGGTGTGTGTACGGCTGCTGTTGACCTATCCTGTTGTTGTGCATTTCCAACCACAATCACCCAAAACTACTTAGGTGAGTCCCAAGCAAAGTGTACGTACTTGCCTCAATCTCTCCTCCCTCCGACCACCTAGCTAATAATATACCACAGAAATAGTCCAGCAGACGAGTATGCCCCCAAAATTGATTACGCAGTACACCAAAAAAAAAAGCTACGTCTTCTTCGACATTTGGCGTTTCAGTTTCATTTGGTTGTGTGGATTTGAAGAAAAATGCGTTGGTTGCTTTTATTAATAAAACACCAACACACACTACACTCATACACGAACAAGTGTAAATGAAGGAGAGAGCTAGTGTTGCCTATTCAGCTTTTTTCACGTCAAATGTTACTTTTTTGAGTTGAGTTTTATTATGCATCAGGTTTGAAAATAGCCAAGTGTACGAATTTAAGTCTTTCTTTTTATTAAAATTACTTCTTTTGTCCAATTTTTATTGTTTAATAAGCAATTAAATTAACGATAAATGTTGCTTTTCGTGAACTTTATATTTAGCGTTTTTTTTTCAGCTTTGCCCAAGTTGGCAACACTTGAGAGACAACAACAGGCATCAGCTTTTGAGCGCGCCACAGAAAGAGCGAGGAGAGAGATAGAGAGCAGCGTACGGCATGCGCAGTACTGTGTTTGGGGATGTGGAAAGGGGAAGAGTGGAGCAGTTGGTGGAGCTGTTGCTGTTATATGGCTGTAGTTGTGAATTGCTTTCTGTTTTGAGCGCGGCAAAATCTCTGCTGCGGCCGTTTAAAAAAAAAAAACAAAATGACAAGTTAGCTTTTCAATAGCAGCCCAACGAACATCAAAATTCATTTTACGTTGTGACAAAAGAGACAAGAGGGGGCTCTTAACTTTGTTGTTGTTCTTAGCTATTGTTGTGAGTTGGTGACGTCATTTGGCAGTGGTATATTAAAAAAAAAAAACTAGTTTTAATTTCTGTATTGTTCTCAGCTCAGTTGTAACTAAAAATCCAAAACCAATGCAATTGGACACTCGTTTTGTTTTTTTTTTGCCTCCCCCTTTTTAATGTTTACTCGCTGCACCGATAAGCGGTACATGTGTGTGTGCGATTGTTTTTGCTGATATGTTTTGTTGTCGTCACGTGGAATGCTCAAACATTTTTATAGATCTATGTATGTGTGTGTGTATGGATGTGTATATAAGTTTGTAGTAGATGTGTTTGTTTTGGCGCGTTGGCAGTTCATGGCAAAGTGCGCTATTGTGAACTACTTGAAACAGTTGTGAAAGGTTGTAATTTCCGTTAGAGCATTTTCATTAACTGATGAGAACATTGCGATGAGATGGGAAATTATTGCTGACCAAAGCAGGTTACAGTTGTAAATACACACACACACACACACACACACGCACATACATACATAATACATACATACCCATGCATATAGGTGGCATTACAGTGCTCGCTTGAGAAGTTAAATTTCGACGGCATTTGTATTGTTAACATATTAAAATCCCATTTATTATAGCCGTAAAATTAAAATAAAATCATTTCGCCAATATTTGCAGAGTCCATTAGGCACTGACTAGCCCCTGTCTTATTTATGAGTTTACGTTTTTGCAGTTGCTACCGATATTGCTGACCAGTTTGAATACTCTTTTTTTGAACTTGCATCAAATCTTTATTGCACAAATAATTAAGATATAAACTAACTAATTATCAAATAGATTTTTCTTTGGTTGAATGATGTGAATAAAAAAATAATATGTTGCTGAAATTTCCCTTCATGATCCTATGACTATTTGTAGAACCTAATTTTAGTAAGTTCTTAAATTGCGTCCATCAGATAATCCATGCATTGTACTCCTTATAAGTTGCATGCCACTATAGTTGATTCATATCCGTATCACATAGATTTTCTCTTGTATTTTTTATGGTACGTACGTGTCGGATGTAAGACTGTGTATGAATGTATGTATTTCCACACCTGTGTCTGCATGAACTCACTTTGATTGCAATCTATCTTTAGCGTTTTTCTGTAGTCTCTTTGTTCCTTGCCCCTGATTTATACGTAATACGAGCAACTTTTTTCTTGACTTTTAAACTTTAAGATCCGGAAAAGGAAATGTTGGTCCCTTAACGAAAATTCTCTAACGGCACGCCAATTGCTCTTTGGGCTGGCCAAAGCGAAAGGTTAAAAATTTACATAAAATCGAATATTATAAAAGTGTTGTGTTGTACAAAACATTCACATGCATATATTAAACAACACGTATGTGCGTGATTGTATGTGTGTGTGTGTGTGTGTGTAAGTGTGTGTAAACGACACACATTCCCTGACATGGCAGGCCAACATTATAAACTTTGGGCGCTCACAAAATCCGATATCCAAGAGCCTTGTTTGAGGGCTCGAAAAGTGCTTAACTTGTTACCCGAGTTCTGTGTGTCAAGAACTTTCGCTCAACCCATCTCGCAATTTGTTTTTTTTTTGCTTATTTGCTAGTATCTGAATGCAAATAACTTGTCGACCCATGGATAACAATTAATTGTCTGGGTTTATATATATATAATACATATTTATAGTACATATGCAAGTAGATTAAAAATATTAAGTGGATCAGCTAGATTTTTGTGTCCACATGGCTTAAATTGTAAGGCCTGTCTTCTTAAAAATTGGTAAAAACTCGTTAGATTTTTTATAATCCGTCTGACTGTCTTGATCAACTTGATCTGGCTTAAATTTTAAATGGAATCTCATTTAAAATAGTCTTTGTTCCCGATAAAAGTGTATTCCATAGTCGGTGCTATAAAATATGTGTAACTTTTATGGACCCTCGGCTTGTTTATTAGGCTGCGGATGTCAGCAAATAACTGCCTGACTTGTGTATACTGTCTGACTTATATGCATACGTGTATCAATAAATATAACCATATGCTCTACACACACACACACACACACACACATATACGGAAATACGGAAAAGTGGAGCAAATAAGGAAAATGCGGCATTGTCCTCTTGGCTGCTAAGGCGGCCAAATCGCAAAGATTGAACAAAACAAAACATATTTTCTTTTCTTTTTGTACCTATAGTTTATGACTATCTATAAATTGATATGCATAAATTATACTGTGAAACCTTTGGCGGAAAACAGCATTTAGTTTGACCAATTAAGGCAAAGTCAGTTGGGTGGGCGATTTTATTAGCCAGAGATGAAAAAAAAGCAACAAAAATAATAAATAAATAATAAAATTGTTATTTATTATGGAAGCAAGCGGAAGCAATGTCGAGAACTACGCGTGGGTAGACCTAAGCTGTGATCATTGGCTACAAATGGAGCTCTTACTGTACTCATATCTTGTTGGTTCAAGATAACTGAAGATCTGGAAAGTTTACATTGTATATACGTATTTCAATATCATCTCGTATGTGTTCTGTTTTCGTTGCAGTTGCGCAAACTGAAACATGATGCTGGACGAAGACAACTCGGAAATGCTGGTCTGTGCCACTGAGGTGCAAGAAGGTAATATTTGAATTGAGACACTGAATGAACTGCAATTGAACCCATTTCATTCGATTTCAGAGCGCTTATACTTTGTGGTTTTCAAGAAGAACATCAAGCCAAAGAATACGGTCAATACCCACTATTTCAACATCGATGATGAATTTGTCTATGAGAACTTTTACAACGATTTCGGGCCACTCAATTTATGTATACTGTATCGCTACTGCATGAAGCTGAACACCAAACTGAGTGCCAAGAGTCACGCAAACAAGAAAATCGTGCACTACACCTCCATGAATCCGGCCAAGCGTCTCAATGCGGCCTACCTGATTGGTTCGTATGCAGTAAGTGTAACTTTTCCTGGCTGATATCTCTAGCGCCTGCCAAGACGGAAATTGGATTTCTAATATTGTGTGTAGCTCTTGAAAAAAAAAATATTGCAATTGTAACGCGAATTTAAACTGCCTTTTAAAAGAAGGAAACGAGCTATTGCAGCGAGCTAAAGAACATATGTATGTATGTACATGAAATAACGCTTGTATTGCCTTACACTTGTAAAGTGAAATGATTAATACACATTTATTGATTTATTCCCTTTTGTTTGACAAAGTTCATTTAAGGCAACCAAACGAATAATATATAGGTTGTAAGACCAACCAACAGATTAGATTCAATTGGAATTTAAACGATTATTAAGAAAATTAATAAAATATAATATATTTGCCAGAAATAAGTCTATTAACAATACTCGTATATCGACCAAAATAGAGAAAGTTGAGTTGTTAGAGTGTTTAAGCAAATTTGAAATATAAGAGACTTTCTAAAGGTTATTATAAACCACCGAATAATCGAGAGGACATACTTATTTACAGACCTATAACTCTTTAACACACATTTTTAACGGACCCACTTTATTTTTGTAGATAATTTATTTAAATAAAACACCGGAGGAGGCCTACAGACCACTTGTTGCTGGCGATATCCCGGCGTATACGCGTTTCTGTGATGCCAGCTATGGACCCAGCAATTTCAAGATTTCGCTGCTCGACTGCCTCCAAGCCGTATACAAGGGCCTGCAGGCAGGCTACGTCAACTTCAATGACTTTGATGCCGAGGAGTATGAGCACTTTGAGCGTGTGGAGAACGGTGATTTCAATTGGATAGTGCCGCAAAAGTTTATCGCATTCTGTGGACCACATCAGAAGTCGAAAACATTGCCAAACGGTTATCCGTGCCATGCGCCAGAACGTTACTTTAGCTATTTTCGGGACAACAATGTGACGACGGTGATTCGCCTGAATGCCAAAGTCTATCATGCCTCGTCTTTTGAGAATGCCGGCTTCGATCACAAGGACCTCTTCTTCATCGATGGCAGCACGCCCAGCGATGCCATACTTAAAAAGTTTCTATCCATCTGTGAGACGACAAAGGGCGCAATTGCGGTGCATTGCAAGGCGGGATTGGGACGCACGGGCAGCCTCATCGGTGCCTACATGATGAAACATTATGGCTTTAGTGCCCTGGAGGCAATTGCCTGGCTGCGATTGTGTCGCCCCGGCTCGGTGATTGGACATCAACAGCAGTGGATGGAGGAGTAAGTAGTGGTAAATTTTTTTGTAATTTTGATTAATCTCTGATTTTTATCGCCTTGCAGCAAGCAGAGTTGGCTGTGGTCCGAGGGCGAACGGATGCGTCGTCGCAGCGGGTTGCCGATACTGAAGCACAAGTACGGCATCTACAGCATCGAGCTGAAGAGCAAACTGTCCGAGAGCGATCTGCTCCAGCAGCAGCTGCAGCAGACGACAGCGACGGTGGATCCCTTCGATCATGTCGATCTGCTGCTGACGCGTGTCAAGGGCATCTCACAGCGTGTGGACACAATGCATTTGAATGATCAGGATACATTGGATGCCGCAACCGATGAGGATCTGTCCGAACCGCAGATGGAACTGTTGAAGCTCGAACTGCACTATCAGTCCACAGACGATACCAATTGCAATGTTAGCGACAATGATACCGACACGGCCAGTGCTGCGGCAGAACAGCCGTTGTCCTCCTCCGCCTCCACCTACACCATCTCAACGCGTCGCCGCAAATCGCCATCGAACGCCAACAAACCAACGGTAATTGCCAATTCATTGCGTCGCCTGGTGAATCCCATCGGTACACGCAACGCCGGCCACAGCAGCGCTCTGGCCGGCGGCAGCAGCAGTCTCGATCCAAGCGGCAGCTGCTCGGAGAAGAAACTGCGCAAGCCCAGCGCCAACGTGTTTGAGGCAGCGCGACACACGATCGCCTCCTCGGTGCGCATGACCCAAACGGCGCTGGAGAAGAAACAGATGCAGACGCAGGGCGATAAACTCAATCAGATCAAAGCGTTGCGGCGACATCACTCGCGTTCGGTGAACAGCAACAGGTGGGTGGCGAGGGCATAAAAGATACAAAATTCCTTTTGCTATACTGTAATACCCTGTAATATTTTTTGTGACAGCAGCGATGCCGATGAAAATCTGCGACATACGCGCGCCCGTTCTCAGCCATTTCGCAATAATAATGAGGTGGCGTCATTGCGGCTTAAGAGTGGCAGCTGTCTGGGCGCCAGTACAACTGCAACAACGGCAACGACGACAACAACAACAATAGCAACGACAGCAACAACAGCAACGGCAACGGCAACATCACATAACCTTAACAACAACAACAACAACAATAACTATCTAAACAACTCTTTGCATAACAGTAACAATAATAGCACTAACAACAACAACAACAACAACAACATGCAGACCAATGTGGCCAGTCGCACTCGCAGTCTGGCTATCTACAGCAAAAGGTAAGTGCCGTCCAAGACCCCCCACCACCCCCTATCCCTACATTCCAGCAGCGCAGCACACACACACTCACACACACCTCTACACACACACACACACACCAATTAGTATTGAACATGAGTTGAGTTTGAGTTCGAATTTTGCGGCAGCTGTTTTTTATTGTTCTCGTTTAGTGTTTTAGCATTTTGTACTCCCCCTCATCACATTTTTTTTGGTGTCTTCCCCCGCTTTGCACCTTCTGCCAGTTGTGTATGTATTATAAGTATACAGGTTTTATATATAATAATTGTTATATCGTATTTTTAATTTCCTTCCTCCTAACCGTATTTGCACAACTTTAACAAATGCATTGGAGCCACGATTGCCACATGAAAAAAATGTATAATTTGACTTATAAAACATATAAATTTAGAGTATATAATACAACAAATTTAATAGTACTTTAAATACGATTTAAGTACGATTACTCCAATTTTTACTCATCCATTAAAAAGATAAGCATTGTACCAGAGAATAAAAAATGTACCAAATTTGGTACACGTGTACCACATGTGGCAACCGTGGCTCGAGAAGCTTAACGTAAAAGTTATCGACAACGATAACGATAAAAAAAAACACTAATTTTAGGAGTTATTTTTTTCTCTTCGATTTTTATTGTATCTTGAGTATGTACTTACATTTTCCATTAATTAGTCTTACAATTTATTTGTGCATGCAAAATTACAAATTAATAAAAAAAAAAAACAAACCAAATCAAAATTTTGAGTTTGCCATATTCTTTTTTTTTTTTTTTTGTTTTAAAACTGTTTGGCCAATTTTGAGTTGTTGTTGATCTTATATGTTGCGCTTTTGTATGCATTTGTGTTTTCCTTTGGTTTGTCGGCTTATGTGTTGGTCTCCTCAGCCACTGTTCCACATCTTAAAAATCTATCTCTCTTCCGTCTCTTGGCTGCTTGGCTGTGGGCACACATATTTCGCTCCTCCATCCCCCCAAAATGACAGAATGGAATTGAAGCATCTGCGCAAAGCGGAGCAACAGCAACAACAGCAACAACATGAACAGACACACACTTCCGGTCTAGCCGCTGTGCTCGACAAGCAATTGAAACCGTATGCAACGATCAATGAAAGTAAAATACCCGTTAATGTTGGTGGCATCGGTGGTGCCGGCAGCTCGGCAACAATACCGCCTGTGCGGAGCAGCGTCTCGCGCAGCTCACATCATCACATGACGCTAAGGGGTCGCTCACGTATACGTTATCCGAGGCCAGGCGCTGGAGAACAGACGGCTTCGGTGTCGGCGTCGGCATCAGCTGCAGCAGCCGCAGCCGCAGCAGCTCAATCCTGCACGTTGGCGACGGCTCGTTATTATCGTGATGTATCCGCCATAACGGCGAATGGGTCGTCATCTTCGCTGGTCAATGCTTTGGGCGGTGCAAGTGCTCTTTGCTACGGCATTGCAACGCGTTCTTCGTCTGCCACGCTCGATCTCAACTCTAATCCGTTGCCAGCTGTCAGCTCCAGCTCTAGCTTAAGCACAACAACAGCAATAGCAACAGCAACCGCAACCAAGTCAAAGATACCCAACTTGAACCACAACAACAACAACAACAACAACAATCACAACTGCAATTTGAGTAATACGCATTCTTCTACACCTCCCCTAGACACAAGCCGACTTAGCCTGGGCAATGGACGTGCCAGCGATGAACAGCAGCCGGAGTGCAGCACTGAGCATAATAACTTTAGCCTGGGAATCAGCAAGCGAAACAAGCGTTCGCTAAGCTCCACACTCATTGAGAAGGACAAATGCGATGAGTACAACACAAAGTTGCTGCGCAAGACGAGCGTTGTTGCGGCCGCGGCGGCAGCTGCAGCAGCAGCAGCCGCAGTCTCCGCAGCAAACTACTCTTCCTCGTCCATAAACAAAACGAACAACAACCACAACAGCAATAATAGCGGCAATAGCAGTAAATATAATAGCAACAGTGGCACCCCAACAACCAGCATCGGTGGCGGCAGCTTTAGGTTATCGCGTCGAATCTTTGCCGAGCAATCTGGTTCATCAGCGTCCACGTCCGCCTCCAATTCTGGTATACCAACACCGACGGCACCGCCCACACTGCCCTGGCAACAGTCATCGGGGCATCCTTCACGTGTCGTAAGTCGCTTGACCACAGATCGCGACCAACAGCAGCACCAGCAGCAGCATCTTAAGCTGCGTAAGAAGATCAGCTATTAACGTTAAGGCTTCCATTTATATTCAAGCTGCATGCAATTGTTATTGTTGCCATTAATTTTTTGTAATGCGAAATTCTTCTAGTGTTAATAGTAAAATTTACTTGAGGCCCACAAACAGATAGCTGGGCTTATTCATTCATTGGGAGTAATTGGGAACGAAATCGCAATCCATAAAACGAAACAATTAATTGCCTTCTGATAACTGTGAATTCGATATTATCTCGGCAATAGCCAAATATTTTTTAAACATATTATTGTCATACTTCAAATAAGCATATACTTAGCCAAATTTATACAAAAATTAAAAATGTATCTGCTTTTTGCCTTGCATCCGTTAAGGGGTATAATAGTGATATAACCGTTTCCGCAAAAAAAAAAAAATATGTTCGTCTGTCTGTTCCAGCTAGCCGATCTTAAAGATCAAGAGTCAAGCGAATGAGGTTTACAACATTTATTGTAAGATATATTTTAAGCACACTGTTTTAGCATTATATTCATCTATCTTAAATAATTGTATAACATACACGTTAAAACAAGTTACAAGTTGTGTTATCCTCCGTTTTTATTATTGGTATACATACAAATTTGTTTAAATAAAACCGAAAAAACTGTATAGTAAACAATTATATAGCAATCAATTAGTTTTTCGTAGTAAAACATTTACAAACTACAAAAAAAAAAAAACAAGTTGATCTAAATTCTAGAAATTACTTTGTTAGCTTTAAGCGAAGGAATCGTTTTACATTGTAAGGTAACGAATTTTGCGGTTTCGTTCCTTGGCCCAGTTGTTGTACAATGTTAACAAAAGTACATGACGACCTTAACAGAAATCTTGCTTTTATATTTGACATACATATATATACATATGTATATTTAATACACGAAGTTTACTAGGACTAAGCGTTGAACATAGTATGCATAAGAGCACATGTACATAATATACAAGTATATACATAGTTATATATAATCATGTGCATTATCATGTGTTTGATGTAAATAACACGTTTATTTAGTTTTAAGTATTAGTTCAAATATATGAATGTATGATATAACTATATACGATATACAGATACAGTCTAAACTAAAATTACCCGAAAATGAAAATCCGTTCAATGGATTTAGATTCCAATGTTGTACTTCGCAATGTCAGTTGAAGTGCATCCAGAACGGTCATGAACGATTGTACCTTGGACGAACCATACTCCTTGGAATTCATTGCCTCAAAAGCAGCCTCCTTCAGATGTGGAAAATTTTTTTTTTAAGTAATTGTGCCGATCACATATCTGTGGTGGTAACTTTTTCTTGCCAATATCGGTCAGTTAGCGAAATGTTTTGATCTTGCGTTGGCCCTCGCTCATCAAATCCTCCAAGCTGCTCTCTAGTTTGATGTGTTCGGTGTTATGTGGCTTGGCGCTCGTTCACTGAATCCCCATGTCAGCTTCTGCGGCACGCACGACTTGTCGTTACTCTTGATGGAAGTCAGCGTGTCACGATTTACATCTGTCAGCTCCTTGGCCATGCTGCTGAAATTGAGCCATTGCCATCGCCATTGTTGATATCGTCCGCCTTTTTACCTTTTTTTGGAGTTTAGATGGCGGATTATGCTTGGCATAATTATGATGTCATTATTGACATCTGTCAAAATGTACAATATATGTAGAAACGAAACACAGACAAAAAAGTTGTTGCTCTTAAATATACGCAATTGTGAGAGAAGTGCACGGGAAATGTTTGTATGTACAATGCATGTATTTATTACTTGTAGCCTACAACATACATACATGTATGAGAATATGCAGACACTTCTTCCCGTTTTCTTTTTTCTTTTTCCTTTTTTGTAATTTAAATATTAGTTAATATATTTGTTAAACAGAACACTTTACAATAACATTATTCGAAAGTAGTCGATAATTTGCTGGTAGATCTCGGTCTCCAATCCTACGAAACAACTATCATAGTCGCAAATCAGTTCGATCATCAGAAGTGGTTCAAAAGATGTTGAATCCAGTTTTGTCGTTCGTGACGTCAGCTTAAGTGCATCCAGGATGGCCGTGCATTGTTCCTTGGACGAAACATACTCATTGGAATTGATTATCTCAAAAGCAGCCTCCTTCAGATGGAGATAATAATTTTTAAAGTATTTGTGCCGATCACATATTTTAATCGCCAAGTCATCCTCGTCGCCGGCATCGGTCAATTCACGAAATGTTTTGAACTTGTGACGACGCTCGGTTTCCGCATCCTCTAAGTTGCCTTCCAGATCGCTGGCGTTTTTCATTTTGGGGTTTACTAGCTGATTCTCCGTATCAGCTCTATCCGCATTTTCTGAAATGACGCAAAGCATTTCAATTGCAGCGCGCTGACGAGCATCCTTCTTCTTATCAGATTTTCCGTAGCGCTTGATGGAAGCCACCGAGCAGCAGGCGACAAACTCGGGAGCACTTGGCGAACCGCTCTGCTGCACAATCTCAATGGTCGGCAGCGGCATATCTTGTCGCACGCAATAGTCGCGCAACTCCTTCAGCATGTCGCGATTCATGTTCGTCAACTCCTCCGCAATTTTGCTGACATTAAAGCTGTCGCTGCCATCTGCATTGCTGCCAGCAGCTAGGCCAGAGCTGGCATTACGCGGCAGCTTTTTCATCATATTAGTGGCGGCCAGGTGCTTTGCATCGCGCTTCGATCGCCCTACAAACACAAATGTAAAGCTAACTTTGATAAAATGCATGCACATATATATAGTTATTTTACAAATTAGACTCGGTCCTTGTCTCGTATCGTAAACACAAATGGGGGAAACACGAGAAGGTCATCAGTAGATCTACGTATGTGGATTCGTATGCCGGCTTATGCTCACCATTTCCATAGGCTTCGATATCCATTAGAACGACTTTGCATATGTAGCCACCTTCTTCACCATCAATATAATCATAAAAGGGATTCCCAGTTTTCGCTTGAGAACAAAATTCCTGGAGTGCCGAAACAGCAGATTTGTTCTCCATGTCGACGTCGTCCGCTATTTTCACGAATCAATTGTACTCGTTTAATAACCGTCAGCTATGTGCACTTCTTAACTTTACTTTTGATTGTTACACAATATTGCCAAAGCAAAGTACTATTACAAATTGTTTGGCTATATTTGACTTTATTTACGTGTTTTGCTAGACTTTAAAATTGCTTGACATCTGACAGTGTTGCCAATTACTAAACTTCACGAATGTGCTAAATTTGCCACTGGTATGCATTACTTTAAAAGAAAACAACGCCTTTTTCATTTGTTGTTAAAAAAATTGATTTTATATATACAAAATTGATTTTATATTAATGTACATTATATCAAAATAGATTCTGCGTCGTAATGTTACATACACGTCATGTCGACAAAAGTGGCAACGCTATCATGAGAAAAAGCAACCCTGGCTTGCTTGTATTGAAACAAGTGTTGCTGTAGACGAAGGGACTTTGATTATTTATTTTGCTCAGCTCGGCTCTGCTCGGAAATTTCGTTTCATAATCAACAGTTCTCAATTTACTACAAGCGCACGGACGAAAACACAGCAACAGCTACGTTTTTTTTGGAACAACCTCAACAATATTCGAACAAACGTTAAATTTATGTTGAAAAAGAAAATAGTGCCAGAAGGGGGGAGGAAGTGACCGTGGAAATCACTCTACTACAACAACAACTACACACAACTGTGTGTGTGTGTGGTGTACATTGAGGAAAATACGCTTCCAAACACTGACGAACACTTGTCGCTTGTCCGTGTGCCAGTGTTGCTCGCATTGTTCAAATTCGAGTTTCGCTTGCAGCTGTGTGCAGCAATTAGCAACGTCGCAGAAAGTTGCCTCTTAAAAGTGGTGGAGGAGGAGGGTGTGGAGAGTGTGCGGTTTAACTATGGATGATACCACCACAGCTACAACGCCGTCGCCGTCATCAGCGTCCACAGCTGCTGGCTACGATGCTGCTCGCGACAAAACAAACGCTGCTAGCAGCAACAGCAGCAGCAGCAGCAGCATTAGCCTCTTGATTAAATCGTCGAATCAGCAATATGACGATATAAAAATTGAGAGCGATCTCTGCTGGACGGTGCAGAGCCTCAAGAAGCAATTATCCTTGGTTTATCCCGGCAAGCCGGTAGGTATTCACACACACACACACACAACTACAACAAACACACTCAGTGACGTCAGTCACGTTGCCCTATCTTATCAGCTGAGAGCGTCCAATTTAATATATATTGTTTTTGTTTATCTACGGTGTCAAGTGTTCCGCCAGTTTTGTCATTTGCGTCTTAATTCACCGTTAAATTTGCTGTGGAAGGTCCACGTATGCAATACTTGCTGCCACTTCACAAGTTTGTCAAACCAAGACTTTTGAAAAGAGAGCAGTCCACTGATATTCATATGCATATTTAAAAATAAGTTCAGGCAGTATTTGTATAATTTGTTGTTGTTCGCTTTGCAAAGGGCGTCGCATTTCGCTTAAAATAGCTGCTTAAATTGAATTTATGACACATACGCAGTAAAAGTTAGAAATGTAATCAGCAAGTGTAAAAATGTGAATTAGCCAAATCAACATTTTTTTGCTTATTGTATATTGTTTACAATGGTTAATTTAAATTGCATATGGGCTGCAGGAAATTGCGGACCAAAAGCTCATCTATTCCGGCAAACTGTTGGACGATGCCCAGAAGCTATCAGAGGTAATACGCAGCTACAAAGATGTCTATCAGCAGCATCACATTTTTCACCTGGTGTGCGCCAACAAGAATGTGAGTAAGGCGCCCCTTAAGATGACAACACCAGCAAAGGATACGGCGACCACTTCACGCCTGGATACCAATGCCAATTATAATAATAACGAGCTTAGACAGCGTCATGGTGCCGCAGTTGGCGCCTCCTCAGCCCAGATTCCTTATCAGCAGCAACATGTGCCGCTGTCACAACTACAACCAAATGCCATGTATCCCTGGATGCAGTTGCAAAATCAGGCTAATCTTGTTATGGCTGCCGCACAGTCGGCAACGCCATCCACAGCGTCCACAGCATCACACATGGCTTTCCAGCAGCAGCAGCAGCAGCAGCACGCGCTTATGTATAATGCCTGGGTGCAGCAGTGGCACGCAGCGTACATGCATCAGATGATGCAACGGTGAGTGCTCACATAACATTAACACTGACATTTATTTATATTTAAAATATGTAATAAAGTTCGTCACAGTCAATTCAAATGCATTAATAATTTGAGAATTGGTTTCTTCATTTACAGTACGAGCGGCACTGATAGCACCACGCCACCATCCATGCTGCATCCCTTATTGCAAAGTTTGCCTGTGATTCCAAACAATTTAAGTGTGCCACTTGTGGGACATCCACCTGTGGCAACAGCAGCAGCCGCGGCAGCTGCTGGCGCCGGCGCTGTTGCCGGACAGGCGAATGAGGCGGCCGTTGTACAGCAACCGGGAGGCCGTCAAGTAGATGCTCCGAACTTTCCCAACATTCAAAATGAGGAGCCGGAGTTGCGTGATTGGCTGGAGAGTTTGTTTAGCTTCACTCGGTTGGCGTTCTTTGTAATGGTTTTGTATTTCAATTCGTCGCCGATGCGCTGCATGCTGGTGGTGCTCATCGTCAGCGTTATTTATCTGTGAGTAGAGTAGTAGAGTGTGCGCTAAATATGATGATTAAATATTAATACCAAAATCTTCTACGTTATTAGCTATCACATTGGAGTACTTCGACGTCGTCGCGAGCGCAACAACAACAACATTAATCGTAACAACAATGCTGGCAATGATATTGTTGCCTTTGCGGCTGTACAGCAAATTCAACGCATGATGGACGCTGCAATCGAGCACGACAATAATCCGCAGGCTGCTGCTGAACCAGTGCCAGCCGCTGCACCGGCTGATGCCGATCAAGCTGCTGTTGCCCCACCAGCTGCTGCTGCTGCGGCTGCTCCACCGGCGGCTGCTGCTGCACCGGCCAGCGCTGGCGCGAATGAGACCGATGCCGCTGTGGCTGCCGCCGAGACTGTTGCCGTGGAGCCAGCGAATGCCAATAACTCTGTGATTTCTATTGTGCGCACTTTTGTCGTCACATTCTTCACATCGCTGCTGCCCGAGGCGCCGGCGCTGTAAAATGGTTAAACCGCATTGCGTCTTGCCATCTCTCGTGGCCTCTGGAATATATTTTTGTTCCCCGTACACTTTCCTTCTTTACACCGCCCCATTACTGAATATTATCATTTTAGCATACCTGAACGAGTTTTGCAATATCGGTTTTTTCTAGCTATGTAATAAATTGTATGTGTATATTTATGTATATATTTATATATATGTATTTATATACATATATTTATTTACATATACAGATACATATATATATATATATATTTATATAAATGTATGTATTTCGACTGTGAGTGTTGTGTGCGAAAATATGCGCGCCTGCCAACATCGCAGCCTGTATCCATCTACCCCGTAAACCCTGTAGCTTTAGTGATTATTAGCGTTAAGGAAATTTGTTTTTGATGTGAATGCTTCACGTGCTTGTGGCAAACGAAACTATGAAATCAATGAATTGCAATTATAAATAAAAGAAATATGCTTTAACACCAATTCAATATCACTCGTTGTTATCTCTCATCACGTGTGGAAAACTCTTGCGAATGGAATTTTTTCCTTTTATGAATGGAAAATTTTCAACTTGTGGCACTTTCACTGCGTAAGTAGTAATCATTTTTTTTTTTGTTAAACACGCCTCTCATTCTTTATTGTGTTTACAGCACTCGCTCGCCGGAGACGATCTGCGCTGTATGTTAGCTTATCGCCTCTACATACGCATGTCCGTCCGTTCGGTCCGGGTGTCCGTCCGTCCGTCCCTGAAGCTGATAGGGGCTCGTCGTCGTCTTGCTCGGAGGTTAGAACGCTGCCAGTGATCAGAGCAGACGGATGGTGAATCGGCTTGAGTATTGGGATTATAAGTATTATTTGCATTTTTTACGTTCGCGACTTCATCTCCAGCTCAACAAGTGAATTGGCAAATCAGAGAAAATGCTGCGTTTATTTCAACGACAACGCGAATTAATCGCGCCTGCGCTCACCAGGCAGCGTCATGTTAGTGGTCGTCAATTATTATAAATCATTTCATGCAAATCAAAATTTCGCTTTCATTCCAATGTATTTATTTTATTTTTTTAGGGACGCGTCATTGCCATACGTCGGGAGGATCAATCGGTCTGGGAGCGACGTGCCCCATTTGGACCCACACATGTCCAGAAGCTGGTCAAACAGGGTGTCAAGGTCATTGTGCAGCCTTCCAATCGACGCGCCTATCCCATGCAGGTGAGTAATGCTATCTATCGGATATATATCCAAAAGATCATATATTATGTGTGCATTAGCTACAGCAAACAACTACCTAGTGAATATTATATATGTATATACTATATGGATTGCATTGTAAAATATATGACAGATAAGGCTTTCTGTAGGGTTATAATTTTGGCAATTTTTTTGGCCTTGAAAGCAGTTAGAAACCAAATAAAAAATAAAAATAATCGTAAATTCTTGTTATCTTGCGTTGTTGTTATTGTATATGCACATAGTCGTCAGAATCAACTGATTTTTCTAGCAGATATACTATAATCGTGCATTATAAAAAATAAAACAGCATTCTTAATGACAATAAACAAAAACAATAATATAATGATAATTTATAGGAAAATCGATTATGATCTTTGTTACCAAGGGCAAAGCAGTTTGTTGTTATTAGCTTAAGCGATTAGAAAATATGTATTTCTTAAATAAATAATTCCTATCTTTGTATGAGATATATATAAGGATAGTATTGTTAGTAGCTATTAGGTTAATCGATCAGAAAAACATTTATTTCTTAAATAATAAAGATTTGGCCTTTAAGGACAAAATAAAAGACTTAACATTAATATTTTATTTAATTTTTTTTTTTTAAATTTGCCATTCAAGTAATTTAATTGACATTTTTTTTTACGCACTTGTCATAATTAACGTTGAACAATTTATTTCTCAATTATTTTTACTTTTACGCACATACTTATTGCGCTTATTATTTTCTTAATATATTTGTTAAAAATGTGTCTTTTCGGCATGATATGTTGACCATATAAACTTATATGCTTACAGTTTAGATTAGGAATAGGGTAAGAAATTATTCTCAATAAGATTGTGAGCATAAAATATTAACTAATACTTATTTTGGGAAATTTTATTTGATTAGATTAGGTGATTTGTTAATATGTTTCATTATCAAATATGCTTGGCAGTTAAAAATGTAATTTTCAAATCGTTATCTTTATATCTCCTCAGGCGTATATGCAAGCTGGCGCCCTGATCACCGAAGACATTAGCGATGCTTCGGTCATATTCGGAGTCAAGCAGGTGCCCATTGATGCACTTATTCCGGGTAAAACATACTGCTTTTTCTCGCACACGATCAAGGCACAGGAGTCCAATATGCCCCTGCTAGATGCCATACTCGAGAAGGTTAGTCGACATAAACAAATATATATTTCAATCTCTCTAATCTGAAGTCCTGTAGAAAATACGGCTTATTGACTACGAGCGTATCATTGATGAGCGTGGCGCCCGCCAGGTGGCGTTTGGCAAATACGCTGGAGTCGCTGGCATGGTTAACATTTTACATGGCATCGGTTTGCGTCTGCTGGCCCTCGGTCATCATACGCCCTTCATGCACATTGGACCCGCGCACAATTATCGCAATTCTTCGATGGCTCGTCAGGCGATACGTGACTGCGGCTATGAGATTTCGCTGGGCATGATGCCCAAATCGATTGGACCCTTGACGTTTGTATTCACTGGCTCCGGCAATGTGTCGCAGGGCGCACAGGAAGTGTTCTCCGAGCTGCCCGTGGAGTATGTGCCGCCAGAGATGTTGCGCAAGGTAGCTGAACATGGCAGTAAGTATACAAAATGTATTCATTTCAATTATAGTAGTCAAGTAGCCAAGTCGCCAATATTTCTTTAATTAATAATTATGATTGATTCGATGTATTTTTTAAATTTGATTATTTTTTTTAATTTATGCAATTTTTATACCATTTTTAAAACTTCCACAATCCACAATGTAGATCAAAATAAACTCTATGGCTGCGAGGTAAGCCGCTCGGATCATTTGGAGAGACGCGAGGGCGGCGGCTTCGATGCAAAGGAATATGATGAGTTTCCCGAGCGATATATTTCAACATTTAACCAGAAGGTAGCCCCATTCGCTTCGGTCATTGTCAATGGCATCTATTGGGCTGTTGGCAGTCCCAAATTGATAAGCATTCCTGATGCCAAGAACCTATTGCGTCCAGCCAATACACCTTGGCTGCCGACTAGCAAAGGCAGTCCGTCGCTGCCACATCGCATGCTCGCCATTTGTGATATATCCGCCGATCCCGGCGGCTCCATAGAGTTCATGAACGAGTGCACTACAATCGATACTCCATTCTGTCTGTACGATGCGGATCGCAACAAGGATACCAAGAGTTTCAAGGGTCCTGGCGTGCTGGTCTGCTCCATTGATAATATGCCCACGCAGCTGCCCCGTGAGTCAACGGATCTTTTTGGTGAACTGCTGTCGCCACACGTGCACGATATCATCAAGAGTGATGCCAAGAAACCGCTGCACGAGGAGCACTTTTCCTATCCCATACAATCGGTGAGTAGATCGAAGAGGCAAAATGAAGTATCTCAGACCTCATAAAATATAATTTGATTGATAATGTCTTCCGTTTTCGGTTTATCGATAGAAATCGATTTTCGATAGCAGTGAAAGCAACAATTTTTAAAATACAGCCAATTTGATTTGGCACAATACTGATTAACTATTAGAAATTTTAGTAGTATATTAATTTGTTATTGTTCCATGGAACAAACTACGAGCAGCAGCTGCATGCATTTGCTGTATACATTCCCCATAAAATTGAAATTAGCGTCATCAATTAAAATCGAAAACTCAGCGTATCTATATATATATATATATATATATATATATATATTAAATTTCAGCTTATCAGTTCAAAGTATTCAAGTGTGCATATTGAGTTTATAGCTCACTGTAAATTTCACTCTTTACCCCTCCGATTCGCAGGCAATTATCGCTAGCAATGGTGAGCTGACTGAGAACTTCCAATATATTCAAGAGCTGCGCGATTCGCAGAACAATCGTTCGCGCCACAAAATGGAAGGCCGTTCCGAGTCGAACAAGAAGGTGCTGGTGCTGGGCGCTGGCATGGTCTCCGCTCCGCTCGTTGAGTGGCTGCACCGCGAGAAGGATGTCAGCATAACGGTCTGCTCGCAGGTGAAAGAGGAGGCGGATCTTCTGGCCCAGCAATATGCTGGTGTCGATAGCCAATATCTGGATGTGCAGGAGAGCACTGGCCATCTGCAGGAGCTATGTGGCAGGGCTGATGTGGTTGTCTCCCTTCTGCCCTACAGTCTGCATGGAATGATTGCACGCTACTGTGTGGCGGAACGTACCCACTTGGTCACCGCTAGCTATCTGAACGATGAGATTGCAGCGCTGCATGAGGAGGCGCGCTCGAATGGTGTGACCATTATGAATGAGGTGGGATTGGATCCGGGCATTGATCATTTGCTGGCCCTGGAGTGCATTCACGAGGTGCAGGAGAAGGGAGCCGTTGTCGAATCCTTTGTCAGCTATTGCGGTGGATTGCCAGCACCGGAGCATTCAAACAATGCACTGCGCTATAAGTTCTCGTGGTCGCCACGTGGCGTACTACTCAATACTCTGTCAGCAGCCAAGTATCTGAGTCAGGGTCAGATTGTCGAGATCTCTGGCGGTGGCGATCTGATGTCCTCGAATCGCAGCTTGGACTTTTTGCCCGGTTTTGCACTGGAGGGTTTCCCAAATCGCGATTCTACCAAATATGGCTCGCTCTATGGTCTGGGCAGGGATGTGCACACATTGCTGCGTGGCACCATACGCTACAAGGGATTCTCGGACTCGATTAAACCTATGCAGCTGTTGGGCCTGATCGATCCGGAGCCACATGCAATGCTGCATCCGAGCGGTCCGGATGTCACTTGGCGTCAACTGGTCACCAATCTGCTGGGCATGTCCGATTCGAGCATCTTCTATGAGAATTTAAAGCAGAAGCTTGTCGAACGTCTGGGCGATGTGGATTGTATTGAGAGCCTGGGTCTGCTGGATGAGACGCCAGTGGTGAAGCTAAACACACCGCTGGACACACTGAGTCATTATTTATCCAAGCGTTTGGCCTTTGGTGAGATATGCTTTTTTCTATATATATATATTTATATATTTTTATATATCTTTCAATGGAATGTGTTCTGCAGAGCGTGAGGAGCGCGATCTGGTTGTGTTGCGGCACGAGGTGGGCATTCGTTGGCCCGATGGTCGTCGCGAGGAGCGTGGCATCAACTTTGTCGTTTATGGCCAGCCGCAGGGTCACTCTGCCATGGCCATGACCGTGGGCAAGCCGGCTGCGATTGCAGCCAAAATGATTCTGGATGGTGCGTTTTGAATATTTTCAACATATTTTTATTTATGTGTTGCCTCTTCAAGCTTACATTTTATTAAGCTTGATAATGCTTGAGTCGATCTAGCCATGTCCATATGCCTGTCTGTTGCTGTTATCCAAGATCTAATTATCGTTTTATATTTTTTAGGTGAGATCCAAGAACGGGGTGTACTTCTTCCCTTTACACCGGACATCTATCGACCCATGCTGCAGCGTCTGCGTGCCGAGGGTTTGACTGCCACGGAGACTTCCAGATGGCTCAACTAGATTTTCCTTTTTTGTGCCATTAGCCTGCCGTATTAGTATCTAGCTGATTGTTATTTTTTGTATTTGTATTTGTAATTTTTTTTTGTAGATCCTATGTGCATACCCTGTTATTTATATACCTGATTTTCTTTCAGTCTTCAGGCAACATGTAGATAAGACTGCTTTGTTATCTGTATACTATATGTATATGTTTGTAATTTCATTTTAAATAGGAAATTGAATGCGTTATAGTTTTTGGACAACAAAAAATCTTATCTTATTATAATTCCTCTAATTCCTTGCATTCACTTTTATTTACACTTTGAAACGCAATATTTTCATGGTGTTTTGGCACATTTCTACAATGAGTTCTGATTAAATTGTAATTAAGCAAGTACACAAATATGTCAACGTAATTTTATATGTTACTTTCAATGAGTATTTACTGTTTACTACATTCCAGCCGCAATCATCGCATTCTTAAAGAGCATTCTTGATTGATAGTTTGTCATTAATATATTTGTAATGCTCTACTTAATCAGGAGACAACTCGTTGGCTTTTTGGGTTATCAGTTGAACTTGAACTATATATTTTGAAATAAATAAAATATGTTGTTAATGCTATACTATATTTAATGTCACCTATATTAAGTCAAGTTTATGCCAATGAATCCCAAAGTTCCCACAATCACAATCTCTCAAGTGCACATTAACCAGTAGTAATTTGAATGTGTAATAAAAAACACCTCAGATTTATGAATTTAAGCACTTTGTCAAAGAGATTGTCAGTTATCAGCCGCGAGCGTCGACCTAATTCATGCGATATACTGTGATAACCAAATAACCTCGCTGGCCTCTTTTTTAGTACTTGTGTTTAACTTTTACAAATTTTAATTCATTCGATGCAAATTCACAAGCACAAATACAACTGTAAATACAAAGAGAGTGAGAGAGAGAGTGTTTGTGTGAAAGAGAGAGAGAGAGGGAGAGAGAGAGAGAGAGTAGGGTAAGAATGGGGCGATAACAATGTGTGTGCAATGGGATTTGTGAAACCAGAGCGAGTTCAATGCGAGCAGAGCTCAGTCACTGTCGGCGTTGTAAATTAAGCGCTTGGCTTTTCTGTTTATTATTTTGGGGGCTGCTCTCCAACCGGCCAGCAAATCGTCTTTAGTCTTGATAATAAGTAGTGTCGAGACGGTCGCAGTCGCTGTCATTGTTGTCTTCGACTCAAGTGCTTTACTGTTATAAATTGTAGGAGTGTACATACATATATATACATACATATATATATATATATTTATATATATATATGTATATACATATACACATAAGAATATAGTACAGAATAGTATATATGTATTCTTGTGTGCATACGAAGTAACGGCTGTTTGCGTGCCAGTGCGGAGGAAGCAGCGCAGGTGCAGACGAGAATGTTTCGCATTCCGTGTCTATAAATGATTATTTAATTTACCGACATTTAGTTTAGACATGAACATAAAAGTGAGAAGTGCGTGCCGGTGACCAGATCGAAACCCATTATATTATACATTATAGATATATATATACATATATACAATGTGCTATAATTTGTGTACAAACCAAGGTATAGCATTAATCTGATCAGCATTATATATTATTTTGATACTTTAACTGTGCAAACTTAACGTGCGCTCAGCTGTTATCAGCTGCAACAATAAAATCTAATAATAACAAAAAACCCAAAGAATAAAAGCACACTAACAAAATGTGTTGCATGCGCTATCTGACGGAGACTCATTTACGGGGCTTCGAGCGTTACAAGGTAAGCATTAATGGGGAGGAATTTACAAATAAACAACAGCCAACAACTTGCAGCCACAGCCGGAGACCATAAAAAATCAATGGCTCATGCATATTTCAAAGCGACACATCAATCAATGATTATTAATTTTGAAAGCCAATCAGTTATTAGTTCTTATCTACAGTATTACGAGGAGTTCCGGTTAGTAGGCTATAAATAAGAATATATATATATATATATGTATATATATGTATGTACATGATCGCTCACATGTTAATTGTGAGAAGCTAATCTGCGAATTGGGCAAAGCTAAGATTTGAATGTTGTTGTTTTTGTTGATCTTGTCACTTGCTTGTGTTCAGCATTGTCAGTGCTTATCAAATGGGCTTTGGGAGCCTCTAAACCAGGCATGACTAGGCCTAGGTCATCAGTGGTCATTAATGGACCGGATGATGCTTAAACAAAAAAGCGTGTATATGTTTCGCAGCTCCCAGAAAAGGCATTGAACTGAGAATAAAGCATGTGCTGCTCGTAGATAGTTGCCAAAGACACATATACAGTGTGGAATTTGTACTGCAAGAGATTAAAATATAAATCAAAGATGCGTGGCGAGAGAGAGAGAGAGAGAGGCTTAAAGTATATATAAATCACTGCAGATTGGAAAATCTATAAAATATATATATTGTCTTTAAGACTAGACTGATCTGAAAATCAGTAAGTTTATGTAGACTTATCAGTTATTAATTTAAAATTAAAGTTTAAAGTTGTAATTTTAAAGTTGTCATTAGACTATTCGGATTATGTATCACAAGATATCACGGATTATAAATACCATATTTGTGCATTATTTTAATTAAAAAACGTAAAATCTTTTGCTATAGATTTCAAGTTCTTATGAATCGCATGTTAAGTAATCCCTGATAGCATACCTGATTAATCTATCTTTATTAATACTTACAAAGCAAGAGGTCTTTAGACTTTCAATACAATAAAGTATTACTTTACTATTACTTTTTAATGAATATGATTTAGTTGCTTTCAAGTTGAAGCCGTGATAGGAACTGACTATATAATATTTTTGTGCTTGATAAGTATTCAAATGGCGTGACCCTGTATGGCTACTCCAATCACAAATATAGTTGCGGTCAAAATAATAGCTGGGCTACTTCAGAAAATGTCATTTCTCAAAATTTTCATATTTTCTTTGTTAATTTTACTCTTCGGCATATATTCGTATTACTCATATAAAATAAATAATTTTTTAGAATTTTGTAAATACTGTGTTAACTATTTTTATTTAACGACAGCTGTATTTATATTATATTTAATTTTAATTTTATCACAATTCATTCCAAATTCCACAGATATTCAATCTGAATATGTATTTTATTTCGTTCGCAGTACAACAGTATAGACACCAGCTTTCTGAGTGTCTATGTAATGCACCCCTTCTGGAATACCTGCGTAAAAGTATGTAATTATTCATGTCTAATTCGGAATGGGGTCTAACGAATTTACTCACGCAGTGTTTACCCATGTGGCTGGCGCCAAATGTGCTCACATTTGTGGGTTTTCTCATGACCGTGGTGAACTTTATTCTGATATCTTACTATGACTGGGATTTCACTGCCGCCAATGACAGGGAGGTGGGCAACACAGTGCCTGACTGGGTGTGGACGGTAGCAGCGATAAACATACTTATCTACTACAATTTGGGTGAGTGGCTAAAACTGATAATGGATAACTATTAACTAATTTGAAACCCCATAGATGGCATGGATGGCAAGCAGGCGCGCCGAACGGGAACAAGTGGTCCTTTGGGTGAGCTCTTTGATCATGGACTGGACTCCTATTCGGCGGCGCTTATACCCATCTATATCTTCTCATTGTTTGGCACAAATGATCTGCCGCCAATACGTATGTTTTTTGTCATTTGGAACGTGTTTCTCAATTTCTATTTTACGCATGTCGAAAAGTATAATACGGGCGTTATGTTCTTGCCCTGGGGTTATGACTTTACCATGTGGGTAAGTATGGTCTCTGTTAACTAATAATGAATAATATTAATTTTCTGTATTTCTGTTATTAAGGGCGTCAGTCTGATGCTGTTTGTGGCCACTTTGGTGGGTCCCGAAATTTATCGGTCCAGCTTTTATGGTATTACTGTGGCGAATGTGTTCGAAGTGGGTCTAATTGGTTCCGGCATTGTGTCCAGTCATCCTATCATCATTAGGAACATTTATCTGTTTGTATTCCAACTGACATCTAATTGCGAAAATTATGTATTAACAATGCTGCTCTTGCAGCTCGTACAAGAATAAGACGGGCAAGATGCGTCCCATGATGGAGATGTTGCGTCCATTTTTCGCATTCGTTTGGCTCCTGGTTATCACAGTGATTTGGTCTTTCTTTTCACGGAACAATGTCATCAATTTGGAACCGCGTATCCTCTGGATCCTCTATGGCACTATATTCTCAAATATTGCTGTAGGTTTTAGGTTTCCATTTGAAATCAAATCTTCATTTAAAATTAAATTAATTTGAATTCATATATCTGCTTGTCAGTGCCGTCTGATAGTGGCCCAAATGTCGGACACACGCTGCGATGGCTTTAATATACTTATGTGGCCATTGGCTGCCACGGTTGGAGTCTGCTGTTTCCCCTGGTATGAGCATGTTTTCGGTATGGATCTAACACCTCAAGGAGAACGCTGGATCGTCCATGGTCTAACAATATTCGCCACATTGGCTCACTGGCATTATGGCTACGGACTGGTAAGCAATGCTCTTTCTTCTACTATTACTTATCAGTATTGTTAATAATCATTATTGTCTCTCCAATAGGTCTCGGAAATGTGTAATCATTTTAATATCAGTTGCTTCAAAGTAAGAAAATCTCGCAGCAATACCACATTCCTGAAAAATAACAAATCGTTGAAAAGCCATTGAGACTAATTACATACTAACTACAACCAACAAACAAACAAGAACCAAAATCAACGAAATAATCAAAAAACCAAAAAGGGGTGTCCATTTGCCATGTGATATATATATTGTGGGTGTTACAAAATTCCCTTTCGCCTCGTTTCGCCTCGCCTCGTTCTGGTCTAAGTTTAAGTGATCCATACTCAATTTGTAAGCTGCCATGCGCCGCATAACATAATGGTAAATTTCACCTAAGTATATACTCTAACCTAACCTAGATCTAAGTAAATAATTACTAATTAACTATTACTTATTGAATTATGGTATATACTTAATGCATGATACGGCAGCCATAACTTGCATGTGCTATGAACCCTAACTGCATGTACCGATAAGTATAGCATTATAAGAACTATCAAGCGAGATGTTCACGGACAAAAAATATCCGCACTATAATTTCTGTAGATAACAAAGAAGTCTGTCAACTCGGCGCAGGAGCTGAATGAACCCGATGCCACAAAACGCACGGAAACCACCGAAGATGTGTAATTTGTAAGGCCATTGAACTGTTTTGTTGTAAAATCGTCATTCTTAAGTAAAGTTGTGAAAACTGTTCAAATTATTGTAGACTAAGTTGAATTCAAACTAAAAATGTAACTGCTAAGAACCGAAAAAAGCTTCGAAGTGCCTTATTCTAGAAGTATGTTAGCGGGTACATAAGCTCTCCAACGAAAGCTTTGCTGAGTTGCGCTATTAATCCGCCAGAGGGCTTCCGGATGTCTTTGATTTTGCTGAATAAATGAATACATTTGGTAAATATTGATGTTTGATGTTTGAATTTTGAGTTTTTTCTTTAAAATAGTTTTAGTTTGAGTTAGTAAATATTTGATCCTAAAGTTTATTTCTTTTTATAGTTTGATACCGAAGGTATTATAGTTTTAGTAAGCAAAATGTTTCATGACTTTCCACTTATGATTTTGGTGTTTTATAAGTTTTTTTTAGAGTAAAATACTCTTTTTGCATTCGATTATGCTGTTTGAACAGCTCTGAGATACATTTAACACTTCTACACCTGAAACTCATTAAAATAAATGGGAAAGGGACGCAATTAAAGGTTATCGGTTCTACAACTAAGAAGGTTATACTAAAGAAATCTTGTTGTAAATTTCATTAGGTTTAGCTTAAAGATTTTTACTATTTGCTCCCCAAGTCATATTGGCTTTGTGGAATTTTTAGCCATTCGGTTTGCCATTGTCACGTAGTGGGTCCATTTCTCATTTGTTACTTGCCTCAGGCTGCGACTCGCTTTTCTGTCAGCGGCAACAAATTATATCTGCGTATCCGTATGTATATATATATCTACCCCATATCTATTTATATATTTCAACACTTTGCTCTGGTTTTTTATGGGCATTGCATTTAGAAAGTGATTTGGCGTATATGTTTGTAAAATGTTTTATACACACACACACACAAACAAACAAACACTTTTAGCTAATGCACACTATGAGGCTCTTTCAATAAATTTTGCATGCAAGTCACGCATTGTTGTGGTCGTTATTATATTTGATGCCATTTTACCTACATACGCATAACATATATAGATGCGGACGAAAAAATAGCACCAAAATAATAATCTGTCTTTAGTAAAGCATTTTTTCTTCTTCAATAATACAACTCGCCAAAGCTTTTGTGTATGCAAATTGTAAAAGTGTACGACAAATAGTACTCGATGTTTTGGCTTATCAAAATACAAATTGCTTAAAATTTTGTTAAAAAAAAATGTAATTTAAAACAATGTAATGTTTAATGCAATGTTCAAAAATGAGTTTCAGTCAAAAAATGCTTATTTGAGTTCTAGTACTATTTTTTTAGCCGGCACTGTATACGAGCACAACAGAACATTTAAAGGGATATTTTAACTTTGTTCAAACCTCACAGTGAGGTGTTATAGATCACGTAAAGCGTGGGATAGACCAATACAATATTGTAAAGCTTTGGCAATCGTTTGAAAAATTACACGAAAAGGTAAGACCTTAAATTCGCTTAAATGCAGATAGAGCAGAAATTTAAGTATGCCAGAATAATCGAATTGAGAGTTATCGACTAGAACGTACCCAACAAATCATATAATATATTTTATAGACATTTTATGAGTGGAAGCCGTTGAAACTTGGTAAGAATCAAAAGCAGAGTATAATGTAGAAATGTTTAATTAATAGTACAATAACTAAATTTATTGGATATGGTAGGTAATTACTACATTTCGAATTAGATAAGCTAATTCATAGGTGTTACTTTCTAATGTTCACATGAATACAGTTAATGATTAAGAAGCTAGAGGCGTGAACGCTGTGCAATCATAACTTCAAAACAATAAGTTGACTGAAGTTAATAAATTATTTAAAGAAGAAGTTACATTTTACGTGACTATAAGTATTAAGTGGCCATTATGATTGTGAGCAAAGTATGGAAATAGTTTTGCTGCAAGTATTATCAAGTTTTCTTCTTTTTTTTTTTATCGAAAAAATTGGTTTTAGTTTAATTGCTTTTATTATACAAATTTACACTTTTTAGTTTTTGCTCGAGCGATTAAACTAACAATAAAAACTTTTTTCTGCAAAGAAATGTTGTGCTTGGTTCTAGTTTTTAGAACTGGTTTAGTTTTTAGGTTTAACATATTGTTGTAATGTTTTTATATCCTTGTAGAAGATTTTTTAATCTTTTGAGAAATACTTAGACATCTTTAAATTAAGAAAAGGGGTCCCAAACCAATAAACACCCATAAAGTATATATATTCTTGATCACTAACTTTAGCCGAAATGATATAGCCATGTCTGTCCGTCTAATGATGAACAAATTAATTAATAAACTCCAATCTGTAAGGGTATCTGGGTTGTTAGCTGGGTGCCCTAAGGTCAATGCTTGTTATTTATTTACAAATAGCTAACAAACATAATTTTATATGTATACAACAAAAACAATGCCTGTGGAGTTACTATGTATATATATATGTATGTAGCTTTTACTGTCCTATAACTTTTTAAAACTGCAAAAATATATCGATATAAATTGCCTCATAAATTTGGCTTATAAGCGCAAAAAAAAGTTGAAAGAAAACTGGCCATTTGGTGTATATAATGAGTACCTTAGCTAACAGTCTTTGTATATGCATGTATGTGCGTACATCTATGTGTGTGTGTGTGTGTGTGTGTGTTGTATATATGTATAAGCACATGTCCCGATCCAGCCACTAAAGTGATGGTTCATTTGTCTTTATTTAGTCGTGGCGCACAAAATGGTCGCTTGGAGGCTGCATTTATTGACAATAAATAGGTCATAAATTACTCATTGGGAGGGGGAGGGGTTGTCATGGGTTGGGGTTGTGTGAAGTGTGGCTGGCCAGCCTCGTTTTAAAGGACTTGTCATGAATTGGGAAGTTGAGTGTCATTTTTTTTTTTTTTTTTTTTGAATTGAATGGCAAAGTAACCGAGCAGTAAAAGAAGCGCATAGGAAACAACTTCAAAGCGGAAGTTGCACAGCATTTCCGTACTTATTATTGTCGTGCGAAGCTTTTGAGGGGTGGCTGGCCAGGGGGCGTTGACGAATGGGCGTGGCACTCGCTTGGCAAGTGCACTTGAAAACAAAAAGCGTAAAGTTATTAAAGGTTTTTGCGCTTTGTGTGCGCACCTTTCATGTCACTTACACTTTTTCACATGTCAGGTAAGGGACGATAAATCCACTCCGCCTTCTGTTCCCACGGCACAGCTTTTATGTGCTGTGCAAACGCTTTGCATACACAGCCGGGAGGGGTCGAGATAGGGGGGGGGTTAGGCAAACTTCAAGCGTGCGGCAAATTCAATTTGAAATTTCCAAATGTTTTGAAAATTACATTTTTTATGAGGAGGGAGCGAAAAGTTCACGGTGTGCGGCATCAAAAAGCGTATCAACCGGTGAATTGGAGGGATCGGGAACGGTGGTGTGTCATCGGAAGCCTTAACCCATAGGTGAATGATGCATCTTGGGTAGGAAGCAGAAACAACAAATGTCAAGTAAATGAATATTTTATTGACGTACCATGCGCTAAGATGGCTCCCGAAATTGGCTTCCCACTGTGTGCATTGGTTGAATTCTATGGCAGCTCGGAGAGCGCCCAAGTGCGTACCAGCGTCTTTTCCCATATGAGAAAATAAAAAAGAACTAAGAATAATGACGACGATGATTTCAAAGCGTTTTCAGACCGTCTCTCTGGGTAAATTCCCGCATCGACTATTGCATTTTGTAGTGTTGCGATTTTGTTATGAAGGCAGCTATACCGGCAGCAGTTATCGATAAAGTGGAATAAAGGTTATATGCGTGAAGTATATGAGAACTTGTGTTCCTAATTTAAAGCCTCTAGATTTATTCTGGACAAAAATATAAATACTTTATGTGGCCGCAGATGCTCTTTGCTGCCTGTTACATATTTTAAATGAAACCCTTTTTCCAAAGCCATAGAAATTCATTTCGTATCAAAACTATAATACATACCATACAGACATATAACTTCCAAGTAAATCTACGCTAAATCTTGCTATTCATTTTCAAATCGAGCTTATCGCACTTTTGCATATAAGACACACACACACACATATGAGCTTGAACGCACATTAGGAGCAGTACACATACACACACATGCACAATAGACATATGATGCGCAACATTCAGATTTCATAGCATACTTTTCCGCGCGGGCTCTATGAATGTGGCAAGTGACATTGAGCCGCTGCTGTCTATGTGTGAGAAGGTGTACTGTCCCTTTGCATATGTGTGCGTGTGTGTGTGTGTGTGTGTAAGGGCATGTTAAAATTCATTTGTCAAAAGGATTACCATGGTAATAGGGCTTTAAGCATATATATATCTTGGCAAACATTCGCAGCGTTTTTTTTTTGTTTTCCAACCGTTTATCATGTCCTTTTGTTTGTTGCTTTTTGCTTGATACTTTTACGGCCATGTGTGGCGGCTAATTAAAAACATGGCGTTAAACAATTATGTCAGACATTTGTAAAGCTCGAAGCGCACAGCAAAACACCTGGTCAGAGTCACAGAGCCTTAATAAATTGACTGCAATCAAAGTTGTCATAAGTTGAGGTGGGAACAACAACGCCCATGCATACTGAAGCCACGTCCACCCACCGACACCCACACACACACTAAGTCTACGTTATAAATAAGCATATATATGTATATATATTTCTATAAATATATATATATGTATATATATATGTATATGTACACGTAGTCAAATGACAACTTAATAGCCACCACCCGCAAAAAAAACCAAGTCAAGCAGACATTGTCCTTTCTTTTTTTTTTGTTGGGCACTGTACAAAGGGAAGCCTTGAGCAAATCTGCTGGCTGGTGCCGTATGCCATGTGTTGCCAGCGCCATCATCGTCACCGTCTTAACCGTCTGCGTTCTGGCCAACGAGGCGAAAATGTACAAATTGTTGTGATTTATTTTAACAGATTTCATTTTTTTTTTTGTTAACCCAACGCACAACAACAAGAGCAGCAGTTTCTGCCCGGAATTGAATGAACAGTGTGGCATTTGGTCCATTGATGAATCTGCTGGTTGCCGGGTCCATTCCGATGCGGGCTGATCCCTTCGTTCAGTTGGCCAAATTGGAGTTGCGAGAGACGCGCGTGACAATGCGCCAATGTGTGGTCAAGTAGTGCGCACGGCTGAGCTGCTGCTGATGTTGCTGCTGCGACCAGTAGTCAATTTATAGACGAATGGGGCGCCACAATGAGGCAAACTTAACGTTAACAGGTTTAACCAAGCTAAGGACAAGTCTGACATGAGTGGTAAACTACCCTGCAAGCCTCTATCTCGTCCAATCCCTCCCACTGCCTCATCATTAGTGTAGCAATACTTGAGCTTTTACAGGACGATTGATTTAGCTGATATGTTTGCTGCCAGGAGGGCGTCTGGCAGTTGAGGCAGGTTACCCGGACAGCCAACATATTCACTTATACAGTGTGTCAATTTAAAGCGCACTGAGTGGAAATTTCTTGCGGATGCGTTGCTGGCTGGCATCATGATTTCCATGACATTCTCACGTTGTTCTGTGTTCGCCAAGACAACCCAGATAAGTTTATTAATATACCAAAGCCGTTTTTAGTTGTGCGTTAGAACATACATATTTTTTGTATACCCTTGTGAGGGTGTTTTAATGTTGTGCTTTCGGATTTGCAGCGCATTTAAGGAGACATCTATATCTATATAGTATAAATCTATAAGTATAAATATTCTATAAAGTATAAATATTCTGGATCTGCATCATATAGCCATGTATTGACGTCATTTTGTTTTAAAACTAAATTAATATATTTAAAAGATTGGCATTTCCTTTCAAACTTAAAGAAAAGGAATAAGTTATGGAATTGAAGCAATAAGTTGTGAATGCCAAGAAATAAATTTATGACATTAAAATAAATAAATAATTCTCATGAAAACCACTAAAGCAACTCTTCTTCAAAATTGCACACTAAATAAAATGTAACCCATTTTACTACAAGATATTGGTAAATAAATCTCAAGAAATGAGGCAAATTGCTTGGCACAGATTTTTTGATTGTCTAAGTTTCGCTGTAGGGCTATTGATGATAGCAAAGTCGAGAAGTGGTCTAAGTATGCTGCCTAAACCAACAATTGTTCGGCCAGTTCACCACTATCCATGGCACCACCCAAGCCAAGCCAGGCCAAGCCCGGCTAAGCCAACCAACCCCACCCCTTGCTCTATTCCTTCAGTCAATATGATCCGGCACTTAGGCTAAGCAAATGCTGTCCTGGGATTATGCCATTCATTGTAGATATGTCAGCATTAGCTAATTCTAGGAGAGAGAGCGAGAGAGAGAGAGAGAGAGATAGAGAGAGAGAGAGAGAGAGTGAGAGGGAGAGTTAGAGGAACGTCCACAGCTGAAGTTTATGAAATATTGAGGCACACACACTTTTATTTTCAGATGGATAGATGGTGGGTGGGATTTTAGAAGAGGGAGGTACAATGCGCATCTGGGATGCGGACACGTACTTTGGTTAGCACTTCAGCTCAGCTGTGAAACGCGACAATTTAATTTATTTGGCGCTTTACGGCCAAAGTCAGCGAATTTACGATTGACATTTGCGTTTAACCTACTTATGCTGATTTGATGGCAGCTCATAAATAAAATTTAAACCAATTGCTGGACACCAAACAGCCGCCGTCCGTGGCATAGGGACACTCATCAATCCCAGCTGCTATCAGTGCGGAAGATCATGGCCGTATCCGCCCTAGTTCGCCATCTCAAAATCATCGTCATTATCTTTAAGGGCTCGGTGGTGTTTGGCGGGGTGTGTTCAAGACAATGTCCTGTCGTAGTTCTCGGTAATTGAACACTTAGTGTGCCAAGCAATTTGGTTTTTAGTGTGCCAAAGGAAAATATTTAAAATCCGGTGGTAGATGCAACACGCAACTCCTTCACAATACCGTTGGGCCAGCTGGCATGCTGGCCTGCTGCCACGCCCACTTCTACAGCAATTGTTATACGCCCAGATGGTTTGGCAGCTCAAATTTGTCGTGTCAAATGATGCAGAAAGTCGCCGAGGAGGCGCCTAGGAATTAAAACGTGAAATGAGTCGTAAGAAAAACAATGAAAACTCTTCGCAATGGAAATACATACAGTAAATGTCGCTCGCAAGTTTTTCCGATTGTCTTGGGAGCGTTCTGGGTTTGTGGACTGAATGAGGTTTTGTTTGTGTTTTTTTTTCTTATGCCCTCGGATTGGTTTGCAAAATGTGTCACTGGGGTGCACTTTGAAAATGAAATTTTCTTAGCATTTCTCTTACTTTCTTTTTTTTTTTTTTTGTTATCCTACTTCATTCATGTGACGCTCGAGTGAATGACCTTGGTAACTTTATAAATGTACCTATAACTATGCTTCCAATATGTATATACATACTACATACATTTGTAGACTGACTCGCTGTAAAGTCTTAGAACTTGTTTTAAACAACCGAACCAACCGAACAGACCTGCGCAAATATGATCTCACAGCACGTTCATCTGTTCTTTAAAAATATTATGCAGCAAAAGTTTATCATGTGAAATATTTCTTCTTATGATGAAAAGTGTTTTAATCATTGTAAATGAGTTCATAAAAACTTTGTTTTGTTTGCAGTATTTTGAATATCATTCACAGATAATTTTTTAACTCGAACATACAGCGTACTTGTCGGGTGCATTTTATATTAACTACCTATATTGAAAATGAAAAATCGTATTTAAATTACAATTAAAATTGGATAATGATAATACTTAAATTGTGTTCAATGAATGTACCTAATTAAAATAACACTTCACAATATCTTAAAATCGCAATTGTATTGTTTTTTTTTTTCTGCGTATGTGCAAGCAGCAACTTTTTGTTGGTTTTTCTAATCGGTAATTTTTATATTTGTTAGAAAAAGTGCATTGTGAAAAGTGAAAGAAAATGCGAAGAAATAATATCTTAAGAGAGGATAATCTGTTTTCAACTTTTATTGCGCTACGTTCGTATGAAGTCTTAACTGAAAGAAATTGATGAATTGCTGCGCTAAAGGAGAAAGAAACTAAGAGAAGATTTACTGTTTGTTGCTGCTTTCGGTAAGTGCATTTTGTACTGAAACTAATATTAAAATACAAAATACTGCACAGATATAATTTGTATTATTTATATATATTTATTTTTAAAGATTTAACAGCATAGCTTACAAATTGCCCTTGGCTTGCCATTACCAGTGCATAATATTATTTTTTGTGTCTATCCCACAAACGGATGTTTGGCTTAAAAAGCATCTATAAGATACTTTTTGCTTTATGCACTGTCGCAAGCAGCTCAATTGCTTGAAATTTGACACACATCTACGCTATGCCATGTGAGTGCTTATGCCTAACAACTCGACCAAAAAACAAAAATATCTTTTTCCATAGCTAAACAAAAGAGCAGTGGCGAGTAAAAAAAGAGTTTTGGATGTTGGACATCAGCAGCAGCAGCAGCAGGAAACGCAGCAGCAGCATCTATTCTCTAGGGAAGAGCAAAGGTCGGCAACCGGCTTCGAAAGGGCCCTCATTCAATACCTTTTACTCCGAATTACAATCACACACACACACACACACATGCATGAATATATACATATAGACGACCATAAATATACATTGCCATTCAGGAAGATGGCGGGGCCTGTGTAATGTGCATGCCCGGAACTAAAGCAAACAAATATTTATAAATGCGCAAATAGAACAGATAACTGTATTTTTATATGAACACGCACACAAACACACAAACACACAAACACACACACACACACACACAGACCCACAGACCAACACACAAGCACACATGCATCCTCTCGCACTAATACAGAGAGCCGCTCACTTTGCCGGGCAAAAGTATTCGAGATTCGATTTCGCATCAGCGTGGAGTCGTCGACGGGTCGACGCTTTTATTCATTCGCAAGCAGTTCGCAACAACACCAACAACAAGAAAAACAACAAGTTACATTTTTATTGCTTGGCATGGAGCATATGAAAGCGCCGCCAATGCCGTCACATACACAAACACCACCCCACACACACACACACACACACACACATTCTACACACACCGTTTGCCCCCGAGCCCAATCCTTCCGCATGTGAAACTCTTTTTTTTCTTTCTTTTTTTGCTACCCACCCGAACGAAAGGAACACGCAACCAAATAAAAAGGGCTGCGAGAAACGAAATGAATGGAAAATATTTGCTGGAGTAAGAATGAAAGAAATATGTATTTTCCGATATTTTAACATGAATTTTGCATATTGTTAATTTTTCTTTCAGCGGGAAACGCATACAACGCCAGTCTCGCTTTTATATCATTTAGCTTCCGTTCGTCTGCAATACTTATGCTCAAATTTGATTTCATGCAGTACGCATACAAATATCTGCAATCATAATGCCCAAGCTTATAACAGTCATATGATTTATGTTCATTCAACAGTACTTAAAAATCAGCACAGCCGTAAAGATCGCATGGTTAGTTTCAGTTTCATATACGTCTTAACTGCTTAGTTTGTTTTTGTTATTTTAACACCTTGAATGGGGTATCACAAATTGATTTATATATGTGATGTTAATGCAATAATAGGGTATCATATAGTTGCCAAAGGAAGAAGGCAGCATCTGCGACTCTTTATAACGGGTTTTAACTTTCGACTGCCATTACCTTTTTTTTTTTGATTTTTATATATAGTAAGTGCCCCAACAATTAAACAGTTATTATTTGTAAAGTGCTAGTTTTTGAGTTGTAAAATGTAAAATTGAAAGGTTGCCGATGCTACAAAAGTTAATACATACATATACATATATATATGTATGTAAATATATGTATGTGTGTGCGAGTTCAAGTGCTGCTGCCTTCAAGGCAATCACAAACATCTCTACATAGCTGGCCAATAGAACATTCCACTAGCACACAACTTTTCCATATATGTAATATGCATTTGAGTTAACTATTTGCTTGTGGTCATGCTGCTGCTGAAAAGTAAACAAACTCAGCATACAAAGTTATTTTCCGTTATAAACTAACTTGGTACCCACTTAAATAAAACATAACTCGCAATTTTTCTTTTCATATGTGTGTATACATGGCAAGGGTCATTCATTTTTAATAAGCACCAATAATAATCTAAAATTCATGTTGTAAATATATAGCTAACAGGCTTGAATCCCCAAGATGGTTTTCACTAACTTACTTCCCTTTATTAATGAGACTAATTTACAGATTAAAAATAATATGCTGCTCCTTGTACCTGTTACCATATTAACGTAAATGTCTCTCCATGTGGCTGTGTATGTGTGTGTCTGTGTGTGTGTGTGTGTGTGTGTTGCCAAGCCAATATGCTTCTTGTTTGTTATCTAACAAGAAATTTGTCAGATGTTTAAGCTGTAGCTGCTGCTGTTGCTCTGTTGCCCTTTCACATTTGACAAACCGCTTAACCTTAACCTTAGCAATTTCTATGATGCTTATGTATATTTCAGTTTGCATTACTCATTTTGTAGGGCAAGCCATTGCAACTACACTCTGTTCCACCTAATCCTTCTGTGCGTGCATGCTAGAGTGGCTAATGCCATATTACAAAAACAACAACAACAACTAACCAAAATGACTAATGGGTCTGAGTAGAGACCTGGGCGTTGTCGTTGCAGCAGTGCAGCAGTTGGGGGCAGTTGCAGCAGCATCAGCTGAAGCAGCTGCATGGCTTGATAAACATTTGTTTAACATGACCATTAAGACAAGTCAAACTGCATACGCACACGCACACACGCACACACAGACACACAGTTATGCATACACCTACACTATAACTCAATACACTAACACACACATGCCATTTGGCACACTCACATAGTAATATGTAACAAACAACAGACACGATTACAACCAAATGACACAGAAAATCACTCCTGCTCGTTATGTGTGTACACTAACAAAAAACTATTATATACAATTCGAATACAAAGCGCAGCTTAAAGTAATTAACTCAATTCTGTTTTTTTTTTCAAGATTTTTGTTTTGTACAGATTTTCTAATTTCTACTTTATATTAGTATGCATCGTAAATTGTATGCTTCTTCGCCTCGAACTTGAAATTCTTTCGCTAAATATTTATGATATAAAACTTAAATTATACTATACACTATTTTTCTTAAGAATAAGAGATATGGGAAAAATTATATAAATTATTTAAAAAATAAATCAAAAATTTGGGCGGAAAGCGTCTTTTTCTGAGTGTATGTAAATGTGTGTTCGGCTTTGTTTGGCTCATGTGGGAAGTAAATTAGCCTAGTGCCCACTGGAAGCCAGCCTGTCGCATGCTATTTATGTCTGTGCACACACATACATACACACACATAAGTTAGTGCGTTTCAGCACAAAATGCGCGCCACAATTCCAATTGCCGTTGCAGGAGCAGCACGATGGAAATAGAGAGAGTGATAGAGATATATGGATGGAGATTGAGAGAGAGAGAGAGTCCATCTGGCTTAGTCAGTCGTCTGGATGCTTATATCGAAATTCATGCAGCCATTGCGGCAACAAATGAACTTGCAACTCAAATGAAATCGTGTTTAAGACTCTGGCGTCGGCTAACGACTTGAATATCATTAAGAATAATTTTCACAAAGATAATAAAGCGTCAGCTTAACAATTGGTTCACTGCTTATCCAATAGGTTCCGCAGACATGACAGGTTTGAATAACTTTTTAATATACTATAAGAAAAGAATAAATGGTAGTAGAATAACACAGAAATTGTCTATAGTCTCATAAAATATATTTTTCTGAAATACAAATAGTATACATAAATTCTTCTTTTTATTTCTTTTTTTTTTAACAGAAATTTATTTAAGCTTTTAAAATTCTACAATATTTTTGGCCTTATGAGTGTATATACATATGTATTTATATTATAATGATGATAAATAATGAATAATAATTTGTTCTATAAAAAATAAAATTTGCATTGGTATTTTTCGTGGAATTTTGGTGGGTTCCTATTAACTGTAGCTATGTGGCTATATTAATCTCAATTAATTGCACAATGTGAATATTCGGTATGAAATATTCATGTTCATAATGCACATAACTCAAACGTATTTATGATTTAGCTAGATGCTCGCTAGTGTACTTAAATTTCAACCATGCCTTTTGCCTTGCTGATAACTTTTGTTCTAGCCATGTTTATTTAGCGCTGCTTGCTGACTTGGTTTCTATTAGTTTTTGCTGTTGCTGCTGCTAGTGCTGCTTGTATGAAGTCTAAGAAATATGAGCGTTCTGTTGCTCAGAGATCTGCCCCGCCATCCAGTAGTCATACAGTGTTTGGCGATGTGGTCATAAAAATTGCACAACAGGCAGTGCAAAATGGCAAATGCTGCCAGCGAACCAAACGAACCAAAAATGAAATGGCTTAAGCTTTGTGCAAAGCGTCTGTGCCTGTTTCTTGTTGCTGTTTTTATTGTTGCAATTGCAGTTGTTGGTGTTGTTGTTGCTGTTGCTGTTGATGTTGCTGTTGCTGTTGCTGCTCAAATATAAATGCATTTGCGCCCGACCACAAAATGTGTTCAACCGGAAATTGTACGTGGAGAGTGCATGAGTGGGCAGTTTGGCTTGGGGGCTGATACACTCGGAGTAAAATATGCCCTAAAGTCACGAAAATCGATTTGTAATTAAAATTGTTATAGTTTCGGCTTAGTTACAGCAACTATATCAAATATGATATTTTGGATTGTCGATTAAGCTTAAGGGCAAGTCGACAAACCCAAATCTCTTATTTGGTATAAGTATTCTCGAAATTAATTGCTAAATGACATTACATGTTAGTTCTGCATTTTAGAACAAATTATAATGCCCTGGCTGAAATAGTTTTGAATCCGGATTTTAGTCTTGCTGATAGTCTTTGTTTGTTTAATATACAAATAAATTTAAATTTGTACAGCTGATCAATGTATGTCAGTGTATATTATAAAGGCTGTATTTTACAATTGTGATTTTTATTGATATCGGAAATCGATTTGTATCGCTCTTAGCGTTTATGAAATCGATAAAGGCCGGCGAAAAAACATGGCTAAATCGACTCAGCAGCTTTTAGTGCTGATCAATATCTTTTGAATGGGAGATGTTTCCTTCTGACTGTCACAAATTTTTACACAACTTCATAATACCTTTTTGACCCGTTTTTAATGTGTTTGGTGCATAAAAATAAACCTAAACACATGTTTTCTTTGGTAACTTTTTAAATTCCAAGCCATTTTATTTTTAAAGTGTAGTAATACTGTTTTTATTTGCATGCGTGTGTGTGTGTTAGTGTGTGTTTGTGTATTTTGCGTGTTTGTGTGTGGAATTCGGCTGCGGGTTTTTGTGTTTTGGCTTTGGCTTTGGCAGTCATTGCCATACGTTCCATTAGCTTTTTTAAGCGCCTATTGCCGCTTTGTGGCCTACTCTCGCTCGCTCGCTCGTCAAACTGTTGAAATTTTAACAGATTTTTGCGTGTGCGGCTTTTCTATATTGCGGTTGGCCAAAAGCCGTTGCTTCTAAGCTGCATCTCCATCCTCCATCTATATTCTGAGTGCTCGCTCTGTCGCTCCTTCTGTCACTCTGTCAGTTTGGTCGGTTTGGTCGGTTTTTGTTTCTACCATACGGTTCTTATTTGCATCGATGGGGATTTCAAAATGGAGCGCTGCAGTTATTGGACTCCTTAACGTCATCATTGCCATCAGCTGCACCTGCCTGACTCAGCAGTTATCGCTCCAGCAATGACGCGTCAAAGTGCAAATGAGCCAGCCGAGACACACAAACACAACCACACACATACCCACACACACATACTAACCAACAAACACTTAGAACTACATCTATGCATATGCTTGGTGAGAACACTCAACAAAAAGTCCATAATATATATAATTTTTTGTTGTGCAAATAAATTCTTAGAAATGTGCCTAAAATTTAAAAATACCAACTTAGTGAGAAAAGTAAAAATATGAAATTTCTGCAGAAAGCTGAAATAATAAAAGGCTGCTTAGCTTTTTATGCGCTTAAGCTTAACTGATAAACATTTTCTTAAATTAGAGATTAATTTACAAAAAAAAATGTAGATGCTTTTTGAGAAGATTTTTTTTGCGAGTGCAGCCGCCAGGACTTGCAAGTGTTACTGCTCAAACAGCAGGAAATGCACTCATGCAATATGCAGCAGGTAATCTCGTTTCTTTTAATCGCTGTTTGACATCAGAATTAGAATTTCTTAAGATGCTGCCTGCTGCTAAGCACCGACGAAGATAAAGTCAACTCTATTGTTGCATGTTTGCTTAACGCTTCTATGCAAAAGAAGTATCGCGCCATTCATCTAGATGAACATCTAGAAGCGCTTCATTTCAATAGACACCTTTGATTGGCGTCTCCATCTGTGTGTGGGAGGAAAGTGTCATTCTTTGCATAGGCAAATTGAAAATTGATGGAGCACTCTTTTCTTTTCTTTTCATTTACAATTTTATTTTTTTTCTTCTAGAGCTGACCACAGTTTGTTGCTTATGTTTCCTGTTTTCCAGAGCCAATACGCACTGAATACATGCATTGTAAATTTACTTAAAAGAAACTATTTTATACGACAGCTTGGACTGCAACTCTCAGTGTGCATTGTTCATTTTTCAGTTTGATGCCATCTGGGGAATTACGGCTTTATCCAGTGTCCAGTGTCCACTTGGTCACTAATGATGCCGTGACACGTTCCAACAATCGCTCACTTTCACATCTATTTCAGCCCATTGTGCGAAGATATTCTGTTTCATTTGTTTTGCATTTCTTTTGCACATTGTATCGAGAAAATGTGCAACAAGCAGAAAATACTGTTATCTTTGGTGTGCTGTGGCACAAATACCCTCTACGTGACAAGACACCTGACTTTGGTCATAAGGTAGCGCGTTGCTGATTAGTTTTTACTTAAACATTGTGTGGGCAAAGCCGTAACTATTTTGGATAATACTTGAAAATATACAAAATATTATATTTATCCTACATTATTAACGTACTATATTATAACTGTATAAAATGGTCGAAGAACGAAGTCTTCTTATATTTAAATATTGCAGCTATTGATTTGTTAAATTCTTGCATATTATTTTTATTGCTCGCTTATGGGTTTTCTTTGTGCTTTTTTTGTGTTTTGAATTTGTATTGTGAACTTATTTGTGGCATTACTGGTGTTTCGTTGACTGTGAGCTGGCATTAAAGTGCTCTCATTGCTATGGGTTGAGCATAAAAAGTTCGTTGCACATTCAATGGCTGTCCAGTTGTGTTGTTTATGCTTTCCATTGTATTATTGTTTAGTTGCTTAGGTGCCACAGATGCACTCCAGTTGGATGGAATATTGCTACAGGCATTGAGGTGAAACACTTTTGCAATTTCACGCGCCCAGCCTTCGGATCGGGTCTGCATCTCGATCTGAATACCCTACCACTCCTCCCTCCTCCAATTCGCCACAATCCTTGTTCTCGGTAACGTCAGCAGTTGAATGAGAGACAAATATAAGCATCACTTGGATACGGCAATTAAAGGATTTCATGTTGTTGATGCTGCTGTTTTCTTTTTTCGTATTCACAGCATGAACACATCCAAATTTTTTGCTGTCGAGTCCATTTAGTCACTGTTAGTTTTAACTTTAAGGGTCATTTGTCTCTTGCCAAAAACTTTTCGTCTCACTTTGTTTCGCCAAGTTGCCATGTCATTCGTGAACTGGGTGAACTTTGTCTGGTCTGCACTGGACTGAACTGGATTGGACTGGTCGAATAAGGTCTGGTCGGGTCGGATCTGGTCGGCTATTGTGTTCTAACCACAAAAAAAATGTACGCTTTGCCTAGCAAAATTATTGCTTTTTTTATACATGTATATGTGTGTATACGTGGTCATAAACAATATAAATTTATATGTGCTGTGAAACATTTTAATTAATCACTAGAGGGCATCAATTGCATTTTGTATGCTAATAATTTATGCATATATTGCACAATCTCTTGCTACTCCAAACCTATCATATCGATAATTTGGGGCTTAGGCTGAACGGGTGTTATGAAGTGTGAGGTATGGAATGCTGTAGCTCTCCTTACATTCAGAATATGCGTGGCACACTCATTCAAAATGAATTGATATTCAATTATGCCAACGACTCTCTGCAAGCCGAACAGTTGGTTTGGCTGGAGGGCGTGGGTTGCCCGTCCATTTGTTAAATTGTAAACAGCAAACAATAAATATTTATTTAGCTTTGCAGTTCATATTTTAAAACATTTGCGGTGGTCATAATTGTTGTTAAAAATGCGCATAAATAAAACAAACGATGCAGCCGCAAAGAAACGCTTGAGCGCAATATATCGAAAATTGATTGCTCTATTAAAAGTGGCAAGTGTATTTCTTGATAATTAACCAATATAAATTAAATTATTATCGGCTTTCGGAAATTATGTGAGATAACAAATAAATTAATAAATTTAAATACAAATTGAGAAACGTATTCCTCAAATATATTTTGCTTTGGTTTAGTATTAGCCTTAGTGTTTTTTTTTTGCCATACAATTGCTACGATATCCATATTTAAAAATCAACTCACTAACGAATTGATGTCGAATCATGAGATTTGTTTTGGCAGCCAATTGGAATCAGTGTTTATCATGGCTGAATGCCTGGGTCTTGAATCAAAAATGCATTGTCCAAAATATGAAACAATCGGCATAAAACGGAGACCGGCGTTCTCCTGTTCGACATGCCCTCCCAGCTTAAACGCACATCGTAAGCCGGATCATTGATGCTGCCACTGTAGATTGGCTACCAGGCTGCCGTGTAATTGCTTGTGCGGAACACGCGGATGGTATTTGAGATGTCGCAATAGTTAATCCACTCATCAAAACCCGGACCTTTGTGGTACTCAGCACAGATATAGCTATGAAAAGGAATTGCTTGCTCGATGACTAGCTGATATTTTAATTCCACTTCGCTGCGGGCTTAGTGGCATCCTGTTGCACTCCAAAGATATTCACTGGATATACAATGGGCTTTTTCGATTTCATCAAATGCATATTAAGACCAAGCATGAGCGGAGAACCATTTACTATACTCGGCGTGGGATATAGCTCAATATCGGAGGCTAGGACATAATGCGTCAGTGCTGCTTCTTTGGCAATATTATGTGCAACATTAACGGGATATCCCAGTTTACTTTGTTTTCTATAAAAATGCTTCTTGTATACATTGACACTGGCGGCATTTGCTGCATTTTACGCTTCACGCGACGTTAAATCTTTACTTGTAGCTGAGGTTAAGTCCGTCGTCTTCTGTCATAGCAACAGGCTGAGCAGCAGGACCTTAAGTATTGGCAAAAGCATTTTATTATTATTCTACAATGTCAAGTTGAACATTTGATATATCAATTTATTTTTTTATTTATTTTATTTATTTATTTATTATATTTATTTATTTTATTTTGTTAAGTTTAAATTTGGCTTGATTATGTGTAAAGTGCTCAGATTGTTTATTAGAAAATATGCAATCGTTTAAACCCTCTATTTATTCCTGTTGAACATTTTTTTATTGTGGCTTATAGTTTGGTGACATATTTTTATAATTAGAAAAATTTTATATTATTTATTATTATTATTTTTTAAACTCCGATATATTTCGAGTACCGTCGGCATTTGTCCTGAGGGATAGATTCACAGCGTCCGTCTACTCAGCAGTGGAGTTTGAAACTTTTGTGGATAAATTAATTTAAGCCACCTTTGAAAATCTATCTCAACTTATATGATACGAACATAAAGTCCACTTAACCACTTACCATAGGTTATACTGGTTTTATAATGTAGTATTTAACCAATTTGCAGAGAATGTTTAAGTTCTGACTATTGAAATCAATAAAACGTAAATAATCTGTTCTGAAGTGCGTGCTTTTATTGATTAGCATGAATTTTAATATGCAGCCTACACAAATATACAATTAATAAACAAAATTAATGTACATTGTTATTCATTGTTGTAGGGCACGGTTTTCCTCGACCCTCGCACCCACGCCCCACGCAATTGCTCGCAACTCCCGCTGGACAACAACATTTTAATTATGCGCCATCGAATGGTGGCGGCCAAAAATATTATATAGAAAATCGTTGTAATTACGAGTTGAAAATTCATGAAAATACAATTTGTGATTATTGTTATTAGTGTCAGGCAACAGGCTTTGCTTATGGCTTGCTACTGTGTATGTTTGGCTGTGTGTGCGTGTGTGTGTGTGTGTGCCCCAAACCCTAAGCCAAGAAACTTTCAATGGTGTAAAAGTTTTACGAGCGACGTCGTCAAGCGACAGCAGTTCAAAAATGTATAAATTCAATAGCACCTAATTAAAATTAAATCTGAAAGCTTGTTGTATCGACGATGGCACACAGCTTATGCGCCTGGAAGTGTATCAGCCAAAGCAACAACAACAACATCGAAAGTATTTACAACAAGAAATCACACTCTTTAAGTTTAGAGTTGATCTGTTCATAACTAAATTTGATTACTATTGATTAATATAAAATAAACAATTTTTTTTTCATTTCGTCATTAAATTATTAACAGTTATTATTTATAAATTTGAATTAAAAGTCGCAAAAGCCTCATACATGGCCATTTTACTTGGACGATCTTCGTAAATTACCTGATTAGTGTGGAGCAAGTGAGCTTTACATTTTGTCACAGGGATCTTCGAAGTAGACAGAGTCCTCCCATATATGTATACATGATGGAATCAACATACCCTTTGTAAGGGTATTAAAAGCAACCGCGCGGATTGCTAGTTAAAGACGGGCAAGGATGCTGCCTAGCGTTCGTTGTAGCTACTGCTGGCAGGATATGCACGGTAAATGCTATAGCCGGAAATGAACACGTACACGTGTGTATGTCTGTGTGTGTGCGTGAATACCTGAGCATGGGAAAAGTTTACCAGCTGCCTCAGCCGTGCTGTGCTTGGCTTATTTATGAGCCCGGCATTCTCTCTCTTTCACTCGTTCTCTCTCTCCCCCTCTCTCTCTCTCTCTCTGTGTGTGTGTGTGTACAATATTAATTATTGAAAGATTTGATATCGGCTTAAAGTTTCTGCTTCTGTGAGTGTTTTTAGGACAAACGTTTACGCTTACGATGCGTCGCCTGAAAGTATGCAGTGAAGCACAAAAAAGCAAGCAAATTTAAGTAAATTGTCGCATGCATCATCATCAGTTCATGGCAAATCCAATTTAGAGTACATAACGTCTTTTTTCTCCGACCAAAAGAAGGAGCAAGCAAATAACTACAACAATAACATTTTTAACCCTTGGCACCAAGAGGTCACTTTGGCTTCGGCCTCCGCTGTTGCACTTACTTCACTCACTCGCTGGAAATGAACCAATAAATCAGTTTATGGTGGCAAAAAGGCAAAAGCAAACGCAATATCATGGCAGGACAAACATTTGGTGCCTCCTCGAAGCAGAGGCAACATCGGCAGCACCAGCAGCAGCAGCTGTCATTACTGTAGATAATCCAAATGTGCTTCTGGTGACGAGACGACACTTTACATAGCCATCAGCTCAAAAGTTATCTAATTTCGCAAAAGTAGTTCTTTTTGAATATGGCTTGACTTAAAGTTGAAAATTGGATTCTGCATCGAAAATCATGTTAAAATTATATCCTTAAAAACTGCTCTTTGGGACGGGTCAATTATTTTCACAGTCTGAACTATCTTAAAATTTATTAGATTTTTATATACTGCGCCGATCGTAGAATGTTGTCACCAGCACTCTAGCTTTAAAATATAGATAAATATATAACACCTTCAGATTACAAAACAACAATAACAATAATTCCCTTTATACTTTGTATATCCGTTTTGAACTAGAGTCGATGCCTGCACAAATTCAGCCGAGCATAAGACACCCAAAAAGATAAACTGCTGAAATGAGGAATGTAACAAGTTTGTTGTATATGTTTTGCTTGTGTTTTCCTCCGATGACACATAACTGAAGTCATGCAACTAAATACGTATCCATAAATATGTATATGACATATATCATCTGCTTGTCAACACCTAGCAAATGACAACAGTCAGAATGAGAGACGGATCAGTAGTGGCAACAGTCGTTGTTGGTTAAGCTGCATATTTTCATATTTCCGATTTGATATCACAATGCAAACAAAATGGCTGGCAGACGTGTTTCCGTCGTAGACCAAACACCTGGCTGACCAAACACAATATAAACGAGCCGACAAACTGAAAACTGGAGGGGTGTGTCAACGTATACGCAATGTTGACAAATGCATATTGCCATTGTCGTCGCATAAATAAGCCAATTGATTAGAGTCGTGTCTCTGTCGTAACTGGCCTATGATCAGTAGTCGAGTGCATTTAAGTAGCATAACGATAATCAATATGAATAGTTTCTGATACGCCGCGTGAGCCTTATTCGACATTTATTTTTATTCCAATTTATTTACATGGCTTAAGCGGCGGGTTTGGGTTCGGTTTTGGCGCTTAACTCTTTAATCTTACTGCCTTTTTTCGGCTCGGCGCAGTCGACATAAAAAATTTACCAGTTGATTTTATGCTGGATTAAGCTTAAACTTTATACTAAAAGGAACTAAGCAAGCGTAAATGGAGCTTGCTCTTTTTCTCCTTGTTTTCCACTTTTTTTTTCCGTCTTGTGGCCATGTTGTTGTTGTTGATGCTGTTGTTGTTGCTTGTGCCTATCTTGCGATTTTGCTCGGTCTGTGCCCCGTCAGCCAGTCCCTTGTTAAAATAGCTTTACAGCACGGCTACTCCGATACCGCCTAGCGTGGGCCTGAGCCTTTGCCCTTTTACATATTTTGTGTACACACAGAAAAAGGAATGACCTCGAATTTATAAATAATTTATAAATAATTTATAAATTTATGAGCTAAAATAACGCCTGCGCCAAATCGACAAATCCAAAAATGTCTACTTTTTGTTTACATTTTTTAGAAATATATTATTGAGTAGAATCGCAAATCTATATTCTTCATATGAACTGATATTTATAAATTGCTGAAAGTTATAAATTCTTACACATTTTCTCTCCGAAATTTGAAATTTTTTTTTTTTTGCTATTTGAATATAAATCATTTCATTTAGCAATGATTACGCACAAAAACTACAAAGACAGATTGTCTCACACATTTATCAGAGTGTAAGTTGATATGTGCTAGTGTGTATATGTGAGTGCGTGTGTGCTAGTGAGCGGATTGAAGGACATGCTCAAGCCACGTCTGACTGATTCCGACGTATATTCTCGTTGGCCCGGGTCGAGGCCTGAAATATTTGCTGTGACAGATTTGTAGGTGGTGGGAATTCGTTGGCTCTCTCACTCTCTCTCTCTCTCTCGCTCTCTCTCTCTCTCTCTCCCTATAGTACAATTTCAATTCGTTTGGCGTATTGAAAGTCCATCAAGCAAGTAAAAATTGTGGCAGTGGCTTATAAGCTTATACCTATACACAACGTAGGCCAATTTTGGAGCGTGGACAACTCTCGGGTAATAGCTCGATTATATAATTATTGTGCATTATTGTCGGGGACTGCACTGCGTACAATAATATTCCGGTCGCTTAACTGGTTTGCTGTGCTGTGCTGCCTGTTGGTCAGATTGCATGATTTTATATTGGTTAGTATCTGGCTCGTTTGCCACATTACATTAATTTTCTCCATATCAACAGCGCAGCTACGTTGAAAGGCAATAAAAATTTGTGTCATTCAACCGGCACGAATTGAACATCTGAACCCCCCCCCTCATCGGTCGATACCCATCAATATGCCATGTCATGTGCTGCCAGGTTCCACTGACCGACCAGGCCCTCCTGACAGAATCCAATTTCATTTCAATTGACCAGGCTATGCATATATAATGTTACAGCATATGATTTGCAACGCGGCTGTAAGTGTTGACATTATTTATTATGTAGCTGCCACCAGACATGATTGTTATTTACATAACTGACAATACATACGATATTGAAGTGCATAGATTATTATTCTTTTATTTTATTTTATTTTTTTTTTCAATTTTACTAGTTTTTGGAAGGCAATCGAAAATTTTCTTTATGTTAAATTTTTAGCTGTTAGAAAATATAGATATCACATACAATAATAGATTCTGATTAACTATTGAATCTTTAAATATGCCCAAAATTTACTTAAATCTAGCTACAGTTGGGGAAAGAAGAGATCACTTCGATTTTTTTTTGTTACTATTCAAAAAAACACAAAAAGTAGTTTTATAATATTTTCAAATGTTGATTTTTAATATATTTTGGAGTATTCCCAATATTCGTTGAAAGTCTTACTACATTATTTGGCACTTCACTTAAACGCTTAATCCTCAGAAAGATGCCTCCTATAAGGGAACGTCTAAGTATATTTATATATATATATACATACATATATATATATATCTATTATTTTTTATAGATAATTTATATATATATAATTTTTTAAACAAAATATAAGACCAAGGTTACCATTAGTGCTCGACTTCATTCATGTGTTAATTTTCAGGCAATTAACCTTTATTTTACATTTCAATTATTACTTTTGTCATCTCCCGCCCTTAAGGGCTTTTTTTTATTATATACATACATATGTATATACTGTAGCAGATCTGGTTTTTTATGTGCACTCGAAAAAACGACATTGCAAGTAAATCAATAATTTTGACTCTTTTGATAAATGCTTGCGGCTTCTTTTGTGCCAGGCCCAGGAAAAGAAGCACAACAACAAAGTAAAAGCGAGCACATTTATTTGGCTTGTTGCGGTGGTTCTGTTTACCGGCTGCACCGCATCGTTCCTCTCCGCTCCGTGCCCGGCATAAGTTCTTGTTGTTCTTCTTCAACTCAATTGTTACCGCTCCACAGCTCTTGTTGGGCACATAGCCCGCTGGGCCTTTGTTGTTGTGACGGTTTTGTGGTTTTATTCTTGCTGCAGATTAAACTGTCTGAAAGTTAGGTGCTCCAGCTTGTTTGGCTGCCTCTTTAAGTTAATATGTGACGAAAGCATTGAATTTATTTCACACACACACACACACATACAAATATACACACATACACGTTCAGTTTTTCTTCTCCTCTACTAGCCGCATAAATTGGTTGGCAACTAATTGAAAATGCTTCTTATGCTTGTGGTTGTTTCACATACATATATGTATATACATACATACATACATTCATGTATGCATGTACATTCAATTCAATAAACACACACATGTGTGTGTGTGTGTGTGTGTGTGTGTGCCTTGTGTGCAATCTAAACGCTAATTAAATGATTCAATGATTCCTCTAGCAATGTTCACTCTTCGCCACAATCCGACTCCCCTTCTTTGCAGCTACTTTACCTTAATTTCCTTTTATTGTTTTTCGCATGTTCTTTCAATTGCTTTTATGTGCAAGAAGCAGCAGCAGCAAAAATGGCGACTAAAGTCCATGTAACTCCTTCAAGTGAGCCTGACCGTTGTGCCAAGTGTGTGCGTGTGTATGTGAGTGTGCGGGTTAATTGAATTTTATGTCTTGGTCAGAAATCCACATGCCCTGTCTCTGATCCTGAACTGGGAAATTAATTTCCTTATATTGACTTTTTCACATCCTATCGTTCAGTTCTCATGTGTGTGCACAAAGAAAAAAAAGTTTCTAAATGAACAAAATGTTTGGACTTCCCCCGATCACCCAACAACTCGTCACTTAGATATTGTATAATACAAACTTCAAAAATCTATCTTGACATTTAGAAATACTTTATGGTTTATGGCCAGGCAAAATTGTATTTATTACCTAAATTCACTTACTAAATTAATAAATCATAGTCATTGTTTTCTTTAAGTGTATGTGTTTGTCATGTTCATGACCACAACATTTTTTGCTTAAGCTGCTCGACGGCATTCGTTAAGAATTTATTGCCAAGCCAGAAAAAATTGTCACCACCCCCCCAAGCAGCAACCAACTCGCACACCCCGTCCGGAACTAATGAGTAAATGATACGTATAGAGGCATATAGGCCCACATGGGCATCATTACAATGGCACTCAGTACTCAGTAAGTTTGCTCAGCCGCACTTCAGTTTTAATGTATTCGCACTGAACCGCAAAGCAGATGCAAATGTCTCGAGCATTACAGCTAACAGTTAACAGCATTAGCTAGCATAGTGAAGTGTATAATGTCGACTACTATACTTATCGTTTTGCTCCCCAAAACATCTTCAAAACATCACTGCACTCCATCGATAATTATATGCTGCATATATTTTGACTGAAGATGCGGGATGCGGAGGGCTACAGAAAGGTGATGCGAGGCAAGTGGAAGTCTCCGATGTTCGCGCCGTTTGACTGTGCAAATGTTTGTGCAACACTCGAAGTGTGTGTGCGTGTATATATGTGTGAGTATGGGTGTGTGTGTGTGTGTGTGTGTGTGTATGTCTTCTGCAACGTTGTTGGCATCCTTGGTAAAAAATAAAAGTGCCTGCCTGGGTATTAGTAGGAGTTGGGTGGGGTATTTGGGCTACAGGCGCTTTGCTTTGCTCTTTACCGGCTGCACTTAAATATTATGCATATGCGTGAAGTGGCCTCCGCAGCGGTTGACGACAGCAAGTGTTAAGTATGCTGCAGTTAAGCCACCCAACACCCATCACATCCACACCCATGGCCGCCATGTTCCAATTTGTTTTGCCAAAGAAGCGACAAGTTTGCCTTGCATTAGTGGGGCCTCATACATATGCATTTCCGAATTTTGAGCAGGAAATTTTCAGTTGACAGGCACTGTGACCTTTTTTCTAGTGTTTGCTAATTAATAGTGAGAGCTCGAGCGCTTAACAAGTTTGTTTGCTTTTGCGTTGCTAAGACTAATTTTCAGATTGAATTTACGAAGTCTTGTATAACAGACAGATATATATATAGATGGATAAAGAGAGAGAGAAAGAGAGATAGAGAGAGAGAAATAGTGAGAGTTGTGAAAAATGTAGGCATAACTACAATTTAGAATGAATTCGAATGTTAAAGTTTCAATACAATAATCTATTATCATTAATTATCCGTTGTTGTTCCGTTGCCTTAATGTCTTCATTACTCACTCGAAAACGACGGAATTAAGTAATTATTAGCAGGTTGAAAACCGTATGCTCATAAAGTATAAAAACAGTAATTACATGAATTGAAAATATGAAGTAAGTTATTAGCAAAAAGGTAGTCACTATTTACAGAAATTGAGTTTGCCTTATTATATATGTATATGTTTATTCTTTGAGTTTCTAGCAGGTGATGGCTATTCAGCTATAAATATAATATAAAAAAAGAAAACAAGTTAAGCATATGTGTATAAATACATCAAATCATCTTTTGAAATCAAGTCTGAAGCCATTTAGAGGACAATTATATTCTTAGAATTTTAACTGAACTCGTTAAATGAATAAATAAATGAATTTTCCCAGAAATGAATAACTCAAAAAGTTTCCACTTAAAGATTGGGGAAACATATGTCTTCCACAGATTTTAGGTTTAAAGTGTAGTGTTTATTAGCCTAATCCCCTCATTGGCATCCTTTCATATCATAGCACTACTCTGGCAGATTCAACTTCTGTGCACGCCAACGCATAATTGCGTAACAGAATCAGCCAATTAAGTTATAGTTTCTACCAAAGTTGATAACTTAATTTTGAGTATAATTTAGATGCCGATACTGAAAGCATGTACGTGTATCAAAAGATTTCTTTCATAGACTAAATCGAATTTGCTCGATTGCAGAAACATTCTCATGTTAAATGTACGCACTGAAAACTAATTTATTTAATTTTGCCAAGCTTCTATTTTCTGGGAGTATTTTTTCTGTGAGTACGGTATTTGGTAGGAGGGGTAGGAGGGGGAAAGTCAATGCCATGCTAATCAAGAGCTATGAGACCAAACAAGCGGTTGTCGTAGCATAATTTATTATAGTTTTCTACTCACAAGCAAGTCGATGCGACAATGCCGCATCCCCCACCCCCGCACTTCTCCCCCTATCCATCCATTTTAATGCCTTTGTCTGTTGCGTGGTGCGTCGCTCCCAAAATTAATTGAATTTTTGTACCACAAATTCTCGAGAATTTCTGGGCAGGCATTTTCCGTTTAATTGCTGCCATCATCAGCGCAGCGGTTAAATTTTTCAGATCAACAGAGTGAACCCCGGTCCTGCTGCTCATCCAGTCTAGAGTCTTATCAAGGAGCCTGGCTAACATTTCATTTCATATTTAACGCATTTTTCCCATCCATCTTGGGTCCGACGTCCTGCGTCCTGCGTCCTGCGTAATAGTTGCGGTGGCTTCTTGTCAGCGCAATGGATCCTTGTGGTTAGCAGCGACGGCAATCAAAGCAATTACCTTTTAGGCATTTTCTCTAGTATAATAATTGAATTGCGGTCATGTGGTATACATATACATATGTATAATATAGTTGAAAGCAATACACATGCAATTAGCCAAGCGAAAAGCAATAAAAAAATTAAAAATAAATAAAAACTTAATTTGGCAAAGCAATTATTATAGGTATAAATAATTTGGCCAAACAATTATTCTAATGTGCTAGGCTTATTTTTAAGATGCTTATTAAATACTACAGTTATAAATATTAAATTATTAATGTGCCTATCAATTAGGAAGACTAATCGCTTAATTTGATAATTGAATTATGAAATTGTGCATTAGATTAAAAATATTTATAACAAATTAAATTGTCACTAACTCAAGGAAGTAGAGTTTTCTTTATTGCTTTGCATAGTCTTACAACGCTGATTATCCATTTTACCCACAATCAATTACTATAAAATATATATATATGTATATAAATATATTTATATATATATATACATATTCGATACTTATTGAGTTGCAAGCAATTAAGTTTGAAATAGATGCCGAACAGAGCAATATAGAAAAATATACCGCCTTGCTGCTGTAAACGAATTCAAATTGAACTTTTTATCTATGCGCTGAGGTAGACAACAATAAATTGTGATAAACAAGTGGGTTGGTTATATTTGTAATAAAAAAAATCGCTTGGCGGCCGAGTCAGCAAAGCTTAAATTGCCTACGCAGGCATCAGTGGCCAAAACCAAAAGACCAACAAGCAGCCTTAAAAAAAATATATATATATTTATATATACCGAAGTACCCTGTTCGGAGTTCCAAGTTGTCAGTTGCCGGTTCCCAGTCCCTGCCAAATAGACCATTAAAACAAACACACGCACACAAAACATTTTTCGATGCATAAAAAATTGGGGGCAAGTAGCGAGAAGGAATAAACCGAACGTAGTAGTACTACAGCAACAATAATAAATAGAACAACAAAACGAAACGGAGCGCATTGTCAAATTCTTTTGACACTTATCCCTTGCCGGCGCATCCCAAATACCCAAAAACCCAGTCCCTTTCCCTTACCCCACCTCCAAAAACAAACGGAGGACCTTACTTAATGTTGCTCCTACTTCCTCCTGTCCAACCAAAAATGGAGAACTTAATATGCAAATGGAGCTCATGTCTAGGCCGGTTCTTTGTCACCTGTCTCGCTCGCACGCAGCCATTTCATTCGGTTTGTGCTTCATTATTATTATTATTATTATTATTATTTTGTTTTATATATGTGTGTGTTGCCTGCTGCTCTTGTTGTTGTTGTTGGTGTTGAGTATTTTGTTGGCTGCTTTCTTGATTTTTATTGCAGGAATGCGAACGTCGGCCGTTTTTAAAACCACCACAGAGCCTCACCCAGACCACAGACACTCTTACACTTACACACACACACACACACACACACATACTCACACACACATTCGTAGACATTATGGAAGGCAAGGCAAGCGGCTGCGTGTGTGTATGTGTAGCAACACTTACACGAAAATGATGAATGATTTTATGGTTTGCTTGACCTGAATTTTATAGTATGCATGCATGCCTCCCCCCTTTCCTTTCACGGCTCCTCTCCACCCTTATCATCTTGCCAAACGACCCACCTCCCCCCATGTCGTTGTCGCCTGAGCATTGCGAGTGGAAAATTTTATGTTTGCATAAGAAATTGGATTTTTGCATTAGTTATGGAAATGAGAAAACTTCAACTTGATTTGTTTTTCACTGGCTGGCTGGCTGACTGGTTGGTTGGGTGTTTGGTTGGTTGGCTGGTTGCATGGTTAGGGCCTGGTCAGAAAGCAGAAGTGGCAGCACGCTCAGCAACTGCTTTGGTTAGGTTCATATTCCTTTTTTTACATTTTTTGCCGGCTTTTGGTTTGCATTGGTTTGCTTTGGTTTTTGTGGTGTTGGTCCATGGATCTATGGCTTTTTAGTGATGTTCTGCAACGTTCCACGTTCTGCTGCGCCTAATGCTTATTAGATTTGGTTCAAGGATCAAAAAACAGTTGCCAAACTGTCTGTGTAACCTGACAGCCTACCCCCCCTGCCCGCTTCCTGCTCCTTGTAATTTGAAATTAAAGTTTAGAATACATACAAAATTTTTCAATTAAAATATGCATTTTTCTACCATTCATATATACAATTTCTGATGTATGACGGAATTTCTGAACAGATAATATAAAATTGCTTCTGAGAAATATAAAATTCGCAAATTTTGCAATTAAAAATTTGAAAATAAATAGAATATTATGGTAGACCATGCCAGAATTTAATGTTTACTTTGTAAAGCAGAATTATATTTAGTGTTCGTGGCATTTTTCCAAAAAAAAAATATATGGTAAATTTTTCTTCGAGTGTACACCCGCTCACGATATGTATCTTGAATGCCCCTCCAGTCTAGTTGTGTTGGCAGTTGCACAAGAAGCAGATGCCAAGTGTAAAAAGTGAAGAAGAGACTGGGGAGATGTTGGCAATTTACTCACAGTTGCATCTATTGCTGTTGGGGAATATTGCGCAATATGGCAACCAAGTCACGATATATATCGGCATATGCCCGTGTATGAGAGAAGTACAAAACAAACACTTCGTCACTGAAATATCATATATATTGTTCCATATATGCGAATATATATGCTCTCGTATATGTTTTTATTTGCTTGAGAATAAATAAGTAGAAACTTGGGGCGCACAGTGGCAATAAAACGTGGGCGTTGCCTGAATTCAGTTATTTTTTATTTTTTTATTTTTTTTTTCTGTTGAACGTCCTTGTTTGTTGGCCATCATATAAAACATCCAGTGTCATAGACACCCCTGGGACAAGAAGGATCAGTGAAGGATAAGGCAGCAGCCTGGCATACTGCAGACAGTTGACGCTTCTGGCCGCAGCAATTGACCGATTATAACACAAGCCGCAGCAAGTGCTATAACAATATGAATGAATTGAGGTCGCTGCAACGATACCCTTTGTAAATACAATATTTCGATCATTTGTTATGTTGTTATGTTAACTTACTGATTTGTAAATAAAATTTTAAAAATGTGCAGCTTCAAAATGTTTTTAAATTATTTATTTTACATCTCAGAATATATTTATAAATTGCCATAGGCGCTGTAACTGATCTTAAAATCCAAATTTGTTGACTGTGTTGAATTATAGGACGAAAATACTTCAGCGTCCTACCAACACAATTATGCCCGCCATATACTCTGTTGCGAGCGCATTTGGCAACGTTTGGTCGTTCAGTTTTAATATTGGGAACTTTTTTAATTATTTGCTTGGAACGTATGTCGATTTGTTCGATTCTGCCATTGATTTGTAGCCCCCGTTGTTGTCGGTCACATTGCTGTTTTGTTGGTGTTGCTGTTACGGCTGCTGCTGTTGCTGTTGCCATTGCTATTGCTATTGTTGTTATTGCTGTTGCCTTTGTTATTGCTGTTCGATGGTGGCAAACTATGGCGGCAATATGTGCCAACGGTTGAATAATCTGTCAATAAGCTTTTGTCATCGCTTTGGCTACCAATCCAAAGTAGTGTAACAGCGCCACCAATGAGAGTTGGAGCAGGATCGGGAAAATGAGTGCGAGTGGGAGACATCGTCGGTTGCTCTTGCCACAAACAAACATTGTTCTATTGGATGATGTCAGTTGCCCTCCGGGTAGGAGGGTGTCAGGTACGGGATGGCCACATATATATTGCGTCTTGAGCGAGGCATCTTTTTGCGAGCCAAGGGCCAACAAAAACACAAACAACGGGGGTTGGGGGGGGGGAGGTTGTGTAGAAAACTTTTTAATAAAGGTCGATTGCTGCATGTCAATTGGAATGTTGCCCCAGCAGCAGCAGGCAGAACTTTTTTTTATAGGAGGGTGGTGTGGGGTGGGGGTTCATCACGTCATGTTGCGATTAGCTTGGCAATAGTTATCTCTCTCCTTCTCTGCATGCGCATCCGTATCCGCATCCGGTTTTCAAGTGTGGTGGAGCTACTTCGCTTTGTCTTCCGTTTTATCACTTATTACTTCCGTTGCGACACTTTCAACTCGAGCATGCAACAGCAGCCGCTTAATTTCTATCACCTTTTGCATTTTAATTCGCTTCTGCTGGCATTTAATGAGATTTTCGGCCTTTTCGCAACTGAAATGAGAAATGCAATTTGAAGAGTGTCACTCTTTGGCTATCTGAATTGCATACTTTTTGGGGCGTGTGGCGTGCAGCAGCGATTAGCATTTATATGGGCAACTTTTCATTCGTCTAATTGCTGTTTGCAGCTGCCAAAATAAATCTTAAGCCACGACGACGATGAGAAGAATGAAAGTACTTCAAAAAAGTTGCGCTGCCCAGCCAATTTCAGTTTGAGACAAGGACAAAGGGCTTACCCAAAACCTGGGGGGGAGCTGCCCAAAATGCTGCTTGGCAGAGCGATAAAATATACATAAATAACCTTTATTACACATGCTGCTGCTCAAGTGCTCGAACTTTTTCAAGTCCACTTTGCACAGTTGTTTTGGAGTAGTTTTACGCTGGCGTTGCCGCTGCTGTTTTCTCGGCGTGCTCTTGTGCCACAACGGTTTTGGTTTTTTGTTGTTCCTTCTTAGATGTTATTGTTGTTCGTTGTTCGGTGTTATTGTACTAGCCCAGGTGGTCCAATCCACATTCAACATACCACTCATCTGCTATCCAGCATGAATCCCATTGTGGCATAACGAATGCCGAAATCAATGCTCACAATTCAAAGTTGAAAAAGTATTTTTGCTCCACCATTTGCTGAATGCTTTATTGCGTTTTGTCATGCGTTTGGCAGAACTTCCAAGAACGTAACATAGACTATCCGCTCAATATTCTCAATTCGAATCAGCTAGCTTATTGTTTCTTGGCTAAAAATACTCGAGCAACTGGATAGAAACAATCTGATATTTAACAAGAAGAGTGCTCAAGTGACAATCAAAGTTCACATATAACAAAATAACAACTCTTTGCTTATCGACTAGAAAATACCGCGTGTTGTTGTAAATAATGATCTAGAACAAGGTGAGATAATTTTACTAAACTGAAAAGATGAGAAAAGTGAGAGAAAGATAGAAAGTGTATAAGGAAAGTTGTATTATCAATCGATAATTTATTGCATTACTTATAAAGTGTTCATCAGTTTAATTAGTCAGCTATCTAACTGTTGTTGAAATATATCAGCAAAATACATACGTTATAAATGAACACATACATTTATGTATTATTCACTAAATGTTGAATATACTATTTGAGGATTGGGGCCTGTTTTGTGAAGGGTCTGTTGCCAATTTTAGTTAATTAAACCACGCAAATCCTAATGTGACCTAATTGGATTCCGTTGGCAGCTGGCTTCGAGTCGGTTCCTATAAAAAGCGGAGAGACTGAAGACACATCGTTAACAGTCGCCTGTCATTTGCACTATTCAGTCTGGGTCGGCTTTATGTCCTTCTTTCGGGTTTCTTTCAGATACGACCCTTTGATATGTGCTTGTGGGCGTTCATCAGCAGAGCAGCTTGTTGCGCTGCTGCTTTGGCCACTTTCCTTGTTGCTGTGTTACTTACTGCGTTGGCTCTGCCTCGCTTCACGCTTATCCCATTACTGGCTTTCTTTACGGCGCGCTTCGTAATCCTACAAGCAACTATAAGCCTTGGTAATTATCTGCAAAGTGACCATTAGGCGATTAGTTGACGCTCGCTGTTGCTGCTGCTGCTGCTGCTGCTGCATGGCCTTCCTTGAGCTGTGCCAACCACCACTAACGCCAACTCTCTATAGTTATTTAATTGTGGACAGTTTTGTGTTCTGTTACGTAGCAAAACGTTTTTTCTTTTCAACATGTATCTGTGTTAAATACGTGCAACAAACTATTGAGAAAGCTCATTGGTCAGATAACCTGTGAGCAGCTCCGACGTACACCCTCTATCTTAGAAAATGGTACTCTAAGCTATTGCGTAAAATATATTGATTATGGTATGACCTATATATATATATCAATTTATGACCTATATAGGTTTTGCTTTTCGAGTCGATAAATGATCAAAGTAAATGTCCTTAGAGAATTTAATATTCTCGTGTTTTGAAAGTGTTGCAGACATGAAATAAATTTCCCACCTCAAAGAGTTGTAATTTAATTCTTATTTATGCCGCTCATTGAGGCAATTTTTTGTTTCAAATAACGCTTCACATAAATCATTGCTTTCAATCAATAGATGCCTTTATTCAAGTTGAAAGCTTAATCTAGTCTTAATTTATTATCAAGTTTAGTACAAATATTTTACATAATTTCTATCATATGACATTTAAATTTTGTCACTTGCTTTTTTGCCATTCATTTGAGTTATGTTCGTCGAGCGTTTTCTTTGTGCAATTTTTTCTTTACAATTTCCACTTTAATTTTGCCCGTAAATGAGTGCTTTTTGTAACTTCCCCCTTTGCGCAACTCATCGCATTTCATTGTTTCGTTCCCATTCTCATTTTTATGCTCATCTAATTTGCATTTGCATAGTTTGCTTTCTCCGTTGTCGCTGGTCCGCTTTTCTCGTTCTTTGTGGCCAACTCAAAAATATGATGAGTTTTTCCGTAAGGCACCATCATGGTTTATGAACTGTTGCATACATTTCGTTCTGGCTAACAAGCTGACTTAGTATGTGATAATTTTGCTGGCCGATAGTTTCTTTGCATGTTTTTGTCGTAACATAACAGGGTACTGGATGTACAAGCGACAATTTTCAAGGGACTGCGGCAAAAGCTGCAATTGCTCAAAGCGATTCAAAAAAAAAAATAAATGAAAGAATTTCCATAATGTTCTTGTGGCTTTCTCACCCCTGCCCCATCAGCTCACATCGAAGTCTAAGCACACGCGGCGCATTGAAAATTATTTACGATAACGATCGCATAATCATAATAATAATCACATTATAATAATTCTTGGCTTTATGGCCTCTGGTCTATATAAGGGCTGCGGCCTGCGGTCTCTGAGGACGTGTAATAGTTGCTAATAAAATGCAATGCCCATCCGGGAAGAGGGCATGATCGGGGGTCGGTGCGGTGATAAATTCTGCGCAACGCAACATAACAGAAGAAGAAGAGGCGAACACAAAAAAAAATACAACCAACTGAGGCGAGTGCAAAAAATGGCAACTGCATTGATGTTATTACCTGTGCTGCCAACTATTTGCCAAAGTCAATAAACAAAAATGACAGGCGGACAAACTGGGGCGAAAAGGCGACAACATGGAGACACCCCCTCAATGGCCACAACAACCACACCCCACAACCTACCGCACCATCTCACCGCACTTTAACTAACCAATCCGTGGCAGTTGTTGTTTCATATATTGTTTCGCTAGCAGCAAATTATTGTTATGCTTTTGGATTTTGCGCATAATTCTGTAGTTTTCCGTTGTGTTTCTTGTTTTTCATGTTTTTTTGTTGCATGTTGTGAGCGCTATTTGGAGTATGTTACTCATACGCCACATAAGCCCTGATCTAGCATGCAAATTTGTATACAATTTTAAATGAGCCATAGCCTGAGACATGGCACCAACACATTGCAAATGGCATTTTACCCATTTCTGTATACTCTTTTGTGGTTAGGATAAAAATGTGTGTTATTCGTCACCTAATAATTGAAAAGACATAAAACGGTCTAACGTTCTTTAAATCTTTATTTGCTCAAGGACAACAAATACTCTACGACGATTATTGCAAACCTTCTCAATAATTGTCAAAATAAATTTCTTTAACAGTTTTAGAGCCAGATTGAATGAAAGTTGGGTATCCGATGCACATTCAAAGTTCTCATTCACAGTTGTAGAGTCAGTAATTATTATTCTTTGGTCTTTTTTCAACTGTTTTAAAACTTATTCAATCTGGCAAGAGAGTATTGCACAGTCGTCCGCATCCTGCAACTACAACGTATTTACCTGTTTTCTTTTTGGTTCTTTTTTTTTTTCTCGCATGCATTGTTCACCATTTTCAATTTGTTTTTGGCCAGGCATTTGCCACGGCCAGCTGAGGACAGCTAGAGCTGCAGCTGTCCCCGTTATCAGCGTCGTCGACATTGTTGACGTGGATTTCGCTGAATGCAAAATGTACTTTGAGTTGACTGGTCTGATACCCTTCAATATAGTGCTTAACAAGTTTGTATATGTCTTTGGTGTATCACGCAGCTGAGCTTTTTAGTTTCAAGCACGTATTACTAAGTTTTTTTTTTACTTTCATTTCTTTTGCTTGCCACACAAGTGCCACTTTGAACATAAGATTTTCATTTTTTGGTTGGCACTTTCCATTGACAACCTAAATAGCTTATGGCAACCATTTTGTTAACAGGTGAAAGATAAGCAAATCTTTCCCAACACTCGGTGTTCTATTCATCAACAGCTTTCATATTGTCAACTAATTATAAACCAATTGTGTTATAAAGAGTGCGTGTTATTAGAGTTTAGATTAGATTATATTAGTTGCTCTGTGGGGTGTATGTACTTTCAGAATATTCCGGTAAAAATATTCGAATCTAGATTGCTCGCAATATATAAGTATAAAAGTATTAAAAGTTCGGCTTGTGGTAGATTCACTGCTGGAAAAATATTTTTATTTAGCTTGCACGCTGCGGTTGCAAACTCGTTTTCAAAATAATCGACAGCAAAACTAAAAAAGTGAAAAGACTATGGCAAGTTTATTTATGCTTTGCGTGTCTGCTGTGAATTAGTGCCAAATTTGATTATCTATGGCCACACTCACACACAGTTATGCTCACACAAATACACGTACACACACTTACACATACACAACTCATACAGAAACACTCCTAAAACTAAGTCACAATGTTTTCGCTGACTGCTGACAGTTGTTGTTGTAGGGAGTTGCTCATATAGCTGCTGCTGTTGATGTTGTTGTCACTGTCTATCGGTTTTCATAACGCCCCTATAAAATTGATTACCTTAATCAATTCAAATATTTATGGATTTTTTAATTTTTCACGTGAGCACCTTAAGCCAAGATATATATATATATATATATATATAGATAGAAAACGCGAGCGAGCCAATACACGTTGAAATTCTTATTTTTGATTATTTATGCCAAAGCGATTTAAACTTTGGTTTTAAAATTGAGTTTGAGGCAAAGAGTTGCGTTTTGGTTTGTGGGCAGTGGCGCACCCAAAGCTTTTGCGTGTAGCCATCGACAGATTTTTATGTCATAAGTAACATGCCAAGCGGTAATTAGTGAAAACTCTCTCAATGGTTGACCTTTAAAGGCGCAGCTTTTTTGGTTGGGCCGGTGTCAGAACTAGTTCAAGGATCCACCGAACTTTCTGAAACAAATATTGTCCAAGCTATTAATAACGAGAAAGACTAGATTTACGATTTAATACGTTTGCGGTTATAAAGAATAAATTCAAGCAACACAAGGTAGTTTATTATTAAATGAAAAAAGTAAGAGGCGCTATCTTGGGCATGTTCATACCTTTACATTCCCCCTAAATTCTTGTGTGTTTTTTTTGTATTTCTGATTCACGAATGATAGTCATATTGTTTTGCCATTACACGTATGTCTAGGCTCATATCTATCCCACAACTGTCGAGTGATTGTTCCTATGGCAGCTATATCATATAGTGTCTCGATCTGGTCGCTTCCGCCGTCACAAGTAACCGAAGCACAAAGGCGCATAAATACCAAGTTTCTTCAAAATATTCTGCAAATCTGAGGGTTTGTCATTGCAATTCTGCTCAATCTCAATCTTCAGCTATGTCAAAGAAAACTAAAACAAGAGCTGTTAGAATCTTGGCAAAGTATCAGCTAACAATATAATGAATATATAATTATCTTACAAAAATTACATAGTTGGAGTTCAATCCGTACTCTCCCAATCAACTAATAAACTAAATTCCAAAAAATATATATTTATAGGGTGAATCTATTTATTTACAAGTAGTTGAGCTGTACCAAATATATTCGAATATTTGTGCCCAAGCACAACCAACTAGTGCCCATCACTTTATTGATTAGTGGCACATCAATGCAATGCAGTCTGTATGGACTGCTGAGAGTATGTAAGGACTGGCACTCTCAATGAGTTTGTCTGCTGTGTGTTCTTTGTAAGCGATGTCAATGGCACTGACAAGGAGGCGCATTGTGGCTGCCCTGTAAGGCAGGGAGGCTGGCAGGAGCAAGTCAGGCAGGCAAGCAGGCAGGCACAACAATGAATGGCACGAACAATGTCTAAATCTTTATTAATTCGACTATTTTGAGGAGCTGCTTGCCGCCGCCAGATTCACAGTAGCCAGAAGAAGAACTCCACAGCTACGATTCGGATCTGCTTGGAAGAGGCGCATCGTCAGCGGACCACTCAACAAATAAATTAATAGCCATCAATCAGTAAATCCGCCGAAGGACCTTTTGCTTTGAATGCAAAGGTTACGTCTCCGCGCGTGTGTGTATTTTATAGTGTGTGTGTGTGTGTGTATGTGTGTGTGAGTGCGTATGTTTCTCTGTGGCTGAGGCGCACAAAAGCGCGCTATAAGCGCGCTCAATGAATGGCTAATATGCCGACTGCACGCGCTCCGATTCCTTGCTCTAGTGTGGGGTATACAGTGTGTGTGTGTGTGTGTGTGTCTGTATGTGTTTGGATGCTGTGTGCTTTTCTGAGGTCAAGAAAAAAGGTCTGTACGTGGCAGCAACTACATTGCCGCATTGATACGGCTCAGCATATGTGCCGCAAATCCGATTTAGCTCGCAAAAGCTTTAAATGAGCCACAAGGTGAGTAACAACTTTAGACAGCCTGAGATTGAATATTTCAACTAAATATGAAATGTGGCAACACAAAAGTACGTACAATGTTTATTAAGAAATTGAATTTAAGGCACAAGCACCGTTTTGATTTTTATATAAATAATTCATCGAATATATAGATGAGCAGTTGGATAAGTGGCTAAATCTTTTGATCATCCTTCGTGCTTATATTTATTATTTTGATAACAACAATTCCAAATAGTGTTTAGTATTTGTTGCATCGTTTGTCGTACTGTATCGCATACAGTGAATATTTTCTGAATTGAGTGCACTTTGAAAATTGTGCTGATCTCAGTTGGATCCGTTCGATTTCATTTTAGAATTAACCGATTACTCGCTAAGTCATCTGACAGTTAAATTTCTTTAAGCGACAGCGCAGGCCAAATGCCAAATGGCAAACGGCAAACTGCACAAACAGCAACATCCAAAACAACAATATCAACAATAACAACAACAACAATAAAATGCCAGCGACAACTCATAAATCATTCGCGATGTCGATGTCGAGTATGATGACGACTGGCAATCGAGGCATCTGATTGACTACTGTCAGACGGGCAAACCTACATATAAACGTACAGGCGCACGACATTCAAACAAACAAGCTTTGATGCTGTAAGTATAGACCATATATGCTATATTGGATATGACAAATGTACACTCGAAAAAATTCAAATGCCCCAGAGCTTAGAGCAATCGCCCGAATGCCAAAAATAATGATTTTCTTTATTTTTGTTTCAGAAGGAATTTCTAACTAAAGCAAATAATATTCTGAATGTAGGATAACTTGCCCAAATTTGTCATTGAATTTAATTGAATATAAGCAGGATTAATTTGATATTCGTAACATAACAACATTTGTTATTTTACAAGTGTATATGTGTGAGTGTTTCCACTTCCACGTGCATTTATTGTAAATGAAAGAGACGTAGCCAGAAAGAGAAAGCAATCGAGAGCTGATGTCGGAGGACTCAATGGAAATGCTGTAGAATTCATATGCACAGTCGCAGCCGTAGTCGCAGTCGCAGTCGCAGTCGCAGTCGCAGTCGGCGTTGCTGTTGCTGTTGCTGTTGACTGCGAAGCCAGCAGAGCGTAACAAATGAAATGTGACACATTATGCGACGAGGCGTATAACTGTCTCTCTGTATCTGTGTGACTGCAATGTGTGTACGTGTGTGTGTGTGTGTGTGTGTGTGTGTGTGTGTGTGTGTGTGTGTGTGTGTGGTTGTGTGTATTAAATCAAATCAAAATGACTTTCGTACTCTATCAATGTCGAAATTATGCAATAACTTCAATTGATTACGAGCGCGTGAGTAATTTAGTGGCATTGGCCCAATACATACTTGTACATATGTATGCAGCGCTTAAGTATATCTGTACTTATGCACACACATATATATTTTATATATATATATCGGCAATCAGTGGCGCCCTCCTGTGCCACTAGATCCTTCATTCGAGGACAGTAAAACGTTTAAAGTGTCATGTTGCGGCCTCTGTCGCTTTTGCTGCCTCGTTGCTCCGCACTTGACTGCCATTTTTACTTTATTATTATTTGTTGCTGCTGTTGTTGCTGCTTTTGTTACTGTTGCTGTTTGCTTTGACAACCCACTTACTTGACATAGATGGGGCACCTGTCTTGCCGTTGTCCTGGCTTCCCTGCAACCAAATCGCACGCATCGACAGGGCTCTGAGTAAACCCCTTCAAGTTAGCTTGGCCCACAATCTTACTCTGCGTGGCTGCTGTAGCTACACTTGGAAAGGAAATATATAGAAAATTGATTCAAATCAAGGCCATACCTAGTCAAAACTCTGACAAATAAGAAAAAAGCTTAGACCAGAAAACAAAATGCTTAGTTGGTATACCGAAATTGCTAAATGTAGAGTTGTTTCGGGTTAAGTTAACCAAGATTGTCAGAATCTTGAAACTTGGCCAGATACTTCATAAATCAAGAAAACTCAAAAATTAAATCAGTTCTGAATCACGATCTTAAAATATAAATCATTCAGCTTGTGGCAGGAGTATAAGTTATTAGTTTTTAGTTACGAAAATGATTATGGTAATCAGTTCTTAGTAGATTTACGATTTGTATTCCATTTACAAAAAAACAAGTAAAGAAATTCCATACCGACTGCAATTGAATTTAAAGCTAACGTTTTTCTCTCAGTGTGGTGTTATCTGTCTGCTTAGGTGATGGCTCCCTGGCTTGGCTCAGGTCCCGCATGTGTTCGCCATATCCAGTTAAAAGGATAATGGAGCACAACAATTTTTACACGCATATATTTTACAAATATTTGCATTTTTGCCTCGCTGCCTGTCAAGTGAGCCAAACGCCGGAAAAGTAACACATACATGAGCATCATGAGCATGGCCCACAAGGACTACGAACTACGGTGTACGAAGCACATAACTTTGGCGTACCTTTTGCATTGCTTCTTTTAAGACACATTTGCGTCGTACTTGGTGTTCTTGATGTTGTTGTTGTTGGTATTTTTCTTCTTCATATTCGTGTACGGGTTAGGCCTGAAAAGCCTCAACTGCACATAAAGGGATTGAATGCGTATACGTGTGTGCGTGTGTGTATGCAAAGGATTTGTTGTGTCGCCTGCAAAGGTTTGCGCTTTGTTATACACTTACTAACATTGCTATTTACATATATATCTGTGTAAGTGCGTACTATGATCGAATTACGTGCCCTTCACACACTCTTTAATGTGATCGGAAACAGTAGATATGTATTTGCATAAATATTAAGGTATTATTATTTATATATGCATATATATATATATATAGGTATATGTATATTATAAATATTCACACATATATTGTGTGCATTCTGTCCTGATTTGTTGATCACAAATTATATTTTATTGAATAGTAAGGCAGATTTGGCATACTTATAATAGGGAGTAAAATATATTATTGCTATAAATTAAATTGCTCTAAAAGAGAAGAGCTGAGATGCTCATGAAATTAACTATGTGAAAAATAAGTCTAAGCTGATACACATAATATTAATTTCATAATATTTATCGGGCTTTCAGTTTTTGCTAGCTTTTGCCAAATTTCAGCCTATCATAGCTGGTCTCGCTGTCTCCTACATTATTATGTGTATTTGAAGTACGAAATATTTTAAAACACACCTATATCGAATATGGGATTAACTAAATGAATGGTATGGCATTTAAAAGGCATACCACATAGAGTCTATTTTTGGCCTAAATCATAAAAGTATTATGGGAAAATATGATATGATTTAGCCCCGATTTGCGTAGGTACTGTGCCTTGTGAATAGCCAAAGTGATAGTCTGCTGATTAGTTGCACTCACTTCACCAATATCTGAAATCTATACGATTTCATTTCATAGGAATTATGCTTCATTCGTAATCCTTTCGGTGCTCATCTGAAATACGATCTTTCGGCAGCAGGTTCTCCATGTTGTTTCAAATGCTCTTCATTTCCGTACAGTTAGACTGCTATTCATTCTAAGGTGTCAAGAGAGATGTTTCATCGAGTGCTAAACAAAATATTGATTAATTCTAAGTTGCCTTTCGTTATTATTTTCATATAACTTACGGTAAAGTAAAAGCCAGTCATAGACATGATACTTCATTTACAATATGCTAATAAAATAAAGGTACAAATGACATGTCTGACACCATTAAATATAAATATAGAATTCTATGTATAAATATGTAAATTCTTCATTTTATTATTATTAATCTAACTAGACTGTTTACACAACTTGATTATTAAATTTTCAAATTTCACATGACTTATTAAAATTATTGTATTGATTGGCTGCTCTCAGCAACATTTAATTTAAATTGTGAGCATTTGGATAGTTTCCTCTCAGATTTAATTAAATTTCCAGCCAGCCAGTTGGGCTTGTCTTCGTTAGAGAAGAGCTTAAATAAAAAAATTCTTTTATTTGATTTTATTGTTAATATTGGAAAAGATTGGTTTAAAAATGCCATCAGCAAATTCTTATTTACTGTTTATAGCATTAAAAAGCCAATGTGAGCTGAAAGTAATCAAAAATAATGAAATGAGATATCAATTCGAATTTTTTTTTTGTTTATTAACTATTTTAATGCGACTGGCAACATTAACAAATTTTTTGCACATTTCGTAAAGTTGGCTTTAAAAGTCCACAATAAAAGCTGTTTTGCAATTATATAATTCTTTTCATAGGGATACCTCAGTTTTTCAATTCAACAACCGACTTTTTAAACGTAAATTAAACTGACATAAAAAAATAAAGTTATAAGTAAACAACCGACAAAGGGATAATTAAAACGACTTAAATTAATGCAAAAATCAGATAGAAAATCCAGAAAATTTGTTTTGTTGGCAGCAGATTTACATAAGTCCCAGTTAAATATATGCTTTCGCTGTGAAAGAGCAATAAAATAAGTTATACGTATATTAAAAATTGTCATACCATTTCAATTTTATAATATGCACTTTAGAAACGTTTGCATTGCAATATTCATTATTTACATTATTAAGTTATATTGCTCATACGCCATATGGGATGATTTTAATTAGCCTTACACGCTACGGATTTATGCATACACACATCCGCCTGCACATACATATATACATGTATTCGTTGTATTCGTTGTTTTCTGCTCAAAGGTCGAGGTGCATGCTTATTAGGTGTGCAATGCATGAGCAGGACACATACATATGTATATCTATATGGGTCAAGCAGCTTGGGGTTGGCTCGCAGCTTTGCGTTCTATTTGTTGGATAAAAAATGATGTGTGCGTGCCAGTTGAACCAGAGCACGATGCTAATGTGCTAGCCAGGCACACAGTGGGACCAGGTCAGCTTTTTTTTAGCTGCCTTTTGCACCATTGTTGAGTTGGGGTCTTACATTCTCTATTATGGGAATACTCTGACTCCTCCGGGAAAGTGAATATTGGTTTTGTCTTTCTAGATGATTGCAAGTGTCTTTTTTTACGATTTCTGAAGTAACGAAGCGTGAGAGAGAGAGAGAGAGATTACTGCGTTAGAGAGAGAAAGAGAGAGGTAGACGGAAAGAGAGGGATATTATTGAGATAGAGGGAGCTAGTGACAGAATGAGAGATATAGAAGAATAGAGATTACTGAGATAAAGAGAAATATGGAGATTACTGAGATAGGAGGAGTGAGTGAGACAGGAAGGGAGAGATTACCGAGATAGGGAAAGAGAGAGGTTAATAGGATTATTGAGCGACTTCTTCCCCAAATCCAGGAGCACCGATTTCGCTTTTCCCTAGCCTTTCCGACTAACACCATCATCAGTGTATTACGCAGTCGGATAAATGCCATAGTAACGTGTTACTTGTTACATTTGCTTTGTTGCAGTAGCTGTTGCTGTTGCTACGATGTGTCTATGTGTGGCAGGCGATGTGCGGCATACTGTCGACGTCGACGTTGACGTTGAGTCGCACTCATCCTAGAAAAACACAGTCAGAGACAGAGAGAGAGTCGCAGAAGCGAAAAAAAACTAAAATGTTGGCCTAGCGACTCTGCGTGCGAAGCAAGTGGCGCCAGTTTGTATTGTCATCTTTTTGCCCGTTGCTTTTTGTCTTCGCTCGGCTTTGCCATTTCTCTTCTTCTTTTTTTTTTTTACTCGACATGAGCCTGTGCCTGTGAGTCTGTGTCTGAGCCTTCCATGTTTCTGTCTCTATCTGTGTGCGCTGGAGCGCTTTTTCTTTTCTATTATTGTCTCACTTACAAGTGTACCCGATGTATTATGCATATCCTGTAACACTCCATTTTTGTTGTGCATTAGTCAAATGTGCGACAGTTGGAAAATGGAGACGCCAGCAGCCGGGAAACGAGACGAAACGAGACGAATCGTAACGAAATGAAAGGAGAATGGACAAGGCAGAGGGGAGTGGATTTAGGGAAATGGGCATGGAAATGGAGCACATTTAGTCACACAATTGGCTTTGCATGCCAAATGGGGAGGGCGCTAAGCCAACGAGCTAAATATGTTGTCAGCCCTTTTGTAGTTTTTTGCCTTTCCTTTTCACAGGTAGGTGAATGAAGAAATTAAAGCGCCGAATTAATAAGCACTTTATCCATTTCCTTTTAGGCCTTTAATTGGCTGCGCGCGAAGGCTGTTTTTTTTTCTTTTTTTTGCTTGTGCGTCTTAAGTCCCTTAACAGCTTTGCTTATATTAATATGCTCCCATAAGCCATAAGCCACTGCAAATGTCTTTGTTACCACCACCATGCCCTTCTCATTGGTAATTATCAGGGCAAAGGCGTCGACGTCGACAACGTCGGCCACTCGGCAATGCCATAAAAGTGCCACTTAAACTGTTTTAGTTTTTTATGTTTTGTATGTGTTTTTTTGTGTGCCGCTTTGAAGTTGCAGGTGGGTAGCAAGCAAAGTGCTTACCCTCATCTACGATGTACACCGCACAACAAGATATGCTAAGCAAATCTGTGGGTAACAGTAACATTTAATGAATTTTATACGGATATAATAAAATTTGAAATTTACGCACATATATAAACCTGTTTTTTTTTGTATCAAAAAACACACAATATATGCCACATTTTAAGAATCTATAGTAAGAGGGTGAAATATTTATTGAGTATTTTTTTAATTTTCTTTTTATCTTGTGGAATCATCTTAGTTGAACACGGATATGAAAATATCTTAAGCTGCTCTTTAAATTAAGTGATGTCTACAATTACTAGTTGCATAAATCACGTTGATTTCACGTTGATAAATAGGAATATAAATGTGTTGGGCAAGGGATGTATCAATTATTGAGTAGACTTTAACAGCTTTGGTCGCTTTTGTAGACGAGTGTGGTCTAACTGTAAATTGCCCACAGCTGATCGTTAGGGTATATGGGGAATAGTTAAGCGAGTCGCCAGTTGCCAGTTGCCAGTTGTTTAGTTGCTTAGTTGCTTAGTTGTATTTGGTCTGGTCCGGTGGCTAGTACGATTGAGAGACGTGTTTAATTGCTCGATTAGCGCACAGTTTGCTGGGCGGTGTGGGCGCGCCTTGCCTCAAGAGTAGCCTGACCCTGTTTTTGCCCGAAGGCATTTTGTGTTGCACAATGAGAAGCAGCAACGTTCACGGCGTCATCAAATCCCCGAGCCATAATCTTGAACTTCAGTTGAGAGTTGAATTTGGTTTTGGTTTGCCACGAGCAGTGCGGGGTGCGTTGAGGGGGCCAAGGGGGGGTGGGTGAAGAGGCTGGTTAGCAAAGCGAGGTTAAATCTGGTTTTCAATTTCATTTTCACTTGAGCAACACTTAAAAACAGTCGCTAAATTAAATTATTCAAAATGTCAAACAATTATTCAAACGCCAACGGAACTGTAACTCTCGAATTTATGCAAAGGACAAAGCTGACGGGAAGGGGCGACGATTCTGGCCTTGGGGGTACCTGTTCTGCAGTTCACCCAGCCGTATGTATATACATATATATATATATATATATATATGTATATATATATATATATATTTATATATAAGCCAAGTTATGATTTAAAAAGATATTAGCCCTGTTCACTGTGGCCGCTGTCGCTGTTTGTTGCCTTTGTACTTTATGCAAAGCAGGAATAATATACCAAGTATGTATATACTGTATAGAGGGGCAGCACATTGTTGGAAAATTTAATTATATCTAAAGTTGAGAGGGCAGCTTTATTGCTGATTCTACGCATAAACTTTTATTAACTGTGCGCTCGTATTTTGCAATTTTCTCAAGTTTTCTTCATATTTTTTGTTGAAGCCAAATGAGAAGTCAGCAGCATTGATATAAAAAAAAGTACGCGCGGAACTTTGAAAATTGGCTTAAAGAGCTCATATAAAAGTGGAATGTGCTTGCGTGAATATTCTGTCTCTGCTGCTTGTTTCTATCAATCAAAGGTTCAAGCCCACAAAAGCCGCACCACCCACAAACCAACCAGCAGCCACGCTTAGCAAACACACAACAGCCCACACACACACACACACACCCAGAAATACGTGGTATGTGTGTGTGTGTGTGAACGCCGGCAGACTTGTGCAAGTAAAATCTAATGGAAATGCGGTTTTTATTTTAATTTAGACGAGAGCTGATCAAAGGCAAGGCCTGAAAACCTAAAACACTAATATCTGTCGCTGATTTCTCACGATTTTTACACGTTTGCGGCGAACACATGTCAATATGTTGGCACACGAATGTGTGTTGTTTACACATGCGACTAAATGTGGCATGGGGTTTATTCTAATCCTTGTACATATCGCTGTTTACGCTAGCTAATTGCACGAACAGTCCTTGTCGTAAGTAAGTCAATGCTTTTTAGTCAATCGGCTGTTTTCAACAAATATGTCCCCGAACTTATTCAACTCATTTGTAAATAATTAGCATGGAAACATCATACATAACTATGTCTACATATATGTTTTGTGTATCTATATTAATTTTATTCACTTATTTTATCTGTCGATTTTAATTTATCACAACTTTTAATAACTTGGGAAAAAATTTTGTCTACCATTTCACTTTATTTAGGAAAATGGGGCAAACTGGGAAAATTTGATGATATGGTAATAATGGCTGGCTCGCCATTGAAAACTGACCAAACTTTAGATGCTCTCAAGCAAAAGTATGCAATAGTTTATGAGTCTATTGAAACTGGTCATGTGTTCATTTGAAGTGTGTGTTTTTTAATGGGTTTGCTGCTTGACAGAGCACTCTTCTGCCAGTGAGCTGGATGATCAATAATGAATGCAATGTGAAAAACACTGTAAGTATTGTGCTAAATCCATAACACAAACTTAGCGCCATTAAAACAAGTTTTGTAATGTCTTTCAATTACACTTGACGCTCATAAGTATGCTATGATTAATGTAAAGGCGATTCGCCTCCACACGCGCTTAGACTACAAGAAAAGGAAAGGGAAGGAAAGTAAAGAAGCGCCCTCTCATTATCGCATCGCCAATCCCAATGTCCATTTATCATCAGCGCAATGAGACAGTGCTCCAAATGGGATGGGCTGAGTATGGGAATGCTTAGGAAAGTAGCGTTCAACTTTAGCTCTTTGGCAAACTGTATATCGGATCGAGTTGTGCTCAAGCTGAGGACGCTTTTACTGCATTGAGACACACGCCATAATTACAAGAGATGGCAAAACTAATAAATGGCCCCGCAAAATGTTTATTTGCTTTTGGCTTTTCGGACAGTCGAGCAAATTAAGTCGTTACGTCTGACACTGGATTTGTTTTTGCTCTAGACTGATTGACATAAATTTTGTATGCCAACTAATTGATGTTAATTTACGCTCGTTCGTCCCGTTTGTTTATCCAGCGCAAAATGCAAAACTTTGATGGATTGCCACAAGTTGGGCAGTCGACACACATTACTAACAAATTGCTTCCCATCGCCATGGGATGCTGTGTGTCTATCTACACAGCAAATAATATTTGATATTATTTTAATATATTGTATGATATATTCACTAGTTCATTATATTACGTTCTTATCATTTCAGGTATATTCAGTAATATTATCGTATACAATTTGCAAGTTTAAATGTTATTTTGATCTAATTAATATTAATCTATAATTATAGTATTAGCTAGCTATTATTTCAGCTCTACATCGACAAATTAATACATAAAATTTGTAAGCTTAGCAACATTTTTGTTAAATAATAAACTTGAATCGGAATCGGTTTCAAATGAATCTGTTTCAAAAGCTATACTGGTTGTTTAATTTGAAATTAAGTCTGCATTTATTTTATTTTATTTTTTGTGAGATTTATGTATAAAATTGAATTAAGCTTAAGCTCAAACTTCATTTGCGCGTTGTATTCCGAATAAAATGCAAAGTTCAATCGACAGCAATCTTAAAGCGACGCAAATCGAATAGCAACGACTTGGGATTTAGAATGCCACTTCTCTATCTTAAAGCGTACGCAGCGAACAACAAAAAAAGGGATAGAAATGAGAAAAATACGCGGCAACAACAACAACAACAACAACAACTACAACAACATCAACATGTCAGCGACAAACACTTTGGCAAAAGTTGCCAGTTGTCGTTACCAACTGCTGCTGCTACTTCGTGCCTGGGTGTGAATCGAGCAGAAACGGTAGCAATTTCTGAATTTATTTTTATCCGTGCGGATGCCGCGGAAATCCTGTCACTGCCGTTGCTACTGCTGCTGCTGAGGTTGCTCCTTCTCCTTCTTATTTTGCCCTGTTTCTACTTTTGCTGTATCCTTGTGTCGATGTTGGTTTCGCGTTTTGCGTGCTTCAGTCGCTAACTCTTTGGCAACCACATTGCAACCGGACTGCCTGCGGCTTCAAGCAACTTGGCTGGCAGCTAGCTATCCACTCCAATCGTGCTTTGTCCGTGTGATAACAAATGCAGCGCCTTAATCAGCAAAAGACTGACCAGTTTGGTGCGTGTTTGTCAGTTTGGCCAAACTGCAAAACAATCACTCAATGTTTGACTCAAGCTAATCGCCGTTGGCATTCATGACTTTGACGAGACTTTGACTTAGGTCATTGCGATCGCCACTAAGTCACCCCTTCGACAAGCCCAACCCTAAAACGCATATACGAATCACTCACGCACACAGCTGCGGGGATAAACAGAATTGATTGCGTATGTTTTCATTTTGGGGGCATTGCCGCAATGCTATTTCATTTTCAGCTTGCCATTTCAAGAGTTGTTTCTGCTTTCTGCTTTCTGCCGGCTTGCCTGGCTGCCTGCCTGTCTATCTGCCCGCTTGTCCGCTTGCCTACCACCTTGCATGGTGCTTGGCTATGATATGAAACATTCGAGGTATGTGCAACCAAACACGCAACAGGGCTGGCAACTAGTAGAAGCCGGGATGCCAAATAGCAACAGCAGTTCTACTTCTCCTCTTCAAGTGAACCAAATACTATTTAGCTGTGCATTTAATCAATGCAATTTTATTTTTATGTTGATGACGAATTAAAACACAGTTGACATTTGGGTTCATATTGGGATGTTCGCCTTGCTTGAAATTCAACAAACTATCTGATTTCAAAATAGCTCGTTAAATAAAGAATTATTTTGATTTTTTTAAATTTCATTAAATATTTAATGAATAAATGAGTTCAAAGATATTCGCGCCCAATCTTTACAATGCTTTGATAAAATATTTTAAACATTTTTTATAATGTCAGTTCTGATAATTTCTCCTTAATATCAGCGCCTAAAAGCAGTTATTAATTGCCTATGCATCAGCAAATTTATTACTTTTAAGTTAATGACCTAATTAGTAATATTATACTTCAAATATAAATTTAAGTTATCAAAAGGCAAATATTTGAACTGGAGGAGTATTTTGGTTCACATTGCGATTTTCTGCAAAATGAGTAACTTTTAAATGTAAACTTTTAAATATTTATGAGTTCGGTTGCTTAGACACAACATCGAAATGGACAACACAATTTGAGCCATATGACTATTGCTCAATAAGCCAAGGGCTTATGTGTAGCTGCTGGATAAATGAAATGGTCTGAAGAGAAACTCAGCTGTTACCAAAACTGAAGCAGTTACTTTTGAAGGCTGTAATTTGGTGCCTGGTTAACATGTGATGTGACTTTGAAGAAGCTCTTTTGCGCCAACCCTGAGAATTGCTGAAATGCACTATGCGTATTTGTATGTGTGCGTGTCTGTATGTGTGTGTGTGTGCGTGGCCTTTTGGCTTAACTTGCAATTTAGTCGGGCTCTTTGGTGTATTTGGCTGCTGCTCGCTCCTCGCTGCTGTTGTCATTTGTTGGTGTTTCCTTCGACCTGCTTGCTTGCAACTTATGCGTGACTTGAGTGCATACTCGAGAGCTCGAGACGGGTCTAAAAGTGTACGCAGCTAAAACTTTTGCCACTTGAAATAGTTTTTATTCCTCGCTCACAACTCTCTACCTCCTCCCTTACTCTCTGTCTCTCTCTCTCTGTCTCTCTCTCACACTCGCACTGCACGTTTCTCAATTGCTATGCCTTTCACTCGTGGCCGACTTTATGCAAATAAATGTTTTTACTCATTTTAATATACATTTTTATGACACTTTTGCTGGTAATGCGCCACCTCCCAACGCTGCAGCTACTCAAAACTGTGCCATCCACAGTTGCATCGCTTGATTCAGTTGCCTGCTCATCTCATCTCATCTCATCTCTTCTCATCTTCCAGCTCGTTAGTGCGTCGTATTTATGCAGAAATTGGCTCAATTTGCAGTCGATTTATGCAGTAGATTCTTAAAATACTCCACGCTGCGATTGTTTGCTCTGTTGCCATCAAACCATTTGCTACTTAATTGACTTGCATTTCTGCTTAACTGGTTGTCATAACACACCGCTCATCTTTTCGCCCTAGAAATGTGCGTGTGAGTCTTGACTAAAGCAAAAGCTTAATAAGAATGCAAATTTTATGACTAAAGTTCTTTTCAGATTCTCTAACAAATATTAGTCAAGAGTTTTCTTACTAGAAGTTCGGCAGAGTGCTGCCTTAATTAGATTTTGTTGTGATTAGAAAGGAGTATGATTAAAAGAGCTGCATTTAGCTCATAGCTCATGCATTTTATGGCATAAATAGAATATTTTTGGATGCTTTATTTTTTGCTTGAAAATATTTAAAAGTATTTCAAAAGATCTCTTTTAAAGAACTCCACACTTTTGTGTGAAAATGCTTGGCAAAAAACTGATATGTAACTTGACTATATCTTTATTACCTGATCTATCAAATTCAACTAAAATTTCTTAATTAAAATCTAAGCGATATTTTATTGAATTTATCGAATGTAACTAACCTTAAAGTTGGGAATTGAGTACAAGACTGATTGCTATCATTTTAAGACAAAGCCGGATAATAACAGCTATATATATATGTACCAGTCTCTCTCGCTCAATACAAAGGATTGTTGAGATTGTCTCTTCGAGAGCTCTTCTACGTTGACGTAATTCATCAGAAGTGTTAACTGGAAACGTCTCAACTCGACTCATACATACATATATTGTATATTTATGTATGATATTATTAGTTCTTGTCGTCGTGGCCCAGCGTTGCCATTCTATTGTGCAATTTCGAGGGCGCGAGTTTGGGGCAGGCACTCGCTTTAAGTAATGCTAAACCTTTTGCTTCACTTTTGGCCGCTTAGCAGCAGCATAGTAAGCGATTTCCGGAGCTCGTCAAAAGGTGGCGCTTTTTCGCAATTGAATTGCAAATGGCGGCCGTTGACGTCGTTTGCCAACTGTGATGGCGACGGAAGTGAGGCCATCAGAGGCAGCTCCAGCTACTGCCATTCCATTCAATGGCTTCACAGTGTGCCCTCTGGCTTCAGATGGCTTGTGGCCACCTATGTTCTGTTGACGGCTGTTCGCTTTTCTGTTCGCTTCTTGTGGGCTCCTGTGTTGGATTGCTGTTGTTGCCTGACGCGTCGTATACTTTGTGGCCTTTGCTGTTTGCCGGCAAGAGTCCGCCTCTGGCTGCTGATTGTTTGTTTGCTTTGCGGCATATTTATTTCAAACGAGCCTGCACTTAGCGGCATCTCTCTCTCTTCTCTGTTCGGCTCGGCTAATGCAAAATTCAGTCCAATTGCGCCTCCAAATGAGAAAATTTCCGAGAACTCGACTGTGTTCACGCCAAAATGGTTCCCGGCAGCGGAAGCGGAAGTGAATGACGGCAACAGGCAAGACCGTTACGGCTTCGCCATCTTCTTCCCATTCAGCTCAGTTTATTTATGTTTTCAAGCCACAGCCGCCAACAAACAAAAAAGCAAAAAAAAGGATTGCACAAGCATTGCCTAATTTAATTAGTTGTCGCCTCCGTTTCCAGGCCTTGAAAATGGAATATCAGAGCGCAAAAAAGAAAACCTCGACTTTTCGCTTCGCTTGGCCAAATGATTTACTCAGTTTTTTTTCTGAGCTGGCGGCGGTTGACGTCGCCTGTCATGTTTGTGACACACACTTCAGTCCTGGCTGTTCAGCATTCCACTACGTACGCCGCGTGCTGCATGCAACCAGCTCCTCTTTTCCCCCTTCCTCCTCATCTTTCTACTTCTCCTGCCGCGCACGCTGTCGTGTGCTTGTCACAGCGAGCTCGAGTTAGCGTCGCAGTCGATGTTGGCAGCCTGCGATGGAGTCTAAGTCAGAGTCAGAGTCGGAATAGGAGCCTGTCAACTTTTTTTGCAGACTGTATAAAAATGCTGTCAAAGGCGAGTAACGTCGTCCTCGCCATCGCCATTGCCGACGTTGCCAAGGCGATAAAAATCCTTTTGATTAGAGACCCAACTTGAGAAATTAAATTGTGCTCACCTGGCAGCTTGGCTTCTCCTGCCTAGTACCGCAACTCCCCTCCATCCCCTCAGCTGCATTTCTGCTGCGTCTGTCTTCGGTTTTGCCTTTGCTTTTCCTGCTTCTGCTGCTGCTGATAAATTTCCTTATTTCATGGTTCGTTTTTTTAATTTATTTTTTTTACATATTTTTATTTTTTTCATTCTTGTATTTTCGATTTTGACGCTCGAGGCATTTCCGCAGCAGACGACGCCAAGGATGTTGCTGGATAAAGCGCGTCAGTCGTGTACTCTTGTAATTATAGTTATGTCTCTGGGGCATAGCAAGTGATTTCGCAGCGAAAAGGGGGCGCCAAGGGAGCACGGCAAATGAGTAAATCGTTTTTAAATATTGTTTGGCTTTAATGCAATCTCGCAATACAGATTACTTACGCAGGCGGCCTGTTTAGCCCAGAGATTGCAACAGATTCCCTTGTCCAACGTTTGGAATTAACTACGGTTTATGGCGTTGTACTTGTGTGTGTTTGTGTGTGTGTGTGTTTGTGTGTGTGTTTGTTTGTGTGTGTGTGTGTGTTCTTATCGAGCTTGTTATTGCTGTCAGTGTGGGTTGTCCTGTTGTTGTCGCTGCTGTCTGTGTTGTTATGGCTTTTGGATAATCAAAGAGCATTTTTCTGTTAGCCTTCTTGTTATTATATTTAAGAATTACAGCCGCTTTAGCAGCTATCTTTTAAGAAATACTTTTAATTATTGCAGCAACGAATTATAAATTTTAAAATAACCTGATTATCAATGAAATACTTTGAGAGTTTTTATTACCAAATTTGATTATCCGCTTATTTATACTTACTTATGTAAATTAATTTGTTTTGTTATATATTTCGATTGTCCTGTTGCAATTCCCTATTCGAACATTATTTGTGTCAATTATAATTAATATATTAAGGTCATTATAATAATAATTATTATCATAATGAAGTGTATCAGCAACATTCATCCAAGATCAAGGGCGTTCATAGAAGGTAAGCATGCATAATCTCAACCTTACATAAAGGCAAAGTGGCTCAGAAAAAAATATTTTTAAAGTGCTACAATTCTTTACTTTACGAAAGTCAACCCCTTCATGAAAATCTGCGTACTCCCTTGGTCAAGACTAATTTTGCATATCGTGTCGCCAACTTCCCTGTTTAAATAAGGTCGTGCAATTTGTGGCTTTCTGTTTTAATGCCCTATTCAAGGCTTAAAAAGGGGCATAATAACTTGCCAGCTAGGAGATAGGAAAAAACTTCTAGCGAGAGTTTAGCGAAACTTTCAAAATGTATATTTTAGCTGAGAAAGGTAACCTGAATCGATTACTATGTTCAATGTTTATTCAATATGAGAAATTGTACAGGGTATTTTCTTTTCTAGAACTCAATCATTTACAACATTCTTTACTTATTATTTTGTTTTGCTGTCATTGCCCCCGGGGCGTGATGCTGTCGTGCGTTGACATCGTCGCTGCTGCTGCTGCTGCTGTGCATCAGGCTGACACCAGGCCAGTCCTATCTTTTTGTTCAGTCCTAGCGTCATCGTTAGGATGGCACTCGCAATATGCTTTCGCTGCTGCTTAACGCTCTGGCACCCAGAGCGGTCGGTGCTTTCTGGCCCCACCTCACCACTTTTTTTTTTTCCTATCATCACACTTTTTGCTTGCCGTTTTTATTATGACAGGGTGAAAACAAAAAAAAAAAAAAAAAAATAAAAATAAAAAGAAATTTAATAATGCCATCAACAATAAATCTATTTGTTGGGCTTCGTGTTATTGTTGCCCTTAGACAATGTACAGCAGCTGTATGGGGGGGCGCCCCCACCCTGCACACTGCCGCAGCTGAAGGTCTTTTAATGGGCCTGGGCTTTTTGGTCTCTGCGCTTAAATAAATCTGCGGCTATTCTCAATTTTACCTACTCTTTTAATTGCATTTTGATGACGTCTTAATTTTTATTTTTCTGCCCCAAAATCCAATTTCACTACAGTTTGCCACGCCCCCCCCCCTTCAAGTCCCGCTCGGACTCCAGCTTGGGTAGAATTTTATGCGCTTAATCTGCTGTTGCCATTTTTCAAGGTTTCTCTGCACTGCTTGCCCCACCTCCGAAGCCCATTCCCCTCCCCACCGAACCCCTATCACTCGGCTGGGGGTAGTCGACCGGCAGTACATTAAAACTCCGTGGCCGTTACATATTCTGGTTGTGTTTTGTATTGTTTTTGTGTGCGGCAATTTTTGGCATTTGCTGCGGGCATACACCAGCAACAACAACAACAATAGCAACAGCATTGTTCTTGTTGTTTTAATGTCGCGTGATAAGCGATTTATGGCGAAGCTCTCTTGAATCGGTACTTCAGTTTTGGGCGTCTCGCTTGACTGACTGTTTGCTTGCTTATTGAGGGATTGTGGGCAGAAAACGAAGGGGCGTGGCACATAAATGGTAACTGGTAGCTGGTAGCTGGTAGCTGGACTGACTTAATTCTGTTTAATGGTATGCCATGGTTATAAACTGCAAATGGTTTAATTGTTGGGCATAGCCAACAACAACAAAACGCCTTGGCCATAAAAAACATTTGCTCGCTATACACTCAATAGATAAAATGCTTGTTATTTTCAGTAAAAGACAAACTCAAATGCTGTTTGGCACCTATAGTATTTAATTCTTAATTCGTTTTTGAGAAACGATTAGCGAAAAACGGGGCTTAAGTGAAAACTGAGAAATTAACAATTCTTGGGCCAGAACAAACTGTCAAAACTTTTCGCAATTTTTTTTTTAAATTAATTCATTTATTTTAACTCTAAGTAAGAGTGACAAGCAGCAGAGATAAGAGCTTACGCTCTGCCAATAATAATAGTGGATTCTTTTTATATTTTTCATATATGCTCTAATAAATTACAGTCAAAAGTTATATTTTCTATTGATGTGTTTTCATGATGATGGATGATAGATAGGATGAGAAGATTGGTCTCTCTAGGATTTTACACGTATCTAACAACATACAGATCTTCTAAAACAATCTTGCATATAATATTTGGATAAAATATTTCATTAGTATTAAATTATTCCATAGGCATCGAACTTATTTCTCAAAAACTTTGAGACCATACCTTGCTGGAAAACGGAATCTTGACCTGAGTTCCTTCTTATTAAACGGTTGAAATTTCTAGATTCATCAATTATAATTAAATGGCACTTACCAAACCAATTTTAATTGTAGACCATCAAGTCTTGCTTCAGTTAACTTAATTGAGTTACAAAGTATCTTATCGCTGTAAATGTACTCACTTGGATCTGCTATTTGCGTCTTTTTGGTCACGCAAAAAAAAGTTGAGTCGCTTCAAAAAATGGCGGAATGCAGAAACTCAACGATGGCAGGCGACTACCGTTTCCGGCAACGTAAATGAGGCCAGAACATGACGCTTTCTATCATCAGAATAAACAAATATTATGTATGCATTTGCGTACCTTGTCACCTATGTATATGAATCTGTACGTGTAGAATTATAGGCATATATGAATGTGCATATATGTGTAAATAAAGCAAAATGTGGGGCGTCTATTATTATTATTATTATTATAATTATTTAGGTTTGGAAATGCGCTTTTCGCTCGAAATTCATTGAAAAATAATGCTTTAAAATTAATATTTTGGCTGTTGGTAAAATTATGATAAGGATATTAGAGCTGGGAGCGAACATGAGAATCCTTTGTATTTCAGATTCCGAACATTTTCGCGTTTCACTTTGTGTTCTATCAGTGTACACACAAGCACATACAATAACACCGAGAGCCTTGTAGAAAATCATAAAAAAAAAATGCGGCTATCCTTGTCATTTGATGCCTGTTGCTATGCCAGTCGTTGTTCGGTTCTCTCTGCTAGCAGCTGGTCAGCTGCTTTATTTGGTGTATAATTAATTGTTGTTGCCTACCTGACATTTCTTGATGTTATTGCTGTGGTTCTTGTTTGCTTTTTGCTGTTGTTGCTCTTGCCTTGGCTTAACTTTTAAAGTAATAGCAGGAGGCCAATAGCGAAATTCACTTTAAGTTTCAACTTGGCTCGACATGAAAGCAAAAGTTTTCTGCTGTTCTACATAGTTGAAGTCGGCTCGCTGAGACGCTCTGCCCTGCATTGATGAAGGCTTAACGCTCAAAGTGTCGGTGCTGCTGTTTGTGGGTGGTGTATTTAATTTCTCTATATAATATAATGCCTTAAAGCCGCCAACTGAAAGTTTACACAACGAGCTGGCGAAATAGATTAGCACGGCCCGTGCACCTGATTATGTATAGATAAATCATTAATTCATACAAAGTACACGTATATATACAATATAAAGACTACGCAATCCAATTTGCCATTGACCCTCGCCTTTGATTTTGACATACATATACACGTGTATATGCCAAATCCGCTGCCTGAGTCGGGTGGTTTGCCACCAGCCTGGGTCCTGGACTCGCGTGCGTTGGTTGTTATTGAATTTTTAAGATTTATCGATTTTATGTGCACATGGCAGCCACCAAACTGCCACTACGGACAGTTACCTGGCAGTACTTTGAACTCGACAGTGGCAGCAGCAGCAGCTGCTACACTTACAACATACGGGAGTCCAACATGCGAGTATATTGCTCGTTGTTATAGTCAATGTAAAACACACACCATAAAAAACGACAACGACTGCAGACTGTTGGCCCCATAAATTAAAGGCCTTAATAATGATGAATGGTGGATGGATGTGGGTAGCTGGTGGTGGGTCTCATGGCCCGAGCCGTAGTTTCTTAAGGGCTCTAACATTGCGGCTTTCACTGGCAAAGACATGGTTTGATCTATGCCATTTCAGGTTAATCAATGATGTGCTGTTACATATTTTGCTCAATAGAATCCACTCACTCTTCCATACTCTATATTAATGACATACATTCATGCTACACTGCTAAATGCCACCTGTATGTAATAGTTATTTAAGACGCATATGCAATTATATGGTAGCTGCCAGTTAATAAGTAATGTATGCTATAAAAAGCTATATTATTGATGTATTGAAATAAAAACTTTAGTACTTATTGTAATAATGATATATTTTGTTTTATTTGCTTACAGTATGTGGTTACTTGACTGCCTACGTACCATGCATTTAATCGTGTTATATTTGGTAAGTTTGCCGATCTTTAATCGTATTGTTTGATTTAGCTTGAGTTGGCATAAGAGAGCGCATTTGTGTTTGTTTTCCTAGTCTCAATAATAAATACCTACGCAATTAAGTAGTAAACAAGGAAAACTTGACAAAGTACTGCTTTATTGTTGAACAGCGTTAATAAAAACATTTGGCCAGCTTATAGGTTTGCTTTAGAATGCAATAGAATTTCAAAAGAAATTGCAGAAAGGTGCAGATATTTGATCAACTTTTCTTTATTTTCTCTCTCATTCTTTATTCTTTTAACGTTTTTATTTATTTATTACTAAGCTAAAAATGCTTGAATGTTTTCAGTCTGATTGGGTTTTTCTTTCTAAGTTTTGGACCATCGTTGATTTTACTTAATTTGGTTTCTTTTGTTTTGAATTTTAAGTTTGATTTCTCCCTTAAAATTTTGTATAATTTAATCTTAAATTTCAATTTATTAAAAATTATGCACTGATTTTAGTCCAAATTAAAAAAATACAAAACGTAAACTATTGCGTTTGCTCAGGTTTCGTTTTTGTTTTATATACACATTAAGCATTATTTTAGATACCGCTGAGAAATGTGCACTTTAACCAATAGTTTCTCTCGCAGTATAACCCGATCATGCTCATCTCTTAATATAGCCCAACTCATTAGCGTCAATCAATTGACTGATTGCAAAGCGCTCTATATGAATGTATGCAAATGTTAACTGTTTTGCGTTATGACTCCCCATCTCTCACGCATCTCAAATAACACACACTTATATACACACACACACTCACACACATAAACATGACGATAAATACACAGGTAAACATATATTTGAACAACTGACACACATTTGTCTACAATTTTTTATTCGTGAAATATGAAGATAATTATTGAAAATATTGCCACAGAGAGTAATTTCATAAAAGATGTGGATGTCCGCGACAAATCATTAGATTTAATCAAAGGCTCACGCACGGTGTGTGTTGATGAAGTGCGACAGATGATAAACTTAATTGAAAGTGGTTGAAGTGGTTCTTGGTTTCAGGACCGAAGCGCCTAGTACAAATTAATTATTAACCCCTTAATGTCACGGCAGTTGGCTATAGGTGAGTGTGGTATATAAGTGCCGAGCTTTTTGACAAATTGACTAAATATTTGAGGCTGGCGTTGAAATTAATAGCAATCGATACGTCATAAATTTATGCACGTGGCTTCAAATCAGACACGCACAAACGTTGACTAATTTTCTATTGTTGTATTGTTATTGGGCTTCATAAAAAAAAGAACACCGCTCCGTTGTTATTATTTAACAGCATTGACAAGTTGGGCGTTGAACTTGATGAATAAATAAAAAGCAAAACCAAGCAACAAATCGTATCGTATCGAATCGTATCGTTTCGACAGGCGACAGGCGATTAGAAGCACGCGTCTAATTATCCATATTGAAACAACATGCCAACATGGCTGTGTGTCGATATCTTTTTGTGTATATCTTTATTATGTTGCTCCGTTTCAAAAATGACTGCAAATTGTTTTTATAATTTTGTGTATCTTTATCTGGGCTTATCTGTTAAGGCTTCTCCCTTTGCTACTTCTTCTCTTTGGCTCCGCCCGTATCGTACAATGTTTTTTTTGTGCTGGTTTCCAATTTGATTTGCATGGAAATGTAATCGTCGCGGGGGCGTGCCCAACCGGGTAGGCTAAGAAGGAGAATAACAACAATAACAACAGCATCGCATTGGCAATGTATTTTGTATTGAATTTTTAATGAGCTAAGCTCACATTGGGCAGACTGGGATCTTGAAGTGCCTGTGCTGGGTCTCATGGTGCGTTTACTTGTTTGCTGCCGCTGCTGTAGCATACTTTTTGGGGCATGCCAAACATTGCCCTATCGCGGCTAAGGCCAAACCCAATACTCCTAATGCCGATGTGGCGTTTTAATATAAAATTAAATTAATTTATGCGCGCGCATCCCATACATATTTTTCTTATTTTAAATTTATTTTGTTAACAGATATCAAACAATATTTGAACTGTTATAAGAATAATATTCATTTCAAGTCAAATGTGCATTTTCGTTTATATTTCAATTGTTTCAATTTAGTGACATAGATGAAAGTTTAATATAATTACAAATAATTATGTGAATTAAGTGTTTAACTGATTATTTCGATCTTTGAAGTCATTTCAGAGGCAGTGTATATTAATCATTTTGAAGCGATTTAAGAGTTCATTGTGAAATTGATTCTGCAAACTATGTTTGTAGCATACTTTTTAGGGCCCCTAATATTTAGTTGCTTACAAAAGCAAGCATTTGCCTGATGAATGCTGTTGAGCAGCAGCAGTAGCTTTGTTGTTCATATGAAATGGAAATAAAGCAAAGGCCTATAAAAAGCAACAGATACAGTTTTACAGATACTGATTTGCATAATGTGCGCAACAGCAGAGATACAGGCGCAGAATATACAGGCACAGACACACACAGACACAAAAACAAACGCAAGCTAAATAAGGAGGAGCCCACGCAATAGACAATATAATTTACATTAAATTGCTGATCAATATAAATGTATCTATCTATATCATTAGTTTAATTTGTATCTGCAAATGTATTTGTGTGTGTTTGTGCCCTACTAAATCGTTTTACCTATTGCAAATTGTGAATGCTCCCCAGAATTGCGATTACTGTTTATGTGTGTCTGTTATATGTTTATAAGCACACACAAATACAAATCAGATAGAAAGAAAGTAGGAGAAGGGTGGGAGAAAAGGAGATAGAGATAAACAGATACGCAGATAGATTTTTGGTTGACCGCGGTCGAAAAATATTTTTGCATAATTTCTCGTACTGATTTGTTGGGTTTTTGGTTTTTACGCTTTGTGCGCCATAAATTATGCTGAAAAATTGAAAATTTTTCTGGGCATATAAAGTAATTTAGTTTATGGATTTTGTGGGCTTCACATTTCGGTTACGTTTTGTTGTTGTTGCTGTTGCTGTTGCTCCCTTGCCTTTTTGGCTCCGCAAGCTGGCAACGAAATTATCATTTGGCCGCTGATTTTATGCATATGTGTATTTTGCATTTTGCAATCGCATTTGCCTGCTGATTAATGTTTGATGGGCCATAATTATATAGGTATATAGACACAGTCAAATACACACACACACGCGCTTAGATATAGGGAGCAGTTTGTGTTTATATGTACTTGCCGGCGCTTGTTGCATGCAAACCTCATTTATGTTTATGCAATTTCAATTTGCTGTGCAGTAAAAGCGATTTGTTTTAATTACTTACGCACATGGCATTTAATTATTTTTATTGATTAAATAAAACAATTAAGTTTATGTAAATTAATGCGGGACGAGCACTGAGACATTTAGCATTGGCATTGCCTTACTCGACAAGTGCCTCTTGTAACGGTAAGGGGCTGGCTGGGGAGTGGGGTGGGGTGTAACTGCCTGAGTGCCAGTCAAGTTAATGGAATTGCTGAGCAGCGTGCAGCAAACAGCAGGCAGTAAGTAAGCATTGAGAGAAGCTTGCTTGCCAGCTCCTCAGTCTAGTAAAATAATTTAAGGCCAAGCATAGAAAATTAATGAGGCCATTAAATGCTGAAGACGCTAAAGGGACAACACACGCAAGCACACACACACACACACACACACACACACACACACACACACACACACATACATGTATGCATGTATGTGACAACTCTTTGTTGAGCCTCTGTTTATGGCTGTGCTGCGTGTGTGTGTGCGTGTGTACCGGCTGTTATGCATGTGTATGTATCATTATAATGTATGAGATGACATGAGAAGAAATGGCAAAATAAGAATGACAAAAGGGCACATCAGTTTTCTATAGATCCTTGTGAAAAAAGAGCAAGACAATAACACAAACATGTTCACTCGAATTTAATTTTATTGTACATATGCTTAATATTAACAACAAAAATTACATTTGTCCATCTAAAATAAGCTTTCAGATATATTTTATTCGAATTCTCGTCGCTGGCCATATTGGTTTACTCAAAATAAAAGCCAAGAATGCATAAAGTATTTGTTTAAATTTATAAGCAAATGCAGTTAATCAAAAAAAAGCTGAATTGGTCGATTGCGCAGCTATTCACAGAGTATCTGTTAGTCGCTGTAATGCGACCTAAGAATTTTCGCCTGTTTTGTTCTTATTTAAGTTGCGACCACTTTGGCCAACAGCCAAATGCCTTTCACAATATTCTCGGCTTGCGCACCTTGAATCAGCTGTATCTTAGCTGTTGTTGCTGTTCTTGTTACTGTGGTTGTTGTGGCTGTTGTTGCTGCTATTTACATCCATCAAAGGTTCGTTTTGTCGCTGTTGTTATTGTTGTCCTGCTGCTATTGAATGATGTGCATGCGGTGGGCCCAAAAATAAACTGCCGTTTTCAACAATATTTACGGTTTGTTAGCTTAGGCATATATGAGAGCTTTGTGTGGCCTCGTCTCGCACAGCTTTGCTCTCTTCTTTTTATAAATTTCTCATGCTAGGCATTGCCCAAGTCGTTAAACAGGCCGCAATGTATATGGACATAAAAGTGCGCGGAGGCACCTGGCGGCGCTGTCTTCATTAGACGCGCACAGATCTGAGTCAAGCTGTTGGTTGTGGGATGCGGGGTGCGGTGAGGGGAAGGTGCGAGAAGTGCGCGGGGGTCGGGGCACGTTTTGCATTTTGGTTATTTGCACAGGCGGAACAACGGCACGTATACGTAATAAAGTTGAACAAATAAAATTCACTTTCCTTCAGCACAAAAGTTCTAATTTTTTTTCTCTGCCGTTTGTTGCTGCTTGCTGCTTCTTTGTTTTGTTTGGCTTTTGTTGGGCTTCAGTTGCAACCTAAATTTCATTTGAGGCACAAAACTTGTTTAGTTGGCAAACTTTGCGCGTCGTCAATAAGGCGAGGGATATGGACGGCCCAACTGTGGCAGGGGATGGTAACTCGGGGTGCTATCTGCCGCAACAAGCCAGACAGTTAGACCTATGCACGCCATGATATAATCTCGTGCTCGGCCCCGGACGCCGTATTTATTACGTGCCGCCCACAACTCCCCACCAATCCCCTCGAATCGCAGCCCAACGCAACCCAGTTCAAATACACGCATGCCAAAACATGTGTAGCTGCAAATTGTGAGCTAGACGAGACGAGGTCTACCCAACGTTTCGAGAGGGTATCAAATACGTTGACGTTAACCAGGTTCAACTCAGTGGATAAGCAAATTAACACTAATATGTGAATGTGTATACAATGATGTTACAGTTTTGTTGCATAATTTAGGGCAGCACTCTTCCGTCGAAAATACAACTTTAAGAGACAGAAAAATATGCGAATTGTAATACACATAAACCAAAGGAGTCCACTTAATTTAAACGCTCAAAATTTTATTTTTCACTTCACAGCTTTTAGTAAAAAAAAAAACTGAAAAGTATTAAATAAATAAAATAAATATATGTATATTCATACATGAATGATTGAAGTTTGAAGAAGTTTCTTTATCAGATTTATTTTTATTTTATTTTTTTATTTATCTCTACTTTAAAAAATATGTGTGTGGGCAAAATAGGCTTATAAACTGAATAAAGAAATAAAATAATAAAAGAAGCATAATTAATTTAAACAACAAAAGTATTAAAATATTAAAAAAGAAAAAAGATTGAATTATCTATTCATAAATAGATACATGTTTAATAATATTCATTTATCAAATTTAGTCTTTATTTTTTTTTGGTAAACATTTAGAGATTATAAAAGCTATAGCTCAAAAAGAGTGTTATGATCAAAATATATCTGCATACTTTAAAAACAATCAAGAAAGGAGTGGGTTAACCAAAAATGATGCACATTTTATTTTGCAAATATTTGCATATAAGTCAAGTCAAGTCAGCATAATTAAAAAGTTAAGCCTTAATCAATTTAAAGCTGATTATTCAACATGCCAACAACTCATTAGCCAACTAATTGAATGCACCTAAAAGGGTATGCTTACTTCGCATAATCGGATAATTAGTTTTTCTCTCTTGATTACGCATATCGATTAATGTATAAAACCAAATTTGAGGTTATGGGGTGGGAGAGCTTAAATGCATAATTGGCGATTAGACGATTGGCCCTAATATGCCACTATGTCACACGGTACAACGGCTAACAAAACCACAGTAGAAGCATTTGGTATTTGCGATTCGATTGTCTCTGGCTCTGCAGAGTCTTTTGTTGCTCTTTATTTTTCATTTTTGTTTTTTTTTTTTTGCTGCTGCTATTTGTGTGGCAAGCGACTTAATTGGGTCACGCCCCTTTTGAATCCATTTGTACCTACCTTGCAGGCTGCAAAAATAATGACAACGCAATGTGCTTTTCATGTTTATATATATAGATATATATATATATATTATATATATTTCCATTGCTTTGTTCTTCATTCAGTTTGCTATCATGCATTCAATGCTTGCCTTTGTTGGCGTTCTTTGCGATCTTTCTCTCCATCTCTGTCTCATACATGTTAAGTACTTCATACATCTATATACTATTATTTAGATTTATATGTATTTAGTTATATAATACAATACATAAGTATTACTTAAATGTTAAGGTTATTTTTATTTCCTTTCCAATTTCATATTCATTTTCATGGTGTTTTTCATGCGGGCTCTTTTCATTCAAATAACATTTAGTGTTGCTGCCCCCATCTTATTAGATGCAAAGAAAAAAGTCTTTGGTTTACCTTAAAAATATTATTTTTGTTGGTTTTTGCGTTTCTTTTATTTATAAGAATTTGTTTTTTTTTTTTCTCTTTTGTTTGCTGCTTGAATGCTTAGGCTTAGTACATACAGGCAACTAATATCTGTGTGAATATATTCTTAAATTGTCCTGGGCTGAGTGATGCTTGTGTGTATTTGAGTGTGTATATATGGGTACTTGGAGCACAGTGTCAGGCTTGTATGTTTATTTACGTATGAATTGATGAACAATATGTGGGTTTTTATTTCATTTCATATCTGATTCTCTTTATACATTTCAAATTTTTGACTGTAGATACGAGATACCTATGTTTAATGCCAAAGCGCAGTCGGGTTCACAGTTAATATATTTGGATTTCCATTTTTTTTTTTTTTTAGTTAATAACACTGGCGACAGCCTTAACTCAACTAACACTCTAATATCTCACTCTCTGTCTCTCTCTTTTTCTCTCTATATATTTCTCTCTTTGTTCATGTTCAAAAATAAATGATTGGGTATCTGGGGTATCAATGTCTTGAACTAGATTTCACTGTGCCCACAATGGGCTTGTTCAAAATTTGATTGCTGTGAAAATTTCAATGCAAAATCGAAAGCGAAGTGAAAATTGATTTGATAATTAGGGTAATTGGTTTTACTGGCCCTTTAATGCTAAATTTACTTTCGATTTATTGAAATTAATTAATTTAATTATATAATGCTTTTATGTATAAGCTAGTTACTGTCCAATTTTTATTTTGAGTTAAGGCTGCCTCAGTTTTTTTATATTTTTTTAATATTTTTTTGTTGTTTATTGGTAGAATCTACTCGATATATAAGTATGTTCAGATCTTTGTTGATCGCTGTCTTGTTGTGGTTTACATCTATAAGTTGCAGGCCATGCCCTCAAATAATTTGAATTTTAACAATGTTTCAATATGCTATAGTCTATATCATAAATGTATATATACAAAAAGACACACACTTAGTTATTTTTAGTTTACCTATTATTCTTCTTTTTTTTGTTGCTTAATCAAATGTAGGCTCGCTCACTATCTCTATCCAAATTGATTCTCTCCCTCTCCCTCTTCCTCTCTCTTTCTTCGTCTCTGTTTTAGCAGACATTTTAAGAGTTGTTTTGGGGTTGAGCGCGAGAATGAGATAACTGTTTTGTTTTAATTTGTAACTGCCTACCACTTGCATTAGCCTTACAGAGTGGGTATGCTTTACTCTCTCTCTCTCTCACACACACACACACACACGCACACACACTCGCACACACATACAGAAGAAGAGTTACAGTTAGTGTTACAGTTACAGTTTAATTACATTTACATGGATATAGTTGTGTGTGTCTTTTAAATATTATACGCGTGTGTGTGTGTGTGTGCGTGTGATTCATGTGTAGTTTCATAATTTTTAGTTTTATTTTTTTTATTTCATTGCAATTAGTATTGTTGATACTTATTATTTGTAATGCGGGGATTTGCGAGAGTTGATACAATGTTATATACAGGTTCTCTTACTTCTTCTTCATCTTAGGGATCGCTAGTTAGTTGTATTTGTATAGTTAGTGGTATATGTTAGTTGTATTTACTTGTTAGTTTTGCTTTATTTTATGCCTAAGAGTATACATTTATTTTATTTGTTTTTGCATTTCTTGCTGCTCGTTTTCTTGTTTTAGCTCTTGCAATTTCTTATTATCTTCATTCGCAAATATCTTTTTTAATCAGACACTATCACAAACAGTTTGCTTGCACAAATTTTACGCCACGGTTTTTGTTTTTTATATTGTCCCCCCGTTTTTTTTTTTTTTTTTTTCTTTTGCGCTAGTCGATGAGCCATATAAAATATGTGTATGTTATATATATATATATATATATATATATGTATATATATTTTTTTTAATATATTTTTTGTTGAGTTAAAGTTTAAGTTTAGTCAGTTCTGCTGGGGATTGTGTGTGTGTTTCGTGGCTGGTGGCTCAAGCTTAGACATCTGTGCCACATCCCTCCTGATAGCCCTCGTCCGGTGAATTGCGACTGCTGCTGATGAGCGCACGCTTCAGTGCCGTTACGGGCGGCAGCACGGGCACGCCCCCCTTTTGCCACACCCGTATCGTCTTGGCGTTTACGGGCTGCCCATTTGGCAGAATCGAGCAGGAACTGGAGCTGGCCGCTGGCGTTGGTGAGGAGCTGGCTGAGGCCGTGCTGCTGCCACCCCCACCTCCTCCGCCGCCTCCATCGTGTAGGCGTGGCAGGGTGCGACTGCTAAAGTGCGGACTGCCACTGTGCGTCGAGCTGTGGCTGGTGCTGTGATTGAGCGTGGAGGTCAACTGTTGCTGCAGCTGCTGCAACGGATGCATCTGCAACTGATGATTATGCTGATGCTCGGCGCCGGGCACCAGAGGCAAGCCATAATCCTGCGGATAGCCCGAGGAGCCACACATCGACAGATTTGTCGTCGCCGTTGAAGTTGTCGATGCTGCTACTGCAGCTGCACCTGCCCCCGCACCTGCTGAGCCTGTATTGCTCTGTTGCAGCGCTGCATTGCAATGACTGCGTGGAAAGGTCTTGCTGAAGTAGTCGCTGCGCTCGTGCAGATCGTACAACTGACTGGTGTCCATGATAGGCGTCTTGTCCGTGTAGCGTTTCATAAACAGATCATCCGCCGAAGTCGCCGCCGTCGTGTGCTCCCACAGCCCGGATGGGTAGAGTGAATCACAGCCATTGGCTCGACTGTACTCGCCACTGCCGGCTGTCAGTTCTGCTCCCGGCACCTTCAGTTCGCCAAACTCATCGCTGCCAAAGCGTTTCGTATCGTTGATCAGATCCGGATTGTTGCCATGACCCGTCGAAGCACTCGGTGAGATAAAGCACGTTGCCGTGGACAAGACGCTGCCTGCATTGTCGTAGCCCTGCGTCGAATACGGCAGATCTGTAAGTCGAGGGGGTTTCTGCACCGGATTCGCACTGCGTTCTCTTTCGTTTGGCGAGCAACTCGACCGTCTGCCACCACCTACTCCGCAGACACCGACGCCCCCAACTCCGCCTCCGCCTCCGCTGGTTTTGCGCTCGAGAGTGTCACCAGGGCCAACGAGTCCACCATCAATACAATTGGCCACAGCGCCATTGGCTATGACGACGCCACCAATGCTGCCATTACCCGTGGCCGGCTGCGTTTTGTTTGTAATGGAATTCTGATGATTGACCGATGTGATGACCTCCATGTGATTGGGCGTCTTGCTATCCACATACGGCTGTCGCTTCACCCGCAACAGCAGACACATAATGGCCGCCAGGGCAAACACAATCAACGCAACGAGTGCTGCACTCAGACCCACAATCTGCCCACTGCCCAGGGAAGCCATGCCCGCAGCACGCATGCTAACATGGAGTGTAAAGTTTGCCTCGGCGCTGCCCGCACGATTCTCCGCCACACAATAAAACTCACTGGAGTCCGTCTCCTGGGCATTGGTCAGCAGCAGCCGCGAGCGCTTCTCGAAACCGGCCTCGAGCTGCTCGAACATGTGCACCCGTTGATAGGCGCTGAAGGCGCTATTGTTGGCCAGCTGTCGTCCGTTCCAGTACCAGTGGATTATTGCAGCTGGCACGGCACGAGCGCGACACGTAATCGATGCATTCTCGCCCATGGCCGTCTCCACGTAATGCGAAATGGGCAACATCTCTGGCCGGCAGGCAAAGTCATCCACATGCAGCTCGGCAAAGCTGCGATCGATTATGCGTTCCGGTCCACCAGCACAAATCGGCGCCACCGGATACGGTATATTGCGTTGCATCAGCCACAGCTTGGCCTCGCGCATCCGACAGTCGCAGAGCCAGGGATTATCGTGCAACTCAATGCCATGGAGGCGACTCAACGTCTCGATGGTCTTGGGTAGCAGTTCGCTCAGCTTGTTGCCATTCAGACGGAGCAGGGTGAGACCCTGCAGTCCACTAAAGGCCTGGGCCGATATCGTCTGGATATCGCAATGGGATAAATCCAATTTGTGCAACGATGGCGTACTTCCAAAGGCCTGCGCCTCGATCTTGTGGATGTGATTCGAGGCGAGCGTCAGTTCGCGCAGCGATGAAATATAGCTCAAGGCCAGACTCGGTACGGTCACGAGCAGATTATGCGACAGATCCAATTCAACGAGGTTCGTCAATCCCTTAAAGGTTTCACGCTCAATTTCACCGATCTTGCAGTTGCGCAAATAGAGCTTCTGCAGATTGAGGAGATTCGCTCGCACAAACTGCTCGTTGGCGAGCGTTTGTAACTTATTGCCGGACATGTCGAGCACTTGGGTACTGGGATCAATGTGCTCGGGTATCTGGATGAGCAGTCGATCGATGCACTCCACTGTCTGCTTGCCACCCTTCCACTTGCAGGCGCACACAGTCTGGCAGCTGCTCAGCTGTTGAACGGGATTGTCCAGATCGCTTGGCGGATAATAGGGTGGTGGCGAGGGTGCCACATAGCCATCGTCTGTCATGGGTTGGCTGTCTGCCACCGAGTATACCTCATTCTGTTGCGAGTGCTTGTAGATCGAACTCGAACTGGAGCTAGAAGTGGAGCTGGAGCTGGAGCTGGTACTGCCCGCATTTGCATAGAGTTGTTGCTTGCCCGAGTTGTATCGCGTGGCAAGCAGAGATCCTGGTAGCAGGAACAGTAGAAACAGCAGCCTGATATGCATCTTGTGGATATGTGTGTGTGTGTGTGTGTCTGTGTGATATGTGTGTGTGTGTGTGTGTGTGTCTGTGTGATATGTGTTCAAGTGTTTGTCAACTAGTTTAGGCCATGCCAATTAGGCGATTCATATGTTTGCTCTGATATGTGCCCAAGTTCCTTTTTTCCTTTTCTTTTTTTTCTTCTTTTATTAATTATGATAATAGTGCAAACTTTCCTTGTGGGGTTTCAAGTCGCATGAATTTATTATGGATTGGTCAAGCGGAAAATTGATTAATTGCCGAGTTTTTCGCACCGACGTTGTTGCTCTTGTTGTTGTTGTTGTTGCTATTGTTGTTGTTGCTGTTGTTGTTGTGAATATTCTCATGTTTTGGCGAAATTAGCGGGCGCGACGTTATTTATAGCAGCGACTCTAGAACTCTAGACCTTAGATGATAATCGTTTTTCCTTTGCGCCCGACTAGTCCGAATAGCCTAAAATTGTGTGTGTGTTTTCCTTTACGCAACTACAATTTCTCGTTTTTCTTTATTTTTCATACACTTGTTTGGGTCGTTATATATATGTGTACATATATACATATATATATATATATATATATGTATTAAATATATATGTATTTCTTATTTTTCTTTTATTTCTTTTATTTCGTTTTTTTTATTTTTTTTTATTTTTGGTTAGCGATTTTTGCCACGCAAAGCTTTAATTTTCATCGCGTTTTCGTTTTCGCTTTTCGTCGTTACGTCTTCTGCGCCGCTTTTCGGCCTCGTCCTGGCCTGCAATCACAACACACCGTTAGAACCGACAGCAGCAGCGATGGACGAGCCTGCCTGCTTCCAAGTCAATGTTACGCACTCACACAAACACGCGCGCGCACACACACACACATACGCACACACACAGAGGCATAGACTCGCAACCGAGTCACGAGTCCAAAAAAAAAAAGTAGAACGATGTTAAATTCGACTGTGAGGGTTGTAAAAATCGGGGGGTTGGGGGTGGTGGTGTGTGCGTATGCGTATTGGTTGTTGTTGTTGCTGTTGCTGTTGTTGTTGTTGTTGTCGGCTTATGCGAGGTGCGCGCGAAGAGTTTCATTCAGCAAATTCATTCAGAATTTCACATGCAACTGATATGCAACAGTTTCACTATATGTATTTCACACACCATCATCTTCAATCGAAACTTGATCAGTGCATTGCATTGCATTTGAACATTTGGTTTCACACTTGTAACTGGATTTTGAGGCGAACGAAATCACGGCACGTAGCTCGCGTAGAGAACTCAACCGCTCGGCAGCAATCATCGACTTGAACTGAGCTACGAGTCGAAGAGTTCCACTGCCAAAAGCGAAAGCCAAACAAAGCCCAGAGCAGAAACTCAACTACTTGTTTCATTCGGCACTCGATGTGTGCGCGCTCCTCGGCTACGGTCAGCGTTCGTGTTCGTGTCTGCTTGGATTTATTTAACGCTCGTGTCGTGTCTGAGCTACCATCACGAACATGGGTCGACCAAAGGGGGGTTGTGTGCTGAAGAGAGCGGCGGCTAAGTTTGTCTCTCGCGCGTTCCTTTTTGGGCAACGAACCGCTCTGTTGCAGCTATGTTGCCTTAACCGTTTGCAACATGCGTGCTTGGCAACATGTGGCACTCAACATGTCCCCAATGAATACACTTTTCACTAACCACAAACGAATTTGAATTAAAATTGTAAAATATCATTTATCATATATTAAATTGAATTTGTATTTTCTTTAAACATACATTTTGCATTGGTTTGTTGCAAGTTAAATTATAAATAAGAATTTTACAAAAGAAGAAGCACAATCTTATCAATTAGGTGTGATACATTTATTTCTAAGAAAGTCATCTAAATTATCAGTTTCATAGTTTCAACATAGAATTCAATTATTAAAAAATGTTCACACTTAACAATTATATTTTATATATTTTCAGTACTCAAAATGCATGATGATGCACAAGAAGAACCGTGATATGTAAGTACGATCATTAGTTGCATTAATTATTTACTGGAGGTCTTTATAAATTCAGTTAAGAGTGTTTTTCGCCGGTCTATGAATGGATATTCATATAAGGAATTGAATGATCTTGTGAAATATGAATGTGTACAAGCAACAAAGCAATCAACATTTGTTGTTTCGGCAAGTAATTCTGTGTTGTTTTTTTTCAGTTTTCTCTGTCTCTCTCTCTCTCTCTCTCTCTCTCGCTCTCTCTCGTTCCGTCTACAGTCGCTCATTGCCAGACCCAGACACAGACCAAGCCCGACAAACCTACTCAGGCACGAAAACAGACAAATAAACAAACACGAAAAGTTCTTTGAAGTCCGCTCTTTCGGGGCGACGAAGACGAAAACGTTGAGGCCTCTGGAGAAGACGTAATTCGCCTTTTAACAGAATGCGACGACGACTGAGAATGAGTCACATCCGCCAGATTGCAGAGCCGAAGTGAATTGAAATGTGAATGAATTGATGCATTGTGTGCAACGTGTGCAGAATTTCGCAATTTAATACAATACAGACAGAGGCAAGAGGCAACGTTCAAGATCAGCTTTCAAACTATATATATAATTATATATATATATATATATATATATATATATATATATATATGCATCCATTGTACTTGTGCATGGGACACTTCTATCTGGAATAGAGATCGCCTTGGCAAGTTCTGTTGAATAAAAACAAAGAAAAAAGCTGTTAGATGAACAGCGCTGCTGATCGCTGGCAAAGAGTAGCAAAGTAAACGAGGCAGCAAAGAAATAAAGATACAGATACAGAAAGACACGCATACACGGCTTTTAATGATGATGACAACAAGACGCAGCAAGACGGTGAGTGAGAAAAGACCCACACACTTCTCCGCTCTATGATTGCTGCCGACTAGCGGGAAAGCATACGCAGACCACGAGACTAAGACGCAGATTGGAACTGAGACTGAGGCAGGCCCACTGACTTTTTTGCACAGACAGAAAAAAAAACAGTGTAAGGAATTGAGACTTAGTTTTACGTACAACTTTTTTCATGTAGTTTTGCCAATGTATTTAAAAGAAATGTGTTATATTTTAGTAAAAAAAATATCATTTAAAATATTTTCCAAATATTGATATATAGTTTTTGTATTTTGTTTAACAATGTGTTTTAGTTTTCCAACAATCTATTTTTTAGTTTCTGTTAAATATAAGTTGAAGCTTTTTACATTTATATTAAACAATGCGAGAAAATGAAGTGTCAGTGAATTTAAAAGAAGCTTGTTTTATTTGAACATAAAGAAATTTGATTTTTAATTTTTGATTACAACATATTGCGTTATTTAAAAATTTTCTTCAGTGTAGCAATGTGAGCGCTAAACTAATTACCTCGAGGCATCATCGGTGTATAAGTTACTTCACCTGCGAGCCACTTCGGGGCAGGTAGTTGAACGTGTAGTGGTTGTTGTTGCTATTGTTGACGTTGTTGTTGTTGTTGTTGTTGCAACAACAGCAGCTGCTTTGGGAATGGGAGGACGGACACACAGCAGCACATGATATCTCATGATGTTGGCCAGACAGGAAACGCGACTGTGTAGCTGCCATAGTCGGTTTCCCCCTCCACCAATCCCTCTGCTCTCTTTTGTGATTATTGCATATGAATGAAATTGCATCGCTTGCAAGCAGAGCCGCGTCTTCCAGCTGCCGTCGCCTTTAGTCAGATTCAGATACAGATACAGCTTGAGAAGTTTTCACAAGCAAACTTGTTTGCTTAAAAACTTATTCAGCTTTACACAGTTTTTTTTTGTTTGTTGAAGTCGCTTTTGATTGCATATGCATATGCTATAGACACTACACACACACACACACACCCATATATACATAAATATGCTTTGCGTGTTTAGCTAATAAGAAACAGTACAATTTCCACCCACTCAACACCATGGGCATTGATTAAGGTCAGTTATTATTTGCCGAAAAGTGAAATCTTCTCTTGCGTGTTACTCTTCACAGTTTTTGGTCTGCGTCTTGTAGATTTCGAGCCAGCCAAGCAGAAAATCATATGTATATAGTAACTACATACATACATATATGTTTGTAAACGAGTTGCCTTTTTTTTTTTGAATGAACTTTTTCAAACAATGTTGAAATCTTCAATTCCCTCATATTCTTCTGATGTGTGCACTTTCAACTTGGTTTAAAGATCATACTTACAGTTATGTTGTTAAGCAAATTTATGATATACATAAAATAATAAAATTAGGCAGAGAGCAAGACTCAAATGTGAACTGAAATTCAGTAATACGAAAATAATTTCTGTAAAAATTAAACCAAGCTTACCATAACAATCAATATTACTATGTATGCATGTATATTGTATATTTGAAAGGCTTGAACAGCTAAAAACATTTTTTCAGTCAAATTTTTTCAGCATCAGCAGTCGGAAATCACACACAATTTTGGTTTGAGCTGAGTTATTGCAATATTTAAATATATATTTTCGCTTGCCTTGGCGAAAGTAGAACTCGACAGCTTGCAAATCTATTCGCAGCGGAAGTTGGCGAGAAATCGCTGTGAGTGCTTTATGATCGCTTTATTTTTATTTATTTTTTGCTTTACTTCACTCAGCAGTCCCAGTACGGTTTACACACACAGTGCCTCCCACTCGCACTCGCACTCGCAGGCGGTCACACATGAGGCAAGAGATTTAGATAGCGTTGCCGCTGCTTGCCACTTGTAGCATTTGTTGACTTTCACATTTTACCTGTACTCCTCCGGTACATATCGTTATAGTATTTTTATACATATTTCTTTGTACGCAACAATTAGCCGCAGCTAATTGGCCAAAGTGCTGTTTCGCCACGCTTTCTGCACACTGGCTGGCAGCTGAATCAACTTACCGCTACTAATCTTGGCGATTTCCAACTTTCAACAGCTTCCGCACAGAGGAAGTAACAGTAAAATTTACAGTGGTACATCTTGTAATTGAACAAAAAACAACAACATCTAAAAATCACAAGCATCGCTGCACGCTTCGTCTATGCGAAATGCTCGAAACAAATATTTACCATCATAAATTTTAGATAGGCAAAAATCACCTGCAGACGCTGGGGAATAGCGCTAGGGAGCAATTGGGCAGCAGCAGGATGCCGCTGTTGCCAGTGACCTTTGTGCTTGTAATGCTGCGCCTAATTGCCCCTAATTTATTTAACTTCAAGCTGTGCGCCGGCGAGCCGATGAGCCCATCCCTGTCCATCCCAGTCCATCCCAGTCCATCCCCTGACCCCGACCAGTCCACTCCAGTAGCCGGCCACGCACAGTGTCAAGGGTTCGCTTTGGATTCGTCTCCGTCTCCGTCTCCGCGTGCCCTTTGGGTCTGTCATTGAAACGTGGCTGGCTTCTCCGCCTCTATCTACATCCTATAGCTATTCCGATTTTAACGACTGTCTGGTGACAGTCGACAGCGTGTAAAACCAAAAGAGACAGTTGGACCACCCTAGTTGTTATGCGCTTGCCCCCCGCCCCCCCCCACAAAGCATTATAATTTGTGTCGTTGGCCCAACTAGAAACATAGAAAGCAATAAATGTAAACAAAACTGACCGCCAATATGTGTACTTGGAATGTATACAATTGGAAACAAATGGCCATAAATTTTAAATGTAAATTATCACGTGTACGTTTGAGAGAACATATTTTATTTGTCGCCCATAACACCAATTGCGTTGTTTTTTGTTTATTTTATTATGTAATTGAATTTGGTAATTGTTATAATAATAATATAACTTGAAATATTGTTTAATTCACCACACTTTCTGGTAATTACTTGTCTTGTTTCTATGTAGTCATATTAAGAATATTACTTGTTCGAGCTATTTATTTGTAGCTACATATATTAAGAGTAATAACAGCTCAAACACTATTCAGCACAACCTAATTTAATTCGGTCCTGAAATAGTTGAAGTGCTATCTACGATAAATAAAATAAGAATTTCACTTGAATACTTTTCACATAGTTAATGATATTTTTTATATTTTTAATATTTCCAAAGCTGGTTTTTCATCTAAAATTTATATGAACTAATTAAATTATTTGCAGCAAAGGGAATAAAAGAATCTTAGCTCGGTCTCAGGTCTTGAGCTGCAGTTCACTAAACGCTCTAATTATTTTCCAACTGCTGAGATTTAAATGTCCCTCCCAGACGATGCAGCCACAGTTTGAATAGAAGCAGCAACAGCAGTAGCAGCAACAGTGCCACCAGCAGCAGCAGCAGCAGCAGCAGAAACCGTAGAAGCAGTGGAATCAGCTGCTGAAAGCGCTTTATCTTCGTTTGGACATTAAGCCGCTTAGTGCAGTTTTGTTGTAGTTATTGTTGTTGTTGTCTGGGTAGTGTTTTTGGTGCGTGCTTTGTGTGTGTGTGTGTGTGTGTGTGTGTGTGTGTGTGTGTGTTTCTGTTTTTGTTGGTCTACAAGTGCTCAGCTAGACTTCTCGTCTCGCTGCCCACTCGCTCTGTTTGCATTTAAACTGATTTGGCCGCTGTTGCCAACAACGTTGCCAACGATTGTCTTTGGCCATTTGCCTCTGAGTTCAGGGCAATTATTCAAAGCGTCTAAATTAGGTAATTGCCCTTTAAAGAATCATGCTAATTATTTATGTTTATGTGTGCGAGCTGCGATTGTGCTCTCTGCCCGTCTGCCCCTCAACCATTCCTCACCCCCCTTTCCTCCTTTATAGTGGCTTTTCATTGCATTTCGGCTGCGTTGCCATCGCTGTCCCCGGTCCCAGGTTCTGAACCCAGGCTGCGTCCGCTTGTTTGCGGCCTTGATTAATGAAGTCATCCTGCGGCCGCCTCCTCGACCACCAAACAGAGAAACAACAATAACAATATGAGTCAACAGGCGTGCCACGACTACGAAGGCGACTCTTGCCAAAACTACTCCCACCCCCTCGCTTCACCAACCCCGCCAGCCTCCTCTTTGACTTGACTTGTTTTGTTTAGATTTATGTCAAATTGTCGGACCGTAGTTAGTAGCGAGGCGGTGCGGGAATGCGCAGAGGACGTTTGGGAGGGAATGACGTGAGAGCCGCTCTTAAGCTTTTCAATCAAATCGAGTTTAAGTGGTTTTCACTTTTCAGCCCTTGGGCGTCATTCGCAACTTGGCAAAATTAATTGTTTGTCTAATCAGATCATTGCATGCAGCAATGTCGCGTCGCAAATGGAGACAGAGACCGAGACGTCAGAGACGCGATAATGTTGGCAGCTGACCGCAACAAGCGGTGGCATATAGTTCAAGAGTAAGTTAATGGGGCATTGGTCAAAGGCTGCAGCGCTCTGAAATATGGCTTAAATACAATGTCTGATTTAATTAGTGCACACTTGTGAGATAAAGGCAAGGCAATAATACAGATAACTAAATAAATATATAAATGTATTTTTATGGATGCATATGTATACTTATATAAATGCAATTATCTCATTTTAGGTAAAATCCTTTTCAAAATATAAAAATAACATTCCCTTGTAGACCGAACTTACTCTACATATAAATGACATGTGCATTTTTCTCAGCAGCCAGTAAATATATTTAACAGATTTAACAAAAAAACATATAAAAAGAGTTCGGCAAATGAAAAAGAAGAAATAACAATTAAATAGCATAGTCAAATTAGTACTATATTTGTGTTAGTTAAATGGAGTATTGATTTTTGATGTATTTGTGTTTAGAATGCACTAAAACGAGTTGTGCACTTTTAACGACACAAAACAATTTTCATTTGCCCTTTAGTCATTTGGTAAATCTATGCGTGTGTATATATGTTCACTATAAATAAATTATATACTAACATGCGGTTGGCAGCTGGCAGCCGTTAAATGATTTTATTTCAAGCGGAAGTTGCATTCCAGCCGCTCTTCATGCCTGGCCTTTAATTTTCTATGATTTATGCTTGCAGGCAACAGTTCGCTTAAGTAACTTCCAATGCTACCTGTCCAGCTTGCGAACCGATGGTGAACTGGTCATGTACACCTGTATCCAGCACATCCTGTGCAAAATGTGCAACTTAAAAGGAATAAAACAAAAAAAAAAAAAATAAATCAACACACACACACAGAGACTCGCTCGAGCTTTGCGCAAAAGATACAGATACCAAAATTCAGGTTTAACTAGACTTTAGCTTGCCACACAGACTTGAGTGTGGCAGCGAAGTGCGGTCACTGGACAGTGATGGCAGCGGTTGGGCATCGGGGGAGGGTGATTGTCGGGGAGGGTGACTCTGAGGGTCTGAGTCGTTAGGGAAACACCTGAGAAGCAAGCGCTGAATTTTGCTGCAGGGCATGCTGAAGTAGCGCCCAAAAGTATTTAGAGGGCTCTGTCCAAGTGGCTGGGGCTATTAAATGTCAATGGATTTCTGCATGAATGAGTTGTGTGACTCCTCAGGGGCATAGTCGAGGTTTTCAGAACCCTACCACCGCACCTCATTCCCCCGTTCGTCTGAGCACAGCAAATGTTCGTTGCTCGCGTTTTCGTTTTTGGTTTTCGTTCTGGTTTTTACCTTTTGGCCCATTTGAGCATTTGATGTTTACTGGCGCACGTAGTTTCATTTAAATTTCAATTGCCAAATATAAATCTCTCTCTTGCTTGCTTTTTTTTTTCCTTTTTTGCTTACCACCTTGCCCCAGGGAGTTGGGCAAAGCATAAGAATTTAATTTGTAACGCATTCAAACATAATTTTTTTTTTATATATTTATAGAATTTATTGAAATATCTGCACGTGTGTGGGTGTGTGTGTGTGTGTGGGTGTGTGTGTGTGGGTGTGTGTGTGTGGGTGTTGTGAACCTCAACTTCAGTTCGCTGTTAATTAAAATGTACAACAGCAGTCCAGGCACACAACGTGCCCCTAAAACGCTGGCCATAATTTCTCAAGAGCCGCAACGTAAAACTCCAAGCCGACTGCTGGGAACTCATTACGTAATTCAGGCAGCGATGAGGCTTATCATAGTTGCTGTTGTTGTTCTCCATGTAGTTGTTTTTGCTGGTTTTGCTGTTGTTGTTGTAGCTTGGGGCCGTTAAATCTTCAACTAAATATTAAACGTCGCTTCACTCTCACTCTCTCTGTCCCATCGACATAATAAAAGCGTCGGGCTTCAGTTTTATGCCACTTATTGTTTTGGTGGGGCGTGTTGCAAGGCTTTGACTTCAACACTTGTCTGGTAATAAACGCAGCGTCCTAATCCGCGCACAGTTGGAAATATTTTTCATTAGCATTAAGAGGCAATAGGCAGCAAAGTAGCTACCGGAAGAATAAGAACAACAACAACAACAACCACAACAAAATAAATAAAATAAAATAGAATACAAAAAAATACCAAACCAGAAATAGAAACAACAAGAACACCAAGATGTGGCCATAAGCTTGCCACGTTTTCACGTGTCGGACTGCTAAATCTTTGCGGGTTAGAGCCCGATAACATTCAGGGCCCCCAATCTGCTAACTGCTCAACACATAAGTTGGCCACGTGTGTGTGTGTGTGTGTGTGTGTGTGCGGTAGCCTTTATGGCTACGTGTTTGGCAAACGGAAGTGGCCACATTGCTGCAGATACAGATTCAACTACAGATGGAGCTGCTGATACATATACTTAAGCATCTAAGTATCCATCTTATGTTTATGTATCTGTGCGTATGTATCACCTATGAGGCGTTGCCCCGTGATTTACACGCCGCAGTTGAACGCTTTAACGACTCACATTAGAAACAATTGCGAGAACTTTTAATTAAACTGCTCCACTCATTAGAACCATTGCCAACCACAACAATAACAAGAAGAACATCAAAAACAACAACAACAATATTCATATGCTTAAGTTAAATCTGCTTGACGTCTGCCTTTGAAATTAGTTGTAATTATGTATTTTAACGCTCCAATTGCTCATTTCCGCTTGCTATATTTGGAATTGTAAGAAAATTCGATTCCAACGAACTGCCAAGTGCCAGTCAAGCGTGAAACACTATCGAAGAGTTTACTATTAGTATGGAATTCTCAAAAGTGCATAGCCGAAATAGTGAAAGGCCAATTAGTTTGACGTACAATACACTACTCATAAAATGATTAGGGCCATATTCAACCCGTGGGCGTATTAGTGAAATGCTTTAAATACTTTTACAGATGAACACAAACATCTACAACTGTTTAATGCCTTTAATCCCTTCTAGTAAATGGTTATTTATGTGTGTTAATGCAATGTTTACAGTACATTATGTGATCAAAATTTACGTAAGCTAAGTGCTCGGTGAATGCATTATGTAACACTTATATTGGGCAGGTTCCCTTGACTGATCACGATAAGTGTGTGCAACAGCTTGTGAAATTGACACATTTCTTGTGCAACATACATACATGCATTATATATCCGTCACAAAATTTTCCACTGCGATTAATTTTAATTTATTTATTGCACTCAACATGAATTCCGATCAAATGATCGTTTTTTTTGATATCTTTATCAAAAAGAAATAAATAAAAAAAACTTTGCCAATCAAATTTTGTTCGCAAGTATTTATTTTTGAGTAGTCTATGACAAGTTATAGCCAACCTTATGTGCTCCAAAGGTTTTGAGTAGCCAGCTTAGTCATAAAGGGCTGTATTTGTCGCCATTCTGTGCAACTTGAAGCTGCATAACAAACTTATTATGACCATTTGTTTTCAGTTGGACAAAAAGTGCAACAACTGTTACAGTTACTGCTACGCTCTTAGCCGGCAAAGTGTGACAATCAACTGGGAAATAAACTCCGCTGGTCACCAACCACAACCCCCCCGCACCGTCGAAAGACCACACCGACTATACCCACACACTTCTTATTTGAGTGTCTGACCAGGCTATGTTCTGTGCTTAAGCTGCCGAGATACTTTTGACTTTCTACACACAAATACACATACAAATACACACACATAGGCTGCGCTGCGGGGGATCAACAGGATAGCAATGCTGTGGGATTTGGGAGACTGCGATATCCACACGCCACACAGAATTGCGGCTTTGCAGTGCAACAATGAGATACTTCAGAAAGAATTAGTTGCACTAAAAATTGCAAAAGTCGCACTGGACTTGGCTCGGTTCGCCTACAACTAGAGCAGGCTAGACTTTCACTGTTGTCGCTGTTGTTCATGCTTTTCCTATTGTTGTTGCTGTTGTTGCTGTCCCTATGTTGCGCACTTTGTGGCACTCTGGGTGGTAAGTGGAAGTGGAAAACAGGACACTGAAGCTGCAGCCGGCAAGGGACACTGGGTGACTGTTTTCAGCGGTTTTTGCTCAACATGTTTGTAGTGTCCAATACGAGGGTATATCAGGTCGATCATTAAGTATGCAACTCTATGCTCTATCGAGTTAAATTACTTAACACACATTGCTTGGCAAGAAAGAAAATCAAATGAAAGTAATACAATAATCAACTATTGTTAAACAATATTCATATATAACAAGTTGCTGTATGTGAAATATTTAATTAAAACAAAGCACAGCCATTCGTTTCTTATATCATGCACTTTTTCGTGGCTTGGCTAATTATTTATTTGGGAAGCTTAACGCGAATAGAGGGTGTGAGTGGACTCACAGCAATTTGCAAAGATAGTTTTCATTGTTGGTTGTTCTTTTTTTTTTGTTTTCTTCATCCTCTCCGGTTTTTATTTTTTTCATTCCGGCTGAGTCAGAGCATGAACTGGCATTAGAATAAAGGCGACGTTTTTACGCTTACCGCTTGTTGTTCTTGTGATTGCTCTTGTGGCGGATGCTGTTCTTATTGTTGTTGTTATACATGTTGCCGTTGTTGTTGCCGCTTTACATAGTCATTTAGCCCGGGCAAACGATGCAGACGCTCTTCTGCCGCGGTTCGTACTCTTTTTGAAGGCCAACGGCGTTTTTAATTCAGCTTTTTTTTTTTTTTTTAGCTTTAGCTTCGTTTGCTGCAGTTTTGTTATTCTTCTTTTTTTTTCTTCTTTTTATTTTTTTTTGCTGTTGTAGCAGTTTTCCGTTGTTATCTAACATGTTTAATTCAAGGCGCGTCTGTTGAAATTAAAGAGTCGCTGCAAGACAGCCCACAGGTCAACCATTACGAGCCGTCATTGTACCGTTGATAAATTGTCATGCTACTCGATCTCTCTTTCTCTCTCTCCCTCTCCCTCTACTCCTCTCTGTCTAGTTGGCGTGGCACTTTTACAATCTTGCAATGCATGGCAAATTTAGCGTAAAATGTTTGTCACAGTGCATGGAAGCGGGACGGCATCGTCTACGACTGTGATTACACCTACATGGTACACTCTAAAAGCAGAAAAAAAAACGATGTCATAGCATTGAGAAAAACGAAACTTTTTCAGTTCTTAATGACTAATTCGGTTATCTACAATTTGGTAATAAATTTCTCAAAGTACTTTGACATTTCATATTGTTATGTATTTAGTTTTTATGAGTGTAGCTGCTACATTAATTCTCCTATACCAATACCAATCTCGATTGTCGCATGCTTTCTTTTTTTTTTGCGCTCTGTTTCGCTTCGTTGCCAAATCGCTGCCTTTGAGTTTTCGAATTAGTTTACATAAAAGTCGCTCTGATTGCTGAAAATGATACAACATAATTATGACCTGAACCCCTAACGCAAATGAGGCCTGGTCTCCAAACAAAAGCCAGTTGGCAGTCAGGCAGGCAGGGAGGCAGGGAGGCAGTCAGACAGGCAGACAGGCGGGGAATATGACTCAATTTTATGTCAAGCAAACAAATAAAGTTTGGGTCCATTTACGATTGGTTGGAGGAACTTACCCCCATACTATGTATGGGGTCTGCCAATGGCCTTCAAATCAGGGCCCGTAAATTCAGTCGAATTGCAGGCAATGACAAAGCAAACTTTAAAATCTATGCTTATGTAACCAAAATCTTTATACATAAATGGCAAAATATGTATTACATAAAGTGGGAAGGAGTATAAGCCATATAGAATGGAGTATGGAGTATGCTGTGCTATGTTGACACACACAATCAAGCAATCAAAATCTAAAAACTTTATCCCCATTTATTTACGTGTGAGACCAAACAGTAAACGTCATGGAACCCCAGACATATGCACTATATATTCACACACATAAGTATATGGATGTATGTGTGTGTGTGTGTGTGTGTGTGTGTGTGTGTGCGACCCCCCTGAAGGCATAATCAAACACAGCAGCGCACACTAATGCAGTTAACAAACTTGCGGAAATACATCGCATACAAACATACGAAACGTGCACACATAGAAATATGCGTGAAGGAGTCTTAAGTGCTGTTCACATACCCACACACACATACACACATACCCCCACACACACAAACATAGACACACACACACATACACACACACATACACATAGACACAATGATGATGATGTATTGTGTGAGATGTGAATGTGATTAAATTTCCATAGCAGCTCGTCTTTCATGCCAATTTTCCATTAGTGTTGCCCCAGCCTAACCTGCTTCTGCTCCCGTTTCACTTGTCCCTTGCCCATAGCATGCGTGTTCCTTTGCCAGGATGCTTGATGCCCGAAAACTCACACCCACTTAAAAGCACATCAACTAAGACACACATACACACCCATGTACTCACTCACTCATCATGAACATACACTGTGTGATGTTTGCCGTAAGCTTCTCGCGTCTAAAAGTGATGATGAATAGTTTGTTTGATGTTACTTTGACCATCCTTACGATCAGCTAAAGTGGGCGTGCGTTTGTGTATGTGTGAGTCTGTGCGTGTTTTTTTTAGTGTACGGTTGACCTATGTGAACCTCTGAATGCGGCTTTCAAATAAGCGGGCTCTGGGGAATCAGCGTGAATGATTACAATCTAATAATTATCTGATTAATGACGAACATATCTAATCATGATTGGATAATTTAATTTAGTCAACAAACCATTGTCATTTTATAAGTGAAAACATGTTTTTTTTTTTTTAAATATAACAATTTCTGTATTATAAAAATTAATCTGTGTAAAGCGATCCGACTATTTTGAAAATTTTCAATATTCCTATTTGCAATTGACTTGTTACGCGCACATCATCAAAAAATGGAGTACATCCATGATAAGCATTGACTAAAGGGCTTAGCAAATATATATGATGTCAAGTTCTGTTAAAACTCTCGACCCTTTTCGGCTTCAACTAAGCTGGCTTCTAATTGTGCGCTTCGGAACAATTAAATGCTTAGCTCGGCAAAAGTCTGCGGGTCGCATTAAATCATCAGTCTGCTGTTGACTACAACCATTGCCACTCTACTATTGTGTCAACCTCAACCTCATCTCCTTTGCCGCGCCTTTGGCTTTGGCTTTGCCATTGCCTTTGGTGCAGTGCTCCATCAACGCCAGGCAAAATAATTTACATAAACAGCGACCGCAAACTGCAGCTCCCCGAAATGAACGAGAAAGATGGAACCGATGAGGAAAGATGGAGAGAGCGAAAGAGGCACCGGGGATGCCAAATTAAAGCCAAGCACCAAAACCGTAAAACCCATGCTGCCAAATCCCTCGACCCAGGCCAACAACACAGCTAAACAAAAAAAAAAAAAACAGAAAAAATAAATATGAGTATTGAAGTCAAACGCATTCGATTTGCAGATGCCCTGAACTCAGGCAAAAAGAAGTTTTATCATTCTAATTTTTTTGCTTTTTAATTTCACTGATAGTCTATGGTCGGATATATATATGTGATCAGAAGATTGTGTATCTCTTTAATATTATTTTTTTATTACCCCCTTTGTGTAAGATTTTACAAATCTAGAGTATTGAAAATGTTTGTTCTTTTGCATCTCTAAGGTTATCTTTAGTTTTTTTATTTATTTATTTTTTGCTTTATTTATATATATATATATATATATATATATATTTTTTTTTGTATTTTTTTTTGTGTATGCACTTGCGGAATTTTTGTGCTGTTGACTCGGCGACGCATATGAATGGATCCCGGTCTTTCGTGGAGTGCTCCTCCCGTTCCTCATATGAGTGTGGAATGGGTGTGCATATGTGTTGGCGCATACATAAACAATGGCAACAACACGAAGACCGAAAACCATGGCACAAGCGCGCACCCAACAATGACAAAAGAACGCATTTTGTGTAGTCTCCACTCCTATCCTCCCACTCTTCTCTGTCCTCCTCACCTTTCACCATTTTCACTATACCATTCCCATTCGGCATTTCTGTGCCCCGTTCCAGTCTGGTTTATTATGCAAAAGTTATGCAAAGATAAGCAAAACTATGAGCAACGACAGCAGCTTGCTAACCAAAATAGTATGAAACCCTGTTCTAGGCTACACAAAGCATTTCCACATCACGGCCAAAAGACAAGCGCTGATGGAGGGGGGGGGGCCAACCTCCGTTTGGGTTACCAGTTCGTATAGTTTGTAGTTCTCAGTTCTCTGGTCTCAGGTCTTGGTTCGCAGTAACTTTATTTTGGGAAAGCGGACAGCTGTTTGGTTCAGTTTTGGGTATCGTCGTTCAAGTTAATTGTGCGGCCAAATGCAAAAATCAACTTTTTTTTTACAAGTTTTGTTATTTAATTTTTTTTTTTATGGAGGCGTCGCGTCGGAACTGCCAACTCGTCGGCACCTCGTGAACGAAATGGACACTTAAACTCTAATCGAAAAACTTTTGCCCATATACAAGTCACTTTAAAATGCGCTTAATTTGATCAGCGTGCGGCGATTGTCGAACTCGAAATCGAGCCCACAATCTTTCTCTCTCTCTCTCTCTCTCTCTCTCTCTGTCCCTGACACCCACAGTCTACACACAGATTAACATAATGAGCTTTAAGATGGGCAAAACGCCACTCGGACATGGATAAAGGGGACTCAGAACCCAGAGCAAAGACCCAGACCCCATTCTAAGCCCCGACCAGTTATAAAGTTGTTACTGCCATTGACTACAATTTGTGTGCTTTTCAATTGGGTTTTTCTGTTTATTCTCCACAATGCTTTTGAAATGGTTATGTGTATACCCTAATGCAATGGTTATTAGCGAAAAGTAGCTGAACCAAAAAGGCAGGTTATAAGATGAACAGATACTCAAAGCCGTATAATCATTTATGATGCTGAAGTTGGTTAACGGAACAGACCTTTGATATTTAAATTGTGGCCACAAAAACTTTTATACTTAGTTTCTCTTATTATTTGGGGGTATAGTTACAGCTTATAGTACAAAAATAGTCAAAAATATTTGAAACAGCTCACAAACTTTATATTCAAATCGCTTCTATCTTTTCTTTAGCTCAGTCAATGAATAAGAAAGAAAAGATATCTCTCTTTTCTATAGATCAGTCAATGAATAAGAAAGAAGAGATAGAAGCGATTTGAAGTGGAAAGAATTTGAATTTCTTGCCTATGACATTTAGACATTTGCTTAATTAATAGAAGGAGGTAACTAATTATTAAATAAAATGCAATTGAAAATGATTTTTTAAATAGTTATTCTCTGAATTGAATTTTAACCCAAGTGTGCCAAAAAGTTTTCATGGTTTATAGAGTGGTTAAATTGCGAATATGTTTGATTATATTTCTCTACATAGATTATTTCAGTTTTCTGTAGCTTCTGTTTGTGACACCAGATCGAGTGTGCAGTTTTTGGAGAGCGTGTGAAAGTCAAGTGGGAGCACTTAAGCTCATACCCAGAAATAAACCCACACATACACATACACATACACATACATTGTGACAGCTGTTTGCGGTAGCAGTTGCCACTCGACGCGTCCTACACCTAGCCACAACTCTATCCACTGGAAGACACTCTCACATACGATGCCAGACGTGGAGTCCTTCAGCTTTCGGCTGCTGCGCTACAAACATATCCCGTGCAATTGAAAAATTAAGCAGCCACTTTGTCAAAATGTTGTTTCAATACTTCGATACCGAGGGACGAACAACGAACAACGAACCCAAAACGCTCAAAAACCTACCTATTGCCAGCTTTAATTGTCAACATCTGTAGTTGACATGCAAATGTAAAAGGCTCTCCAATACTGGGGACCGACAGCCCCAATTTGATGGAGCATACTCGCTTGGCACTTATTACATTGGCATCTGCGTATGGTTTTGTCATTTATTGATGCAAATTTTCCTCACGCTTACGCTTTTTTATTCGGTTTTCGGTGTTTTTGTTGGGATTTTGAAGGGGTACCGAACGGCACTTAATTGACGTCTACGTCGAACACAAGTGCGCCAAAAGCGCTGATTAGGGTTGCCATTATTGCCTTATTGCCGTATGATGCCTCGATGGTTCCTGCTGCTGCTGCTGCTGCTCGAAGAGAGATTGGGGAGTCCTTGTCATTGTCACCGTTGTCAAAAGTTTGCCGTCGAGAAACCTTTTATTTTTTTTTTATTTTTTGTGGGATGATGGTTCAAAGCATATTCTGCGGAAAACGCAAAAATGTTGTCATCTTTTTAAGCGGATTCTCTTGTTGATTGGACACACGATTGAAATGACATTAATAGCTATTTGAAGGTGCGGCAATGGCAGCAAATGCCAAAACAAGACCATTGATAACCAATCAATCAAAGCAAACAACTCTCAGGCATGGAGTTAAATTTAAGCTCGAAAATGTCAAAACAAAGTGTTAAAGAAGTGATTCCACTCAACAAACAATTAACATCTTAATTCTTATCACTCCCAACTAGAATTTCATTAAATCGAAATACAATAAATCACTTGAATGCACAATTTTGTTGCACTTCCAATGTGCTAATAGTGTCGCACAGTTGATTAGCCTGAGGTGAATGCAGGTGTGCAAATTTTGTTTCTGTTTACTTGTGGCTGCCATAAGCACATACACATTTGTATTGAAAACCAGTTATGGTGGTCTAAAATTTGTGGGCGTCTTCAAATTAGTTATCGATTGCTGAGGATTCGGCATAAATTAAGCAGCATTGCCAAGGGGCAAGCGTAGGTCGAGAACTGAAAGCGAAGTAAGAAGAACATTTGACATTTAAAAGCATTGCAAGTGAATTGAATAAAATCAATGACTTTAATTTATGTTGGTTGTATGTTTTTTAAGTAATTACCAGCACAATTACCAATAAACCATAATAGTTTTGGTTATATTAATACTGGGGTTTGAAAAACGGCTCAGTTTTGTAAAAATTATAGCAGCTTAAACCCAATATTTCAACGCGATTAAAACATTGTCAAAATCAGTAAATTCTAAAAATTGAAAACTCAAATAGTAAATGAGTTCATTTTCTGAGTCCTGACATGTTATTTAAATATGATTTTTGTACATGTAGACCCTAGTGGGTACTTATTAATAAATGCAAACATATACATATGTATACTAAGGTAATTACGTTCTTTTCTGAGTACGTAGTCCTTTTGCTGGTTTTCTTCATAACGATTTGAGAATATGAACTCATGAGCTTTTCTTGTCTGCTGCATGAGTGGGAGTTGCTAGTCATTTGATTGTTTTGCCAGCTGTGCTCTCCCTTCACATTCCAACAGCATTCTCATCTTCATCCTCATCGTCATCCTCATTCTGTTCAACATCATCAGCATCGTCGTCATCTTGACTCCAAGCAAAGAAACTGTGGGCGTCTGTAGGAGTGGTATTCTCTCATACCGACTGTGTGATCTACTTGGCAATGGATTCCAGAGATGCATCTATATAGTACTTCGTCCCATCAGCTCCAACTAAACTAGCTGCCTATCCAACGTGGGCGTTTTTCATGAGTTCCATTCTCATCTCTTCACCCTTCACTCTCCACTCCACATTGGGCTGTTGTCACTACCTGGGCGCACCTTGTAGTACTCTTATAAAGGGTATTCTAGTTATGCCACGAAAAGCGCAATGGTTTCTTCAAATATGTGAATATTTAACCAACATTTATAAAAGTCTGACTGACTATTTCTAGGCCATCTTATCAGCTGGGAGATAAGATGAGGTTGTGGCTTTATCTGAGCACTATATCATATATCCTATATTACAACTATCTTGGGAAAGATTAATGAAACTGACTTATATTAAAAACTTAAAAATCGATTTTGAATCTTTTTGTTTTTGTTTCAACATATTATTGTTTCCATTAGAGCAATCGGCAGCGATTAAACTATCGTTTTGATCAATCTTTAATTTAAATGAATATTAAAAGGAATGTATGTTTGCAAGGGAATTTAATCCTCGGCATGGCGAGTAAAACATTTATTTTTTACCTATAGAACTCGCCATCGTCGTGTGCTGTGGCAATTCAGTTTGCTGTCGCTTTATTTTTATTTAATTAACTTCATTGCATTGCCAGGCACTGGCAGGCAGTCAGACAGGAAGGCAACCTGCCCTGATCTTTGGAAGTGCCTCACTCTCCCGTGCACTCTTTGTCACCAGTTGAGGCTCTGCCCACATGCAAAAAGCTTCTTTTGAAGCCACATACAAGCTCCGGCTGTTGTTGCCTGTCGCAGTCGTCGTCGTCGTAGTTGTTTCAGCACCTTGACAATGACTTATTGTCGCAGCTCGACAGGAAGACGAAACCAGCTCCAAGGCTGGAGCAAAACAGAGCCAAGCCTGGCCATCTGAAGACAGAAGAAAGCAAAGGCAGGGCAGGGCAAGGCAGGGCCAGAGCAGGGCCAGGACAGGGCAAACAAGTCAGCATTCAGCTCATCTTAGTTCATTGGCAATTCTTTTGGCAAAGTAGCCTTTTTATGTTGTTGTTGTTGTTGCCCATGTAGCGTGGGCTAACTGGCTGCTGCTGCTGCTGTTGCTGTTGCTGCTGTTTCTGTTGCCAGCACTCATGTGGGCCAATGTCGGATGTATGTAAATCAATTTATTTCGTTCATGTTGAAGTTGAGTTTAAACTGAAGTTGAACTAGCTGATGGGGTTCGTTGGCAAACGGAAAGTCAAGCGAAGGGCACTTGGGACAAAACAACCCCAAGAATTTTTGGCAATTTAAAGTCGCAGCCTCAGCTTCCTGTGGGCAATGGCAAATGCACATCCTGCTGTCTCGTATTCATGACGCTGCAAGCATTTAAGTGTGTCCCAGGGAGCAGTAATTATAATAACCAACCAACCAAGCAACCAAGCAACCAGGCAAATGAACACAAAACCCAATCTCAAACTTACTTTTCAGTCTCGCATTCTCATTCTCAGTGTCAGTCTCTGCCTCTGCCTCTGCCTCTGTCTCAGACTCAGTAGCTTCTATTTCGCAGTAGCGTACAATGAAAACCGCAAAGTCATCTCCGGTTTATTTACTGGCTTGCAGAAATAAAGCAAAAGCACAAGCAAAAGCAGAAGCGAAGATGAGACCAACAGCAGCGAAATAAAAACTGAAGCCGCATGAATTTCCAATTGTAAGCCGCCTGCCCAGCGAGCACAGAATTGAGGCAAAAGGTACATAAAACAAAAGCGAAGCCAAAGTGACTCTTTTTGGACGAGGCAGACTGCTCTGTAGCAATACATCGAATTTAATTTCCTGTCAAAATCGAAGACGGTATTCCTCCTGCTGATGTTGTTGTTGTTGTTGTTGTTTCTGCTGTTGCGGTGTGGGGCATTCAAGCGTTCAGAATCTGCCTGGTTGCGTTCGCCAAAGTTAATTTTGTGGCCTTAAGCGCTCGGTTAGTGTGCTTCATGTTCCCCCATAGAGTCCATTTCAATGGAATTTCAATTTCAGTCTGGCGAGGCATTATGAATGAAATTTACTTGCAATTAACGAGCCAGCCTGTTAGCCGTTTTGCCTGCTAGGTCCTGCTAATGCATCTGCCATTGCCAACAACTGGCGCACGGCACGTGATCAAAAGTCTGACAAAAAAAAATGTATGTATATATATATATATATATATATGTATTTTTTTGTGTCGGCGATTATGTGACTATCGGCGCCAGTTGTGCCACTTGTCCTCGACTCAGGTTCAAGTCGAAGTCTCCTAATGCGATGAATTGACCCAGCGGCTGACGCTCTGACAGCTCAGGCAGTCCGTTGGTCTCGACATATGGCTGCCTTATACACAGTAAACCTTTTTTTTGCTTGGGGCAAACAATTTAAAAATAACAATAATAACTTAAAAATGGAATAGACGCAAAAATGTCGGTTCGAATTTTGCTAATTTATTTTGACATATGCGTAATAGCTGTATACATATTAATTAATTCCACATTGTATATATAAATCATATTGAAAATAGATTGCAAGTATGTTTAAAAATAAATATAATATATTTTGCATTGAACTCAAATTTTGAACTGTGTATATTGTGTCTCTTTGAGCACAACTGACGCACTACGAACTTATTTTTAGGAGCCTTTGACTTACATGCTTGTCTTTTTGTTGTTGTTGTTGTTGTATTTTTTTTTATGTATTTTACTGTACAAAAGGCATTGACTTGGCTGGCAGTAAGGCCAAGTGTAAATTCTTGGACTGGCTATTTTTATAGGCTCAGCATTGGCCATAACTTACTTGAAAAATTGTTGTGGAAAACTGCCGAAGGTTAACAAATGTTAGGGATATTTTCTAACACTTATACGACTTTGACAAACTGTCCAGCAAAACGCATAAAAATAAATGGAAAACGATTTCACATTGACGCAACATGTGTAATTAATAGACTCGAGACCACGGTCCGACACTCATACCACTGCGTGTTATCAGGATCTATGTATATACATACATACAGAGTTTATTTTATTTTTGGACCCCTTGGGATGCCTGGCCTCACGGCTGATGATGAATACGATATCGTAAAGCAGCGCCAAAGTTTTGGAAACCGAGGTGTCTATTATATTATTTAACAGGGTTTGTGCGCCCATTCAATACTCAAAGCCGTACAGAGCCGTGCACCATAATATAGGTGACTTACACCTCCAACACCTCATCTCCTCGGCACGCCTCGGATCGCTCCCAAGCGCGACACATGTCCTTGTGCGGTTTTCGACTTGGCCTCCAGCCAAAAATAGCCTGGCAAGGTTCTCTCTCTTTTCTATTCAGCCCTTTTCCCCACAAGTGTGTCACTGTCACACTCGACGATTTTGGAATGGCAACAGCAACAACCAACCAGCTATAAAAATAATAATGAACTGTATAGTTAACTTTGTATACCCTTTATACACTCGGGAAATATATTGCTATGAAATTTAGGAAATCCTCCTACTTTTGGCTCCGAGGATAGCTCACCTTATTACTTAAAAATACCAAATTGTGCTTTAAAAATATACATCTAAATCACAAAATGCCTTTCTTATATTAAGAAATTTTCTTTCGTATAGTTAGAAATTATTTCTGGAAACTAGAACATTTTTCCTATTTTCTAGGTGATTTTCACTTTAGGGAGATTTTCAGTTGATAAGTAAATTAATAATTATGAACATCCAGTGATTATGAATAAATTTCAATTTCTTTTCGTTATGCAGCTTCGGTATATTTCTTTGCATTTTTTAAATGCACAAAGAAAATTACTTATCAAATTTGTTGTAGATATTTTCTCAGAGAAGCACAGAGCGCAAACTATTCACATTCACAGCAAAATACTTATGGTAAATTATTTTTGTGGCAAACAATATTTACATTTTCAGTTACAATTCAGTATCATGTGTCTTAACTATATATGAATTTCTGCTAGTGGTTAATTATGGCGCTTAGTGCATAGCCCAGAGACAAGTAGTTACACACATCGAGTTACAAATGTTGTGTTCTATAAGTTGCAAGTGCATTTCAAAAACTACACGAGTGTTTGTATAGTTTGCCAAACTTTGCTTGGGGTCTGTCTACATCACATGTACAAGGATCTGGCTAATCTGGCGCCAACGAATCCGCATTGCCAGCACCCACCAAACGTGGCAGATAGTTCGCAGCTGTTTGCCTCATCGCATACCCATCATACCCGATCCGATTATGGACACAACAACTACTAGTCAAACACAGGCGAGATTGTGTAAGAGAGAGAGAGAGGGGAGAGAGAGAGATATGTAGAGATATGGCCTGGTTTTGAGGCCCACTAGTCAAGTGTTTGTTATCCGTCGCTTTTACTGTTCGCTGTTGTTTTTGCTTTGTACGCAGCAACAGCAAAAGAAGCTGCTGTTGGCAGCTGCGTTCACGCAAATAGAAAATATACTCAAGGCACTCATTTGAACGAGACGATGACGACGACGATGACGACGACGACGACGACGAAGCACACGCATGAAACTGTTACGTGATGAGTGCCGCGTCATGCGGGCCAGTGAAGAACCACAGAAACCACACACACACGCACACACATGCACAGAGAGCAAATCAGGAAAACAGTTGAAGGCAGCATTCTACTTTTACACACACGAACAAAACAGTCGTCAGTGGGCGGCATTTAAGCCAAATTCGCCTGATGTCCGCAACGAGATTTAAATAGAATCAAATTAGTGTACCATTTGCATTTACTGGCGAGCAGCGCGCTCCTCTCATTTGGATCGAAACCACTGGGTGATGGGTGGTGCGTTGGTGATGGTTGAGTTCAGTTCAGTGGTAGTTCAATGTACGCAAAGAGTAGTTGTGGGTTGCACGTGGAATTGTTTGCTGTGCAGCTTAAATCGCTTACCGAAAACATAAATCCAAAATACATATAGACACGGATGGACGGACGACGGTCGTCGACATTTCATTTGCCTTTGTCAACGCTTTTTTGCCATTTAGTCAGGTGCACGAAGCACGAAAGAGACATCACTACACAAGGGGAGGGACGGATAGTGAAAGAGAGTTCGGAAGCTGAACAGCATGTAGCGGCATTGACAGTTTGAGCTTAAAAATCCAATTAGTCTTTGATTTGCATACAAACATACACAAAGAGTCACCAACAGCAACAACAACTACGAAAGCGACAACGAAAGCGACAAATCAAACAGAGAGTAAAGTCGCAGCATTTCTTGCTAAATATTTTAAGACCTACATTCGGCATTCGGATCCGGATTCGGATTTGGCCCAGGTTACAAAACATCTAAAGCCGGCAAGGCAAGGTTTGAGCCCGGCAAATGGTGAGAGCTGTACTGAGCTGAGCTGAGCTGTGCTGTGCTGAGGTGAGGTGAGGTGGTGGTGGTGGTGGTGAGGTGGCATTTGCCGCATCTTCAGCCCGCACCACAATAGACAATTGGATTTTTGCGGTTTCTAATCCAATTTATTTCGTCTTAAATACGAAAACCTGCTCGACGTCCTTTGCCGTTGCTCACCATTGTTGTTGCTTCTGACTTGTTGTATGCTACAAAGTATCCTGTTTTCGGGTGCGGTTCAATGTAATTTAATGGCTGGCAACGGTCAGGACACACACACACAATACGCACACACACACACGCATTTACATTTATACACACACGCATATATATATATATATATATATATATTAAGTCAGAAAGTTAAGCTCTCACACACACACACACAGGCCGAGGCTAAGTCACCTGCTCACTCAAATCGTCGACGACAGCTCTCAGCAAACTAATTTAAATATTTCAGCAATTAAAGAGTCCAGGCAATTAAAATAAACCAAACACCCAAAGCGTCACCGCACCTCAAACTACACAAAAGCAAAACAACAACAAAGCAACAACAAGCCAAAAAGGAACAGGAAATGGATTTTGTGGTTAGTCCTTAAAGCAGTCGAAGTTTTGCTACACTATCAATCAAATAAATGGCCCGATGTGGCAGCTGTGAATTATTTGTATACAATGCATAGATTAATGCACACACAAATAAATAAACTACTGTTTAATAACGATAAAAATAATAACAAGAGTGGAATAAATATATACTTTTGAGGTGTATCATTACCATAAATAGAATAGGCCCATTTCATTTCAATTCAAATCTTCAGCCTACCCCAGAACACATACATACATAATACATAGAGCCCATATTGTTGAGCTAATTAGGATGGCATTATCGATGTTGTTGGCCAAGTTCCCCTTACGCCCAGGGTATAACAATCAACACCGTGTGACCAACAACCAACAAGCCGTACTCCGTTGCCCGCATTTCACGCAATTGGCCATCGCTCATTGCGTGTGTGTGTGTGTGTGTGTGTGTGTGCGGTGTGTGTTGTGTTTGCCGTGTTTGCTGTGGACAACGTTCAATCAATGTCAACGTAGTTGTCATCCTGCTGCCTGATCCTGTTGCTTTACCCCTCTCTCTCTCTCTCTCTTGCTTTATATCTCTCTCTCGCTCGCTCGCTGCTGTTTGCCGATGCTGGCCTGGCCAAAACTGTCTTGACATTTACCTACCATAATTTTGAGTTCAGTTTTGGCGACAGTTATTCTCTCAGCTGTTGCGGCGATTTCTGGTCTTAGTTCCAGCTACCGTTTTTCCCCCTTTTTAGGCAACGTGGCAAGTGTTGCACGAGCCGAGCAATTGCCGTTCATTCAGCGATTACTATGCTATTTTCTCCTCGACATCCTTGTGCTCGCCCGCCCTTCCCCCGCCCCTCAACTGTCAATATCACACGCAGCTCTGGACACATGACAGACCCATTGACACATGGCGTACAAAGGTAAAGACACACACACATATTGACACACACACACTCACTTAGAAAGACAAAGCAACATATTCTCTTGGTGTCTAAAGTTGTCTGTCCCTGTCTCTTTCTAGCCGTGTGTGTGATGTCGATGTATTAAGTGGAAACACCTTGTAAAATGGCTGACAGGTGTTAGAAGACTTTGCAAGATTTATGTGCTGACATTAACATGAATATGTATTGGTGTGACAGCACTGCAGTTGTCACTGTGTGTGTGTATGGGAGAATGTGTGTGTGTGTGTTTCGCCCAAGCAGTTAAAGGATAACAGCGCATTAAGTTAAGCATTACAGCAACGCCAACAATTCACAGAGTCGCACAAGGAGAACACGTGTGCGCTAGGACACGCTATGGTTGCAACAATTAAAGTTTATTTGATGCGCCCACACACACACACACACACACACAAGCACACACACACTGGCAAACAAACACACTCTCTTATTGCGACAGACAGTCAGTCAGTGCGACGTAAACATGACATTTGTGTATTTATAGTGGGTCCGCCTTGCCACAAAATTAAATAAAAGCAAAAGTCAACAAGGAACATAGATTTGCCCGCCTGCCTGCGCTTTCTGGCAAGGTAAACAACAATACATACAACAAGCAGTGGCAGCAACAACAACAACGTCAACACTATGAGTACAACGTGTAAGCCATCATCGTTGTAACGGACAACAGACCTAAAGAGACACACGGCCACCTCAACTGGACCTCAACCGAGGACCTCTTTAGGTTCTGCAGATGGGCGCGTGAGTTATTCACTCAATATCAATATCTATAGCTAGGTGGGATTTTATTTTGCCAATTAATTATTTAATAACATACACATGCCAGCCGCTACTCAATCATAATTAACGAGCTGCAAACTTGAATATTTTATTTGAAATTTACGTGTGGATAATTGCTTAACATATAATAATATTTATCATAATTGAATAATCATAACGCTTAAGTCCATTAGACAATTAACAAAGCAGAAATAATAAAAATTATTTAAGTCATATGAATCATTATTTCATATTTTAATATGCATTATATTCTATAATAAATGAAAATAAAATATTTGAATTAATTCAACTACCGACTGGACCTTGTATGCATCATAAACAACATAACAAATTTTATATCATTTAATTAAAACGTATATATGTTTAAATTTGAAAATGTAACAAAATAATAAAAAAAAAAAATGATATTTAAATAAGTTGCAGTTGCAACTACTGCCCCAAATTGCCCATCTCTAGCTTTTTTGATTGTTGTGGCGTTCTACAGTCAGAGTTGCTGCTGTCAGCCATTTAAGTGTGTGTATGTGTTGTTACCATTGTTGCTATTACTGTCATTGCTATTGCTGTTGGTGTTTTTGGCCTAGTCTTTGCTGCTTGCCTCATTATGATTGTCAAAGTGGCGGACTGGTCATGCAAAGGTAAATACAGGATGTGTAAATACAAAGGCATATATCAACTATACACATATATAATATAATATAATATATACATATATATATATATATATATATATATCTATAAATATTCATATTTATATATATACATATATATACATGTGAAATGTGCCGATTTCCCACTCCCTCCGCTGCCTGCTGTACAACGCCTGTGTTGGCGTTGTAATTATCATTGCGACACTAAATATTTGTTGTTTGTTTAAGTGCTTTGCTTGGCCGCCTGGCTGGCTGGCTGTCAGTTATCCAGCCTAGTCAGAGCCTAGGCAAGCGAATCAATAAGCAGGATATGGCTTTGGGCTTAGTTACCTTTGTTTTGGGAGCTGTTGTTGCTGTCCTGAGCTGGGCAATATCTGTGCATACTTTACGGCTTTAAAGACGGAAATTGCTTTTTATGCGCCTTTAAGTAGGCAAAACGATTCATTTTTATGTCATTCTGCTGTCGTCGCCCTCTCGTCCTCCGCTCCACACCCCCCCCCTCTCTTATGTCTCACCCTATTTTGGCCGTTCGTCATTCATTATTTGCACTTTTTGTTTCAGCTTCTCTGCTCGCATTCGCGTTTCTCGTAAAGCTCATGAATTTTTTATTATGTTTTTCCGGCTTTGCAGCACGCCGCTTTCTCTTTCTGCTTTCTGCTTTTGTGTGGCTTTTGTTGTTGTTGCCGTTTCATTTTTAAATTATTAAATTTTATTGGCGTATCATTTTTTATGTGCGACCGCTGCTGGAACATTATATTTCGATTAGCACCTGTCTGATGTTTTTTTTTTTTTTTTTTTGCCGTTTTTTTTGTGCCTCGTCGCGCATTCCTCTTGTGGGGTCAGGGGGCAGAGATGTTATTGGTTATGGGTGTGTTTACGTCGTGCCCTGGCATTGTTTGCGGCTTTGCTGCCAAAAGTCTCTAGCTGTCGATCACAGCAGACGACGCCACCTAAACAACAGGTGTGACCCCAGTCCTTTCCCTCCATCCCAACACCTTGCAGGTCCTTCGGCCGCCCGCCTGCCTGCCTGCTTGTTGTCGTTACTTTTTATTGCACTGCGCCTGAGTTGAAATTTCATCGTCATATAAATAGAGCCTCATTTTGGTTTCCACTAAATTAAATGCGATTTGTTTTCGATTCGCCAAAGTTTAGCGAAGCGCGCACCAGACACAAAATTCGCAGAACAAACAAATAACGCGTCAAGCTGCTTAGGGAATTTTCCAAAAGAAATTCGGGTTCTATTGCGGCGCTATATTTTTACATAAGACCCACGTCAAGCACTGAGTGTACAACTTAAGCTTTTATATGGCGAAATTCAGATTCTTTAATTCCAATTAAATTTGCATTCTTTTAAAGTCAAAACTACCTTCTCTATATTAGCATTATGAGTAAGAAGACCAACACAATCAAGTATATTCCACTCAATGCAGATTGTTGGTTAAATCAAACCCGTTGTTTAGTTGCCTTTGCGACTCATTTGTTTTGACATCTCATTTAACTTCCATGTGGAAAAAGCAGTAATTATTAATGTACAGCTTTGTAATTGGAGTTTATTTTTATTTTTTTTTTAAATAATTGTAAAACTGCCAAATTTAATTTACTGTAGGCATTAATTTCAGCATATGTTTTGCAATCATTAATATTATTAATATTATTATTAACATTTGCTATCTTTTATTTATGCAATTGGCTGGCTTTTTAATCTCAAAAAACATAATAGTAATTAAATTTCAGTTACAAAAAGTGAGAAGTGCACATGTGAAACGCATATCGAAAGCAATATCTTTAATAGTAAATTGCTGCTGTGATTAAAATTGGGTAAGTGAAATTAAAAAGTAACACGACTCCATATTGAAGAGCACTTTGTGTTCAACTTAAACATAGTTTGAATTACGAGGGCGAAGAGACAAAAGGAGAATGAGTGCACTGAATTACTTGTATCTTGGGGAAGCAGTTGCAATGTTATTGAGTCCTTCAGATCAAATTGAGGTTGTTGCCGTCACGGGCTGATGCTCCTGCTGCTGCTGCTGCTGCTGGGGTCTCTTGGGAGCATAGCGGAATTCTGTTGTCGTTGTCAGCAATTGCAACTGCATCTGCGACATCAACAGTAACAGCAATTGCCACAGCAACAGCAACTCAATGCCCAACTAATTAATGTGCCGATGTAATGGGCGATATCTCCGACCTGATACGTGGGTGGTCTGTCAGGAATATTTCGTGCTTGGTCGGTCAGTTAATAAACTGTCAATGTGCTGGTGTCATTGACTGTCAGTCAGTATGTGTGTGCCTCTGCCTGTGTATGTGTACGTGTGCGTTTGTGTGTGTGTGTGAGAGAGTGAGAGAGCTTGTGGTTGAAGGCGTTGAATGATGCCATTTAAATTGATTTTGGTGGCTCATTCTACGACGACAGTTCGAACGTATTTCTTTCTATAGCATTCGCAATTGGAACACTGTCAACTGTTCATCTGTCCATTTTTCCAACTCTGATCACATTTGTCCTCTTCTGTTATCGTGTGTATTTTTTATTAAATCAACATTCAGGCAAAGAGCAAGAGAATGCTTCAGAAAATGTACCGAAAAAAAAAATGTATAAAAAAATATTTACGGCTGCAATTGACCCGAAGACAAACACCAGTCAATACCAATTAAATGGGAATTTTAATTAGCGTTTAAGTTGCACAGCATGACGTCACACACACACACACACATACACGCACACATACACACAGTACTCGGCCAATTGCAACGTCACCAAAGCGATAGTTAATGGCCATGTGATGAGGAGAGAGCAGATATTCTGTAGTCTCAGCTGCCATTTGCCCATCCAACAGCAATTATTTGTGCGGCTATAATTGATGAATTTGTGTGTGTGTGTGTGTGTGTGTGTGTCTGATTCTTATTGTAGGCACTATATTCTAGCCTATTCTGTTGATATTTCATCACGAAACCATATATAAACTACAATTATGCGAATTCTGGCGCTTATCAAAGAAATAATTAATTAATTAGTGCAGAATTTGGCAAAGAAAGAGAAGAGAAGGAAAGAGAGAGAGAGAGACAGGGAGAGTAGAGAGAGAAAGGGAGAGTAGAGAGAGAGGGAGAGAGCGAGTTAGCTTCTTACAACATAATTGTAGTGCCTTTACTTACCTGACAAGGCGATTACCTACATCAATTACCAAAATGAAGCCCAAGTTCATATTTTGACTTATGAATTTAATTTCATTATTAATCATCATCTAATTATTTTAATACTCATACCCATTTTATAGCCATTGCTAATTGTTAAAAAGGGTATACTGAAGTTGTGCAAAGGTTTGTTGCAATTTAATTTGATCGATAACTGCAGCCGTTATTTGAAAATCGATACAAATTTAAATCAACTATTAAGATCGAATAATATAGGTTTTGTTAACCATATTGAACAAACTAATATGTATATATAATGTTTTCTTGCAGGTGATTTCACTCTCGGATTTGTCAACCTGCATTTCAAATAATTAAATAATATTTAGCAGCTGAGCTTTGGGTATCTTCTAGTCGAGCTCACTCGACTAAAGCATTTTACATTGATTCCATTTCAACTTGAAGCGACATAGAAATTTTAATGGATAACGAAAACTTTTCTTATACACATTCTGTTTCATATCGACTTTTTTCGAATAGGTTTAATTAGCAGTTGTCGTAAATGTCAATATTAATTATAAAATTTGGATATTTGGGTATTGATAATGTACAAAAATATTCAATATCAATATCAATTATAGATACTTTTCCCGAATTGCGCAGTCATATTGAGCTGCTGACAACTAGACAGCTCAACTCCAACCAAAATCCCGTACTTCATTTGTTTAACCAGTAGGTTGATCCTTTTTCCTCTGCCCATCTCTCTCGCTTACCCCCCCGCCATTCACTTCCTCTCTCTCTCTCTCTGTCTCTTTCTGACTTCACGCTTTTCCCTGGCTGTCACATTTTTGCGGGTTCCCATTCGCTATCTGCTCGTGTGTGTAAATAAATAAAAATTTCAAATTCAGATTTTCGCAGATTGGCGTAGTCCCCAGACGACTGCTGCCAAGCGGACGGACAGCAGACTGGGACTGGGACTGGAACTGGGCCCGGGTCTGGTTCTGTTATTGAATGAGCTACTCCACTAGTTAGTTGCTCGTCAAACATGAACACGTCCAGGGCTCACACATACCTACATACATAGCTTGCCACTGCCACTTTATGGGCAACCGAGCAGACGCTCAACTTCATACAGAGAACAAAATTACGGCTGAAAATGTAAAAGCTTTTCGTATTTAAACAACATTCATAGTAGAAGGAAATAACTTTTCCATCAACTTAATTAAATTGGAATTAATAATGAAACTAACAAAAGTATTTCGAAGTGTGACGGATATGAATTTTGGTTTCAATTACACGATTATCATTTTAATCCAAAATAATGCCTGAAACAACTAAATCAGGTTCTCTTTTGTCAATTAAGAGAAGAAGAATTCGGAATTCAGTTGTATTGCAATAAATGTTCAATTTAGTTGAATTTAGCAATGTGTATGAAACTATTCAATACTTTGGGGCTGTGCTGTTACAACTTCTGTTTGATTTAATTTCATCATTTGACGTCTGACAATTTGCAGGCCGCTTGGTCACAGAGGGTGGAGTGGTTGGGAGGCGGGAAGCGGGAAGCGGGGGGGATTAACGGAGTGCCAACTCCCCATTGCATTTGCCGTGCGAAAATCGAGCACTATGATTTTTGTAATTTGATTTGCAGATTTTGTCAGGGCTGCATCACAGTTTGTGGAACGAAACGGAACGATACGAAAGGGAAAGGGAAAGGGCAAGGGCAAGGGCAAGGGAACGGGAACTAGACGAATATGGTGACACGTATCGACACATGAAATAATTTGCACGACGGCTCTTTTCGAATTCCCAATGATAAGCTCACAATTCGAATTCGAACGTTCTGCTCACAACTATTTCTAGTCGAGACTGGCAACTGGGAGTTCTTTGGTCGCTTGCGTTAGTTGAGTGCTTTTGGGGTTTCCACTCTACTCCTTCCCCACCCTATCATATTTAATATCTGTTCAGTTTTATGATGATGTTGCCGTTTCTTTTCTGTTTTTTTTTTTTTTTTTTGTTATTTGATCAATTTGTATTCTTCTTCAACTACATAGTTTATTTTACTTTCGTGCATTCCAATTGAGAGACAAAGATTCACTGTCATTCAATCGTCCCCGACTGTCATGTGATGTTTGCTGACTTGTCATGTGTCAATTGCAAGGCTCCCTTTATTCTGCTTACTTGCATAGAAATGTCGAGGAATTAAAATTCAATTCTGCTTCTTGCGACGTGCATTTGAAATAAAGCGGAAATTGAAAATAAGTTGGCAAAAGTCATCATTCAGCAGCACTAAAAGATGTTTAATAAATGCTCTTACCCAACTCGATCATTTAAATATGGAATAGTAAAATCTCTTGAGCTTACTTGACTAGAAAATACTCTGTAACTATGAAATATATATGTTATTTATAGTTAGCACTTAGAGTAGACTTGATTATAATCTGCAGCTGCCAATAAAGCTTTCAGTTAGATAAAGGTCGAGTCAGTTGAGCACTTTTCACCTGTTTTCATTGAAGACAGAGTATTGCACAGTCCTGTACAGCCGTAAACTTCTTACTGCTTACTTGTTTCATTATAAGTTGATAGACATATGTCATATGCCAAATTGAACTAAATAGGATTTTATGAAGGTAGTCAAAGAAACTGCTGTACAGACAACCTGAACTAACAGGCAAAAATTCTTCGGAAGTATTTCGTGAGAATTACAACATTTGAGTAAAGCTATGCTAAAGTGATTTAAATGATTTGATTTCATATGAAAATCAAGTTTATTAGAGCTTTGTTAAAAGTGCAAATGACATTGGTTAAATTCAATATGCTTGTTGTTGCAGAATAATAACATATTCAAGTAGGTTTAGGTCGGGTTCAACAAAGAGAGAAGGGGAGAGAGGGGGAGAACGTCATTAAAGTGGCATCAAAAGCCGTTGACAGCAGCAGTTGAACATTGATTTAAGACCAAAAAATTGTCAATGTTGAAGTTTAGGCAGCCATTAAGTCAACGAGAGGATAACTGGCGGCAGCTGGGCAACAATTGTCTCAATCCGCCGATAAACTGGAACTGCTTATAAATTCTTTTGTCTCATTGCAGACAGCTCTGTCGGCAACTCTTTTGTCAACTCTACCTCTCGAGGGATCTCTCTCCCTCCCTCTCACTCTTTGGCTCTATATATCTCCTGGTTGGAGATCATTGCAGCCTGCCGCGTACAAAAATTTTTTATGCAGGAATGCGCTGGACAGAAATTGCTTCCTTAACTGGTTTGCCTGCTGCACTGCAGCAAAGTTCCACCGCAAAACGAGTCGGAAATTGTTTTATTTAGCCCCAAGGTTTTTATGGCCAACAGCAGCTGGCAGCTGACAGCTTAAGGCCAGCAGCAAGAAACAATTCCACTTTGATTACTCTCTGTGCATTTATGAATAACGAAAAGCGTTATCAAATTGTGTCCTTCGTGTTGAAACTTACCTAGGTTGTCTTTGTATAACGTGTATAAAGAAAACAGCAGAGGGCAGATCTGAACTCTTACCTAATTTTTTTTATTTGTATATAGTATATATAATCGGATCTCTTTACAGGGTATCTTCAAGATTAGCTCGCTTGAGCAGAGAGTTCTTCCACACATCGCCCATCTCTTGTTATTAATAAATCTCACATAAAGGTGGTATTAGTGTTTAATATGTGAAATGCCTTAAAAAATATAAATAATTCATTCGATTAAACAAATATTCAACAAATATATATAAATGATTGCTAAAGTGAGGGGCCCAGCAGTTCCTTAAAGGATTCGTAGACTTCATCGACGAGATCCGGGGCACGGTCCATGTCGTCGAGGATCTTCATTTCCTCGCGGAGATTGCTCAAATAGAAGCGCTGGACACGACGCTTCATGGGCGCCATTACCTTGGTGTCCATTATATCCCTGGCCGTTAAAATGAATGCTTGTTTGTTGTTGTCCCCGGCCAGTAGGGGATACGCCTTGTGGGGCACGTCAAAGGTCGCGGATGAAACTGAGCGGCCCATGCTGGAGATGAGCAACTGGGGATCTGCGGTCATGACCAGCTTTTCGGTTATCTCTGTCACCTGGCTGATGGACTGATGCAGCAACTCCTGCATCTGGATCTGGGAACGGACCACGCTACGCAAATGGTCCGCATTCTTGCCAGTTATTGAGGTTACCGTGTTCACCGCGTTCACCGTGTTTCCCGATTCACTGCCTGTCGACTCTGTCTCTATCCTCGGAGAGTTCTTCTCGTCATATTTGGCACTGAAGCGTGCACTCGCCTGCTGGCAATGTTCCCGTGCCGATTCCAGCGGAGTCAGTGATTCCTTCCTACGAACTGCCTCCTTACTTGGCATCAGCGTCTCGCTGGTCTCCTTATTGCCGTTGGAGTTCAGATACAACATATAATCTCCGGTAGCGCTATTGGGTTGTTGCTGCGGCATTGTTGCATATGGCCGTGGTGGCAGTGGATGCAACTGATGGCCAGTTGGTGCGTAATCCAGCTGGGAGTTCATCTGACAACGACACCACCCACATATCATATAAGGAGCAGAAGGATTTTCTGCTGCAGGGATTTGCTGCTGATGCTGCTCCTGCTGCTCCTGCTGCTGCTGCTGCAGCTGCTGCTGCTGCTTTGGAGGATGTATTCGATGCTTGGGTGGCTCTGGCTGAGTGCGATGAAGGCAAGTCTGCGTTGATTTCGGCACCAGGCGCTTGGGTACACGGTGAGTGTGATTCGCTTGGGTCGTCCTTGCCTGTTGTTTGCCACCCAGCTGCTCCGCATTCAGTTTGTTGCAACATTCACCTGCCCCTCGCAGACGAGAGCTGCGAATGTTGCTGTCGTTGTTGTTGTTCTTGTTGTAGTACATGTCGCGAGGCATAAGATACTTTGCTGTAGGCATCCACGCAAAAGCAAATTTGAATAATTCAAAATCTACACATTTGGCTTTTCTTTTCTTAATTTTTGTAACTTGATTTGGAGTCGACACACTAGAAATGGAATTGAAAAAAGTATAGAAATCTTGTCGTAATTTCAAATATTTGACAATTTTTGAATTGTTTGTCATCCATTAAAAATGGCATTATTTGAAGTCTTGGATTAAGTAATTATGAATATGATAATTAGCAATAAAGATATAGATGTAGTTTTATATATAGATATTGAAATATATGTAGATATAGATAAAGATAAAGATAAAGATATAGATGTAGATATATATATATATATATATATAACACTAATAATAAGAATAATACAATCTCAAATAATATTTAAGCCTCCCAAATTTGATTCAGTTCTGAAAGGGTTAATTAAAATTGCAAATTTATTAATATATCTCCACTATAAAAAAAAACATACATTTCAAACTAAATGCTATGAAAATGCTCCAAAGTAGTATTTCTTACCTGTCAGCAACTTTCATAGATTGACGGCAAGGACGAATCGAGGGACAGGCGGAATGGGGAGACGACAGTAAGGGAGTTCTCGTCGTTTATTTGATGACATTTTGCCATAATAAAACGAAAGGAATGCGTCTATTAGGAGCTTTGCCTCCCCTCTCCCCTCTCCGCTCCCCGCTGCCAGCTGCCAGGCCAGTCATTGACTGTGATTGCATTTGGAACGCAATGGAATGGAATGGAATGAAATGAAATCAGTGCTTGTTGGGCTTGTTGTTGTTTTTGGCAGCTTTATTGTTTGGGAGACGGACGCCCATCAAAATGAGCCATAAGTGGAACAAAGCTTGTAAACGTGACCAAATCAAATTTAATGTGTGCGTGTGTGTGTGTGTCAGCTGCTGAAGGAGCAGCGGTAAAAAGAGCCAAAAAGAGGCTCAAATAAAATAAAAAAGTGGCGAAAGTGGCGCCCTCGTGCGGACAGTAGCCGCACTTTCTGTCCAATTGTAACAATTTGCTCGCGATTATTGTTTTTGTTGAAATTATTTATGCAGCATCCAATATATATGTGTATACATATGTATGCATGTATATGTGTGTTTTTGTGGCATAAATATTTAAAGAGCACGTGGCCCATTGTTGCAAATGGTTGTCATGTCAAAAGCGGCACAATTAATCAAAGATTTGTTTTTCAGAGCAAAATAATGAAGCAGGAAAATTCGTGCGCCAAATGCCCCAAAGTAGCAGCTATAACATTTTTTTTTTTTTTTTTTTTTTTTGCATTTGTATTTCTTTATTTTTATCGTGTGTTGCTCGCGAGTTGGCAACATGGCAAAAGTGTGGCTTAACCGTTTCGCATTTGCAACATGCGCTGAGAGAGCGCGCGCTTATTCAGCAAAACAGGCTCTCGCTGTTGCTTTATGCGCTCTCTCTCGTCGCTCTCGTCTCTCTCGCTCTCTCACTCCCTCTTTCTCTCTCTCTCTCTTGCCGTATACACAGAAACGAAACGAATTGAAACGACGACGAGGACGAGGACGAGGACAGAGGCACAACAGGGTGTTTGGCATCTTTAGCATTAAACAGCCACAGACGATGGCGTCTGTCAAGTGCGCTTCATCATAATTTGGCCGTTAATACTCACTCACTCACACACACACACACTCACACACACGCACACGTACAGGCACGCACACATATGCATATATTGTGACTGGTTCTAAGGCGAAACCATTGCTGGCTTAGTCCCCACCTTGCTTTTGTTCTCATCATCCTTGGCATTTTCTTTTTTGACGGTGTTTCATTTACGTGCGGTTTCCCGCACGCATTCTTAAATATTTAATCATCAAATTTAATGCGTGGTTTTCTGTCTCGTGCGTAAAATTTTCACATATTGTTCTTTTAAATCAAGCAGTCGATTTTCATTTACTTTTCTTTTGTTTTTAATTTTGTTATTCAATATGCAGGTGTGTGGGGATAGTTAATTAAATGGAGCTATGCATTTTTGATAATTTCGATGAAGTGATTGATTGAATTTGATCACTTTTCAATGAAAGATTTGTCCATTGTTGTTATTTAATAACTTAAATAAAAGGTTGATAAAAAAAGTTGCATAGTAGTTGCAAAAATACTTTATTAATTTATTCTCACTTGGAATATATATATATTTTTTTTTAACAAAATTCATGTCTTTATAACTTATATACTGAAAGTTAGCCATAGCTTTGCAGAGTTTTATCGTGTTAATAAACTTTAACTGATTGCAGTAGTAGAAAAGTTTTATTGAGTGTTTTATAACGAACAATATATAAATAAAGAGAGCGAGAGAGAGAGAGAGAGAGAGAGAGAGAGAGAGAGAGAGAGAGAAAGCCGTTAACATCTGCCTTTTTAATGGTGTTTGTTTCCGTTGTTTGCTAACGCACAGTATTAAATACTTATTAAGAAGCCACTCGCTAAACAAAAATAAAGAGCAACAAAGAAATGTGGAAAACAAATTACGTTTTATATTCCATTATTTGAGTCTAGAAAAGAACAACAAGCTGAGCAAATACAGCAAATACAGCGACAGCAAACAGCAAACAGAATAAAACTCCAAACCCAACTCCAACTCCAACTCCAACGCAAGCTGAAATTTGAACCGTAAATGTAACTGTAATGGTTACTGTTTTATTTTTTATGTAATTATTTTGAATTTTCGAGGGGAATGACCAGTTTATTTGTGCAGCTCGGCAACTTTGAAGTGGCAGCAATGCCGCCACTCAATTTCCATTCCTTGCTCAGCCCAAGGAACATCTCCTTATGGCCTTATCTGCTGCTCAATCGGCCAAGTCGGCGAGTCAAAAACTGAACCGTTGCATGGCATCTGCTCCCCCGCACACCCCCCATCCACCCACAATCCAAGTTGCGTAGTGCAAATAAAAAAGTCGTAAACTGTTAGGGGAATAAGGCGAGCAGTAGGAAGGGAAGTGGTGGTTGACTCTGCCTGCGGTCAGTTGGCTTATATTTCTTATTTAATTTTACACTTTCTCTCGAAGCACGCACCGTCTCTCTCACTCTCTCGCTCTCTCTATCTCTCTCTGCAAGGACTCGCCGTGTCGAAGCCAGAGGCCTATACAGCCTCGATAAACGCGATACATATGCTATGAGAATTTTGGACTACGAGAGTACAACTTGGATTTGTATACTAACCAAAATTACATTTTAGAAACGGCAGGTGAAACGTCTGAATATATATAACTTAACTTGTAGTCGCATTTACAACACTGATTATGAATTAATGTTAAATATACAAGCATTTTTTTTTTTTTTTTTGGAAATTTTGTTATAGTACAAATTGGTTATTCGATTTTGTGAACAGGCATTTTTCAAGCGGTTAATATAACCATATGCTAAATTGTATTCGATGTTTGCTGACATTTTCTTGTTAAACTTATATATGATGTTTGCTGACAAAAACATTAGTTCTGAAAGCTTTGAATTTTAAAAGTATTGCAAGTTATTGTAAAACGTTCAAATATTTCTAGCAATTTTGGTATAATGGATATTGGCTATACAACTTTAGTTTTTCTTTGATAATCTCACTGAAAATGCGACAGTTTTTAAATTTGTGCGGTTTTTGGGAATACTCATAAAATAATATTCTAAATTGTATTTAATTTCAAAGACTTGGGCAGTTTTGGCTAACAATTCAATATTCAATAACTATTAAAAATGTGTGTTGTAATTCGGATGCGATATTTATTTTGTATGCCAAGTGTAGCTGACTCTTTCCCTCACTCTCTCACCTCCATTTCTCTCTCTCTCTCTCTCTCTCTCGCTCTCTCTTTCTCTCTCTCTCTCTCTCGCTCTCTATCTATGCCTTACACCCTGGGGTATTCTGTGGCTCTGGTCACGTTTGTAAAATTTTGCAAAAATTTATTTAATATTTTATTCTTCCTGTGGTGCGGCCGTTGCAGTCAACTTGTTGTTTTTGTTATTGCTGCTGTTGTTGTTATTGTTGCTCGGCTTTTGTTCACTTTGCCTCAGCAATTTAGTGAAATATTTTGATTGCCAAACATGACGCTGTTGCTGCCAGCCTGGCTGTGGCTTCTGCACTGGCGTTTGCATATGAATAACCGACAGCACTTAGTACACACAGACACTCACATACACATTCGAATGTGTATACATACATATATGTGTGTGTGTGTGCTCTAAACGGAAGTGGCAACGTTGGCGCCACAGCAAAAGTTTTTGTCGCTGACAGGAAGTTGCAATTTTGTTTGCAATTTCCTTCAGTGCACATTTGCCAAAACTGGGTAGGGGGTGGTGGTGAACATGATGCTCAGACGCATCTGTAGCAGCAACAACAACAACAACAATAACAATTGTAAGCCCTTCTTCCTCCGCTCCCGCTGCCCTGTTAGCTTGTTTAGTTAACTAAGTTGCGGTTATTACGATAGAGGTAGCAGAATTGTACACGTGCGTATGCAACTGCAACGTGGCCTGCCACTGCTGCGGATCTGCCAACATAGCTGCCACTGTTACGTTGCGACTACTGCTATAATTTTCGTAAAGTCAACTTTCGTGCCAAATTAATTTGCAACCAAAGTTGCGCAACGCATTACACAAATATAAATAAGCAAACAAAAGAAATAAAAAAAAAAAAAAAATAGAAATGACAGAAAACAAGAAAATAATGAAGAAATTTATTCCTAAATTCAAATTTAAATATTTACTGCTGTTTTTAATCGAATATATTTTCATTTGTGGATTAATGCAGAATAACAGCCAAATCTGCATTTGGTTGCTGTGCGTGTTGCCAGCGTGCCATAATTAAATTATATTATTTTCTAATTACTATGCAAAATGATATGCGACAGAAAATGTTGAAATGCAAAAATGCTTGATGCTCGCTACAAATTGGCAGTTGAATAAAAAATCGAATTTTCAGTAGTTATTTAATTGGAGTAGTATCGAAAATCAGCCAAAAGATTGACGTGTTTTTGACTAATTGCTATTTACATTTAAAGCGGTTATTTTTGTTTATTGACTAACTCTATGTTAAAGTAGCTAAAATCAACAAATGATTAATATATACATTATAAAAATCACATTGATGACACACAATTTAAAATTGTACTAAAAGCACTTATTATCGGAGATACATAAATTATAATAGTAGCCAAATTAAACTAAATGAAAACTAAATAAAACAAAATTAATATATAATTTAACATATCTAATATTAAGTATAACATAGGAAAACGATTGATACTATTTTTAGATTGTAATCGTCAACTTTTGATATTATTATCATTTATTTAACTGTTATAAAGGCTTATTACATAGATCAGTTTACCGCCAGTGTTAGACATTATTGACATTGATAAATCGCAATTATTTTGTTGTATTTTTGTAAATCCGAATAAGAAATATTTTAATATCTATGCGAAAGTTTATTGACCTTACGACGCAATTTACTGGCTGCTGTTTCATGCCACACCCATTCGAATTGCTGGACAAATAAATTAAGGGAAATTTCATCGACTTCAAAAACAAAGAAAAAGAAATGCTGACAAAAAAAAAAATCAAGCAGAATATTGTTTTATAAATTGTCGACCAGAAATTATATTACTCTTATTTATTATTTTTTAACATTTTGTTTCATGAACATTTCAATTGACGGGATTTGTCGCCTTGGACGACGACAACTTGAGATGCTCTAGAAGTGGGAGGGAGAAGCGCTTTTATAATAATAATGATATTGTTGATGAGGTTTGCATAAGCTGGTATGGGATAGGATGGGAAAGAGGAGGGGGAGTGAAGTGTCATAGGTTAGCTGGCTACGAATATTTTTGGACATAATTTGTTCAATCATTTGCATAATTTTCACAGCAACGGCCGCTTGCCCCATCTCCTGTGGAAGACCCATCTTCATCTTCTTCGGTTGCCCCCTTGTTTTTTTGTATTTTCTTCATTTTTTTTTTTGTTGTATCTCGTTAACAAAAACTGAAAAATATTTGGCATAAAAACAAACATAATGCTGCCAGTGTGTGTGTGTGTGTGCGTGTGTGTGAGATAAGAGCGTTTGGGAAATTTTTGGCTTGCATACTTTGTGGCTTCGATGCAGACACACACACACACACACACGCATACATAAATATAAATACACACACAAGCGTAAGTATGTGTCTTTAAAAAATAATTGTGTTTACTTTGTCAAATGCGATCAATGGGGCGATGACATGAGCTTATTTGAATCACCGAAATGAGATGAATGGATTTATATGCTACACAGCTACTTTAGATACTCCAGCTGCCACAGCAGCAAAGTGTCCTTGGCAAATGATTTGCTTGCTATATATATCTTTTATAGCGCAAATAAGTCAAACTGAAATTATCTATATGGGTACTATTGAAGTATAATGTACATGTGTCTAAATTAAAAACCAAGTTAATAGCTATGAATATGGAGTTACTAAATAAAAAAATTCTGAGTATCAATTCAATTAAATTGTATCAATTTTCATCGAGTCCTTTTTGAGATGTCACCTTTGTGACGTGAATGAATGGATTTTTCGTTGGATTTCCCTTTATCTCACCCTATGAATCATATTGGAATCATTCCATAAAAGTGGCATCTGTGCATAAATCTGTGCATTTGTGGAGAATGAGCAATCGGAATGATCGATGCGATTGCCCCAAACGAAATACCAATGACCGATTTTACATGTTGTCTGTCTGTCTCTGTCTCTGTCAGGAGCTGCAGAATTGCAGGTGTCACCCCAGTCCGTGGAAAAAAGTGAGGCAGCCAGGCTGCTGTTGCCACATATGAATGTGGCAAGAAGCAGAATTTTTAAACATTTCTATCAAAGTCCAGAATCGAAGAGGCATCCCTCTTTGGCATGTAATTCGAATGCCTCAACTGAACTGGACTGTGGTCCCTGGACTCGATGCTATGTACATTTTCCAGGTCTGCTCACAGTGACACTGTCGGACTGTGGGGGGGGACAGCAGCCACAGTGGCATGGCAACTCTCTATTGGGTCCCCTTACAGACGACTACAATTGGCTTAAAATTTAACTTTTAGTTCGATTTGACTGTCGGAGGAGTAGATGGAAAAAATTCGTTTGCACTTTTTTTTTTTTTCGTTTTTGTTTCCGTTTAGCCAATTTCAATGCGCCCATTTTCGCCCTTTTGGCCGTGATATATAGCCCCATCAAAAAATATATATGTACGTAGAGCTGGTAAATGTCCGTCAATATTTAAACAAATTTGAGCAAATCTTTTTTTTTTTGGGGGGAAACCACTCGATTCATTTGGCATGCAAACCTAATTACAATTTCATTGAGCTTGCAAAGTAGTTTCAGGCTCGTACGTATCCTGAAAATAAAGCTAATTCACTTTGCAGCGTACATTTTTAACACACAGTTCCGGCTTTTTGACTTACTTATGTATACATAATATATATATATATATGTATATACCTATATGTAAATGGTCAAAACATATTTGCAACTGTTTTGGTATTCAGTATTTATACATTTCAAAGTGCGTTTGCGAAAGCCTCAACTTGTTTGGCAAATTAAGCTGCCACTCACTTGACATAGATACAAAGTGAAATTTATTGCAACAAAATGATTATTTAATAACAATACTCATAGACAGACAAGCACCCTAGAAGCCAACCAGGCTTGACAAGATGCCACTGCAATTTTCATAAATATGCATATGAGATGGTGAGTACACAGTACAAAATTCTTTCTTAAAATAAACTAATCTCTTAAAATAATTGAATCCAAATCGATTTAAAAATAAGAGAAAAATAATTAGTATTTTTTTTTTTTTTTAAACACACAGATTGGTTTTTATGCATGTATTCAAGCTTGAAAATAATATCTCCATGCAACTAAAAATATTTTTTGCCCAATTTAGCAAATTAAATTAGTTTAACTGAAAGACGAGAATATTTAATTCTTAAAAGTTAATATTAAAGAAAAACAAACAACACAAGGAATTCAAATGGAATTAATATTTTTTTATTGTGTACCCATGGCTCTCTCTCTCTCTCTCTCTAGCTCCCCCTCTCTCTCCACACTGACTTGGCTTGATTTGTGACACTGCCTTCTGCTACTGCTGCTGTGCTGTTTGCAACTGTAATTGTAACTGTCATGTTGCCGCCTCGGTGCCGAGTTACAGTTAGAAAATTGAAATTTATTTGCATTTTTGATTTGCCAGTCATCATAAATATGCACACACAGAGAGAGAGAGAGAGAGAGAGAGAGTGCACAAAACAAAAATCGATGAACTAACTTAGTCTTATTCGGATTTGATGAGATTTTTTAATGAAGCCTCGTCGTCGTCGTCATCGTCGTCAGCTGTGTGAAGCCAAAGAAGGCACATTAATTGGTCTACTCCTCCACAACGATCCCAAATACATTAGACTCTCTAGACTCCACACACTTCTTCTCTCATTCTAACTCTCTGTCTCTGTCTCAGTTCTCAAATTACGGCGATAAATAATGCAGGGGCGGGCTTGAAAAACGACAAGTTCATCACAGTTGGAAGCCATTCGAAGGCCGCGTGTGTGCTTTAGCACTGATTGAAATGGAAACCGTAAGGATTTTCGCAGTCGACAAAGGATTGTCCTGTGGTGCAGTGTCGTGCAAAGAGTGCAAGACACTTTGACTTGGCTTAAGAGTTCAATGCGTCTAAGCTTACCCATTATGCATAAGGCAACTAAACGCTGACTAGTTAAATGTTTTAACAGCTACATAAATCTGAAATGGAAACGAATACATCAGCTCAAAAGGAATTCCATTTGTGGCAATGGGAGACACAACATCTTTAAAATATTACTGGTGCAGAGATGAGAAAAATTCTCCGGTCTAGTATATGTTTCCAGCATTATCAACTTATTAATTTATTTAAAAACTATGTCAAACTATCCTTGAAAGACCAGCCTTTCAACAGAGGTCAGTATGATGCTTAATCATACTACGATAAGAGGTCTGAAAAGTTACATGGGCAACTCTGTGAAAGTCTTCATCATGGCCAAAATATATTCAAATTTGAATTGATATTACATTAGGAAATATCTACTTAAATAATAATATTTTAAATTAGCATCAAAAATAATGGGAAACTCAAATTAATTTATGTTGATCGCTCTTACCAAATTACAAGCACACAGATAAAAACAATCTAAGCGTAGTTTTTGTCTGTTGTCTTTTGAAATGCTATATTAGCAGGTTAAGAACGTACTTGAAAAGTTCAAATCCAGTATTGCAATGTGTTATTCACCTTGCTGGCTACTCTCACTATAAATGTACATTTTTATATAAATGTATATACATACATTCCTGACAGCGCCCTTGATTGACTGCACGTGCCCGTACCATATCTTAGAAAACATCCCCACAAACCATAGTTAGGTGTGTATGTGTGTGTGTGTGTGTGTGTGTCTGCAGGACTTTTGTTCTATTTATCTTATCATGCATCTTGAGAATCGAACGCTTGGCTTTCATTTCCACAAAAGCTGCGCGTCACTTAACATCATTTGTTTTGCTTTTTGTCGGTTTTGTTTCACCGGTAGCTGCTGCTTGGCCTCGAGGGGGAATCCCTGTCTCTCTCTCTCTCTCTCTTACGCTCTATTTCACCCTCATTCCAAATTTTCATTGTGATTCCCACTCTCGACCGTGTTCTTGGCCACATAAATGTGCGTCGAAATCATAAATTACCTCCGTCCCACTAGAAAAGGAATAGTATGCAACATAATACCAGAAATTTGTGTAAGCGCATCCCCATCCAGACAAAATATGTATGCAGCAAGAACAACCCTAAGCGCATTTACTCTGCACCATGCATAACCCACCCACCCACACACACATAAACAACTGTCAGCATTCGCAGGTTGTGCTGCCGTGTTGCTTTTGCCTTGCAGGATTCTCAGTATCCGGCTTCTGATCATGCCCCTCACATCCTTCTGCATAAACAGTTAACTAACGTTAGGTTCAAATATTATAAATAAATAAATTAACTGAACAAATGTTGCCTTTAATTTCTTCCTGTACTTAGACCATTCTCTATCGTTCTCTCTCTTTATCTTTATCTCTTGATATCGTTTTATCTCGGCCTTTTTTTGAACATAGTTTAGGGTTGCAAAATGCTTGTCGAAATATTCCATTGTTTTGGTCAGTCGTTGGACATTGATACGACCCACTATATAAATTGGTCTGAATTTGTATTATTTATAGTTTTTGCCAGTTGCATTAACATTTTGTTGTGGATTTATTTTCTACGGAATGGAATTTTAAAATACATATTTCAACAAGTTTAGATGCGCTTTTATTGGAGTTTTCGTAGTTCGATTTGATTCACTAACAAGCAATTTTTTTTAGGATACTCTATGTAATTTATATCCGGTCTATGCGTAATAAATATTCAATTTGTGGTAATAAACACAACTCAAATACAAAATTAACAAAAATATAGTTAGTTTATTGATAGTAACTAAGTAAAATCTCTGTATCTAATGTTTCTCTGATATATGCATTAAAAAAATCGAATAACGAGCATGTAAATGCAGAATATATGTATTTTTTCAATACCTAAGAAATTCAGTCTCTACAAAATTTATATATTTCTCAAGCAACCTAATTTGTAATTTGTGTTTTATAATTTTATTTAATGACTTTAAAAGTCAAGTTTAAGCGTTGACTACCTATATATTTATCTGTTGATAATTCATTTATAGAGCAATGCCTAGCCAACTATGCAGTGCAATACAATAATTTGATCCAATTTTGTTGTTGTGCATATTGCTAGTTTTTGCGCTCGCCACTTGAACAATTATTTGATTGAGTAGCCGTATATAGAAATATGAATATAACTGTAAATATGTATATGTATATTGAATGCGTTCTTTAATATCTCCGTGTGTTTTGGAACGACGAGCTCACTAATTGCAAGCGGTATTCACAAAAGCAGCTTTATCAGCCTGGATATGCAACCACATATGTGAGAGGGGAGAAAGAAGGGAATTGGGGTTTTGGGGATTGAATAAGTGGTCGGGTGCGTCTGTGGGCCGGGTCGGGGCCGACACTCATTTAAATTTCATGCTTATTGCCACAAAATAGCTCAGTTGCCTGCAGTTGGTGGCTGCACTTGGCAAAATATTTTACATATATCACTGACAAGCGACGACGGTTGAGACCTCGACCAGGACCAGGGCCAGCGAACCAAAAAACAAGCTTGGGGAAACACCAAAATAACACCAAGGGACGTCATGTGTGGTTCTCTCTCCCACTCTCTCTCCCTCTCCCTCTCTCTCTCTCTCTCTCTCTCTTTGTGTGTGTGTGTGCGTGCCCGTGTGTATGCGTTTGTGTGTGTGTGATTGTGTGCTTGGTTAAGCTTTCAAGTAAAAATAGCAAAAATGCTGTCAACATAATAACGAAATTTTAACGCGCACTGCGACCGACTCGCCTCTCAACAGTCTGGCAACGCCATTTCAACGCATCAAGTGATTTTTATACCACATGCGGACAGCATGAAGCACGGTCTGTCAGGCGAATAATTCCTGTTGCATTTAAATAATAGTCAAAAAGTAAAAATAACGACTTGCTTTTTGAATTTTTGAATGTTGTGCTACATTTGAAATGCATTTTTGTATATGTGAAATTTAAATACTCCTAAGCAGATAGAAAATTAACATACTTTAATTAAACTGATTGAGATAAGATATGTTTGATATCTTAGATATTATCTTGTACAGGGTATCTTTCGCTCTGTAGTCTCATGTATGTATCACTGTTATGCGCTTTTCATTTGGCTTTGTTGCGCAGCGACTACTGGGAAAACGTACGGCAAACTAAAAACTGAAATCCAGGAATAAATAAATTGGTGTGGCTATGACGCTTACATGCAGGGGACACAGGCAACACGCAACACAGAATAGCGCGCACCATTGCAGGACGTTGCAACAGCAACAGCAGCAGCAGCAAGGACACAGTCATCAGATGCGAACATAGCTGCCTGGTAGATGATGCCCGCCACAAGCAGAGCTCAGATTCAGTTCCATCCTCATCCACAGCCATAGCCACAGTAACAGCTAGAGAGAAAAAAAAAAATAAGTAAAAACAACAGCAACAGCTACCAGTTTTCGTGCAGTGCTCGTAAATTCGGCATAAAAAAGTTGCACGAATAAATTAAATTTGTTGGGTTGTGTGCAAAAAAGCGAGCTAAATGATGGGGACGCACCCACATTTTGGAGCAGGCTCACGGCTCCTACCCAGTTGTCTGGCTCTGAGTACATTTGTCTGATTGTGAGTGCATCTATATTTAATTTTGATATTTTTAAAGAATTATTCATGCTGCGTGCACTTGGATTTTAATTTTCACATGCATAACTAATGGTTTATTATGTGATCCAGAGAAAAGGATTCTTAAATAGATACAAATTTGATGACTTGAAATATAAACAAATTAGTTTAGTTTTTGTGGAAAAGAATGTAACAGGCAGCATGAAGCCTGTCCGAATCCATTTACCATAACAGCATTATCAACCAAATAAATATAGTCATGCCCGACATCCGTCCCTCTGATCACGGAGACTATAGTTCCTTAAACTTAAACTCGTATTCGTTTGATTCTGTTTTCCTTTCATCGATTCAAATCGATTTCCAATGGCTATAACAGCTAAAATTTTGAAGATATAGCCTTCTTATTTGTTGAGAATATAATTTGATATATTACTGATCAACTGTCGGTTGAGCAACACAGAATTTCATTGATTCACTCAAGTCCTTCCAGATCTAATATACACTATTCTGGAATTATTTTGAAAATTACATAGAAATCAAGCGAAGCGAATCGCATTGTCGTCGTCCAGGCGACGAAATGGTTACATTTTTTCGCTGGTGTTGATGCTGCACAAAAGCGCAACTATTGAAATACTGTCGACGTGCTGATTTGCAGCATGAGCTGATTCACAGTCGTAAAGTGCTTCGCTTTGCAAAGGCCACTCCACGGATTCCCATTGTGTCGGCTCAGGTGGCTCTGGCACTTGAATGTGCAATTGGTCATGTAACAAGTGCTGCAGCAACAACAACGACGACAACAACAATCGCCATGAAAACGCAATGATTTGACACTTGAGAAAGTGACGATTCCTGGCTACTTATAAAGCAATTGTAGGCTGACTTGAAAGGACGACGCCTTCTGCCATCGTTGCCACCACCATTTCCATATCCATTCCCGTACCCATTCCAATTCCGATTCCCATTGACATTCACATTGCCATTGCTGACATTGCTATGGCTATGTTCCCCTGACATTGCCAATTGAAATGAAAATAGAAATTAAATAAAACAGCGACAAAGGCCAGGACTATGGCCACCTGGATTAGCCCATAGAACAAAGCCGTTGACGGCGAGTCGAGGCGAATGGTAAAAGGCAACTGCAAAAAGCAATGACAACGTTAACGGTAACGGTAACGGCAGTCAAATATAATTATGGCCATAACAAAATGGAGACATTGTTAGCGGCGTCCATTGCGTGGTCGGGCAATGAGCTAGGCTGAGCACACAGTTAACAATTTTATAGGTAAAGAATTACAAAAATTAAATATAAGAAAAAAAATGAAGCGAACAAATCAAGTTTTCAATTAGTAAACTACAAATATAAAACTAAAAAGAAATATCACAAGGAATTTAATTATAACAAATTTTTTTTTCACTGTGCAGCAAACGCAAAAGGGACACGGGACGATAGTCATGTCAAATGCGTTAGCTCAGCGCTCGCCGAGAGCAAATTATTATCATTTTTAAAAGTTGTCCAGAGCTCAGTCCCATCCCCATCCGCATCCTCAACCTCATCTTAGCTAAGCAGCCCCGGCTGTTTTGCCTCCTGCTGGTCGTTAAGGTGCCGCTGCGCTTGTTTAATTAAGCCAGTCTGCTGCCTGGCCTTAGGGTGGCAAACTCTGAGGCGTACGACTGAGGAGATGTCAAGAGGTGGCCAAGCTGGCAATGCCTGGGTGGGTTGGTTGGCTGACTGGCTGGCTGCTTGTTTGATTGCCACTCAACTGGGGATTTAAAATATGCGACAGGCGTAGAAAAAGCAATCGAAGCGAGGCGAGATGCCAGACCCTATCTGAGAGTGCTGGATAAAATGCCAGCCAGGACACTTAAGCCATCTACACTTGTTGTTGTTTTTGTTGGTAGGTGGTTCTTCGAATACGAAATCAATGTTTGGCACTCTCACCTTCAGATAGTTGTTCAAATATGTCAACAATGACAACAGCGCTGGCGAACTATCGACATCTTTCATATTTTGCGAAGATGCAACTGATGCTGACTCTCCTTGCAATCTGCAAAATAAAATATTATTCTATATTTCGAACGATCATTATAAGAATAAATATATTAATTTGAGGTTTAATAAATGCGCTAAATAAGATTTTCTATAAATTTAGTTAAATTATCGTGCTGATACAAACCATTAGAAGGATTTTCCAAACTACATATATTCAAAATGTGTAAGAGAGGCTAAGTAAATTTAATAGTTCTATGTTTCTGCTGTTTATTTTCGACAATCCCATAATTTTACTAATTATCTTCAGTGTGCTTTTTTTTACCCAGAGAAAAGAAATGAAATATTGTTGTTAAAAATACCGTTGCAACCAAACTATTGGTTGCCGTCATATTGTTTATTTTGCAAGCTGCAAAAAAAAAAAAAAACGCGCTTGTTGTGAGCCAAAATAAAAGTAGACCAATATGTCTCTTTAATATATGCAAGGGACTTGCTTGCGCCTGCTGTCAAATGTGGCATGTCATACTCAGGCTTAGGTCGAGACACAGCTACTGGCGGCCGTTTCATATGGACATGGTTACGCCTCCTCGCTCCTTTCCCTTGCCCCTTCGCGTACAACCTTGAGTGAAAAATATTGTATGCGGCCAAAGTTAATGTGTGTTTACGTTTACATTTGGCTTTGCTCCCCGTAAACATATAATTTTCAACAGCTGCACAAAAGCGTGGTTAAGAGCTGGAGCAGGGAGAATGACTGGCGGCTTGTGTGGCATAAAGTGCTGCTGCTGTCAGTGCTGCTGCTGCTGCTGCTGGCGTTTGTTGCGCCACATAATGCACGCATGTGTATATGTGTAAGTTCGAGTGTATGTGTGTGTGTTGGGTATGGATATGGCCACCTAAACAGGCGCAGTTGGACATTCGTTTACATGACACCTAATGGCGGCTATCAAAAAGCGGGAGTAGGGAAATTCATGCCAGGGTCGTCCACGTGAGCAAGCTGACTGTGTGGGAAATTGAAATATGTTACTGTTTTATAACTGATTTGAGTGGAAAAAAAAACAGACAGTTTGCGAATTGGTAGTTTTTCTAACTTAATCACTAAAAAAAATTTCACTTAAAGCATTAAAGATTAAAAGTTATATTTGAATAGTGAACCTCTCCGACTAGTATTCAATTTCAAACTTCAACAATTGAATGATGTTCATGATGGCTTAAGAAAATTTAGGATTTGTACAATCCTCAGTTGTGTTTAGCTTATAAGTAATTGAACAAACGTCAACCGTGTTCAACGTAGCTTTTAACAGATTTTCCCAGTAGATTTTAGGCGTGTTTCATCTATGTACAAACCAGCACCACACTCACAAAACAAAAAAAAAATACAAGCAATCAGTAGCAAAGTTCTCACTTGTTTTTCAGACGGTGGGCGAAAAGATTTTGAGAATTTTGAGCACGTTTGCGACGTTCAAAAGAGATTAAAAGCGTATAATTGTCGCCTTAGCAGTGAAGACCAAGGGCGAAGGAAGCATTGTGAAGCTGTGCGAAGTTTTCCGATGGGAGGGGGCGGCGGGGGTGGTGTGCAATGGGCGTTTTTGTATTTTGGCCATGGCCCTCTCCATGAGGCTGTCGGGCATGATTTAGGCAAAGAGCTTCACTGCCTGAGCGTCGAGGCCTTCACTCATTTTGGCCCCGGAGCGAGCAAATTTAATTTCCGTGACAGAAATAAGTTTTGCGCTCAAATGCACAGCAGCCTGCGTTGCCATATTTCCCCCTTTTCCCTCGCTTCCCCCGCACCCCTCGCTGGTTTGCTTTGAAAGCGTGCGTGGCCACTTTTCTTTTCTTGGACTCGCTTCCGTTGCGTTTGTGTGTGAGGATACTGTCCAAGTTGCAGCTTGACTTTTATTAAAGCTCATTAGGCCAGCGTCAAAGTTTTTGGCCCGCTTATCACAGAGATTGTTAATACCTGCTTATAGCCTCAGCTTATGCCTGGCGAAATCTGTGCAGTTGCCTTTTGCGTTATGCGTTCTGCGTTCTGTGTTCTGCGCTGACGATGCGTCAATCTCTGGGAGCGCAGATACTTAAATAAATCCATTCCATTACAATTATGTAAGGGGCAGGTTAAGTTGGGGGCAGTCTGTGTGGTGACATCATCATTATGGCGCTGGGGCAAAACTTTCGTGAAGGGCTCACCTTGGCGCCCTGACGTGACAGCAACCCGAAAAGTAGCAGCCAATTTTTCAAAAAATGCTTCCATACCGTAGGTAAAGTAAGAAAAATTGTGCGGTCCAAGCAAAAAGAAAAAAAAACAGAAAATATTTTTCACTTGCTGCTGCGTGTCTCGAGTCTCTGGATGAGGCCATGTCTTGACTGGGCTTGAGCTGCCTTTGTTAGTTACCTTTTGAGTCGTTGCTAAATCAAAATGGCAGGGCAACGTGCGCCTCCCCACCACCTCACACCCCCTCTCGTCCTTTGACTGCTGCTGCTGTTCAAGTGATTTACTTGCCGACGACTCCTTCAGCCGCCTTGCCTTACTTGGCATTCAGGACCACGAGCTGAGGCAGTGACAGCGACGAACAGCCCCCACACCATCCAAAACTACTCACTCCGCCCATCCAACCCCCCTTACCGTTGGGCACTTTAACTTTTGCTCCATCACTTTGTGGGACGAAGTGAAATTGCTGCGCTGTTTTTAGCTACAGTTTGAGTTTCGCTCGTGCGCAAAAATTTGCACAGCATTTTCCGCAGCACATGTGAAATGAAAAAGCAGCTCCCAGTGTGGCCAAGTGGCGTGCGCCCACAAATTAACTTGCATACAAAAAAAGAAAAAGAAATCATAATAAAGACATGGTCAGCAGAAAAAAGAACAGGCCAAGTATAAAGAGAGATTGCCAGACAAAGGGAGAGAGAGCGAGAGAGAGAGAGAGAGAGAGGACAGAGAAACTGAGCAGTGAGCCCCTGGGTGTTCGTATTATCATTATGGCCGAGTTATTTGTAACCTTTTTTTGAATTCCATTTAAAGTTCGCAAACCCAAACATCAATCTTTGGCAGCAACCTTCCCCTACATAAGTCTGTAGGAAGTGTCAGGCAGTTTGAGAACAAGATTGTGACTCATTAAATTACATTGCAAATGTCATTGTAAAGTAAGTAAAATGAGTCTGGGGGCTTGGCTGGCAGGATGTCGGACAGGTTCTGCTCTGCTCTGCTGTGCTCTCTTCTGTTCGTATAAGCAACATCCATTTATTTATATATTACTTTGACTGCCACCTACTCTCCCTCTCTCTTTACTTTTCCTAACTACACCTCACTTGCAGACGGAGTCGGCCGCATTGCTCTCTGGCAGCAATTTAAAATGATAATTTACACAAATGCGTTTAAATAAATAAAACGCACCAGAAAGCGACAAGCTGGGAAGTGGGGGGCGTGTCTCTTTTGCGTGCGGCTTCTGACGCACATTTTGTCAGCGGCAAACATCCTGGCGACACCTTACCCCCTCCTTCACCCACCACCAAAACAAGCCAACCTTAACTCTGGCCAAAACGTTGCCTCTGTTAGGTGTCGGCTACAATTGTCCTTAAATCACGCGTAATGAAGTTGTCGCTGTGTGGCGCTCTTGTGTTACTTTACTTGTCACTTGCCGTTTGCAAGTCTCCCCGGCTTTCCCAATTACAACCCCCCCAACCCCACCGCCTGCGAGTGTTTCTTATTGTTTTTGCATTTTATCGCAGAGCATTTATTTTTGCATTTCAATGCGGGTACGAGCCATAAGCGAGCCCATTAGAAAAGACCAACAGAAACAGCTGGCGCAGTAAGGTATGACACCACTCTTACTCCTTGACCACCTCACCACCTCTTTTCATTAAAATTATTCTGAGAAGAATACAGTTTAGATAGATGCTATAGCTAAATATACATTAAAACCATATAGTGATACGTAGCATAGATCAGGAGAATCAAATCTTAGTGGGAAAATTGTTAAATTCAACAAATATTTCAAATTCGTGCAATTTTCTCATTTTATCTAATTATCTATTGATCATATATAAAAAAAAATCGGAATTTGAACTAAGTTTACAACAGATTTTACGTGAATTTTACAAAATCTGGCAGCAAAAGTTTTGAGGCTGGACACTACTGGCTGCGGTCGACAGTGAAGCCTGAGGGGGCTTGCAGGGTGTATTTGCGATTGTGTTGACAGCAGCGGGAATGCGTTGCAACCAACAAACAAACCGCGCAACAAGGCCGCAACAAAACAGGCGGAACAATGGCGACTGCGATTGACAGAGGGATGGCGACAGCGACAGGGCGGATAAAATAGGGAGAGCGGAGAACAGCAAAAATCCACCACAACAATCAGGCGGAGAAGCGAGCAGGCGGCAACTGTAATGACAATCGACAACAATTACAATCAAAAAAGCTCAGCGCAACAATATGCAAAATGAAGGCACTGCACGGACAGCGAGGACCCCTTGACCATGCCAGACCAGACCAGACCAACCCGGTCAGGTCAGCCCAGTCAACCAGTCGAGCAGCCGCTCACCCGACCAATCGGCCCAGGCCCAGACCTATAATTACCTTTCGGGGGCCCGGCGATAGCGGCTGCCACAACATTGTAATTTTGATGTGTTGGCCACAGACGTGATGTAGAGGCGAACGGGGGGAAAGGAGGGGAATGTGGACAGTTTCAGCAGTGTGCCGAGGTCAATAGCTAAAATATTCGCTACATGACAGGTCAGAAAGTTGATTGCCTCATTTATTTTTCAATTACAACATTTATCCCGTCAGCACCAATAGCAACAGTAAAACAGTAAAGCAACTACAGCAAACAAGAAAAAAACACATCAGTACTGACAGCAGTGCCAACAATAACAACAATAACAACAATAACAACAATAAAAGCAAGAACAGCAGAGCTACATCAGTTTGGTGGACATAAAAAGCAATGCGAGACTAATTAAAAAATTCAATGAATAAATGAGAAATCACAAAACTCATTAGTCGAATGCCAAATGACAAGGCAGCAATAAAATCAACAACAACAACAACAACAATTGAAGCACCGACAATAACAATAATAATGAGTAACGAAATCAAATGACCCGCAATAAGAGCAACAATAATAATGATTGCGTTTTGGGTATCCGACTTAATTCATAGTTATTGTTAGACATTTTTTAATTGACAACAACAAACTTATCGGCAAACAATAAGCAAACTAAAGGTATTGGAAAATGAAAGGATTCTATACTGTTGAAGATATCAAAAAACTTATTAAGATTAATTATACGCATCTTAACTAGTGTTTACTTATTTGTCATTTTACAAAATAATGGAGTCATAAATATAAAGTTCGATCTCATACAATGCAATTTCACAGTGTCACTATTTAAAACATAATTAGTTTGCAGAAGCTTTAATTGATATAAATTATGTTTTCATATAATTAACAATGGCATTTATTGAGACGACTTCAATACCAAATGAAAAACAGTCAGCGTTTATTCAATTCAGTTTAATTCATTGTTGCATGGAACGTACCCAGCAGAATAGCAAAATTATTTCAGATAAAAGAAGAAACCATCGATGCTAAAAAAAACTATATATATAAAGTATGTTCTCGTAGCAAGCTTTTTATTTGACTGATGAAAAATGAAATGATAAAAATGTTATTCAACTGAATTATTGATATTCTAGTCGACCAATGTCGATTTGAGCTTTCTTATATATATATATATTTTTGTTTTGCCCAGTAGCGAAACTGTAAAAAAAAACGTTAATTGATAATAAATAGTTCGCGTGACAAAAAAAATGGCAAAATATATAATAAAAACATAATTGCTATTCATTTTTAAACAGCAAAGACTCTGTAGGCATGATTTCGAGTAATTGAATCGAAAATGGAAGACAAAAATATATAAGAAGAAAAATGTATTTAAAGTATTTTTAGATATGTTGTTCACTTGTATAAATACTTTTTTTTAATGTGCTTATGTGTCAAGAATATTAAAAATACTTCCATTTTGGTATTTGTGAACTACATCTATTTTTAACAGTTGTCCTTAACATTAATTTTATATAGATTAGTTTATTTTGGAGGCAAAAACAGTGTCCATTTTAACAGATTTGCGGAGAGCATGATGTTAATCAATTTAGTATCCTACATCACTTGTCTCTCTCCTTAGTATGTCCATTCGTTGTCACTCTTAGGCATCGCTTAGGATGAAGGGGTGTGTTGTTTGCAGAACCCAACATACATTCATACATACCTACATACATACATACATACATACATACATACAGACATATATATATATATATATATATATATATGCCTAAATGCTAATATCAATGTCTGACAGTTGGCTTTCAGTTCAGTTCGTATTGCGCTATCGGAGCTGTCGTTGATGTCGGCGCTGCTGTCGCTGTCGCTGTCGCTGCCACTGCCACTGCCACTGCCGCTGCTTATCCGGGCCCGGCTTAACTGTCATGCAACTAAAGTTAAGGGGGAGGGGCAAGTATCTATGAGCTGGGCTGTTAAATGTTGAGCGATAGAGGGCACAAGCGATAGAAGTAAATGCGAATGCGGATGCTGTTGGAACTTAGGAAGGGGCAGGGGAGATGGCGGTGGGGCCTGAGAGCTTCTATGCTGGGTTATATTAGTGGAAACGAGGATGACAGCAGAACCACCATCGCCACCAACAGAACCATCGAAAAAAAAGAAGTGAAAAATAAATAAAATAGAATGCTAAAAATTCAATTTGCAAAACGTTATCCGTGGGATTTACATAAAGCAGTCATTTTGAAGTTATACGCAGCATCGAATTGGGACATACTTCTTGTATGTATTTGTATGTTTAAATGTGTGTGGGTGTGTGCGTGTATGAGGGAACTATGTATATATGTATATATACTTGCACGCTATGTTACCCTTGTTGTGGGCGAAATCTAAACCCACTGCCATGTCAATAACTTTGCTTGTATTAGTCATGAGTAAGGCAGGATTCCCGCTCGCATCTTCTGGTGCTCCGCAAAACGGTTTGCTCTCTCGCTCTCTCTCTCTCTCTCTCTCTCTCCCTCTATCTCACTCTCATACGCGCCCTCTCTTTTCTCAGAGCGTAATTCGAAATTTTTTACTGCGAATAGACGATTGAGTTTGGGTTGCAAATGGAAAGCCATCAAATTTATTGAAATCACTTGCTGCTGCTCCTGCTGTTGCCGCTGCTGATGCTGCCTCAATGCGTCGTCGTCGTCGTCGTCCTTCATCCTTTGCACTCTAAAAGCCATCGCCTTGCGACTACCAGTGCCGCATCCTTTGCTTTTGTAAACATCAAATCACAGACAGTAAAACCCCAAACACACCCAGACACACGTACTCCGTCAGCATACGCGCATAAACATAAACATAAACGTAAACATAAACAGGCGCAGCGCAAGGCATCTCGGCAAATGTCCTTTTGGACATGTGGGTGGTCTCGCATATCACTTCCCTTCCCCTTGTTCAAAGTCCACAGTTTTAGTCAATACGCCGTAAATTCGGTTCAATTTTCTAAAAAGTTTTTTCCGAAATTGATCTGGCTGCGCTGTCGTCTTTTTGGTTCCACAGAAAAAAAGCGCTTCATGCAGTATAATAAAACGCAAGTTTCAAATTAATTCTGATCTTAAAGCTGGCAAAACAATACTGTTAAGCCAGCTTTTATAATTATTACAGATTACTTTGGTTTGCTGAGTTAAATATTTAAATTAATTTTGATTTAGAATTGTCTTGGCTTAAAGCTCATTGCAGTTGAAATTCATTAAAATTATATGTCAGATTTTTCTTTTCATGACCCTTATCTAATCTAAGCCAAGCCCCATCACATTTGTAATTATAAGAAATTCATTCATATTTTATGTGTTTTTAAATTATTTTACTGGTGAGAACAGCAGCAACTGTTAAATACATCTAGTACGTTCCAAAAGAAATTTATGTACTTTGAACATTGAGGATTTTCTGCACAAGTAACCGTAAATCTTTGCTTCATCTCTGTCATTGTCTCTGGGTCAATCATGGCTGTTTCCTCAGACTTTTCGTTACGTGTGTCATTTTGCAAATGCTGTCAGTTTAGGCGTCCGGCATTGAGTAATATGTAAAGCGAGGCGACGAATCAATAAACTTGCTCGGTGGTTAGCACAAATCTTCTAAAGGCAAATATTTTGCAATATTTACAATGCTTGCTGCAGTCAGCTGTGGCTCATGTGTCCTCTCTTCTTTACTGTTTCCTGTCGCTGCTTAGCTCACCTGGCGTTTGCTGTTATCATGCAATAAAAATTCAATCGCACACGCTGCCTCTCTGCCCTATGTTGCGCCACAAAAGCAATGATAGTTGTGTGGACACAACAAGCTACGAGCAGCAGCAGAGTCAGACTCAGTCGAAGCAGCAGAAGCAGCAGCAGCAGCAACTGTAACAATGAAAAACAGGAGTCTGCTCCTGGGTCGCTGCTGTCCCTGCACAGTGCTTAAATATTCACATATCGCAAATTCAATTGAACGTAACGCACAAGGACACTGGGACGGAGGACATTGCAGTTAAGCCAAGGCAATGCGGTCGGCGACGACGACATCCTACGCAATGGCAAGTATAAAATGGTGTTGACAACAACAATGGGAATATACACAAACAAACACACACACACACGCACACACACACACACAATCAGATATACACCACATACGTATGTATGCCGACAGATACACACTTACACACGAACTGTCAGAACCTAGGAGAGGCAGGCGGAACGCTGGAATGGCCACAAAACGTTACTTTTTATATGTTAAAAAGGATTTGCGGTTAAGCCGAATGGACAATTGGAAGCACACACTGTCTCGCACTGGTTGCATACCGCTCACTCTCGATTCCCCGGACTGAGCCACAGGACTTACAGGCTAGGCAGATAACATCGGCACATATCCTTGGATTGCGCCAAGGATTGGGGCCAGGATAGCCGAGGCAACTTGTTTGTGCTACTAATAGGGATCAACATTGGGCAGCCTCTTGAGACGACAACAAAAAGAAAACATAGACACAACGCGACACACACAGCACAGCACAGCACAGCACAGCACAGCACAGCACAAAATGACAGACGATTGGCAAACTGGCAGGTGAGTGTCCTTTAGTTCTTGTAAACAACTGGCCCCAGTCGAGTCCTTGGGGCAGCGCCCTAATAAGCATTGATATTATGGCAGGTTCAATTGGATATATTGCGTATACGCCGTGTCTAGCAATTATTGGGTAAGCGAGAAATAATCGCATCAAAGTAAATTAAATTAAAAGTTTCGCAGCATTGCGTAAATCACGACCATACAACGAGGACTGCCATTGGTGTGGTGGGGTGGACGGGTAGGGGAGTTAAGATGAGGGGTGAGAAAGATCTTGTTCGTAAGCGGCACATGATGAAATTCACTTAAGCATTTTTCGCCTAGGCAGAGAAATCAAAGGGAAGGAAACTTTTCCCTCGCGCGTTCAAGGTAGCTAAAAAATTTGCAACGAACGTGTCGGTAGGAAGAACGATATCTGAGGCAGCTAAGGCAGGCAGGTGAGGCAGATGAGGCAGCTGCCTTCTCACGTGCGAGTCACTAATACCTACGACCAAAGTGATTTTAACGCAATGCAAATGTGCGTGGGTGGCTCTGGGCGGCTAAATTAATGGCTCTTAACTTCATGTTTACAAGACGAATGAGCAGCGGCAGTTTGAGGCAACATCAGCAACTGGAACAGGAGGAAGCCTCTGATAAGTGCAGGGAACATGTGCACGCAACTCCTGACTGATGGGCGTATGCAAATGTAAAGTTGTGTTTGACGTAGTCTGACGACAGGCGAAAACGAAGACTCTGCAAGCGTTCTCGCGAAGTGCCTCTAAAACACTCTACTGCTCCACTGTCAGCCTCCAAATCTGACTCTCATGAGCAACTGTGTGACGCAGAGCCGATTAAAAGTTACCACGACAACATCCCATCCCACCCCAGGACATCACATCACATCACATCACATGGCAACACATACGCCTCCGCACACACACACAGAAACACACACACATTCACAGAGATCCGGAAACACTTTTAGCTTTCCAGACTCATGTGGTGATAGAAGAAGAGGAATGCTAGGGAAACTAGTTCTGAAATTAAATCACTTTAGCTGATGCATAATTTGACAATGCATTTAAGTACACAGCCTTCCTTAAGTACATAGGATATCTCATATTCTTCCGTTTGTGGGTATTATTTTATTGGATTTCATCAACCCTAATTGAGAAAATCCTACAGTTTTCAGTCAAGAGTCATAAAAATGATTTCTAGACTATTTATGATCTTCAGCAAAGATCGAACAGGTCGAGCTTTAGAGTCATTAGCCTAACAGCCCTTGGCTGATGAGAGGCATATGCAGTCGGATTAACCCGAATGATTACTATTCAGTGAGTAGATCAAGTTCAAACGTTGTTGCCCAGTGAATTCCGCTGTTGAGTTGGTTCACTTTTGTGACGAGTTGACAACCCTGCTGAAAGCTGACACATATGCATACACACCCACACACACAAGTATACACCCACATTATACATATATAGCGACACAAGCTGTGGGACCCCATCAATTATCTTGCTCCTGCCACTCGACAACGGGCATTAGAATAACTGTAATTATTATACAACTAATGTGCACTTACGTACTACTTACTATTGTTGACTTGTGACATCCCACGACTCCCGCAGGCACAAACTTTTTGGACAAGATTTATAAAGCCGTAATCCTAACGCGCCCCCAGATGCAAACCCTCCTCCGCTCGTGCTAGCTGGCCGGAAGGTAAATGCGTTATTTCAAATTTATCGACGCACTGGGAATGTTGTTATGACAAAATCAATAACAAATATTGACTGTCAAAGCGAACTGAAGCTTCAGTTGTCACAATGTTGTTAGGTCTTTAAAGCGCCACCTAGGGGCAGGAAACGTGCGACATTTAAATGTATATCGCCGCACCAGTTAGAGTCAACGAATCAAAGGCAAAAAAAAAAAAAAAATAATACAAATTCCGCCAAACCGAATCTATATAGAGAATCATTTGAACGACTTCAATAAAGATGATGGAGAGAAAGTATGATGGAGAGAAAGTAAATGTATCTAAGAGAGATAGAAAGAGAGAGAGAGAGAGAGAGGATAGGGGAGGTAGTTGAGATGGAGGGCGTGGTGCGACCATGACTAATGGTGACAGCGACGGCATCACTGCAGTTAGATAGACAAATACAATGGGGCTGGTAAATTTGTTGCTGGATTGTAATGGTGGTGGTGTAGGTGGTGGTGGTGGTGCGGGTGGCTACATAACAAGCTCAATCAAAGACAAAAAGGAAAAAAGAAGCATCAAATCAGCACATACACACACAGTTGGATACAGCCCCCTACACACTCACGTACACTTAGAGAATAGTGGGGGCAAGTAAGGGGGGGCTACACGAAGGACACGCGATTGGATCTGTATTGATATAAATTGCTGGAGCGACTAACGCGAATTACAGCGCGAGCAGCTCAGAAGGACAAAATTGTGGGCGGGGGGACGTGGGATTGGGTGTGTTGGAGGGAAGGTCCAAAGGACCTGCGACGATGCGCCATTGAAGGGAGCCCAAAAATGCGAACGAAACGTCAGCAATCATGGTGAACAAATGAAAATAAAGAAATAATAAAATCAAGCAGCATATTGATTGATTATGCAGCATAAATAATGAATTTATATAAGTATATTGTATTTATATATATACCTATATATGTATATATATATATATATTTGGATTTATATCTATATATTGCTCGCAACTTTGGAATTAAACAAGAGGGACTTAACAAAGGATTACAGAACGAGCTCTGGCTGGGGCTACAGGTGTTTTTCCAGCAGCATCACAACTTTAACTTGGTTCTCTTAAAGTGCCACTCACCAGCCTCTAAATTGTAATTTATTTGACATTACGCATACGCCATGCGAGCGTAATGCAAGCGAACAATCTGATTTCCAGCTGCCTTAACGCAATGATTAATTGCTGCATTGCGAGTGTGCGTGTGTGCTTTTGTGTGTGTGAGTGTGTGTGTGTGTGTGTGTGTATGTGTGTGTATATAGCATTGGAGTAAGCTGAATGGTAAAGTGGTTGGGCTCGTCTTTTATTTATTTGCAGCGCAATGAATTCGAATGCCTCACAACAAAAGGCATCGTTGGAGCTTCTGTTTGATCTTCCAGGAGGCTACACTGACTTTGGTATTCATTATGATACAGATAACAGTTTTATCACAATATATGAAATGTTGTAAATTCAACTATGTTCAACAATTTGGTTTAATAAAGTTTAAAATGCTAATATGGTTTTTATTAGAGCATAATTAGCTATAACATTGTATGCAAGTTCTCTGTACTTTGTGCTGATATAAATAAAATCGTAATTTAAAACCAATTTTTATCAGCTAAAAACCAATTTTCGCAAATGTAAATAAATTGTAATTAGGTATAAAAGCACATAATTTGTAATTATTTGCTAATCACTGATTTGTATAATCAATGGCTAAAAGCGAAATGCTTTAATTTAGAAATGAATTCGTTTTATTCATTAGCATGCCCAAGAAATGCACCAACAGAACTATTATTTAATTGGGAACTATGATCGCCTTTAATTTAAGTGATTCCTTAGTGTATCTTATGTTTGACTTGAGTATTTTTCAATGCGCAGTTGAGTTTAAATTTATGTTCAGCAGCTCAGCGATTTATATTTAATTAAATAAGCGTCTATATTCATGTGTGTGTCGATGTGATGTGTGTGCGTGTGTGCATTGGTGTGTTTAAATGTGTTGTTATATAAATAGGATATGCGATAAGTTATGCTAAACTCGGAGACTGCCTTGTGGCGTAATTTATGCATTATTTTCACTTAAATACGCCCAGCAAATAGAGATGTTCTCAGATATGCAATGCTGTAAATGGTTCTATTGCTGTTGCTGCTGTGGCTTGCTTTATTGTTATTGCTAGCCACAAAATTCAGGCGAAGCTGCAAAATTGCATTTGCCATTGAGTGGATATGAAGACCCAGACCTGGCTAACATATTTTTGAAACTTTAATAAGTGCTGTCTAATCGAAAATGTATGAGTTATTTGCATAGTTGATTAGTGCACGGATCGGGATAAATACACGAACAGCTCGTTGTTCACACGCATCCAAAGAGCAAAACCAAAACAAAAAAAATCGGCAAATTAAATGAAAAATAAGTTGAATCCACATAGACAATTCGAATTATAATGTGTGCTGTGGAAATTCGCCAACACCTCGCCATGACTACTGAGACAGAGAACGCACAAGGACGCGCTCCAATCATCAGATTTTGCTTTCATCGTTCCTTTCGTTTACACTGTAGAAATTGAAACATATTATTTTTTTTTTATAGCAGCTCTGTGAAAGTGCAACTAAAATTTGAAATAAAAACAATAATAATAGTGACAAATATGAAAGTTTTCGGTTGAAAGAATCGATTGTTTCTACAAAGCAAATTTTTTTTTATATATTTAACCGAGTGAAAATTGAAAACTCTTGAAAACAGTGTTTGTTGAACCTTATTCGGAATCGAAACCAATTTGTAACTCTAATATGAGCAAGGGAGATTGGATTCATAATTGAAAAATAGAGGTGAATCGAAATTGAAAAAAAACTCACATTTTAAAGATTTCTTTAAAAAAATTACAAATTGTCATAAGCCAGACTTGTATTGACATATAATTTTCTATCCAAAATGATACAATTGGTAAATGAATTATATTTGTTAAGCTGATTTTGTTCAGAATATTATTGAGTATTAGAAAAACTGTTGTGCTGTGTATTATTGGCCTTGGCCAATGCTAAATATGTATGTATTAATGTATGTAATATATGTAGTAGTTCGTGGAACATGGTAAATTTCTGGCAAGCAGTAGTAGCAATGGGAGCTAGAGAATCAGCTTCCCTGAAAATGGCAAATGTTGCGTTGCGTTGCGTTGCGCTGTTGATTCGTTTCCCAGTGGACAGCGAGTTGGGTTGAAAATTAAATACAAATTTTTGGCTGCCAGCTGCCGCGTCTGCTACATATTATTGTTTTTTGGTACACAGCTGCTGTTGCTACTATAGTGTAGCTGTTGCTGGCGTTGCAACATTTCAAATAACATTTCAACTCTCCAGCAAGCAGACAATATGGCAGCAGCTACAACAACAGCAACAACATCGATGATGACGATGACGGTATTTATTTATTTGTATTTGAGCGCGCAGCTCAATTACGTTTAACGCTTTTGACGTTTTACAACATGGCCTGACCAGCACAAATACACATCTACACATCCACACACACACACACACACACCTCGACCAACATTGTGGAAGGGATATGAGGTGGGGGCAGCCCAGTTGGATTCCATGGGCCGCGCTGATTGCGGAGCAACCCGAAAACTGGGAAACCGGAGCGCGCAAGAGAGATACCCCCAATGCTGGGGAGCATTGGAAAGCAAAATGAAATGCTTGGCCAAGCGATGTGAAACGAAATTGTTGGAATTTCAACCTTGTTGTTGGGTGTATTTGGTTGCGCTTAATTGGTTCTGTCAGCAGCAGAAGCAGAAGCAGAAGCAGCAGCAGCAGTCGCAGCAGCGTCGCCCGGGCAGATTAAAAAAGTTCTCCTAAAACAACATTAGCAGCGAACCGGGCAAAACGAGCAGCGGAATTTAAAGTATGTGTCTGTACGCGCGTTGGGCAAACAATTTGCTTAGTTATTGATATGAGAATGGGTGGGTGGGTGTCTGCTGGCGGAGAGCAGTTGCACGAGTCGGAGGACACACACCAAAATCCTTGCCATCCTGTAAGCCACTTCATTTCCGGGCTTCCGTTTGTAATAATGAGAGTTTGCAGTAATCTCGCGAAATGTACAATCAGACGAAGAGGGACACGACGAGGGAGGGCAGGTAAGGAGGGAGGTGTCCAAATTGCCTGGTTCGTGAACAATGTGCCATTTTCGATTTTGCTGGATTGGTTTCTTCTGTTTTTTTTTTTTTTTTGTTGCAAGTATTTCAGTGGCAGTGCTTAGCTTTCTATTTCAAGCCGCGTCCTTGGGCGTCCGGCGTTGGCAGCAGCCAATGTCCTGTGAGTGCGCTCAAACGTAGCTAAAAGAGTCACGTACGTGGCAGCCAGCAGCCAACTGAGCTCAGCCTGCCACAAGCCGTGTCCTCCCTCATGCCTCATGCCTCATACGTCCTGGCATTCAGCACGCTCCATTCTACGCTTTACAGTTTTGCACTCAATTGCTTATGAAATTAATAGGATATGTCAGTGTTTAGTATTGACCGGAAGTAATACAATTGATAAGGATTATGTATGTCTCCAATACGTATGTGTATATCGTCTATATATATATGTATATATATATCTTTGTGTGTGGGTGAGCTGCTTGTTGGCCAATCTAGCGACATTGATTGTCCAACTGGGCGTATGAGTGAAATTGAGGTCTGCTTAAGGCGATGTATAATTGACAAGTGGGATGGAATGGTTGCACACACCACATCTGCCCACATTAGCAAACAAAATGCAACGACATGGGGCATTCCCCTCTCCCCCAACAGCGTGCTGCATTCACTTTAGATATGGACTCACTGTGCGCTGATTGCACACAGGAAAATTTATGGTCTCAAAGCATTTACGGTTGTAAAGTGTAATAGTTTGAGAGTTAAGTATTTGACTTATATACACATTAAAAACGATGAAGTGAGATTTAGTTTACTATTTAGTTTTATGTGGCATAGTTTCATGTTTAGCTTTAAACTCTTTTATAAATGAAAAGCTAAAATTACGCGAATGAATTCCACTGACAGGGTGGCAGACGTTGGATAATGTTAACTATTTATATGTACATATATACATCAATTGTTTAACAGCTTATTTTAAATTTAAATCAGGATTTCGATAAAAAAAATCAAATTCGGTGATCCTCAAAACTTTGACACTTAATTGCACTTGTTGATAAAAATAACCAATTTAATAATTAATATATATTTAATGTTTTGTAATCATCAAATCACTATCGTTTCACTTCATTCCTTATTACTTATTGATATTATTATTATTATTTATATAAGAAAAATTAGCATTTTTTAGGCTTTTCGTAAAATCTGCGATTAAAATTAATTACGAAATACCGAAGAGCAGGTCCATCTCTAGTTTGGACTGGCAATTATTGTTGAAGCAGCGTGGAGTAATCGCAATTATTAATTCAGAATTCTCATTATGTTGAGCCTCACGCTGATTGTGCGAATGGCTCCCTGTATGTTGTTTATATTTAAATAATTTAATTGCTTTTCGATTTGTTTACAAAGTTGAAAATGCAAATTTCACATAGGCCATGGGCCACACAATTGACTGCGATTTAACGCCCCTTCCACAGTTAATGCGCTGTACAAATACGTTAGGTCCATTGTGTGTGCGTGCAGTCTATGGTAAATAAATAACGTTGTTGAATACTTTTAAAGTGTACATTGAATTGCATTAAAGCAGTCGATGCGCTATCAAATGCTCTTACATACACATAAGTGGCATTAACATTCGGCGATATCCTTTGGCCACAATCGTATTTACATTTGCAATCAAGTCTCGTGCGAGGACCACTGCCTTGCGGCTGCTTACATAACCACATTAGCCCAAGTGCTGGGCCAAAGCCAATAGTCAACAAACCCAAGAGCCAAAGCAGCGTGGCCAATTCAATTTGTTTGTCTCACTATCAGCCCTTGGTTGCTTTACTTGGTTTAACTAAATCTTTGGCTATTCCCCAGTTGCATTTGCAGCTGCTTGTTAAAAAAAAAAATCAAAAAAATCGAAAAAAAAATGCGGAAATTATTATTGGTTTTGTCGAGATGCTAGCCAAAGATCCCAACGGTAAACTCTCAGCGGCGCAATGATGAAGCAAGCCAAAAACTTTGGCTGGACTTAACTTTAGCCAACGCAACGGCAACGGCAACGGCAAAAGCACAAGCAGAAGCAGCTTTGGCCCATTGTCTCCGTAGGTCTCGATCCGAGAAAACTTTGCTCATGAACTTAATGCCATGCGGAGTGCTCCGAATCAGCTCAGCTGCATTATGCGTGAGTTCGCTGCCGATGTTGAGGATGGTCGCTGCTGCCCACGGGACAAACACTCTGCCACATAAGCAATAACAGCAACAACTACAACAACAACAACAAACAAAGAGCTCAACATTATCCTGCTGCGAATGCTACACTGCTGACTTTGGGCATTATTCTTAAATCCGATTCAATTAAAATGCAACCAGCTTGCATATGCAATGCAATTTAATTAACGTCACTGGGGTTTTTTGTTTACAGCGCCAGCTCCCCCACCCCCGCCCCCCCACGCACCACTTCCGTCCACTGTTGCTATTGCTGCTGTTGTTGCTGCTGTTGTTGCTGCTGCTGTTGTTGCTGCTGCTGTTGCTGCTGCTGCTGTTGTTGTGGACCTTGGTCAGACTCAAAAAACATATAAATATCCAGTGAGGCGTGTGTGCATGGCAGCATATCTTTCATATCCTTCACTTCATTATGCAACAATTATGCACAGCAAAGCATGCGTTTAATCCTCTGCCCAGACACACATGCATTATATATATATATACATTTATATATATATCATATATATATACAACATACTTTTAAACACGCACACGTGCATAAATATACATACATATTCATGCATATGGCAGAGTTCAGGGTCTCTTGCTGTCTCTCTTCTGCAAATAAGACTGTCTCTCTCTCTCTCTCTCTCTCTCTTTCTCTCTGTCTCACTCTCTCGCGATGCAAACGAAGTTTGTGTCCCTGTTCCTCTTATTGCATTTTCTGTGCAACTTAATACCCATTTAAATTCCAATTTGCATACGCAATTATCTACGTGAAGAAATCTCTAGGTTTTAATAAAATGTATTCCTTTCGTTACTGCTTAAATACAACAAACTTGTTTGCATATCTGTTTTTCTCTGCCATCAACTCATATTTCAATATATTTATGCGGTAAGCCTTCAAAACAAAAACAATATATAAGTCTGTGCATAATATTCAGAAATTAACAAATAGTTAAAGAAATATTTAAATATAAAAAAATACAGTCTACGAGATTCAGAAAATAAATTTACAAAGCAGATATTGGGGAATTAATTAATTGCAAATCTTGCAAACAAATTTATTGATTTTTTTTCTTCATAAAGGCTGTGTTATGCAGTTGGCTGAAAATTCTCTGTATATCCGAGAACAAAGGGCTGCAGGAAGAAACAGTTGAGCGGCAGCAGTTCATGAACTTCATTAACTGGGCATAATTAAAATAACTCACAGCAAAGCAGCAGCTTCAAGATGTTCAGTTTATTATGCGCCGATCACATTTATTGCAGTGCACCATATACACAATGCACTCACAACAACTGAAAGCCAGCTGTAAAGTGAAATCTAATCAAACGCCTGACTATAAAATGTTTGAAGAACTTCTTCTGATTATTTTGTTATTTTTGTTTTTTTTTTGCGCCATGGCTTCGTATCATTTATTTGCCCAAACACTGCTGCGAAATGTTTTTATGAAATCGTCAACAGCTTTATTTGTTTTCAATGGCAATATTTTTGCAGAGCTCTCTGTTTTTATGCGGCACGAGCAGTCGCACACAGATACACACAGATACTAATACAGATAGAGGACACATAGACTTTCAGGCACAGATACATGAGCAAACTAGATGGCTACTATTTTGGCCAATGTCTGGCCCTTTTATTAGTTGAGGCAGCTTGCGTTGAATTGATTTGTTGTTATCGCATTGTTGTGGGCAGATGAATGAATAGCTCAGTGTTCGGATTTGGGGGGGAGAGTGGTGCTGCAGAAGGGATCTGGACTGTGGCGTGGGGCATCAAAATTGAAAATAAAAGCAACATCTGCGCTGTCAACAAATAAATCAGCAGACAATTTCATTATTTGACAGTAAACGCGATAAACTGTACCGAAAATCGAGGCAACGTGACCCGCAATCGACGGAGCGGTCGCAAAATAAACAGCTGCCTCCGCAGTAACGCTTCTAACAACAACAACAACAAATACAACAAATCTGTAGAATTGTCGCCTGTTGACAGCGTCGAGATTTTGGCTGGCAAGTTTTTCTGAAGTTGGCTGGCACACACAATTAGCAGCTTCCTCTCGACTTGCGTTATTAATTGAGCTGCAAAAGTTGCGCCCGAACGCGCCACATAACCGTAAACGTAAGCGCAACCCTTACCCCTAACCTAGACACAAAACTCGACCTGGGCACACTCACACTCACACCCACACCTCGGCCAGTTGGAAAAGAGGCAGGCACACGCCGCAGGTCGGATTCAGGAGCTACGTATGGAAATGTGTGTGGCGTGTACACAAAAGTTCCTCCTCAAAACGGTGCAAGTGGCTACACTCAGAAAAACATACATATTCCTTAAAATTTAGAAACTCGCCAAAGCGCTCCAGCTCGTCCTATTTCTTAGAAAGTAAATTTCTAACATTTCTGATTCGAGGGTATTTTTTCATTGGAAAAATCATAAAGTTACTTAAAATATCATTTAATGGTTCTCATTTATACTTATGTGAAAAAAGTAGTTCTAATGTAGAAATACAATAGTTTTTCAGGGTAATGACTACTAAGCTCAAGTGTTTATACATTTAAGAAATGTATGTTTCTTTATGGCGAATTTCTGTCTGAGTGTAAATGGAAAAAAAAAGGGGAAAGAGTTGGAAAGGGGAAGGAGCGGGGCCTAACCACAGCAAATGAAAGCAGAAACTGGCAGGCACTGTTGCCATAGGGTAGAGCAAAGGCTAGAGGACGCTCTGGAGCAAGTGGCTGGGCATAGTTGAAATGCTTGAATAAAATTTCATTAAATACAGCAACATACTCACAGACAAGTGCACGCAATTATGGTAAGACAGTTAAGTTTTTGATTGTGGGAATCACGCATGAGCATGCACACCAGCATACGCAAACTAATACACGCACACACGACTACTTTCCCAGAGTTTTTCCTACAACAATTCACAACTCAACTCAACTCAGTTCAACTTGTGCTCCACTCGCCATGAGGCAAAAGGACGCAAATTTTCATTCGTTGCGGGATTTAGTTTTAACAATTGCCTCAATTTATGTCTCAAAGTTTTAAGGCACAACTTCTGCTGGCATTGTCTATACGCACACTCACACACACACACACACACAAACACACACACACACACAAGCACAAATCTGGGTAGGTGTGTACCATATTCAACTACGCGTGTAATAAATTTCAATGCCTTGTCGTTTAATTAATGATAACAAATGTGGTGGAGCCAAAACCAAAGCAGCGCCTCTTCTGTATGTCGTTTCAGTTACAAATACAACGTATGCAGTAATGGTATACACTCACACACCCACACACACACACACACACACACACACACACACGCTCACATACGTGGCGTTAATTCAATTTCACAAATATTGACATATGCTAATTTATATAAATGTTTGTCAGGCAGCGTCGTCTAAGACCAGACCAGCCTGACTCTTCGCGTGGCATAATTGATTGTAAAAATGGCAATGAGCCGAATTAAAGCGCAATTACTTGCAGCTGGCATTAAGCGATGTCAGTTAGCATAGCACTTAACCAGGATTTAGTGGTGGTTAACTTCATATACCATACATATTGAACACATACAATCTATTTGTGTGCGTGTGCGTGTGTGTGTGTGTGTGTGACGCGCATTAATCATATTTCTCATTACGGCTGCTTGTTCTCAATGGAAATGGAATTGGTTGCTTGTCAATGGGATTTTGTTTAATCCAAAATTGCACAGTTATATAAATAATCGATCCATTATTAACAGAAATTCCGTAGATTATATTTGTTTTCTATTAGGTTGAAACATTTGAGAGAGAGAGAGAGAGAGAGAGAGAGAGAGAGAGAGACTGAGAGACTGGGAGAAAGAGGGTGACTGGCTGTGTTTGCAGAAAAATTGCGTAAGCGAAACACTCCCAAAAGTATGCAATTGAAAAAGTCAACAACTATGTTGCGATTATCACAACATTCGTGAGGACAATTTATTTATTTTATTTGTTTATTTATCCCAACATTACAAATTAAAACATTATAACAGCGAAATAAGCAAGTTCATTGTAGGTCATTAGTGCGTTGTCAGAGACTTTTTCCTCGTCCTTTTGCAGCTCTTGCGTCTTCTGCTTAATTCATGTCTATATTATTTTAACCCATGTATCTGTTCATCTATAATCTTGTCGCTGGGCAACTGTCGGTTATCTGCATAGACATTACGAATGCTAATCCGACCCGACTATGAAACTTCAATATATAACCCATAGGAATACCTACAGCTCTCGATTGGCACAACCGATTCGCTTAAAGGCCGTGAAGAGGTGTGGTAGAATTTGTCGCATTTCTGTGCCGTGTGGTGGCTTTTACAATTACTGTACTCCAATTGTGGGATGATGCAGCTCACTTTCAGTGGCACTACGGCCAGCCACTTGCCATTGTCACTTTTGGAGCTCTTAGTGCGTTGTGGGTACATGTGTGTGTTGCCCCAAATTCCAACAATAATTTGGCTCTGACAGAGCACAATCAATGTCTATACAATCTCTGGACCGTAGCTCTATTTAGCCAACGGCGCATCCTGGAGCCTCATTCACGTCGTTGTCGTTGTCGTTGTCGTTCTCATTGACAGCATCTGAAGTTGATGGCCAGCACATAATGGCAGACTAATGACAATAATCGCCTCGCTATTTGCCAGGCGACATACCCAACGCACACAACACACACACACGCACACAACACACGCACACACACACTCACACAACACACACATACATAGGATCGCCTAAGCAGTTAGGAAATTTATGGCCAAGGGCATTGGCAGCTGCAAATGTTGGGCGTGTTGGCAACAACAGAGGCCAGTCAAGCGGCTGGTTAAGCCTGCTTGAGCACAGCAGGACATTCGATTTATAAATGAGAGTCGTGAACGCTTTTATGAAAAATATGTTAAATTATTGTGCCCATAAAGCAATAATGCCGAGTCTAGTTTGGGCTTCTAAGAAATTAAAGGTCACCGGCGAGCCAGAAGACACATTATTAAATTTAAAATCAACTGTGATACCCTGCTCTGCTCGCCCAGAGTTCCCAATCGTTTTCCATGTGCATGTTTTTGCATGTCGCTCTTATACGTGCCCCTGGGTCGTAGGTAGCAGGCGTGGCCATGGAGAGTCAGCGCCGGATATGCGGCGTGCGCGCCATTATTGCACCATTAAATTTGTAAGTCAAGCATTTTAATATTTGGGCCAAACAATGCAAACGAAGCTGCCGCCAACCTACAGAAAAAGAAGCGAAAAACGCCAACTACGTCGCATCGTTTGCTTTGCTCCACAATGCACGCGATTCCCCCTAGCGTGCTGCCGCCCCCCTCCCCAGGGGACCAAGGGCGCGGACTTGACTAAAGGAGCAACAGCAGCAGGAGCAGCAGCAGCAGCAGGAGCAGCAGCAGCAGAAGCAGCAGCGACAAAGATATGCAATTTCGCATATGTACTTATATCCTAGCGACATGAAAAGGATCAATTGTGGCAAAACGAATTGCATACGAATGCTCTGCCGTGTATGTGCAGCAGAGACGGAAGAGATCGAGGGCATGGTGATGGGGCAGGGGTAGGGACAGGGTAGTTGTGCTGCGACTAGGGCAGCTCTCGAAGCAAAACGACAAAGTAATCCCGGATTTGCATTTTATCGGAATGTGGCGACGACGCTGCTGAAACCTGCAGCAGCCACTGCACATTGATTCCGGTTGTGACAATTCCAAGTTTTTACTTTAAATCAAAACTTTTCATATATAATTCTGAAAAAATAAATAAATAATTCAGTAAATAAACATATATTTTCTTGGTCATTAATACCCTCCGAATGATATTATATTCTTGATTAACAATAAATTGTATTAAGCTCGGTTAAAAAATATGGACGGATATATTACCAAAGCACGAAGCTATTTCGTAGTCGATTTATATTATTTTATTAGCATTCGATTATCTTATATTTTTGCTTCCGAGCTTTGCTACAAAATAAGACTACAAAATCACAAAAATGAGAAAAAATTGTGAAATTTAGTATTTTCATGATTTTATAATTGAAAAATGATTTATATTTTATTTCAACTATATAAATATGGGATCGACTATTCGAAGACCAGTGTGCACTACTATTCTTTGGTGTGAGGAGCAGCAGTCGCAGCCCTATTTGTATCCTTCGTCTTGCTCTACAACAGTTGCTATCTCTTTCTGACCGTAAGTCAGTCATTTCCATGCGTTGCATATTTGTCGTAACAACAGCCAACTGTTTGTTATGCAATTGCAGTCGGTTGAGTTGTAGTCATCACCGTATATGTATGTGTATGTGTGTGTGTGTGTGTGTGTGTGTGTGTGTGTGTGTGTGTGTGTGTGTGTGTTTGCTTGTTGTTTTATGCATGTTTGCAGCGGCAGCTTATTCATATTACATAATCTAACTGCACGCGTCTTGCGTCACGAATCGAAACTGCAATCAAGGAGCACCTAACAGCAAACAATTGCTCACCAGAACTATAGAAAGCTTAAGCGACGCTTAGCTTAGTCGCCAATTGGCTGCCAACGTCCTGCAACACAGTTCAAATGTCTAATCAAAGTTTTTGGCGCTTTGCGGGCTGAAAATGTGGCTGTATGTTTCAGAGTTGGACGTTTTAATTCAATAGTTTCATTAAATTTTTGTTTTTCATATTTTGGCTTACAAAATTTGAGCATTTGACACATTTGGATTTACTTAGTATCAAGTTGTTTCTGTTTGAAGATTAGTTCAATCAAACTTAGGCTAAACGATTCCGAACTGTACTGTGTGAGACAAATCGAATGATGCCGGCTGTTGTTAGAGACTAAAATCTTGACACTGCCACACATTGCAAAATATCCACACATACACACATACACACATACCGCATAACACACATAGCGCCACACATACAAGTAAAACGTGCGATTTACCAGCTACGTGACGCTTTTGTTGGCTGTGAATTCTGGGCAACAGTTGCCAATGCTGGGGCATCATAACCAACGCCTGGATTCCGCGCAGAACTCAGGCACTCACATACATTCATACAAGCAGCATGGCAAATGACAGTCAGTTTTGCTGCTGTTGTTGTTTTTGTTCTTGGCATTCCAACTTGTGCCGCACATTTTTTAACATTTTGGCGAGAAACGCATTAAAATTTGTTGCACGTCCCATAAATGCTGCGTGTTTGAGTGTCTATGTGTGTGGCAAAGGCGAACGAACGCGCCAAACGAGCAAAAGGGGTGGCACAAGGACAGGAGGCGCCTGGCATGGACTTGAGGCTGTCAGATTGGCATACACACACACACACGTACACAAACACAAACACACACACACGCACACAAACACCTTGCCTCGGTGCCAAATGGCTGGCCACAGGAAAAGTTTTTGCTTTGCTTCTGCACTGCAGGCAAATAAATTTGCGGATACCGAAACCGAAAACAGCACATAAAATCACAGCTAGAGATTTAACCAAGGTATTGGAATGTGAGAGCTGGAAAATGTACGTAAAACAAAAAGTAGAGGTGCGGAGGCAGGAGTGGGGTCAGCTGTAGAGGCAGGTAAGCTAAATAAAAGCTGTCGTAGTTTCCTGCCTCAAAACTGCAGTTGCCTTAGATTAGAAAATTGAATGTTCCATAAGACAGAAAGCTGCACAAATTTCTCGTCGAATCATTCGACGAAACGAAGCAAAAGCCTTTGTGACAGCCAATAATTACAGGCGTGCCTATATGTTGCCCAGTTAATTAATGTTCGTCATTCGGATTTTTTTCTACGAGATAGAAACTATTGTGTATTTTTTTAAATTTTGTTTTGGTTTAGATGTTTTGTAGCATGTGATTCAAAATCTTTGATTGCATCCAGATTTTTTTTTTTGTAACTGGAAATGTGCTTCTGTAGCAGTTTGCAAACTTCACCGTCTTTTCAACGATTTTCTACTTGGTTACTATTGTTTTATTAGTATGCATTATTTTTAAGCACATATTCTCTTAAGTTAATGATTTTAGGAGATTCATTTTACAACTTTCATGCTATGGTTTTATAATCAAGGTTAAAAAATCGATAAAAATTAAATTCCTCAAATAAAATATAAATTTTTATTCGAATTGATGTGAGAAGTTTTCGAATATATCCGATATGATGTATATATACATATGTTTCATTTTATACAAATACGTTGGCACTTCCATTCTAAGAACTTACTTATTTTCCTTTTATTGAAAGTATACTTATTTTAAGTGAACAAAGCATAACTCAGTTCGCATTATCTATGCCATTTATTTAGGTCGTCTGCCTACTGCTTTCGTTGCCCAGGTTACTTATTGATGTTCCGAGCTCCTTCACTTTCTTACACCATTACGTTAGTCATTATTGCAAATGGTAGCCCATCTGCCCACCAATATCTGAGCATAGTTTAAGACACAAACAAACGCACGAATGAACTCGCATGCTAAATGTGCAATCTGAGGCCACTAATTGCAGCGCATTCATCAGGTACGCACCCAGGCAGTCAGATAATAGGACGATAGATATACCACGACAGCTGCTGGCCTGGCCTGCTCTGGCCCTGTCTGGCCTCGTATTCCGAAGCAGGCTTCGGGCTACGAGCCAAGACTTGGCTGCTACATCTATAGCACCACTCCAGAGTGTTAGTGCTTTGTGTGTTGCAGTGATTTCCATGGGAATGAGGCAAATGAAGGAAAATTGTAAATTGCTTTTAATTAAAAGCACAAACATAAACACCTGCTGTTCTGTTAAGCTCTAGCTCCGCTAACACACATACGCATACAAATAAAACAATAGGCGGAAATGAATTTGCAGTGGCTACGATTATAACTCCCAGCTACTGTTCCCACCATTGAAACACACAGTGCCAGCTGCTTGTGTCCTTTGTCTGTCGGTTCTTGTTATTGTTATTATTGTTGTTGTTGTTGTTGTTGTCGGTTTCGTGGCACGCATTAATAAGATTGGCGAGAAGAAGGAGCGTCAGCTGTTGGCCTTTGGCTCGCTTGCTGTTACTTATACGCCGAGTGTGTTTGGTTTCTTTGTTTCCCGTATCGATTTAACTGCACAATTTATCCGGCGAGACCAGTCTTTGCTCATTTGCTCATTGTCAACTCATTAAATTGCAATGAAAATGCATACACTGCGATATATCCAGACATCAATTAAACCTGTTACGTTGTATTACTGTAGAGCTCAAATCAGTTTTGAATAAAGAAATAGTCCACCTATAGTTCAATTATATGCTCGGCCTGATATGCAAGATTGATATCCTGTAAATTAAACACATTCGTGATTTCAACAATGTGAATAACATTTATGTTGTGGAGCATATCGTTTATTAATGAGCATTTCGCTCAGTGTATTAGTGTGGACAATAGCGATTGCGTGTAAGGCATTGCTTACTCAGCTGACTTGTTGCCACAATGTTGCTGGCGTCAAGTGCGACACATGCCGCATTTACATGCAACCATCGAGACGATAGCAGAGCAAACTCTTCCATTGGTCGTATTGTCTCTGCATTCATTGCACCCTACTACTCATGGAGGTCTGTCCTATCCACGGTTGGCGTACTCTCTGGTCTTCTCTGCCGTGTCGGGCTCAGTTTGTTGCAGTTGATTGTTTTCGTGCGGCTGCCGTACCGCAAACAGTGAAAATGAGAAAATGCAATTGCAAAAATTGAATATATCCAGCTGCCGACGTCGCCGCGACCGCCACAGACAATGCTGGCCAGGACCACCAGGACGCTGCCTGCATCTTGGTGTGGTTTGCCTGTCGCTTCGTCCGCCCAGAGATTCCCTTTGTGTGGTGGTCCTGTAGTCGAGGCTGAGCCGCCTCAACCATAAATAATGCAGTATTATTTTCAAATAAACTCAACTCTATGGCTGCCTTAGGCAGCTGGCACTTAACCCCCAACCCGATCTATATTTCTGCCATTCTTTTCGCCTGCCGCCAAATGATTTTCACACATGAAGAGCGTGCAAAACTTGCCATAAATCTTTGCGGCCATTACGTTTATTTTTTTCTTTTTGGCAGCTTGGTTTCTGTTTTCCTTTACAACGTGTTTTTTTTTTTTTTTGCCTATTTTTTGAATGAATTTGAACACACACAAGAACTGCAACCGAAGTTGGATCTTGGCAACTAGCAACCGTTTTACATTTACAAGTGAAATGTTTTGCGGCCTGTCAGCCAAATGCCCATTGAGGGCAGCACTTTTCGCTTCTAACCAATATGCAATTGTTGTTTTCGCTAGTCGCGATGCCAAACAGATGCCACGCAACACCCACAAAAAAATAATGCGGGGCACGACAAGCCAAGGCCAACAAAAAGTCTAAACGAACGTGCTATACAAACCCAGCATTGTATCACAATAAATGGAGCTGCCTTTATTTGGCAGTAAAATAATACCCAAAAAAAAAAAGGTGAAAATAACTTGCTGCTGGATTAAAGAACAACTGAATATTCATCAATATTGCATAAGGTTTCATGTGATATACGTAACTCACGTATTTGTTGTAAACACGGCAGATATTTCAAAATGTTTAAATGAAAAACTAGGGTTAAATGCCACTTTAATCTTTCAGACATGAAAGCATGATCAAAAGTCTATTACTTTTGAATATTGGTTCCGTTTCAACAAAGGTATAGTATTGGTAAAATATTCAAAAATGTTGTCTGCTTCTGACCTCCTAAAACCTACTCTCAAACTTATTTCCACACAGATTGGTGACATTAGATTATATGACTCTAAAATCTACATTTCAATTGCATCCTTAATATTCACTTTATAATTTCTGAAAGGGCAGGCCACACAATTCGCCTTCTTGTGTCTGTCATTCTCGCATTTAGAGAGTCACAGATTTATGGCAAGTTAATATGCTCATTTCACCCATTTCACATGGCCAAGATGGCATAAGAATGCGCTTGTTATAGTTGAATTGCCTGAGACTCGGCTGCTGAATGTGTCCTGGTTTGGCTCTGCTCCTTCTAGCTTCTAGCACACGGCAAATTATTAGTTCAGCATGTGCCAAAAACATTGCTGAAGACGTTGCCATACGCCAACTAAGTGAAGCAGGGCAAATATCCGCCTCAATTCACACCCCCTCCGCAAGAAGCCCAGAAGGCCTATGGCATTTCTATAGTTGGCTTTAGGTCGCAAAATTTATGGCCTTTGTCTGTCGCGGACAAAGAACATCTTTGAATGTTGTATAACTTAAGTGCTAGTGCAAATTTTCTGCCACTTCATGGCCAGAATGCAATTCTACTTCTGTACATCTGTATGTCTGTCTATATATATATCCATGCATGTTTATGTGAGTGTTCGGTTTTTGTTGCCACTTGCATATTTTTAGCATTTTTGTATGTGAGCATCCGCTCTGAAAAGGCATTTGTAATTTGGCGCTGCATTCAAGTGGAGGCCGATAGAAATTTTCGGGCATTTCTGTATTCCACTGTGTCTTTGGTTTTTCTTACTTTGAAAATAATGATGATAGTTTAATTAAGTCTTAATTGCTTTTGGCGAGCTTCATAGTTGCAGTTGGGTAAACTTTTCCGGTAATGGACATAATAATTATTAGAATTAAACAAGCAGCATCCACTAAAACTTCATCACCTCTAATTGCTATTTTATTATAAATAATATCAGTTTTGTTGGCATAGTTTAATATTAATGTGGTATAATACAAACAAATCATAAAATAATCGATAACATGTAATTTGTATAATGACACATGTGAACTGGCATATTTCACCCTGGGAAACAGACAAGTTGCTCTAGAGAAAGATAGACAGAGAGCGCACAGATGGAATGCAATTGCAATTGGGCGCTCAATTAGCCAGGCAGTTAAGTGCAACAACAACCAAAACCACAAGTGGCATCAGCAACAACAGCAGCAGCAGTAGCAGACCCAGCAAATATAAACAAAATGCAATAATACTTAACATGGCACATGGCCATGAAACAGGGCACCGAATCGAAGGGCCGTGCGAAACGGTGCCACAGCAAGAGGCAGCCATGGATGAGCCGATTATGGCCAACACATGTTCATACCAAATGGACATGGACATGGAAATGAGGCCTGGCCAATGCTAGTGGCTTAATTAAGCTGAATCAGTTACATATATATATATATATGTAGCTATACATACTTATATACTGTAGTATATATGTGTATATAAATATAAAACGTTGAATTGCAGCTTGGAATGCAGCTCGAGATTTGGGACCACATCATTTGCCGTGCTGAGGATTAACTCGTTAAAGCCCATTAAATTGTTATTGTTATGTGTATATTTGTTGCTGTTGTTATTGTTGCTGTATTTAAAACATATGTCGGCTATTTGTAGCAACAAGAAAATTACACAAATCGTTAAATATTTGCGCAGTTTTTTTTTCTGCCCAGTGACCCAAGCAAAATGGAACCATAAATTTTGTTGTCGCGCAGCCATTTTACCTGTGACATTATTATTGCTGCCACTGCTGCTGCTGGTGCTGTTGCTGGTGCTGTTGCTGATGTCGTTGTTGTTGTTGCTTGTTATTTGTTTGTCGTAATTGCGGCGACACGAAAAAAAAGACAACACAAGCCCACAGAGATAACAACAACAGAGGCCCAACAGCAACAGCAACAGCAACAAAAATGTGCGGGGGCCATAAACATTTAATGAAAATTAAAATGAAAATAATTTGTGTATTTAATTTAATTTTATGATGCCCCAAAGACATCAACAACAACAATGACACATTCGCGGCGAACGTTTAAAACTCGCCTCTTGCGCTTGATGAATGCGCCTAAAACTATGCAACAGATCATAAATCAAGCGCATAAATTACCATCAATAGCGACAGCGCCGGAAAGAAAGAGAAGGAAAAGAACAAGAGTGAGATAGAGCACTTAAACCGTATTTGTAGCAAGAAGCTGGCCATGGTCTGCTTGGCAACAGTCGTAGCAATGGACAGCAAGGACCCAAATATAGCGATGGCAATGACAGAAAATGGAAAAACAATAAAGCAAAGTTCCTGCTTGGCCTTTGTTGTTGCTTGCACGCAAAAAAAGATAACAATAACAATAACATTGCCAGTAATGCTAACAATAACATTACTTCAAATTTAATTTAAATTATTGCCCGCTCAGCAGACAGTTCTCTCCATTGCCCCCCCCCACATAATGCCCAATCCTCCACAATTCGTGCCCCCTTGTCATTTGACAACAATTGTGAGATGCGTATCGCTAAAATTACCTGCAATATTTGTCCACTGCCTGCCATTAGCCGCAACAAAAACATATGTGTGGTCACTCAAGGGTATGAGATTGTAACAACAATGGCCACAAAGCTATCATGGAGCTCATGCAAAGGGGAGCAAATGGACAGTTCGCGCTTTAGATAAAATCAGGTCCCATCAAGGCTCAACGAAATGAAATTGTGGGTTTTCAGTTTCGGGTCGACTAAATCCGAGCTAATGCCACAGCCAAAATTGATTTTTAAATATGTTGATTTTACTAGCTTTAACTAAACGGTTATTTCAATTGACTGCTTGACTGGCTCATCCGTATGGAGAACTCTTTAACTCTTTTTTATATGCATTGAATATAGCAGGCATGAAATTGATAAGTTTTATGACAGCTGTCAAATCGGTAGAGACTCGTCCAGGTGAAACCGTAAAGCTGCTTCAAGCAAGCCCTTTCCTCACGGACAGTATGGTTTGTACAGGACATCCCAGTGGATAGGTCACGCCCCATTAGGGCGACTTCGTTTGATTGGATTTTTAGATGATCATATATTCCTTGATTGTAGTTTGCGATTCCAACGCACCATGCCCTTTAAAATAAGTTATGAGCGTAATTCGCTTACCAAAAATGTGCATCATTTCTGAATCTACTTATTCCCAAAATTATTCAAAAAGCTAAACACTATGTCTTTTATTTAATTTTGAGATTTTATATGTTTTCTTTAACACGAAGTCGATATTTAATTATTTATGTTTATTATAATAGGATGATGGAGCCGTTATAGTGCCTTTTTTCGTCGCATCCTAAAAGTATGCCAACGTTTTTTAAGTAAGTAAGACAACTTAGCCAATGCAGCAACCAGCATATTATTATCATAAATATATTTATTAAAAATTGTTAGACTACGCTTTAAAAAACATGTGATCATTAAACTTTCTGCTAGCTGGCTTAATGGTAATTAGTAGACACAATTTTCATGTGCTGTTAATATCCTCTTTAAATGAAAAAGCATTTCATAGACAACATGACAAAAGTAATGAGGACTTGGACACCCTTACTGCCCGTCTGTCTGTCTATTGCTTTTACATTCGTATTTCCATTTCCGTTTTCATGAGCGCCCTGCATTAGCAATTCAAATTTGATGTCCGCCATTAAACTCATTAACTGCACACAAATGCAGAGGCACGAGAAAGAGAGCACGGAATCCCCATTCGGCATTAGTGTCGACACATCCCCAGGACATCCCCAGACGACAACACTCGAAAACCAACCGACTCGGAAAAACTACATAAACAGTAAGACAGATATGGGGGTGAAGGCATAAGGCAGGCGCAATAAGCAACCGGAACAGAAATGGAAGGGTGCACCCTTAATGACTGCAGCCAACGATCGACAAATGAAGAACTGTCTTCATTAGCAGCGCCAGGTGGACGAAAGTCCTTCACCAGTAGAGGGTGTCTGAACACAAACTGGCTAGAGTTTTTACGTGGCGTCATCTCCAGTTACTTGCGACTGGGCCTGCCTGCCTGCAGCTGAAAGCAAAAACTAAACGTACTAAATATCTAAAACATAAAAAAGGTGCGCTCTGAAGTGGTTTGGTTGGTGGGGGGGCGGAGGGTTGCCCAGGAAGGGGAGGATGCTCTGTCGTAGTTTGCATGAAAAACCCATTTGCACGCCGTTGAGCGTCGTCTGCGCGGAATAGTTGACGCCAGCTCCTTCCTACTTGGAAGCATAGGATAATTGACTTTCAAATCAGTTTGCTATAAATTTTTATCGGCACTTTTGATGCTGTCGCTGGCAGCACTCGACGTTAGCGACACTGGCTACGCTCGCGGCTACAACGGGTGCAATCAATTGCCAAAGTCAATAGAGACCATGCTGGTGATAATTGCCAGCCAGGCTGTGGATAGCGCATGGAGAGCATCAGTAACAGCAGCACCAGCAGTCGGGACGGCGTCAAGGACGAAACGCTACTAATGAGTTTTATTGAGTAGTTGCAGCAGTTGCTGCCACGGGTACGAAACCCTTGCCCAGCCCTTAACTCTAACCCATGTTGTAGATGAGATGACCTGAGCACTGGGCACCTCGGGCGCAAAAACCCAACTCGATGACGCACGGAAGCAGTAAATCAAATCTGTAAGTGCCTCCTGGCCATTTGAGTGGTGCTGCAGTCCATACACGTAATTGCATTTACTGGCTCACACATGGCAACTTCCAGTTGTGCCCCGCCCGATCATATTTAAAGTCGACCGGCATTTAGCAACAAAAATCGACCAGAAATAGCACCAAAGAATTGAAAGAGGAAACGAAAATTGGCATAAGCACGTAAATTATGTGTTGCCAATTAGCAGTTCTCAATTTTTGCACGCAATTCCTTCTTCAAACGAAGTAGAAAAAATAAGTGCGCCAGAGAGTAGGCGTGGATTGGTAGCTGAAACGACAGAAACTCACACAAAACAGAGCAACAAAAGCAAAGCATAGAAAAACATGCAAAAAATCTGTCAAGCAAGAAGAATATGACTCGGCTTTACCATACCCTCTAAATTCACTTGAACACTTAGATTTACATAATTATTTACAGATACTTTTATTCACTTCTCTACAATTTTGAAAAGTATTTTTTTAATTTAGAAGCACTGAAATCTAAATCAACAATAACCTGTATATATTGCTTGTGTATATCATATAATTTGTACGTATGTGGAAACTGATTTGAAATTAAGTAACAATGCAAATATTTTTGTATGCTTTTTTTTTTTTTGAATTTGTATTCATAATAAATATTTGTTTACTAAACATATTTTAAACTTACACAAGTACACAACTCGATACCTGCTTGTAGGGTATTGGAAAAAATGTATATATATATAAATAATTTCGTCACGACATAAGTGGCATCATTAGAGGAAGTGTGTGGCGCACTGGTTGACTGCCACCCAAGCCAGCACAGACACCCCTTCCCCAACGCGTCTCAAGTGCCTGACGTAAAAAAGTCAAATGCCGAAATTGCCAGGCAGCAACAGAAAAGCAGCAAAAAAAAAAAAAGAAGGAAAAAATAAGTAGAAGAAAAAGTAATGCCATGCCAGACCATCACTTTGTCTGCGTCGGCGGGGGAGCTGCGAATGAGTGCGAAGAAAACATGGTAATTTTTCATAAAAACCGCCAAATGCGCACACAACCCGAAGCGAAAAAGAAAACCGCAGAGGAACAGGCAAACACAAAAAAAAAATGTATATTTTTTGCTGTCCTGCGCGGTTTTTTCTTATATATTTTTTTGCAGCAGCTCTGTTGCTGGAATGTAATTCAAAGACGTTATTGGACGGAAGGGTGACTGGACGACGGGGAGGGCGGATGGAGGGAAGGGCGCGGCTTGCCACGTTTATGCGACGTCTTTTGGCATTTAGGCATGCGAAATGCGTTGCCCCAAATCCTTTCTACGTGGCTGCCAAGGACACAACGAGAAACGCCATATGGGCCGTGAAGTGGCAATAGATGGCCAAAAAACGGGAAATGTGGTTGGAGGGGCAACTCTTAGATTGAGGGATGATGGAGGATAGCCCGAAAAAAAAAAAACAAACTTTTCGCGGAAGCGGCGACGGAAATGTCAACAAAACGGCAGCCGCGCTTTGGGGCAGTGGGTAGTGGGAGGTCGACTATTGAGGGGCCAGTTGGGATTGCTGCCCACTCATAATAATTCCCTGCAGAAATATTATCAAATTGCGGCAATTGATTTAAACGCCAGCGGGCATCGTAACGCCCACAAGGCGTGGCAGATATGAATTATACACATTGTTGACAATGGATTAGGGATAACATAACATAACTAAATAGTTGCTAGTGTTTTATATTATTATGAAATTAAGTCAAAAGGCGTGCGATTCAGAAAAATAATTGATGTACGAATAAAAAGTGGGTTGATTTTTTTTAACAACTGGCTATGAACAGATTATTCCTCTATTTCGGAGTTGTATCAGAGAGGGGGCAAGGTATGTCTAGGCTTATCTCGATTCCACTACTTAAATCTTAGTTTTTAACCAATTGTTGTTATCGAGCTATATGATATAGTAATATGTGCTATGTGATACAGTGCCAATCTATGAACTGGCCTTAGAAAAGAGAAGGATAATGGATAAGTTTAAGCAAAGCACCTCTAAAACTAAGCGAGTTCTGTTCATTCACAAAAAAATGAGGACATGAGATGGATATGGCTAGAATTTTAATTACTTTAAAGCCAATCTACAAAAAATTTGTATCTCATTTAAAATCTAAAAGACAGTTTTAAGCACCGGGAACGTTTGGCCTTGAATCACTCGAGAGTTCCATCATTCTTCAAAGACCGGGTTAATAATTTCCCATCCGGACAGGCAAAAAGAGCTTAAGCGCAATCGATATTACGGAGCTGGCTCCGATTCGTGAAACTTGGGCCATCTGATTTGCCAATGGATTTGTGGCTCACACCATTTGGCGCCTGTGATTTATTTCCGTCAAGTAATTGGAAGCGTTGCCAAGGATGCTGTGGCTCAAATGCCAACATAATTAGTGGCATGCTCAAAAATAGACCATAAATAATCGTCGCTTACTTTTGCCTTCACTCGGCAAGGCGAATAATATAGAAAAGCAGTACGCATTGAGGACGATAAAGACGCTGCAGCAGGAGGAGGCAGCGTCCTCGGCAACGAAGCAAATTGTCTAAGGCCCTGCATAAATTACTTAAATGTTTTTCCCAGGAAATGAAGATGCTGTGCCACAATGAACGGGTAGCAGTTTAGCTGCTGCTGTTCGTCCGTGCGACGCGGCGTATGCGCAATTTTATTAAATTACATTCGTGTTTTGGCAAATTAATTACGAAATTATGTTGTCGTCTGCCGCCCAACCAACTATATAAAATAACAACACATGAATGTACACTTCAAGAAAACTATGACTTTGAATTTGAGAAACTTGTATTTCCATCTAAAAAATTCTAGCAAAAATAAAACTTCTTAAAGATTTCAAGCAACATTTAAACTTACCCATTTCGGAATAATTTTTCCAATAAATGCAAATACACATTTGTTTTCTCTAAAATGAAGAAATACGTGAAATAGTTTGGAAATTTTTGATTTAACTCAAGCATTTTGAGTTTTCAGAAATTAACTTTGTAAGCTTGGAATTTATGCATAGTAAAAATGGTTGAATTTCAATTCAGTTTGAATTGCAGACTGAATTATTTTTGAAGAGTGTACAAGTATCTAACGAGGCGTTGCCATGACTGCCCCTTGCTGGCGTTCCATATATTGTATTTATCTCTGACTGTCAGTCGTGGCCTGAGAGACCTCAGCCCTCAAAGGGCTACTGGCCTTGTGGTCTGGCTCGGCTTGTTGGCTTGCTCGCATATTAAAAGTAATTTTGCCTCATTTTTGGCATATTTCGTTGTCTGGCAGGACACACAACATAGCACAGAACACAGGACACAGGACCATAACCCGCGCAGATTATTCAGCATTTCAATCGTCGTCGTCGTTGTCGTTATTGCTGTTGTTGTTGTTGTTGTTGTTGGCCATTTTTCTAGCGCATATTCAACTGGAAATCTCAGTCGCCATAAATTTGACTTTATGTTCATGGCTTGCTAACCAAATTGTGTTTACAAATCATGCCAGATAGACGTTCCCTTCCTTTCCAACATCTCTCACTCTATCTCACTCTCTCTTTACCTAATTAAGCGCACCCCCCGCCGTCAAAGGGCAAAGCACTCGCATTACTCATACGACGCATTAGACGGTCCCAAATCATTGTCAAATAAATAACGTTAATTTGTTAAATCGGACTAAACGCAGCGCAACCAGCAACCAGCAACCGCAACGAATGCGAGGGACGATTTCAAGTTAAAAATCACATTTGCATATTTCGCATATAACAATAAGAGAACCAATGACGTGTAACGTTAGCGGAGAATCGAAATCGAAATCGAATCGAGTTGCGAAACTCACATGTTATTTTTCTACCTGGTGCTGCTGTTGCTTCAAATTGCTCTACTTGCAAGGCAAGAAATTATATGCCCTACTCCCCCCCCCCCCCCCCCCCACCACCCATCCGCTTGTCAGCTAAAACGCATGTGTACGCTTCATTTATGCATTCATCAATCAGCTAACCAAGTGTAAATTTTTGCATTTCCTGAGCGCTGAAATAAAACAGAGAATTTGAATTTGCACCAAAAACCCAAAGTTAAATCAAACACTCCCACAGCTTCCCTACTCCCGCCACAGCCCAGACACAGTCCTTAATGTAGCAATTTAGCTCCTCTTTCTCCCCCAATCAAGGCATAGCTGCTTTGTCTTTTGAGCTTGCTGGCAGTAGCAGCAGAAGCGGAGTCAGAGGCAGCAAACGAGAACGCCCTTCATTTATTTTATTTTGAAATATATAAATCGCACCTAAAAAGTATGCTACACTAAACTTTGATTCATGGCGCAAAGTTTCCGTTCGCTTGAAAATTCGTTTTCCTTGGCCTTACGCACACACACACACACACCATCAACAAGAGCACACACACACCCACACTTGCTTGCAGCTGTTGCCCACAACGTTCCAGTTCAACGCTTTTTACGTGCTCAGCTGCCACGCCTGCCCCTAGCCGTGCCCGCGACTCCCCAAACCTTGCACCTTTCTGGGCAAAAAAAAAAAAAACGAAACGAAAAACCCCCCAAGAAGAAAGAACATTTTTGCAATTTTCCCTGGCGCCCATTTAGCACTTGGCCATGATACGCAGTTTCTCTTTTATTTGCTGTGAAAATAATAGAATCATAAACTGAAACGGGGCGTGGCTAGGGTGAACCGATGTGAAACCAGGATAGACTCTGAAACAGCAGCAGCAACAGCACGTGGTCCGCTTTGAAGTGTTTGATGAAATTTTCGACACTTAATGATAGCACACGCTACACCCAGTCAGCGAGTCAACAGCAACAACAACAACAAGCGAGAGAAAAAGCAACAACAGCTGCGACCCGTCCAGTAACACATCATAAACGACAACGGCCATGCACCGCAAAATTGTTAACAATCGGAATGAAGCTAAAGCTGTTGTTCTGGCCACGTACAACAAAGAGAGAGAGAGAGAGAGCGAGCGAGAGAGAGCAAGGGGGAAATGGAGAGGGGCAGAGCGGCAGAGAAGTGGACATTCATGCGGCGCAGGCTGGTAATGACATCGTCGCTCCGGGCAGACTCTGGGTCCTGGTTATGGACTCTCGACGTTGACGACGCTGCCTGCCAACTATATAAATAGCAGCCGCGGCAGTCAAGGCTAGCATGCATATGCGATGTCAACGGCGTTGTGGGAGCTGATGATGCAGCCAATAAAACCAACGACGCAGCCCAAATAACTGCATGCAATGCAACGCGCGTCAGGCCCGAAAATTTGTCATAACAGGCAACAGAGTGTAAAACCATCAGTTGAAAATACAAATACGGAAAATACTCTAGCTTAAAAATGGAAATTTTACTATAGTATCAGAAAATGCAGCAGCTATATATATATATATGTATTTATTTAATAAATATTTTAAAATAGTTGTATAAAACAAACCGTTTCTATGCGGTTTTCTACAATTGTAACTTTCAATTAGTTGAATTTTCGAACGTTTGAATAAACTTGAGTCCGATTTGAAATATTGGTATTTCCCCCAGTACAAAATTGAATCCGGATATTTTGTTGCCTTTATTGATTGATTATTGTGCATTGATTTATACTCAATTAAAATAGATTATGTTGATACAACATTATTTAGTTGCATTAAAACAGCAAAATCAATTTGTATTTTGAGTTAGCTATTTAAATAATTTTAATGGTCTGACCATTATGCAATAAGTGAAAGTTCATTCTTCATTAAAAATAAAATAAACCACATCCTTAAGCATAGACAAAGCTTTAAACCATAATATATATGTATAAATTGTTAACATATATTAATTAACTTCATATGTACACCGAATAGGCTAAGAACACACATAGCTGAGTAAACAAACAATCGATAAAATTGCCAGCTGCAATATTCAATAATTACATCCTTCTAAGTTTAACCTCCTGTCAAGTCTAGCATAATTATAATGAAGTATTTGCCTTGATTATGAGGCCATTCTACATAAATGGTATGTACGTTGCAGGTCGGTAGGTAGTTATATTACCCGAAATTTCATGCCTGCAACTGCATCCTTTGGCCCATTTAGCTGCTTCTATTGCCACTGTTGGCCAAAAAGTGGCTGATTTTTTGTTTTGCTGTTGGCGGCTGTCTGCCGTCTATTATTTGTTGTTAGTGCTCGAATTATGTTGTTAGCCATGTTGTTGTTCAAAATCCCAATAAACGCTTAGCTGGCGAGTAAAGGTTGCATTTATATGGTGTAGAGCTACACCTACCAATTGCCAAATAAATAACGAAGTTTACAGCCTTAAACTTAAAAGCCAGCAAAAGGTATATTGTAGTTGGGGGGATGGAGCTCACAATCAACGGCAACATTAACGATATCGCTTCAAAGTGCCGACCTAACCCGATAAGGACCCAACTTTAACCAAGCCGCATGTCAAACACGCAAACCTTTCAATGACAAAAAACCACCAACAGCAGCAGCACCAGCAGCACCAGCAGCAGCAGCAGGTGGAAGGCAGCTGGAGGCAGTCGGATGGTAACTGTTGGCCAGGTGATGGCATTTGGCAATGTTCCGAGTTTTGCTTGTTGCGTGTTCACTTTCACTTCCACACTGAAAGTGTGTGTGTGTGTGTGTGTGTGTGTGTTTGTGTGTATGAGTGTGTACCGAGAAATTGTGGTTTGTTTGCTGGGTAATTACATTTTACCATTCCCAAGCTCGCTGTGTGTGTGTGTGGGCATGTCAGCGTGATAATTATGCGACTATAATCGCACTTTTACATGCCAGTAGCAGCAGTAGCAGCAGCAGCAGCAGCAGAAACAGCAGCAGTCGTAGTGAAAACCAACTCCACCGTCTACTGGACTCGAACTTTGAGTGTGTCCAAACAATCGTCTGGGGCTCAGAAGCAAAACACTTGAACCCTAAAACGAAATATGTTGAACGAGCGTCAAAAGTCAGCAGCCCCAACTAATTAACAGGCCGCAGGTACAAAGTGTCCCTCCCCCCTCTACTTCCTTCTTCGGGTCAAACACACACATACATGTACTCATTGCTCCCGTATACATTCATAAAATATTTAAGGCAAGTTGCCCGAGCTTAAACAAAAGCGAAAGCCATGTTTAATCATAAGAGCAAAAACAACACTAAAATTGTTGCTGCCTTTGCCAACGGCAACGGGCAACTTTGCTACTAAAACTGAGACCAACAAAAAAAAGGGTTAAGTAAATATTGAAGTGAATAAAAACCATGAAAAAGGAGCCAGTTGGCAAAAAAATAATACACACACACACACACACATGCACATGCATATATACATTTACGATGAGAAGCGAAAGGCAACGCACACAGTTAACTACTCTTTTGGCCGTGTCGCGTGAAATGGGCGAAATGGCTGGCCGCTGAGTGGAACTGGGCGTGGCTGGGCGTCACAGCCATAGTCAGAACACAGGCGGAGGACGGTAGTCGGGCTTTAGCTTTAGCAGCAGCAGCAGGAGCGCGCCTGCAGCACAGCTACCAATTAATGTCCTTGTTAGGCAGTGGCCTGTAAAATTGGCTTAAAAAATATGTAACCTTATGCGAGTAGCTCTCTCTGTCCCTCTCTCTCTCTCTCTCTCTCTATTTCTCTCTCTCTCTCTCTCTCGCTCTCTCCATCTCTACCTCCCTTTATCCCCCTTCGTGCAGTATATGTTCATGCGCACTTTTCTCTATACAATTTGAAAATCTACTAAATATATTTATGGATACATTAAGTAGACTCTTAACCTTTTATGTAACTATCACATTTCTGATTAAAGGCATACTTTAGATAGTTAGCTGTTTAGGACATGCTTAAATAAGTCATAAATATTATAGACTACCTGAAATTACTCGAACAGGAAGTTCGAACTTTTATTCAGTTTTAACAGTTTGAAGCAAATTGCATGAGAACTTTAGTACAGCATCTCACCAAAAACCTTTCTGACGATTTAGGTTACACTATGCCAGCTAAAAGATTTGTTATATTATTATATTTTCTATATTATATTATATACTTTATATATGACTCGAATTAAATCACAATTAATATCGCATGTCTGAGCATTTAACGAGAACATTTCTCCCGTATAAACTTCGAAAATTCAACCATGCACATCTTTGTGTGTGTGTGTGTGTAAGTGTGTGTGTGTGTGTGTGTAAGTGTGTGTGCCAGCTCATGTAAGTGTGTGTGCGTATATATATGACGCCACCACTACAATGTAAATCCAATGCAATGGCTACAGTTTCATTGTGGCCAAGTTGGTGTTAGTGCTGGTGTTGGCATTGCTTTTGGCTTTAAGTGAAATAAAGTTCAAATAGGCGGGATTGTATTTTATTTTTTGTATTTTAATGCTCGCTGCCTAGTTGGTATTATTTAATTTGGTGCTGGACTGGGGCAACTACTCGCATTTGGCGATGCGACTTTGACATGCCAGCATGAAGGCCTTTTGAGTTTACCCAGCTCATGCAACCAATATGATGGAAGGCTTTGCCAGCGAAACTGAATCCATTTCTGTTTCTGATTCTGATTCTGATTCGGTTCATCATATGACTGTAGCTAGAGCTGGTGGCTTAAAGCGGTTGTTTGGCACGCAAAAACTGACCGAATGTCGAATCAAAAATTCAAAAGTTAGTTGCGAAGAGAAGGGATTGGGTGTCAGGGACTAGGGGCTAGGGGCTAGCGGCTAGGGGCTAGAATCTAGGGGCTATGGCAACAGCAAATGTAAAGGACACATGCCAACATACACCGCACAAAGCACAAATGGCCACGGACATGAAACAATAACAGGAGCAAACAGGAATCTGTATCAGATTGAACATTGCCAGACAGACAGACAGACAGACAGAAAGAGAGAAATGAAGAGAGAGGGAGGGAGATAAAGAGCAATAACCGCAGGGATAGAGAGCAAGAGCCAAACTGGCAGTGAAAGTAAGCAAAAATTTTACCACTGGGCAATCGCAGTATGTAATTTGGTGGGAAGGGGATGCCTTGGAGAAGGGGCAGTGAATCTAATCTGTAAGCATAAATTCCAATCATTTTGCAAATGGAATGTGCAAATGCAAACCAATAAAACCGCAAAACACAACACAGCAAATGGCAAACAGCTCATGGCCCAATCTGAAGACAGCATTGCAGCAAACAAAATAGAAATAGGAAACAGGACGAGCAGCAGCAGTACCAGAGGAGCAACAGTAGGAGAACCATTCCAAATATCAGAGACTAGCTACTATGTGCGGTTTACGACAACATCACACAGTGAACGCGTCCAGGGTCAAGTAAATCCTTGACCAACGTTGTACCGGGTTTGGCTTACGCTTGAGTTTCGTTTCGTTCAAAACTGCATCTGTGTCTCCATCCCATTGCGCTGCTTTCAGCAAAATTGGTATAGGGACGAGTGTTTTGTTAATGAAGTGAGTAAGTAAGCTTTTGGGGGGAACAAAAAAAGTTGTGCCAGCCATATGCCAAATCAATGTGGCTGCAGGCAAAAGGTTTTGCGAAAACAAGCAATGTGGGAATAAGGTAAAGTGCTTCTGGCTACGTAAAAGATGTCGATGATTTTCAGATTAATTCAAGAGTGCCTTTCTCCAAACAGTTGGGCGGGGTGACGTAATGAATTAAAAGATTAAATCCAATTGAATAACTGGAAGACAGCCGATTTAAAAGTGAAATCAGTAAAATATAAATTAATGAGAGCTCGGAGTAAATCTATCTTGTAAATGAAAGTACGTAAAAACAGCAACGAGTTTGACCTCCACATTTAAAAATGAATAGCTTGATAAAAAATGTCCACCCTTGAGACACGGGCTACCTCAAGCAGAAGAACATTCCTATCCCTCCAGGAAAAAATATAGTTTATTGTTACATAAATATAAATATCTTGCCTTATCCAGCAAGTCGATATAGTTCTTCATATATCATTCAGCAAACTAAACAAAGGCTATTTTAATTGTCAAATTAAGTTTCCCTTAAGTAATTATAAGATTGGCAATGTTACCATTTTTGTGTGTGTGCGTTTTTTAGTTATGTATTTTATTTTTGGGCAACAACCGACTTTAAAGCCAATTGGGGACTCTGCTATGACAGCTCGCACGCTTATTCTCTCTGTGTCTCCAGCTCTTTTCATCGTTCCTCTTTGCTGAGTGACATGCATTTTGGCCTCGAAATATAATTAATGATTTGATACGCCTACCAATTAAAAGTGTCAAAAGCAGGAGCACAAAACCCAGCAACCAGACTCCTGGTCCTGGACTGGGTGCAGGAACAGGAGTCGACTCTAAAATGGTTTTTCACTCATAAAACTCATTTGCCGACAGATTTTGCCTCTTACCTTTTACAACTGGGGAAGGTTAATTGAATTAATCTCGGCAGCGTTTAAATTCTCACAGTTGGGAGTGAAAAGATGAGAGGGAAATTGAAAAGCTTTCGGGTTAGTGGAAGAGAAGAAGGAGAGGTGTGTTGAGTAAAATTCTGTCATATTTGAAGCGAACCCTTTTTACACGTGCAATTAAAAGCCATTTTTACGAGCAATTTGGAAAATATGATGACGATGACGATGTCAGACACGCTGCATGATAATAATGTTGATCATGATCATCATCGTAATATATACATACGTATACACATATATAACATGTTCAGCCAGCATGATAATGAACGCCGTTCTGGCATTGTTGCTGTAATTGTCAACCTCACAATTGAAACATCAAAAAATACATACATATATATGTATATATGTACATATATAGCCACCCGTTAGACAGATAGGCAGACAGAGGACAGAACCGCTGGATTGTAACGGAGCACTTTCAATGTGGATGGACGCTTCCGGAGCGCGAAATGCCTTTGACATGTAAAACACTGCGTGCCAAGCGAACAATATGGAAAAAAAAGAGAAACGGAAATACGAAGAAAATTGCAGCAGCAAAAAAAAAAATACAAAAATACAGCTAGTTTTTTACTCGACACGTTGTCGAGAAAAATGTCAAAACAAATTGAAATGCATGTAAAATTCAAATGAGAGCTAAAATTCGAAACTTATTTGCCCTGAAAACAGGTGCGAAATTAAATAAAAATCATTTTCAACAACTGGTTTTTTTTACTTTATATATTCAGAGAAATGACAGTTTTTTGTTAAATGAGCGACAAGCGTGAAGTTGTCCATTTGTTGTTGTTTCTGCAGTTGGCCATTTCGTATTGTTGTTATTCTGCTAATTGAATATTGACACATGTGTCCACACTTGCCATTGCCCAATGAATGCTGTCAGAGACTATAACGTATTCCCATTTCCATTTGCGATTGCAGCACAACTGCCTTGAGCTAGATTTAAATAATAAGACATTTATATTTTATTTGGAGCTTAAATAAGTTAGTTGGGCTACTTATAGATTTTTAATGGAGAGATTAATCGAATTAGAAAACAAGATTATATATATCTCTCAGTTTGTCATATAAAGTATATATATAATTCTCTTAGCTTAAAATTTCGTTTAGTCAAATTACAAGGATTCTTTCGAGTAATCGTATCGATTAATTATATAAGTCAAATATCTTATGTTTCGAGTAACTACTTCAAATAAATGAATATATTTGTGCCCGACTAGTTTCCAAGTTGATTCATAGAAGGTATACTTTTTTAAGCCTTGCATAAAATACACGCAATTTTCACTTTAAAGCATGTGGGCAAAAACGAATCGAAATCGAATTTTGTTCAAATGTCCCTTGGTCGCACCCAAAAAATAGAATGAAAAAAGAACAGAAAAATCGAACTAACAACATTGAGTGACTTGGGCTGAAGTCTCGAGCACAAAACTAACTAATCCTTTTTTGCGCATTTCGCTCTTTTTTGTCCAATGCCAATTCATGCGGCCAAAACGAAAATGTCATCATCAGCAGCTTGCCCATAAGCCAGAAGCTGCCCAACAACATTTTCATGCCAACCCTTTCCCACCTCGCCTTTTGCCTTCACCAACCACCGATCCATTGCAGCTCTTTGAATTTGGTCACACACTCATACACGTATACACTTACACACAAACACACACACACACACATATATATATATATATATACATATATGTGTACAGTCGTATAGTGCCACTCAACGTAACTTTTTATGTGCAACATAGCAGAATGATTGTGTTCCGTTCCAGAAATATCAGCACAACAAGCACGACAACAATAACAACGACAACATCTGCAACAACAACAACAACAACAAGAACAACAACGCAAACTATAACAACAGTAACAACAAGAACAACAACTTAAGCCATTTCGCATAAAATTTCACACACCATTTTAGCCAAGTGCCACATTACCTGCACACAAGACGGGACTCAACTCAACTCAACTCAAAGCGGTTTGGTTCAAGACCCCCAACACTCAAAAAAAAAAATCCACCTCACGTCCACCCACAAGCTCTGCAGAGAACCATGCAAGCGAGTAAAGAAAGCAAAGTAAAATGCTTAGAAAATGTTGAAAAACACGAAACTGAACATAAAAATACCTTTTGACACATGCAAGCAGAGGCGGCTGGCAGGAGGCGTGGTCCTGGCAGTTGAGAAAAAAAAAACAGCGAGAAGAATGCGCGAGAGAGAATGAGAGAATGGAGGAAAGGGAGATGCTGGTGGCAACTTAAAATCAGCGCAAAAAGAAACTACTACATTCAAGGCTCGAATGGCGCTTGCCAAAAGGAGCCAACAACAACATACAAAATCATACAAAATTAAGAAAAAATCTTGAAAATTGCATTTTAAGAAGAAGCTTGTGTGGCTATAACGGAAAATCTATAAAAACCACATACACACTGAAGTGCATGCAACTGACTGCAAAATGCAGAGAATTGGATACATGGAATTGAAGATGGACCGGGGCCACAATGGTCCACAGTCAGCAAAGCATTTTGGCCCAATCCAATACAATTTTAACGATAATGCGAGTCAACTAAAATTGATACGGCCATCAGAACCGGGGGGTATAATGCCGAGCACACTACACATATGGACATGGCCAAATTACATTCCTCTATTTGACCGGATTTGAATACAAACGAAAATATCACGTATACGCATACACAAACGAAACTGTTCATAATGATGAAGTTTGCAACTGTTTCCGACTTCAGTTCACAACTGTTGCAACAAGACAACTGAGAAGCGAATCGATATGCAATTAATGCAGTTAAATAGCTGGAGAATTTATTCAAGTTAAACTGCTTAAAACAAGGACTACATGGCTGTCCTTCCGTTTTACAGATGTCGATACAAATTTTGAATATCGCTTATAGACCGTAGGCAGCTTGTAACAAATAAACATTTATAAATATATATTTACATATTTGTTTCTCATATATAGATTATCTATATAGGTGGCCTTTAACCAAGATGGTGGTTGAATTATTCTGTGTTTTTTTTTAGGCCTTGCAGATGGTATTATATACCTATTATATATATTTGTTTCTAGGTAAATGTCGCTCTCTTTTGAACAAGAGAATCATATTATTAAAAAACAAATCAAAAAGTTTGAGGTCATATTTCTGTTTTAATAAATGGGATTAAGTATTTGACAATTTCAGCGATAGATGCGTATATGGAATGCATATAAAGATAATAGACTATAAAGACTACAAATCAACGAAAATAATTAAAGCATTTCAAATATTCCATGCTTAACTATGGCACATGCCTAAGCTTTGAGCAGGGCATTTGTTAGTCGAACAGATTCGGTGCTGAATACTATAATTTTAAGCATCTTATGCACTCTGTTGCTTAATCTAAAACACTCTTGATGCCAGCCACTGGTCAATCAATGTGCCGTCCCACAATAATTGAAAAATATGAAGACCACCTGCTACCTCAAACTTAGCCCGGGGACAACATTTCCGAGTAGAGCGCGACACATTGTTGCCATAACGATTTGCACTCCAAGAGCGATCCGACACCCAAATACGAGACACCCAAACAGTTGAGCGCAACAAGAGCAGCAATAACAAATTATGACAACAAATTGCAAACAAACAAGCAACAAACAAGTGAATCACCTTTAATGCTTCCATTCTGCACTTTTTGCCGAAGCGTTAGCAAGTGCTACTGACACAGAGCCCCCATCCCCCATCCCCCTCCTCCGCCGACCACTGTCAGGGGACGTGGCAGTGCTATACTGTCTTGTCATAACTTCAGTGGCTGCCTTGCAGGCAGGCATTGACAAAACTGCACAGCCAGCAGACAGTTGTAAGGAGACATGACTGAGAACTGAGTTAAGGCTAAGGCTAAGCGGGTGGGGGACATTACTAGAGAAAGGGCCGAGGAACGAGACATGCATGTCAAAGGACAGCGACAACAACTGTCAGTGTATGCGTGCGTGTGTGTGCTTGTGTGTGTGTGTGTTGCTTAACACTTAGAAGCGGAAGTAAGCGTCGTGTTCCTGCGGTTGGGAAAATGAAGAAACAGCCAAAGCAAGAAATGGCAAGGCAGCAGCAGCAGCAACACCAGCAACAAAAGTTTGTTTTCCTGCGGCGCATGACTGGCGTTTGTGTCTGTTAGCTCTACACTCAACAAAAAAAATATACTGGAAACATAAATTCAAAAATCGAGAAACAATAAATAGTTTAAATTTTATAAATCCCAAAATCGTTTAACGAGAAATGGTATATTAGCATTATACAAAAATATTAGTTTTTATAGTCTTCACCAATACTTTGTATATCTAATAAAATACTGGTCACAGTGACCCAATATGGCTCAAGTGGGTCGAAGTAAATAACCTTCGCCCGGACAGCAGAGCTGACCTAACTAAGCTAACATCAAATTCAGAAACTTGCTTTTTACAATTTTAGACTATTTTTGGGAGTGTACTGCTACTGCAGTGATAGCAAGAACCAAGACAGCAAAGGCAACAACAACACAAGCAAGTCGACAGGTGCGCCACACTAACCGACACAAAAATATCATTTTAAAGTTTTGTGCTCTGCCTGTCGCTCTGTTAGTTTTTGACATGAAATTGCATTACATTTTACACAGCGAGTGTCAGCAAAAGAAGCAGACAAAAAAAAAAACACTAAGAGCAACAACAAAAACAAGATGAGCAACAACAAGAGACACATAAACAAAATTAACGGATGAGTATGCTTCAGCATTCGTTGAATTGTCTTAGTTTGGCAACTGTCGTTGGGTTTTTGTCTAGACCCCCGAAATGAAGTGTACAAATTAGTTGGCCTTGTCACAAACAGCAGCAAAAACATCAACATCAACAGCAGCAGCTGCCGCAGCGCAATACAACAATACAAACACAACAGCAATCGCAAATGGAGAGCTAGAAAGCAAATTGACGGCATCTTAAACCCATGGCTGAAACCGTTAAGCCACTTTTCATCGATCCGCCAACAATTACGTGCAACGCTCTGCGGAAACAATTTATCAGGCTGGCCAACATGACTAAACTAAGTATCCACTACGAGTGCAGCAGCAGAGCTTACAAAATACATGCCCCCACCTCCACCACCCCCACCCCCCTTTTTATACCCACTCACTGCATCTGAATGTATGCCCTAAGTGCATGCCAAGCTTATTTTGCTAAACAGCAATTGCAAACAAGCCAAAAATCAAAAGCAGCCAAACAATTTGCTGAATCTTGTATATACTTTCAGGTGGCATTTCTGTGTTATCTGTGTTATTCTGTGTTATTATAAAGTTGTCCGTAAGCTGGACGTCTTCTTTATTTATATATTTTATTATGTTGCTTTTAATTATATTATGAGAATTCAGTAATTAAGACAAAGCCCCAAAAAAGCAGACAACCTACCAGCAATTAACTACAAAGTTAGCAGTGAGTTTCTGCATATTTGAATATAAGAGTAAAATACTTAGAGTTTGATATAATGCACAGTTTGTTAATACTGTTCAAATTAATTAGCATCTAAAGTACTTGCCAACTAAACACAAGTGCAAATGTGCCCCGAAAGTCGGCAGTATAGGGTAGAGCAAACAAAAAGAGCCTTGAACTGTGTATGCAACACAATCCGCCACTCGCCTGGTGCAATGAACTCTGTTCTCCTTCTCACAGTCAACGCCCACACAAACTTACCCCCAAATATTCTCTTCCCCACACCTCGAATACAGAAGCAGAAACTTTGATGGCATGCAGGCTTCAATTGAGGTGGGGTTGAATGGGGAGCGCTATGAGTTTCTGACTGTTTAGTAGCCAGTTTGGCTTGTCTCTGGCTCGTTTTGCTGCCAAATCGTCACATCATTACTTATACGCTACAAAATATAGTGTTTTCGTGTTTCTGCTGGTGGGCCTGGTAGCCAAAAACAGAGACTGTGGGCCAGTCCAAATTGAAAACGGCTCTGAAAATGAACTTAATGGATAGTCGAGCCAATGCTAAGCGGGAAACAAAACTCGCCTGCCCGCCTGCCCGCCTGACAGCCACGAAAATTTATAGAGCACGCCGCCAAAGAAGTCGAGCAAACGGGCAATTTACTTTGAGACCGCTGCAGTTTGCGGGATTGTCCGGTTTCGTCCGGCTAACTGGGATAACTGGAGTGTGCTGTGTGCTGTCAGCTGTGTGCCGGACTCTCTGGACTGTCTGTCAGGGACTGTCTAATCGCTGCGCTAAATTAACACGTATACGCCATGTGGCGGACAAAGATTTTAGTCTGTTGAGAAATGGCCGAGCAGTTGCCTTTTGCCGTTGCACTTCCCGTTGCCTTCGCCTTCGCCTTTGCCGTTGCCGTTGCCGTTGCAGCATTGTTGCCGCATACTATGTGGCGCTTTTTTGCACTTGTAATGTGCGCACGTTTTATAGCCACAATTTCACAGTTTGCCTGGCAGCATGCAGCCAAGCCAGTCAAGGTGCCAATATTGTTGTTAACTGCTGATAGTTGCTGCCGATTGCTGATGTTGGCGTTCTTCTTGTTGTTGTGGCTGTTGCAGTGAGGCAGTTGCTACTGCTGCTGCTGCTTGGCAATGCAATGCGGCAAATGCGATTGCCATTTGCTTGTGCAGCTCGTTACCCCTCATGCCCATTTCTGTCCAATTCGAAAGCAAAAAAACAAAATGCGAAATGTGAATTGCGAAATACGAAACACATTTTTAGTTTCTAATCAACGCGCGTTCATCGCATAAAAATAATGCTATAAGCGATAATCCGCCCAAGACAGCTGCATTTTTTGGTTTCGTATGCCTCTCGATAATGGCTTGTTTACGGCTCAGTGTGTGTGCGTGTGTACGAGCAGAGTGGACTCTTTTATAGCGCATTTTAAACTGAATGAGAATCATTTAAAGACAATATTATTTAACTTCGCATTCGAAATCCAACAGGTGTTTTTATCCATTGAACCCATTCGAAATGGGTAAAAGGGGTATAATGGAGTTGTGCAACGGTATGTAAAAGGAAGAAGGAAGCATATTCGACCCCATAAAGCATATTTATTCTTGATCAGTATAAACAGCCGATTCCATATAGTAATGCTCGTCTGTTCGTCTGTATGAACAGGCATATTTCAAAGATTATAAGAGCTACTGACTTCAAATGTAGAATATTAAGTTTATTTCATTAAAACACTGCCTTATTTTGTTTTCCCTCTTCACTACCTGCGGCAGTCACAAGAAATGAGAGCCCTTCCACATCTGCTTACATTTGTGTGTGCAAAGCTAAACCGAAATTTGGCATTAAAACTACAATTTTATATTTAACAGCTGGGTTCAGGCTGTCGTAGTCGTGCTCACTCGAATAAATCATCCATAATTTCTTCTTTCTCGTTACCTGTAGTTAGTAAACTTTTGCAATTAAAATTAGCCGATTGTGCATTGCTCAGTGCCTTGTGTAAGACTTTTGAGTTAAGTCGATGCCAAGGCTTTCTTTTGTTGTATTCTTTTGCTGCTTGACTTGCCCAATGTAAATGAGCCATAAAATGATGACATTTCTTTAAATCAGTCACAAGCTCTACATTTTGAGACATTATTTGCATTTGCAGTTTTAGTGGGTGTGGCATTAATGATCTCTGCTGACAGTCGTCGTCGGTCAGGTGAACTGGGAAACTGATGAGGCAAGTGCTCACTGTGTTCTCAAATGATAAACGGTCCAGCTGATAGAGCTAAGCGAGCCGAATGACACAACAATGCCTTGGCATGGGGCTGTTATTGTTATTTTACTTTCTTTTTTGTTTTTAGGCACAGTTTTCAGCTTGTGGCATTTTGTTCGCCACGCGAAATTTAGCATCACAATAAAACACAAGAAATAAATTTTCGCTGAAATTCAGCTGCTTATCAGCGAGGCGTGGCAGGTAAGCATAGGCAAAGTTTGTTGGGCGCCGAGAGATTTAATAGCAAGTTGATAAGCCCAACAGCAGCAAGCAGGACCAACTGTACTATGTACTATACTAACAAATAAAAAACACAATACGAAAAAAACTGAGGGCTCAGAGTCTAAATTCAGCTGCCGGAACCGCTTTAAACTCGCTTACGGTAATAAACTCACCGAGGCGTGGTGCTATTTTAAATCTAAATAGACTCACCGAGCCAACTTGAATTTATTTTGCCATGAGACAAAAAAAAAAATGAGGCACAAAAAAACCAACCTACATCCAAGAAAAAAGGCAAAACAAGGAGCCGAAAACAATGGTGGAAAAAATACCGCAGCATGCATAATTTGGAATGCTTTGCGAACCGCCGGCACGGCCAAATTATGCAACATTCCTTTCAACACACACAGCGCTACGTCGTCTCCTCAATTCACCACTGGCCCCGTGCTCCCTCCTCTCATGACCATAGCGCTGGCCAGATAACCCGACCGCACGCTCATTATGATAATAATAATGCGGGGGCAGTGTTGCACGAACATTTTTCGTTCTCTCATCCTCATTGTCATCCACATCCACATCCGAATCCTCATCCTCATCCTCATCCGCCTCAATCCACATCCTCGTCTCTATCAACGGTCAAAGCCCACAACAACAATTAAAATGTTATTAAGCGGCCAGCATTATGCAATGTGCGAAAGCAGCTGAGCTGTGCAAAAACGCTCGAAACTACTTAGTTATGGAATAGGTTGGGTGGCCAGAGTCGCCAGCAATAGATATGTATGTGCACAAATGCACATAAGTAGAATGAAAGCCAAACCGTAATGACAATAGCTAAAACTGCACTTGCTTGCATTCGAACATATATCTTTTGAAACTGTGTATGAGGAATACAGCTGCGAGGAAACCGGAAATAGTCGAGATAACATATAAGTAAGCATATGCATAAGTATTCAAAACAGGTGTTTTTTTTTGTTTTTTGTTTTTTTTTTTTTGATTATTAAAACAATTGTAACCATAACAACTAGAGAACAATGGAGCACACAATAAGCAAGAGATGCATAAACTAAACCTGCTCTCTCAGCACCGTAATTAAGCTAGTAAAAATATCTCTAATAGCTAATGAATACACCAAATGTGCAGCCAGCCAAAAGACGAAAAAAGTTTAAGAGATTAGGATGTGGAGCTTTTAATTAAACAATACATGCTTAGTATGTGTATTTATTAGGGCATGCATGCTGTATATATATATATATATATATATACATATATTTGTATACTTTTTCAATTTAAGAAAAATGGTTTTTAGAAAGACATAAAATATACTTGCTGTATAATAAGGTGAGTTAATTAAGGGCGATTTTTTTCTGAGTGTATGTGTGTACCTAAATCATTCCGTGCTTTGTATAGCTATAAGACATTTATATTTACATTTTTTGAAACAAAGGGATCAAATCAAAAAAAACAAAACCCTGATAATTGAAGTCAAGAATGTTTGTTATATTATAATTGGTACACTCATAAAAACTTTGCCAGCTTTTCAGACAGTCAAGTTGCTAACGAGGCAACTACAAGATTCTCTCAAAGATGTTATGGCAATTTGTGAGATTTCTGAAAATACTGGGCAGTACCAATAGGGTAAAAGTCTAGTGGGTCCCAGGGCACGTCAGCACTAATGAGGTAGCTGACGCTCTTGCCATTAGGGGAGCCAGTTCACCTTTCTGAGGTCCTGACCCATGTTCTGCACCATAACCAGGCCATTTCGACAACACCATACGAAAGAAAGCACACCTGGAGAGTGAGAAGGCTACAGTTATTACATGAAACACACAGCTGACTGTATGAATATGAGTAGAGACTAGCTTTGGATATTAACAAGCTTTCCGAAAGGATATTACAGAATGCTCAAACAGCTACTCAAGCTAAGAATTGTGGGGGATGCTGAATGCAGATTCTGGCATGAAGATGACGAGACTCTAGAATTCATTCTGAAAGATTGCCTACCTCTCACCCTAATTACTAATAAAATGAGGTCTTTGCAGATCGAGAAGTACAACTCACTTATAAGGGAGAAGCAGTCTGTACAGCAATAATCATATTCCAAGACTCTCAATATTATTCATTTAGTTTTTCGTATCAATATTTTCTGCTGGCCACAAGTGTGTTGACAATCTATTCTAATCACCGTAAGCCTACAAATCCATCATACATATTTTTACTTTTGTACAGCTTATTTTCTTGGGCCAAGTCTCAGCATTCTGTGTGCAACTTTTAAGTGATTGTTATTGTGGCATCCACTCATATATCGAGCGAAATATGCAAAGACTGTCCGAAGAAAGACTCAAAATCGAAATAGTTGACAAATTGTTAAGCTTGTCTAAAAATGCTGCCACTTAATGAACTACTTTAAATAATTATCCAAGTGAAAATTATTTTCATTTACTAAACTTTGCCGTCGACCAAGCTACCCTACCCTCCAGATACGCCCGCCTACCGTTTCGGTGGCAACTTTCGCATCGTTAACAATTTGGCAAGATTTAAAAATGTCTACAGCGGGCTGCGGGGGGGTAGCCGAGCAGAGCAGAGAAGGAGCCTTCCAAATAAAAATATCACTTTACTATGTCGACCCAGTCGCCAACGTCTCTGCCAAGGACGGGGTAATTTATCAAGACAAAAACCGGAGAGAGACAGAAAAAAGAGAGAGAGAGAGAGAGAGGAGAGCCGACAGAGAGACGGCGTGAGATGAAGAGATGAAGTGCACATGGATACAGACAGAGAAGAGATGGCAGGAGCAGATAAAGCAAAGCATTTCAGCAAGCACTCGTATAGGTGGAGAGTGGGAGGAGATTGAAGAATGATGGGGAGGAAGTGGGATGCTGGAGCTAGCAACTTTGGCGAGCTCTCTTCTCTGGTTACTTTCTTAATTTCATTTACGGAGCAAAAGCGACGCCGACGTCGACGCAGGCAGTCGACAACTTTGGTGGTGCTGCTGCCGTCGCCGCTGCTGCTGCTGCTGCTGCTGCTGGCTTTGCTGTTTTGTTTTTCAATTTCGCCCGGCGAAACTTTACCAAATACATCGCAGGAGCAACAACAACAAGACAAAGACGTGCAAAGTTTCTATTAAAACGGATTTAATTATGTAATGGAATCATGATAAATTTCGCGCAACGTGAAAAGTGTTGGCCAAGGCCAGTAGCAAAGTACCTGAGCACAAAGGCCGAGGCAACCATAACCGAAACTAAGGGACTTGCCAGTAGCAGTAGCAGTAGCAGTAGCAGCAGCAGTACTAGTAAGACGGAAGCCTAAAACTTATGAATGGGCCATGGGGATTAGGAGATTGGGGTTGCTCAGGGGCAAAACAAGATGAATATATAGATGGATAGGTAGACAGTAGATAGACTAAGAGTGTGGGCAAAAGTCTTTGGAGTTTTTAAACATTTTAATTTATACAGCTAATGATTCACAAAAGTGTGTTTAACTATATATATGAGTGTGTGTGAGTGTGTCCTTCAACCCTTCAAGCTGTAATTTGTGATGATTGTTTGGCACATTCATTGTTAATAATACGTTAATCCGTATCTGGAAAAATCAGCTTTGTAATGAACATCGCATAAAGCTTGGATTTATTTACTTATGCGAGCATGCGATTCTTAATTAAAATTTTAATCGGATTGGCTTACATGCGTACGCAATGACAAATCAATTATATGACAGCTAGCTGTAGTCAAAGTTGCTGCATTTAATATTTTCGAAATTAATTGTAAATGTTAAATGAAAATAAAGGGCATAAAATGAGCAGAATGGCCTCAAGCATTAAAATCAACTCAGTTTCGTTAGATTTATAGTTGTTAAAAGTTAGAAAAAATTTGTTGACATTAAAGTTTATATCATGGTTCGAGGCATCGATTTCGAGGGTGGGATTACTTATGAGGTCAAACCACATTCAAGAAGATATTGCTTTTACAAATCGGTTAACTATTGAAAAAGTTTTGTAGAAGTCGTAAATTTGTTTTTTTAGCGCTGCATCTTCACACAAATGTCGAGTAATAATTATGATTGCATGTTTGTATTCCGTATTATTTTTAGAGGTCTAGCCATGATAAAAATATCATTGCTTTTGAAAATTGTGTTTGTTTTGACAAAGTTATGGCTGTAGAAAGTTTTGACCTGTCTCTAAATGCACTTTTTCGGAATTAAATTTTATTATGAATTTCGAGTCAGTAAACTAAAAGCCAAACGATGATTAAAAAGCCCAGCCTTGTGAAAATGTGAAGTCAGTAACGATTTTTTTTGTATTGCTGATTATAGCCCATTATTATGAAGTTAAATTTGTACTGAATTTCAACTAGTCAGAGATTTTGCTATTACCAAATATATGCAAATTATATTTTGATGCGCTTTTAAGTTTGGTTATCTCTAAAAAAAAATGCTATTTGCCAGAGCACTTTCAGCAGCCTTAACTTTCAATTAAAAACACATTATCTACCTCACATGTGTGAGTGTATGTGTATCTGTGTGTGGCATCAGCAAGCCCGCATGTCAAGTGGTCGTACTTTTCGCTGTGTGTCACCGTCTCTCTCCCTCCCAACCTCCTCTCCCTCTCTCGCACTACACACTGCATGATCGCTTCTTAGTTGCTGGCCACTGGCTGACAACTCACTTAAACTGCAATAAATAACGCAAAAAGGTAAAAGATAGATGCGCAGGCGACACACCTGACAACACCCACGTCCCCCGCATGCTACGTCCCCGCTGCCGTTCACGGATTCAGTGGAGGAAGCTGCATCGCTGATAAGGCTCAGGCCCAAGTGTCGAGCGGATTGGTAATCTCGCAACCCTTCGCAAATCCCCCCCCCCCAACAAACGCAACGAGCATTAAAATAAAATTAATTCCCTTTTTCTTTTCAGGTCTTTTGTATTTTGTTTTCAGTTTTGCAGCAGAGGAAAATGGCAAAACGATTGACTATTAAAAAGGATAAGGCATAATATTTTTCGCATTTGTGGCCGGCAGAGCAGCTCGTCACGTAAATGTAAGAAAAATAGTTTACGGTCCGGACTTATCTGCTGAAGCCAATAATGTTCCCTTTAAAATGACAAAGCTGCCGCCCACAATAAGGGAAAACATAATAAAAGAAAAAGATAGGGAGAGAACTTAAGGATTAAATAAAAATAAAAGTGAATAAAGTTGCTCCAACGGAAAGCAGCTCGTATATGTTGCGGGTAGCAGAGAGATGGAGTGGGGCAGGAAACTGTGGCAGACGGATGGAAATCGTTACTCAACTGTTGCCCGAGCACCGCTCAAAATATTTTAATATCTTTTATATTGTTATAGCTGCTGCTGTTGGTGCACGTCTCTTCTTTGTTTTCGTTGTTGTTTGTGTTTTTAATGCGGCGCTCGGCAATTAAACATGGAGCAAAAGTTCGCTTCAAGTGCCTGGCGAAGCCAGCATGAATAATTTCTGACCAAGCCAGCAGACGTAGTAGCGCGAAAGAGATGGCGAGAGTGTGTGTGTGTGTAAGTGAGAGAAAGAGAGAGAGAGAGAGACAGAGACAGAGATAGAGATAGAGATAGAGAGAGAATGAGGAGATAGATTTATGGGCTGCTTTTTCATAGGCCTGAGTAAAACTTTTCGAATGCGGTTACTTGCTCCGGTTACGCTTTAGGTTTTGCGGTTTTCTGTGCCATTTACACACACTCACGCACACACACACGCACACACACACACACACACACACAACACACTCATGAGATTATGGCGCATTTAGTGGGCAATTATCGCCTGCAGCGCCCATAATTATCACGCAAAGAGTCCTAAGTTGCACTAGCATTTCATATTCAAAGCTGTCTCTGGGCACCCCAGGGGTTCGATGCCGGAAGTCCGGGAGTAGTTGGTGAGTCCGGGCGTCCCCCAACGTTACGTTTGCCATGTTATCTTTGTCTACACATGAGCGGCATAAACAAAAGGCGACGAGTGCTGAATGCTGGCTGGGAAAACGTACATAAATATAACACAGATGCCCAGCCAGATGAGATGGGGATGAGCCCTCGACACAATGGACTAGCCCCAGTATACTTGGGCGAGATAAGTGGGTCGGCTCTAACTATGCACAGTCTATGACGAGCGACTGTCACTAAAAATAATAATAAACGTAAATTTCTCTAATTTACACACACGCACACAGTCAGACGTATGAGGCACAGTCGTGCATAGTGCAGGCCATACAGAAAGAGAACGAAATTCTTATACCCTGCAAATTATATTATTTTATGAGGCAACATATATATTTTTGTGCTATTGATATAAACATAAAAAGTTGTAACAATTTGTAATTATTTTTACACTTATTAGCTGTCAACCTAATTTATATGGGGTATTTCCAAAATTAAACTCGAAGAGGGACTTTTCTAAAATCTCTTCATTTCATTTAATTAAGTTATTAGTTATATTGTATATGCGAAACTACTAATTTAAATGTAAATTCTTATATACTTACGTTATCACCTAACTTGACCAAGCCAATTCGAAAATCACAATACCCTTTCCTTGGAATCTCATTGCCAACTCCCATGCTGCAAATAAACAACAAAGTCACTGAAATTTAATTTCCAAGCAACGACAACGACAACAACAATAACAACAACAACAACTGGCGACAACAACGGCAACAAGAATGGCATTTGGCAACATGTTCATGTTGCTGCTCTCAGATACATGACAGCAACAGTCGTTCCCCTTTGCACCCTTGCCCCTCTAGCCACTCCGCTCTCCCTCCCCCGGCCACCCACTCCATACCGCAATACTCGCTGCAGTAGCCGAAAAGTTGCCTTATCACTTGGGCGCATTTACATAAAAAAACCACAAATAAAAGTTGCCAACTAACGCAGCAAGAAGAACTGAGCAAAGAAAATAAGTGTATAAATGTGTGTGTTTGAATGTGTGTGTGTTTTTTGGGTGTGTGAGTAGCTATATGAGTAGCGTCGTCATCTGTCCCTCTCTCGCTCTCTCTCTCAGTGCCTCCTTGGATTTTTCATGAGTCGCTTATGGAATAGGTTAGGGGTGGGGAATTGGTAAGAAGGCAACTCGCTGCTTAAGCATTAAAAACTTTTCACATTAAAGCACATTACAACAACAAATCATAGAACGCTGGAGCAAAACACACACGCACACACATACACACATACACACACGCATATAAACACCAACACGCATGCAACACATTTAGATAATATGCTACAACTGCTGCGGCACAAACAAATGACAATGAGCGAGTATGCTTCAAACGGGGCAGGGGAGGGGCTGGGTGTGTGGACGGGGGCGTACCATGGGGGGACTCATGCGAGTTGTAAAAAGCTTTGGCAACAATGTCGCCTGAATGTCGCGCATTGTTTCCACGCCGCTGCCTTACGACACTAGCAACGGGGCGCGTCTTCCACATCCATCTGCGCCGCCCACCACCTCCACTGCGGCTGCCCCCTGCATGGTTTTGAACCCACACCCATGTCAGGCAAACTTTTATTTTTTGTTAAGCACATTTGCGCACTTTCCTTACTTATAGCATACTTTTAAGCGCGAAAGCGCATTAGCCAGGCAATGCATGAAATTAAATTACATATTGTACTCGTTGATGACCGAACCGAAAAAGCATCAGCCACCTCCCAAACTACCATACCTATCCCAATTCCCTCGTCCCCCATTCCCCCTTTGTAATATGCAGGCGACACTCAAAATGGCCGCCATATTCATTAGACAGCTTTCGCCCACAAAATGACCATAACACTTTAGGCTATAGTCGCCCCAAAATTCGCCAGGGTTGGAAAAATTTCGACTTTAGCTAGTTTTTCACGATCACTTTTGATAATATTGTGAACATCTTTGCAATACAAATATTAATGTTCTCAGTACTTAAGATTTTTTATTATTATTGCTATTTTGTTATAAATTTAAATTTCTTGAAACTGTTTTGTGACTTCTTTTCTATGGTTTAAATCAATTTTTTTAAGAAATGCTGTTTGAGTCCACTTTAAATAAGTCATTATTTATAGTAAATCATACTAATTATTTTTTATTATTATGAACATCAAAAATCACCAACTATTAAAGGAAAAAACTAAATTAGCAATATAGCCACACTTGAATGAACTGAATAAAAGCGATATTAGGTAACAGTTTAAGCTGCAGCAATTGCAGTCCGTATTCAATTTGTAACTTGTTGTAATGACCTTAAAATCGACGGCGCGACGGATGCGTTGACAACCCTGGACAAAGATGTCGCCATTGTGGACGCTCTCGAAAACTTGTTATGTCGTTAAGTGTGAAACTTATTTTGCACATGATGGAAAAGTGCCACCGCCTAGTCCTGGTTCCGGTCTCGAGCTGTCCTTATCTCCCTCCCTCGCTCTCCCCCTACTTTTCACGCCAAAATTTCAAAAGAAATCAGCAACAAAAGTTTTCAGTTTTTGTTTCTGAAAAAATCAAAATAGCTAAAAAGTAGCGACAAGTGTTAAGAGCGCGTGGAGGGATAACCTGGCACAAAACTTTGTGTCCAGCCAAAGGAGACAGTGGGAAAAACAACAGCAACAGCAACAGCAGCAACAACAACAACAACAACAATTACAACAAAACGAAAGCGGAAAGTAAGCCAAGCGTCAATGACGCCAAAACAAGACAACAAAGTGCGCGGCCAATCTTAAAATAAACTGCAGCTGCGCGTAAAAAGTGACAAGTTTTGGGTGGGATGAAGATGATGATGATGCCAACAGAGCCTGCCCATGCAGTAGATGGGGAGGCGGGGTGTGAATGATATGGGATGGCAGCTTTGGGGGCATAGCAGCTCAAACTGGAACATGTGTCCCTTCACTTATTGGCTTCTTGGCTACGGACATTGTGGCACGTGACATATTTTGAAACAGCGACAGTTAAGCAAACAGCATCGCACCAAGAAGGACTCAGCATAAAAATATAATAAGAAATAGAAATAACTTTGCAGAAAAATTGACAGAGCGGAAGAGAAAGCTGTGAGTTGTGATGACAGCTATTCGGTTTCCATTTGTCAGTCCGGCGTGTGTGGGGCGTGATAAGTTCAAAACTAAATAAAACATAGTTCATACTTGAGATGGTGCAGCTCTTAAATGCCATTGTATACGACGTGTGCAAATAAAAACAAGTGAGAATACCCTTGTCAAGTGAGCTAGATGAGCGACCTAGACCCCGAGATACCCTGATAACCTCTGCTATTTTTTAACATTACTATTATTATTACATTACTCTCATTCCTGCTGATAGTCAATATGAGAAAACCTCTTCGACTATCATTTGATCAATAAGTTATATTATATATGAATTGGAGGGATATGATTTTTATTGTGATACTCGCGAGATTGGGGCGGCTATCGTTAAAAATGAAATAAACTTGATCTGCGCCTTTTTAATAACGACGGATCGACAGACAGACGGGCATTGCTATATCGACTCGGCTGTTGATCCTGATTAAGAATATATAAGGTCGGACATGCTTCTATCTACTTGTTACATACTTTTACATAAAACTATGATACACTTTTTCAGCAATTTGAATGTGTTCGGCTTTTAAATATATTTATATGTATTATTTGACAAAGTAATAAATGTATGTGTAGATAAAGTAAAGTAGTTTTAGTGGAAATTTTAATTGGTGGCGAATTTAACAAATTGCTGGCATTGCTTAATTTGTGTGTATTTTTCGTTAATTACAGCCAAATTGCTAGAATTTCAATCAATTTTGTTTTAGACATTACGTAAAACATATCAATCGGTAAATAAATAAATGCAACTGAATTTGTTCAATTTCCAAAATAAATATATATATATATATATATATCAATATATATATGCAGACACATTGACAAATTTGTATTCCGATAGAAATCCAATCAATCCGTTATTCATGTAATAACAATATTAAAAGAGTCTAAAAACTGGCATAGTTTTAAGCTGCTATCAAAAGAATATTTAATTTTATGGAAATATTTAAGAATTTATTTATCAAATTTTATTTGGTTTTTAAATATTAATAATAATGGTAGCTATGGCTTACTATAATTTCATTTACCAATAAGACAAATGTATTAATATGCCAAGCTAAAACATGTTTTAATCAAGCCTGTTAAGTGCACATTTTGGCTCCAAACTAAATGCAGTTTATGCTTGGTTTTGGGACCAGAATGCAAATGCTTTGGCAATTTAATAGCTCAATGCAATCAGAAAAAGCAAAAGTGCCGACAAGAAAAAACTGCGAAAAAAAAAAAAAATAACAAACAAAAATGTGAGTTTAAAAAAAATATACAATTGAAAACTTTTGCAATACGCGCGACTTTGTCTGCACTGCAGTTTCATATCAACTTTTGGCTATTGTATTTTCATGTGTCTTCGGTCCGTCCCCATTGTCTTTCGGCAGCCGCTGATAATGCAGGACGTGTCAGGGGGAGCGGGATGAGATGGGGCGGTAGGAAGCGTCAAGGCATCGTCAGCCAAATGCACTTTTCGGAGTTATCAAAGAGTTTAAATTGCATTGCCAAGCTCGACGCATCGAAAGAGACATGGAGAAGCAGAGAAAGAGAGAACTTTATAGAATGGAAAGAGATTGAGACTGGGGGAGAGGGAAAGTGGGAAACGGGGGTTATTGAGTGCATAGAGGCGCAATGCTTAGCAACAATTTCAAGCGCATTATCCAAAAGCTCACTGAGAACGAATACAAAAGACCAAAGTCAAACTTGGGCTGCTATTCAGACAAAAACCCAAAGTCTTCTTGCTGCTTGCTGCTTGCTGCTGTTGCGCTGCGACTGCGATGCTGCGGCTGCCGGCTGCCGGCTGCCAGCTTCGTCTGTTTATCTTGTAAGGTAAATCATTCGAGACTGAAAGTCAAACAGCAGCCATAGCAGTAGCTGCTATGTTCAGAATAGAAGCGGCTGATACACTTAAAAAGAAAAAAAAGAAAAAATTATTGCACCGCGTTGAAAATCGGATATTATGTTGTTTTTTTTATTTAAAATTTTTTCAAGTTGATAGACAAATCATTTGTTCAACTGTTTAGAAACTTTATTTTGTACACTCTAAAAATATTTTAAAATGTTCTACAATCCATTGAAATGTACAAATATTATTTCAATTTTATAGAAATACGATTCTAATTTAAAAAAAAAGAGCTTATCTTGAAACCGAAAAGAAACTGTAAACAATTTTACAAGGCCGTATTTATTTTTCAGAGTGTATTGGCAAACTTTTGAAAGTAGTTGAGACGACAAAGGCGGGAATTGAATTTAAACAATAGCTGTTGTCACGGGACACAACTCAAACTCAATGCAGCAGCATCTGCTGCTCCTGCTGTCGCTCCGGTTGCTGCACCTGCGTCAGCTTGGGCAATCCTTGCCGCAATGCGTCGTCTCCTGCCTGCCAAATTAGTCTCATATTAAAAATGTTTAGCCAAACAATGACGAGCTGCATCGAGCAGCGAATTAAAGCTATCCATGTACTGGTAATGCGGCCATCTCATCTCATCTGTCCCCAGCCTCCTGCATTCAGTTCACAGCACTTGGAGAGCTGGCGACCGCCAATTGCCGACCGCTGCCAATCTAGGGCAAAGTTTTGCCCCCAACGCGCTGCTTTTGATGCTTTTGCCGCTGCGCTGCCAGCAAATGAGAAAAGTTTAAATGATGCTGCAGTTTGCAAATGCCAAGCAGTTAAAAATGGGAATATCTGTGTAGCGCAACTACGCAAGAAGCTGCCCCATTTGTTATCAGCCAAGCAAAAGAGCTTAGCAAAAGTGTCTGCACGAAGGTCAGAACGAGCCAGGCGGGTGGAGCAGTTAGCAGCTGCTAAGTGATGATACTCTCCCAAGTAACACACAAAGAGGGTATCCAAAATGTGTGAACGTATGTATTTATGTGTATTCAGCAGGGGGACTTATTATTTGGTCACAATTTATGTCAAGCAGTCGGAATGGTTGATTTACTCTTGAGTAAGAGCACAGTTAAGGGTTAGTTTTTGGGGTCGACTTAGTAAAATATGGAAACAATAAAATTATCATCATAATAGTCTTAGCATTATTATGCTAGTTGAAATAATTGAAATAATAATAAATTTGTGGCTCAATAATACTTGTAACTGAGTAGTTAGCTCGAAAAATCTGCTTTTAAGCTAAGCATTTTTGAAAATCACAAAATACAATTATTTAAAAAAAAATGCAAGTTTAAAAATAATAAAAATATATTGAAATTGGTCTCAGTTGAAAATATATATTATTATCGTGTTGCTGTTAGTGTTGAAAGCCCAAAAAAAAAAAGTTTGGATCCAAAAAAAAGCGTTGACGAACTTTTTGTAAGTTTTACAAGATAGGCGAGTAAAGGGTTAAGAGTTTAGTATGAAAAAGAAGATTTCAACAGAAGCTCTTCAGGGACTCGGCGACAAGATAGATATAAACATACATACCATATACCATGTACCATGTACATCTTACTGGAAGCTATATAAATACTCAATATTCTCGCTCTGTTTCTTTCTCTATGTGCTATAATTTCTTAGTCGCGACATTTCACTTCCAGCTGTGTAGCTTACTAAGTGCTAATCAAAGCACACGCTGCACACACACACACACTCAGACACACACACACTCAAAGACTTTTCTTTATTCATTGTGCTCATCTATTCATCCATAACTGGCATTAAAACGCAATCAGTGTTTAGCAGTGCTCACTTGTTGGTATTGTTGTTGTTCCTGTTGTTATTTGTTGCTGTTGTTGGCCACAGCAAAATCACATCAACTTTGCTGTGTTTGCTCAATTGCTTCGCCCACGTTTCACGCTGAGCGTTTACTTTTACTGCTGCCGTACCGTACCGCGTGCCGCGACCTCGTCGAACTTTTTCATTAAATGTATTTCAATACTTTTAGCTCACCCCCCCCACCCCTCCCCCCTTCCCTTCAGTCCCTTCTCTGCAATGCAGCCCGCACTCCTCACCCGCAATTGCTGTTCGACCTCTGCCAATTTTTTCCACTTGACCAATTCATTTTGCGCACTTCACCCAATATTCGAGCATTCGCATTCGCATCCGCATCTGCAAACCACCTCCGTCCACCACGCTGCCCTATGCTGCCCCGTTTTGTCCACTTAGAAATCTGATTTTGTTTTTCTTCGCACCAACTTTCAGTTGATTTAGCCGCGCAGTTGACTCGACTATTCGACTCCTCGACTGATTGGCTGCTGCTGGGCAGGCAGAGAAAACTTTTAGCCAAATGTTAAATGAAATCCCTTGTATCAGGGCAAACCAACACCAAAAACAAAAAAACAAAAACAAAAAAACCCAAAGAAATAGAAAAAAAGTTTGCCCAGGCCCCTATGTTAAGGTGATTGTTTTTGAACCTCAAGCGCTTCACGAACCGAACTCGAACTCGAAGTTTGTTGGTAGTCGGCTTAACGGCCTCCACACATATACATTTTTACGGTCAATTGCCGTTTGCCTGAGCACTCTCCGTTCGTCCACCTATCTATTCTGTCTGTCTATCTTCAGTTTCAGTTTTGGGTTGTTTGGCCAACTCGAAATAGCACCGCCTGGCGACCAACTTTTGACCGTAGCGCTGCACAAAAATAAATAAAGTTTTCAATTTTATTTATTGAAAAGTTTGTGCTGTTATTTATTTTGCAGCCGTGTTGAAAATATGACCAACAAAACCGTGTCTAGTTTAAAGCCACGTGTTGACTTAAAGTCATTTGTTTGCATTTGCCTGCTTCATTAAAAACCCATTGCCACTTGCAACTTTGTTTGGGTTATCATTACAAGCACCATCAACAGCGACGGCGACGGCGACTGCGACGGCGACTGCGACTGCGACGGCGACTGAGAAATTCAGTTGACACTTTTACACAGTTTACGGAGTTGCCAGTTAACAGGCAAATGATGTTGGCCAAAAATTTGTCAAAATGCCAGTCCGCCAAAAGTTTGCTAAAGCACATTTAAAAATAGCTTAAGACAGAACACACAAACTAAAACAGTAACAACTATCTGCAACAACTGCGTCCCAAAAGTGCCTGGGCAAGCCACAAAAGTTTTACAAACTGGCCGAGTATCATAAATTATGGTTAGTTAAAAGTTGATAAAGCATCTCAACAGCAAATCGATATAAACTGCTGATATAAAGCATCTAATTAACAAACACTAAGCATACTAACACATTCCTCACATTCCATTTCGGAGTCCAATCCTAAGTTTAATTTCAACAATTGTACACATTTAATGCTGAATCTCATGGGAGACCAACAAATTTTCAGTAGTTTATTAGTAAGTCCATTAAGTGTTGTCTTTGAGCATTTCGAAATCAAAACGTTTTAATTGATTAAATGACTTCAAGTCAAAAGCATTTCCTAATTGTATTTAATTGTCTTAGCTTGCTTTGGTTGTCAAACGTGAAATGGACTTTTGTAAATATGATTAGAATTGAATTCCTTGATGTCAAGTTAAAGAATTTCGAATGCATTAGTCGACCCGTTAAATACGGCATCAAAAAATTAAATTAAACAATTAGCTAAGCTCGAGTCGAGAGATCATACTACACACAAATATTCTGGGCGTACAAATTTTGAAGCGAAAACAATTACAAGTCATAAATGCATCAACAAGCAAAAAACCATTTCAATTCAAAACGCTGGCAATTTTCTTAGTTTATTTAAAGAGGAAATCAAATTAACTATCATTAAAATAAGCTTGAATTGTGTAAGAGCATTTGCACTACTTGCACATAAGCACTGCTTGCTTGCTCTGCTTGGATGACACTTTAAAAACAAAGCTGCTCAAAAGCAAGCAATGCCCTTATTCAACTTGCCAGCTAATAAAATGCGAACGAAAAAAAAAAAAACTTTTAAGGACAGAGAAAAATTTTACATTTTTAATTGCTTGTTGCGTTTGTGATTGTTTGTCAACGTTGTTATTGTTCTTGTTATTGTTGTTGTTCTCGTTATTGTTGTTGCTAATCTAATTTACTGCCTTCAACTTTTGTCTGTGTGTTGTGTGCGTGTTCCCGTTGGCCTCTCGCATTATGATGAGGCATTCTAATTAACTTTTGTTTTAGTAAGTCGAAAGCAACTTGAGAGTTCTGTTGTTTGGGGGCTGCTGTTGCTGTTGCTGTTGCTGCCTTTTGCATGCCACTTTTACTCAATGGGTCTAGCAGTTACAAAGCGCAGAATAAAAGAAAAAAAATTATATGCATACTTATTTATGAACTGTGCCTTGTCCTGGCAAAATTAACATTGACAACAACAATATTAAAACAAAACAAAAAAAAAAAAAAGTCCCTTTGTTTTTGGCTGCGCAATTAAATTGCTTTTGCATGTATGTGTGTCTTGTTGTGTTGTTGTCGTTGTTGTTGTTGTTGTCGTTTTTGTTGCTTTATTTATTTATATTGTTCAGAAACGCTTTTGTTTGACTTTGCGCTTATTTGACATTTTTATTTGGTTTTGTTTTTAAATTTCATTTGGTTTTTTTTTATACAACTTTTGCACATAATTTTTGAAAAACATGCGTCAGAATGCAAACAAATGCATGAGCGAATGACAATGAATGAATGAGTGAATGAGTGTTGTGAACGCGTTGCTTCAAATAATGAAAAACTCAAATATGCATAACCAAGCAAACGGACTAACTGACTAACTGCCTGACAAAGGGAATGATGTTCCTATTTGGTTTCATTTGATTTGATTGTTTGACGTGACTATTGAGGTTTGATGATTGATTATTTTGATGCCAGTGCACAAAAAATAAGAGAGAAGGAGACGACCACGAAAGAAACATTTTTATACGAGTTAAACTTAAAAGTTGCTGCATATTAGCTCAATTCATTCATTTTTTTTTATTCGTTTAAAATGATTACAAAAACAAGTGCACAGTTCTGAAGACTATTTGTGAAATTTGTTTTGGAAATAAACATAATTTTGTTAACAAGCAAATCAATCAAAATGTAACAGGACAAATAAAAAATCAATTTATTATTAAGATTATGTGTTTTCTTTATTAGTGGTTATTTAAAAAAGTTGCAAAGTTGTTGAGAAAAAAAAAAACAAATAATAATAAAAAATGGTATAAAGCAAAAGCTTAAAGGTTGAGTAAGTAAATTGCTGCAAGATGGGGAGCAGAGAGTCCTATAATAGGACCGAAACCGTATTACGGCATAGGAAAATACAAAATGCGGCAACAACTGTGAAACGAGAAAAGACATCTGCAACAGTCGAGCTTGGCAAAGGCACCAGGTCTAACAGATGCCAAATGTCTCTTCTGCGGCTATAATCATATAGTATATATAAAACACTTTTAGCAAGTAATATCCATGAAAAAGAACAGAATTCTGGAATCTGTCGATTTTGTGATAATGATAAGGGACTGTGTTGCCTAGTGAAACATGTCTGAAGCTCGGAAGAATCGTGGTTTTTAGAAAAGCTTCAGGCTCAAAAGGGAGCAAAATATATCTTGAAAATTATAGCTTGAAGCCCCCCAATAATAATTGTAATTAAATTGTGATATAAGTCGAAAACTTTCTTCATTTTCATTTAATTTTATCTCATTAAATGCTGTTCGGTTGGATACGTATTTTGTATGGAAGGGCTCCCTCTTTTAATTTTAAAAAGGTTTACAGTTTTACATGATTAAAGTATTTTGTAAACATTTTGAACTGATAAGAAGTGAAGGTTTCGCAGGCTTTCACAGGCTCTTAAACAGACACTTGAATTAAAGGAATTGTCCTTAAATAAATGTCGGTCAACTTGTCATTCAAAGACATAAAGTATTTGGCAACACAGTAAAAAAAAAAAAACTCGTCGAAAACTAGAAGGGCCATCAGCAAAAACTTCTACTGTCAATCAGAGTATTGGTGAGCAGCCACTTCACAAAAGTCGAAGAAGTCGACGCAGTCAAAGTTTCAATCTCTGCCTTTTGATTTGTGCACAAATAAACCATAAGCAAATTAGAAATTAATAACATACTTTGCTGCTTCTGTGGGCAGGAGAAGCGAGGAGAAGTTGCACGGCCATAACTTGTAGCCATCAAATGTTGTTCGATGAGAAACGGCCGACAGAGATAAAAGGCACAGATAACAGAGGCAGACAGCAGTCAGCAGTCGGAGCTGAGCAGAGCAGCCAGCAGAGCAGCCAGCAGAACGAAATGCGGTATAAATTTACATATTTTATTGAAAATTGAATAGCGTCAAGGCAGAAGCAGCAGTAGCAGCAGCAGGAACAGCGATATCCACAGCGACAGCACCAACAACAACAACAACAACATAAATGTAAAGCAAAAATAACAAAGTTAACAAAATCCAGAAACAAAAGTATCCAAAGAACCCAGAGAATATTTCCAACGAGCAGGAACAAAAAAAAAAAAAACAAACTCACCAAAAAAGATGAAAAAAAAAAAACTTTTACAAGTAATACGAAAAAAAACATTGCATAGAAAGAAGTATGCACAATAATAACACAAAAGCTAAAGCGTGGAGCATAGCTAGATACGATCCAGGACGCAGAACAAGGACAAAGTCAAACCGCCTTGCAAAAAACAAAAAAAAAAACAAAAAAACTCCCCACGTCCTAACCGAAAACCAAAGCCAGCTAGATGAAAATATGACAGTAAGTTATATGCTAAGCTCCCCAACAAAGAAATGGGAAAACGAAAAAACAAACAAACATTGCAATTTGTAGTGCTACAAGGTAAAAACGTTGCAGAGAGCCAGAGGTTGGTTGGGGGGGGGAGGGAGGTAGTGAGGGAAGTGCAGGGCGTTTGGGCGGAGCTAGAAAGCTGCGCCTGGACAGCTTACACGGAGATTCATTTCAAATCAATACACATAAAGAATAAAGGTAGAAAAACCAATGAACAAATACAATGTGATAGAATCCGGTGTTCGAGTGTGTATGTATGTGTATGTGTGTATGTGTGTGCAAGTGTAAGTACTACATCCGCATCCGCATCCGTATCCGTATCCACATCCACATCGGCATCCGCATTCGCATAATTTAGCGCCGCTTGTCAATGCATCTGGGCCAATTGCAGATACACTTGCAACTTGGCAGCGGGTATAAGCCCGTAAGATTGCTTTATTCCCCACATCCAATCATATAAAATATCATCTGGCACATAAAAACTAGACTCTGACTTTGTTGGCGATTCCGAAGGCGAAAGCTGAAAATAGCGGATCTGCTCAACAAAATGTATTTGTTGTAAACATGTACACATACATAAATATGTTTTGTTTTAAAGTTACTTCTCCTTAGTGCTAGATTGGGACAAACTTAAATAAATCACAATGACATTAAGCAATTCTTATGCCCAGCTTATGATTAAAGCAGACTAATTCGAGATATATTGCAATTAGTATAATAATAATAACAATAACAATAATAACAATAACAATAATAACAACAAATTAATTTTGAATGGGTTCAGTGCATTAAAAAATGCTGGCCTTGTAAAATGTTATATAAAAATTAATAAAAGGACACTGAATTTACGCGTTTCCTTTTCTTGCGTTTCAGTGTAATTGTAGCCTAGTACTTGTGAATTAATTAGCTTTATTCGGTAAAAGTCTAGTAAAAACAACAGCAACAGTAATTGATGCTGCCCCAGTGACTTATGTTGCATAACTTTCAGGTGCTCCCATGGCTGCTGTCAATTTTAAAGCTGCTTGGAATCTGAGGACGGTTTCGGATGCGCGTTTAATGAAAAGTCCCACACAGCACAGCAGAGCAAATCATTTAAAATTGTACAGACAACGCACACGTTAGATTACTCATCTCCTTTACACACACACACACACACACACACACACACACACACACACACACCACACACACACACACACTGATGGAAAACCAAAAGAAAATGTTGCTCGAATGAAGCGAGTAAAAATGCATCGTACGTGTAAATTTATCACAAGTAGTTGGCATAGTGAGAACCAGCAATGGAAATGGGGGTGGGGGTTGTAAGTGGCAAGCAAGGCGCGAGTGGCATCGATGATGGGCTGCCAGTGAGTCATACGCCCCGTCAGCCACGAAAAAAAATAAAATAATAAAAAAAACTTGGCTCAAAGTTTTCAATGCGCTGCACAGCGAAAACAAAAGATTTTTATTGAATTCTAAAAAAATCGCTGCAAGCAAACCTTACAAGACAAAACCACCACCAGCAACGCAGCACTCAATCACCCTAGTGTACATGCCCCACATGCCACATGTCCCACATTTTAGCCTCATGTTGTGTTGAGTGAAAAAGCCACGCAGCTGTCACGCTGCTGCCATGCTGCATTTGCCACACACACACACACACACACATACAAACACACGCACAGGTGCTGCACGTTCACCATCTGCAGCTTATGCTTTGTCTCCAGCTTCTGCTTCTGCTGCTGCTGCTGCTGTTGCTGCGTGAGGGGATTTGGGGCAGATTTTGTCGTTGCAGCCGACGCCGCCATTGCCGTTGCCGTTGCCGTTGCCAACACATCGCAAAAGTGCAATCAAAAGTTAGCGGATTTTGGCGCGTACAGTTTAAAGCTTGTAAAACGTAACCATAAATAAACGAGGCAATGCCAACTGGGTGTGCAGTTGTGGCTTTTCTCTTGCCACCAGCATTATGAAACGGCAACGACGCAACGACGCAAGCAGCAAGCAGCAAGCGGCAAGCAGTGCGTTCTGCAGGTAAATAACACTTAGCGATAATGTCAGCTTCACAAAACTTAAGTTCCATTCAGCATCAAATGTCTTTCAACTGTCAAAATGGGCAATAAGCTGCCATTGCGAGTTGCACTAACGACTTCCCTCTCACTTTGAGTGCCACCTGAATGGGGCAAACGCAACACAAAGACTCACATTTACAATGTCCTTTCTTACATACAGCCAACAACATTTTACAAATCTTCCAAACATTGTCCTTTATGATCAATGTATATATACTTTACCTGCGTAAATATTTGTGCATCTTTAATTTTTACTTTCACAATTATTAATAGCTTTTGAAAATTATTATTATTTTTATTATTATTATTAATTTAATTATTATGAATACACATATATCTTCTAGCAATCAAATTAAATGTATATATATATATATATATTATTTATATTATCAAACGAAACTTACAATATTCGCTTTTAGATTTCGGTGACTTATGACCGGATCACTATATTATATAGCTGATATAGAAACAATCGGTCAAAAAATTTGTTTTCATATTTAAAATAATTAGTTTTTACCTAGATATTCTGGCCAAAGTTCCTCGTTCTTTCTGGTTACTTTAGCAGAGATATATCAATATCGTTATCTATCATTAAAGAAGGGCTGAATTGTGAATTCTTACAGATTTTAATCTGTCTATGTAAAGTTGAGCTGAGGGGTTGGCAGCTACACAACCGCTGCCTCACCTTAGTGCTCCTCAGGTTTATATTTATCTATATCCTACTTATCCTACTGCTCTATAATTTATACGCAAACAAATACTGGCAATTCAGACAATTGTCTCATGCTTTCTTTCAAGAGCTGCAACTACCTGTCCAGGTAATCGTGTCTCTCTCTCTCTCTCCCTCTCTCTCTCTCTCTCTCTCTGTCTGATTCCCTCATTCATCCCCTCCCTTGGCTGCCTGTCTATCTAGCTACTGGTAGTGCATTAATGGATTTATGTCTAGTGTCTTGTTGTTATTACATAAATCCCAAACAAAAATCGTTGAAGTAGTCATTCAAGTTGTCGGGAAACGCGTCGTTTGCATTTTGATTATGATTACGTTGCGAAAGACAACGATAGAGAGAAAAAGAGAGGGAGGGAGGAGTGAAGGGGCAGCAACGGTCAGCAACGGTCACAATCATTGCCGTGTTGACCCAATAAGGCTAAAAGCCTGGACTTGGTATTAGGCTAATTGTTGCCCCAAACTGCCAAACAGCATCTGCAAAGATGTCCACAGTATTGGACAGCATCGGAACTAGATCTGAAGTGGACCATTGACGGTTGGACTGGGCGGCTGCCTGTGAATGGCAAGCAAAGTTTAATCAACGTTGGCCATTGGTTTTGGTCGGTCTGCGCTCTCTAGTTTTTCCTCATCATCTGATGCCGATGCTGCTGCATTCAAATTAATTCAGCAAATTCAATAAAAACGAGCATCACAACATGGCAAACAACTTGGCAGATGAAGCTCGCCTCCTCTCTCTCTCTCTCTCTCTCTCTCTCTCTCGATGCGACGGTCATGCAATCAAGGAGCGCACAAATAAATCACCCAGCTAAAAACTAAGCCAAAAGTTGGGGAGTGGGTGTGGCGCAAGGGGGTTGGTGGTGTTGGTTGGGTGTGGTGCGCTTGAATAGCGGCGACGCTGCACGGCCAAAATGTCAATGCAAATTTAATGGCTGACAATTTATATGCATGCCAAGTGACTTTTGGCCAACTACTGAACTTTTCGTGTTTGTATTCCTAGCTTTGTCGATGTGTGCGTGTGTTTGTGTGTGTGTGTTTGTGTGTGTGTGTTTGTGTGTGTGTTTATGTGCTTATGTATATATGCAAAGGTTGCAACCATTGGGCTCTGAGCACACCGGCAAAAGTTCCAAGGTGCCAAGTGGCTGTCAAACTTTTGCCAGCAAATCGAATCGAACCGAATGGAATGAAATGGAACGGAATAGTTCTCCTGCTCCTCCACCTTCTTCGTCCTTGTGCTATTGCCGTGACACATAAATTAAGGCAACGCATTGCCCGGGACGAGCTCGGACGGGCCCCGTGCACCGACCCAGACCCGCAATCGGAGCCGTACTCGCTGCCTTGGTGTGCATGTTAACATTAACGGGTTATTTACGCCATGCTCAACATTTAAAATGCATTTCCTGTCGCACTTGCCGCCACTCACACTCCGGCACTTTGGTGGCCGGTGCCGGGCCCGGCTCTGTTTGCACGGAGACTGAAAGGTAAATGGCATTAAAGCATGTATTTATAACGGCCCACAAGAGCTTTATAGTCGGCCGTCCAGCAATACATAGGGCATTATAAATATCAAAACCGCTGACGACAGCGCTGAAAATTCAACTTATAAATACTTCACACACACACACACACACACGCACACACACACGCACATGGAAAAACTTTGACAAGAAAAGAATTGTTGCTTTGAGGTGTTGCGGAAAGTTGTGAAAACTTGTGTTGAAAATCTTTGACACGCGATGTAAATAAACAAATATATGATTCCATACTATTTGCAGCTATCTTAATCAGCGCAGAACAGTTGTCATCGGGCTGTCGTTTTTTATAAACTATTCAAATTTATTTATACATATTTTATATTTTGAAGACTTTCGTATATTATATTCTATAAGTAAGTTGCATTGTTCCTTCTTCGAATGAATTCAAAAATGAATTTTATCAGAGCTATCAATTCTACCTTCTTAGAACGGCCAAATGAATTGCGTAGTTAATTAAATAAATGTATTGATTTTCACAATAATATAAATTAAATTTAAGATTTCAGAACATTAAGAACCCAACGGCATTCCTTAGATCTTGTGCCTCTGCCTGGCTCCCGTGTCGAAGATGTGTTTCTTTAATTTCTTCTTTGTTTTCTTTGCATTATTTAAAATAAAGAATTTAATTAAACGCTTTTACCCATGAACCAATTGCAATTAATTTTCACTGGTGAATAAGTAAGATCAGACTACAATGTTGCTCCACTGTGCACGCTCTGTTTAGTTGATCTCCCGCAGAAGAGAAAAACTCTTACATAAGTCGGCAATACAACGAAAAAGTGGCAAGAGCAGCAGCCAAAAACCGCAAGAAGTTGGCCATTTTTTTTTTTTTAGTTTTTTTGTTGCTTTTCTGTCAGCTTGGAAACAACGTTATGCACTTAGACGACAACAACGAGCCAATAGCCAAAAGAAATGTTGCCAAATCAGCCGCAGCACCAAGCAGCAAGTAGCAATAACTTGGCTCTATTGAGGCGTGGCCGCAAGGCAAACAGAAAGGGCTGCCATAAAAAGCAAAGCTGTCCAGCGAGCAGCTCACCAGACAACGACAACAAGGCGGGGCAGCAACAGCAACAGCAGCAACAGCAGCAGCAGCACCAGCAGCAGCTCAAAGTCTTAAAGAATAACGACTAGGCTGAAATGGTGGCCACGCCAAGGAGGATACCCTGGCAACTGGCATGGCTGGGAGCGTTTGCGACACTTGCAGCGATGGCGGCATCGATGGCAATCCTACCGTATACGCAGGACAATGCCATGGTGATAGCAGAGCCGCTGGGCATTGCGGATTTGCACGATTTCAACGCCCACTTGGTGGATGACCTGCAGACAGCCGAATCCAAAAAGCACGAGGATGAGGAGCATGGCGAGGAGGATGAGTCCGAGTTTGGGGAGAAAAAGTACAGCGAGCATTTTAAGAAGCATGGGGAGAAGAGTAAAAAGGGTCACAAACATGGCGAAAACTCGGAGAAGGGAGCGAAAGGACATCACGACAAGGAGGGCAAGAAGGGTGAGCATGGCGAGGCACAGGGCCACGAAAAGAAACACAAACACTCAGAGAGTCATCACAAGAAAAAGAAAAAGGGCGAAAAAGGTGAAAAGGGTAGCGAGTTCGAGGATCATGGCAGCTACAAGAAGGGCCACTCCATTAAGGGTAAGCACAATGTGCACAAACTGAATGAGGACAAAAAGGAAAAGAAATACTATGATGAGGATCATGTCGAGGGCGGCGAGGAGAAGCACGGCGACTTCGAGGAGGGCAAGAAGCACAAAAAGGGCAGCAGCTATAAAAAGGGTGAGCACAAAAAGGGCGGCCACGAGGAGCACCATGGGAAAAAGGGTCACAGCAAAAAGGGACACAAGAAAAAGGGACACAAAGGCCACAAGAAGAAGCACGACGAGGCCAAAAAATGGGGCAACAAAAAGGAGCACGACAAGAAGGGCGGCGGGGAGCACAAGAAGAAGTGGCACAAGTCCCAAAAGAAGAGCAGCGAACACGATCATGGAGGACATCATTAAATCGATTACAATCATAATGCAAATTATGTTCAATTTTGATTTTTGATTTCATTTTCTTTTTATAAATAAAACATACAAACACACCCAGTACCAGTTTAAACTTATTATTGATTAATTTCATATAGATTGAATCGAGTTTTGTGGGCAAGAACTCAAACAACTTACTTAATAAATCTCTATTTCGATTTTTCAGCGATTGAAAGTACATTTTTTCCTTTTCCTAAAATCTGTGTTGACTTTTTTAACTTAAAGTTAATGCAAAAATTTATTTTTGTCTTCTTTAAGTCGCCAAAACGCGCTTAATTACTTTAAGATTATTAAAATTGATTGGTGTATTTTTGGGAAAATAAAACTTTAAACCTTAAAGCACTTTAGTATAATCTACAAATTTAGATATTTATATATGTCGAAATCGTCAAAAATTAATGTCTAAACTTAAGCTTGTTGGACTGTCAAAGAAAACTATAAACAAATATTCACAAAAAATAATAATAAAATATGTTGACCCAATTAAAGTTCTTATTCCGATCTTTATGGCACTTGTGCTTCAATTTTGAATTTAATACACATTTTCTCTCCACATGTGAGCTTTGTAAGTGTCATTTGAATAAAATATTGATTAGAGAATGCATATGCTAAATAATAATAAAATGAAATTTTGTGAGTTAGAAATGAATATTATTCATTTTTCCAACTCAATGCTTGACTGCTCAGAGTTACGCCCTACCAAAAATTGGGCCTTCAATTGAATTCAACTGTATTCAAAAGTTCAAAGCTCAATTGCCAGGACACTGGCGTTGACGTTTCGCAGTCGCAGTCGCAGTCGACGTCGCAGTCGACGTCGCAGTGGCAGTCAACGTTGCCACCTGCATTGTCCTAATTGCTAAAGGAGCCGGACAGACAAATGAAATATGATTGTATGCTAGGGTATATACGTATACACACATACACACACACGCACACGCACACACACTCTGGGCCGTGTCAAAGGTTAATTACGCATGCTGCAAGCTCGTTCGCTTCTCGGCTCGTCCCAGCTCGTCTCCGTTTTCGATTCGAATCCGTCCTTGGCTGTGTCCGTAAATCGCTTAACGTACACTCACACACAGATTTATGCGTGGCTGTGTGTGTGTGTGTGTGTGTGTTTGCTTAAGCCATTTCCGGTTCGATTTTACAGAGGACTCGCTTTGCTCGCTTTGGCCAAGGTAAAAGGACAAACATCATTGTTTGGTTCCATATGCTAATCCTACGAGCTGCGTCATAAATCATCCTTGTCCATGCGACACACAGACGTAGACAGCAACAGAGATGGAAAGAGACAGCTCCAGAGGGAGAAAGAGAGAGAGAGAGAGAGAGAGAGAGACAGTTTCTCAACCAGGGATCAAGGCGACGAGGTCTTTGCGGCCTAAAAGCTTCGCTTTTGTATTATTGCCGGCTGAGCAACGTTGCAATCTGCTGGGATTTTGTGGTGGCTGCAATGCCTACGAAAACAAAAGCAATAACAATGACATGAATATAACAAAAGCAGCCAGCAAACCAGTAACCAACCAGATTCAACATCAACTGCTCTCTCACAGCAAACAGGCAGGCAACAAAAGAAACAACAAAAGCTGCTTTGCCAGCCCAGCCATTGAAAGTTATTTGCTTATTTTTTCTTCTTGCGACTCAGTGGCAGAGTGTGTGTGTATGTGTGTGTGTGTGTGTATGTGTATGTGTGTGTGTATAAGTGAGAACTGCAGCCAGACCAGGTGAGCAGTCAACAGTTCTTGCCCCCAACAACACCCTACTCTAGTTGCTGTTATTGTTTTGAAATTACTCGCCCCACAACAACAACAACTGCAACTGCAACAGCAACAGCAACAACAAACAATCCCACATGGCCAGTGGGCAAATGCATTAGCCAAAGTGCTTGGGGACACAGAGACGCAGGCGGAGACGGAGGCATAGCTGCAGCACAGAAGCGAAGGTTATGGCTAAGTGCAACAGCAGCAACTGCAGCAAGAGCAGCAGCAGCAAGGATTACTCGACTGGTATCAGCACTAAGAGATCATAATTCACATAACTCGGCTAATAATTCAGTTAAGTTCAAATGCGCTGTACACAAGCAGCAGCAGCAGCAGCAGTAGTGCTCACACACACACACACACGGACACACACACACGGACACACACACACCTACTTAAACTCTGGTTGCTGGTTGCTGTTCAGTTCAGTTTCATTCGTTGCTTGTGGCTCACAGCAATTACCAATTGCAATTTAATTATTTTAATAAAAACTTTGTTTGGTTTTTCAAAAGCAATTTATTTGTTTAGAACACTAACCGCTTTTGTCGAATCAGAAAAATAAAATTGAAATCGTATAAATTATTTAACTTTAAAGGTGTACAACATTTGTATTATTTATAGAGTTTAGACATTAATATTTAGATTTACATTTGACAATATTTCTTGTTTAATTTACTAATACTTTACTTTACTCTCAGAAACATTGAAGGTGCTCTTTGGTATGTAATCAGCCTGTAAGTGCACAAATAATTATTTGATCATCTAAAAAATATACTTAAATCGATAAGTTGTCAAATTTATTATTATATAATAAATAGATACAGTACATAAATAGATAGATTTGAAATAATTGCGTCATTGTTAAGTAAAATTAATTGTTGACTCAGTGGAATGGAATCGAAAATTATAAATAAAAACAGTTTTAGTTCAGACTAGAATTTCAGTGATTTTTAATCAGACTAAATTGAATTTCATAGCCCAATTTCAGGTTGGTTATTCAATTTTTCACTTTGGTTCTTGAGATTTTTGAGCTGATTGCAGTTAAAAAATTAAAAAGTTCAGCTATGCAGTGTCTAAGAAGCCTGTTGCTAAGCATCCATTGGGGTTTCTTGCCCCCAAATCCCACTTCTGCCTTTCCGTTCACCTTAAATATTTGTCTCTCTCTCCTTCTGCACTCGTTTATGGCTTGAGAGCGTTGCAGCAGTTTTAAAGAATTTTCTTGCAAATTAGTTTAATCCATTGTGTGTGTGTGTGTGTGTGTGTGTGTGTGTGTGTGTGTGTGTGTGTGTGTGTGTGTGTGTGTGTGTATGTGTGTATGTATGTGTGTGTGTGTGTGTGTGTGTGTGTGCAATGTGGATAGCAAAAGTTTATTGTTTTCGGGGCTAAAAGTTGCTGCAGCCTCTGATGATGCTGTTGTTTGCTGCAAGTTGTTGTTGCAAGTTGCTGTTGCTGCTTCTACTTTCTATGCTGTTGTTTGCGGTAGCTTGAGTGGATTTGGTTTGATGCTTTAATTTGTTGCATAATTGCTGAAGAAACATTTTAATTAACCTGTGTTAATTAATGCCACTGAATCGAACTCTAAAAATGCAATCCAATGCGGCAAACGCAAATGAATGAAGTTAAAAAATGGTAGTCAACGTGAAACATTTAGCAATTAGCCCGGCTCGTAAATATGCCCAAAACGCGTCCGGATGCATCAATGAATGTGTCAATGATTAGGCAGCGAATACCCAGCGGGAAAGTGTCCGGAGAGTGGCCGGAGTGTGTCCGGAGAGAGAGAGAGAGAGAGAGGGAGAGAGAGAGAGTCACCCTGTACAGCTGGACAATGGCAAATAATGGCGCAAATGTAAATATTGCACTCAGGCAGGCTGCAGCAGTTGGCAGCTGTGGCACCAGTGGCAGCAGTGGCAGCAGTGACAGCAAACCCCAATGGACCAACAATAACAAGCTAATGCAACTGCAATATGCGTTGAAAGGGTGCAAAGAGGGGAGGGAGAGACCGCCGGGCTTGTAAAGAGCAGCATGGCGTGCTATAATCAAGCGAATGGATGCCAATGGTCACACACCAGCACACACACACATGCATGAGCAGAGCTCGCCCATTGCAGTTAATTTATTGTGACCAATATAACGCCCCAGGATCAGAGCAGAGCAGCAAGGAGTAACAAGAAGTACAAGCATAGAGTGTTGCTGAGGGGAAGTGGGGTGGAGTGTGATTCCAGGGGGGCGGCGGAGGCATGTAAATTGAAAATTATGGCAATGCGCAACAAGATTAGCTCAGACAGGGTACATAACCCAAACCTCTAATATACGCTACTACTATCCTTGTATCTGTGTGTATCACACACTCACACACACAAATGAATTTATTGACGCTGCTTCCGCGTGGCGAAGCCAGCGTAAACTGAATGAACGAGTGACCAGGCAAAGTTATGACTTAATGTATTCAGTTATGGACAGCACTCTACATAAAATACGTGAATACAAGTAGAAATTACATATTTAATTCGTTTCTCCTTTTTTCTGGCTAAAATACGAGTGACACATGCAACATTGTTATCTAGTCGCAAGGAATGCAAATAGACATTTTATTTCGATTGTTTTACTTTAAAGTTTCTGCACCTCTAACTCAACTAAATACATTTAAAATTAGATAAATACAATTAACAAAATACATATCTTACAATCTCCTGTACAGTGGAGTATATATTCCAAGTATCAAGTCTCAATATACTCCACTATCTGCAGTATCAGAGTATAAAACGAGGACACCTCGACAATTTTATACCTTGCATGCCCGATACAAATCAATACAGCTCAACTTTTATTTCCCGGGTTTTGCAAACTTATTCTACTAATGTAAAAAATTGGGAAAAGCTTGATTTAGATGGATTAAAAATTAATTGTAGTTAAATCAATTAATTTAATTCTTGATATTGTTGTCTTCCGATAACCCTAAAATAAAAATATACTAGAAATCTTTACATAGTTTACGTTACAAACATTATTTATTTTATTTTGCTTGGGTGCACAGATATACCTGATAAGTCAGCCATATATCAGCTGCCTGTCTGTCAGTTTTGCAAGCACTCAAAACTTTTCTATACAGTTGGCACTCTGGAATATTTTTTCTCGCTGCTGCGTCTTTCTGACACAGAGTCCAACACTCATCCCCGACGGAGAGGACAGAGCGACAAGTGAACACGAAGGATAGACAGACAGACAGACGGACGGAGAGAGATGTGGCCGAGTACTCATTGCGACTCATTGACGCAGCGCACTCAGAGCCAAGCCAAGTCAAGCCAGGACAGGCCAGGCTAGGAATGATGGCAGCCAAGTGCAGCCAAGCTTTCAGCTGGCGTCTTATTATGCAAATGCCCCCAAAACTGAGCAGCTATCGAGCCAAAGCCAAAGCAATATTCAGCTATCGAGCTATCTTTTAGCTGCATGCCAACGTCATCGATTTATAAGTTATGCAAGAGTCGGAATTTCACAATCTCACCATCTTCTCATATCTGTTGGCTGCCGACTACTTTGTAAGCAATGGCTTTTACTACCAGTACTAGCCCCATACACCACCTCCCCTCCCCTTTTGCAGCTGCCCTACCCGCAACGAACCCATCCGACTGCAATCAGCAGTTTTTAGCCAAATCAATCTCTTGGCTCCGGTTTGCTCAGCTTCCCAATTAGAATGTTGTTGGTTTTTTTTTATTTACTGCTACTGCTGATTGGTTGCACACAAACAAAAAGAAAAAAACTATAGCACAACGGTGCATGCAACAAACAAGAAATAACAACAATGCATTGTTGCATGCATATCTTTTTACAATGCGATTTTTAATCAAAGTTTTTGCTTTCGACGCAGAAACAAAAAAAGAAAAAAACCAAATTAAAAAAACTTTCATAGATTTCACGCAAAGGAAAACAATAAAGAATGCTCGATTCGAGACCGGTCGAGTATAAAATACTCCGTGTCTAGAATAATTATGAGTGGTACAGAGTTTAATTGAATTTATTATTGGGAAAACCGTAGTCCAATATTCAACTCCAATAAAGCTTAAGAATTTGATCTCTTACAAAGTTAAGTTAAATACATACCTTTATTTAGTTCTAAATGTATAGCATAAATTTTGATCACATAAAATAAAATAATTTAAATCAAACTCCAATTCTTGTCGACGAACATCTGTTTTCACCCCTCCCCTCACAACTAGCACGGCAACACTGTTGTCTGGCAACTCTGTTTGCTTATGCAAGCGCTGCGGTTCGATTGCAAAAGCTCTTTTTTCACAACGATAACAGGCAGAAACAACAGCAGCAGCAGCAGTTCACAACTCGTACGCATAGCAAAGCTGACAACTTTAAAGCTTTACACGAAAGCTCAAGCGTATGTGCTTGTGCTTTGTGCTGTGATCATTGGATCGACTTCCATTCCGAAGCATTGGAACAACTTTTCGAACTACGAGCAACAAGTTGGCCAGCGCTGCTGCTCAGTCGGTTTTAGTTCTGTTGGAGTAAAGCAGCAGCAACGTTTAACGCAAGTGGAACGCCAAAATAGAAAAGTAAGCACAAGGCAAACAATTACAAAATAAGAGCACAGAAAAATTAATGTAAAAGCAGTTAACCACTCTTTTCGCTGCTTATACAACCGACAAAAATGTAGGTTTTTATACTAATAAAAAAACTAACAACTGCAAGCGGCAAAAAAAGTGATAAAAAAGCTTAATGCAAATTACATGCGTGTTAGATAATAAATGCAATAATGCACAATACAAATAAAAGAAAAATAAATAAACACGAATAGAAAAAATGCACGCAAAAAGTGCGCATAACTGAAAAAAAATGTACAAAAAAAAGTGGGTTGTTGTGTGGAAAAATAATTGGATGGTCAGCTGACCTTCCCATTGCTGGTCTTGTGATCCATATGACCGGATTCATATTGGAGAGTAGTTGGAGTAACACATCTCATTTATTTTCTGGGGGACAACTCCCAATTTAAATGCAGTGGCTAAAATTCAATATGGTGGCTCGGCTACAGTCGCGCTTGTGGCTCCGTTTTGCATTTTTCCATTTGTCAGCTGACAGCATGACAGCAGTCTTGTGATCAACGTCAAAGCCAATTGTCAGAAATTCGAACTCGAATGCGAGAGAGCCGCAAAGCGTGTTTTGAGTTGCAGAGAGAGGCAGGCAGCTCGCTCTCTTTCTCTCTCCGCTATCCGCTCAGTCTGGAACTCGCACTGCTAGATAACACATCTGGAATCGCCCGTATTTTTTTCGTAAATCATAAACGCAGTTAAAGAAAAAAAACTACAGCGGCGACACTAAACACTTATTTTCATTTCAATTTTAATACGCTGTAAGTTCTCTCTTCGATAGTTAAAAGTTATCAATATCGTGGATGTAGATTTTCGAACTTGCTTAAAGCTTTGTCACGTGAAAGAAAAGCTCTGGGTACAAGCTTGTCAACTATTCACTAAGTATAATAGTAGTGTAAAGCGGGGGAGTTTCGTCAATACGTTGCTTAAAATCAATTATTTGCCAACATATAAACTTAAAAAAAACTGCTTAAGTACGCCACATGAGAACAGTTTAAATCAGCTACATTAAATGCTGCTTGTGGCCAACATGCGCTCGTCGATGTGTCAGCTGACAGCGATAAGAAAATTTTCATCACGCTGCATTTTGTGCTAACACAAAAAGTGCTGATCGACTGGATAAAAGAGTTGCCAGATGTGCATAGGACAAATATAAAAAAAAGAACAAAAATAAATTAAAAACGAATAAGTTATTCGTATTTTTTAATTGTCTTGCGTAGTGATGTAAATGAGTTAAAAAAGAAGAAGAAATATTTATCTCTATTCACCTCCAATAAAAAGTCAAGTTATTATATTTAGACATCTCTATTAGACCAACATCTCTTCCAATGCTTACATGGCACTTAAACCTATTGTTAAACTATAGCTCAATGCAATTTTCTTTCTTTTCAGTTGTAGATTCCAAATAAAGCAACATGTCCAACTTGAAGCGTTTCGATGACGAGGAGGAGGAGTCCAAATATGGACGCGTCTTCGCCGTCTCTGGTCCTGGTGAGTAAAAAGAACAAGATAAAATTCTGCTGTAAAATGAGTTAACTAAACTAACGAAATTCCTTTCCTCAGTCGTTACGGCGGAGTGCATGTCCGGCTCTGCTATGTACGAGCTGGTGCGTGTGGGCTACTATGAGCTGGTGGGTGAGATTATCCGTCTAGAGGGTGACATGGCCACCATTCAGGTGTACGAGGAAACCTCGGGCGTCACAGTCGGTGATCCCGTCCTGCGCACGGGCAAGCCATTGTCCGTCGAACTGGGTCCCGGTATTATGGGCAGCATTTTTGATGGTATCCAGCGTCCGCTGAAGGACATCAACGAACTGACCGAGTCCATTTATATACCCAAGGGTGTCAATGTGCCATCTCTGTCACGTGTGGCCAGCTGGGAATTCAATCCGCTAAACGTAAAGGTCGGCTCCCACATCACCGGCGGAGATCTGTACGGTCTCGTGCACGAGAACACACTGGTCAAGCACAAGATGATCGTCTACCCACGTGCCAAAGGCACAGTGCGCTATATTGCCCCCTCAGGCAACTACAAAGTGGACGATGTTGTGCTGGAGACAGAATTCGATGGCGAGATCACCAAGCACACCATGTTGCAAGTGTGGCCGGTGCGTCAGCCACGTCCCGTCACCGAGAAGCTGCCCGCCAATCATCCCCTGCTGACCGGACAGCGTGTCCTCGACTCCCTCTTCCCCTGCGTCCAGGGCGGCACCACAGCCATTCCCGGTGCCTTCGGTTGCGGCAAGACTGTCATTTCCCAGGTAAGATGAATCATCTGCGCTACTACCAGAAACTAATTTCACCTAAATTCCATTTAAAGGCTTTGTCCAAGTACTCCAATTCGGATGTCATCATCTATGTCGGTTGCGGTGAGCGCGGTAATGAAATGTCTGAGGTATTGCGTGATTTCCCCGAACTGTCTGTTGAAATCGATGGCGTAACGGAATCCATCATGAAGCGTACGGCTCTGGTGGCCAACACCTCCAACATGCCTGTCGCTGCTCGTGAGGCTTCCATTTACACTGGCATCACACTCTCCGAATATTTCCGTGACATGGGTTACAACGTCTCCATGATGGCTGATTCCACCTCCCGTTGGGCTGAGGCTCTGCGTGAGATCTCTGGTCGTCTCGCTGAGATGCCTGCGGATTCCGGTTATCCGGCTTATCTGGGTGCACGTCTCGCCTCCTTCTACGAGCGTGCCGGTCGCATCAAGTGTTTGGGTAATCCCGAGCGAGAGGGTTCCGTGTCCATTGTGGGTGCTGTCTCGCCACCCGGTGGTGATTTCTCCGATCCCGTTACGTCCGCTACTCTGGGTATTGTGCAGGTGTTCTGGGGTCTGGACAAGAAGTTGGCCCAGCGCAAACATTTCCCCTCCATCAACTGGCTCATCTCGTACTCGAAGTATATGCGTGCCCTGGACGATTTCTATGACAAGAACTTCGCCGAATTTGTGCCACTGCGTACCAAGGTCAAGGAAATCCTACAGGAGGAAGAGGATCTCTCCGAAATCGTGCAACTTGTGGGCAAAGCATCGCTAGCGGAAACCGACAAGATCACCCTCGAGGTGGCCAAGCTGCTCAAGGATGATTTCCTGCAGCAGAACTCGTATTCGTCCTATGATCGTTTCTGCCCCTTCTACAAGACCGTCGGCATGCTGAAGAACATCATCGATTTCTACGATATGGCCCGTCACTCTGTCGAATCGACAGCCCAATCCGAGAACAAGATCACCTGGAACGTCATCCGTGAGGCTATGGGCAATATTATGTACCAGTTGTCCTCCATGAAATTCAAGGTGCGTTAAGAAACTGAATTGGCAATGAAATGAGATGATGATGATAATCAAATAATTTCCTTTTGTTCGTTTTCTTTTAGGATCCAGTCAAGGATGGTGAGGCCAAGATCAAGGCTGACTTCGAGCAGCTGCATGAGGATTTGCAGCAGGCCTTCAGAAATCTGGAGGATTAAAACACGTTGTCCGTACTTTTACACCCTAATCTAATATTGTTATGTAGTTAACTTTTACAAATTGCAACAGAAAACAATTCCGTGCAACAACAGCAGCAATCGCAACAAAGATTCCAAGCGTCCAGAAAAAAAAAACTATTGTTAACATTCCTTTTTTAATAGTCAGAGATATGAAAACATTCCAGCCTGCGGTTGCTACTTCCCCACTCTACTTGCAACAACAACAACAGCCACAGCAACTAACTAACGTCCTTCTATGTACTTCCATTGCCAATACATACACAGAGACACACACGCATACACACACACACACAACACACACACACACACGCAGTTACAAATGCATGCATAGTATTATTGTTTAATGAATGGAAATTCTTTTGTTTATTTGTGAAAAAAGTCATGTTTTCTCTTTGTTTGTTTGTTTTTAAACTTATGTAAATATTTAAAGTATGAAATATTAAATGTACGAATAAAGTGCAAACAACAAATACATTTAATGTAATTGAAAGCAGACCTATCTACCTCTCTCTCTCACTCTCGCTCTATTCCTTTCTCTCCGTTCATATAGTGGCATAATGCCATAAGAGCGGCGTATGTGGAATGTAAAATTAATTCCAGTGATGCAATTCCAAATAATGATACTCTTCGTTTTTTTTTGTATTCTCCTTTTAATCGATTTTGAGGGCGCAACATATTAATTTTTTTTTTTAATTTAATTTTCTTTCTCTTCACACTTTTGCCAAAACAACAATTAGGCGCATTATTATATAACATTTTATACTAATGAGTACCAAAAGCAACAACAAAGAAATATTCACAGTGCAGTTCATGTTCTCTTTAATTTTTTTATAACCTGGAAAAGCAACCAAAAATTTAAAAATTACAAGACTATTATCACTATGCGTCTGAATTTTAATTTTCTAATCCCTTATTGCTTTCAATGGGTGTTGACTGATCTTTTGGGTGTTCTCAGCAGTGTTTGGACAAAAAGTAATATATTTTTTGCTGTTACCGATTTCCTTACTTGTTTACATAATCTTATGTGTCAAAAGTTGTAATATTCAGTCACTTTCTGAAGTCTATGAAACAGTAGTCACTAATAATAATGTAAAATTCTGCAAAGTTAAGTTTATTTATACCAAATTGTTCGTTTTATTTATCAAATGGATAAGCGATGTCAGTGTGGAGAGAAGCTGGTGCCAAGAAAAGTGGATTGCACTACGAATACCTCATTTATCGATGAGATCGTTGAGGATGAAATCGATGAGATCGATGAGATCGATGAGAATGATAAGATCGATAAGAAGGATGAGATCGCTGAGAAGGATGAGATCGATAAGAAGGATAGATCGCGACAAATGCGTGCAAAGAATAATGCAAGTTTCGCTAGAAACATGTCGACAAGTTCTGTACAGAAATTGAGAAGTGTTTCAAAACCTGTATTCGATATTCGACCCACTCAAGTCAGGCGAATCTCCGAGCTTCAAAATTATCAGAGAGGACGCGTTTTTGGCGTCTCCGGTCCCGTTGTAAATGCCGAGAAGATGGCCGGGTCCGCCATGTACGAACTGGTCCGGGTTGGACATTTTCATCTTGTTGGAGAGATAATTAGATTGGAGGGCGATATGGCCACTGTTCAGGTGTATGAGGACACCTCTGGCGTAAGTGTTGGCGATCCCGTTTACCAGACCGGCAAGCCGCTGTCTGTGGAACTGGGTCCCGGCATAATGGGCAGCATTTTTGATGGCATTCAGCGTCCGTTGCGCGTCATCAACAAGGTGACCAAATCCATCTATGTGCCCAAGGGCATCGATGTGAACTGCTTATCACGCAGTGTTCAATACTTTTTCCAGCCGTCTAAGCTCAAGGTCGACAATCTGATCTCGGGTGGTGACATTTACGGCATTGTGCATGAGAATAGCATGCTGGAGCACCGCCTGATGTTGCCACCTCGCGATCAGGGCAGAATCATTTGGATAGCGCCTCCTGGCAACTACAGCATACAAGATGTGATCATTGAAACCGAATTCGAAGACAAAATCACCCAGCACACAATGCTACAGGTGTGGCCGGTGCGACGATGTCGTCCAGTTTCCGAAAAGTTGCCTGGTATCAATCCTCTGCTAACTGGACAACGTGTTCTCGATGCCTTCTTCCCCTGCGTCCAGGGCGGCACCACAGCAATTCCGGGTGCCTTTGGCTGCGGCAAGACTGTCATCTCCCAGGTACGTAAAAAAGTGATAAAAAAAAAAAAAAATGCAATACAAAATGTATTCATTGACAGGAAATATTAAACAAAAATACAATTTTTTTATAAATTTACAAAGTATTTCTCAAGTATGCAAATTTGTTTATAAATGCATTTTTCTGTTATTAATACTTTTAGATAATTTTCATCCATCTTTTATCGATATTTTGAATTTTTCTTAGTATTTAAAATATGTTTGCCAGAATTTTCAATACATTTTTGTATTATAAATATAATATGTTAGTTATGTTTTATTTTATTTATTTATATAATATGACTAAAATCAGTCCAAAAGTGTTCGAAATAAAAATTTAACATTAGATTTAAAATTAAAAGTAGAGTTGCAAATTAAATAATACAAAACTAAAATGAACGCTTAAAATAATATTTAAAATGAAAAAATACAAAATAAAACGTATTTAAAATTAAATTCAACATTTATTACAAGGATTGAGGAAACCCAGCTAATATCCTAATGAGGTCAATCTAAGCAATCTAAGTTTTCGATGTATTTCATCATTGCCTTCCTTACACAGGCTCTGTCCAAGTACTCCAACTCGGATGTCATTGTGTACGTCGGCTGTGGCGAGCGTGGCAATGAGATGTCCGAAGTATTGCGTGATTTCCCCGAGCTGACCGTGGACGTCAATGGTGTCCCGGAGTCTATAATGAAGCGTACGGCTCTGGTGGCCAACACCTCCAACATGCCTGTCGCTGCTCGTGAGGCATCCATTTACACGGGCATCACGATGTCCGAGTATTTCCGTGACATGGGTTACAACGTCTCCATGATGGCTGATTCCACCTCCCGTTGGGCTGAGGCGCTGCGTGAGATCTCCGGTCGCTTGGCCGAGATGCCAGCTGATGCTGGTTATCCAGCCTATTTGGGTGCACGTCTCGCCTCGTTTTATGAGCGTGCCGGTCACGTAACATGCTTGGGCAGTCCGGAGCGAGAGGGTTCGGTGTCGATTGTGGGCGCTGTTTCACCACCAGGTGGCGACTTCTCCGATCCGGTTACCTCGGCCACATTGAACATTGTGCAGGTGTTCTGGGGTCTGGATAAGAAGCTGGCGCAGCGCAAACATTTTCCCTCAGTCAACTGGTTGCAGTCATATTCGAAGTATATACGAGCCCTCGATTCGTACTATGAGACCGAAAGTCCGGAGTTTGTTGAGTTGCGGGCAACGGCCAAGCAAATATTACAGGAGGAGGATGATTTGGCCGAAATTGTGCAGCTAGTGGGCAAAACGTCGCTCAATGAGTCGGACAAGATAACGTTGGAGGTTGCCCGCATCCTTAAGGATGATTTCCTGCAGCAGAACTCGTACAGTCCATACGACTGCTACTGTCCCTTCTACAAAACGGTGGGCATGCTCAAAAATATGATTACCTTTTACAAGCACGCCATTATGGCGGTGGAACAAACAAGCAATCAGGAGGCACACGTTACTTGGGGACTGATACGTGAACGAGCGATAGATGTCCTCTATGGGCTGGGCACAATGAAGTTCCTCAATCCCAAAGATGGCCAAGAGGTCATGCAAAGGGAATTTGAGAAGCTCCATGACAAAATAATCAGCACCCTTAGCGACTTGGCAGACAATGCAGCCGCTTATATTTAGTTTATCATCGACTGCTGTACGAAATTATTTTAAGTTACCGAACGATACATGTATATTGAAAATTATATATACATATATTATATTATATCTGCTTAATTTAAACTTCGAAAAACGTTAAGGTCAATTAAGATTGATTGATTATCTCTGAGAATTTTCCTCTTAAAGAAAATTAAAAACAAGATCAAATAAAGTCTCCATATCGACACTGATTTTGGTTGGCGCCTGTTCATTAAAATTAGTTGGATTTGCCCCATTGCCCCATCAAGCATTATCAGCTTAAACCGCACTTTGGCCTTTGCATGCTGCGTCTTACTACCATCATTTGCCACTAGCATAAAAGTCAGGAGCAGTTAATCCTTTTTGCTATGTTTGCGTTTCACGCTTTTTGCGTGGGAGTTTTCGATAATTTTCGCAACGGCAACCAAGTGTCGACAAAAATTCGTTGATTTATACGAAAAGTTTATTAGCAAGCGATGGCAACTGCTTCACCCCAACCAAACAAAAAAAAACTCCAAAAAAAAATACAATCCACCCCACAAGCGTTGAATCCCCAAGCGCTCAAAAATGCAGAGATCGATTTCGATTCAATTAGTGGAAATTAAATGTATGTATATATGTATGTATGTATCCCGACTCACACACACACACACACACACACATATGCATCTGTGTTTGTACGTCTGACTTTGCCGATAAGCGCACAGAGCAGTGGGTCGTGGGAAGGGGGGGCTAAGGGAGGCGGCTTGCTAAGAGGCATTGCGATGATTACATTTCCGCATTCGACGCTCGGCACCGCAGCCAAGTAACCAAGTCAGCCATAAAATGAGCACAGAGAAAATAAAAAATAAAAAAACGTCAAGCAAAAAAAAAAAAAAAAGAGAAGAGAAGCAAGCCAAAAATCAGTTCAATTGCAAATTGAAAATCCCCTTACAACTTCCGTTTCCGATAGGCGAGCTCAGCGCCGGAGAGAGAGAGAGAGAGGGAGAAATAGCTATAGCTAGGGCCTTGACTGGAGACAGTGCATAAGCTGTAGAATAGAGCGGGTGAGATTGAGAGGGGGTGAGAGCAAGAGATATGCACATATTTGGATACACAGTGAAAAATAAATCACTGGAATATATATGAATATTTAATGCCATTGCTATAAAAAAATTTAATTACACACCAGTAACATGTAGTTTTAATACCATTGATATTTTTAGATGCAAAAATAAACTAAATTCAATTACCAATTTCATTCCAATATATATATATATATTTATATGACGTTTCAACACTAAACGGACGCTGTAAATCTCTCCCTGAAAACAAATCCGGACGGGTTTCAAAATATATATATCAAAGTATACAAAAAATATAATAAACGAAACACTTCACCTAGAGAAAGCGAAAATCCAAATTCTAAGAACACTTAACCCATAAACAATTTTTTTATGGTTTTTAAATTGTTTAAGTCTAGCTTGCAGAATTTTTAATTGTAAAACCCAAAATGTTAGTCAATTAGAAAATGTAAGGCTACAATTTGGAGCTGTGTGATTTTGGGCCCGCTCAGCTTCCATGACAGACGTGGTGTATCATCAATGTGCACTAATTGGCCGACGTATCGCTGCCGTTTGCCATTCCGTTCCGTTCCGTTTCCACTATCAGTGGCATCAGGCATCTCGCAAGCAATCACCCCACCCCCAGCCACTACTCACTACTACGGGCTGGGTTGGTCTTGCACAGCGTTATTGCATAATTTGAAGGGGTTAAGCCATTGAGCTTTAATGCAAAAATTTCAATTGAACGTCAAACAGTCAATTCGCTTTAGCGGCGATAATCGTAAAAGGATAATGGCGCTAAAAGCGCATAAAAAGCCAGCAAGCAGCCAAACCCATGCAATGGAAAACTCCAGTGGCTCATATATATATATACATATATATATATATATGTATATGTGTGCTTGACTCCAAGTCTGTGTTGAGCGCTGCTTGGCGTAAGTGTGCGCTCAATTAAAGGATTTTTGGGGGCACAGGCTAACGGCCCCTCAAGTTGCTACCCTACAGCCCATTGTCATCACACACACACACACATCTCTCTGGGGTGTAAGCGGCTTTAAAAACGAATGGACAAGCAAATAAACGAAATAAATATGAATGTCATAGCAAAAAGAAAATCAATTCGTAGTTATCCTGATTTCAGTTTATACCCTGTATAGATATCGAATATATCTCTGTATATGTTTGTGCAAATCTGCTTGAATTTCACATTTGTGTGCTTCATATTTCATTTGCTCTCTAGCAATACAAGACTTCTACCACATAAAACTACCACTAAATGTGTATTAGTAGAAATGTTAGTAGAAGTATCTGGTAACGGGCTAAATACAGAATTTAAAGACAAGTAAAAACCAAAAATAATAAAATACAACCTTACACAACAAATAATAAATTAACAAGGACAAGATTTTACTTTGTGATACAATAATTGGTTATTTAATAAGTCACCAACTGTGTCAAGACTTCTTGCTTTGTGTTGCCATAAGTATTCATTCATAATTTAATTAAAGACCAACTAAAAACCAAAATAAATTTAAATCAAATACGTTGCGTAACAAATATGAGATTCACATTCAACTAATTGACTTCACATATGAAATATGACATAATTATACATTCTAATGACTGTTTTTACACGCATATCAAGAAGGCAATAATATTTTTCATATTTTCAAAGCAAAGGCATTTATTTTGGCTACAAATATGTATATGAGTGTAAACCAAATACAAATGGCAAGCAGTCACATATATGACACTCAAGGATATGTCGCTCTGCTCGTTACTGAGCTCATATTTTTGTTGTTGTTGTTGTTGTCGTTGTTGTCGTTGTTGTTTTTGTTTTTGCTGTAGCCAAGAGGCCAAAAAGGATATTATCAGAAGCTGGAAAAGACAAGGACGTTGGAGTCCTTAGTGACGATGGGTGGCGGCAACTTAATTTGCAACTTATACGTAAAATCCTTTTGATTTTGTTATTTTTGAGCAGGCGCTGCGAGGTCCTTGCCCCTTGTGTATGCCTGCTCCTGTTGTTGCGATTGCTGTTGTTGTTGTTGTTGTTGTTGTTGTTGCTATTGTTATGCTTGATGACGATATGTCCTTTTGCGCAGATTTACAACGCCTGCAGTTATTTGCCAAAGTTAAGCAAACCTTTTTCCACACTTGCAGAGGGTATTTAAAATTTGTGGTGGCAAGTGTAACGCATTGAAGGAGTCGTCTACCAAGCCATAGAATATATATATACATTTCTGATTAGCATCATAATAAAACAACATAGCCCATAGAGTTGTATATATTATAAACTCATTGAATATGATTTTGATTCTAACAATTGTACAAGGCATACTTAAAATCGGTAGAATTTTTAAATTTATAATGAATCATATATGCAAATGCACACTGGACTGGTAAGAGTATTTAAGCTTCGGCTTACTTAGCATATCCATTGTTTGATGTAATTCTTTTTTTTTGGTTTTTTGGCCGCTTCTTTTTCGCTTGGCACTCCTAAGTTGTGCATGCGAAAAGGGTCCTGTCGCTCAGTGTCCTTTTTTGGCCACTGTTAACGTACTGCTGTTGTTATTGTTGTTTGATATGCTTCTGATTAAGGGAATTTAAATTAAGCCTATGCAAATGCGCCTCAAGCTGTTTTGTTGCTGTTGCTGTTGCTGTTGCTGTTTAGTATTTGGCTTTTTTGTTGCAGCACGTGTATCCTATTTCAAGTACACCCAGTTCAGCCCACCGCTTCTCACTTAGTATTGAAGCCGCATTATCACTTGCCACGCCTTCTTTTACACGCACAAGTATGTGTGTGTGTGTGTGTGTGTGTGTGTGTATGCGTTCTCTATGCTATGTAAAAGTTTTGTCATAAAAATTTGCTAACAGTTACTTTGGCGGCGACATCGCCAGCCAAGCTGACTGAGAGGACAGGTCCATCGCTCAGAGACGCTGCTTCATTTCGAGTCCTTGCTACGCAGATAATGAAATTGTTGTGCACCCCTACGTATATACATGTATATATATGTATATATATATTAAGCAAAAAATAAAAGTTTCGGTCTGTTCATCAGGCAATGCGAACATTTTAAATACAAAAGGATATGCGTGGGCAGACGTTAAAGCTTTCCAGTCCTCTGCTCGCGGTCTGTCCTCGATCCTTGGTCTACGACAGCTACAGTGACATTGACGAAACGCTCCAAATTTACTGCGTTCTTTTCATCCACCGGCGTTGCCCACCACCACGTCAAAGTCACTCCCGGCACATGTTTCTTTTTTGTATACCTTGCAGAGGGTATTATGTATTTTTATATTAAATGTGTAACGATTTCTAGGAGACATCTTAAATGAATTTTCGGAAAATCGCCATACTTTAGACGCTTATTATTCACAACGTATATTTCTAAGACGGAATCAGGGTTATTCTTTTCTTAATTCCAGATTTCAGGCTGTCTTTCGAAAATACTGGGCGATTTTTTTTTTAGTGTAGGCATTTTATATATATGACAATATCTATGTGAGTTTAACAAATTTGTGATAGAGATTATTTTTAGGGTATTTGATTTTCGGCAACCTGAAGCTAAATGTTCTCCCTCGGCGTTTTTTTGACTTTGCGGTTTGCTTCTTCTGTGCTGTACTTCAATGCTCGGTGCCTGTCTCTTTGGTCGTCCTGCCATTGTTGTGCTTACTTATCCCTGTCGAAAAATTGCCGAAACTTGCTGGAGCGCGTCCTTGTTGCGGCAAGGGGACGGTATTTGTTTGGAGTGGCAAGTAGATGTTGCCGTGGCAGTAGTAACGGCACTCCCAGCAGCCACTGCATTTAGTCAAAAGTGATTGAAAAGGCATTTTGTTATAATGCCAACTTAATGACAACGAAATTACAGCAAAAGCCACGCCAGGCAACATCAACAACAGCAGCGGCAACAACAACAAAAACAACAACATCTTGCAACTCAGGCGACTCCCAAGCTAAATGAGTTTGAAATACTTTGAGACAAGCCAAAGTTGTTACGACAACGCGCACACACAGTCATATATACACACACATATATATATATATATATATATGTATATGTAAAAACATATGTATGTATATGCAAATAGAAAACAAATTTCAATCTAAGCCAGTTATTTTTAACAGCAGAATATCCCACTTTAAGACATGCCTCGTCGTCATGCTGGCAAAGCATTTTAATTGTTTGCGATACGCCATTGAAATTGTGAGTATCAGATTGAGTGTAAGTTAAGTTAACTTTAGGAATTACCTATCTCTGCCATCTCTGGGCTCAAATCTCCAACTGCGTAATAATCCAAATAATCAGAGATAAGAAATGGGATATGCAGTCGAACTTCTAATGGCACAAATTCATTATAAATTTGAATCCAGAACTGAAAAGCTGTACACATAAAAAATAAGAGCACGAACCCTAATAAAATCAGGTAAGAGTGAGTCAGCTTGACTACGAGATATGTACATTGAACCCAACTACTAATACTAATTCAGGTTTATTACCAAATTTCCCTTTAAAAACTTTTACATTCTCAGAGAGTGCTCTCATTTCAGCTGATACTAATAAGTTCAATATGAGCATAAATTTTGGACTATAACTTGGGTGTTTCTTTTCCGACCTTAATGCAATTTGTACAGCTGATCAATAATACCATCATCAACAATTTTTAATGGTTACAGAGTATATTAGAGAAGTTGGAGACGCAAAGTGACTTCAACAAATTTCCTATTAAGGAAAGAAGTTTATTTATATTTGATGATGACAGGATAAAGCATGGAACTGAGATCGTTCGGCTTTGAAATTAAGTTAAATTTGGCTCAATAAACACATTGCAAACAGGAAGTGTGCCGATAGCAACAAGGATACATTGCCTAACTATGTTTACACAGTCAAACGAAATCAATTATTTAATATAGCAACTAAACTGTGCGTCTGAGCTTCATATGCATTCCTAGTGCAATATCACACAGCATTTGCATTTGCAGCGTTTGTCTGCAAAATTGTTTCAATTATTTACGTTAAATAAAATGCCATGTAGAGTATCCGTTGCACACACACACACACAGAGGCAGGCGGAAATAGCTGAACAAGTTTGACATTGACGGACTGCGGCATACACTGTTGTGGTAACAAAGCAAAAGACGGCAGTGTGTGGGCGTGGCTCGAACTACTATCTTGTCTTTATATATTTATATGTCTGAACAATCTTTTCCATCAAAGGACGAACTGAGACTTGTTTTCTCGTAATCGGGCGCTACTCTTCGGCGCTCTTCGGCGCTCTTCGGCCTTAAAAGTCGTCGTCGATTCTTCGCAAGACATTGCTGACACAACATAGACAACTATATATTTTAAGTTTCCAAACCAATATACTCTTCTAAGATCGGTATCAGGAGAAAGAGAGTATGCGAAGGCAATGGACACTAGCTGCTCGATGCACGTAGCTGAAAAGTATGCTATTGAAATATTTATGCATCGCTCTTTTACTCGTTTGCTTTGTTTGGCTCTCTGCATGAAGGTATGCGTGTTGTGCATGTGTGTGTGTGTGTGTGTGTGTGCGGCTGATTAAGCATTTGACATACATATTTCTTTGCAGCAGTAGCAACAGCAGCAGTAGCGACTTCAAAACGTATTAGACATGGAAAAACAACTCGTGCCAACACGCACGCTCTCCTGCTATCTCTCTCTGTCTCTCTGTCTGTCTCTTTCTCTCTCTCTCTAGCTGTCCTTTACTCTCTCTCTTGAAAGCTGTCTCCGATTTTGTCTGTGCCGCATTTTCCTATTAGCTACCAGTCGAGCAACAATTCGCAACAAAATATGCAAATGCAGCCAAGCGTATGAGCTTTTAACCCCCCTACCCCTACCCGTTAAACCCCTGCCCACATCCTAACACAATCTGTGCTTCTTTCACCCCGCTCCCCGCCGTGCTGCAACCCTTAACGGTATGAACTCTTTCCATTTGCCGCATTGTTTTTCTGTCTGTTTGTTGTTGCCGCCTGAATGATTCGTAGCTGAGCATTTGCCAGCCAAATTTGCAGCACGTGCTTAAAACTTTTATTCTGTATCTGTGTGTGTGTGTGTGTGTGTGTGTGTGTGTGTGTGTGTGTGTGTGTGTGTGTGTGTGAAGTAAACTAACCCTAACCCACTTCACCCTTATCGTTTTATCGCACTCGGCTCAGCTACAAAGTCTGAGTCCAAAAGTCCAAAAGTGCAAGTCAAAGCCAAGTTTTGCAACCAACAAGAGAAATGTTATGTTGTCTTTTAATTGAATTCTGGATGGAGAGCGCATAACTGAAATCTCTGCTAAGCCAGCCACATCTTGACCAGAAACTCAGATCCAGACCACAGACAATCGCCGTTTGCCATTCGACAGGCAATAAAAATGTTGTAAGAATCGCAAAAAGTAATTTGAACCGGATATTGAAGGGAATTCCAATTTGTCGAATTTAAAATACCCTATAAAGTAATGGAAAAGCCATCGAAGTGCATGGGAGGTTTAATTTATTTAATCATTTTAATTACAAATCTCAGCCTTGGAAGATTCATTTGGATTATAGCTAAATTTTTTTGTTAACCTTAGTCTCACTTTATCGGATTCCTTATGGAATATAATTAAATGAGTAGAAAATTATGTACTCAGTCGCAATGCAATAAATATTAAATGATTGCACTTAAAAGCAATTTAAATAACTCTCCAACTTGCAAGCTGACTCACACACATATTAATAAATATAAAGTTTGTTTGTTTGTATTTAAAGTACCAAAAGAGGCTTAGTGACACTATGCCGAGTTATGCACACCTGATAGAGTCATTCGACTTGTCTGTTACAAACAACACTCCAAAGTTGTGAAGCTCTCTGAATGAGTCAGCGAGCAGATTACAAGCGATTGCCAGCTGACGATAAGGGGCAGCGCAGGTCGACTGGGCTTTTGGCTTCGTTGGGGTCTGGCGTGTTTTTGTGGGGGTTTGGCGAGGTGTGGATTGCGGTGCCCGCATTCGCAAGAGCATCAAGGATGGCCCGCCCAATTAGTTGGCGCATTAAAGGGGATCTGCAGCGGCGAGGCCAAAGCGAATTTATTGTGTTAACAAGCGAATTGTGTGTGTGTGTGTGTGTGTTTTAGACGCTTATCGCTGCAACCAGGCACAGGATTTGACTCGACTCTGGTCGAGCCTTGCAGCGTCCTCAGCAGCTCTGCTGTCCTCAGCGCGAGTTGAGTCAACTCAACTCGTAATTGACTTGTTGCCAAGTAATCGTTGTCTGTTAACTGCTGTTGTCAGGGGATTATCTACAGTTCAGTTGAAATCGACTTGGCCTCATTTCCTAGACCCCAAACGTTCTCATTGCGTAGCACACACACACACACACACACACACACCGAATTTATAGCTGAGAGCCGTTGTTCATTGAAGTGCATGAAATGTGAAAAACAGTAAACATGCTTAGCACATTTCTGCTAAACCTAAACTCAAGTACTTTATTATTATACTACAGTGTTCCACTTGTCCAGGTTGTGCTCACTGTGTCTTGCTTGCAGCTAATTGGTTTTGCATACGTTGCGAGTTCCCCTCTGCCCATTCTGATCTGACCCGACCCGACCTCACCCGACCACACCTGACCTGACCACCCAGAATGTTGCTCTGTATGCGTAGGAGCCTCCTTCAGACTCGCAGTTGCTGTGGCTTCCTGTCTGGCTACCGGATGTATGCAACAAGCGGCGTCCGCAGCAATCAACGCGGTGAGTTGGCAGCGCAAAACTCTCGCGTTTTGGGCATTTTGAAGTATTGCCATAAATGTTACATTCGGCTTTTAGCGAGCGATAAACGTTAATATGAGTCTGGCCAGGAATGAAAATGCATTCAGGTAGTAAGCTGGCAGGCAGATAGGTGTAGCTGAGGCTAGCCAGTAATTTGGAATGGCTTTTGAAAAGTCAACGGCGAGGGAATTACACAGCCAACAGGCAGCTTATAGCAACATACTCTAAAATAATCCATCTCTCCCCTGCCACCATGCCAACCAGTTGCCATTCATTTTCACAGATAAGCAGAAGTTTGAGTGGTGGAGTCCGTGTATACCCTGTAAAATAACACAAGTCTTATAAGTCTCTAAAAATGACTCAACTTATAAACAACTAAATTTAAAAGTATAATTTTGGTGTATTTGGTAATATTTGCTAAACAATTTTGTTTATGTTTCCTTACAAAATGTTGTGCTAAGAAATATGTTTAATATTTAATAAGATGTTGACACAACATTCTCAAGTTTTAAATCCCTTTAAAATCAATTCTCATATAATAATATTGACTTATGGTTTGCTTGGCTGCTCCAATAAATGCTTTTCTTTTGAAGCTGGAAGCAATAAGTTGTTCATCAAGTCGTTGGGGTTAATTTCTTGCTACAGCACACCACACTCACTCAGTTGTGCGTGTGGCTGTGCGTATCTTCAACATTCTGACAGCCTTTATGGCTTTCAATTTTCATCTAGTAAATGCGCTATTGAGGGCGCTAATTAAAAATGTGGCAACCGCACACGATGCTCCTTTGATTGTTACCACCACCAACCCACCTCGCCGTAGAATGAAAGCTTCGCGATTCGCCACCCTGTGGCAACCTCCCTCTTGTCATTTATCCATAATGGCGTTGCCATCCCGTTTTCTATTGCGTACTCTTTGCACAAGCGACGCTGCTGTTCCTGCAGCGTAATTAACGCTTTCACTTTTGGCATTCGAGCTGCATCTAAAAAGCAGCTGCTACGCCTGCCAGATGCCTCCAGCAACACCCACATCCCCAACCGTCTACCTATGCTGCCTGGTGGCTTTGTCGGTAGTTGCGTTATATTTTTTTTTAAACTTATATTGCATATTTATTAAAATGCAGCAAGTGAAGGGAGGAGAAGAGAGAGAGAGCTACGGAAGAGCTAAAATGTAATAACTCTTGTTGTGGCCTCGCCCAATCCGCTGATGCTGCTCGCTCTGCATTGGGCGACTGCTTTAGCAGATTTTGCTTTTACTTCTGCTTTCGCTGCTTTTGCCTCTTTTCTGGCTGCGCATTTGTTAAGCTGCTTTTGTCCGCAGGTGTTTGCTTTTGTTGGCTTAACGCTTAAAAATGATTGTGCCGCATATATACATATATAAATTTAGATATATATTTTTGTATGCATATACATATATATACTTTTTTTGTGTTCTGTCCAAGCTGCTTATTAATACAAAAATTGAGCGCAGCTAATAAGCTTAGCAAGCCAAGCCCCGTGTCTTCTTCTTTCTATATGCGCTGATGCTGCTGCTGCTGCTCTGGTAATTGTGCGCTAATTCAAATTATTACCAACACATTCGAGGTGAGCTTTTAACAGCAGCTGAGCAGAGCAGCAGCAGAACAGTGCTGCTAACGAGTGTTTATTAATGGCGCTAATGGCGAAAACTGCGCCTTTTGATGAGCGTCCGCTTAAGCATACACAACTCACACAACGCACACAGCTCGCACAGATCCTCCATGGCCATGTCCTCTTTCAAAATGCGTCCGCCTCGCAATTAGCGCACAAATATTTCCGCATGTATTTCTTTCTTTCGCATTTATTTTTTGTGTTGTTTCATTTGCCAAGCGACCATAAAAATGCTCAACCGAATTGTAGTAATTACAACAATTTGCATAGTCCGACGAGGCGGAGTGGAAGGATGTGAGGGGATTTATAGAGGGCGGCGAACGGAAATCAAAAAGCGCAAAGCACAAAGTATGCTACGCATTTTGAAATTTATTCATGCAGGCGACAAGGAGCGGGCTGGTAAAGCGGTATAAAGAGCAAGGAATCGCAAAAGGCAACCCAAATGCCGCTAATTATGTAATATGAAAATGTGACGACGACGACGACAGCAAAAACAACAACAACAAGGGCAGCGTCAGGGACAAGGACATGAATCCGGGATACCGAATAAGACCGATTTATTTGCATATGGTAAATACGCAGGCAGGCGAGAAGGAATGTCGGACCCTTTTTCAGGTATACCCTGTTGCGTCAAAATGCAAGTAAAGGGTACTTTTAAATTAGACAAGTAAGTATCTATTAAGCCGTGGTGCGAGCTTATTATTATTTTATTTCGTATTATTTAATTATTTTATGAGCAACATTTATTATGTTAAACAGTCAAATATACTTTGTGCATTTTCAATTTGCTTAACCTTTCAATCGCATCTAGGGTATTTTTCTAGTCGAGCACTCTCTGTTGGAGGTTTTTTATTTGCCTGTTATTCACTTCGGCCATTAACTAATTCAATTAACACTTTGCATTATTCAAGCGCAGTCACATCTGTTCAAAATCTGAATACTGACTGGCATTCAAAAACTCTCAAGCAAACAACTCCAAATGCTCAGCAATTATTATTCTTTTATTAAAAACTTTATTATTAGGAGCTTAAAAAGGCATAAGATATTCTTAATATTATTGTTATACCGATCATATATTGTTTGGTACTTCAAGGTATTTGCAAAACCATTGTAAAAGTGTTCCCTTATTTTTTCAACACATTTTTTAAACTTCTCACCAAGGATAATAATGCGAATCAGCCACGTGAAACTATATAAAAAATATTTTCGCTCTTTCAACGATTATGGCAGCATCGTAAAAAAACCAATTTTCAATTTGTTAAAATTGTTTGTTGTGTTTTTTTCAATCAAATTTATTACACATGGGAGGTGAAAAACAAATCTGCAATCGGCGCTTGTTTTCTTAAAATATTATCATGTCCATATGTCCTTATGTGTACGTATATATATATGTGTGTGTGAGTGTGTGTGTGTGTGTGTGCAGGACAATTAAAACCATGCAAAGCTACAGATACAGCAGAGACACAGCCACACAACACAGACATAGTCACAAACAGCAAGGACAGACACACGAATAGCAACGTGGTTGCCTTGGGGCTGCCTAGTAAATGGTAATCAACGCAAATCCTCCATAGAGCACCGCACATGGATAGGCAATCAGCAGCTGTTGATGGTCCATGGAGAATGCCGTGGCGAATAGTTTCGAGGCTGATATGGCGCACCAGAGTATGGAGATGCCGCTCACAATTAGGCCGAGTGTGCCCCTGCAAAGAGAGAGATTTAGAAAGTCTGAGTGAGTGAGAGAAAGAGAGAGAGAGGGAAACTGAGAGTAAAGGAGACAAAATGCGAGCCGAGCGAAATGCAAAGAGAAAAGCAACGACAGCAAAATCAATAAACAATGCATATGCATGAAGCAGCAGAAAGGGTATACGGCTGACTGACTGTATGCCATAAAAAAAAATTGCCAGTTGCTGTGTATGTGTGTGTGTGTGTGTGTGTGTGTGTGTTTTAGAGTGTGAGTGTGTATTTTGTGAATGAATGAGCAGTGCAAACAAAGGCAGCAGGCGATGTGCAAAGGATGTGCAAACACAGTTCAACTACAAAGCATCAAGTGTAGGCAGACAGAATGGAAATTGAAATACTCTTATATTTGAGTAACGTCCAAGAGCTTACCCATAAGCCTAAAATGTATCTCAACTCCAGACTAAGAAAAGTACGTTTGGAATTGAATCTAATCTGCGTTGCAGCTTATGATGGATAACACTAGGTAAAACAATTGATTAAATCAGTTGCCGCAAAACTTCTTTATCTTGACTATTTTTACGGCTTCATTGAAACTACATTGATAAATATCAAGCAGCAAGTACACAGTAAACTGCACAGATGACCCTGAAGTCGAATTCAGACGGGATTCGAAATATATCGGAGTATAAAAAAGAACGCAAATTTTAGTTTAAACATTTAAAATTAAAATTAAAGTTACCGATTAAATTTAAAAATGAAAAACCCACTTGACCTGGAGCCCGTGAAAAACATATTCAAAGAATGAAATTAAGACAAAGAAAATATAGACAAATCTCTGATTTGAAGTGATACGAATTTTGAATACCAATACAGAAATAGAAAAACTCATTCAACTATTTCAAAGATTATATTATTTTAATTGACCTTATTAAAATACTCAATAAAAGGCAAAAGCCTTTTATGTCAATATTTGTTGTATGGTTTCACTGTTAAGTTAATTTTACATTCGTTTTTAATCTTTTGTGAAATGCTTTTAGCTTATTAATATTGAATACAATCCTTTCAGTAACTGACAAGCATAAATAACCTTTAAGAATATATACTTTTCTGAACATTCTTTAAATATTTTAAATCTCTTCACAATAGACTTGTTATTTAAAGTATCGTATCTTACATAAAAATTATATTAAATGGTTCTTTTGCAGAGAGCATGTGCGAATTTTAATCTATAAATAATTGTAATGCTCTCAACGGTTCTCAGCACAACAATCCCAATCATTCACAATGTCTAAGGACTCAATGCGTTGACGGTTCCGTTTTAATGGATTGCCCTTTTTATTATTATATTTCTTTTTGTTGTTGGATTGTGGTTGTCTCTGTGCCTGAGGTCACCTGGTCCCAAAACTGTCGCAATTCGCTTTCATCTAACCCACATGAAGACCCAATAACCTTGCTGTAACCTTAGACCCCCCTTAGACATCAGTTAGACCCTTGCATGGCACTGTTTAAATTTCCTTTTTTACACTGTGCAAAAATTATGGCCTAAACTTGGCAAATGCTACTGTTATGTGAGTGTTGATTGTGCCAAGTGATTTCTGGCTTGGCTTAAACGGACTGCGACAATGCCTTGCCTCTAAAACCAATCAAGCCAATGCTGTTGTTAGCTGCACACACACATCACTCCCCCCAATCGCCCCCCTCTCTCACTCCAGACAGTCGCAATAGCCAACTGCTGTCGAATGTAATTTTTGTGCACTTTTGCATCACCAAACAAACTCAATTAAAAAGTCTGTCTAAAAAAATTGCAAAAATATTTACTGTAAACTAGTACGAGTGAATATGGGGGGTGGGGGTGGGGGTGGGGATAGTTGGTAAAGGGGTTACGACTATGGTTACGAGTCCGAGTATATGAACATCAGACACACTCGCTCGCACACACACACACACACACACACACACCAGCACACCCAGAGCCATGCAAACACGCACAAAGTGCAGGCGTTTAAAACCAACAAATAAAAAATGCAAGCAAACGGGCAACCAAATGGCAATTGGGCAGCTTCAGCTAGCGGAAAAAAACACACATCCACACACACACATATGCACACACCCACAAGCGAGGGTGGTTTGGTGGATTTTGCGAGGCTGGGATGTGGGCGTGGTGGTAAACAAAACGCTGCTGGTGTCGAATAAGCTTGGGCAATAGTTGTTTTTCATGCCGGGCAAGGGCCAGTTGAAATTATGATGTGCCAGAGTTCTGGCCAAAGGCTCGATTGAGAGGCACGCGTCATAGGAGGTGTGGGAGCTGGGCAGCAGGTGCAGTGGCTGCATATGGGTTTTTGCGGTACAGCACACGCAACATTTGCATGATGCTCTTCAACAAAAAAAAAAAAATAATAAAAATGAAAAGAAAAATGTAAAGGAAAAAGGCAAAATAGTGACTACACACACACACACGCACACACACACGCCAAGTGTTGAACACATATTTGAAAAGTAAAATACGTGGACTACTGCGAATATCCGGACACGGCTACATTCCCCCTCATTCCTTATCCACTAGGTCAGAGAGAAAATTAAACGGTGCATAGCCGAGCGCCTCGCTGCCTTTTCTTTTTTCTTTTTCTTTTTTTTGCTTCAAGTTTTCAGCCCCAGGGTGCACTAAATGTACAAATTAAGTTGCACGTTTTTTATGCAGCGACTCTTAAAATGCAACAGCAATAAACAATGGGACATACATAAAACTTAAGCTGCAAATAATGCAAGCAATTTGTATAACTCGCTTTCCCATGCCAACTGATGATCATATTAATCAATTAGTTTTTTTATATAATATAATAATAATTTAATAAATATTTAGCCAGCTATATTCATAATTTAGTTGATAAGGACGCACAAGTGTGAACCCTTGACTAAGCAATAAAGTAAGCATTAAAAAATAATAATACCATTAAGCTTGCTTATGAAAATTTAGTGTAGAGTTCTTTTGCGAAACATGTTTGACTTTTTATTGAATTTAATCCGATTACTGCATATGTTTAATGCTCAACCAACCGAAAATGTTCATGTGTTATTGGCTTTAAATGAAATTCTTGAGCTAAGTTGCGGTCAACTAACAGCTATAAATACTTGATTCGAAGATGAATTGTGAGTTTTGATTGGTAAACAACTGTGAAAAGTTGCTAATGCAATCAAACTAGAAGTATTGAAGTCAAATCATCGAACAGGGCTAAGTAGTTGAACGTGCTGCAGTCGCAGCTGTACAGACTTAGGCAAAGTTTTTAATTACGGCCGAGGCACACAATGCATTGCCAACTTTTCAATTAAAAACATAAATACAAATCGGTTAGAACGTGGGGGGTGGGAGCGGATAAATGGGGGAAAAGCCAGCAGCCAGCAGACAGCAGCCAGCGAGTTGTGTCAACAATTACTTACTGAATGGTGATTAAAATGTTGATGCCAGAGAGTAGGACCATGGGCAGCAGACAATAGCCCAGCACAGAGGCCACCGCGCCAAAGGTCACTTGCGAGCGTGTCACCATTAGCGAGAGCAGACAGTAGAAGAAAATGCAGCCCATGACGCCAATGCCGTAAATGTACGAGAATGTAACTTTTCCACTCTGCGAAAAAAAAAAATAAAAATTAAAAAAAAAGAACAGAAAAACAGAGCACAATGATAAAATCAAAACAGAGGCATTATGTAATTAGAGTTTGTTTTATGGGTCGCCAAGACACTCACCAGCAGCAGGATGCCTCCAAGTGTGAGACAAAACACCAACGGTCCAGCCATATCCGTGTCCTGAAGTATTTGTTGTTCCGTGCCCCGAAACGGATTAAGCACGGCCAGTGTCTAAAAAGCGAGCAAAAACCGTAATTGAACACACATTGTTTTTAGAATTAAAGCCAGCGAAGGATTTCAAATAACAACAGCAACGTCAGCAGCCCATCATCATTCACACAAACTGCGGAAATGCGGACAGGACACAGCACAATTCATTTGTTCGCACACATTAAACGAAGCCAGAGTTCCGCTTCTGCAACAGTTGTTGCTGTTTTATTTTTCTATTGTTTCAGGGTGTTTCATGTTTGGGTGCACACTCGCAGTGAAATTTGAAAAATGGAAATTGATGATAAATGATATTGGTAGCCGGCAAGCGAAGACGCAGCGGAGCAGCAGAGCAGCAGAGCAGCGAACGAGCCTGTCAACATATTTGACGCACCCGCATTTAGACCAACTGACCCACAAATATAAATTTGAATTGAAACAGCGCCCATAAAAACGACAATAGCTTTTGGCCAAAACACACATGCGACCAAATGAAAATCGGCTCAGCAAACGTTCAGTTAAACATGAAATCCTTTTAGCTATGAATTAGCACAAAATAGGCTTTTAAATCACAGTCGGAGTCTTATCAAATCGTTCACTTCCACCACTAAAAGCAAATCTCTGTTTTCTATGACTTTAAATTTTATTTTAGTTTAGAATTAAGCTGTTGCAAGGAGAGCATATTAAAAGTTGAGCTAATTTTTGCTTTCATCTGCAATAAAAGTTTAGGTACATAATTAAAGGCACCAAATCTCAAATAGTAAGTCGTTAAGGCAATGTTTTCATGTATTTGACACGCAACGTTCATATCTAACGTCACATATGTATTTCACCTAAACTATAATGGCTCCATAAAATAAAAAACTAAACTAAAACTAACACTTTATCAGATCATATTAATAAGCATGAAATCAAAACGAGGAAGTGTGCTATGCCCTGACAAATGTACGCAGAAAACGCCTGCTTCTGATAGAGGCACCTTCATTGTGTTGTCGGCAGGTGGAAAGAATTCCCCTCCCACTTGTCCACTTGGACCATGATTGGCTACCGCACGGACTATGCCCCCTTTTCGCTATCACCTGCAGTCCCTCTGAATTGCGCGACAAGCTGCATCACAAAATTTTAATTCGCTCTGCAAGGGTATCAAATGGAACAGTTACAGATTTTTGAATTTTTATGAACGTATGCGAATTTCTTTGCCATTTCAATGTTTACCGCGTTTTTAATATATTATTTTGGTGTACTAAATGGAAATAATATATCGTTTATCTATCATGCATTCATTTGGTTTCATTTGAAAATGAATACGTCTGTTGGTTTCAGTTTATTTAATTAAAATGTAATTTGCCTTTATTATATATACAGCAGTTACACAATACTATATTCTTAACAATTTAATTGGATGTTCACTTAATTTTTATGATGGCAATAGTCTCATTAACGTTTTAATTTTTCAATTAACACAAATGTAATAAATTCCGCAAGCAAAGAAAAAAAAAACAACGGGAATAAAATTGAAAATAGCGTGGAAAAATTATATAAACGGAAAAATGTGAGAAAAGTTACACAGAGCCAAACGAAAGAAAAAGTTTAATTAAAAACACAAAAGTTGTTATTTAAAAAAAAAAATAATAAATAAATAAAACACAACACAGCAATGAAAAAATATGTCTTCATTAACGACAAAACAAGTGCAACGGCAACAACAACAACAACAACAACAATGAAACAACGGGCAATGCGCAAAAAACTGGCTACCCACCAAGAGTGCAATAAATAAATACAAAAGCGAAATGCAAAAACATTTAAATTTCAATTAAAACTGAGCGCGGCGAGACCAAAGCAAAGATGACCGCAATGGAAAAGCCCGGCCTAAAGTGGACACAAACTCTCCTGCCGCTTCCCACTCTCAACCCCGCATTTCCCGCTCGCTGACTATATTCAAGTGGTGCACAAATTAGAAAACTCACCAAAAACAAAGCGAAATGCGTTGAAGCAAAAAATGAATACAGAACGAGTAATTGAGAATACAAAGTGCGACAATCTTCCGGCTGCCACTGGGAGAGGACCATTGCATACCTCAATGCGCATAAGATATGCATTTTGTCCAAGTTGTCTTAGGTTTCTAAGAGGAAAACAATTCGAGTGCTTACCTTTTGGAAAATGTGATTTGGATTGATGCCCAGCTCTGTGAAAGAAAGAGGAAAACATTTTGTTAATTATGCATTTAGGTTATAATAGAATTTTGTTGTATTTGTATTTGTGCCCATGTCGCTTACCCTCCAGCAGCGGTGGCTCATCCTCGAACTCGTTGCCAGTGGCGCCACCAGCAGCGCCGCCCTGCTTAAAGGACTTGTCCGGCGCATAACTGTTGTCTGTGTATGCGGTCGGATCGTAAAAGCCGCCAAGTCCTTGATTTGGCGCATTACTGTAGGCGGCATCGTAATTCGGCGGCACCGACGGCTGTGTGTTGTCAAAGCTTTGGAAATTGCTGTAAGTAAAACCAAAACAACAAAAACAACGCAAACAAAATGTTAAACAAATTGCAGTGCGGGGCGCGTGTTTAGGAATACTTACAGTTCTTGACCAAATTCGGGCATATCGAAGTTGTAGCTAGATTCGGCTGACGCACCGGATGCGTAAAATTCATTGGGTCTACCAAATTGAGACATATTGCCGCACTTAACACAATATTTAAGATATTTAATTTAGAAATTCAGTGCAACACGTCACTGAAGAACGGCTGATTGGCATTCACAGGTGACGCCGACACGTATGTAAAGTTAGGCGGTATTCTGTAAAGTGACTGTTAAGTGAGGCGCAGTGCTGTGCAACGCTACAATTTACTGCAGCTGTTAGGCGCGACATTTGTATGGTAGCAGCCCCCGCCTAAAGTTTAAATATTTTTTCAAGTAAAAAACGAATAGAAATTTAATAATATTAACATTCATAATACATTTATTTTTATTTTTACATAGCTCCATTTGCAACACGCACACAACTATTTTCGTCAATTGGGGCTATATAATTATTGCGTTTTGTAAAGGTCTATTATATATCTCTATATATATATTTATAATAGTAGAATTTTTCGTATTTGTATTTTAAACTTGTAACACGCAATGACAAAAAATTAAATAAATTGTTAGTAGTAGTTTGGAGTTACAGTTACGTAGAGAACACAGTTAGATAACTTTACGAATTTGATTTACTAACAATAAATAAATAAATGAATTATAATTATATGTTTTGTATACATATATCAACATAGATATTTTTTATATTTTTATATATATGATGTATATTATTTATATGGCTGGTTTAAGTGGAAAACATCCTTTTCTTTTCTTTTTTTTTAACTTGTTTTGCGCTATCGGCTAATTATTGTTCGTCTTTTCTAACTCATTTCCCAACTTCGTCGTGTTTTGTTTGTTCATTGTTTCATTCATTTCTCCAAGATCTTCATCAACTGAAGCTTCCGTCCAACCAGACGCAAACGCTCTAAACTGTTAAACTTAAAAATTAAATCGATTTCAAATATCTTATTACGCATTATGTATAATATGACTAGCTTGATGGGGGAATTCGAATAATAACCTAACACTGGGTTGCTTATTTTGTTTGTGGTAATTTTTTTTGGTATTTGTTTTCAATTTTTTGTTTGGTTTTCCTTGGTTCCATGTTAGGTGCAAGTACACATTTTAATCCTCCAAATTTCGGAAGGCCTGCTGCACATCCTCGTAAAGCTGATCGTAATCTGCCTTAATTTTTTGTTCGCCATCTTTCAGGGGATCCTGCAGAAAGGGAGAGAGAGAAAAGTACACGTTTGAAATTTGTATCCCTTATTCTCTGGTCAAGTGATACTCACCTTGAATTTCATGGAGGACAGCTGATACATAATGCTGCCCATCGACTCTCGAATGGTGTTCCATGTGATCTTATTGTCCGACTGGGCGGTCGACTCAACGGCATGCCGTGCCGTCTCATAGAAGGCGAGAATGTTGCGCAACATGCCCACCGTTTTGTAGAAGGGACAGACGCGATCGTACGGTGAATAGGAGTTCTGTTGCAAAAAATCATCCTTGAGCAGCTTGGCCACCTCGAGGGTAACCTTATCGGTCTCCGCCAGCGATGCCTTGCCCACAAGCTGCACAATTTCGGAGAGATCCTCCTCCTCCTGCAGGATTTCTTTGACCTTGGTACGCAGTGGCACAAACTCGGGAAAATTCTTGTCGTAGTACTCGTCCAGGGCACGCATATACTTGGAATAGGAAATGAGCCAGTTGATAGAGGGGAAATGCTTGCGCTGCGCAAGCTTCTTGTCCAGACCCCAGAACACCTGAACAATACCCAGAGTAGCGGACGTAACGGGATCGGAGAAGTCACCGCCGGGTGGCGAGACAGCGCCCACAATCGACACGGAGCCCTCACGTTCGGGATTACCCAAACACTTGACGCGTCCAGCGCGCTCATAGAAGGTGGCCAGACGAGCGCCCAAATAAGCCGGATAACCGGAATCGGCAGGCATCTCGGCGAGACGACCAGAGATCTCACGCAGAGCCTCAGCCCAACGGGACGTGGAGTCAGCCATCATGGCCACATTGTAGCCCATGTCACGGAAGTATTCGGAGAGCGTGATGCCAGTGTAAATGGAAGCCTCACGAGCAGCGACAGGCATGTTGGAGGTGTTGGCCACCAGAGCCGTGCGCTTCATGATGGACTCCACAACGCCATCGACTTCGCAAGTCAGTTCTGGGAAATCACGCAATACCTCAGACATCTCATTGCCACGCTCACCGCAACCGACATAGACGATGACATCTGAATTGGAGTACTTCGACAAAGCCTGTAAATGGAATTTTGGGGATAAGTGTTTCCAGTAGTAGTCAGTGGCTCAGAGGATTTATCCTTACCTGAGAGATGACAGTCTTGCCGCAACCAAAGGCACCGGGAATGGCAGTGGTGCCGCCCTGGACACAGGGGAACAGGGAGTCGAGGACACGCTGTCCCGTAAAGAGTGGATGATTAGCCGGCAGTTTCTCGGTGCAGGGTCGCGGTTGACGCACTGGCCACACCTGCAGCATCGTATGTTTTGTGATCTCGCCATCGAACTCCGTCTCAAGCACAATATCCTCCAGATTGTAATTGCCACCCGGAGCAATATAGCGAACAGTGCCCTTGGCGCGTGGCGCCACAATCATGCGCTGTTTGACCAATGTGTTCTCATGCACCACGCCGTACAGATCCCCGCCCGTGATGTGGGATCCAACGCGCACATTCAACGGATTGAACTCCCACATTTCGGAACGGGATAAGGCGGGCGTATTAACGCCCTTGGGTATATATATGGAGCTGGTCATGATGCCGATGTCGCGCAACGGACGCTGAATGCCATCGAAAATGCTGCCCATAATGCCAGGACCCAGTTCGACGGACAGTGGCTTGCCAGTGCGCAGGACGGGATCACCGACTGTGACGCCCGAGGTTTCCTCGTACACCTGAATGGTGGCCATGTCGCCTTCTAGACGGATAATCTCACCCACCAGCTCATAATAGCCCACACGCACCAGCTCGTACATAGCAGAGCCGGACATGCACTCCGCCGTAACGACTAACACGGGAGACAATAAGAAAGAGTGTATGTAGCTTTTATTGAGGTCAGCAGTTGAAGGACAAAGTTGAAATCTTACCTGGACCAGAGACGGCGTAGACGCGACCGTATTCGGATTCGCGGTCCTCGTCTTTCATTTTCCTCAGGCTCGACATGTTTGAGGTGCGTTCGGTTCAACAAAATTCGCTCGCTAACAAAAAGAAAAACGAGAAGAAAACAACAATAAAAACATTTTGCACGCTTTGCGTTTTATTGCACAAAAAGAGTAGGAAAATGAGAGAGAGAGAGAGAGAGAGAGAGAAAAATAAAACTATATGGCGCTGCTGTGGGCAGCCCCCAGTCAAAGCTTCACACCCCCACAGCTGCCAACACCGATCGATTTTTCCCACACACAACTTTTCACGCTTTCCACCCATAATGTATATGCTTGTTATTTCTTTTTTTTCTAACTGCGTTTGGAGTACAAGCTGAAGTCTTGCATACTTTCAAGCAGTTTCGATTTTGCATTACTTCTTTTTTTAAAGCTTGCTTAATAGGGTTTTCTAGTTGGAAACTTGCTTTTACTCACATTTGTTTTAGCTCTTATGAAAATTCTCAGCAGACTGAGTTTCTATTTTAATAGATTGGCAGCGCCGCAAGTTTTCCAATACTTTGAGAAATGACTATCGGTTTATTTCCGATGCTTACAATTATAATAAAATCGCATGCTATACAAATTGACAAAATCAAAAATTTGCGCCAATTACTTCTTTTTTTTTTGTGCATCGAAGACTAAAACTGACATGGATATGCATTTTGTTTGTCTAAACTAAAATTATACATGTACTTAAATGTATAAATACATAATTGTTTTCTTATTTCTTGAATTATACTCTGTTTATATGAAACCAAATATTTAATTGATATGAAAGTTCATTAATTTTCTTTAAACTTTACCAAGCTTCTAGCACTCTTACAATATTTCATGCAATAACATTTTGATCAAACAGACGCACATATAAACTCTGTGCATTTTACGATTATAATTTTAGTAAGCTTGTCAAACCGAACAGCTGCTGTATGTTGGCTCGTGCAGGGACACTGTGTGTGCTATCGATGCAGCGAACATTTGCACTCAAGAATCGATAGGTTTACTATCGCACAGCGCGGAGCTAGTTAAATGCGTACTCCCATCTCTACTACCTTCTCGCCTGCAAAACAAACTCAAAGCGAAAACAGAAAAACAAGAAATTTAGAGAACAAAATATAAGTATAGAGCCAATTCGGTTGAGATTGTCGCGCTGCAACGCCTAATAGAAACATGTGAGAGTGCCAAACACAGGCTGTGGATTATTGCGTGACGTGCCCAGACAGACTCTCGATTCCGGGCAAGCGAACTATAACCTCAAAGTCTCGACTGGACGTGGGTGCACCTGCTTCGCATTGCAGGCGCTTGGGGCTTCTCCCCTGACCCAAGATTGAATTGTAGCATCAACATGTCGACACCATCGAATGTGCAGCACTTCGTTAACGGACTCAAGTCCCGCAATCGCAATGTGCAAAACAAGGCGGCGCAGGATCTCTTCCTGTATGTCAAAACGGAGTTGCGTGAAATGTCTCAGGAGGAGCTGGTGAAATTCTTTGACGACTTCGATCATCACATCTTTAACATGGTCAACTCACCGGACATCAACGAGAAAAAGGGTGGCGCCCTCGCAATGAGTGAGTATCGCTTTTGCGCCGCACAATTTCAGGAAAAAGATAATCCTCGCCTGATTTTTATTTTAGAGTGTCTCATTAGCGGCGATGCCTTGATAACGCGCAAAGGCATCTCTCCCTACCTCAATCGCTTGCGTGATCTACTGCTCATCAACGATGTGTCCATCATGGAAATAGCGGCTCGCTCCTTGGTCAAACTGGCCAATATGCCCGGCTCTAAGGGCGCTGAATCCTTTGACTTTGACATCAAAAAGGCCTTCGAGATGCTCAGCGGCGACCGACAAGAGGTGCGTACATATTTAAGCTGGGAACTGATTGCTCTCTACAGAGAGAGATAAATTTGGTATTGTTAAGTTGAGCAAGATGATAACTTGAATTCTGTACTACAAATTAGTAAACAACTAAACATAAAGCTGTTCTAATTTATTTAACAGACAGAAGCAACAATCTGTGCTTTAAACTTGATAGCTCATCGTCTATTTACTCTTAACCATTTTTGATGCGTAATTCTTAATTTATTCTTGCAGTATCGCCGTCATGCGGCCGTCTTCATTTTACGAGAATTGGCCATTGCGCTGCCCACGTATTTCTATCAGCAGATTCTCACGTTTTTCGAGCACATATTCAATGCGATCTTCGATCCGAAGCCAGCGATACGCAAATCAGCTGGCGAGGCACTACGAGCCGCCCTCATCGTGACGACGCAGCGCGAGAGCACCAAGCAATCGAGCGAGCCGCAATGGTATAAGATCTGCTACGAGGAGGCGAGCAACAGCTTCAATACCGAAGTGCTCACTGGCAAGGAGCAGAAGGGAATGACGCGCGACGATCGCATACACGGCGGCCTCATTGTCTTCAACGAGCTCTTCCGTTGCGCCAATGCGCAATGGGAGCGACAATATACAACGCTGAAGAAGCTCTTCCCAAAATCGCAGCACAACAAGTTTCTGGAGGCCTGCAGCTCCTCATCGGTGGGCAGTCAGTTAACCACGATTGTGCCGCGCCTAAAGGTGCCCTTTGTGGATAAGCTGGGCAGCACACAGATGCACATGGAGAGCGAGCAGCACAATGGCATTGGCAACAAGCTGGCAAACGTGAGTATTAAAGAATTGGGGAGTATTCTCTAATCTCATTTGGAATAGTCCAAACTGCTACTTTTCTCATATTGATATTGATTATTTTGATTGCCTTGCTGATATTGATTAATTCCCTTTGCTTGCAGCACAATGTGCTGGAATCCGCTTACGCGCACGAGATACTTAAGGAGCACTTCATCACCATTTGCGACAATGTGCTGGAGCAGCGTTCGTCAAAGTCACTGTATGTGCAGCAGGCACTGCTGCAGATAATGCCACGTTTGGCCGCTTTTAATCGTGAGGTGTTCGTGGAGCAATATCTAAAGACGTGTGTGGCACATTTGATGGCGATATTGCGTGGCAAGGAGAAGGATCGCAATGTGGCGTACATCACAATTGGCTACATTGCCGTCGCTGTCGAGAGCGACATTGAGAAACTGCTGAAGCCCATCATGAGCAACATTAAGCAGGCGCTGCCCCTCAAGGAATTGGCCAGCAAACGTAAAGTTCCCGTCGATGCGACAGTCTTTGCCTGCATCACGCTCCTGGCGCATGCTGTCAAATCCCAAATCGCGGACGATGTGCGCGAAATACTCGAGCAGATGTTCCACACGGGTCTGTCGCCGGCGTTGACCGTTTGCCTGCGCGAACTGGCGGAGAATGTGGCGGAACTGAAGTCGGCCATTACCGACGGTCTGATTGGTGTGCTCTTCCAGGTGCTGATGAACAAGCCGGCGGCCATTCCGTATGCCACCATGCCACCCATTAGCATTGATGCCTCCCTGATGCTGCAGAGTGCTGATAGTCCAACCATTGTCCTCGCTCTCCGCACTTTAGGCACCTTCAATTTCCAGGAGCAGAATATGCTGGACTTTGTGCAACGGTGAGTTAAGTTAGAGATTAGTTAATAAATTGCATATTATTAGATTGTATATTATATAAATATATATATTTGACTAATATATATAATTAACTCGATCCTTTGCAGCTGTGCGGACTTTTTCATTGTGCACGAGCAGCAGGAGATTCGCCTGGAAGCGGTGCAAACGTGCACGCGTCTGCTCAAGCTGGCCGTAAAAGATTCGGCGGAGAGCATGGAGAACTCCAAGACGTTGAGCGATACGGTGTCGCATGTGATTGAACGCCTGCTGACGGTGGCCATCACGGATATGGATTACAATGTGCGCATCCGCATTCTCCGATCGCTGGATGAGACATTCGATGCGAAACTGGCGCAGCCGGAATCCCTTAATGCGCTCTTCATTACGCTGCACGATGAGATCTTTGAGATACGTGAATTGGCCATGGTCACCATTGGACGACTGTCGTCCATGAATCCCGCCTATGTGATGCCCAAGTTGCGCACCACAATGATCGAGCTGCTCACGGATCTGAAGTACTCGGGGATGAGTCGCAATAAGGAGCAGAGCGCACGAATGCTGGATCATCTAGTCATTAGCACACCGCGTCTCATTTCATCCTACATGAATCCTATACTGAAGGCACTAGTGCCCAAGCTGCACGAGCCGGAATCGAATCCGGGCGTGGTGCTCAATGTGCTGCGTACAATTGGAGATTTGGCAGAGGTAAATGGTGGCTCCAATGAAATGGAATTGTGGGCAGACGAGTTGCTCTCTATACTGCTCGAGATGCTCGGGGATGCGGGCAGTCCGGACAAACGGGGCGTGGCCCTCTGGACACTTGGTCAGCTGATTAGCGCCACAGGTCGTGTGGTTAGCCCCTATCACAAATATCCTGTTCTCATCGATATACTCATCAATTTCCTGAAGACCGAACAGCGTCGCTCCATACGACGTGAGACGATTCGGGTGTTGGGTCTGCTTGGCGCTATGGATCCGTACAAGCACAAGATGAACAAGGGTCTGATCGATAGCCAAAAGGATAATGTGCTAATTGCCTACTCCGATGGCAAATCGGATGAGAGCCAGGACATCTCGTCGGCCGAACTGCTCGTCAATATGGGCAATGCCCTAGATGAATACTATCCGGCCGTGGCAATTGCCGCACTCATGCGCATCCTACGCGATCCCACGCTGAGCACCCGTCACACCAGTGTTGTGCAGGCCGTCACCTTTATCTTTCACACGCTGGGCATCAAATGTGTGCCTTATTTGGCCCAGGTGCTGCCTAATCTGCTGGACAATGTGCGCACGGCCGACAATAATCTGCGCGAGTTCCTCTTCCAGCAGCTGGCCATCCTTGTGGCCTTTGTCAAGCTGCACATCATCAGCTACATGGATGACATCTTCAAGCTGATCAAGGAATTCTGGACAATCAATACGCCGCTGCACTCCACGCTGATCAATCTGATTGAACAGATTGCCCTGGCGTTGGGCTGCGAGTTTCGGGATTATCTGGCGCAGTTAATACCACAAATTTTGCGTGGTCTGCAACAGGATAGCTCCAAGGATCGCGTGGACACACGTCGACTGCTTCAGGCACTGCAGAAATTTGGCAGCACTCTGGGCTACTATTTACCATTGATTTTGCCGCCCATAATTAAGTTCTTTGATTCACCGTATGTGCCGCAGCAGGTCTCGCTGGTTGCCCTGGAGACCATTAGTGTGCTGGCCGGTCAATTGGATTTCTCCGATTACTCCTCACGCATCATTCATCCGTTGGTGCGTGTACTCGAATCCGAGCCAGATCTGCGGGAACAGGCAATGACCACGTTGCGTTCCCTAGTCAAACAGCTGGGCAAAAAGTATCTGGTATTTGTGCCCATGGTGCAACGCACCATGAGTCGTCATCGGATTGTGGACCCCGAATATGAGAAGCTACTTACCCGCATCCAATCCAATAGCACCCTGGCCGATCCGTGCGGCATTAGTTTTGGCATTGGCATTGATTTTGGCCAGCGCCAAGCCAAGCCCAAATACAATGAACCCTTTGTCCTGGACAGCAATAGCAGCAGCAAGAATCTAAAGGTTTCAACGACAGCGTTACGCACTGCGTGGCAAGTGTCGCGTCGCGTCTCCAAGGATGACTGGGTCGAATGGCTGAAGCGTCTGTCTGTCGGTTTGCTCAAGGAGTCGCCGTCACATGCGTTGCGCGCCTGCTGTGTCCTCGCCCAGGATTACGATACACTGCTGCGGGATCTCTTCAATGCCGCCTTCATCTCCTGCTGGACGAAGCTGTCGCCAGAGCATAAAAACGAACTAACCCAATCGCTGATCCAGGCACTGCAGATTACAGACATGCCCGAGATTACACAGACCATTCTCAATCTGGCGGAGTTCATGGAGCACTGTGATCGTGATCCCATTCCGATTGAAACCCAACTGCTGGGCACCCGGGCGATGGCGTGTCGTGCTTATGCGAAAGCCTTGCGCTACAAGGAGGAGGAGTTTGTGCTGCGCCAGGAGGCGCCCGTCTTCGAATCACTAATCCTCATTAATAACAAGCTGCAGCAGCGCGAGGCAGCCGAGGGATTGCTCACCACCTATCGCAATTCGGCGAACAAGGGCAATGTCCACGGACGCTGGTACGAGAAGCTACACAATTGGGATCAGGCCCTGCATCACTATCAGCTCAATTTGGATGCGGACACAAATGATCTGGAGGCGCGTCTGGGTCACATGCGTTGCCTGGAGGCACTCGGCGATTGGTCGCAGCTGAGTAGCAAGTGCAAAGAGGAATGGCCCAAATTCAGTACCGAGGACAAGGCCAGGGCGAGTCCATTGGCCGCCGTGGCCGCCTGGGGCCTACAGGATTGGGAGGGCATGCAGGAGTATGTGCGCTGCATTCCCGTGGACACCCAGGATGGCAGCTATTATCGCGCCGTGCTGGCCGTTCACCGCGAGGAGTACGAGACGGCACAGCGTTTGATCGATGAGACGCGAGATTTGCTGGACACCGAACTGACCTCCATGGCGGGTGAATCCTATGAGCGTGCCTATGGCGCCATGGTCTGTGTCCAAATGCTTGCCGAACTGGAGGAGGTTATCCAATATAAACTCATACCGGATCGTCGCGAGCCGCTGAAAGCGATGTGGTGGAAACGTTTGCAGGGCGGTCAGCGTCTAGTTGAGGATTGGCGTCGCATCATCCAGGTGCATTCGCTGGTCGTCAAGCCGCACGAAGACATACACACCTGGCTAAAGTATGCCAGTCTCTGTCGCAAGAGCGGCTCCCTGTATTTGTCGCACAAGACGCTGGTCATGCTGCTGGGCACCGATCCGCAGCAGGCGCCGGATGAACCGTTGCCCTGCAATCTGCCCCAGGTCACGTATGCCTATACCAAATATCTGGCTGGCTCCGGCGAGCCCGAGTTGGCCTACAAGCAGCTGGATGACTTTGTCAATACGTATAGTGCCCAACTGAGTTGCCTGCCGCCAGAGGCACGCAAGCCGCAGGATCAGCGTCTGATGGCTCGCTGCTATCTGCGCTTGGCCACGTGGCAGAACAAACAGCACGAGAATCGTTCCAATCAGGACGCGGTGAAAGGTGCTCTCGAGTGCTTTGCCCAGGCGACATCCTATGATCCCAACTGGTACAAGGCCTGGCATCTGTGGGCCTACATGAACTTCAAGGTGGTGCGCGAGAAATCGCCCTCTGGTCTGGACAGCGATCGTTCCATCATCCAGAAATATGCGGTGCCGGCGGTGCAGGGTTTCTTCCGTTCGATTAGCCTGATACAAGGGAACTCGCTGCAGGATACGCTACGTCTGTTGACGCTGTGGTTTGACTATGGCCACCATGCTGAGGTTTTCCATGCGCTCGACTCTGGCATGAAGGTGATCGAGATCAATACCTGGCTGCAGGTGATACCACAGTTAATTGCACGCATCGATACCCATCGGCGACTGGTCGGACAACTCATCCATACGCTGCTCATCGACGTTGGCAAGAATCATCCGCAGGCGCTCGTTTATCCCTTGACCGTTGCCTCCAAGTCGGCGTCGCTATCGCGTAAAAATGCCGCCTTCAAAGTGCTCGATTCGATGCGCAAGCATTCACCGACTCTCGTCGAGCAGGCGGTCATGTGCAGCGAGGAGCTGATCCGTGTGGCCATACTGTGGCACGAGCAGTGGCACGAAGGATTGGAGGAGGCATCACGTCTCTACTTTGGGGATCGCAATGTGAAGGGCATGTTCGAGATTCTGGAACCGTTGCACGCAATGTTGGATCGCGGACCGCAAACGCTCAAGGAGACATCCTTCTCGCAGGCGTACGGCCGTGAACTGACCGAGGCGTACGAGTGGACGCAACGCTACAAGACGTCAGCGGTGCTCATGGATCTGGATCGTGCCTGGGATATCTATTATCATGTGTTTCAGAAGATTTCGCGACAGCTGCCGCAGCTGACATCGCTGGAGTTGCCTTATGTGTCGCCCAAGCTGATGACGTGCAAGAATCTGGAATTGGCCGTGCCGGGCTCATATAATCCCGGCCAGGAGCTGATACGCATTAGCCATATCAAGACCAATCTCCAGGTGATCACGTCGAAGCAGCGGCCTCGCAAACTTTGCATACGTGGCTCCAACGGCAAGGACTACATGTATTTGTTGAAGGGGCACGAGGATCTGCGGCAGGATGAGCGTGTAATGCAGCTATTCTCGCTGGTCAACACACTGCTGCTCGACGATCCGGATACGTTCCGTCGCAATCTGGCCATTCAACGCTATGCGGTCATTCCGCTGAGCACCAATTCCGGACTGATTGGCTGGGTGCCGCACTGTGATACGCTGCACACGCTGATCCGTGATTATCGCGACAAGAAGAAGGTGCCGCTCAATCAGGAGCATCGCACCATGCTCAACTATGCGCCCGACTACGATCATCTGACGCTCATGCAAAAGGTTGAGGTCTTCGAATATGCTTTGGGACAGACGCAAGGCGATGATCTGGCCAAGCTGCTCTGGCTAAAGTCACCGTCTTCGGAATTGTGGTTCGAGCGACGCAACAATTACACACGCTCCTTGGCGGTCATGTCCATGGTGGGCTATATACTCGGCCTCGGGGATCGACATCCATCCAATTTGATGTTGGATCGCATGAGTGGTAAAATTCTACACATCGATTTCGGTGACTGTTTCGAGGTGGCAATGACACGTGAAAAGTTTCCGGAGAAAATACCGTTCCGGCTGACGCGGATGCTGATCAAGGCGATGGAGGTGACGGGCATTGAGGGCACCTATCGACGCACCTGCGAGAGTGTGATGCTCGTGCTGCGACGTAACAAGGACTCACTGATGGCCGTGCTGGAGGCATTCGTCTACGATCCGTTGCTCAACTGGCGACTCCTCGATGTGGACAAGAAGGCGAATGAGACGACGACGACGGCGGCAGCTGTCGGCAGTGGCGGCAGTCCGAGCAACTCCAACGAACAGGAGTCTCTGCTGCAGGGCAACCCGGTGGCCAAGTCCAAGACGTATGAGCCACAGTTGCCGCACGGCGCCCTATCCAATGTGGCGGATGTGACCAGCGGCAAGGCCAGCATGGTCATACAGCGGGTCAATCGCAAATTGACCGGCACCGATTTCCAAATCAGCAAGATGACGGAGCAGCAGCAGGTGGAGCTGCTCATACAGCAGGCGACGAACAATGAGAACCTCTGCCAGTGCTATATTGGTTGGTGTCCCTTCTGGTAACTGTCCTGACTGTCCCCTCCTCCAACCGCAACCTCCCCCTACTCCCAATCAATCCAAATCTCCAGGCCCATGCACCCATCTGAGACTGAGCGAGACAACAAATACATGCATGCAGTTACAGTTACAGTTACAAATACACACACATTTATATTATGTATATGTATGTATAATTTATATTAGAGATACGCTTCATTAAAACTTTATTGTAAATTCCAAGTTGCAATTAAATTCCAAACTTTTTGTTAAGCCCGAGCCAAGCACTGGCATCTATCTAAACATTTATAAAAAACACTTTCTGGAGTAGTCGTGGCTCGGAACATCGAGCATCTGAAGCAGAAAACCACCATCCACATGAAATTCAAATTACAAAGTATATATATTTATTATAATAACTAAAGCAAGTGTGAACGTGAATTTATGCAGTGAAATTGGTTTTTATGAAATTATACAAAAAGAAAAAACGAAATGATAATAATAATATTAATTAAGCAATAATAACATCTTGCACTTTTATCAATTATTGCATTCTTCCATCATATACAAAGAGTTCTGACAGACAATATTTCGAAAAGACTGTGACTATACCCCCCCTTAAAAAAGGAAATGAACTAAATCTTAGCTGCTGTTAATTCGCTTATACACTCAGTTAATAATAGCATATATATTTGTATAGAGATATAGGTAGACAGTAAAACTGCACATTAAACTACTACGTCGTATGCTTGTAGATTAGCTTAGCTATTGTTCTGCCGCTTGCCGCGCTGCTCCTTGCGCCATGCATCGATGCGCTGCTTCAGCTCAATATTGGGCACCAGCATGTCTTCGGTGAGATGCTGCCGATTGAACGGATCCGTGCAGCTATTGAGCAGATGACGTGTGATAATTGCACGATCCATAACGGTGCCAGAGGGCAACACAACCGGATCCGACATCAGTGTATCCATTAGCGGATCCTTAAACTCATCAGGCGCATCGGCGCATTCATCCTCAGTCTGTTGATTTGAAACTGCAATACAAATTTACAAAATCCATTAGTTATTTGCGGCATGAGAATCAGGCTAACGTGGAGGACGCACCGTAAATCTCATGAGCTCGTTGGGTGAGCGCTTTGAAGCGCTCCACCTCCACGCCGGAGCGTAGCGCTAGCCGTTTGATGCGGGACGCCGCTTCGTTGCAAATGTGCACATCGAATGAGCGCTCGTCGGCGGCCAAAGCCTGCGCGAATCTATCACAGTCCAGGTGGAGATATATGTCAAAGATTTGGGCCAACAAGCTGCGCGGCTCCCAGCCATATTTGGTTGGGTTCTTCACTTTCAGATCGTTGCACTTGGGTCCAGCTAATTGTTTTAAATTAAAGTTAAGCATTGAGCTCAGGCGATCAACCAGCTCGGCGCGCATAAATGGTTCCTTGATATCGCTCTGCGCGTAAAACAACAGAAAACCATTAATATCAAATGTTTAGCAAATATGCAATAGGCCAACTCACAGTTAGATAATGAAATAGATCAACAGTCTCGCGGGCAAGCGTTAAATATGAACGGCATTGTCGTTCATCCGTTGCCAGCTGGGTAAGGCGACTCTGCTGCTGCTCGGCACTCATGCCGCTCCAGTTCTGCACGTCGGACATCAGCTGTTGCGTTAGATGAATGCGCTTTAGATTCTCGAGGCATTCGTCCAGCAGGAAGGTTGTGTCATTCATCAGCATGTTGACAAACTTGACAAACTGATTGCCCTGCCTCGACTCACAGATAACAGCCTGCCGATGTATGGGATTCTCCCACATGGATTTGAACAGATGGCTAATGTGGTATCTGAGGAGGCAGCAATAATAATTAGTACTTAAATTTATATATATAATATAAATGCGCCATTTTACCTTATAGTAAACTTATCGTAAAACTCAGTGCTTTGGCCAGTGGTCTCGACGTCCACATAAAATCGCATTAGTGCGCTGACCAGAGCATTCTGTGCCAGCTCATGGTTCCACATCTGTCAACAACAGAATATAGTCAGTAATGGTTTTCATTTGGGATACTGCTTTTTCGGGGGGGCTTTGCTTACCGCTGTATTTACCGAATTGGCCGGCTTCAGCGAGAAGACAAACATGACCTCCACTAACTTGGCAGTTACATAGGGATTCTTGATGAGATGCGAAGCGCAGACACAGGTCAGCAGCCACGTGATGATCGAATGATCGATGCCCTGCCTTATGTCCACATTGGCATGCTGCATGGCAAACAATATGAACTCGGCAATATCATCGATATACCACTCGGGCAGTGCGGAAAATGCGTCAGTCGGTTTCAGTTGCTGCACCGGCAGCTTCGAGATAAACGGACCCTCAATGGCACGCCCCTCAAATTGGTAAAGCATAAACTCACACACCGTCGAATAGAATTCGGTGCAGCGCTGCAGCAGCGCTGGATCAAGCAGCGTTATCTCACTGCACGTCTTTGAACTGCAATATAAATAATTATTGATATTAATAAGAGTTAAATTTTATTTTTGCCAAGTGATTCAGTGAAGCATACCGATTTAGTTTGCGCAGCTGCTTTTCCCAACGCTCCTTGAACTGATTGTTGCGATTGGCATAACGAGAGTTTACCCAATGCGGCTTGGTGCGATCCAGTTCGTCAATTAGCTTCTGCAGCTCCTTTATGGCGCGCACCTTTTGACGATAGCGCTGTATGGCCGGCAGATAGCCAAGATGATGCGCCTGCAGTGTGAGGAACCAGCACTGCGTCTGGAAGTTCACATTCGATGCAGGTGTTGCAAAATCACGAGCCAAAAAGCTCTTGTACTCCTCCTCGCTGTAACGGATCTTTGTGTCCTGTTCAATGTTGACCAGTGAGTTGCTATAATAGTGGAAATTGGGCTCGATGCGATCCAGTTTGATCTTGACCGACAACTGCTGCAGCACACTCATCAAATTGATGACGAAACCATCGCGAGCGAGTAGCTTCTCATCGCTGGCGAACTGCACGCGGCGATCGTTGTATCGCAGGATCTGGGAGATGTACTCCAGTGTCTTGGGACGGCTGCTGGCATTAACGCACAGCGAATGGAAAACGGTGTGCATGTGATTGCGCATCGAGTGCAGCTCCTATTTATAAAACGAATAAATTAACAACATGTAACAACAAAAATAACTGGAGTTGAATTGTGGATCAGGCTACTCACCCAACGTAGCCGCGAGGTGGCCGTATCCTCGAGTTTGTTTTTGGTGCTGAATTCCGCAAACTTGACGTTCTCCTCGGCAAACAGTGAAACGGACAGAAAAGGTCCGAGGAAGCTACATTTGACAATTTCGCGACCCGGTATCTTGGTACATATGGGCGGTATATAGTTGGGCTGGCGGGATAACAAATCGGCTATGGGTCGGACATTGCCCACCTTGATGACCATCAGTTTGGCCAGCCACTCGATCTGTTGGGTGTTGATCTTCGAGTTGCAAATGTTGCGTTGCATGCCACTGAAAAGGCCACGCAGCAACTGGCCAAAAATAGTGTCAAACACGCCGGGCTGTTGATGTGTTTCGGCCACCAGATCGATGAGAAACGCCTCGCTCACACGATCCATATACATGAGCTCCAGGAGTGTGGACTGATCCAGCTGATAGTTGAGATTTTGCTGTATGCGATCCGTTAAAATCAGCACCGCCATCCGCATAATATTATCAAAGGCTATCCGCAACACCTGCTGAATGCGTTGCTCGTCGGGATCGGTTTGAGCTCTGTTGCCTCTCTCGCGTTCAGTGTGATAGTTTTGATAGCAGCGCAACAAGTGGAGCATTGCATTGTGCTTGGAGGTGGTCACAATGTTCAGTGGTGTGGGAACCACACAAGCAACACCCGTATCGCCCGACGGCATCTCGGTCTGGCTGGGCGTGGCACTGGCGCTGGCGCGGGGATCCTCTTCGGCGGTGGCACTGGAAGCAACAGCATTGGCGAGTATTTCCTGGACTTCGCTATCGTCGCTTTTGATCTTTTTGGCTGAGGAGAATTCCTTGTCATCACCATTGGCATCGCTCAGACCGGTGGCCGTCAATGTCGTCTCGCCCTCGACCTTGAAGCTATCGCCCACCTCATCGTTGTAGAACTTGTAGGCAGTCTCTAGCAGCACACTCGATATGATTGGCTCAAAATTGAAGCGCAGCGCCGGATACAGTTCCAAAAAGCTGGCTGTCTGTGCACAAATAATCGATCCACTACCATATTCATTCCACGTTGCATTTAACAGCTTGGACAACAGCTGCTCACTGCGCTCATCCAAGCTCTTCAGTCGCGACGGCTCCGTGTTAGACACGGCCTGCGGCGTCTGGGGCGGTTCCGCCGAGTTGTTGTGTACGACTCTGGGTGGTAAGCACAATACTGATGCGACTGGTGCGGTTGCCATTTCTACATCCTTTACGGGTGTTGATACAACCGATTTCATTTCGACATCCATGTCGGCCTTGCTGCTGCTGTTGTTGTTGCTGCTGCCCAGTTCTGGCCATGTTATGGGCACTGCCTTCGAGCTGGCCGACACCTCGCGCACCAATCGCGATTCGCTGGTCGGATTGCGTGGTGCTTTCTCTTCAGCTACAGGGGCCGTGGCAGTGGGCTGGGACACGTTGCTTCTAGCCGCCAAAGTGCGCAAGCGACGTGCACGTATCTATATAAAATAATTTGGCAATCGTTAGACAAGAAACAGCTGAGAAATAGTTTTTTTTAATTGTGATTTGGCTTGCCTCTTCGGCGGAAAGTTCTGTGACAACTAATTCTGGTGATGTGGTATGCTGCTGGGACTGAGGCTGCAGTGGCTCCTCCTCTGTGCTGGCATCACTGGGCGGCTGTGACTGCTCCTGTTGCTCATCCATGTCCTTCTGTGGCTGATCTCCTTCAGGCATATCTCTCACTCAGTTGGGCAGCTCTTGCGTATATTATTCTCGCTCTCTTTTTGGCAGTTGCCGTATGTTGATTGCTTGTTGCGTAGTTCTTCTGCTCCCGGGTGAACGAACCAAACAAGGAAAATACAGAGAGAGAGACAATGAGTGAGAGACTGAGCGTGTGAGAGAAGTAATGTGTAAGAGAATGACAGCGAGCGAGCGATTTGAGTGAATTTGCCATGCGCATTTAACAAATAAACAAAATTCCAGCGGTCAACGTCAAGTTCACGTACAGAAGACAATGATTCGTTTGACTGCGCAGCATCCCCGTACAGCCATATATCAGATGGATATTTGGTTTTTGTTCTTTGTGATCTTAAGATTTACTACGCACCAGCAGCCAGATGATTGCTGACCTATGACAAAAGCAAAAGGAGACAACTAATCCGCACGGGCACCGACTATTTATAGAGCCTCGGGCAAAATCATACGTTATCTGATTGACATGCGACGGGGTGCAAAAGGCGAAGGCGAACAACTGCAGGTTGAGTGCAATAAGCGATATCATAACAAGTGACAAGACAACATCGATAACACATCGATACACATCATATAGCACCCACCAATTGAGGGCATCGCCTGATACTAAATTGTTACTAATTTACAAAATAAGGAAATATGTATCAGATAATAAATATTGCGCAACTATATCTTATTTTACACTTCACTTTTATTATATTTTCTATTTAAGAGGTATGTTAACATTGGTTATGCCCAATGTGGGAAAATATCTCATTTTTAAATAGAAACGTGCATGACAAATAAAATGAATATTCATTTCAAAAAGTTGAAGGACCTATTTCAAATATATAAGCAAATTAAGGCGCCAAGAGTTAACAATAAGTCCAATTATTAAGAAAGCTTTCTCGCCCACAAGAATTGGATTATAAATCTAAAGATTTCTGTAAACAAAGATTTTAATATCATCTAAAACAAATTTTAAATTTTTTTAAAATCTAAATTTTAATTGTAACTTGAATTTTGGTGGTTGTTTCTTATGCTGTTTCAAACGGCTGTTCATTTTATAAAGCAAATGTTTGGCATTCATCGATGGCATTGTGTGAGACCTAAATATATGTTGACTGACCAAATGTTGTTTTCAATTTGTTGGCATATTTATGAAAATAGATGCTATCTGCGCAATTCCTTGATAAGTGTCGCAAAACAAGAGCAAAAGCAAACAATGTGGGACTAGACAGACATGCACAACGCATAGTCACGGCCGATGTAGGGTGAAAATAAATACGCACTAACCTATACACTTATGTGGTGCTTGCTTACCTCTAAAATAATATTGACACTTTCACCTGCCGTCCGTCACAATGGGAAACTCATGAAAATGGGCAAATCGGGCAAAGTCTATTGCATTTTGACAACGATTACCGTTTGTGTTGTTTCGTTGCCGATCGCAGCACTGCGCAGCGCAGCGCAAGCCTTTCAAGAGGGTGGCGGATGACGGACGGTGACACGCACAAAAATTTCTCTTTTGTTCTGGTGGAACACTTTTTTTTGTTGGCCTCACAGCGCCAACGTTTACAGTTTTCAAGTGGCTAACGAGTCGTGTTTATCGCTTATAATCACAGAGAATTGGGTTGAGCGGGATTTTTAACACGTTCGCACAGTTTTCAATTATTTCATTTAATTTTTAAGACTGCGTCCGTCAAACTAGAACTAGGATTGTTGATGTTATATCGATTGAGCGATTTATCGATATGCAATACAACAATAATCGATGCTTGCGCTGACACGCGAATGTTAATTATGCCAGCAGTGAAAATAAGCAGAAAACTGAGCAAGAAAATAGCAACAAATATGTCGTATCATCAATCCAAAAGTAATGGTAGACGTTTGTGCATCGAACGAAAGCGATACTAAACGCACCTATCGATATCTTTGTACATGCACAATGACAAATCGTACTTGACAGTTGTTCAACAAAAGAAAATTATTTTACTTCATATTACAAAAATGTTACAGTTACTTGCGGAACCTAATACAAGACCTAAAAGCTAGATGTTGTTTATGTTACTAGAAATCTGTGTAGCGCTGTCGCATGCTCTGACGCTTGGCCACGTGATGCATCTGAAATGTAAAATTTGAAGTTATCAATTAAATTTGTACATCCATTTAACAATGGGAGTCGCTTACCAAACGCTGCTGGCGCCTCTCGCGATTTTTCTCGTAAGACTTTAAGAGCGTTGGACACATGCGTCGTATGTATTCCTCCGACTCCCAAAAGAGACCGCCTTGATTCTCGTAGCGCAACAGAAATTCCACCTGGCAGTGAATAAATTTGAATTCATTTTATTCCAATTTACCATTTAATCTAACTTACCTTGCCAGCCTTTGTCTCCTTGCCCAAAATACGTTCAATGCCATTCTCTGGCCTGGTTCGCTTATAGAAATTATCTTCGTTGTCGTGCTCCTTTCTTAGGCGACGGTGGTGCATCTGTGGCTGTGGCATCTCCTCAACATTGTGGAGGCCGTCGCGCATCCGTTCTCCATTTTGTTCGATGCGGCGGACAAATGTGAGTGGATGCTGCTTTAAGTAGTCCTCCGCTTCGGCAATTGTCTTGGCCAGATTGAATTCTTCCTCCTCCTCAACCTCCTCCTGTTGCTGATCCTGATCCTGCTCATCATTCTCAAACTCATCCTCCTCCTCATCATCGTCGTCATCATCATCCTCGTCTAGATCCATGCCGTCACAGCTGTGATTTGCATTGCTTCGCGGCGATCGCTCTTTCTTTTTCACACGATTGCCGCCATCGTTCTCTTTGACATCCGGATGGAAGCGCACCTTTTTCACACGCTGATCGCTGTCGTCCGTGGAATTGGGCTCCTCGGCTCCTGTGACGGCATCTGCTGACGCCGGCGTTTCTGTTTCGGCCAACGTTGTCTCTTTGAGGTTCTGGGAAATGAGTTTTACTTTCGATTCGAAAGCGGCGCTTGCTGAACTTATGTTGCTGTTGTTGTTGTTACTGCTGCTGGTGCTGCTGCTGCAGGTATTGGACTCCTCAGTCTTTGGTTCACTTGGCGGCGGAGGCGTCTCTCGCAGTGCAGCGGAATCCCTGCTGCAGTCGTCTGTCCCCGCTGCGGGCTCCGACGATGCGGCGCTGCTGGTGTCAACCATTACGCACTTGCTCTGCATTGATTTGTCGAGAGAGTCGCTGCCGGAATCATCGTTGGACTTCGTATCCATGGGCGGCAGGTTAAATGCGTCCTAACAAAAATTTTATTGCAAACAAATCAGTTGTGGAGCAATTCTGGCATTGCCATTCCGATAGTTTCATCGATTCGTATTTATTACAATTATCAAATGGCTCTGCCAACTTGGTTTTGGAACTATCGATTGCGATATGGAGCAGCAATCGAAATGCTTATCGGTTTATTGTTATGATTTAACATGTACAGTGGGTGTAAAATAACAACTCCTAGATAATTTTTATACGCAGCTCGACAGAATTCGTCCTTGTGATTCTAATGCAAATCTGTAAGGATTTGGACGAGTTAGAAAAATTACTGATAACTCAGCCATATTCTTTCATATTCTGTTGACCAGGGCTATCAACTGATGAAATGTCATACAAATCGTCCTTGTAGTTACCGAGAAAAGCAGGATATTGTGATTTTGACTCACTTAATGTTCCCTGTTCAAAGCAGTTCGATAGAGTAGACCCTTGCGATTCTAACGCACAATATCCTTCGAAAACCGGCAAAGGTTTGGACAAGTTAGAAACTTATTCTCGTCGCTCAAGTGCTATTAAAAGTATGCCATTTCATTTAGTCAGTGCAGCAACCTAATTTGTGTTACTGGTGTGTGTACATGGTGGAGTAAACAACAACAACATGCCAGAGGCAAATGGAATGATTTCTATACCTGTAATGGCGACATTATATTTTTCTTATATATTATATATTCAGCAAATTCGCACCTTGTCTAAAAACCAGACGCACAAGTGAGGCAAGATAGCGTTAACGAATGGGATATACCCTATACTGTCGGAAGAAACAATTTTGAATTTGATTTAGTGGTTGCCACTTTCCATGGTCAGGTCCTGGCCTCATATCCTTCTAAGCTATGTCCTAGCAGGACGCGCAACGAGGTCCACCGCAGCAGCCTCGGTACGACGGGCAAGCAGGTGAACAGCTGGTCCGGCAGCAGAGGACGCTTGGGCATCCTGTCCAGTAGTTGAAACAAAAGTTGGTGCATTGCACGCCCGCAGGAGCGCCACAGCATCCACCTGGAGTCCAGCACATGTTGAAAGCTTACGGATAGAGTTAAGTTGACCAAAGAATCGATGTTATGCAAAGCTTTTTTTGCCTGAGCGTTGCACTGCTGCCAGACTCGAATCCGAACTAGTCCAGCTAACAAATAATAAATCACAATTTACATTAATTCGCAGAACTGACTGAGCTCCAAACAATTTCAATATTGGAGACAAATTTTTGTTGTGCACACGACAAGACCAAAATCAGAATGAATAAACATTAGGTATTTGTATTCTAAAGGTATGAATAGAATTTTCAGAAATTCAAGGCCACCTATGATAATGATTTTTAAACGATTTATAAGTTGAAGCTCTATTTCTTTTAAGTTAGCTAAGGTGAAATGTGACTATGAGAAGGAATCCTCAAAAGCATCAAGGAGGTGTCCGGTTATCAATTGGCCAAACGACAAAGAAATGAGCCTATCGAGAGAGATTAAGACTAAAAATCCAAATTTTTGAAGCTACCACTAAATCAGCTTGAGATAAAGGAAAAAAAAAACGCTTTATTTGTTAACTATAAAAAAATCTGCAAATTGTAAATGCAACTTGTGTATTTTTATTATTTTTGATTTTTTTTTTTATTAACAATTCTTGTTTTGTACATTTTCTTTGTTTAAATTTATGCCGTTAATGTGTGTGTTTGTGTTGACTTCTGTCTGTATGTGTGTGTGTGTGTGTGTGTGTGTGTGTGTTTATATATAAGTATGTGCGTAGTAAACAAAACTAAGTTATTTACACTATTCTAATTAGACGTGTTTCATTATTAAAGACTATTTATATGTAGATATAGATACATATATGTATGTATATGTATATCAAAGGCGGTTGCGTTTATATTCAAATAAGTTTCTGTATACTTTTTCATTTCTGTATTTGCTTTTTTACTTTATATTTGTTACATTCTCTGTTTTGTTACTTGTTTGTTTTTGTTTGTTTAAATGTTTGCTTTAAACTATTTAAATATGGCCCCGCTATTCCACATGTGTTCATTTCGTTTCCTTAGATTTTATGATAACGTTTTAGTATTATTTTTGTTTTCAATTGATTTTTAGTGCTAACACGAGTTTGCACTGTACTACAAAAACAATGATGTATAGTAAAAGAAAACCACGTTAACTACAATTTAAGCTACAAATTTATTACTAAAGTACTTATTTAACGGTTTGCTGCAGTTGTACAAAATCATATTGCAAATATTGCAAATTATTACACAGTATTTTTCATTCATTTTTAATTTTTCCAAATTTGTTACTTGTAGCAGCTGATGTAAATATGTATGTTTATACTATGTATATAGTACCATATTCATTGAATGATATCTTGTAATGTTTACCATTTTATATTTAAATTTAGGTTTGTTTGTTTTTGAATATATATATATATATATCTTTTTTTTTGTAATTTACAATATTTAATAATCACAGTTCCCATTCAAAAACAAATTGTTTGCAGCAAGATTAAAATTTTGAATTTGATTTTTTTTTTGTTTTTTTGTTTTTGATTTACTTGAAACGTTTTTGGATACCTTTCAATTTGTCACATTATGCATCTAAAACTAATGCTTTTGTTCATCCGATTTAAATTTTAAATATGTATGTATATATATATATTTATATATATATATATAAGTTTTGATTCCATCGTTTCTATAAATTAGAGTTAATAATATTTTGCACCGCACTCGGGTATTTTTTTTTGTTTGAAAAATAACAAGAAATTAAAAGCTGACATGCTTGCAATTACCCACTGGTAATTAATTAATGTGTTTTTTTTTTTCCATATAAAAGAATAACTTAAAGTTAAGATTCAAAGTGCAGGAACATGTTCCAAACAGTGTGTGTGTGTTTGTTAGTAACAGTTTAAATAATAAGTGGTGCTTAAAACAAAACTTGACAACTAGTTACCCAAAATTTATATAAAAAAAAAACAACAAAACATTAACAACCCCAAAAATAATAATTAGAATAATAATAAATTTATATACTATGTCTATGTAAAATACAATAGTAAGAGAAAAGGGAGTTGGACTTGTGGACCACACCTACTTGCGGGAAATGACTTTGCCCGTCTTGGCATTAACCAGTATCATTTTATCGCCTGTTTCCGTTATCTGCGTGGACGTTGGCGATGCTGGTGGGGGCGTGGCAGAGGCATTACCACGCAAACTACGCCTTCGCAGTCGATCGCTGATATTCTCGCTGCGCGGCGACGACAACAGATCCTCCTCCATGGAGGTGGGCTTAACGCTGAGTGCGCCATCGTTTTTGTACAGAATGATCTTTGTGCTGGGCTTCCTAACCGCCCCAGGCTCCATTTCTGCTTCAAGCTGCTGCTGCTGCTGCTCCAATTGGACATTGGCATTGATGACATTATCCTGGTTGTTATTGTGCTCCGCATGTTGCTTATCTGGATCCGCTTCCGTTTCCTGTTCCACACTGATTTCCAGCTTGTCATAGCAGGTGTAAAAATCAACAGCTTTCAGCTTCTCACTGGCATTGAAATGCACCGCTGTGTGCTCCTCGAGTTCGGCCTCGTCCACGACGCTATAGTCACAGTGGGCACACTGTTGTGCCTCCACCGGCGGCTGTTTAACGCATACGTGTTGCTGCAGATGCTGCTGGAGTTGCTCGTACTGCTGTGTCTCGAACGGACAATGTTGGCAGCGCTGTGGGGCCGATGCTGTTTGCGGCATATCCATGGAGCCGGCATCGCTGCTGGCATCCACTGCCAAATCACTGGTGGCCACCGAGGCGCTAGTCGATGGCGTTGTTGAGCTGCTTTGACGCTCATCATCCTCCTCGAGCTCCGCTTGCTGTTGCGGCTCGGTATCAGCCTCAGCCTCAGGCTGGGCTTCAGTATCGGGCTCCGTGGTGTGCTTGGTTGGCTCACGCGGAATCGCCGACTCCAGTTGCTTCTTCAGCAGCGAATTTTGTCCATTATAGCTGCTGGACGCACTGATGGCGCTCTGACGCAACGAATGCGCAACGAATTCATTGTCCACCACCCAAATGGTTTCAGGTCCGCCATTGATTTGCAGCAACTTGGGCGATGGATATTCGACATCCTCCTTGCAGTTGCGATACAGCTGTTGGCATTTCTCCTGGTAGTGCGACATGTGCACGGCACGATGCAGCTGGAGCAGTGTCTCCGCCTCTGCACGATATTCACAATAGGCGCACACATGAACGTGCAGCAATTCTGCGTCCAGATCCATGTCGCTGGGCGCGTGGGCAGCCAAATGCTGCTCCAGCTCCAACTTTGCGTTGCGCTCATCGTTATGCTTCTGGGCGAAGCGCGCGGGACACCGTGGACAATAACTGATTAGCTTGTATTGGTATTCCGGTGGCAGTTCCGCGTTGACTGCCTGATCCAGCTGCAGCTGACTCAAATCGATGGCGGGCAGTTGCTGTTGCACCTGCTTGGCGGCCGCCAGCTGCAGTGCCACACTAAAGTCCAAGCCAGCTGCTGCTGCTGCAGTTCCTGCACCACTTCCACCACCACAACCACCACCACCACCGCCCAGCTGCTGTTGATGCACGCTGCGCATGTGGCTGCTCAGATGTTGCTTCTTGGCGCAGACAAAGGTGCACAGACGACACTCGTATTGTGTGGGTTTGTGCAGCGAGACATGGTAGTTCATCTGGGATTTGCTATCAGAGATGTGCGGGCAAACGGGGCACTTTTGCTGTTTGCTCTTCGTGTTGCTGTTGCCGCTGGGCTGCTCACTGTTGCCACCAACTGTTGCTGCTGCTGCTGCCGCCGCTGCTGCTGCTGCCGCTGCTGGCAAGCGGGTGATTTCAATTTGATCGTTCTGCTGCAGTTGCAACAGCTCCTCGGCGCTGCCGGCGTTAGCAACGACGCTTGCTGCTTTGCAGGCAGCGGCCCAATATGCAGCAGCTGCCTGCAAATCCTGCTGCGTATTTGCGGCATTCACCACAGCAGCGGCACTGGCAGAGAGCGGTGAATGCAACAGTTGCTCCAGTTGCTTGCTGCTCAGCACTGAATTATTGTTATTATTATTGGGCTTGTTGGTGTTGTTATTGTAGTTGTTGCTGTTGTGGTTGTTGTTGTTATTGTGGCTGTTGCTGTGAGTGTGGGACTCATTGCTGGCGCCGGCGCCCTGTGGACGGTAAATAGGCGGGGCATTTGGGGCGGCGCTGCTGTTGTTGCTGCTGTTCCGCTCAAGGGTCTCGATCCGAATATCCCCGGAATGCTTTAAGCGACAATGCCGCTGTTGTTGCCACGTGGAGAAGAGCAGAAGGAGAGACAGAGAGAGAGAGAGAGAGAGGGAGAGAGAGAGAGAGGTTGCTCAAATTAGCATGTTGTTGTTGTTCATTTGAATATTGATTATTGCATGTGTGTTTGTTCTTATTTATGTGTATGTTGATGAGACAGTCTTTGTAATTCCACCGAAATTGCAATCTATCATTATGCATTAATAGATTAAGACACAGATGGGCATTTCCATAAACTAAAATTATCCTAATTATGAAAAAAAACCTAATACTTGAATTTCTTTTTGATGCAATTTTAAACATCTTCAACATTTTTATCATAATTAAATAAAAAGATCATTAAATATTAAACAAGTTAATATATATATATATATATTTTTCTTTTAATTTGTCTTCCTTTTTCTTTATGCTGGAGTTGTGGAAATACCCATCTATGTATGGCAATCTATATGTCTTATCTGATAATTTGCTTGAATTATGAAATACCCCTTATGAATGTGTGCAAAGTGTATGTGTATGTTTGTATATGAGTGTGTTTGTGTGTGTGTGTATGTATATATTTATTGCATGGGTAACCCAATTGAAACTCGCGCACCACATGATCTTAAAGAGCCCCTGCCTTGGGGGGTTAGCTTATTGCGTTGGGTAAATGGTTTGACATTGAATCGCTATAAATGTATTACATTAGTTTCGAGAGCAAGCAAAATAAAATAAAAAAAAAAAAACTGTCACCAATGAGTTCTTATAAATAAACGTAAGTGTAACACGAATATCGTATATAGACATACATCAACAAAAAGCAAGACCAGACACCACACATGTAACATTTAGCATTAGAGCTTGTCATAAAGAGAAATTACATAAAATATGTATTTGCATATATTTACCAGCGGTACTTAGCGACTACAGACAAAGATGATTTTCTGAGCGGGTTGGAGACATACAAATGTTCTAGGCTGACTCTAAGGGGCTTACGACTACACCTCGATATGGTTTAACGGACAGGAGTGGATCACTCAGCGAGCAAAAGAAGAAGAAGGATTTTGTAATTTGGGAAATCTTTTCATTCATTAATTTTTAGTTTTTCGTATTTAAAAATATATATTTTTAATTCATTTTATTTTGTTGACAAGCCATCAAGTTTACTTGCTCTCGAGAAAATGTCGATATGTTAAATATGTAATTCTTTTGTTATATTTCTAGAATAGAAGAAAATCTGAAGTTTACAGGGAGTTAAAACTAGAAGTTCACTTCTCTGAATATGACAGATTATGATCACTTGAATAGAAACATAAATATATATCTGCTAATTATTATTTCCTTGAAATTTGATTGGATTGTTATTATTATTAAAATAAAATCTTGCTGGCGAGTGAGTACTGTTCCTTGTATATGAGTCTGGCGAGATTTTACCATCTCATTATTTGCTTTTCAGGTTTCCGATTCTGAAGTTGCTGCAACGGACGGATCTTTGGTGGATTGCTTTTTTTTTCTTTTCTAAATAGCGGTGTTATTTTTGTTGTTTTTGGGTTTCGGGACTCGTTTCGTTTTGAATTGGGACAAAACACAAACTATTAAAATGCATTTAAACAAATACCTGAATCACATGCTTCCAATTTGACACCTGATGGCAGTGGCCACAACGATATGGCGACGGATCTCGCCGATCGGCGTCGTTCATCGTTAAGAGACTGGGACTACCTGGACTATGGTTATGGAAATGTGTCCCCGTGTGGCCGTGTGGCATATGGCTCTGTGGCAAATACGACGACGAAGATGGCGGCGACGAGTGCGGCGATGACGCAACCGAAGCCGGCGATGCTGATGAAGACGATGCCGATGCCGATGCCGAAGCCGAAGCCGATAGCGATGAAGTCGACGACGACGACATGGACGAGGCTGGCGTGGATTTGAGATTAGTATTGTGTATGGCATGGGTTAGACCCGTTGCCGCATAGACCCCATCACCAGTGATGACCAGTTGATTATTATGTTGTAGATTATTATTAAAATGTGTATCGATGAGATTGGATGTGCTGTTACTGTTACTGTTACTGTTACAATTACCAGTAGTATGAATCAAGGACTTGGCACCAGTTGGAAAAGTAGAAATAGGAATAGGAGTGGTAGTTACTGGCATATGCGATGTATTGGTGGTGGTATTGGTGGTGGTGGGTGTATTTGATGATGCAACGTTATCGACGGCGGCGATTGCGCTGGGCGACTTCTTGTGGCCATATCCGGCGGTACCCATAACCACAATTGAGTTACTGTTAGCATTAGGATTAGAGCTTGCTGATGATGTTGTTGTTGTTGTGGTTGTTGTTGCACCCGCACCATAGTGTAGACCGTGTCTGGTTCGTGGTGACGTGAGCAGATCTTGCAATGATCTGGCCGCGCTTGGGGTGATTGTGGGCGACGTCAGACTGTCGGCACTTGCCTCATTTTGACTCGCTTTCTGCTCACCGTGCTCTAAAATGGAGGCGGCATTAGCTTTGGGCATGGTCGTCGTTGTCGTTGTGCCACCCGTTGGACATTTGCCACCGGTGGCTAGCGCCAAGGCTAAACCGCTCAGCGCATTCGCATTCGGTGTGGGTGAATGCTGTGCCTCTTGTATGGCACGCTGCAGCAGACCAGCCGAGATGAGGGAATGTTGTTGTTGCTGCTGCTGCTGCTGCTGGCCATTGCTGCCCGTGGAGGATGAGGTGGCGCCCGATGTGGGCGATGGCTGCGATAGGCACATGGCAGCGAATACTTTGTTCATGTAGAGCTGTTGATTCGAACTGACGGACACCTGCAGCGGCGATGTGCTGCTGCCCGACGCTGATGACTTGGGAAAGCTCGACTCCTGGTAGTGAATCTTCACGTGGGCCAGCACAGCGTCCCGGTTATGATGTCTACAAATGATTGGTAGAAAGTTGCGATTTAGTATTTGACTAGTGCAAGAAAGATGATTGGTGGTTGTCTTGCTCACCGGAAGTTGCACTTGCGGCATCTGTAGAATGTCTTCTTTTCGCTGCCTTCCTGATGCACCTCAGTGATGAGATCATCGCTGGGCTTGCCAGGCGGCGTTTGATGTGTGCGCTTCACTGGCGATATGGTCACCGATGGCGTTATCATTGTGGAGTGATGTTTATGCTGTTGCTCCTGCTGCTGCTGCTGTTGCTGCTGCTGTTCCAGTTGCTGATGTTGCTGGTGCTGCTGTTTGGCCATTGCGGCATTCACAAAGGTCGCAAGCAGCGGCAAACGTATAAGATTATCCGCCAGCTGTGCATCATCCAATGCATTCGATTTATTGGATGAGACGGGCTCGAGCGTGATGTCATGGCCAACGCCCACTTTCTGGTAGTCCTTGAGGAAGGCCAGTGAAGCGACTTGATTGGGTGTCATTTCGCCAGATTTCATCAGCTTGGGATCACCATCCTCCTCGGTGACCTTCATCAGCGTTATATACTTGTTATACTTGGTGTAGTTTCGACGACCGGTCTCATCGTTCATCAGCACCTTGGCGGTCTTGTGCGAGGGATCCCGAATGGTCTTCAGGCGGATATGCTTTGTGATATCCCAGCGCCAGTTAGAGCGATACGAGCACAATGAGCACTCGAAGGGCTTCTTATTGAGATGGCCAACAATGTGGACATGGAATCGGGATGCAGTCGATGCCCAGAAGCTGCAATGCGGACACTTGTAGACCTTTTTCAGTGACGAGTTGGCTGCCTCCTCTTCGGGCGTCATCTTTTTGGTTACCTGCAGTGCATGAGAGAGTCAAATTTCATTTTGACGCATTTGTCGTGCGTGGGTTGCATTCTGTGTGTGTATACATATATATATATATATATATACATAAGTGTGTGTGTGTGTGTGTGTAAGTGTGTGCTCTGTTTTCTTTCGTGACCTGCTCAACGCGCATTAATATGCCAGGTTGTTGTATTTAAGGAAATAAATTGATTTTTGATATTGAATAGGCTCAGAAAATAATGAAAAAAGTATTTTATAATTTTAAAAATTAAACAAATCTTAGCATTAGTTCTTTTTCTAATAAAAACTACAAAAAAAGCTCTGAGAAAAAGTCGAATGTGTTTTTGGTGCGTTTTTCTTGAAGTTGGTTTTATATTTATTGCACTTACCTCGCCGTAGCCGGGTGCTGTCTCCACGCCATAGTAACTGTTCTCCTCGTTGCTGGCCGCTTGGCTGCCATTCGGTGATTTGTTGAGCAGCATGGCCTTATCCTTAAACACGACGGCAGCAGCAATCTGCTTGGCCTCCTTGTTCCAAATGCAAACACGCTGCCGTTGGACAGCGGCCTGCTGCTGCAGCGAATGGGCGTCGTTGCGACGCTCACTGCTCTCCCCGGAGTTGGAGTCGTACATTTCGTGGGCACAGCGAATCGCCTCCGCACACTGGGACAGATGATGCAGCAGATCTGTGGAGGATTTGCAGCGATGTCGACAGTGCTGGCAGCGTGTCGAACCCGAAACACTCAAATTGAGCGCCGAATGCGATTGACGATCTTCGTCATCCTCATCAATCTCTAGGCGATCGTCGCCATCATCCTCATGCAGGGCGGCATCATCTTCGTCCAGCACAACCGCCGAGGACTGACAGCTCTTGCCGTGTATAATCGATTCGGACAGACATTTGGCCACATAACCGCATTGGCAAATGAGATTATCATGCTGTGCCCCAGTCTTCAGCTTGTCGAAGAATGAGCCGCTCTTCTTGGCCAGTAGACTGCGCGAGGAGGCTAATGAGGCGATGGTCGTCGCTGGCGAGAGCTGTGGCACATCCGACTTGTCCAGCATCTCGGAGATTTGTTTCTCGTTAAAGAACATCGACGCTATCTCGGTCAGGGAACTTCGCGAGGCATTCGTATCCTTTGATAAGTTTAGCACGCTGCAAAGGACAAACAGATAACAGTGTTAAATAGGACATTTTTGAAAGAGCAGTACAAAAGTTGAAAGTTAAGTTTTTTAGCATATGAAAATTGTGATCATCATAAAAAATTAAACCATTTGTTTTGTCCAAGTAAAAGCAGCGTGAATAGTTTCTAAAACTTGCTTACATGTTTCTTTTAACTTTTATATTTAATTTAAGTATATTAAGAATTAAATGATGATGCATAGTTTCTACTTACTCCTTGGGACTTTTTGTGATAGGTATCAGGTTGGGCAACGGACGCAGGTCACGCGGTGTGGCTGTACCCACGCTGGACGTGTCCGAGGAGCAGCCGCCCTTCTGTGAGAGATCCGTTGGCTCCTCATCATCCTCGTACTTGCTGCGTTTGCCGTAGTGCTCCTCACCGCTCAAGGCGCCACCATCGCCATCCTCCAGATCATCATCCAGATTGTTGTTATTATATTGATCCTCCAGTTCGGCCGAATCGCTAAGGAAATCATCGCACATTTCGCTTGCGCCAACTTTATTCTGACGTCGCGGCCAAATGGAGCCCGCATTGCCCACTGGTGGCACATGATGATTCATCTCGTGGACTGTCAGCGACTGTTTAATGTCCGCCGTAAAATCACAGGCGGCACACTTGAAAGCGCCAGCGCCTCCATGATTCTTCATATGCCTATCCAGATTCCATTTGTACGGCGTGCGAAAATCACAAGTGACGCACTTGATCATCGGCATCGAATGGTATTTGACATGTTTGCTGAAACGCGCCTTGATGTGCGTCACATAGCTGCACTTGTCACAGCGGAAGAACTTTGTCTTGCCGTGCTCGGCCAGTTCATGGGCACGCAACTGGTTGCGATAGAGGGTGGTGAACTCGCAGGCGCTGCATTTGAGCAGACGATTCTGCGGCTCCTCGCCGCCCGATGAGAATGTGGCGGGTGGCGGTGTTGCCGATCCGCTCGGCGAGGGCGTTGGCGGTTCCGCTGGCGACGATTGCCTCTCGTACGCATCCTGCACATCCAGATCGCGCAGCGTCGCCTGCAATTGTCGCCCATAGCTGGAGACAAGCTCCAGCTGCTGTTCGCGCTGCTGCAGCTCCTCGCGCTGCCGCTGATTGTAGGCCTCGATGTCGCGCTGCAATTTCTGCTCCTGCAGCTGCAGCTCACGTTTCACCTGCTCCAGCGTGGGCATATCCGGCACAGACATGGCCAACGATTGGCCACCCATCACGCCGACACTCTCCTCGAGTCGCCGCTTGCGTGCCTCGCGACTCATGCCGCGCTTGCCGCGCGCCTGTCCATGCCCGCTGGGTATGCCATCGGTGCAACCGTGCACCATCTTCATGTGGCGCACCAGCTTCTGGAAGTGGCGCGAAGCGTACAGGCACAACTTGCACTTATTTATCACAATCTTCTCGCCGTGCACGTCGCGCAGATGCGTCAAATGATAGCGCGGATTCTGCGTGAAATACGCACACTGATTGCAGCTATAATTACGCTTAATTTTGCATTGTGGCAGACCCTCCTCTTTGGCGTCCAGCGACAGCGATACATGGGGCTGCTGCTGTTGCTGCTGTTGGTGCTGCTGTTGTTGCTGTTGCTGCTGTTGCTGTTGCACGCTGTTGACAACAGCTGCTGCTGCCGCTTGTTGCTGTTGCTGCAACAACTGTTGCAGTCGATATCTTTCCAGTTGCTGCTCCAGTCCACTGGCAACTGTTGACGTTGGCGACGTTGTCGTTTCCAACGGTGGCGTTATGTTGTTGTTATTGCTGTTGTTGTTCCCATGCAAATTGTTGCTACTCTTGTTGCTATTGTTGTTGTTGTGGTTGTTGTTGCCAGCCTTGTGCACGCCCGGTTCCATGTAGAGCTGATTGCCACTTACAACGCTGCGCACGATTAGCGTATCGCCGGATCGCTGAACCATCGATGGCAGATCCATGTTGGGTGTTTTTCTGAGTTTACAATTGGTCTCTTTCACTGGTCGATTGATTATTGTTTAACTGCAAGAAATCAGATGAAGTTACAAATTAGTTAGAGGAATGTTCAATTTTATTTTATTTTTTTTTTGGGTTTTGGTTGATTGCTTTTATTTTGTAAATGAGCACTAAATTCAATTCCCAGTTGGTGGAATGCTAATGATTTACGATTTTTATGCCGCCTGCCTTAAATTGATTTTTAAATAGCTTTGAGAAAAATCATTGAAGTCCTGATTTACTTCCTTCCGAGAGAATCCACCCCCTGAGGTAATAAATTGGGTGTCAAGGTCTTAAACACATCTTTATAAAAAATGTATTGATTACGTGATTTACTTAGCTTGAAAAATGCGCTAACAAAAATTACTTTCTGCACATCGATTTTCAAAAACTGATTTGGGAAAATGAAAGACTAGAAATAAACACTGCTAATTAAGCTAATTATTGCTGTCTGCAATTAATTTGGTTTTATATGTTTTCTTATATTGTCAAAAATATAATTTAAAGTATTGTGGTCGATGAGCTGCACTTAATTTTGTTTCATTTGAACGACAGTTAAGAATTTAATAGACGGACAAATTTAAGGCCCCAAAAAGTATGCTACAAAAACTGAAGCGTATTTCAGGCGAAGGATGTCTGGAAAAGAAGCGCATTTCAAAGTGTCCCATTAAGACTTAAAGGAGCCTTAAATGCAGATTTGGGCACAATGCAAATACTCATTAAGGACACGCACTCACACACACACACACACACACACACAATCATTTGCTCTGCACTTGAATGAGTGTATGTAATCATGTGTGTGTGTGTGTGCTCATAAATATTTCAACGCTTAATGTTCCGGCACATCGGAATAACAGAAGCAACGCCCGAATGATCATCTCCGAGACGCGAAGCAACATTTGAGTTCTGCGTTTATTGTGTGTGTGTGTGCGTGTGTGTGTATATATGTGTGTATTAATGTGTGTGTGTGTGTGTCGCAGTCGTGCCTTCCGCTTGCGACGACCGAAAAAGGATATTAAAATGAAATGTATGTGTCGTTTTTAATGTCCGCTGCCCAAACGCCTGCGTGCTCGACAAAAGCTGACAATGCTTTGGGCGTCGGGCGTCGACAGTAAATTGTGCAAGCAATGTAAATTTGAGAGTCAGCCACAAATCTCCCGGGCGAATGTATTGTTATATAGCTGTTATGTGTGCTATGTGCGGGCTGTCCCAAATGTGTAACACAAATCCATTTAAGGGCTAATTGGAGGCTGCTGCTGCTGCTGCTGCTTGCCTGACATCCGGAAATGCCAATGCTAACACATATATAAAAGAACAAAAAAAAAAAAAAAAAGAAAACAGATAAATAAAAAATCAAAATGGGGTCGTGTCTTTGGGTCGGGTCTTTGCTCCAGTGTTGGCCATTTTGCATGAGTGAACAATTGGTTAAAATGTGCTGACAGTCGACTGAGGAGACTACCACTCGCATGTCAAGTACGCTTAATCCTTTTGGGCGTTGTTTTTGCTCTCTCCCTTTAGCAACTGCTACATTACTTTATCTTTTAAGTCGTTTTTATTGAGGATGCGCATAAATTGAATACAATGAACAACTAATGTGGACTCTTAACCGCTTGAGAGAGACCTCAATTATTTTTGTAGCAGGCTGCAGAAATGTGTATACTCATTTCCAAAGTCTGTTTGTTAAGGGCCAATTTTCTCTTATACAATTTACATTCCAAATGACAATTTTAATGATTGAGAAAACTTTGTGGTTTAAATTAAAGCGATTTAAAATTATCTGCAAATGACTCATAAAAAGCCTAGTTAACAAACTAATATAAACACACGTTGTGATCACAGACAACGTTTGTCACATCTACAACGTGTGCGAATAGATTGCAGAAGTGTGAACAAGAGTGTGGGACACAAGAGGGGGAAAGCACATATCCTTTAGCATTGTTGAAGCCGCGTGTTAGGCTCATTTAAAATATGCTTATTAGGGGTATGAGGACTAGGATGTTTCCTGCTTATTTTCTTTTGTTTATGTTTGTTTGTGGTTGTTGTTACTTTCTTGTATGTCTTGCTAGAACAAAAACTTGCCACGGTGCAGCCGCCACACGTTTGGTGGTGCTTTGAAATTTTAATTTTTCACGCGACGCCTAAAAGTACGTGAAAAGAAAAGCGCCAGAATGAAAAATTAACACGCACTTGGCGGGTGCGATGCCATGATGCCACGATGCCACGACATCAAGACGCGTCGCAACATCCGTTGCCACAGCGACTCAAGTTGCCTTTGTTTGCTTGTTTGTTTGTATGTCATACTCTGTTCCTAAGCAGAATAGAAGTGTATATATTGCTTGCTGTCTAAAAATCGCACTAACATTTAAATCACATTAAAATGAAAAACGCAGAAAAAATTCTTAAAATTAGAAAAGATTAAACATATTTTTTTTTTAATATTAGATTAATCCACACCGAAATTATAAAGAGAAGAACACTGGTTTTAGATTGATACAAACTTCGCTTTAAGAAATATACTGGCTGAGTAATAAGTTACCCTTGTAGCAAGAATTGTGATGATTTGTATTTTTAGGAGACAGCCTTCTTTTTTAATATATACATATATAATAAGGGTAATAAGTTACCCAGTATGATGATTTTTTAAAATTCATGTAGATTTTTTTTCTGGATGTACAAGCGCTATTTTTAGCGACTATTGTGAAGGCTACGAAGCTCATCCCCATATCGAAAAAATCTGTATATATTCCCGCTGCAGCATGCTAACATAAGTGGCATTAAGAGTGGCAAATGAGAGGGACATAAGAGAAATCATTGAGGCTTGCTTGCCTTTTGAGCAGAGTATGGCAAAGTCGATTATTTTCAATTCGAACGTCTTTGTTTTATTTTATGTTGATGCAGCTGTTGCTGCCTACGCGGACTTAATTAATCTTGCCGTGGGCTTAGCACGTCGAGCTGGTTGTCCTGTTTGTTCTGGTTGTCCTGTTCCGTTTCGTGTTACTTTATATCTTTTTTGCCGTACTTTTCCAATTTTGTGTATGCTGCTTATCCTTTTTTCGTCAGTGTTGACTCTTGCCGGCTGTCTCTGCCGACTTTTAATGAGCGGAAATAATAAAAATGGTCCAAGAAGTGTGGACAGAGCCGGCTCTGTGATTGATGGGCGTAATGCCTTTTTCTTTGTGACTTTTCGCATTTAATTAAAATTCAATTTCTTAAAAAAAAAGACTTCGCAACCGTAACAAACAAGCGATAAGAACGATAAGAAATTGTAAAAGATACAAATACGAAATTTATGTTAATTTTGTTTTTTAATATTTTAAAATAAAGCAAATACTTTAACAGAAAATTGGCACAATCTTTAAGCCAAATTACCGCTTGCTGGAACCAAGGACACGCACTGCGACTCTATGTCCTGTGCCATTTCCGTTTTGGGGGGAAGCGTTGACAAAATCGTTGCCTGTTTTTTTGGCCACTTGGTCAAGCCAATTCCTGCGCTGCGATGCGCATCCTGGCTGACTGCTGCCCATTTGCCCGCCGGCACAAAATTAAAAATGTGTTGCTATAAAATTAACTGCAATGGCAACTGCAATTGCAATAGGGGCAAAAAGTACACAGCTAAATACGCGAAAACTCCGTCCCCCCTAACCCTCCTCCCCCCAACATTTCAGTTAACGGTCCCTTGGCGCAATTTTTGCTACCCTTAATGGCGTGTTTGAAGAGTGGATGCGAATTGCAGCTCAGTGCTTCAGTGCTCAACAAAATGTTTATTCATCATCAATTTGTTTGTTGCTTTTTTGTAGAAGCAGTCAACTTGTTAAGTAAGTTGCACAAATGCCATTAAGCGTTGTTAATTTGCCATGTTTATGTGCTGACCGAAAAATACTGTAGCTCGTTAGATGCAAAGACTCTGCAACCCATTAAAAACTATTTTAAGAAATTAGACCTCGATTACGTATACTTAATATTATAAAATAATTATTTGAATTATGTGTAAGTTAGTTTACAGCCACTTGCATTGTTATTTGAAAATATTATCGATTTTATTGTGACAATTTGTCTTAAGATTTTGAAATCGCAATAAAACTTGGAGTTTGAAGAGATTGATAAAAAGTTTTTTCATTATAGAGCCATTCTGCATATTTTATAGAAAGTGTACTAGGTATAGGAATAGATTAATAAGCGTTGTGTTTATTTCAGACACTTTTCCCAACGCTGACTAAAGTGGCTTCTTATTTTGGCAATTTTGCCTAGATTTGTCGAAGATTTTCTTAGCCAAATTGCCAGATAGTCAAAACTTTTCGCCAACAACAGTGGCTGTAAAACAATTCAATTGTATTAAATTTAAGCTTAGCATTTTGCTGTTCCAACTTTTAGCATTGCTCTGGAAAACTTTTGCACTTTTATACAGGTCATAAATTTGTGTGTGAGTGTGTGTGTGTGTGTGTGTGTGCGTGTGTGTGTGGGAAGCGGAAGTGCACACTTCTATTGGTTTCACATAAATCGCAACAAATGTCAAAGTTTATTTGGTATTTCGAAAATTAAATAAAAATTTGTCACGTAGACAGCCTTATATTTTTTCATGCTGTTGCGAGCTAAATGACAACTGTATTTCCTCTAGACACCAGAAAAGAAAAAAAAAAAGCACCGAACTTTACTTTAACAATTTCTTGAATGCTTTACTTTGATTTTGGGACTTTTGAATATGCTGTCTGGCTTCTCCTCACCACCCCCTATTTACGTCTATGAAACATGTCTGGAAATTGAAATTTTTGCGCCGTGCCTGAACACTTTGGAATTTGGCTGCGTGACTCCTGCCACTAACGGCAATAGCACGTTTCTACTCTAAGGAGCTCTTCCGCAGCTGTTGCTGCTGCTTATTTGCTTGGCAAAAAGTTGGCCGGAAGCTGTGCGCGTAAGTTCCGTTTCTTATTAAACTTTAATGGACAACTGCAAGCACATTTGCGACATTGCCAATGACTGCAATTAGAAAATAGAGCTGCAAAAACACAAAAAAAAAGGAAGAAAGCTTCGATTACAAGAACTTCGTCTTTGCACTACTTCCGCATCCCGTCGAGTCCTGTTGGGCCATTAACATATGTTAGCATATGTTTGGTTGCCAAGTGGCAACTGGCATACATCCACCTGCTGTGCCTCGGCCATGAATAACAATTCACACCCACAACACACACATCAATACATATATGTACATACATGTATGTGTATATGTATTTGTACATGTTGTCGCGGACATTACTCATACGCCATGCTGGCAACAAGAAGCCAAAATATAAAACAGCGAGACAAGCTCACAGACACACACACACACATAGACACTTAATTACCACACACACACACACAACTGAGATGACTCGCCAGCATACGCTGAATGTTTGCTTCGTAGTTCGACAGTCGTTAAACAAAAAACAACTGTGACTAACGGCAAAAACGTAATAATAAAAAAACGGAAAAAAAAAAACCAACAAGCAACCACTAACCACAATAACAATAGCTGTACATGTCCGGTGGCAGCAGCATCAGCACTTATTGTTCTAGTAGGCAACCACAAGATGCAGCCAACAATAACAACAGCAGCAAAAGCAAAAGCAGTAAAAATCTTCACCCACATGCAAATTAACAGGCGGCGTCCCATTGGCAGAGCTGCTGATGCACTGCTCTAACATTGCCTGCACTCACATTCACATGCACAAAGTGCATATGGCCGTTAACAAAGCCATCGGCAATTCACACACACTCACATACACACGCACACAAAGACTGTCGTAACAGCAGTGGAAGCAAAAAAAAAAAGAAGAAGCTTAATGCTAACGCTTGCCTGCTCTAGCCGATGCTACACTGTACACAATACACTCTCTTGTACTTATACCACTCTCTTGCACTTGCCGTTATGTTCGATCTCTGCTAACTTTTTGGCACTTGTTTTCTGCCGTCACACAACGCAACGCTCTTGCGGTCCAACAACAACTGAGCGACGCAGCCCAAAAGAAGTGGCCGCCGTGGTGATTCTGCTTTTTGTTTACCGCTGCTGCTGTAGGCTGTCCTCTTCAGGCAGCATCTGTTGTCAAATTGCAGATGAAGACTGTTATTTTAACACTGTCGGCTCTCTTAAATAAGAGTGGCCAGAGACTATGTTGTCCATGCAACAGCTTCTGTTCTGTTCTGTTACTGCCTGCTGCTGTTAAGGACTCTTAATGCGAAAGGCAGCGTGACAAATTAAATTGCTGATAGTTTTTATTAACGTAAATTTAAGTTCTAAAGTTCGTTAGAAAATTAAATAGTCTATAACTCGTAAAATTATAATATAGCTAAGGCTATTTGCAGATTTTTTAAATAATGCTAACATTTATATTTCAATTTCCGTACGCTTAACTAATAGCTCATATTTCATTTAAATACTTTTATTTTAGGTCATTTTACGGTTTGAGGTGAACCTTATTTACTATCCATAACTCTTGAGTTAAGTGATTTCTTTTTCTATTTCGGATTCCTTATTCGTTTTTTATTTTTCAAATTCGTCCGTCATTTACCGTACTTAATTTGTTAACCAAGCAGCTAAAAAAAGAAATCCACTTGATAAATGTTAAATTCAAAAGCCCTTAAAAAAAAAAATAGAAAAAAAAGGAAGTTAAGAAGCAAACGGGCATAAAGTTGATTTCGTGTCCTCCTTCAACGCAATCAACACAAATGCTACTTAAAAATTTATTTGCGACACGCACGAGACCAACGAGTGAAAGAGAGGGAACCGGGGACAGGGGTTTAGGGCGGCTGCTGGCATGTGGAAGAGTTAGCCAGAGTGTCAGAGATACCCGTATATCCGAGACTGAGGCGTTGCAAAGCACAAACACTTAGCCCACACACACGCACACACACACACACACACAAACTCACACACGCACTCACACATGCATAGAGGCAAAAAAGGACAATCAACATTTTAACACTTAAGAGGCGAAGCCGTGAAATAAGCTTGGATGTGTGTGTGTGGGTGGGTGGAATGGGTGGGTGGTGGTTGATAGAAGGGTTTGTTGAATGGCCGGCTGAAAAATGTGTTGCGGTCATGCATTTTTATACGTTTTAGTCTGGGAGCCGAGCTAAACGTGCGGGCAAGGACATCAGGGCATCATGTTCAGGCCATGGAACAGGCTCAGGACCATGGCTAGGACGTGGCCCGGAAACAGCCAACGCACATTGTGAAGCCAGACAGACACACACACACACAAAAACAGACACACGCCATCACCACAACACAGGCACACCCATAATCGCTTGACATTCTGAGACTGTCAAAAGGAGCATTTTCAAAAGTGTCACAAAACACACAGACACAGACCAAAAGCGTTCTGATACTTTTGTGTGGCTATGTGTGTGTTTAGTTATTTGATATATTTACTCGACTCTCAAATAAATAGAAATAGCAAATCAACACGATACAAAATGCAGACTTAACTTAAGTATGCGCAAAAATAGCCCGGAGAAAAACAGTTTGCAAGAATTTCAGATTGGATAGCCGGATTTTAATAGCAATTAGGTAGCACACGTGAGAATTTGCCGGACACGTATCCTCCATAAATATTGACCACGGAAACAAGCTAAGTTTCTAGCCAAATCTTTTTGACTGGGAACTTCCGGCGTACGCCATCCAAAAGTTTTCTAATCAAACATTTCGCCCAGTTGACGCCGCTGAAAACTAATGTACAATCAAGCACCCAGCACCAGTATACCCTGTACACATAAAAAATGGGTTTAATCAGAGCATGAAAATATGAAATCCAAATGATGTTAATTAGAAATTAAACTGAACTCAACAAGTTTATCAATAATATTGCCTCATTATATTGTCTCATTAGAAGCTTTACTCGGATCCATTTCGTTCAATTTGTATCTGTTTGTACAGGGTATATGCTAGTCGATGATTTGTTTTATGTGTGTGGCTTGAGTGTTTTTGATGTGATTGTATATGTTGGTATGCATGTTCAACTACTGCCAAAGCTCAACTTGTTTGTTTGCTTGTTGCTTCGTTTGGCCAACTGACGAGAAACTGCTGCAGTCCCCAAACCCCTCCGGAAACTACCCCCGTTGAGCCCCTTGCTTATCTGGTAAATGAAGCCGCTCGATTTGGCCACAGCAAAGTTGCTCGAGTGCAACGCAAAGGGTGTGAGGCAAATATGAGGCATGTGGCACATGAGCTCAACTAGGATACTCAGCAACAGCAACAGGAGCTGGTCAATCCACTGAGCTGATACGTATAATGTTATGTGTGTGCATGAATGAGGCCTGGAAGGGTTCTTGCCCAAAGGATGTAAATGATTGCAGCGTAATGAAGCTGCACAAATTTACACTGAATTTCTTGCACTTGCTGGGATTATTATTACCACAACTGTGAATATAAATTCCAATTGAATGTTTAAGCAAGTGTCAAAATATGCTACAAAAATGAGTGGCAAGTGATACAGGCACCGGATAAGCAACCACCGGAATATGAACTATGAATATAACATTTAGAGAAGCTAGCTAAAATATATATTTGGTTTATGTTTGCAAATAAATATTCAAACTAACTTATAACTTTTATTTGTACAGTGGAAAAAATATATTATATTGTTCTTAAGAGAACTTTGAATATTTTCATATTATATAATGATAATATTTTTATTTTGTTTTCATAGAAAATCATACAAAGTTCATATTTAAATTCATTAGCAATTAGCATTAACAATTAGTGTTAACTGAATGCCAATTTGGCATCGGTTATGGATCAATAGTTGAGATTTTAAGGAACATAATGAACTGTTGAACTGCTGTAAAGTTGGCATTCGACTGAAGATGAGCAGGACAACGACTTCCTTCGCTAACCGATAGAAAAATTTGATTAATTTTGTAGGCACTGTTGCAGTAGGCAATCAAAATACTACTTCAAAGTCGCGGCCAAAGCCACAAAGCCATGAGCCGCACTTCATCAAAAGGAGAAAAAAAAGGAATGAACAAGTTTGCTGCTAGGTAACTAACACACACACACACACACACACACACACTGAAAGAAAGCAGGGCAACAACAACAAGTATCCTATATATATATATATATATATGTATGTTGCTTTGTGCAAATTTTGCAAGTGGGCGGGGACGTCCTTGTAAACACGTTCACAGTTATAAAAGCATATAAAATTTCCTATTTAACTTCCGGCATGTTTCACGCACACACACACACACACGCACACACACACACACACACAACACACACAGACAGAGGCGTACACAAACAGGACCTTAGAAACCCCATGTCATGTGCGCCTGCTGACATGGAAAGTTGAGAGAAAACATATCCGTGACAAAGTAAAGTAAACCACCTGCAGGTGCAAGCAACAACAATAGTAATACTTTTGGTAGTAGTTGTTTTTGATTTTCCTTTTCCTTTTTCTTTTGTTTTTTTTTTTTTTCTTCTTTTTTGTTCAGGCTTTCTTGTATTTAGTGCTCTCTTTCTTGCTTGCAACTTAACTTGCCAAGTTTGCTTTGGCTTTGTGCGGTAGCAATAGCAGCAGCCGCAGAAGGAGCAGAAGAAGAGAAATTGAATTCAGTTGCTGCAGGTGAAAGCATCAGCATCAGCATCAGCATCAGCAGCAGCACCAGCGGCAGAAGCAGGGGCAGCCGCAGCAGCCGCAGCAGCAGCAACTCAAGGAGGCATCTGCGGCATTGCTGAGCTGAGCTGACAGGATGTGTGACAAGCTTTTGAATTGAGTTTGCTGCGTGCCGTGACAGCCACAGGATTTAGCGGTCCCCAGTCATAGTAGTGCTTTAATATTAAATAAGCTGACTTTGGCTCCGACATTAAACTTGGCTAAGCTAGGACTCAAAAGCGAAAAAAAAATATATATATAAAATCCTTTAAATATGTGCACATATTTTTAAGTTGTGTGTTTTGACAGCGTCTGGTGTATGGTGAAAATGAATTTTAAAGTCGTGTTCTATTTAAAATTGCGCATAAAGTGATCTAAGGAATTTGTAGCCAGCGCAATATTTTATTTCAAAGGCCAGCCTTCATTTTTGTTCAATTTAAATTTGGATAAATTATATTCACCCGAAATCCATGATAATATCTTAAAACCACATCGAGTTCTATATATATATATTCTGAAAACGCAGTTCTGGTCCGATATTCAAGCTTATTAAATTTCCTTAGAGTGAGTTTCAGGTCGAGCTAAAACTTTTCACATCCAAAAACCGGGGCTTTTTGATATTGGATTGATATCTATATCAATTCTACATTTAAAGTTGAAACCCGAATTTTTACTCGAGTTTCATGTTAAAATTGTATCCTTAAAAAGTGCTTGGCGTTCCAAGCGACACAAAAAAGACGAATCTGGGAACAGCTTCAAATGTTCTACTGCCTTTGTAAAACTTAAAAAAGGCACAAGAAAAACACGACTTCCATAAATTAAACACTTTTCTCGAATATTAAAGTCCTATTTATATCACACTCTTGGTGGCATATGGGAGCAGTTGGTCCAGGTGGCACCGTAAAGGCGAAACCTTGCCCCAAATTGTGCTACATATGAGTCGCAGCTGAAGCTTTCAAAGCCCCATCGGCTGCAAAAAAATAAATAAATAAATACTTACAACCAAAATGGTAGGCACAATTGTAACTGGAAACAAGACGCAAAGGAGAAGCCACTCAAAGGACACAATCAGAAAGAGGCGCGTGATTCGGAAAATTGTGTGGCACATACGATATACGGCATAAGAATTCATATATTCGATTTTGAGTAAAGAGATGTCTGCAATTGTGCTCTATGCAGAGTAAGCCATAAATTGAGCTGTGCATAGCCGAAAGGCGTTCGTTGAAAATTGGCTTAAATAATTGCAATTTACGATGTTGAAGTTGAAGTTGGGAGCAATCGACGCGTGGCATCAGCACTCGTAAATAACAATAACAAGCAGCACTTTGGCTGGCAAAATATTTAATAAACAAAACTTACGCTAATCATTAAATTATGATTAATGTGCCGACAATTTCTGGCAGGCAGCCGAACGCCCCAAAACACCAAAAACGTGCGCCACCAGTGAACGTGCCCCGACAGCAGACAGTAGACACCAGAGAGCAGAGAGCAGCCGACGCAGTGCCAGTTGCAGGAGGAGAAACAGAAGGAGGGTGCACAGTCCTTGAAACATATGACTCAGATCAGCTCTCTGTAGAATATATAAGTTATGCGCTGCAACAAGACAAATGATGAAGCTCGCACAAAAGTATTGAGCATCAAAAATTGTAGCGAAAACAAACGAATTTTCGGAAATTGTTTTGGTTTTGCATGCGTTTTATTTCTATATTGCTAAAATTTGATATGAACAAATATTTCACGATAGTTTGTCCTGGGTTTTATCTGCAAAAATTAACTAGAATTTTAAGCAATAAGCTTGTTTTGAAAAATTATTAGCAAAGCACACTTAGATTATAACTATTTTTTTAATTGCACACAAATGTTTTTATGCAGAATTAGCTATGACTAAGCAACGACCATAAAAACAGCCACATATAGAGTATATATAGCGTGTACACTATATATATATATGCACAAGTGAGAGATTTGAAGCGTTAAATGCACGCAGAGAATAAAAATAATATAAAAAAGATAACGCGAATACATTTTTTTTTCACTCATTGCTCAACAGATGCAGAATGCAGCAATATGTGTGCAATTGTGCGTGTGAGTGTATCTTTGTATGGTGTGTGAATGTGTTTGCTTGTATTTGTTTGACATTGACTTGATGTGTTGCAACAGCAAATGGGAGGGGAGGTGAGGCAGCGGGCAATTTGAGAGAACGCTCATCATTCTGTGCGCTGGCTTTTACTGGCAGTTACCTAATTGATAGCCAACCAGTAAACTGAGGAGCTGACTGTACTTGAGAGCGGACCAGGCCAGGCCCGGCGATGTCTAATTAGGTGCACTGTTTAAGGTCAACAACGTTGCGTATGCGCAATGTGCAAATACGGCAAAGTGTGTGTGTGTGTGTGTGTGTGTGTGTGTTCGAGCATTAAATTGCGCATACGCAGCGTTTGCCAACGCAGCTGCAACAGTTGCAATTGCAGCAAGTTCAAGTGCACTTACGCATACACATTTCAAATTTATCTGACTGTCATGTCAGTGTCATGGTCCTAATATATACTACACTCAGACAAAAAGATGCACGAATTCTGTACCCAAATCAAGTAAAAAACACAGTTCTTAATTTAAGAACGTTTTTTTAATTCCCCAATTGTAAGACTCAGGAATAGCCTAAGAACTTTATTAGTTGGTTGAGCTATTAGTTTAGCAACCAAAAAATAGTATGATAAAATACTATTATTTCTACTAGAATCAAGAATATAAATGTTCTCAGATGAATGCGAATAGGCTAAAAAGTTTATAATCTAGAATATTTTACAGATATTTTAGGTACAAAAACTGTTTTTAGCAGTATTTAAATTTTTGAAACATTAAGGTTCGTGCTGCTAAACAAATTGTGACAAATCTAAACCAGTTGGACTTTAAGTTAGCGTATGATTTTTCGCTGAGTGTACTTTATGCATATACGCTTGTATTTACCTATGTATTTATGCATCTTTGATCCAATCGGCTGCTGTCTGCTGGCTGCTGTGACCCTGGCACAACATTTAGCAATTGCAATTGGTTCAAGATCAGCAGCGCAAACGAATTGGTTTTCAGTTTTCGGTTTTTCAGTTTTTCAGTTTTCAGCATTGCGTGCTCTGCTCTGTTCGGCTCTGATCCGCTCTGCTCTGCTCGGGCTGTATGGCATTAAAATGTGGCGTCGTTGCGTCCGATTGTCCATTGGCTAACCTTGTGACAATTTATTTCTGCTCAGAGAGCGCAACGGCAAGTGAACTACTTTAGAAGCAATAAAGTTTTGCGGTTGCTCGATTCACTCGATTCTCGATTCTCGACTCGCGATTTGTGATTCGCGATTTGCGATTTGCGATTTGCGGCGACTCGTTCAACTTAGTCATAATGTATTCTTGCAAAACTGTTGCTCTGATAAGGCAGTAAGCTGCATACTATTTTCTTACAGTCTGCCCGTCCCCGCATTTTGAGTCATTTGAGTCGCTGTTTGGCATTGTTCACAATTGTGGTTGCACTTGGCTATTTGATGTGTATAATAAACAGCATCAACAACAATAAAATCAACATCAACATTAGAACCAGAGTCCGTAGAAGACAACAACAACAACAACAACAACAACAACATTGCGAGTGTCGATGAGTGCGCATCGAGGCTGTCAACTTGTTCAAGCTCAATTCTGCCGCTCTCTCTCTCTCCCTCTCTCTCTCTCCCTCTCTCTCTCTCCCTCTCTGTTTCTCTCTTTTTCGACCTAACTTTGCAGCTGACTCTTTCAGTTGCAGTGCAGTTTTCAGGGTCAAATCTAAGTTTGCGCATCTAAATCAACACATTCGAGTATTCTATACTAAATCAACATACTAATGTGCGTATAGCGTATACACACATACTATACACACATAATGTATGTTGTGCACATACATGGCCACATGGTGTGCTTTTCTGACTTTGAAAAACACTTTTTGTTCTTGACAGCCTCTAAAAAATGACACAGTCTGTAAAATGAATAATAATAGGCAGCAGCCAGTTCTGTCTGACATTATTAATAATAACTTAATAATATGTCAAAACAATTCTTTTACATTTACAACTTTTGCAAAGCTGCCAAACAATTTAAATTTAAATTTAAAAAGGTTTCCCTTATCCGTATTTTTATTTTGCGCGTAATTTTATCATTTCTTGCTCGATTATAAATTGCAATTAATATGTTTTGCCTGCAGGCGCATTTGATTGAAGAAAAAATCCAATTACATGAAATTCATTTTGTATAACTTTCATGCATTTACAATAAAATAAAGTATTGCTCTTTTTTTTTATTTGTACACGTTGCACATGCCATGCAATGGCCAACTATAATGATATAAATAAAATATCATTATTTATTTGAAATTAAGCTGTGTGAAATCAAGTACATCAAATGGCTTTGTCAGACCTTTAGTTTCATTTCGTTGCCATGTGAAACGCTTGATTAATGGTCGAGTTTCCTTGGGCGCTCAGTTGCCCCCTCCAGCTATCACATTTTCTCATTTTGCTTATTTTCTCAGCAACTTTTACAGAAATGCTATTAATTTTCATAAGTAAAAGGAAAATTGATGTGCGTATGGCGCAGTTACAATGCTATATACATATTATATAACACACATATATATATATATATATATATAAAGGTGCCTTTGAGTGCACCATATATTGCTTTATGGAATGTAATTTATATTAATTGTCTGACCAAAGAAAATGGTAATAGAATAGCCTTAAAATGAGGTTGCACTCAAAGAGTTAAAGGCCTGCATTGGTCCTTCATAATTTTAAGTGAATCAACAATATGATTAAAGTATTTAATATGGTCCGGAAGAAGGAACAGAGCAGAAAATAAGAGAAGAACTAACAATGTTTACTTATGCAGTTAAAAGCCAGCTGAATGAAGGCAGCTTAAAAAATAGAGTAGAAGGATAAATTTAGTTTACTTTACAGTTAGCAATGCATGTAACTTAGAATTTTATTTATCCAATGAGCACTCGTTTTAATTGAAGCTCACCTTTGCGTCCCTTCAATTAAGATATGCATTTAATCAAATTTTATCAGCTGTTTTAAGATGTGCAAACATGTTTCACGCACAAATGCAAACTTATCAAACATGTTTGATGGCAAGCTGTCCAGCGTCCACGCCAAAGCCTCTATCTCTATCATGTCCAATGCCAATCAAACATGTGCACGAACTTGACTTTCAATGTAAAGCGAACAAGGCGAAAGCGATGTCGGCGTCGGCGTCGGCGTCGACGTTGACGTTGACTTTGCCGCTGGCTATGATCGTCGTCGTCGCCGTCGTCATCGACGGCAGCTGTAGCAGCAACCTTGACCCGGTTCTTGAAACTGCAATGGCAACTGCAGCAGCAGCAGCTGTCGTCACTTGTGCAACATTAAGAGCGCGAGAGAGAGAGAGAGAGAGCGAGAGAGGGGGAGAGCCTGGTAAACGGGTTTTTTTTGCATTTGCTGGGCTGCCGGCTAAAGTAGACAACTAAAGAGAGCGGGAGAGTAAAGAGAGAGAGAGAGAGAGAAAGAGAGCGCGCAGCAGATCGAACAAGTCATTTTCGTTGTCGCGTTGCGCATGCGCAAATTGTTAAAATGACGACTACAATTCATACATGCATGCATACGAAACATGGAAATTGCCATCCCACTTGCACTTGCACTCCCAATTTAAGTTGGTCGCTTTAGTGAATTGGCAATTAGCCGCCGTCGTCGTAGTCGTCGTCGTCGTCGTCGTTGTCATTTTTTATGCTCATATTTACATTGCACGCACACGCATTATTAACTCTACATACATATACAACTATTTTTATTATTGATGTCTTAATGTGGCAGTGGCGATGGCCAACTGGCCTGGGACTGGACTGGACTGGAGACACACACATCGGCATTGAACGTGGCTTGTTTGGCAAAAACAAAAACAAAAAAAATCGCACTGTGCGAGAGAGTGGGAGGGGGGGTGGGCGGAGGTGCTCTGACTCTGACTGTGGCTGTGGCTGACGTCAGCGCGTATTGGCCGCCCCGAGAAGGTCGAGGTTAATTAAGTTGTCTTTGGCCGTGTGTGCATGGCGACCTTGTTATTGCCATCGTCTCGCTTGGCTTTTTGCTGCATGTTTGCAATCTTGACATTTTGGCTCAAGCCATGTTTATTGCCTCTCTCTCTCTCTCTCTCAGTCTCAGTTTCTCCTTAATGCATTATTAATTGTTGCAAATTAGTAGAAAACTCTGCTGGGGGTGGAGCAGACGCAACAAGCGTTCGCACTCTCAAGTTAATTGATTTTACATTTTTATTACAATTACAATTAGATTTGCGGCTACTTTTGCTAAAGGTTTTTTCCCAGCCAGGAGTCTCTCGAAGTCTGGTTGAGCGCCTGTTGCAACCGCGCGTGGCATTTACTTAACTTCAACACTGTCTGCACATGAAAACGGTTTTGTGGTGTCCTCTTCCTGCCTGGCTCTCAATTCGCAGTTCCTAGTTACCAGTTCCCAGTTGTCACGTCGCGCAGTAGAATATTCCGTATTAGATTGTTGCTGGCAACGTGAGTCAGTTTATTATACACTGCTCTCCTTGGCGTAAATGGAGTATATTAGTTGTGTGCTTTACCACTTTGTCTGCTCGCGTGAGATTCGTTTTTTTGTGTACAAGATAGAGTATTTAAGATACAACTACTCACTTTCATTTTGATATTTTTTTTTTCTATTGTTAGTAAAGAATCTACCCATAAAGAATAGCCCATAGAGTATTGCTTTGTCGAAAAACATCGAGTGCAGTATTCTTACTAGTTGGCTGTCGCACGGTTGCACGAATGACAACTTTGCAATTTAGTTGCAAATTGGCAGAGTGAAATTGAAAGCGACAGGCGACAAGTTGCCAAAGGTAGCGCCAGTTGTGCTAATGTGTAGCTGCTATTGCCAAACTAGCACACTAGCAGATATTGAAGATGAAAATATCAAAGAAACATTGACTGGATTTACGTCAAAGTTATCTTGAATTCTTATATTTAATCTGAAATCCTAATCGTAACTGTTTTGGTCTAGGCACACTTTCACCTTCCTTCCACAGAAACGAAATTACACAAAAGGACGTCAAAAATTGCTCCTAAAATATGCCACAAAATGGGCAACAAGTGCGAAAGCCCCAAAAGAAAAGCATAAAAAAGCATACAAAATAACAAAAAGAAAAAAAGTAAAGAAAATATAATAAAAAAATACTAAGCTCAGCTGCGTTGCTATTTGCTTAATTAAATGCGCCATAAGAGGGCGGGCGTAATCAAAAACAAAAATACAAAAAAAAAATAACGGTCAGATAGCGCTTAAAATAATCAAGCGAAAGAAGACAAGAAGAAAAGTAAAGAGAACCAAAAAAAAAAAAACAGAAAAAAATTGAGAAGTGAATGGGCAAAAGTCGCTGGTTGTATTTGATTGCGAAGCATTTATAAGAAGGATAGTGGACACCGAGCAAGGATAACAAGCCAAAGCGAGAATTCGCACGAGCTCAGTGAAAGGAATGGAATCAAGAAATAATAAAACGCAAAACTTGCACCATCAACAACAACAACAACACCACAACAACAACAACAATAACAACATACGTAAACTTGTAGCGACAACAACAATAAACATCTGCAGGTAAATCATTAGGGGCCGACGACGACTTAGCTGTAATTAATGAGCAACTGGAACATCGTCGAGCCGACGCTGAACAAATTAACCTGAACTGCTGAGGGTCGCCAAGGGTTAGCCGAGGGTTCGTCGAGGGTTCACCGCATCGCGTTGTGTCGGTCCGCCGGGTGTCCAACTTAAGGTGAGTTCAAGTGCAATTAAAGCAACGCCGCATTTTGCTTGTAATCGTTTCACTTTTTTCTCCTCCTCTCACTCGCCCCAAAAACCACAATAGTCATGGAAAAATCCTTGAATGCCACTGAGAACGCAAAACTCCCATGAAATACAAACTGGGGCAAATGAAAATATGCTGATATCTATTTCTTCGAATAAAATTCAGTGCAATTCTTCGTTGAGTGTAGGCAAACTTAAAATAAGTTGTTATCTCTCGCTTTCAAAAGATATTTTCTATCTTAATTTATGTATAACACGTTTTTAAAGTTATATTCTAACTATACTCCTGAGTTATCCGAATAGAACGCCAAGCATATATCATTGATCAGAATTTATGTTTTGAATTAGAAATAAAAGGCACATAGCTTAAGCAAGTGAATCACATAATAATAATCAATTCGAATTTAAGAAAAAGTCAATCACAAAAACACAACCAAATTAACTAACTTTATGTCCTATACAACTTTTGGCAACAATTTTATTATCAATAAGTGTTGGACTTAATTAAGTTTGACAACTATTTATCAACTTGTTGGGCTATCGATAATTCAGTTAGTGCCGTTTACAAAACCATTTCAGCGAATTCCTTAAATTCATCAAATTAAACACACACACACATATATATATATATATATATATATATATATAAACACACTCGCACACACACACATACACAAGCAGCACAAACAACCATTGCCTATTGGTGCCTTGACATCAGTTTGGGGTCAGATTCTTATACTTGTTGTATATAGCAATGACTGAGGGGCTTCTTTGTTGCGGCGCCAAAAACTTTTGCCAGTTAATTATTAAGTAGATACACGAATTTATTGCGACTTCAACCACAGGACACGCCCCATATGCCGCCCCTTTTCTGACTACACTCTCCGTGTGTGCGTGTATGTGTGTGTGCGTTGAGGTGTAAACGTTCGGATTAAGTGTCTTGCTGTCAGCTAGACCCCAGCGGAGAGAGAAATAGATAGATAGCGAGCGAGAGAGAGAGAGAGAGAGAGAGAGAGAGAAGGAGCAAGAGAAGGAGAAAGAGATGTGTATAGAGATGTATATCAATGTACTTTTGGGGGCTGGATGAAATTTACGCTTCGCTTGAAAGTTGGCCAGAAACTTGGCTAATTTGGTTGCTGCCACCATATTTGGGCGTAAAGTTCTCAGGTGAGCATAGAAAATTTGATGAGATTTAGTGCGGTTTGTGCTTTCACAACTTTTGCCAGACTCTTGAACTTTAAAGTCCAAAATGGGTCGAAAAAGCTGATGCTTGATGCCTGCGAAGTAAAGCAGATGCCACAAAAGATATAAAACATATATATCCGAGGACTAGAGTCAAAAGTTGTGCGAGTTGGGCTGCCGTAAAAAACTTTAGCTTGCAAATAGAGGAGTGCAGGGAAAAAAATTGCATAAGAAGTGCAGTCGATATATCTATGGACGAGCACACCCATTCATGCAAAGCAAGCAATAACAAAAAATGAATGGAAGGACTGCCGGATATGAATCTATAACGAATCTAAAGGCAGTCCTTCCATATTGATTGGAAGACGCGAAGAGAGAAGAGAAAATGGGTGTCGCAGCAAAGTATGCAATAAAAAGGGGAAAAGCGCTGGCAGAGCAAATTCAACTTCAGTTGAGATTGACTTTGCAGCTGCTGCTGCCCAACTGTTTGCCTCTGGTTGCCACTTGAGGACGTTTGCCAACAATTGCTGGACAGGACACGTAAGCCGATTTATGGCACTGAGCACACCGTCATTTGCGTTTTTAATTGAATTTCCTGGGGTAAGGCGAACTCACTTTTGTTGTCTAGCAACCATTCAGGCAGCTGAAGCGGCAGTCAAGTGCGGTACAAAGGGTTCAGCGCACACGTACACAGAAGCATACACACATAGACATAAACAAAGACACACACACAACCAAATGAATATCAATGAACTGACATAAAACTGGCGCCGACATATGCGAGAGATAAGCTAACTGGGGGATAGACTGGTGGATGGAACAAGGAGGCAGAGGCGACTGTCTCTGACAGTAGCTGACACGTAGGCAAACATTTAAGCGCCCAACAAACGACAACAACAATCAACATCTGCAACAACAGCAGTTCACACTTGAAAACAACATACTCACACACACACAGGCACACACACACACACACATATGTGTGCATATACATAGATTATGTTTTCATATGCTTGATTCCTACACATATACAGTGGTCATTTGGAGATAGCAAAAGCATTTAACCAGTTTCCGATCAACTTTTGTTTTCAAACATTTTTATATATATAAAATTGCAATAGAATTCTGAATTTAAGTAAATTGAGTTGCCAACGACTTAGACTCGTAAGTTAAGTGTATTTAAATTCAATTAAACAAATTTAAAGTTCTTCAAAAATTTGTGTATGAAATTTACTAAATATATATGAATTATTTTTCATAGACATATTGAAATATAATAAATATGAAGCACAACAAATATTTTAATTTCTTTCCAGCTACTTCTAGCTTCAGTAATTTCAATTAGCGAGCGACCACTGTAGCTGGCATAGATGCCTATGAAAGCCTATTGTGAAGCTTTGGGGTCAATTTGCACTGTCAATGATATGTGATTTTAACTAATGACAGTTTAGGGGCGTTATGTGCTCTCACCAAGATCAACATCAAGGACAGTAGCAGCATCAGTTGAAACAACAACAATTACAATATTAACACTTGAGGCCAACATTTGCCAAAGGGCTTGAAATTTAATGAAATTTCCACGTAAGCCGTAAAGTTTTGCGAATATGTGTAAAATAAATTTGTATTAAACATGACATGGCGTATGATTAATTTAAGCTTTGCCACAGTCGGTTTCCGTATCTCGTTAACTTTATCAAATTTACAGACACACAAGCACAAATACACATATACACACACACACACACACACACACACACACCCATCTATAGAAAATCTTGTTGATGCTTTTATATATGCACATATGAATTTTCTTCTTTTTACACACTTGGTAATGTTTGTTTGTGTTTGGGTTTGTGTCAGACTACCCTTGTAAGTGAATCCAGTGAATCCCGTGTGCTCTTCTGCTGGTGTCTATATGTATTTTTGATTAGCTATTTAAAAGTCTGTATATGGCTGGGTGGCTGGGTGGCTGTGTGGGGCAGCCAAAACATTTACCACGTTATTGCTCAGTAGCTGCCATTTGGTTGCCTCAAAGTTTAAATTGTCAGAGCACATTCATTTTTAATGAGTTTCTGCTTGCTTATTCATATATACGTAGTATATATATTATTTATCGAGCTGAACTTACCTAAACATAAAGTGGAGCTCTCGTTGGCCTTGAACATGTCAGCCTGCAAAAAGATAGAGAGCAAAACGTGAGCCCAAATACAAACACAAAATATATATATAAATATATATAGAAAGTAAATTATTATTTATTATGGCAATTTGTATTTTGTCAGCGATAAAAAATTGCTCTTTTTTTTTTTGTTAATTAAACATAAATAGGTCATGATTGTATTTTATTACATTTTTAATGGCTTGAATTTTTAAACATTGTCAATAAGTGTTAATAATTCTTGATAAAGTAAATTAACCGGAAATAGTATATGAACATTTATTTAGCTTAGTTCAAAGCTTCCTGGCAATTTTCTAAAATAAAAAAAGGCAATTTTCAAACGTCTCATTTAAATCGTTAAATGATGAAGATCCATATTGAATGCAAACTAGATCTAAGAAGATTTAAGTTGTTTTCAAATTGGATGCCTAAGCTAAAGCAAAAATCCTTAACCCTTTCAATTATTAGCATATATCCAAATCTAACATCATTCAGATACAGTTTTTTTCTCCCAAACAATCTCTTTTTCATTCACATGCATCATTTGTGTAATCGAAAGAGTGTCAAATCAATGCAAATTGACAAGCACTTAATGCCAGCAACCCAGATATGCATATGTTGTCATGTTCTCGTATCCTCGATTATTGCCGCATTAAGTGCTCTGCAGTCGACACACACACACACACACACAAACACACACACACACATACAGAGACTATTACAGACATGCATTCCATGATGTTTGCAGCCTCAGTCGATTGACAAACTCTTTTGACCCAAAGCCAGCAGCGTATTGCTCGTATTGATTGATGAATGAATCGCATCATTGAGTTGTCTATCATACAGTGACACACAAATTCACACACACACAAATACACACAAAAATTAGCAGAGATATATATTTAGTGTAGCATACTTTTCAACGCGGCCATTTAAATTAACGCTGTTGTTGAACTAAGCAATTTACATGAGACACAACAAACAAGCTGCAAAAGGCAACTAACTGAAGAACAAAAACATCTGACATACTGATGATGATGATGATTTTTGGACAGGGACCATAGAAAGCCATCAACATGCATTTGCAACCCCACAACTGGCAATAGCAGGGAATTTGTCTAGCCAACAAGTCAAGGCAACCAAATGCGGCCTCAAGTGCCCCGCTTCATTGTGCTGCTGTTCATCCCCCAACCATTGCCTACGTGGCTAACGATAATGGTGCTGTCTTGGCAAACAATTGGCATTGTTAATGTTTGCTTTTGTTAGAAGGCAGTCGCCTCGCCATAGGATGCACAACGTGCCACCCGCTGATGTGGTCTAATTAGCCAGAGGACGCTGAGCTGTTGCCCGAAATGTGTCTGCATTAAGGCTAAAACGAAACTTGACTTGAATTTATCACGCATGCGACGCGCTTGCCAAAATACAGCTTGGATTGGAATCGGCATACGAATGCCTGCCAAATGTAGGGACCAGCCACACCAACCGCAGCATCCACAACAAATCCGACAACAACACCAAATATAACTAAAAATGTTATTTTGGGCATTAAGAGCGCGCTTGGCAAACATAAAATAACCTTGATTAGAAACTCAAATCTACGCCTGCCAAAATACCCAGCCAGAGAAAGAGAGACAGAGATAGAGAGAGAGAGAGAATCGAGGAGGAGGAGGAAAGTGTCAGGTGTTTGGCTGATGCTATCTCGCTGGTTGGAACATGCCAGCTCGACCTGGCAGTCTGTCGGTTACCGCCACGTGGCCACATATATCACACGACCCAAGCATAAAACGACTTTGGCCCCAGCAGCATACATCAGCAGGAGAGCACCTGTGCTAAAAAGGTGGCCATCATCTAAGGGCTGCCCTGCTGCCAACAAGTATGGCTGTGTGTGTGTGTGTGTGTGTGAGTTAGCCTGAGTCACCACTCCGTTGCCTTAAAGCCTGTTAAGCAATAATAAAATCCTGCAGCTGCAAAAAGACACACACAGAGAAATGGCCAGAGACACAGTGTTGGCAACGTTTCATGAATGCTCTTCATATGCAATTTGCCACAGAAAATAATGGAAAATAATCTTGCAGGCAATCTTTAAAGTTAAGTAAAATCAATCGATACATGTTGAAAAATGGCTATTGTAATTAAGGCTACTTTTTACATCAAAATCAATTGGATAAATTAAAGCCAAATCGTTCCAGTCACTTATAAATAATTCAAATGGCATCCGCCAGTTTCAACAAGGGATCACTGTTTGGTCATTCAATGGTTATTAAAGGCTTCCATTCGCAAACAAATGAGAATCGGACTGGATAGTGGCAATAAATATTTAAATAGAATTTCTGTTAACTAAGAGCAATAATATTTACTTTTGCCATTGCATGAAATTCGTTCGAATTGATAAAAATGTAAAACTATTTTGAGTCTTGCAATTTAATTTTTTTTTTTTTTTTTTTTGTGCATATTCTGAGTGTATAAAAAAAAATCGGTTTTCCAGAAACGAAAGAAACTCCAAAAACGGCGTGCGCCTTTATTGTACCTAAAGCTGTGTTTGCTGTATCAATTATGTGTTTGTCTGTGTGTGTGTGTGTGTGTGTGTGTGTGTGTGTGTGTGTATGCGTATATGGGTGTGTCCTTGTGGGTGTATGGCTTTTAGTTTTTATGTTTGTCCGCATGTAGAGAGACTGAAAGTGTGAAAGGGAGAGGGTGTGTGAGAAAGTCTGTTATGCGAAAGAGGAAACCAGAGGGAAATTCCCGCAGACACCGGACTAATCAACAAAATTGCTGCAGCCTTTTAGGCGCACAGTTAGCATATGGTAGCTATAACCTCCAAATTGGTTTGCCCGTTTTTGCATATTTGCTGTTCGACACATTTCCCTCGCTTTGATTAGGGGGCGTGGCTGCTTGGCAGATGATTGATGAGTGTTGGCATCGACTGAATGGGGAAGCAGAACTGATCAAATTTACTCCCCCTTCTGGGATATGCAACAAATGAGCGGAATTTTGATGCGAATACAACGTAAAAGAAAATTCCATTAAAAGGGCGAAACGAAATTGTTCGACAACAATAATTCCTTTTGTGGGCATTGAAAGCTTTAGCGAACGGCAAATTCAAACTCAAACTCCAACTCAAATTCATTGAATTAAGTAAAAATTATATGCAAAACTTTAAGTGCAAAAAAAATTCGAACAGCAACTATATGTTGTAATGTGTAAGTAAGTATAGAAAGTACAAGTTTCAAGATTTTGGCAAATTGTCGCTTATTCCACGCTCTTAAGATGATTTTTAGCTGTTGCTCAAAGTCAAGTGACTCTCGCTGTGACACATAATCACACAAAGTATTACGAGTATCACATTATAATCAAGCCACAACTTGAGAAGTTCACATGGCTTGTCATTAGAAGGGGCGTGCTCAAACAAGCACTGTATAAGTAGACAACATATGTACACATATGTATGAGTATGGTTATGAATATGGCTGTGAGTGTGGGTATAAGTGTGTGTGTCTGCTTTTGTATAAGTGCGTAAGTAAGTATGAGCCCCATATTCCTATATTCAAAACACGCAACACTTGTCATCAGCAGGCGCCGGCAATCATTCACACACCAACACACTTACACACGCACAACGTCAACACACACACACACACACACGCACACACACAGAAACAATAAACAGCTGCCTGTGACTTTGAGAAGCATTTGGTAGACGTCTCTTGGTTTTTTTTTTTTTTTGTTGACTGGCTTTATTAAAGTGTCGCCATTTCTTGCTGTTGCCTATATACCCTGCAAGCAAGCGCCCAAAAAGGTATTCAACATGTTTATTTATTAATTATTTTTTAATTTATATATACAAAATTCATAAAATAAAACAGTCTAAGATAGCTTCTACATGAACTGGGCTTTCAATAAATTTTCAAATTAATTTATTAGATAATAGTTAGACAACTGAAAGGATGTCAAGTTCTGAATATCTACTTCCTTGAATAAAAAATAATATGTATATTGTAAATATTTAATAAAGGATATATTTTCTTCGATTCATTTTCAGTGCAACACTTTTTAATTGGTTGCTTTTGTTGCGTTCGTTTGTTACAGGATTTGATTTTCAGTTGCCTACTTAGCTGCCAACTTGGCACGCACGTATTGTTGCCAAGCTTTTTATGGTGCGCGTTGTCAGCAGGAGCTCGATTTCCATCTCCACCCTTACCCATTGAGTGCCTAATGAACACACGCTCCAACACCTGCACAATGATGACAGTTTAAGGCTGAGGGCAATTGGAACTGACGCAATTCCCTTTAAGCTGACATTAGATTCTATGCATGGGCGCATGCATGTGTGTGGCATACCTCGGTGTGTGTGTATGTGCGTGCGTGTGTGTATGTGTGTTAGCTGCACTTGACTTAATTGAATCAGTGATTGGCAAGTTGTTGTTTATTTTTGGCTGATCTGTGAGCATTTGTCATGCAAATAAACAAAAGCTAAAAGCAAAACTTGCACATTCAGCAACGAAGAGTAAAGCCTTGAACATGTGTGTGTGTGTGTGTGTGTGTGTGTATATGTGTGCTTGACAGTTTTTGTAAGTGTATTGTGGGCGCATGCAGCACTCGCAAAGCATTCATCAATTATCAAGTGAAAAGAGCCCCGAGAATAGAACGAAAAAGCAATAAATCTAAACAAGGTCCCAAGAGACTCGGGCAGATCTACCGAACAGGACTACAAAACAAGCTTTGTGAATGTGAGTTATTTGTGTATTTATATAGAAAGAGAGAAAGATATTGATATTGAGGGCGATGGAAAGAGAGAGATAGATAAGGAGATAGAGCAAAGCTAGACAGATTTAAATTATGCGTATGTATATGCAAGTAAAACAATGCAAAAAAAAAATAATTTTTATTCATTTTGCTATTGCATAACCAGCTGTGGATGCATGGCCAAAAACAAATTGAATACGTATTCAGCAGTAACAAGAAAAGTGGCAAAAATAGCTCTCACCTCTGCAAATCTGTGTGGAGACTTGTTATGGCCAAAAACTGAAACCTAACAAAAAGCACTAAGAAATAACTACAAGCTTAACACGTGTTTGCTTGACTGACTTTGGCTTATCAAATTGTTAGCAAAAGAGTGGAGAGAGGTTAGATTTGAGAGGGAGAGTGGAGGTGGGTTCAGAGGAGCAGTGGCTTGCGACACGTATGTTTCTAACAAATACAAATTTAAGTAAAACAAGCTGCCAAACAAAGTTTGTGCAGCATACATTTTTCTTGCGCTACTTTGCAGTTTTCCATTTTGGGATGCAGGCGGAACGCGATGTGAATGTGTGTGAGTGTCGTGTGTGTGTCTGTGTGTGTGTGTGTGTGTGTGTGTGACTGACGTCTCTGCAGAATGAGACTAACGACAGAGACAAAGGCAGCGTTGTGGCAGACCAGAGAGGAGCAGAGATGCAGAGACAGAGACAAAGCCATTGATTTCACTAGCTAAAGGAAAGGCTGAGTGAGTGTGAGAGAAGGCCGAAGGATACCCAAAGGACTAAGAGGATGTGCAGCAAAATCGACTAAATAAGGCAGAGAGCGAGCTATTGGCGGGGGGAGTGGGAGCAAGGGGATTGTGAACTGAAAGGCGTTCAGCTGGCAAACATAAGTCGCACACTCAAATCAATGTCATTGACAGTCGGCTTTGTGTGTGTTGGTGTGTGTCTAAGTGTGGGTGTATGTGTGTGTGTGTGTGGAGAGAACAAATGCGAAAAAGCTGTCAGAGGGGTGCAACGTAGCTGCGGGGAAATGCCAATTGTATTCATTTGACTTGGCAACCAATTGTTGCAAGTGGCAATTGTTGTAATGGAAATTCGCAGCAGGCGTCTTCAAATAAAAGCCGAGCACACCATGCAAATTTAAAATGCACAAAGTTCAATTGCAAATGTTGAAATTAGAAATCGTATTCAATGTAAACATTTTATACACATTATTTTCTTTCTTTTCCCAGACAAGACTGTTGAAAAATCTTTAATCGCTTAATATTTATAGCTGTGGCTCAGTTTGCATTTGCATATTATTTATTTATTGCCCATATAGAAATTCAATCATGGTGTACTCAACAAAATGAGCAAAGGTTTAGCTAAGACTTAATTTGTAGTTATAAAAATGGCTTTAATCATATCAGACAAGCTCGTGGCATTGTTTTTTTTTTTAAATAAGTTCGACATCAGATTATATAAGCAAGAATTATTAGTAGCAGTAAAGCATCTGAATTAGTCTGGTATTATATTATTCTACTTTAGAGCTCAGTGCACAAATCTGAAAAAAGACATGTGTGTATTGGCACTTGTAACAGCAGAATATGATATCATCGGTTGTGGCAAGTAGGTATTATTGTGTGCCATATGCCCATATATACAATTTGTATACACATCCCATTGGCTTTTTTTTCTTTTCTTTCTTTCAGTTTTTGCTGTTGTGTTTCTGTAAGCAGAAAGCTCCCAAAAAAAATATGTGACTAATAGAGAAGAAAACGTGCAGCGGCCGACGATTTGCACAGATAAAAGCAACAATAACAAAAATAAAACGAAAAACGAAAATTAAATAAATAAATGTGTGTAAAGTGAGAGCGCAAATTGTGCATGCATGCGGTAAGTGTGTGTGTATCGTATGTGTGTGTGTGTGAGTGTGTGGGCATAGGGGGCATGCGGGAAGGGGAATTGCGGGGCAGGCGTTACAGGCATTGAAGACGTGACAGCATAAATGGCGGTCAAAAGTGTTCCGAGTGCTTTATTTGTGTTTGTAATTGCGCGTGTGCTTGTCTGTGTGAAAATAAAATTTCAAGGATTGCAACAACAACAACAACAGCAACAACAATAATAACAACAAACAGCAAGCAAACAAGCCAGCAAAAGCTGCCAGACAACGCCAGCAACAACAACAAATTGCAACAGCAACAACAACAGCAACAACAAAAAGAGTAGAAAGATAAAAACTACCTTGGCCCAGAATTGAGGCGAATAAATACAACGCACCTATATTGCCAGTATATGTGTATGTGCCTGTATGTGTGGGTGTGTCCATCTGTCTGTGTGTGTGTGTGTGTGTGTGTGTCTGTGTGTGCTTGTATTGGCAGCAGATATCGAGCGCATTGAGCTCACTGCAACAACAACAGCAGCAATAACAAGCAACAATAAATGACGACGACGATGTCGCTATTGTCGTCGCTGCCACCCCCCCCCCCCCCCCCCCCTCCTCGAACCCTCCTCCATCCCCTAGTATATTGCCGGCGGTGAGGTGCACGTTGCAAGGGCATAAGAAAAGCGCCTTCATTATTCGCCCATCGCGAACTTTGCTTTAAAATGCATTTTTCTTCAATATAATTTGTTTAGCCTCACTTCTAAAAAAAAAAAGAATGATTTGATTGTGAGTCATTTTAAAGAGCAAAATTCAAATCGGCATTTATTGAAAACTAAATTGAAATAATAATTTTTGAAGCTAAGTGAGAGCAAAGCTCTTCCGCTGCCTAAGTACCTTATACTAATCTATAATTCAAAGTAAATGTATTACTTTTTTTTCGCTTTCTTGGAATTTGAAGCAAGTGCGGGTCGCTTTATGCCTTGCATTATGTAATGGCATAGACAAGTCTTAAATAATTTTGCCTTAAGTTAATGTTTATAGTATAAAGAAGTTTGCCTGTAGCTGGGGAAAATTGTTGAAAAGTAAACGGCACACATGAAATCAGAGAGCGTAGCAAGCAAGTTAAATAAATAGTTTCGCTTTTGTTCCCTGATTTGCACGTTCCAAATGTAATATGCAGTCGCCGTTGCAGTCGCTGTTGGCGTCAGCGTCGACGTCGACGTCGCCGTTAGCGTTGGCGTTGGCGTTGGCGTCATTGTCAGCCGTCGGTTGACTGCAAAAGCAAATGGGGCAAACGCGAGCACAAAGTGCATACTAAAGACGTGACCAAGACGCCACAAAGCAGAAATGAAGAGCGACGTTTAACGTGGCGTATGCGCAATATGCTTGCAGTTGGTCAGCAACACTGTTCATATCTGTATGACAGCATAAGGCGTCGCAGTCGACGCAAGACGTGTTCGATGACTCAAAACTGTGGGCAGACAAAGAGACAGACAGAGTGTGGCATGAGGGGAGTGAGGAATGGGAGAGGGGGAGTCACTGAATCGCTGCTTATCAGTGACAAAGTTTGCTCAAGCCGAGGCACCTGTAAACATGAACATGAAAACCGAGAGCCAAACTGTAAATGAAACTGAAATTGGCTGCTATTTTTTTTCTGCTTTTTTTTTTTTGTTGTTTGTTTGAGGGCTTGAACGCGTCGAGTCGATAAGCTGGGCGGGTGGAAAAGGGGGGAAAGGGGTGGGACAAGGCAGGGTAGGGCAAGTCAACGTTTCTGGCCAAGTCAAGGAATGGCAAGCAATTTTTGGTCGTTGAACACGTTTTTCAATTTCCGAACACAACAAATTTGCTGTGTGTGTGTGTGTGTGTGTGTGTGTGCTGCGTGTTAGAGTGCTGTAAAACAATGAACATTTTTAAATTGGTATCTTTGGCATATTCTTGACCGCCTTTCTGCTGTGTAATAAAGTGGAGCAGGCAGCAAACGGGCAACAACAAATGAATACAATTAAAATTATTTATTAGTGCGACGATGCTGCTGCTGCTCGAGTTTGCCATCTTCAAGTACAGCGGCAGGAAAATTGGCCTCAACAGTAGCCAAGAATGAAAACAAATTCAAAGATGGCAACAGCAGCCGCAACAACAACAATAGCAACAACAACAACAGGCGGCATATTTGGCCATGCCTTTTTGGCCATTTGCCAGCTACTTTTTGGTGGCTGCCGCCCAACAAGAGGCAGAAAGAGAAGAAGAGCCCGTTGTATCCATCTCCTCAACCTCGGCCAAGTTGGCTTTGGACTAAAGCTTATTTATGTGCGTTGGCTGCAAAATATGGCGCACAATTTTTGCTTGCTTATTTACTGCAGCCTACAACAACAACAACAATGTCAAAAAAGAACAGCGAAAAGCTAATTGGGTGGGTGGCAGCAGCGGCACCCAGAACACCCAGAGATGCAATATTTTCTGCATATTTAAGATAAAATATATTTTGCTGCACTAAAAAAAAATTTATGCACACTTTTGATTTATCCAAGGGCTGTGTGATGTTTTTGAAATGTCGAAAATATCGATAGTTCTATATAAATATATATTTATGAATTTGTATACTAAGGCGGCTGGCGGGCGATGTAATGGATCCCGTAGATCGTAGAGACATATCAGCTGCCTTGCCTGGATATCGGATAGTTCCGAGATGTCTTCAAATAAGATAAAACCAAGGGATTGTAGTACTCTGCTAGCAAAGGAAGAAATGGCAGAAGAAGTGTTCATATTCTTTGTAAAAATAGCTTCGACGGAGGCTCACTTAAACTTCAAATACTTTTATCTTATGTGTTTTCTATTTTTAAACTTAATCTGAACATATTTTTCTTGATGCGGGCAATTTGTTTTATTTTATTACGAGCTGAGGATTGCGCAATCAGTAGATGATTTGAGATGTTTGGGGGTGTTTGGAATATCAAAATGTGCTTGTATTTAACTTTGAAAGACTCCTATAAATACCTCTCAGGACGAAGGAGAAGAATTTCCAGCACACTTCTGCTCCTGCCCGGCCCTTGCCAAGAAAAGATTAAGTACAATGGGAATCCCTCGTCTAACCACGTATCACACAAGTAAGATGGCGAAATTTGGCTGAGAATCGCAAAACATCTAAATTACGGTAGCACAATGGCCCAATGCCGTCTGTCGGCCTTATAGTCGACAATCTTCTTGTTTTTTTTTTAATTTGCAATTGAAGTTAAGAGCTAATATTTATATGCACTTATTTTTCAATACTGTTTACAATTAACGAATAACAAGCAACTTGCAACTGAATTCAGCTGCATATTTGCTTAACCTGGTTTAGTCAGATGGCAAAAAAAAAAAAAGAAGTAACACGCAAACAAGAGTCTTCACATTCTTCAGCTCATCCTATCTACCATCATAAAGAGCGGAAACTTCTTGACAATACACAAAAAAAAAAAAAAAAGAAGAAAACGAAACTCTTTCTTAAAAGGCATTTAAAGTCTTTTAAAGTCTTATTCTTATCAAACTTGAAGCAGCAGCAGCAGCAGCGGCGAAGAGCGCTAAAGATGAGGAATGTTGAGCCAAATGTTTCAACATTTCAGTGGAGCGAAATGATAAAGCAAGTCACTGAACTCTCAATAAATATCCCCAGACACTCAACACACACACACACACACACACACACAAAACATATATTTATATGTACTGTTTACATGCTTATCAGTAGATTTGTGTCGTACCTAAATAATTGCCAAAAAAAAAAAAATTAATATATAATTAAATAAATATTTTAGGTGATTTTGATAACTAGCTGAGGCGTGGGAAAAATTACAGTTTTACCTGTTGGGCAGTTTTGCAAAGGTTAATGCGCCCAAAGTGATAAGCGCGCAAATCGAGTTCGACAAAGGCCAAACAAAGTCGAATGTGAATAAACTGCGGCACTCTGATGTATTACCCGTAGAGATCACTGCATCAGCGGATCTACTTAATTACGTACTTTATTCTCAGCTCTCGCTTCCCAAATTAATTAAGGAATTGTCACATCAATCAGGCGCCCACTTGCCGCTCGTCGTTGTTCTCGTTGTTCAAGAATTTTGAAATAAACAAATAAAATGCAGAAAATAGATTTACGAGTCTCGCAAATTTATGACAGATGTAAAAATTGTCAGCACTTTTTATGGCCCACGTTTTTGACGCTTGACTGAAGTCTGAAGAGCATATCCGATGAGTGACCAGCTGGCCATATCCATGGCCCTGACTGACTGGTTAGCGACAGGCGAGCTTTGTGCATGCCAACCGCCACCCTCATCCCACACCCCCTCTGCCCATCAGTTCCCCCCCCCCCCGTCCCCAGTCAGCAGTGCTGTCCACAACAAGGCAACAAAGTTTAAAAACACTTGCGTTGATAATGAGAAAAGTTCTTTTATATTTTTGCACAGTTCTTTTTCCATTATTTCGCATGTTTTCTTTGTGCTGTTGCAACCAAGACAAAAGTCTTGATGATGATTACGATGATCCTTGGGCTTGTAATGAGATATGCTCAGGCACTCCGCTAAGCAGCATTTCATTTATACACACATATATATTAATATATATATAGATACTTGTATTTGTTAGGTTTCTTTGTTATTCGCACACAGGTGTGCTTCTGTCCATTGTTCTTGTTTTTATTTGTATATTTGACTGAAGAGGCAATTTCTGATAAGAGCCTATGATTTTGTGCTTATAGTACTATATATAAATCCTAAACACCACTTAATTTAAGTGAAGCAGATTTGTGGAATTTAGATTTGTAAGTTGTCGTTCTGGAAAATTTAAATTGGTTCACATAACAGGTTTTAAGATTAATTGAAATTTATCTAAATATGTACTTCAATATGTTATTCTTTTCAATTAATAAAATGTGTAAATTTTATTTAAGAGAAAATGGGATATTTTACGGAAAAATTACTTGAAATATGTTTTGCTTTTCAGCTAATAAAATATATAAGTTTGATCTGAGATGAAAAAAAATCGTTCATATCTTTTTAATAATGAATAATTTACTAGAATTAAACATCTTTAAAAATGTGTGACCACAAATTTAAATAGACAATTTTGATACGTTCTCAGTCGTAAATATTTCCTTGTTATAAAAATCAAAATGCCAAAAAAAATACATTAAAAATGAAATACGCTCATTTTATATATCTGATAGTCAAATTGTTGAGCACTCGAGGCTTCTTCAGTCCTTTGCAAAATAAACAAGAGGTACGTATGCGTAATAAAGTATCCGTAATTTTTGATAATTTTCGCCATTAAAAACTTGGCCAAGCACTTATGAATGAAAAGAATATTTTTACAGCACTCAAGTTGTAAATTACGAACCTTTTCACGAAGTGTTCTTTGTTTTTGGCAAAGAGTGTAAGCCTTTTCTCTGCTACTGCACATGTATCCAAAAATAATCCATAGAAAAAGAAACGCAGCACAGAAAAACTTTTTGTCAAGAAGAAGAGTCCAAGAAGTTAGCACTCAATGCACTTTAATGCGAAACTAATACACAAAACTGTCACCTGTTCTAAATACATATACAAAAAGTATATATATATATTTATATAGTGTGTGTGTGTGTGTGTGTGTATATCCAAGAGACGCCCTCGAAAGTAACGAATGCCGAAAGGTTGCGTGAAATAACTCAACGCGCGAAGAGAAAATACACAGGAGGGAACAAAAATAATGTTTGCTTTTTTTTTAACATAGTGCCGAAAAGTGCAGCAGTAATTTTCAATTAAAATTGCAATATGGAAATTTTAAAATCCAATTGCATTGTTTATGTTTTTCCAAACACATAGTATATTTATATTTATGTTAGTGTGCGAAATTTTGACATTCGAATGCTTGATTTTTGCAATTTACATTTCGCACTTCACTTTGACACTATTCACAATTTGTTGATCTTTTCAAATTTTATTTGAATACATTTTGTATTTTTCCCTTTTTTTTTTTTTGGGAGTCTGTACAAATTTTAGCAAAAATGTTTGCTGCGTTATTTTTAGAATCGGGCAATGAAACTACAAATTTTCACTCACTTGTGGAAAATGCCGCTGCACACACTTTTTGTATTTTTTGTTGTTGGTTTTCGATTGGTTGGTGGCTTTAGTTGGTGTTGTTGTTGTTGTTGTTGTTGCAGTTGTTTTTGTTATTTTTGCAGTTGCTGGTGTTTGTCACTTTCGAGTTTTTACCCTTTGCATTTGGGGGTATTTTTATAGACCGCCAAAGGAAAAACTCAACGCGTTGCGATATAATTTTTATTTTTATTTTGTTGTGTTTTGCTGTTGCTTTTTGGTCCGTTTTATTTTTAGCGTTTAAATTCTCTGCGGTCAGCGATTTAAAAATAACAATAGCAGCTCCGCATGGATTGCACTTTAGTTGGACATGGACTTTAAAGCTGATGCTTCATCAGCAGATGAGATGTTGATAACTCCAAGAGAGAACTTAAAACTTGAAAACTCGCGCCACAAAAAATTGGATCCCATTATTTTTTGGAACTTGTGCTTGGGTTCTTGGAAAACATGTGCTTAGTGTTTTCGCTTTTATCAGCTTTCACACTCTTTTTCTTTTATGTTTCAAATTTATATATATTTTTCTTTTATTTTTTGTGTGTTTGTTTCAGTCTGATATTGAAATTGAGTTTCAGTTACAGTTCTTCTATGGCGGCTGACTTTTGTATTTGTCCAATTCACCGCTCCGGCGTTCTACTCACTTCGATGAACATCTTGTAACTATTTTCAAAAAGCGCACGAACGCAGCTGCAGAGCAACGACGGCAACGACGGCAACGGCGACGACGACGCTGCGGAGCGCACAAAAATCAAACCAGCAGCAGCAGCAGCAGGCAGACAAACGAAACCGAAACCGAAACAGAGACCGAGACCGAGACCACCACACAACAGCAACAACAATAACAGCAGCAGCAGCAGCAACCAACGACAGCGCCAACTCAAGAACACACAACAGCAGCGCAGCAACAACAACAGCAACAGTCGTCGCTGTGTGTATGTGTGTGTGTGTGTGTGTGTGAGTCAAGAGCGCCAGAGAGTATAATTCAAAGTTAAAGAGCCAACGCAAGAGAGCGCTGCTGCTTGTGCTTTTGTAAACGCAGGCCAGCCACAAGAAAGAAAAAAATAACAACGAAGCGTAGCATCCGCGTGCTGCGCTGTTGGCTACTGAAGAACTGAAGCACTGGCTAGCCGAACCGACCAGCAACAGCAGCAGCAGCAGCAGCAACAGCAGCAGCCGAAGCCGAAGTCAGACGAATTGTAATACGATTCGTGAGTGGCGGCCAGCTTCGTGCGCGGGCGAAGAGCGCCATGATTACTTAAGCAGTGACTAACTAACAGCTAACAGTGTGGAGCGCACGAGCCAAATATGTGACAGCAGAGCCAACGGCAGAGGCAGCCGCAGCCGCGGCAGAGACAGAGACAGAGCCAGAGACACCAACAGCGGCTAAGCCAAGTCAAATTGCATACATATGAGAAGTGTACATTCTGTATTCTGCTTATTTGGCAGCACTGTTAGACGGTTAACAGCGCTGTTGTGTGGCCATAAAGCCATGTGGTGGTCAACTAAGCTTTGAGCCATTTCGAATTGAGTGTCGCATTTAATTAGCTGGAATTGTCATCACTAATAGCCTGGCAGTTATAATTATTTCATCACAAAGTTTGACAAATGGGCGGGCGGGTCACTCAAAACAAAATGGCCGCAAGCGAACTTGTTCATTAAAGTCACAAAAAAAAAAAAATAAAATAAAATAAAAAAACGAGAACAACAGCAGCAACAGTGATAGCGGCAACATAAGTTGCAACAACAATAACAAAAGCCCCGAACGAAGCCAGCGACAGGCAACAATGCAAAACTTAAGTACAATAAGCGCTTATTAAATGTGCTGAATGCGAATAAACTTTTAGCCAAATAGAAAATGGCGACCGTAAGGACAACGACGTTGACGGCGACGGCGATGAGCATCGGGAGCATTGAGAAACAATAGCGGGAAATTCGCATTGCGGAAACCAAACGATGCGACGCGACGCGACGCTTGTTGCCACTTGGGAGCCGTCAGTCACCCACAAAAAAAAAATAAAAATAAAATGCCAGCCGCCCATCCCTTGTAAGTAATTTTCATTGGGGCCTGCTGAAAACAAAGCGAGCGTATAATGTTACGCTATTGGGGCAGTGGGTGGTTGTGGCAGGCGTGACAGCAGTGGCCGGCTTACGCTGATCTAATTGGGTTGCCAGCGTAAGTTTTCAATAGCACCACAACCCCCTCTCCCACGCACCTCCACCCTTCAAAAAGTTATGAATTGTTCAAGCGCAAAGGGTATAAAATTCAGCACAATACCATTTAAGGGCAGTTATAAAATATAATATTAAGCTCGAATGCATAAATCAAATGTCTCTTTCTCTCTCTCTATCTCTCTCAATCTGTATGTCTCTTTCATTCGCTGTCACTGGTCGCATATTGATTAATGAGTCTTGAGCAGTTGCACATTGCTTGGCACTTAGCACGTGCTGGCGTGGATCAAACTCAGGTACAAGGACAACACAAACGCCTGGCAAGCAAAAATAAAAAAAAAAAAGAAGTTATTTATGGGCGCCTCAGAATGCAATTTGTTGTGGTCAACAAATCGCCATACAAATAGCGACCGAGAGATCATTAGAGGAACAGAGATAGAGACAGATTGAGACCCAAAAGACAACGACGACAACGACTAAGTTGATTAGTCACGTCCAAAGAATGCCAAAAATAAAAAAAGACAGAAAAAATTAAAAAAAAAAAAAAAGAAGAAAGATGCCTTGGCACCCCAAAAGGTGAGGTTCCTCCAAAAATCAAATGCGCTAAAAGCGGCCAAGAAATCAGCTTAAGCCAAATGGCGTTAATCCATGAATTATTGCCTAAAAGCATGCCAAAGCGCATTAAGTTTTTGACTTTGGCTCTTGGCACAGCACACAAAGCAGGTAAGCAGACAGACTGCCACAGGACAACACAACAATAGCAACAAGAACAACAACAACAACAACAGGTAGTAGTTGAAGGCTTATCCTAAAAGGGACGAACACTTCATACTCTTTCTTTATTGGATGTGAAAAAAATGTTGGACAGGTTTTGCTGCAATCGAATTACATATTTTTGCCATTATTTGCTAAACTTATTTGCCATTTTTTTGTAAAAAAAAACGTATAAGCTTACTGAATTTTACAGCCTCTGTTAAATGGATGCGGTTCCAAAGAAAATAAACATTTTGTAAAAGCTTATAAACTTACTAAAATATACTGCCGTCTGAGACAGTTTACAAGAAGTTAATAAATCCTTTGTTATTTTTCTATAGATATATTGCCCAATATATAAATAATAAGATAATTAAAACATCGAAAATCTCTCTATAGATATAATGTCATATATATACATACATACACATACATATATACATAAATTCTATCATCTCAATTTCTTATAGATGCGAATCGTTTTAGATTAAAATCTTAGATTAAAACTCTCCTGATAAATAAATATGGCTTATTAAAAATGCTGGCTATTAAAAAAAAGTTGCAAATAAATGAGTATAAAATAATGTTTTTTTTTGTTTTAAAACCAACCTACGAAAATGTGTTCACATTAATTGAAAACGATTATTATTTAATTATATTCATTTTTGTTCAAAATATTTACTAGAGAGCTCATCCTTAATATGTTCATCAATTTTATTAAAATCATTATACCCATTGTTAGGGCATATTAAAGCAACAAAAGCAAAGCAACAAAAACATTAGTAATGTCCATGAAAGTGCCAATGAATAACACGAAACATACATTTGCTTGCATTTGTATCTGTATCTCAACGAGAGAACACCCAAAAAAAAAACAAAAAAAAATGCAAACACCAATTGCCAGCAAGAAAGCAAAACAAAATAAGCCCAATTTTTTGACCGCACCCAAGAGCCGAAATCAGAGAAGAGACCCACCAACTCTATAAGGCAAATATTTTGCTGTCCGCTTGTGAGTCGCGAGCGTTTATTTTTTTTATGAGTATTGACATTATAATCAACGCCGTTTTCAATTTCAACAAACCCCCTCTACAGAAAAAAGGTGCATCTCAAAACAAAAGTAAAAACGCAAAATACGTAAAAAGTTCTGTTTGCTTTTTGTTGTTCATTTTTATCTGCCACATTTTTTTTTTTCTTCGGTTACTTTTCAGGTCGCCTGGCAAAAAATATGTAAATTATGGTTGCAAATAAAAAAATAAGAATGAAAAAACTAACCATGAGCATGTATGTGCGTGCGTCAGTGAGTGAGTGTTTGTGTGGGGCATGCGTCAGTCACCTGTGGTATTTCATTTTCGGAGATGGTCTCGTTTTTATTGCTTAGTTGCCACGTTACTTGCCCCTGTGGTCTCGATTTTACCTTCGATGTGCTGCATAGTTGTGAACTTGAGCTGCATGTACCCCAAGGACTGTATACCGTTAATACATTACATTCTACCTGCTGCGTGGACTGGTGCCTGATCTAATGGTATGTGGAGCATATTTATCGAGTTTACTCAAAGCCAATTGGGAATTTCTGTGGCGCTACTGAAACTTCAACTTCTGGCATCTTATTGATGAAAACTTAACTTACTCAAGACCTTCCTGACAATATTTAACAATGCATGTAAGCCATTATATTATTTTGTATAATGTTTGATAGTTGTCTTGAGAAATCTGAAAATCAGTCTATAAAATGTATTTCTAAATAAAAATTTGGTTTAACACTCATAAAATCGTATAAATAAACTAGGTGACTAAGTTATATATCAAACAATTAACAAATGCATATAATATGTGCGACTTAGACCAAAACAATTATAAAATCAAAAGCCACTGATTAACATGGCAATAATATACCAAACATTGAAAAAGACGTCTTACTTACTATTTTCGCATTTACTGCATCTATTTTTAGCCACAATTTTCAGTTAATAAACATGCTTTTAGTGGCCATGCTACCAAGTTCTGGGCAACGTATTAATAGCATTTGTTATATGATGATGCTAATCTATAAGATTTTCAATATTTCGTTATCACTTTTATTGATATTAAATGACGACTTCTGCACATAGACAAGACCAGTTGAAACATCTCTGAGAAATGTGCGCTATTTGGATCTTATTTCCAATAACATTCGAGCTTTGAGGCTTAAAATGCATGAAAAATGCTGTCAGCAGTCAAAATCAAGCAAACACGTATGTAAGACAATATTGCAGAGAAAAGTCACTGACAGAATGCCAGGTGTCGTTTCGGCGATTCTGATCATATTTAATGCTTAACACTCCTTGCCACTCGTTGCACCGCAACCCGCCCCCTATTCAACCATATCTGACTTTCACAGCGTGGCCAAAATTCTCATCTGTCAACAGCAGCGCTCCACTTCGATATCGATAGCGATTCTGGTTCCGATTGCGAGTGTCTGCCCAACGTTTGCATGTGTGTCTGTGTGTCTGTGTGTCTGTGTGCATTAAATGTCAATAACCATAACTTAATTCATTTGGATTTGGTTTGTCTTTCACTTGGCTGCCGTTCATCGCCCCGTTATCGGATTCGAGTTGCTTGCATTGGCCACAAAGGTCAACTTTGTGTGCTGTGCGCTGTTTGCTGCTTGCTGTCTACTATGTGTGCTGCTTGTGTGTGTCACCCTCCGCTCTCTCTCTCTCTCTCTCCCTTTGCTACTCCACCCGTCCACCACCCTCCATTGTCTGATAGTGTACATTGCAGCTTGAGGTATCATCGCTGCTGGGTGCTCTCTAAAGCACATTGAAATTGAATATGTGGATTGGACGAAAAATATTGACTCGACTGCAGTTTCAGTGTTGAACCATAAATCAAACTGACTGTCAGGTCAAATGAAGGGGTGGCAGACGAGGGAGGAGAAAAGTATGCTGTGGCATCGTTCTGAATGAGCTATTGATAACACTATTGGGCGAATTATCTGTGTACTGAGCAAAGGATTATGAAGCGATTAAGGAAGTTATTAAGCTAATGTTTCCCGTTCCAAACTCATAATAAGTTGATGAATACGTGATACTTTATATTCTCTTTGTTTAATGCAGGCAACTATTAAAATACGTTTTATGCAACTAAACTGTCACACAACAGATACTTTTGGAACAAAGCAATTTAAAATGAAGAAATACATATAGATTCAATAGGGCAAAGTTTAAGTAGAATGATTGGTTATTTAATTATTAATAATTTAAATATAAATAATTAAATTTGCATATGGTTTCTATAACCAGAAACCGCCTTTATATCTTTGTTATTAGCACAAGTAAATTTCACTATGAGCTTAGACCACAACATTTCAGTGGCTTTTATATATTTAGTTAACAACCTCAAACATTACCCAGTTTATTATTTAATTATCAAAGAAATGGTTAAATTATAGGAGCACTAGCTACCAGATCCAAGTATGCTCAACACATTGATTCTGTTAATTTCTTATCAGTATTAGACTATCGGTCTTTACAATAACAAGAACATATTCTACTAGGCAAAAAAAAAAAAAATGTAAGAGCCTGCCATCCTGGAAAAACGGAAAAGACTTCACTTAACCAAAAACAAACATCTCTGGGAATAAAATTTTTTGTTATTTGGCCATGCGCACAGCTTCAACGGCAGGTCCTTAAAGCTGGCTTCAATAGCGGGTTCTTAAAGCCATATGCTGTGATATTTTGTGACCAACAAACTGCTTTATTCAGAGTGCTTACACAATTACTAACTAGCGCAGATTTTGAAGCATTTCTACACAATTTAATTATAACTTTAATTAAATGAAATATTTGTTGTTTGAAGTGCCAACCAGAAAAATGCTAACCCGCAGCAACATGTTGCACAGGCAAACAGCCGACGCCCCCCGTTTCTCTCTAGCTCTCTTCTGTTTGGGCCACGTCGTCAGTTTCAGGCCTACCACCCGCAAATAAAAGCATTAAATGCTTTGTTAGTGGCTCCACTTTGCTCATGCCCATGCTTATGGCACACCCTCTAGCCAGAAAAACACATCGTGCAACGTGCTGGCCATTCATTCATTCACTCATCAAGCGGCAGCCATCGCAGCTGACGCCGCATGCGGTCCACTGAGGCGGGACGATGTCGACGCTGTAGAATTAGAGGAGGAGTGGGAGAAGAGTAAGGGAATTGTGGCTGTGGATGAAGTGGCAGCTGTCTGGACATTTTGTGGCAGCAACATAATTTTTATTACATTGGTTTCGGCTTTTATGATTTTTGGGCTAGTACGAAAAATTAATTTCATATTTATGCTACATGCTGCACAGCAAAATTATTAAAGTGTAACAACGATGAATTTTTGTTTTATATTCTGGCTGAATTTCGATTTTAGGAAGTGAGTGGATAGGAGAGGAGTGGAGTAGGAAGAGTAGTAGGAATTAAAATTCATTGTTGTGCTGTACAGAAAAGGTCTCGATTTGTGTACTTCACCTTGTGACTTAAAGACAGAAACCTATAGCATAGATTAATCATTAATGTTGCGGAACAAATGAGCTGACCAAATGGAATCCCCTCGCCTTTCCTTCCACCCGTTCCGGAGTACCTTGAGCAAGTTGGCACTTCTTCAAAGCGTCAAAGCGTCTGTCAAATTAACCTTGAAATGCGAATAACATTTTATCGAAGACTCGCCACGCATTTTAATTGAATTTAATTAACTTTTTGACTACGCCCGATACTTTGAATATGGGAAAGCGTCGTCGTCGACGTCGATGAAGTTGACAATGAAGCCGGCGACGCATGCGCGTAGACTAATTGCTGGACGACGTCAACATTGACGACGTATTCGGCGTTGACATCAACGATGCCATCAAGAAGCCAACAAATAGTAGCAACTAGCAACAACAAAATCTCACAATGGGAAACTGGCCAAAGTGGTGGGCGGCAAACTGGGCATGTCGGCTAGTTACTAAGTACTAATTGCTTGACTTGAAACTGGGAACAATGGATTCGTGGTGGATTTACGGACAAAGTCGTGGCTAATTAAATAAGTACTTTTGATGGCCAACACCGGAGAGAATTGAGGAAAATGTAAATACCATAAAATTATGGAATTTTTATATATATGCATAAAAAAAGGTAAGTTTAAATTATAAAAATATGAGCAAAATATTTCCAATTAGTTTTGCAGTCATTAAATATACATTTTGCATAGGTCCGGTTGCTAATAGAGCTGAATTATACTGATAAAATCATATAAATAAATAACATAAACCCCGGTTATTTTCTTTTATCAAAAAACATGTATGTAGAGATACCTAAAAATAACAAAAAGAGTAGTTCTTTTTTAAGACTCTGAACTGATAAAAGAGAAATTTAAATGCCTTCACTTTATATGCAGATATGCCTATGTAATGATGTATCATAAAATGTATTCTTTAATTCACATTTGGAAATTGCATATAGAGCAAAGAGTATTGCCCTTAACATTTTACATAAAGAAGCAAATACCACAAGTACTATCTAGCGGAGGGCCCCCTGCCTGGAGCAAGTTGGTATATATTCTGTTATCATCACTCCAGGTGCTCGAGATAATCAACGTTTGAAGCAAGGCCTCTTTTGGCTGCACAGCCACAGCCCGTGTGCAAACACAAATTATGGCTAATAGCTGGCAGCCCTTTTTGTTCGCTTCTTGTAAACCCGAAGCAAGACCGTGCAAGAGTGCCAAATGATTGCTGTCTGCTATCTAAATTTGGGCTTTGCGCTTTTAGATTTGCGGCCCGATTTGATAACTCAGTCGTCTCGTTTCACTTATCGCATAAGCAGCCACTGCCAGCAGATACACAGTGCAAATATTGTATCAGAAATTGTAGCGCCTTGGCTAAGAGATACTCGGGCCAGTGTGCAGAGCGTTTATGAATCTGTCTAAAAAAATGTACTTTTTTTCCTAATTTTTATTTGTATAATTTTTTTTTTTTTTTGCATAGCCTGCGTTCAATTTTGCTGCTCGTCTTCTGACCCAAAAAAAAAAAAAAAAAAACCAAAGCAGACAAATTAAACAAACGTTGGACTGACAACGAAACGAACCAGCAAAGTCAGCCAGCCAGCGTCTTGAAGTGCTCCAAACCCAGCCCCTTCTTCCCCTTCTACACAGCTTTTATTTATGTGGCCAGCCACTGTCGTCATCGTCATCATCGTCATCATCGTCATCATCGTCATCATCGTCGTTGTCTGCATAAAATTTCTGTAAATCTTGAGCAGCAAATAGTCAGGCAGTTGGCATTTGCCAGTTTGCTAGTTGCGTCTGATTGCTCATTGGGCTGACTGTTGCCTATGTGCATTGTAATTTGTGGCAGAGCACTTGTGGCAGGCTTTTTCATTTTCTTTTCTTTTTTTTTCTTTTGGCAGCAAGCAGACCAACTAATAAAGTTGATGCACTCTCTCATAATGAATACAAAATTGAATGTGTTGGCTTATGGCAACCTGAAAAGCGACCTGCGATCACCATGCTGAACAAGAAAAGATAGTCACATGATATGTGGATGATCTTGCACACAACCTATACATAAAAACACAAAATCAGTTCTCTTATGGTGAATTCCATTTTGAATTTACATACTTAGAAGACTAACTTCATTTTCCAACAAATTAATTGCTTATGGTCGGCCAAAATTTATTGTGTGCAACAGCAAAAGATAAGAAATATTAATGTTATTGGAGACACCTCCAATGGTCAAAGACTAGAATCGATATACACCGCCGCTGAACCAAATAGGTTAAGCACTGTTAAAGAGTAAAATTACCTTATATTTTCCACAAACTATGTCGATTTAATTAGCATTTTGTTGTAGACTTGTGTAGTATAATCAATTGTTAAAATGTTAAACAAGCAAGTCTTTGTTCTCCAACGCAATTTTAATTCTTTATATATATATATATATATGTGTGTGTGTTTTCAATCAATGTGCGTTACATATTTGGTCACAAACTTATATACCCAAAAAAAAAAAGCATTAGGTGTTTGAAACGTTCTTTGTCGCTTTCGATTAAAGCAAAATCGCCCACAATCTTATTGTGAGTGTGTGTTCATTCCAGCCAGTTAGTCAACAGCTTGATGTCGCTTTGGTACTTAGTTTTACACCCAGCACACACAAACACACATACTGAGAGAAATAAATGTCTGCCACTAGTTCACCTTCTGAATGGTGCAACTTCCTTTTTGGTCCACACAAATCGCTGGCCATTTACAATGGCGACCACTTGACGTTACAGTTACACAATTCCTGGCCGGCTACTTACAGCTACAGCTCTACACATGTAACAAAATAAATAGTAACGAGTATTACACCACATACCCATGTGTGTGTGCGTACAAGTGTGTTCTGTGTGTGTGTGCGTGTGTGTGTGTGTGTGTGTGTGGAAGTGGTCTCCACTCTGGGCTGATGTGGCTACTTCATGTCGCGCACAATTGCCACTAATTTAACGCTGCTTTTTTTTTTTGCTTGCTCCTCTTGCTCTGAGCTGCTTTCTTAAATCTCAAAGCTGACACTTTTGTGCTGTTACTTCCACACACATTACAGTACACACACACTCACACACACACACACACACACACACACACACACACGGAGATAGCAATACAGAGACTCAGTTGTGAACTCTTGAGGGCATTACTAATCCGAGTCTCTTATACAAAGCCCCCGCCCCAAGTCAAAGCGAGGTCAGGGCGCAGCAGTTGGATTTGGTTTTGGACTCGGGGGCGCGGACTCTGGAGTCAAACATACTAAAGACACTAAAGTATCTCTAATGAGACTTAAGCACTGCTGCGCACTTCAGACTTGAACTTCTTGCTCCATCGTTGACAATTTATGTGGCCAAAATCTCTAGATGTGTATTTCCCAAAAGAAAAAGCGAAAGAAAAACTCAAATGGAAGTGTTCTTGAAAAACAATCATCAAACACAGCGAGCACAACAAATTGCCAGACTATGAAATGCTAAATGCTATCGAAACTATATGTTTGCAAAGTGCAAAAACAGAGAGAGAGAGAGAGAGAGAGAGGGAGAGAATGAGCACATCTAAATGTTCTCCCTCTCTCTTTCTCTCTAGCTCTCTCTCTCTCTCACTCTCTCTGTTTCTCGCAGCGTTTTGTCTATCACACTCTCTGTTTGCATAATGCATTGTAAAGATCAAAATCAACTTGGGCCAGCCAACGATAAGAATCTCAAGTGCAAAGCAGCCAGCGAAGCGTTCGACAAAAACCAACACAAATGTATCTGTGAGATTGTTTTTGTTTTTGCTGCTGCTGCTGCTGCTGCTGTTGCTGTTGCTGTTGCTTTTGCTGCTGCTTGTGTTAGCTCGTTTACAGCCTTCTTTGCTGCCTCAGTAGTTGCTGCTATTTGAATAAGTATTTTTCATTGAATTTCGTTGGGCTGTGGAAATTTTTAGAGGAAAAAAAAAAAAAAAAACAAAAGTAATTAAGATGCACGAGGCAAACGGCGGAAGCAAAAAGATGGCGGACACAAATGTGGGCGGCTTTGCTGTTGACTTACGTTGGGGGTAGTGGTTCTAAGTGGGGGTGGGGGAGGGGGCCTGTGTAGATGATGCGGTAAGCGTAGAGAGAAAGAGAGCGAGCAATATTGTCTCAGACACACAGACAGACAGATACACCGCTGCTGCTGCTGCTGCTGGGCTCTGCCTGGAAAAGCTGACAAAGTTGCTACCGCGTTTCACATGAACAATTCGTGGCGATAATTTATAGAATAAATGGAATGCACTTCATGGCGACTTTGCTAAGATCCAAGTCCGACCCAAAGCTGCCCGCCGTAATTAATCTATATGCGGTTTTTGACGTGCTTTGAATAGTCATAGGCACCATTGACAGACAGAGAGACAGAGAGAGGGAGAGCTAGAGAAGTAATTATGGCTGGATGATCATCATCATCAGCAGCAACTGCAGAAGCAACAACATCGTCTTTTGTGTGTGGGCAGAGAATTGTATTTGGACCGTGGACCGAAAAGGCCGAGCTCAACAGACAAACAGATTGAAAGAGAGAGAGAGAGAGAGAGAGAGAGAGGGAGACAGCACTAGACCCAAAGATGATTAGCAATAACTGATGTTACCTTCTCTTATTTTGGACAGAACAAAACTGAGTAGCTCACTGCATACCCAGCGATACAAGTCAAACAAAAGTGAAGACAACAATGGCAGCAAACAAAGTAAAAAAAAAAAGCGAAAAACGACTTCGACTTTAGCAGCGGGAAGACGACGACGACAACTTCAAATGAAATCAAAAGTGCAAATGACAACAAAAGACAAGCTGCGCTCAGGTTTTTTTTTTTTTTTTCTTTTATTCATTCTTTTTTAGGCGAGAACTAAAGCCAAAAGCCACAACCAAAAGAGGCAGATCAAGAAGTAGTCGTACAAGAAGCAGACGAAGTGGAATAACAAGAACAACTACTATGCGAAGCTCAAAATGTAAATGATTTGTACAAAAGCAGCAGCAGTAGAAGCAGCAGCAAAAGCCAACAACAGCGGCCAATAATCAATTGAAGTGTCTGTCTCTGTATATTGAATACCCTGAAACTGCAACAAATGCAGAGTATATTCCAAATGACTGCCAACTTGAGTTTAAATATGTGGACTTTGTAAGAATCGAAAAAACAGCGCCATTGAAAAATGTTCGGTTCAGTTTTAGTTTCCTCAGCCAGAACTCTGCAAACTCATGGCGTTGATCAAATGAATTCACCATAACCTAATAAGAAATAACACAACATGATCCATTTTTATCTTCATTTTTTCCTTTACAGAGTGTAGTTATCAATATTTCAATTAATGACATTCCCTGCTAGTGGCATCTTAGATTACTTGCATTAGCAGCGATCCTTATACATTATACAATTCAACAGATAATTTTTTTATTTGGGAAAATCATTCGTCTCATTTGCTCTTTTGAGAACCTATAAAACGCCCTTGTTTTAGATAATTTTTGAATAGTTTCAGAGACCAGGTAAGACTATTTATGTTATGCTATACCATATTAGTTTTTTTTTTATACTATTATACACAATTTTAAAACATAAATTGAGGATACAGAAAAGTGAACGGAAAGTGTGTAAGAGATTCGGTGACCTAAGCAAAACAGATCGACAAGCTGTTTGTCTTTTTTTCGGGGTGTTCGTGGGATTGGGGGGCGTTACGCAAGGGGAGGGCGAGGTGTTTGGTTAGTTAACAGTCGTTGCAGGGCGGCGCCAGCGGCGAGGAAGCGTCACTGCGGCAGCGACACTGGCGTCGACCACATAAAGTGGAAGACAAGTGGCAGCATGGACAAGTGTCATAGAAATTACGATTGTATGTACATATGTGTGTGTGTGTGTGTGTGTGTGTGTGTGTGTCGTCACTGTGTGCGCGCTCAAATGAAAGAACATAGCGCAAAATGCAAGAGACCAAAGCAAATCGGCAGTCAAAGAAGCCAAAGAAGACAAGCTAAAAGCAAGAAGTATGCGAATGCAAAAGCAAAAGCAAAAACAAAACTGAAGCACACACTTCAGACGAAGAAGAGCCGGACGGACGAGGGGACGGGGGACAGACGAACTGCTATGACAGATGGACATGCCGTTTTGTTGTTGCTGCTGATGGTCTTCCACTCCCGCTCTCCCGGTCTCTCTCGCTCTATGTTGGCAACGCTGGCGGCCATTGGGGACGTCAGGTGCGGAAATGCTATAACCATTGAGGCTGATGACGTCCATTTTTTAGTTGTTGTGCACGTTCCGGCATCGAAGTCGAGCTACAACAACAACAACAAGAACAACAACAACAACAGCAACAGCAGCAACAACAGCAAAGTGAAGCGCCCAAGAAAAACAGTCGCAACTTTTGTCTGCCCGTCCGCTGTTGTTAGTTGGCGTTGACAGTTCAAGTGCTTACCAGCAGCAGTAGCAGCTGCGAGTCAATTTTAATTTAACGAAACTACGTAATTGAGATTTTTGTTATTTTAAATGTATAGCTAGCCTATAAGCAACTGTGTAGCCAACAAGAAAAGAATGTATGATACAAATAGCTAACAATTTAATGCGAGTCCCTTGATTAATTGATGCCTTAATTAATTGAAATATGATATTATAATTTTACTGATTGCCTTCACTCAATGTATCAAATCGCATACCTGGCTTGACTTTTGGTTTTTAATGAGCTTCTATTTAAAAAGGCAGTTTTGTCGAAAATTCTAGAAAAACAATAAGTCATTTTATTTATGAGATTTGTTACTTTTATCCATCTATATAATTTAATATATTTTATTTATTGCTTTCACTTGACAGATTGAATCACTTACCTGTTTTGCCTTTTAGATTTTGATGAGCTTCTATTTATAATAGCTTTTCTAGAAAATCAACAAGTGTAATAAAAATGGCCATAAGGCGAGTGAAATTTGTATAAGCAAATAACCTGTAATGACAACAATAATTTATTATACAAGTTTAATAGTTTGGTTAACACCTTGTTTTGTATATAATATTTTCTTAAATATGATTTTTTCTATGCAATTGAAATAATTTATTATACAATTAATATTACTTCATAGTTTCTTGTAATGTCCAAATGATATGGAATAATCACATGAAATCAAAGACATAGCAAGTATCTAGAGATACTTGTGTGTGGCATTGCGCTGCGATTGGCAGTTAATTAACTGGCCATAATCGCGATAATTGTGTGATAGTATTTGAAATTGGTTATTAAGCTGACACTCAGGAGGCAGCTGAATAGCATTTGAAAAATTGACAATAAAACAATTAGCAATTGTGGGTTTTGAATATCAATAAAACATAACAGCAATTAAAATGTCACTGGCGAAAAATCACTCGACGACTTCCACACACACACACACACACACACACACATATATATATATACATATTTAGACATGCATATATATGTATGTGTGTATAAAAATATAGATATAAATACACTGGCGAGCGCAGCGCACACTTACAGATACGCATAGTAGTTGTAGATACTTATGTGGTGCGCAGTGCTTGACATTGTAAAATGTATATCGATGTGTGTGAGCGAGTGCTTCTGTGTTTGCCTGTTTGTATTTATGGTTGTATGTATATTTAATTTAATTGCCAATGATACGCGTCATTCAAAGCGCAGAGCGATACATTACGATGCTATCTATGACGGAGTCACCAGCAGCGATTTCATATACAATAATGGAATACTCTATAGGTGGTATGTGGCCAATGTTTGTCAGTATATGAGAATGGTTAAGGACCATGCATATTGAAATATATCGATTTATGTTTATGTCTATTAAAATTTTATTTCTAGAACTATAGTTATTGGTTACTTGCAAAATTGATTGCTACTTTAAAATGGTTTTTCTATTATTTAAGTGTTATAAGTGCATTTAACCATCGTTTTCATTGCTGTTTATTTGATTTGTTGTTTTTAACGCGCTTAGCGCAAAACGATATGCCGATTGGGGGGCACTTTTGACGGACTTTCCTTGGACGGATGACAGCGCCAAACGATGACGGGCTGACTGAATGATTGCTCGACAGAATGACTGAGTGACAGAGAGACTGACTACTTCCCCAACTGACTACTGTCTTTGTATAGCACTGGTAATGTCATTTTCTCAAGGTCTTCACTAAGTACGGCATCTGTATTTAATTTATATATGTGCGAAACTTAAAATTGTCTTTTTTTTTAATAGTTTGGCTACTTTTATGAGAAAATAAAAATGAATTAGAAATTTACTAAGAGTGTCTTTGATAGCTGTAGAATTTTACATGACTGGAGATTTGCCATATACCGAAATATTTAATTTATATGGAACTGTACCTATGAATTGTTTATAGAAATCTGAATCAATTATTTTCTGTTCTAAATTGTGTAATGCATTTTTTGCATTTTGTTAAATTGCTAAATGAACCAATGAATCACTGTCTGCAGCACAGATTGTGAAATAAGCTTCAAATGTTCCCATCTTTTGTCGCAGAGAAACATTTAATTATAGCTGCCAGCTTTGGATTACTGGGGATTGGGAATTGGGTAGGTAAATAGATAGATAGATAGATTCGTTTGATGGTTGCTTTGCTGGTTGCTGGTTGCTGGTTGCTGTGTAGGTATATGTAGGTGTATGTACTGACATATAGATATCGATGCAGTGAAGCGTATAGTTTCGCATTGTTGATTGTTGTTTTGTGTGAGCTTCACTTGCCATTAGAAATGCGTCGCCATGGAGAGGAAACGCCTGAGCTCTGCTCTGAGCATGTTTGCTGCCTGGCTGCTATCGATGCCATCCGATCTGGTGTTAAATTTAATTTATGGCAAACGCTGCATGCTCTACATATTTTGCCAGAGCTGCTGCTGCCATCCACATACACCAACCAATAGTCGAAGGTGTGCCCCCAACCGAATGGTTGGGTCAAACCGACCCAATCGCTAATTGTCATCGACACGGTGCTTTGTTGTTTTTTCAGCTGTTAACTGAATATGGGAATGGCACTGGAATTGTGACTTACTACCCACTACACTCAGAAAAAGCAAAAGAAAAATTCCCTAGAATTAGGCATAAAAAGCATAAATAATTTCAATTACTTAGAAATTTCTAAACAAAACAAAAATATGACTAAATTTGTTGAAATGCTAGCACTGATTTCTAGAATTTACTTTCTTTGTGTTAGTAGTGGTGTCTAGAAGTTACTTTCTTCTCTCTGAGTGTATGGACAACGCCTGTTAGCTGCTCGTGTTCCTTCTGATGGCCGTTGATGATCTCCAGTTGTGTCTCAGCTGCGTGTTTCCATGCTATCTGCCCAAAATTATCAGCAGCGGCCGACCTCGTTTTCACATCTACCCATCTGCTTCTTTCTATTCATCTTTTCATCTTTGCTGCTGTTGCTGCTGCTGCTGCCCTGTTGCTGCTCAGCAGCTGTTGATGTTGCTGCTGCTGTGCAGCGCATTTATTCAATTTATTTCTATTGCTGGACGGTCTTCGTTTGTCGCCGTCTTTGGGCTTTGGCCAATTGTCATTGTACTAATTCCATTAAACGATGGCAGCGCCAACGCTTGCGTGTCTGTGTAATTGAAGTGCTCATCATAGGCAAGTAGGCAGCAACAGCAGCAGCAGCAGCAGCAGTAGCAACAACTGAAGCAGAGGCAGAAGCAGAAGCAGAAGCCGAAGCCGAAGCAGTAGCAGAAGCGACTCGATGGATTGTTCGTTCCATGCTTCATTGAATGTACTACATAAGTACTAATACGCATATACATACATACATACATACATATTTATGTATGTACATTCAGTCAGTATGTTTGTATGTATTTATGTATGTATGTATGTATGTATGTGTTGTTGCTTGCGTGCTCGAGTGTCAGTTTGTCTATTGAGACATTTGACGCCTTCGTTGTCGCTGTTATCAGAATTTGAAATTCTTTCAAATTGCTGCTGCCTGCTGCGCTTTGCTGTCGGTCTAAGCGATTGCCATTGCCCTGGCACCACTTTACTCGTATTCCTCCCATATGCCGCCCTGGCCTGCCGTCTGTCGGCTCTGCCATCCATTTTGCCTTGCCTCGGTTTTTACTTAATGCCCTCTACCCCTTAAAAATGTGCAAAAGGGTAGTCTGTGGTAGTCTCTAATAGAGTATATGCAGCTATGAACATATAAATAGCACAAAACAGAAAAATTCTTAAGTGTATAGTTCTTAAAATGTTTCAACGAGGGTCCAATAATATTTACCCTTTTTTTTTAACTTTATTTTCTGACATTCTTGTTGAGCTAAAATTATTTTACCATATGCATCTCTTCATTCGTCTGTATGGTATACAAAAAATAGATCTTCAGACTTTAGACATAGTAGTTTCTTTCTTTTGCCAAAAAATTCAGCTCAAGCATAACTCGAAAATTGACAGAACAAACCAAATTCTAAGACAAGCTCAGTTCAAGAATATTGAACATATTCCCCATTCGAAATTATATTTAGAGCTTATTACGGGATATCTGCTTGTATGTCACCCCAGCAAAAGCATCTTACTTGCTTTTTATTTTGCGGTGCTTATCGTGGCGAGGGCAACTGCGAAGCAGCCAAAACGAGGCCGTCGCATCGTCGTCGTCGTCGCCGTCGAATGCAATTTTCTAATAATTTTTTGCCATTGTATATGTGGCTCAGAGTGAGTGCGTGTGTGTGTTTGTATGTTAGTGTGCGTGTGTGTGTGTGTGTGTGTGTGTGTGTGTGTGTACTCGTCGGCACTTGTAATCACCATTAAAAGCGCTTCAGAAGTTGCAGCGAGAGTTCAGCTACTGCTGCTGCGGCTGTTACTGCTGCACTTGCAGCTTCCTTTGAGTTGCTGCCCCTTGGCACCATATTTGCAGCCTCGGTTCCCCTCCTCTCCGCTCTGCCTTCGAATTCTAATGAATATGTTAAATCTGACCTAATTTGTGTGTGGAAAAACTGAGCGCTTAAATGAATTCGCATAATTAGATGCAGCATCAGTAGCAAAAGATGCAGCAACAGTAATATTCACAGTATCTGACTCAGTTATGCAATTTTGCCTTGCGTATGTTAAAATTACTTTCAAAAGAGAATGAAAGGATAACAATTTCAAATTAAATGCGAATTTATTTGTGGACTTGGCTTAAGCAAATTTGATTCAGCCAAAGATAATCATTAATACCCTTAGTATTTATTTATATTTTGACACATATTATTTGCGCAAATGGAAGTAAGATATTTATTATCAAATTTGTAATCATATTTTAAGCTAATTTTAGTTTGAAAAGTGGATAGGAGGTCATTCATTGCAAGTCAAATGGACTGCTGATTTATGTGTGCTATTATATATCTTATTATTGCAAAAATTTAAGTTTAACTTTTGCCATTTAATTTTTACTCATGCATTTAGATAGTTTCTTCTACCAGTGTTTATTAAAGCTTGCCATATATAACCTATAATATTATATTTATATTTCATCTTGTGGCATACCTTAAAGTGATTGAAAATTTGTCAATAAATTTACCCACTTTTAAAGCACAATTTAAACGCTTAAATCCAATAGATTTCACTTTAATTCGACAGCTTTAGGCTGCTGTTTTTTTTTTTTCCACTTCAAATTGCATAAATTCCACATACGGAATGTGTATTAGAGATACGCACATGGCGGCATATTTTAGCTGCCACCACACAAATGGTCGCCGCCGCCACAGAAATTCGAGTGCCAAATAACTTTTGGCTGACACAAATGTCAACATTATTGGACCGAAGCAGATTGGTCAGCATTCAACAGACCACAAAGCGTTGACTCAGTTGCCCACTTTGTTCATTTGTGCGCCTCATTGGTCTTGGCTTTATTGGCCCGACTGTCTGACTGCCTGACCGCCCTGGCCACAACGTAACCCGCCCTCTGGCCACTGTATGCCTCAGCCCCCCCCTCACTCGTTAACAGTTCTTAAAAAAAACTTTGTGAAAATTGCCTGTCATGCGTTTTATTTTCACTAAGTACAAAAAAGACGGAAAACCAAAAAAAGACGCTTCGAGCCACAAGAAAAATTAAGACACTTAACGCTTTTTTCATTACGCCATTGTCATTGCCTCTTCTCTTGTCCAGCCTCCCGTTAGAGAAACCGTGTCCTCTTCTGGACTCGAGTAAAACTTTGTTTGTCCACGCTGCGGTGACACACGTCCCAACAAATATTTGTTGTTGTTTTTGGGTGGGGAAACGGGAGAGGTTTTCCCCCTTGGCCAGCGTCTTATGTGCGTGGAAATTTGATAAACTGCTTTTCGACTTTATTGCTCTTTTGGCACGAAAATGCCTTTTATATTTGCTATTGCCAATTTTTTGTAGGACATTTGGTTTTTTTGTTTTTTATTAGTATTTTTATTTACTTTTATGTGTTTATTATTTGACTCTAGCTTTGGGTGCTCTGCCAAGCGCAAAATTGAGACATTTTCAGTTGCTTAAACCTCTTTAAAAGGGCTGCGAAACGATAAAATCCTGCACTTGGACTTTAAATTTGAGTTTCTTCGACGAGTTTTGCGGTTTCCACTTATCTATTTGTGTTTTCTTTCAAGTGCAATTAGCCCCAGGGAATTTCAGTTTCAACTGAAGCTGGCAAAAGAAGTCACGTTGTTGGCCGAGAAAAACTAATTTGCGGAAATGATTTTCATAAAAAAAAAACAGTTGGACTAGTGAGCTATGTTGTTGGTATAAGTTGAGTTATGGCTAAGTAATTAAGGCTATTGGAAGTGCAGATGTGTTTGACTTGAACTAAATGGTAATATATTAAATCAACTGCATATATTCAAATAAATATATATTATGTTTAAGAAAATAATAAACTTGATTTAACAATTTTAAGCCAATTTGTCCACTTCTGACATATTCAGCTGTGAGGCAAAAAAAAATTGGAAATTTGGCATACTTTTCTAAATTTTGGAAAATGTTGAGCTGGCACTTAAAAAAGAAAAACCCAGATTTGTCCACATTGAATTAAATTAACGATTTCACTTAAAATATATTGCAAATTTGAAAGAGTGTCCGATTTTGTGTGCTTCGATGTTCTGCTAGAAAGCCATGGAACGAAAGCCGCTTTAAATGTGGCCTGATGCATTTAATGACTTCATTTTAAGCAACTACTTGGATGACTTTCTGCTGCTGTTGCTGTTGCGTTTGCTGTTGCTGTTACTGTTTATGTTGATGGTTCGGCTCGAGTCGCGCCCAGTTGTTAACAATTGTTTGGGGTTTTTGTTATGCCAACAGCTGCAGTTGCAGCGGCTGCGGCTGCCACAATAATAAATAAACAGCCCAGCCACTTGAAATTGGATCGCCAAAAAAGAAAAATAAACAAAAGGCAGCAACAGAGACGACGACAACGACGACGACGACGACGACGGTGGCGACGTCGACATCGGAGCGGCGCGACGCGATGGCAGCTACAAATAAACACGCAGTTTTCACTTTTCTGACACTTGACTTGGCTGCCAACAGAGTCCAGAAGTCAGCTACCGGACCTCTGCCAGGCGGCAATGATGATGTCACACACAAACACACACACACAGTAAAAAAAAATACTGGTTTTATTTTAATAACTTAATAACCAGAATGACAAATGTAAAAAGTTGAGTTTAATCGCTTAACAATTCAATATTCTTTCTTGAAAAACTTACAAATTAATTATTGATGAAGATGATCATCCTTCTTTGAGTCGTGTCGACCTGATTTAAGTTTACAACTGAAACGAATTTTTATAGTTTTTGTTAAAGAAAAATCATATTTAAATAGGCAACAACTAACAATAGTTGCTAGCTTTGAAATGACGTGCATATTTAGTTAACTTAATAAATTCCATGTGCCATTATTTATTATTTTATTATTTGTAAACAATTCGAATGTCAATTAACACAAGACATTTTATTTATTTTTTGTCATTATTTAAAATTGTATAACGATTCATTAACAGTTTTTATATATCATTCTCATTATATGCATATTTTTCTTACTGTGCACAAATAAATAAACAAACACACACAGAAAACAGCTTAAACTACTTGCCTGCCAGGCGGTAGCGACAACAATAACTCATAAATGAAAAGTGAAAATCGCGTGGCGGTTGTTGTAGAAAGTTGCGCAAATTCTTTTGGCCCAGGGGCCCTACGACTACATAACGGATTGCAACGCATCCAAAAGTCAGTCGTCCAAACTTGAGATACAGTTAAATATTTGCACAAGCGTCACGCTTCTTTACATCATCATCCCCATCCCCATCATCATTGTCATCGTCATCATCATCATCATCATCATCATCTTATTATATTATCACTCATTATCATTGTCATCAGATGGCGCTCATCGCATCCTGTGTACGTTTTTGAGGACAGTCGCCCAAGTGAAATCGCAACTACAGACTTGAATATCCATACATACATATGTAGGTATGTATGTACGTATAGATAATACGTACATATGTATCTATTCAGTTTATATTATACGTGCTGTTAACGCCCAGTCGAAGTCTCTTAATTTGCTTGGTCGCCCGCGGCAATTACAGCGTATTATGGATCATGGCGATGACGACTTGCCGCGTTGCAGTTGACATTGATAAAATCTATGGGCGCGTGCTGCGTACCAGGCGAGCCGACAAACAGACAGGTATATCTCCCAAATACCGACTTTCAGATACATGCACATACCTTTAGATGTGGCACGTAACCAACTTATATGGTATATTGCATGCCTTTAAATTTTTTACTTGAGCTTTCAATTTTATTTTCATTTTTATGCCCTGAAACCCTATCAAAGTGTGTAAAAAGGTTATATTGAAGTTTTGCAAAAGTATGTAACAGTCAGAGGATGGTCTCTTCGATCCGATACATTAATAATATATTCTTCATCAGCATGAAAAATGGAGTTACTATAGCCATATTTATTTGCCTGTCTGTATGAGCGAATGGATCTCAGAGACTAAAGAGCTAGAAACTTCAAATTTGAAATAGAAGCTCTTTTGTACTTAATTTTATCGATAACTAAATCTGCCTGGCCAATATCGATACATATCCATATACGATAGCTATAAGAGAACCAATTTTAAACACGTACTCTTATATTGATCTCATTACTGTTAGACATATTATGTCTACATAATTATGAGCGTGCATGTGTGAGAAGAATACACTATTATAATCGCACCGATATCTATAATATACACACACACATACATTTTGTCATTCGCCGGAAATTTCGGTTTGTGTTTTTAAAAAGAAATTTGGCAATATGACTGGCACTTGTATGTTAATCAATTTAATATATTTAAGAGCTGCGTTCAGGGTATCTCCCAGTCGAGTTCTCGGGACTTAGTGGTTGTTGCTGTTGTCTCTTAAATCTTCTTGTGTCTGTCTGTCGTCGAGTATCTATTGCCGTTGCGACGCCTTGGTGGCAACTTCTGGGTAGCTTGCATTTGCTTAGCATAAATTTAGAGTCGCTTGCTGTGGCTGTTTTGTCGCTGTCGTCAGTCGTAGATGGCATTCACTTTCAGTTCTTTTGTAATTTATGCTGCTCGCTTTCCTGAGGTCAAAACTCACGCCATGGACGTGGCAAGCCAAAGAATGCAAAAGTAGGCAAAGTTGCAGCTGTAATAATTGAGACAATTTTACAAAGTTGCAAATCGCTCTTGGACTGCTAGGCGACAAAAGTTAATGCAGTAGCTAAACTTGATTACTTTTACTTCTAAGAATTGCATTTGTGGAATCGGATTCTAGGAATAAATTGGTATTATGTCTATGTAAATGCATAATACAAATGCCATGAACATATTTTTTATAAGTCATATTTGAAATATTTCAAACACCATTCCCGGTGGAGAAATGAGCATTGAAAAGAACATCAAATAATAATATTTAACAAAAACTACATTATAAACCGCTGTAAAAATATTTTTTTTTTGCATTAATGTAAATCACTTAATTGTATAAAATTAAATTTGTAATTGTATACTATTTTAATTCGATTTCTAACAATTCCAGTTAGAAATATAAATGCAGTTTTGCCTCAGCGATTAACAAACTAAAACAGTTTATAAGCTTATAATTAAGCGCATATTATGCAAATTACTATACAACTATGAACAGTTTTATACATATGGAAGGAGAGTAATGATCGCTTAAGCAACTTTAAATATATATATATAGAGTCGAATTAAATTTTAGGACTGCTCATAAAACTTGTCATATTTGCAGACATGGATTCTGTTGGTTTTGCAGATTACATTGGATTTATTGCCAACATCGTGATAAATTTACTATCTGTACTCCTTGAAGACTATAAGTTCGGTTCAAGAGGAAACAATGCCATACAGGCAGATAGAACAAGGACGAGGATAGCAGAGACTCGATTTTGGGATTTGCCAGCTGGCAGCGGGTGGCATTTAAATAAGCAATGCGCGCTGCTTTAAATTTATGCGCATATCAAACTGACAAGGTTATGAAAATGCTACAACAGCCAGACTCTCGTCTTCCTCTCTCCATCTCTCTTTCTCTACCTCTCTCTCTCTCTCTCTCTCTCTCTCTATCTATCTATCTATCTCTGTATGCTGCTGTGAGCCCATTCAACTCCTAACCCATTTCAAAGACAACCCAGCCCAGTTCAGCTCATCCCACGCCCGCTGACTTAGCTGCTTAGAGTGGAACTCAGTGCCGCTTCTGTGTATATGTGTGTGTCTTTGTGTGTGTGTGTGTCTTTGTGTGTGTGTGTGTGTGGACTTAAGACTACTCCCTGCCAGCTGCTGGCAGATGGATGCGTCACCTATGATTCATTTAAGCAAAATATACTCTGTGCTGGCGATGCGACCAGGATGTAGGCATGTATTTGTCTTGAGTTTTTATATTTTGGTAAGCATAATTGAAATGTAAATTTTGTTACGGTTTATGTTTACAGAAGGGTGGCGTACCTTGAAATTAATATTTAACAATTTGTGGCTGTCAAAGTAGGCAACAACATAAACAAGAAGAGGAAAAGTTACGTTCTGGCTGACGAGAATTCAACACACTTGACAGCTACACAAAATAATATTACATTTTCGCTAAAATTGCATCTGTTTGAAATGCTATAATATGTCTATCTATCTATAATGTATATCTGTATTTATATTGCATAAACATTTTGTATGGCAAACAATAAATGTATGTTTTTAGTATTTGAACTTAGAAACAACTCACTTAGTCGGCAGCCCATTATCTTGTGCCACGTGCAACTTAATGTACCATTTTGTGCAACAAAAAAGATTTCACATTCACAAAGGCCGCCTTAGTGGAAAATACACATCTTAATAGCCAACATTTGGCTACACACAAGTGGTAAGCCACATTTAGTGCCGCGCATCGCGCTGCACCACCTTAAAACGTGACTTTTGCTGCATTTTTGTGTCGCTCTCAAGACAGCGACACAGTGGGCTGCGTGAGAGGGGAGGGGCGCCGGACTGTTGTGTAAGACCCCATTCGAGTTTCATAATTCGCAACAAAAGTGTCGGCCATTTTGTGGCAAACTTAAAATGGCCAAGTAGCCGCAAACACTGAACGAAAAGCCCAAGCCCGTTTGTATGCATAAAACGGCGCTTATTAAAATTCGCTCAATTTTAATAAGCAACATTCAAATGTCTTTGTTTCATATTTGTGTGTGTGTGTGCGTTACTTGAAACAGAGTGTAATAAATTGCAGCAATGATGAATGTTTCTACGCAAAAACAAAAAATATTAAATTCAATTGAAAAAAAAAAGAGGTCATTTGCTGTTTCGTTGCCTTTTTAATGAATTTTTCACGCGCGTTTTTGCAAATGAAACTCATTTTGCATAGGCACGTTTTTCCGACAACTCGTCATTGAGTTTCCTCATGGACTCCCATCTACCGCTTTTCATGTTTGTTGCCGCTTTTTTTCTTATTGTTGTTTTTGTTGTTGGGCTGATTTGCTTGCCTGAAAGCGAAAACTAGCAAAACTTAAATAGTATTACGCATACGCTCAGTTAATCAGCCATACGTTAATTTGGGTCAATTCACTTGGGTTTAATTTTTAGAGAATTCCCCAAATGCCATATACATAGACTGTCTAAAGTTCAACGACTTAAAAGAAAATATGGTTTGTGCAAAACGAAGCAGAGGTGCAGCTGATTCTGAATTCTTTTGTTTAATGGGCTTTTGGCAAATTTTGAATATTTGCGACTAGGCCTCAACTCACTTGTTTGCCAAAATGAGTTCACCAGCCTGTTCTTCTTTTAATTGTTAAACATTATTGCTGTTGTTTTTGTTGTTGTTGTTGTTGTTGTTGTTGGTTTTCTGCTACTGTTGTTTTTTGCTTTGTTGGCTAACAAATAAAACAGAAATGAGCTGGGTTTTGTTGGCCTAATTAGTTTCACCTGTGTCAATGTGCAAACAAAAGCCACAGACCAGACTGCGGCCAAGAACATTGTTAATGAAGAAGACAAAAGTACGTATGTGTGTGTCAGTGTGTCTATATATATATATATAAATATATTAATACATACATACATAAAAAAAAGCGCATAAATATTGCACACAGCGTGGAGCAGAAATAATGCCACATTTAACGAGCAAGTTTTTGTTCCTCCTCTCTTGTTTTGTATAGAAAACAAAGAATTTCGCTTCTAGTGAAATACATACAGATGCAGTTTAATACGCCAACATTTAGATTGCAATGCAAAATGAAAGAGCAACAATGTGTATATCCACACATACATACATAATGGCAACAGGAAGTGATTCATGAATAACCAAGACTTTGAATGTTTTTGTTGAGTGGGTGTGCCGTATATGATAAGAGGTACTACATAGACCAAAGATGACTTTCATATTGTATGATTAAAACTAATCATGTCTAGCTTCCACAATACACAGCAACATTTTTTCCTTGTAAAGCTGCCACCAGCTCGTACTTATAAATTATACAAATAGAATTTATAGAAATAAGACAACCTTAAAGCAATGAAAACAATATAATTTTAATAAAATGCGATTTATATATTTTTACAAATTATATTAAAATATAAGAAACGTTGACAAAGCAACGACTATTTTCTTTAGAAAATTGAATATAATATAAGCTTAAATTAACAAATGTGTATAATATTTGCAACTTTTAACACACCTAGGGCAGAGGCAACCAAAGTTTGTCGTCACACATGCAAATTTGATCAGCTGTGTTAATTATAATTACATTTTAAGTCAGACGATACAAAATTATTTACTTTTTGGAATTTACTGGCAGCTATAAGAAAAGTTAAAGCTGCGACTTTGTATGTGTTTTTATATTGGGGAAAAAAATATTAAATACTTGCCGATCGAGTAGCGATTAAAAGACCCGATAACTTAATGCCCTCTTGCGACTCTAAAGTGGCTAAGTGAGTGCGAAAAAAAACCCGAAAACAATAATAAATAATTCTAAACACATAGACGGGAAGTACACACAATCGGTTTCACTGGCACTTCCGAGAACCAGCTACCATCATTGATTGCAGCAGTGGTTAACCAACAGCCAACAGCGACGAATCGTCACCAGTTCTTGGTTACCCACTCCGTAACACGAAACGTTTCTAGGAACCAGAAACTACGGCAAAAAGCCAGCTCACTAAAACCTGCCATAAATAAACAAATAGCATAAAAAAATAGAAATAGCTAGGAAGGTGACGAGGGGAAAAAAATGTAAATTATTGAACGTATTAATTCAAAGTTCAAGTCGCACGTTTTGTGATGTGTGTGAGAAAGACAAAAGTAAACAACGCACAGGAATATACCAACAACAATGTAAACAAATTGTCAAAAAACGTAGAACAGTAACCAAGGGGGGAAACCGGAGAATGAAACGCCAACTTTTGATTTCATTTTAGCGACAGCGACGCTGAATTTGATTTCGAGCATGAAAACAAGAAAAAAAAAAAATAAAAAGAGAAAAAATTAATTTCAAAAAAAAAACATTCACTTTCTATACGACTACGATAGACCTTTACGTTCTGTCTCGCTTCTAACCGACAATTGTTGCTATTTTTATAGCTTCAGGGCATTGCTAATTGCGTAGGCGCTGCCCGGAATGACCAAGTAGACAGAGACCGGGCAATAGACCGTCCGTCCCGGACCCCATCCCGGGCAGGGGGGGGTCCGGCCTGATCTGGTCGGTTGTAGGTGAAGGTCGCGTCGTTTTTTTATTTTCTGTTCTGTTTTTTGCTTTATAAATGATAAGTTGGCTTTTAGTTTCTCAACACAGCCACATTTTCAGGCATCTACTTAAAGTGAATGTTATACATTTAGATGTCGACTTGGATTTCTGTTTGAATGAACAAAGTTGACATCAAAATCTAAGCATCTTAATAGTTAATCATATAAGAAGTGTAATGCTTGGATATATTACTAGGCAAATGAATTTGTATTTGAATAAAAATAAACACTTAGAATTGGTAGTATTTTGTTGATCTACGCTCATCTATATTTTTGTGTTTTGTAATCTTGTATTACGTAGTTTCTAAATACATCTATGTATATACATATTTATATATATATATACTACATACATATGCATGAATTGTGGTGCGTGTCTTTTGTCATGAAGACTTAGCAGGCTCTCAGACAAGCGAAAGAAAACGCAAACTGCAAATTGTATAGTATTAAAACATTGTTGCCATACCTAAGTGCTTTTAATGTTTATTAATTATGCAATTAAATGTTGCTGGTCATTTAATTGTTGAATATAAAAAAAAAAGCTTTGAGCTGCTGCCGCATTTAGTTACTGTTGCTGTTGTTGATAATGTTTTTGTTGTTGTTGCTGTTGTTGTTGTTGTTGTTGGTTAGTCTGTTTTTGTGGCTGCTGTCTTTCAAATGACGCTCTAATGCGCATTTAATTTGACACTTTTGGCCTGACTTTTGACTCTGTTGGGTCTGAAGAGTGACTCGTGTCTAATGGACGGCCGTGTTCCAAGTCGCTTGCCGCTCTTAGCCGGCAAATTATGTCAGCTAATTATTTAGTTAACATCATCAACGACCACAAAACGACAAATACCAACGAAAAAAGAAGAAAAAAACAAAAAAATAACGAACGCCAAACAATTGTGCGCAATTTTTCTATTCATTGAGTGGAAATTGTTTTTTTGTTGAACGCTTTTTCAACTGTGTGTAGTTTGTTGTTGTTGTTGTTTTTTTTTTCGCTCTCCCTCTAGGTGCTAGCCACATACAAATATATAATTTTCAAGACCCTGAGGCGTGCGCGGTACCAAGGTCAAAGTATTTAGCATTAGTTAGATGGGCTCTCCGGCTGCTCTGTGTGCATTTGAAAAGCACGAAGCGGCACGGAAGACGTCACCAGCAATCGAAACAGTAACACAACAAAAACAACAACAACTCGTTGAAGAAGAAGACTCTTTGTATTTGTTGTTGTTGTATGTATCTTTGTTCTGTTTTCTGTGTTCTGGTTCTGTTGCCGGCTTAGTATCGCTTTTTTGGGCATACGAATTCCAATGTTGCTGCTAAGCTCTCGTACCCCCAAGGCCATATAAATTATGATAATCATAAGAATTACTTGACTCTGTCGCATACAATTTTTCGTTGTGGTCTCACACCACCACCACCAACAGCAGTAGCAATACCGCCAGCACCACCACCATCACCACCACCACCGCCATACCAACCACCCAGAGTCCACCCGCGTCGCAGTGTTACGTAAGAAATGGTATCTTAATAAATAGTATGTGAGAATTTTCAATAAAACACAATACCCATCGTTGTTGGGTCATGAGTTTCAAATATTTTACGTTCCCTTTACGTGCCTCGCTGGAAATTTACGTTTACGACTGCCTTCGATTTAATTTCGCCGTTACCGTTGTTGCCTCGTTGTTTGTGCTTGTCGTTTATTCTGGAGCCTGGTTTCTTTGGCTTTAAAATTGACGAATGTGCTTCAGTTAGGGGTTGGGGGCTTAGGGGGTTGGTTGTCCAAATGAAATATGCTCGGCAAGCAACCAAAATGCATTTTGATGAGCATCAAGCTTTCAAATCGCGCTCACGATAAGCTCTTGATTCTACACACGATATTTATGGACTGTACTTATGGAATGACAGCCACACAATAGCATACAAATATTAAGCAACATTCGCCTTTCGATATATTCTTACTCTAAAAATAAATTGTGTTTGAATACAGCGATGTTCTTCAGCTTGTTATATAAATTTAAAAAAAAAAAAACTGAATTCTTGCAAGAATCAGAATTGATTGAGATGCTAGATGCTCAGAAGGTGCAGTGCATATGTCCCCTCAATAATAAATAATAATAAGTCAGTATAAATAAATAATGTTTAAGACTTTACTAGGAATCCAATCAGTTAAATGCAAATGTTTTCTTTGCAAAACTTATTATTAATTTAATTCAGAAACAAATAAGAATGAATTGGGTGGGAGAGCCAGATTCGGGGATTCCCCGCTCGCATTAGCTTTTATTCATATACAGCTACAATGTAATTTGCAACATGAATAACAAATCTCTCAACAATGGAATTTATATACATGTGTATAACTTAATTAATATAGATGGATGACATATCGAAAACAATTGTTGACTGTCCAATTTATTTCTTTTGTCGCAATAAAAAACAGAAATTGGACAAAACCATTTGATTGAAATCGCTTAAGTTGCTTAAAATTCAGTGCATCTGCAGCAGAGCCACGCCCAGTTAGGCCACCGGTTTGGATCAATCAAATGGTTTGCAAATCGTTTGCAATATGTATGTATATAATATATAGACTCGCATTTTTATTCAAAGCCCATCCGCAAACTGCAGCTTTTGTGTCATGTTCAACATCGTTAGCTGCTGCTGCTACTGCTGCTGCTGATAATGATGACAATGATGATGATGATGATGATGATGATGATGATGTTTGCTTGTCTGCGGATGTTTCAGCATTTTTTGCGCTTTTCGTTTGCCTTAAATTATTAAATTCATCAGCGCTGACAGTTGACAAAACAAACGGATTGCAGGAGAAAAACGAAATCAATAACATTGACAACAACAAACAACATCGAAAAAGGAGCGAAGTCTGCTCTAAAATAAAATATTGCATTTTTGAATGTTAAACGCCGAATTTTCGACTTCACTGGCTTCTGGCTGCCAATCCGTCCAATCAGTCAGGAGTGGAGAGGAGTGGAGACAGCGGGAACGGATCAGAAGACCACACGCTTCGCATATGAAATGATTTGTGCCCCATTGTTCGATTGCCGCTGGACTTCTCTTCGGCGAATGTCGATGGCGCGTATTGATAATTGAAATCAGGCATGAAATCACTGCGGCCACTTGAATTATGGCGTTTGCTGGCGCTTTTGTTCTCGCCAACGTGTGCAGCCGACTGATTGCCCCCACCAGCCACCAGCCACCAGCCACCAACCACCAGCAACAAGCCACAAGCCGTCTACTGTTGGCGACAGAGACAAGCCACTGGCAACGCCAGGCAAGTGGATGAGTGAAAAATACAAAGAGAGAGAGACGAATCAGGTAAAATTTGCATAACAATTTGAAATTCTTGTGCAGTAACGAGCCGACTGGGCCTCTTGCCAATACCCCAGCTGGTCCAACTTTGGCTAAGCACCCACCCAACTCTGCCGGCTCTGCCCCTCTGTGTGTTTTTGCAGTCCTGATTGATTGCTCACACGCGCTGCGCTTTGATTGTTAACAAATTCCCGCTTTGGTCAGCGGGTTAATTAAAAATTCCCCTTTGTCATAGCACAACAGCAACAGCAAGTAATAACTGCAATAAAAACCAGTTGAGAGCAGAAGAATTATGCATTTATATACATATATATGTATATAAATTCATCACCTTTGCGTCTAATTTCTATTCAAAGCCACAGCTGGCTTCTGTTCTTCTGTTTGCTTGAAGTTTTTAATATATTTTGCAAGTACGCTGCAGAGATTTTCGGGGAAGCCATATCCAAAGTTCGTTTGCATGCCAAGCAATAAAATAAAAAGCAAAACAACCTCAACTTGGCCACAAAGTTTGCAAAGTGGCAAAATAAAAAAATCACAACATGCAATGAAAGCGGAAATACGCTACATGAAAAGGAAGCTGTTAAAAAACAAAATCGAAGTATTCTTTAAAGAGCTTTGTGTCCCATAAAAATTGTATATTTTAACAATTTTTAAGTAGCTTCATAATCGATGGCAAATAAGAACATTAAAATTATTTGAATTTTTTATGCATTAAAAAAATATAAAAAATATATTTAATCCACTAAAAGCTCCAATTTAATGATATGAAAATGCAAAACAAATAAACTCTATAGAAGCGCTATAACAAAATTTGAATCTAAACCATTTTTCCATTTTGGTTTTTATGAATTTTTAAAATTGTGTACTTATAATATCAATAAAAATGCAAGTCTCTAAGACTAACAGTAAATTATTGCACTTAAACTATGTCAAAGCTACTTGTTATAACACTTTTGTATATTATTTTATTTTATTTATATATTTTACTTAATAATTCAAGTAAGAATATTTCATTTCAAATGTAAATAACCAGCCAATAATCCCAAATTGATTAATCGCTCCATTGTTATACGCTAAGAATAATAATAATCTCAAAACAACCCCAGTTGTTTATTTAATAGTACTATTCTTTTAAACCAGCAATTTTGACTTATATCTCTAAAGGCAAAGTTCCTATAACATAATATAAAAATGGTGTTTACAGCCACCAAGGATGACAAAGTCGGCAACAACGAGATAATAATAGAAGGATGATGGAATACCCTTAATAAGGGTAAAGATGTGGTTCGCCAGGCTTGACTTGACCCACATTGCCAGCTTCTCATTATTTATTAGTTCTTGTGAACTCATTTCTGGCGCTCGAGCATCCTAATTAGAGGGATGTTAGCGAAAGTGCGAATAATGCATGGAATAATGCAAAACCAGAGTTGAGATGATTTAATATACAAGCTGTCGATCATTAGCAAATTAAACTGGCAGCTTTGTTGTTGGAGACTTTTGACACTGGCACAAATGCAGCTGCTTCCGCTCTCCGGCGCTCACACTCACTCTCCAATTGTCTCGACTCTCAATTTGTATGCCATGCCATGCATATGATATGCACATAGCACATAGCACATAGCACAGACATATATATTCATATATAATGAGGGGCTCTAGCACAAGTGTCCATGTCCGTCTCTATTTGCATTGCGTTTGCCTTGCGCGTCGTCTATTTGTTTAGACATTGCGCTCGCATTGCATACGTGGCGTATGCGTAACCTTGACAGATGTATCTATACATACATATTTTAATGTGTTTGTGTTTCTGTTTGTGTTTGTGTTTGTGTTTGTAATATTGCAAGCTATAGCTTTAACTGCAGAGCAAAAAGTGCAGAGTGCTCTAACCCACACACACACAAGCACACACACACACAGCAATTGGCGCGACACGCATCTCAGTGTAATTTGCTTGAAAAATATAACAATTATGGATAGTTAAGAGTGTGGCGTGTTCTCTGCTAACTCCAAAGATTGTCGCAGCATTGTAATCAGTGCTTGTATAGTCTATAATACGTTCTAAAATAACTTATATGCATATGCGACGAGGTCGCATGCATTGCATAAGCTCAGCAAAAGGAGAAACATTTTAGTTATTTTGAGTTTGACTATTATTTGTTAAATGTGTATATTTTTATTATAGACATGACATTTTCGTATCTATTTATGTCACTCATTTAGGCGAGATTAAGAGGAAAGTGAGTAGAATGATATTATAAAATATTATTATATTCTTATAGTGACTTGTACAGCTGTCAATTAAAGGTTGTAAAGACTCTCCAATTAATTTATGTTTACTTATTGACAATTGACCATTAGAGATAACAAAGCTAAACATCGGCCAAATAGGTCATAATTCAATCTTGTTGTGATTGAACAATAATCGGAGCGTATACGTAATGTGCATTTTATTAAGTACACCGCAGCTAGCATAGTCAATCAGACATTGCGTATACGTATTTAAGCGTAACCTTGATTTTGCGGCTGTTCTTCCGGGTTGGCACACATTCACACACTTGCATATGTATGTCCTTTGGAATGGCAATTGGAACAACAACTGATCAGATGCCTATATGACATAACATTTCAAATAGGAAATGATATAAAAATCTTAACACAGCTGCCACACAGCCAAATGCCAATACCAGCAAAATGAATAAAATGCACTTGAAATTGTTTCAACTGCCAGCAGTGGCAACAATAGCAGCAGCAATAATAACATCTATTTTTGACAACAACAACTGTTAGGCCCATTAAAGGCCTCGACAATGAAGCATCGAAAACATCGAGAACGTTGAGAACGGAACGGCAAACGGCGATGGCAAATGATCGCCGACAATTTTCACTGAGAAGCGGCTAGCTGGAAAAAAAAAAAAAGGCAGCAGCAGCAGCAGCAGCAACAACAACAGCCACAACAACAACAATAATAATGGAAAAAAGTTTTGCTTACGTGATCGAGGCCCGGACTCGGTTCTCAGTGCTGTCTGGTAAAGATTTACACGCCTGACCTTGAGGCGAAAATCTCGCTGCAATCTTCAATAATAAAATTAAATATAATTGCGGGGCTGTAAAAGCAGCAGCAGCAACAGCAATAGTAATAGCACAAGCACTGGCAATAGCAACAAATACAAACTGCCAATCAAATTGTCAGTCAAGTGGAAAAGAGCAAAAACTACAACACAGCCGATGGGCGAAGAAATTTTCGCAAAAAAAAAAAAAAAAACTTCTCATTGCTGTTTGTGAGAGATGATGCAGAAAATGAACGAGAACAACAACAGCAACAATTGCTGCTTGCACATCGGCGAGTGCAAAACTTGGCAAAAACAAATACTACAGAGACCTTGAAATGCTGCTTGGTTGGAAAAAGCCACAGCAACAACAACAACAACAACAACAACAACAACCACAACAACAACGAGAATCGCGAATGCAAAATCACCCTGGAACAACAACACGTAAACTTAGAAGCGAAATGAGCAAAGCGAAACAAATCGATAGCGACGAGCGCTCGCCTAACAACAATAATTATAACAACAAAAACGAGATGTTAAAAATAAAGAAATAAACAACAACAACAACAAGAACAACAACAAAAACAACAAATATATGTGCAACTATATACGAATTGAATGTAAGCATTCATCAGCATCAAAAAAGAAAATTCTACAAGTCTTCAAGGTCTCGAAGCAACAGATACCCTGAAATCATTTTCAAAGCGATTGGCTATTTTCCCAACAAAATTCTAATGAATTTTGAATCAAAGGCAAAAGAAAACGATTGCACAGGGCTCTAAATCGTACGTTATTCATTATCAAATCTTCCCTTCGTTTTTTTTTTTTCTTTATTCTGATGCATCATCAAATCATCATCATCAAATCATCATCATCAAAAATTTGAGCAAATACATTTTATAGAAGACATCAAAAGACTAATTTATTAACAAGCAAACAAGCAAAATACAGATATAGATTACCTTGGATATAGCCAGTCGCAAGTTAGATGCCTCACTAAATGTCAACACGTAAATTTAACAGTTAATATAATTTGAATATGAAAAGTTTAGTTGTGTTATTAGTAGAGTATAAGAATTAGCGGCGATTCCCAACGAGATGCTCTGCAATTGCAGCGGAGCAATTTGTAAAATGAGCGGGTTGCGCGGACTGCGAATTGTGGAACTGTGAAACTGCGGCTGAGGCTGAGGCTGACGCTGAGGCTGCGGCTGCGGCGTGCGGATGGCCGGTCTCTGTCCGTAGGCAGCGGAGTGTGGGCAGCCCGTGTGTGTGTGTGCGTGTGTGTGTGTTTTTGGTGTTTTACTTGACGCCGCGTTGTGGGAAAGGGAAGGGGGAGGAGGGGCAGCGCAGTAAGAAGCAACAAGCACATTTCATTATCATCATCTTCATTATAAGCTTAAGCGAACACACACACATAAGACCAGAGAGAGAGAGAGAGAGCGAGAGAGAGAGAGGCCAAGAGAGAGAGAGAGAGAGAGAGAGAGAGAGAGAGAGCGGGAGAGAGGAGATAGAAGAGCGGAGAGCAGCGACGGTGCTCAGATAAGCCGAGGCTAACTCGCAGCAACTGCGGCAACTGCGGCGACTGCGGCGACGGTGCTTCTCCATTACAGCGACGCGTCGTCGCCGTCTTCTTATGGCGCAGTAAAGATTTATTTTCCATAGTCGTCCGCTCGTCGTTCTCGTCGTCGTCGTCGTCGTCGTCGTCGTAGTCGTCTACTATAAATGTACAACAAACAGCTTCTAATGTACGAGCATTTATTTCAGTTTCTGTTTTGCAATAACTTTTTGTTGCTATTCCTATGACTTGTTGTTCTTGGTGTGCGGAAACTTTTTTTGTTGTTGCCCCCATCGTCGCACTTTTGCCCATTTGACCGCAGCTAAATCATGTGACTTTTTTAGTGGTCGTCTCCGCAGCCGTTCCTATTCTCCCGCACCTCACCGCCCCACCATACCCGCCTCTCTCCCTCTCTCACTCTATGATTGCTGCTCAGTTTTTCTGTATGGCACTTCTAAGTGAATTTCAGTTTTGAGTTATGCGAAATTCGGTTATTCACTAAAGTTCGCAACAATGCACTTCGCTGATGCTGATGCTGATGCTGATGAGTTGAGTTGAGTCGCAGTTTTCAAATTGTTTTCGCCAAATAATGAGGGGAATTTTTAGTAGCCATTGTTTAAGCTCGCAAAATAAATGAACAGATCTCAAAGGGGCTTAGCTTGGCGTAAATAAAGCGAAACGCCTGTTTGGTATATGAATGACCTTTGGTCTTTGCACTTGCTACCCATGCATTCAACAATTCAATATCTATATACATATAAAGATAGCTACCTAAATGGAAACGATGAGCCTTAGCTTACATCAATGATCAACGGTCTTTTATCTAGTGTTTTTTATAGACAATAAAAAATACAAATACAACAATTTATTTTCAATATTGTACTTTGCAAATGCATCAATGCAGGTGCTATATTTTCTAATTAATGACATCGAAATCTTCAGTCGGAAGTATATCAGTAAGTTTGTCAATTCATTCAAATTACGCAATTACTCTAATAACCATCTCATTGCACAAAGAGTTACAGAAGGCAACTTTTGGTATTTTATCTGAATGGACAGAACATGAAAATAAAAAAACTTATTTAAATTGCCTTACATGTGCAGGGAAGAGCGCCAGCAGTTGCCAAATTGTAGGAGAAGATTGAATCAGCTAAATGGAAAATATGCTAATAAATGAAACGAGAAATACGAGCAGTTGGCATTAGCAACGCAAACAAATGATGCTGAAGCACCCCCCTCTCCCCAACCGAGCATAAGAATCCCTTTTTTGCAGACTTTCTTTCAATGGTTATTAAGTTGAAGCTATAAAGAAAAAGAAAAGATGAAAAACCAATGGACATTTGTGTCATATGGCGATAAATAAAGTTATTGGTTGGCCCATTGATGGGATGAGGCAAACGGCAATGGACAATCGAACTGAACTCAATGAAATATAATGCCATGAACTGGCTTCAGGCATGAGCCCGGTCTTTTGACCTTGGTCCAAGCTGCTTATGCTGAACGTAGAATACCCAAAGTTGAATACTTTTTTGACCAGAGACTCGCTGGTTAATTATTTTTTCTCTTCCGAAGTTTATTCGCAGCTTTGCCGTTATTGCGCCGTTATTTTAAGTCGAGTATACGAACTCTTATGATACACTAAGGTTAAGCTGATTAATATTTATACAAAAATATTTTAGTCCTTTATTGGAGTGTCTCTCATTAAATTGAGTAGTGCATTTTGAGTTTGACAAATCGACTGGAATTTATTTTATATATATTACAACATTTAAGAACATTAAATTACACTTAAAAACATAAAAGACAAAAAATTAAAAATATAGTTTTAATTCATAAAGACAACTTTGTTTAAATTCTATCATGAATTTGTTTATTTCATATGTACATATATTCTAGTGTATGCAAGCTGCGCTGCTGCACAAAAGAAAAACAACTTTCTTTATTATGAATACATGCAACATATTTCAAGCTTAATCCCAAAGTGGCAAAACGAGAATGTCGCCGGCCAATGTTGCAGCCTCAAAGATGTTGAGCGACTTTTGGCAATACCAACACGACACAGTCCAAGCCACAGTTGAAGCAATCAAGGGGCAGCAACAGCAACAGCAACAGCAACAGCTACAACATCAACATCAACATCAACATCCACACTGTGTAAAACTGAAGTGCTCTGGTTTGGGTCCGAGCCTTGGCGTCAACTGGTTTGGCATAGGCTGCCCCGGCTTCTTTAATCGAGTTCATCATTGTTCATTATTGTCGCCATGGTTGCCATGATCTCAAGTGTTTAATTTAATGCCGCCTGCGTTCTTCTCTCTGTCTGTCTGTCTGTCTGTTTGCCTGTCCGTCTGTTTCGGTTCATATGCATGATTAAGAAGCGGCCGTCGAAGGTCAACAAGTGCCAAGGAATTGGCTTGGCCTGAAGCCTCAAACCTGGACATGGACAGCTAGTTCATTCAGCGCCTCGACTCAACATACACAATCTGCGGATGGAAATTTTAATAACTGGACAAGGTCAACCAGGAAACAGTCGTTGCGGTTTGGTCAGCTTTTTGGCTTGCCTTTCGTTTTCACGGTCTTCAGGTAATAAAATTTCGAATTTACGACAGATCAAACCATTACCCCTTGGCCACGTGCTTCAACAAGATAATGCGGTAAAGAACTTCTGGCATCATTTCTAATAATAATAATATAAGTCGGCCACGAATAATGTGGCGTATGCGCAATATTTATTTAAAACTTTAAACTGGCGCATGGGAAATTAATTTGGTGAGGTATAAAAAAAAGAGCAGAAGCAGTGGCAGCAACAAGGCCACAAGGTTAGGAGCGCTGAGGTTTCAATTGGCAACCGCATAACAGTTGCTGGCAATTGCATGTCAGCTTTTTTGTTAGCACGCGAAAAATGTAAAATCAGAAAAGTCGGCAACTTTCGGTTACATGCAAGTCAAACGCACAGTTGACATACAAATTAGCAGGTTGAAAGCTTCGCTTTGATTTAGCTTAGCCATTTTTTTTTTATTTTTTTTTTTTGTCTCCTAACTGCTGTCGGTCGACTGTCATTTCAAGTTCAGCTCTGCTATTTTTTGCCATTTTGTTGGCACTTACATCCAGTGTGTGTGTGTGTGTGTGTGTGTGAACCATCGAAACTGCGCTGCTATTGCTAGTTGAAATTGCAGTGCAAGTTGATTTCAAGTGCATACACAAATTACCAATGCAAATACAACAGCACAATATGTACAAATAGTAGGCATATTGAGTCACCAGCATTACGACTCCATGACATGGCCTGCCACATGCTGCCACACTGCTCAATGCCAGCGGATACAGATACAGATACAAATGCTCTCGCATATAGATGCGATATATACATATATATATATATATATATATATATATATAGCTGACTGTCCGCGCGCTCGCTTAAATTACAGAAAATCGTGCAAAATTTTATTTGCTTTAGACAGCTGCTACAAATACTAAAAGATATCAGTCAGTTACCAGTCAAATAGATACAGATACAAATCAAAATACAAACAGTGTGTTTAGCCGTGTTGGTGCTGGGAGAAGTTGAAAACATTTTCACACTTTGTAGTTTGCATAATTGATGGCTGCTGATGTTGCTGTTGCTGTTGCTGTTGCGTTTGCTATTGCTGTTGCTAATGCACAAGTTGATCATGTTTGATGATACTTTAATGATACTTGAGAGCATGGTCCATTGCTGTGATCTTTGTGCTTAAACACATGATTGACGAGCTATTTAGTATCAAATCAAAACAGACCTTGCATAAAAACCAAAATGTTCTTGAGCTTGCAATAAAATATAATTTCATTCTGATTCTTATCCACATACACAATTTATCAAATTAACTGACTTGATTTCAACGATTTTGCTATCACACACAATAAGTTAAGATTGGCGAAGCTGTTTAACGTATATTACGTATCATAAAATTACACAACTTAGATAAATGCAGCATAAGAATATTAATTCAATTATGAGCATATGTAAATGTTGTCTGCTCACTGGCCAACAGATGAAATGACACTAACTAATAAGATAGCCAGTGGCGCCTTCAGCCCCTCAGCCAGAGATTCAGTGAAAATCCAAGTGAGCTAATGTTATGATGCTTATAAAACAAATGGTCAGCGTGCATTTAAATGGCTACATATACGCAAACTGGCAGCAGCAACAAAATGATAGACATAAATTATACAAAATGGCTGCCAGAAGCTGGCAACAACAACAGCAAAGCAAATTGATCATTTGGTTTTCTTGCAATCATTTTAGCATATATTGTGTAATAAGCATTCATTAAATCATTGCAGCCAAGTAGAAAAATTGACTGCAAGAACTGATCGTCAACTTTGGTCCAATGATAAAGTTTTCCTAGCCACTTGCTTATAATTGTTAATGTAGTTGAGTTTGTAACATGCTAAATGGATTTACTTGCACAAATATACATGCACACATATACTATATATATATATTAACTAAGCTAGTTAGATACACAGATGCAGTTCACACTTCATTTGAGAATTTACATATAAATGCCCATAATTATAAAGCCAACCAACAAGCAATATCAACATGCTATTGATACCAAATTGATAGAGATTAGCCAAGTTCTAATCAATCGAGCTGCTTTTCAAGTCCATGCACGGCGTGCCATGTACTTGAGACACTAAGTCTCCCACGTTCCCAATTGGCCTAAGCCAACTAAGTAAGTAAGTAAGTAAGTAGCTAACCAAAGAGCCATGGAGGCTTCGACTTCGGCTTCTTGTGCAGTGGCCCGTTAAATGGGTCATTTGCAGCGGCTGTCGAAGACAAAGCTGTGGTTGTTTTTTTTTTTTTTTTTTTTTTTGCTGGTAACGCCCCAGCAAGAGAAGTAAAACACGTTGACAATGACGACAATTGTAAACAGCAGGCAGGCAGCAGACCAAACATCTATCCAACAAACCATCCAAGCCAGCGTCCAAGTACCCGTCCATTCAGCCATCCATCAGCGGGTAGACCAAGACAACGCCGCAATTTTAAATGACCAAATTCGTCTTGTGGTTTGTACTTGAAAACCCCAAAACTGGTGAACGTAATGCGTTATATATACATACATACACACATCATTGCTATTCGATAAATACGAGAACTTTACAGGCTGGCGGCCAGCTGTCAACCAACTAGCAGAATGAGATGAAAATTAAACCAATATTTTGTTGTCTGTTCTGCTCTTTACTTATTTCTTTAGCTGCTTGAACCGTAAAATGTTAAAATATGTAGCCATAAAATTGGTTTTGGTTATACGAAATGAAATGCAATAAATAAACTGTACAAATGATTTAATGGATTGATAGCATCTGTATGAAACACATTACGCGAATAGCGAAGTGGACATTACAACTAAGAGCTAATGCTAAGAATTATTCAATATAAAATAAGATTGCATATGCTGCATACAATCACTTGGAGAAAATCAGAGAATATATAGTCAACTCCTAAGGTGATTTACTTTTCTTACGTTTGAAACAGAGGTTCTACTTTAATAAATAAATAAAAATGCCAAATGTCTGGCAGTTGATGACTAAATTCTTCCTTAAAATTAAGCTGTTTTAATGAATATCTATAGGATTTCATACATCATTATTTTCTAACTAAAATTTAAATTCAGCATTATATTGTATAATATTGAAAATACAAAAATAATTTGACTACGGGAGAAACTATTTAAAAAACAAAGACTCCCCTTTACACCTTGTCCACGCTTTTTCATTTTTGGAGTCTCAATAACTAAATCTTTATTATGGACTTGGGCATGAATCGATCGAAGCAAACACACAACCACTATTTCATTCCACTCCATATCAGCCCACCCATTTACGGATCACACAATGCCGAAAGACCAAAACATAAAACAAGAAATTCTTTTGCTGGTTGGCGCACCGAAATATTTTTATTTATTTATTTATTTATTTATGTTGACTGCCGAAATAAACACGATCAATGCTAAATGAGTCGCCCAACTGAGTCGTCATCATTGTTGTTCGTTCTTCTTCGATTTTGGTTGGGTTTGGTTTGGTTTAGCTTTGGCTTGGAACATGCTTGCCCAGTTGCCAAAAGGTGCTGCAAAATATTTCTTAGCACCACGCAGCACAATTTTTTAAGTCATTGCGTTGTTCGTTTCAATTTAATTCGATACGTTTCGTTTTGACTTTGGCAAACAAGTGCAAAAGACAGCGGTCTTGGCTCTGGTACAATTATATTTATTTATGCAAATTTGCAAGCTACTCGTAGAATTCAAATAATAAGTGCGATAGAGTTTTGGTTTTTTGTGTGTGTGTATGTGTGTGTGTGTGTGTGTGTGTCTGGCTTAGTTTCTGTGCACTTGTTGCCAACAATTGTTGCGCATTAGTTGCGCTAACCTCAAGGTCCAACTTTTTTGCACATTTGTGTGTGTTTGTGGTGTAGGGGTAGGAATAGGGGTAGCGCTTAGAAACTTCAGCACCAAAGTCATGTCATGTGAAATAATTGCAATTTACGCTTCGCAGCCAACGGGCAGCGCAGCACCAGCAGCAGCAACAGCAGCAGCAGCAAAACCAACTAAATACAATTGTTGGCCGTTCCATGGGGCGAATACAGAACGTAGAATTTTGTTTGCTGACTGATGATGATGATGATGATCTCACATGCATTCACTGCATGAAAAACAACCATCAGTGGCAGCAGTACAGAATCGAACACAGAGCCAGGCCGCTGGTACATGTTAGCACGCCTCATCGTCAAATTATCTCTCTCGCATACACACACACACACACACACACACACACACACACACACACACACCCACACGTACAGATGCACACATACATAGATACACAATGTAAAGCAGCAGCAAGCCTTTGTCAATGTGCCCGGTATCTGCTCCGCTCTGCTCTGGGCCCGGATTGCATAACGCGGTTGTAATGAAGCGTCAATCTGCGTCGCAGCCAGGTCCACAAAGAGACTGGAATCGGCTGAGTGGAAGCGTTCGTTGTGTGAATATTTCATGGTCACCCATACAAGCGAGCAACTCTCTCTCTCTCTCTCTCTCTCTCTCTCTCTCTCTCTCTCTCTCTCTCTGTGTGTGTGTGTGTTTGTGTGTGTGTGTCTGGTGAAAATATTCGCATTGTAAGCGAGCTGAAAATAGCAACCAACCCAAAAGCAAACAAACATTCAAAACAACAGCAACACATTGCAGCTCTCAAAGGGGATATCATGACGATCAACAAACGCGTTTATTTTAAAATCTATCTAGGTTTTAAGCTAAATAAATCTGGACACAATAGCAAGCAGTCATCGGTTTTATTTTATCACATATTTAATTGTTTTCATTGGAAATATCTATAGAAATTAAATTAATCTGGATTAAAAAATATAAATAAATTATAAGAGTGTAGAGATAAAGATATTATCGCCTAGATATATTTTTAATAATTAATTTTCTGGAGCATATGGAGAATATACATATATACATCTACATAACTTACATAGATAAAGACAAATGTGCATTGCAATTGGTTTTTAGTCAGAGGTATTTTGAAAATGTTTTTCCTATTCCGGAAATGTTTGCATAATCCGAAACTGCCTGTAGCAGTTTAGAGGTAACTTTCAGTTTTTATCGAACTAAAACCATAAGAATAGCATAAATATTCTAATAATATACATATATGTATGTCTAACTATCCAAAAAAAAGATAAGAAGTAAAATGAATTGATTCGTGTAAAAGTTGTTCATGTTTGCCTAAACTTATTTTATTTTAAAAATATGAACAACTTTTATATATGAATTTCAAATATATATTTAGATATACATATGTATGTATATGTGTCAAATTATTAACTTCGTTACAAGTTTGAAGAAATTTCACATCTCAATTATGTAAATGAACTTAAGTGGAAAAGTTGAAGCTTCATTTTCTTAAACTTAAAATGTATTATTATTTTAATGTAATTATATTAATAAGCAGTTTGTTCAACATTTCCATCTGTTGCATTTTTGTGTTGTGCATGTAAAGTATGTTCAAATGCAAAAATTGGAAGAGAAGAGCACAAAACAAGTGAGAATGATCTAGTCAGTAATTTCCAACTTGGGAATACCGCGTACTAAGCTAATAAATATATTAAATCAATGAAAACACACATTCTATATTTATGCATTCTCAAATTTAGGTTACTTGTAAGAAAGTAACCACCAACCAGTAGGTATGTATTCCTAATATTTTGTCCTCGACCATCTGAGATCGCTGATATTGGAGCACTCATATAGACGGACATGGCTAGCTCTCTCTTAACACATAATGATGATCAATAATATACATAGCTTAAGGCGTCAAAAAGACTTCCTTCTGCATATTACATTATTATTATTAGTTTGCACAACTTCATTCATACCCTTTGGACGCATTTGTAATGGGTACAGGGTGTTAAAAAGGGTCCGAAAGTTAACAGTTAAAGTTACAAACATTTGAAAACAAACATGTGTAAATAAATTTGTACAGCTGCTGTGCAAATATAACTGCTGATGACTGCCAATTGTTGCCATACACAAGTCAAATGAATATTTGCCGACTGCTTGTGTTGAAAAATGTATTTTATGCATTTTGTGTCTTACAAATGATTGGTAACATTTATCATTCATTCCTTATGCATGCTTGATTGATATGAAATTGCGTGTAAGTGTTGGGTGTGTAAAAGCTTTACATTTGCTTGAAATCATTCCCTAGAACAAAACTGGAACGATATCGTAACACGGTGCGTATGTGTAATTCGAAACGCAAACGCCTTGTTTGGTGTTAATTTCCTTTGTTTCTGTTTAGAGTATCGACTTCGCTGGAAAAGCAACTGAGTCATTTCGGAACGGGCTGGTACCAAACTGACATAGAATATGCAGCTTCCAATTACCGGCAAACGAATTGCAGCATTACTCACCTGTTGTTTGTAGATGTGTCGCAATTCGTTCTAAGACAGGGCGTATACTTCATCATCACCTTTTCTACATTATTTTACAACCTCAATATAGATTTAAAAATACGTAAAAAGTTAATAAATCTGAGAAACAATGCCAAATTAATCAGTTGACTTGGGCGACAATCACATTTAATGTAAATACAAAAACGGAAATATAATGAGACTAGAATTCTTCAAGTACCTAGCCGATCATTCTGAGAAGTCCAAGGCGACGCCCTACAAAAGTGTCTCGAAAAAACGTAGAATCGCCGATTTGCTAATATGTAGCTTAAGCCTTTTAATATGGCCAACTTACGCTGACAACGGAGAAAAGGACAAAGCAGTGTATCAAAGAAACAAGGAAGCAGTTGAAATTTATCCTTATACTGAGTACACCAAGTTCGAATCGAAAGTGGAATATATAAAAGAGCCATTGTACCCCACTACCGCAGTGGATATCGTGTACAAGGTGCCTCATTTCTTGTTCGATACTCTCATACCTGGTGCTTCTGCACTACCGCATGGTGAGCAATATCGAAATATTCATTGGCCGGTTACATAATCGACAATTTCGTTCTAGACTATATTGTCAAGGAAATTAACTCAGAAGGCTTTCACCTTGGACCTAATGTTGAGAAGAATGACTGGAGGAATCTTTTGGCGCATTACTGGGTGTTCGCCATTTGTGTAATTGCTCTGCTCTTCCTCATAATTATTATGCCCTTCATAGCGTGAGTAGAACCATACACAATGGTTATTCCTGAACCCAATGGGCTACGACAACATAAATTGCTTGCTCCATTTACGTCCTCAATTATATTTGTCACAGATCTATTATTGAGATTATTAGAGGCAATGTAACTATAAAGCAAAAGCTACAGCACATAGGATATTTATTTATTTCGGGTACGGAAATATCCGCCTAAGAGGCCGTTTACTGCAATTTACATGTCTATTTAGATGAAAGCAGTAACGCTGAAGTAAACATAAATATATCCTTACGAGAGAACCTGTTGACTCAACAGAAATATGTAGCAGAATTTGTACGTTAAGATCATTGTTTTCAGGGCCAAAACGCTCTACAAACTTTATGGCCTTTTCTGCTTTTTATAGTTTTTGTAAGCGTCATAGTGGTCTTCGCGGCGGTAGTGGTCTTTTTAGGAAGATGCTAAGTTAGTGTCCGATATACAATAATTGTGAATTGAATTGTAGTAGATCGTTTTCAAACTCATTTTATTAAGATCTTGTGGCAGTAGCTCAAATATTAATATTATGTATTATTATCACACTAATCAATTGTGTTTCTTGACAGCGTCTGTTATTATTGCTTCAACCACTATCGATGTTCCAAAGGATGTCCACCCTGCGATTTGCCCAGGGACAATCGCGCGCGCTGCTACTATGGTTTTATTCTCTCGGTGCTTCTTATTGGCATTCTGTAGGTCCAATAAACATCTGACTTGGTGCAATATTCTAATTATAATAATCGTAGCTTTACTGCCATCATTGGTATACAAAGCAATATAATGTTGGATCATGGTCTTAAAGAATCTGACAATATCATGAAGCGGGGCACCGAAAATACCTGCAAGTACCTAGAAGATGTATCGGACCACATTTACCACTTGCTTGTATTTAACTACGAAGAATTGCTTACTCATTTAACTGATGTCATTCGAAGTATGCAATCTATTCCTATTGAATTCTCTACCCCACCTACTGTTATATTTATACTGGTTAAATTTGGTATAATGATATGGTGCAGAACTATGTTACAAGCAGAAGGAAGCATCTCCGACCCCATAAAGTATATACAATCCTGATCAGAATCAACAGCCGAGTCGATCCAGCTATGCCTATCTGTCTGTCCGTCTATGCATCTACCCGTCACGAATTGTCAGATCCCAGAGACTATAAAAGCTATAGAATGAAATATGTGTGTATTCTGCAGCTTCCCGATATTTAGTTACCCATGTATGGGTATGACCGCGATGTCGCATGCCGATGATTTCAGTTCGGCTCAAATAAAAACATAGTTATAAGATATATATATATATCTTTTATATTTTAGTGGACAGACCTTTTTATAGGGAAATCCCGAAAATCGATAACTTCCGTAGGTAAAACCAATAACACCAAATATCTCCCACAACACAAGAGCTAGAATCACGAAACTTGTATGACAGACTGATAATCTCTTTCACTGGTATCAGAAAATTCCGCACAGTTCTCAATTAGTTTTTCCACAGGAATTAATTTTATCTTCTACGATGCAACCTATAAACACGTTAAACGTGATCCAAATAAAAATTTTACACGTATATTTTTTAATTTTGGAGAGTCGGGGAGACTGATGAAGGAAGTGCAATTTTGGCAAAAGGATCTACTTTTTTATGGCGGACAACTGCGAGATGGTAAACATTTTATTCTTTTAATTTAATAATAAACCCTCACCATCTGTTCGTGTCTTTTAGGCCTGCGCAGCATAAAGCGTGACATAATTTACGGCTGCACTATACTCTGCGGCAACGAAGAATGTCTTCGGTTCTTAAGAACATCGGATGTCCACAATCTCGATAGTTCCAAATGTCTTCATTTTGACAAGGTAGGAGTGAAAGTGGTAAATCAAAAGCATTGAATTAAATTCAGTTTACTCTATCACAGCTACCTGATGCATCTCATTACACCACAATCATGGAATACGAACATAAACAAGATTATTTAGCTTCAGGCGCAACCAATTATGACTATTTTTTGGCCACACGTCGGTGGAATTATGGTGTAGGCATGCTCAAGGAACCATTAATCAAAGATGTTGAGAATGGAAAAGAGCATTATCGAATACATGCAGACAACTTACGTAACATCATCGATGAGGTGGTCAATGGCATTCATGCGAACAGTCGGAAATCGAGCACATCGTTTTCCGATATATATGAAAAGTATAATGCCCATCGTAATATTATCATTGCCATTGCGTGCGGCGTTTTGTTGATCGTAAGGACTTCTAGCTAAAACAAGAGCGGAGCAGATCGCGCAATAAGTTTTTTAATTTCAGATTTTAATGCTCTTAGGCTTTGCTCTCATTTGTGGATGCTGTGGGCGACTTAGGCGTGGCGATCGGGATGGGTTCTGCAGCAAGGTCTCAGGAGCCAGATGCATGTTTCTGTAAGTATCTAAAAATATTCTGAGTAAGCGCATTCTAGTGGGTATTCGTGGTACATAATCCTATATATTCTGTACCCATTAAGAAAAGTACATTATATATCATACATTTTTCAAAATCTATGTGGCAGATAAGATTCAATAATGATAGCCATGTTCGTCCATACGAACACATCGATATCAGAACCAAAAAAATAAAGATCTTGATTTTATATGGATTTATATATATATTCTTGTTTTTAAGTGATTTCAATCGCTTTTCATTTTCTTTGCAGCGGCATTTTCCTTGTATTCTGCGTATTCTCGTTTGTAATCCTGGTTGCCCTATTTTATTTGATCCTAGGCCTTATGATGTACATGAGTGTCTGTGCACAGCTTAGGGATCAGCAAGGGAATGCGATGTTCCGCCAGCTGAATGCCGTCATTGATCTTACTAAATTTCGGACTAAAAACGATCTTGAACCGGAGACAGAAGAGCCTACGTTACCCATGGAAAAAGTAATAACGGACTGCATGGCCAACCAAACGATCATTGAGCTACTCCAAGAGAATGGTTTGTATAATATTGACGACCTATTGCAGATTAAAGTCATGGGCGAACATAAAGAACCTGGAACGCCGTTTTTTGATTATGATATAGAAAAATGGCATAGTTTTCAACAGGGCAGTCTCTTTTTGACAAGACTAAACCCGATTTGGACAAGTAAATTGAACCCTTATACGGGTACAGATTTTACGGACAATTTGTGCACCGATGTGACACCAGTTCCATTGCCAAATTTAATCACTCAATTAAAGGGATTGCGCTCCAGTCTGTGGACTCAGTGGGGCATTTATGACTGGGCCAGAGTTTCTTTTTATGACGAGATTCTTAATCTTCAGAAATACCAAGATGAGCTTTCTTTGAAAGTAATAGATTTGATCAATAAGATTACAGAAAATATATTGAAGATTGATGAGCTTCTTTTATTCGAAAGAAAACCATTTGGCGAAAGTCTTAAAATATTGTTCGATGAAGCTTATGACAAGGAGAAGGAGATGCGACAAGTAGCTAGAGCGCTTAATACAGAATGGCGAAAAAAAATTCCTGAACATTTGGAAGATCAATTTAAGGATTATTCAAGAATGATTATTAGAGAAAGTAAAACTAATGTCGGAAACTGTGAACCGATTGCTGTTAGTTATTCCACTAGTGCAGACAAGCTTTGCAATCGCATAGTTGATCCCTTGGTGAGTACATACTATTCTAATTCCATATAACCCTTAGCATTTCCTTATGTAAATTTCAAATAAGATTGTATGTTAAGGAAATATCCATACCTTGGCTGCTTACCTTATATTCAAAACAAGAATGATTTTAAATTAAATTTTTTTTTAACTTAAAAAAAATCTTTCTACATTATTTTTTGTCTGAATCCACCCGACTTGCATGTATATCTCGACCTCACATACATGTCAAAAATTAGATGTCTGCACATTAGTTCCGTTCTACGAGGGTATGCAAGCTTCGGCGTTCTTAAGATAACAGTTCTTTCTTGATCAGCAAATTGAAAAGTATACACTAAGTTAATCTAAGGGAGCTCTGCACTTATAGCTCCAACAAATTTTGGACAGGCGGACAAGGCTATATCAACTCGGCTGTCAAAGAATATATACTTTATCGTCACATGGCAAATTTTTTAAAATAAATTACAAAAATCTAAATTGCAAGTTTTACTTATCTGTTCACAAGAAATTTTAAAATAAGCCCGTTTCCTTTTCCTATTAAGTCCATTAAGCACGAATATGTCACTATAAAAAGTTATTAGGTACTCTTCAGCACCATGTTGTCTACGATTGTACGATGTACGTATACATATATATATATATATATATTATGCACACGTTTTTCGCAAGATCGTGATTTGATTTCAGTCTTGAGAATAAAAACATGCACTGGCTTAGGTTCTTTGTCTTTTCAGTGCCTGTGCTGGTCATAAGAACACTCGTCCACTCATTTTTATTTGAGTGTGCAAAACTTTTTAAATACAACTAGAATAGATTTAACAGCTGAGTTTGGGGTATATCGTAGTCAAGCTCTCTTGACTACAGCATTTTAGTCGTTAACTTTAAGAATTTCTTTAGTATATTTCGAAATTATTTCTACAAAGTAAAAAACTATAATTTAAGGATGATTTTTAAGCGATTTCATATATTTTATTATTTCTATTTTATTTGGCATTCTTACTGATTTATGATTTTAGAATGGCTTATGGCTTGGTCTGCTTTTGGGCGGGCTTCTTTTATTGCCCGCCCTTTTTGTCGCCCATCGGTTGATGTGCCTGTACAACAAGATTTATCCAGACCAGACGCCAGCTACTGAGGAAGCGTATGGGTATGTTGCCTTTTTTCTGATCCACATTTCGTCAGCACTAAACCACAATGTCCAGAATCAGCTGTCCAAGATGCACAGGCGGTGGGCTGAAGCCCATATTAAATTATGATGGACATCTCCCCAACTTCTGTTTGTGTAATGAAGTTAATGAATACCGTTATGAGGCCGGTGCTGTGACACTCGACCAACATACAACTGCGGAGGTAACAGTGCCCGAAGAGTTCAAAAGTAGCAACAACAAGCAAAAAGAAGAATAACGAGCACATACAAATGGATGTATTCGGTAGATTTTGAATATTTGATTTGATTGCAACTGAATTGATCAGCTTTGTTTTGTATGTTATAATTTTGTGCATAGAGCTTAAATATTGAAAACTTGTGTGCATCGACTTCGCTGGAAAAGCAACTGAGTCATTTTGGAACGGACTGGTACCAAACTGACATAGAATATGCAGCTTCCAATTACCGGCAAACGAATTGCAGCATTACTCACCTGTTGTTTGTAGATGTGTCGCAATTGGTTCTAAGACAGGGCGTATACTTCATCATCACCTTTTCTACATTATTTTACAGCCTCAATATATGTGTGTGAGTGCAATCGTGAGAACCTAAGGTTTATCTGGCTAACTCATTAAATGAAACTGACAACTACGTTTAACATCCAACAATTACAGTCAAAGAGTAAGACAGCAACATAGAGAGAGGAAGATCGCTCTTATGAATGTAATTTGTTTATAATATAGGTGTACACGTGTACAGTGACCTTGAACTTGATATTAGATGCGATCGCAATCGCACACTGTAACACACACACACACACACACACACATTCATAAAGGTAGTATCTGAATGGCCTGCTCAGAACCGGTTTGGATGTCTTTGGACAGGGCAAACAGACTGTGCTAAATTCAATAAGAGCTGTCTGGTCAAGTGCATACACTCAGAGCACATTCGGCTCCACTCGTTAACTCGCATCACACACTCAAACATACACACACACACACATCAAACTCGAATTTAAGGATACTTTATGCTATGGCCAACATTTATATGGGTTGCTCTTCTGCTGAGTCATTGCCAAACATTTGCCGGCTATGTGCGTTTGGCCAAAGCAAGCAGATTGCCTTGTTTGAGGCTGGATTTCGTTACATAACATCAGCTCAAACCATATTGGTTTATACAAGCGTATGTGACTGTGTCCATGTGTGGGATATGTACACAAATGTGTAAATCAATGTGGGTCGCCTGTAATAACAAGAGCCTTGCAAACGGCTCAAACAAATACGAATAGATGAACCTGACATTTTTGATGTTGTTGTTGGTGCTGCTTTCGACAATGATAACCTATGTCAAGTGGTGGAAACGGTTGGCATCCTGCAAATAGTTATCATCCCTCTCTGTTTTAGGCACATACCATATAAGTCATATGCATAAAAATCATAACAAAAAGTGTTGTTTTAATAATTATACAAAAATTGTTAGGATGTACCAAAAATGTAACATACAAGTATAGAGAACAAACTTATGTTAAGTATACGTAATTAAATATTTCAAAATATAAGACAATAAAATATATATATATTAAGAGAAGAGAGAAATTCAGTTAAATTCTATGCAGGTAATTATGGAAAATAATTCTGACAGAAATAGGAAAGTCTACTCTCACAATTTTAATTGTTCAAAAAAATGTAATAATTAAGTGGAACACATTTTATTGTAAATACTGAAACGTGATCATCTCAATTTTATTAAAGTATTTGATTTTTTACCGTAGTCCCAAAATAGATTGTCTATTTGGTAATAACTATTCTGAGGCATCTTTTTTTCTCACTTTAAATAAATATAGAAATAAAAGATATGATAAGAAGCAAACACACAAAATTACGTTAAGTCTGTTCCCTGTAGATGTACATGCGCAATTGTCAATATACTACATATTTAAATGAGATCAATGTATGTATACAAACTTGGAGACAGCTGACAGCGTAGCCTACAATAAATTTTCATTTAATTGAGGCTTATTGCGTTATTTTGTGGGGGTGGGATGTTGGCTGGCTGGGTGGTTGCTTGGTCAGTTCTCCAGATGGGAAATCAGACGACTGGCTGGCTGGCCGCCTCTTTTGACCGTCTGTGCGGTCATTGGCGCAACAGATGCTATTTTCACACAACAAAGATAAAAATTAATCATTGCCGACTTAATGCTGATGTTGATGATGAGGACACGTCAAGTCATCCGCGGAATGAGAATTATTATAAGCTTTTATATGTCAGATACTTATGCCTACGGTTTATAATGCACGTGTGATGCACTTATTAGTAAGCAGACAAATTAATGGTATTTATGATAATGAGGGTTTTTTTGTTTGAATTTAAATGACCAGCGAGTTGTTTCCTCTGAAATTCGTTGAAAGATTGACATGGATCCGTTGCTTATGTTTGACACAATAAGTTGGGTGAATCCAACTTAAAGGTGACGAATAAAATAACACTCAAACAATCACAGTAGTCACATCTAAGGAAGAAACAATTTATTTTCAAGGCTTTAAACTTTTCCTCTGTTCACAAACTCTGTTCCCAATCAGTGAACCAATGACTTTGAAAGATAATACCGATCACAACAAAATATGTATTAGTGTAAGATGTGTGGGAAATTGTTCATGGCTTAACGTATGGGCCTGAGAGTTATTTATATATAGTTGTCATAACTCATACGTTTCTACATCCAATTGAGGTCACAACAACTTTTACGTCACCCAATTGAGATTTAAAAATACGTAAAAAGTTAATAAATCTGAGAAACAATGCCAAATTAATCAGTTGACTTGGGCGACAATCACATTTAATGTAAATACAAAAACGGAAATATAATGAGACTAGAATTCTTCAAGTACCTAGCCGATCATTCTGAGAAGTCCAAGGCGACGCCCTACAAAAGTGTCTCGAAAAAACGTAGAATCGCCGATTTGCTAATATGTAGCTTAAGCCTTTTAATATGGCCAACTTACGCTGACAACGGAGAAAAGGACAAAGCAGTGTATCAAAGAAACAAGGAAGCAGTTGAAATTTATCCTTATACTGAGTACACCAAGTTCGAATCGAAAGTGGAATATATAAAAGAGCCATTGTACCCCACTACCGCAGTGGATATCGTGTACAAAGTGCCTCATTTCTTATTCGATACTCTCATACCTGGTGCTTCTGCACTACCGCATGGTGAGCAATATCGAAATATTCATTGGCCGGTTACATAATCGACAATTTCGTTCTAGACTATATTGTCAAGGAAATTAACTCAGAAGGCTTTCACCTTGGACCTAATGTTGAGAAGAATGACTGGAGGAATCTTTTGGCGCATTACTGGGTGTTCGCCATTTGTGTAATTGCTCTGCTCTTCCTCATAATTATTATGCCCTTCATAGCGTGAGTAGAACCATACACAATGGTTATTCCTGAACCCAATGGGCTACGACAACATAAATTGCTTGCTCCATTTACGTCCTCAATTATATTTGTCACAGATCTATTATTGAGATTATTAGAGGCAATGTAACTATAAAGCAAAAGCTACAGCACATAGGATATTTATTTATTTCGGGTACGGAAATATCCGCCTAAGAGGCCGTTTACTGCAATTTACATGTCTATTTAGATGAAAGCAGTAACGCTGAAGTAAACATAAATATATCCTTACGAGAGAACCTGTTGACTCAACAGAAATATGTAGCAGAATTTGTACGTTAAGATCATTGTTTTCAGGGCCCAAACGCTCTACAAACTTTATGGCCTTTTCTGCTTTTTATAGTTTTTGTAAGCGTCATAGTGGTCTTCGCGGCGGTAGTGGTCTTTTTAGGAAGATGCTAAGTTAGTGTCCGATACACAATAATTGTGAATTGAATTGTAGTAGATCGTTTTCAAACTCATTTTATTAAGATCTTGTGGCAGTAGCTCAAATATTAATATTATGTATTATTATCACACTAATCAATTGTGCTTCTTGACAGCGTCTGTTATTATTGCTTCAACCACTATCGATGTTCCAAAGGATGTCCACCCTGCGATTTGCCCAGGGACAATCGCGCGCGCTGCTACTATGGTTTTATTCTCTCGGTGCTTCTTATTGGCATTCTGTAGGTCCAATAAACATCTGACTTGGTGCAATATTCTAATTATAATAATCGTAGCTTTACTGCCATCATTGGTATACAAAGCAATATAATGTTGGATCATGGTCTTAAAGAATCTGACAATATCATGAAGCGGGGCACCGAAAATACCTGCAAGTACCTAGAAGATGTATCGGACCACATTTACCACTTGCTTGTATTTAACTACGAAGAATTGCTTACTCATTTAACTGATGTCATTCAAAGTATACAATCTATTCCTATTGAATTCTCTACCCCACCTACTGTTATATTTATACTGGTTAAATTTGGTATAATGATATGGTGCAGAACTATGTTACAAGCAGAAGGAAGCATCTCCGACCCCATAAAGTATATACAATCCTGATCAGAATCAACAGCCGAGTCGATCCAGCTATGCCTATCTGTCTGTCCGTCTATGCATCTACCCGTCACGAATTGTCAGATCCCAGAGACTATAAAAGCTATAGAATGAAATATGTGTGTATTCTGCAGCTTCCCGATATTTAGTTACCCATGTATGGGTATGACCGCGATGTCGCATGCCGATGATTTCAGTTCGGCTCAAATAAAAACATAGTTATAAGATATATATATATATCTTTTATATTTTAGTGGACAGACCTGTTTATAGGGAAATCCCGAAAATCGATAACTTCCGTAGGTAAAACCAATAACACCAAATATCTCCCACAACACAAGAGCTAGAATCACGAAACTTGTATGACAGACTGATAATCTCTTTCACTGGTATCAGAAAATTTCGCAGTCGGTTGCGTCCGACTGCACAGTTCTCAATTAGTTTTTCCACAGGAATTAATTTTATCTTCTACGATGCAACCTATAAACACGTTAAACGTGATCCAAATAAAAATTTTACACGTAGAATTGCTAATTTGGGAGAGGCAGGGAGACTGATGAGGGAAGTGCAATTTTGGCAAAATGATCTACTTTTTTATGGCGGACAACTGCGAGATGGTAAACATTTTATTCTTTTAATTTAATAATAAGCCCTCACCATCTGTTCGTGTCTTTTAGGCCTGCGCAGCATAAAGCGTGACATAATTTACGGCTGCACTATACTCTGCGGCAACGAAGAATGTCTTCGGTTCTTAAGAACATCGGATGTCCACAATCTCGATAGTTCCAAATGTCTTCATTTTGACAAGGTAGGAGTGAAAGTGGTAAATCAAAAGCATTTAATTAAGTTCAGTTTACTCTATCACAGCTACCTGATGCATCTTATTACACCACACTCATGGAATCCGAACATAAACAAGATTATTTAGGTGCAGGCGCGGTAAACAAATATGAGTATCATTTGGCCACACGTCGGTGGAATTATGGTGTAGGCATGCTCAAGGAACCATTAATCAAAGATGTTGAGAATGGAAAAGAGCATTATCGAATACATGCAGACAACTTACGTAACATCATCGATGAGGTGGTCAATGACATTCATGCGAACAGTCAGAAATCGAGCACATCGTTTTCCGATATATATGAAAAGTACAATGCCCATCGTAATATTATCATTGCCATTGCGTGCGGCGTTTTGTTGATCGTAAGGACTTCTAGCTAAAACAAGAGCGGAGCAGATCGCGCAATAAGTTTTTTAATTTCAGATTTTAATGCTCTTAGGCTTTGCTCTCATTTGTGGATGCTGTGGGCGACTTAGGCGTGGCGATCGGGATGGGTTCTGCAGCAAGGTCTCAGGAGCCAGATGCATGTTTCTGTAAGTATCTAAAAATATTCTGAGTAAGCGCATTCTAGTGGGTATTCGTGGTACATAATCCTATATATTCTGTACCCATTAAGAAAAGTACATTATATATCATACATTTTTCAAAATCTATGTGGCAGATAAGATTCAATAATAATAGCCATGTTCGTCCATACGAACACATCGATATCAGAACCAAAAAAATAAAGATCTTGATTTTATATGCATTTATATATATATTCTTGTTTTTAAGTGATTTCAATCGCTTTTCATTTTCTTTGCAGCGGCATTTTCCTTGTATTCTGCGTATTCTCGTTTGTAATCCTGGTTGCCCTATTTTATTTGATCCTAGGCCTTATGATGTACATGAGTGTCTGTGCACAGCTTAGGGATCAGCAAGGGAATGCGATGTTCCGCCAGCTGAATGCCGTCATTGATCTTACTAAATTTCGGACTAAAAACGATCTTGAACCGGAGACAGAAGAGCCTACGTTACCCATGGAAAAAGTAATAACGGACTGCATGGCCAACCAAACGATCATTGAGCTACTCCAAGAGAATGGTTTGTATAATATTGACGACCTATTGCAGATTAAAGTCATGGGCGAACATAAAGAACCTGGAACGCCGTTTTTTGATTATGATATAGAAAAAAGGCATAGTTATCAACCGAACAGTTCCTATTGGATAAGATTAACCCCGCTTTGGACAAGTAAATTGAACCCTTATACGGGTACAGATTTTACGGACAATTTGTGCACCGATGTGACACCAGTTCCATTGCCAAATTTAATCACTCAATTAAAGGGATTGCGCTCCAGTCTGTGGACTCAGTGGGGCATTTATGACTGGGCCAGAATTTCTTTTTATGACGAGATTCTTAATCTTCAGAAATACCAAGATGAGCTTTCTTTGAAAGTAATAGATTTGATCAATAAGATTACAGAAAATATATTGAAGATTGATGAGCTTATTTTATTCGAAAGAAAACCATTTGGCGAAAGTCTTAAAATATTGTTCGATGAAGTTTATAACAAGGAGAAGGAGATGCGAGAAATAGCTCTAGTGCTTAATACAGAATGGCGAAAAAAAATTCCTGAACATTTGGAAGATCAATTTAAGGATTATTCAAGAATGATTATTAGAGAAAGTAAAACTAATGTCGGAAACTGTGAACCGATTGCTGTTAGTTATTCCACTAGTGCAGACAAGCTTTGCAATCGCATAGTTGATCCCTTGGTGAGTACATACTATTCTAATTCCATATAACCCTTAGCATTTCCTTATGTAAATTTCAAATAAGATTGTATGTTAAGGAAATATCCATACCTTGGCTGCTTACCTTATATTCAAAACAAGAATGATTTTAAATTAAATTTTTTTTTAACTTAAAAAAAATCTTTCTATTATTTTTTGTCTGAATCCACCCGACTTGCATGTCTATCTCGACCTCACATACATGTCAAAAATTAGGTGTCTGCACATTAGTTCCGTTCTACGAGGGTATGCAAGCTTCGGCGTTCTTAAGATAACAGTTCTTTCTTGATCAGCAAATTGAAAAGTATACACTAAGTTAATCTAAGGGAGCTCTGCACTTATAGCTCCAACAAATTTTGGACAGGCGGACAAGGCTATATCAACTCGGCTGTCAAAGAATATATACTTTATCGTCACATGGCAAATTTTTTAAAATAAATTACAAAAATCTAAATTGCAAGTTTTACTTATCTGTTCACAAGAAATTTTAAAATAAGCCCGTTTCCTTTTCCTATTAAGTCCATTAAGCACGAATATGTCACTATAAAAAGTTATTAGGTACTCTTCAGCACCATGTTGTCTACGATTGTACGATGTACGTATACATATATATATATATATATATATTATGCACACGTTTTTCGCAAGATCGTGATTTGATTTCAGTCTTGAGAATAAAAACATGCACTGGCTTAGGTTCTTTGTCTTTTCAGTGCCTGTGCTGGTCATAAGAACACTCGTCCACTCATTTTTATTTGAGTGTGCAAAACTTTTTAAATACAACTAGAATAGATTTAACAGCTGAGTTTGGGGTATATCGTAGTCAAGCTCTCTTGACTACAGCATTTTAGTCGTTAACTTTAAGAATTTCTTTAGTATATTTCGAAATTATTTCTACAAAGTAAAAAACTATAATTTAAGGATGATTTTTAAGCGATTTCATATATTTTATTATTTCTATTTTATTTGGCATTCTTACTGATTTATGATTTTAGAATGGCTTATGGCTTGGTCTGCTTTTGGGCGGGCTTCTTTTATTGCCCGCCCTTTTTGTCGCCCATCGGTTGATGTGCCTGTACAACAAGATTTATCCAGACCAGACGCCAGCTACTGAGGAAGCGTATGGGTATGTTGCCTTTTTTCTGATCCACATTTCGTCAGCACTAAACCACAATGTCCAGAATCAGCTGTCCAAGATGCACAGGCGGTGGGCTTAAGCCCATATTAAATTATGATGGACATCTCCCCAACTTCTGTTTGTGTAATGAAGTTAATGAATACCGTTATGAGGCCGGTGCTGTGACACTCGACCAACATACAACTGCGGAGGTAACAGTGCCCGAAGAGTTCAAAAGTAGCAACAACAAGCAAAAAGAAGAATAACGAGCACATACAAATGGATGTATTCGGTAGATTTTGAATATTTGATTTGATTGCAACTGAATTGATCAGCTTTGTTTTGTATGTTATAATTTTGTGCATAGAGCTTAAATATTGAAAACTTGTGTGCATCGACTTCGCTGGAAAAGCAACTGAGTCATTTTGGAACGGACTGGTACCAAACTGACATAGAATATGCAGCTTCCAATTACCGGCAAACGAATTGCAGCATTACTCACCTGTTGTTTGTAGATGTGTCGCAATTGGTTCTAAGACAGGGCGTATACTTCATCATCACCTTTTCTACATTATTTTACAGCCTCAATATATGTGTGTGAGTGCAATCGTGAGAACCTAAGGTTTATCTGGCTAACTCATTAAATGAAACTGACAACTACGTTTAACATCCAACAATTACAGTCAAAGAGTAAGACAGCAACATAGAGAGAGGAAGATCGCTCTTATGAATGTAATTTGTTTATAATATAGGTGTACACGTGTACAGTGACCTTGAACTTGATATTAGATGCGATCGCAATCGCACACTGTAACACACACACACACACACACACACATTCATAAAGGTAGTATCTGAATGGCCTGCTCAGAACCGGTTTGGATGTCTTTGGACAGGGCAAACAGACTGTGCTAAATTCAATAAGAGCTGTCTGGTCAAGTGCATACACTCAGAGCACATTCGGCTCCACTCGTTAACTCGCATCACACACTCAAACATACACACACACACACATCAAACTCGAATTTAAGGATACTTTATGCTATGGCCAACATTTATATGGGTTGCTCTTCTGCTGAGTCATTGCCAAACATTTGCCGGCTATGTGCGTTTGGCCAAAGCAAGCAGATTGCCTTGTTTGAGGCTGGATTTCGTTACATAACATCAGCTCAAACCATATTGGTTTATACAAGCGTATGTGACTGTGTCCATGTGTGGGATATGTACACAAATGTGTAAATCAATGTGGGTCGCCTGTAATAACAAGAGCCTTGCAAACGGCTCAAACAAATACGAATAGATGAACCTGACATTTTTGATGTTGTTGTTGGTGCTGCTTTCGACAATGATAACCTATGTCAAGTGGTGGAAACGGTTGGCATCCTGCAAATAGTTATCATCCCTCTCTGTTTTAGGCACATACCATATAAGTCATATGCATAAAAATCATAACAAAAAGTGTTGTTTTAATAATTATACAAAAATTGTTAGGATGTACCAAAAATGTAACATACAAGTATAGAGAACAAACTTATGTTAAGTATACGTAATTAAATATTTCAAAATATAAGACAATAAAATATATATATATTAAGAGAAGAGAGAAATTCAGTTAAATTCTATGCAGGTAATTATGGAAAATAATTCTGACAGAAATAGGAAAGTCTACTCTCACAATTTTAATTGTTCAAAAAAATGTAATAATTAAGTGGAACACATTTTATTGTAAATACTGAAACGTGATCATCTCAATTTTATTAAAGTATTTGATTTTTTACCGTAGTCCCAAAATAGATTGTCTATTTGGTAATAACTATTCTGAGGCATCTTTTTTTCTCACTTTAAATAAATATAGAAATAAAAGATATGATAAGAAGCAAACACACAAAATTACGTTAAGTCTGTTCCCTGTAGATGTACATGCGCAATTGTCAATATACTACATATTTAAATGAGATCAATGTATGTATACAAACTTGGAGACAGCTGACAGCGTAGCCTACAATAAATTTTCATTTAATTGAGGCTTATTGCGTTATTTTGTGTGGGTGGGATGTTGGCTGGCTGGGTGGTTGCTTGGTCAGTTCTCCAGATGGGAAATCAGACGACTGGCTGGCTGGCCGCCTCTTTTGACCGTCTGTGCGGTCATTGGCGCAACAGATGCTATTTTCACACAACAAAGATAAAAATTAATCATTGCCGACTTAATGCTGATGTTGATGATGAGGACACGTCAAGTCATCCGCGGAATGAGAATTATTATAAGCTTTTATATGTCAGATACTTATGCCTACGGTTTATAATGCACGTGTGATGCATTTATTAGTAAGCAGACAAATTAATGGTATTTATGATAATGAGGGTTTTTTTGTTTGAATTTAAATGACCAGCGAGTTGTTTCCTCTGAAATTCGTTGAAAGATTGACATGGATCCGTTGCTTATGTTTGACACAATAAGTTGGGTGAATCCAACTTAAAGGTGACGAATAAAATAACACTCAAACAATCACAGTAGTCACATCTAAGGAAGAAACAATTTATTTTCAAGGCTTTAAACTTTTCCTCTGTTCACAAACTCTGTTCCCAATCAGTGAACCAATGACTTTGAAAGATAATACCGATCACAACAAAATATGTATTAGTGTAAGATGTGTGGGAAATTGTTCATGGCTTAACGTATGGGCCTGAGAGTTATTTATATATAGTTGTCATAACTCATACGTTTCTACATCCAATTGAGGTCACAACAACTTTTACGTCACCCAATTGAGATTTAAAAATACGTAAAAAGTTAATAAATCTGAGAAACAATGCCAAATTAATCAGTTGACTTGGGCGACAATCACATTTAATGTAAATACAAAAACGGAAATATAATGAGACTAGAATTCTTCAAGTACCTAGCCGATCATTCTGAGAAGTCCAAGGCGACGCCCTACAAAAGTGTCTCGAAAAAACGTAGAATCGCCGATTTGCTAATATGTAGCTTAAGCCTTTTAATATGGCCAACTTACGCTGACAACGGAGAAAAGGACAAAGCAGTGTATCAAAGAAACAAGGAAGCAGTTGAAATTTATCCTTATACTGAGTACACCAAGTTCGAATCGAAAGTGGAATATATAAAAGAGCCATTGTACCCCACTACCGCAGTGGATATCGTGTACAAGGTGCCTCATTTCTTATTCGATACTCTCATACCTGGTGCTTCTGCACTACCGCATGGTGAGCAATATCGAAATATTCATTGGCCGGTTACATAATCGACAATTTCGTTCCAGACTATATTGTCAAGGAAATTGACTCAGAAGGCTTTCACCTTGGACCTAATGTTGAGAAGAATGACTGGAGGAATCTTTTGGCGCATTACTGGGTGTTCGCCATTTGTGTAATTGCTCTGCTCTTCCTCATAATTATTATGCCCTTCATAGCGTGAGTAGAACCATACACAATGGTTATTCCTGAACCCAATGGGCTACGACAACATAAATTGCTTGCTCCATTTACGTCCTCAATTATATTTGTCACAGATCTATTATTGAGATTATTAGAGGCAATGTAACTATAAAGCAAAAGCTACAGCACATAGGATATTTATTTATTTCGGGTACGGAAATATCCGCCTAAGAGGCCGTTTACTGCAATTTACATGTCTATTTAGATGAAAGCAGTAACGCTGAAGTAAACATAAATATATCCTTACGAGAGAACCTGTTGACTCAACAGAAATATGTAGCAGAATTTGTACGTTAAGATCATTGTTTTCAGGGCCCAAACGCTCTACAAACTTTATGGCCTTTTCTGCTTTTTATAGTTTTTGTAAGCGTCATAGTGGTCTTCGCGGCGGTAGTGGTCTTTTTAGGAAGATGCTAAGTTAGTGTCCGATATACAATAATTGTGAATTGAATTGTAGTAGATCGTTTTCAAACTCATTTTATTAAGATCTTGTGGCAGTAGCTCAAATATTAATATTATGTATTATTATCACACTAATCAATTGTGTTTCTTGACAGCGTCTGTTATTATTGCTTCAACCACTATCGATGTTCCAAAGGATGTCCACCCTGCGATTTGCCCAGGGACAATCGCGCGCGCTGCTACTATGGTTTTATTCTCTCGGTGCTTCTTATTGGCATTCTGTAGGTCCAATAAACATCTGACTTGGTGCAACATTCTAATTATAATAATCGTAGCTTTTCTGCCATCATTGGTATACAAAGCAATATAATGTTGGATCATGGTCTTAAAGAATCTGGCAATATCATGAAGCGGGGCACCGAAAATACCTGCAAGTACCTAAAAGATGTATCGGACCACATTTACCACTTGCTTGTATTTAACTACGAAGAATTGCTTACTCATTTAACTGATGTCATTCGAAGTATGCAATCTATTCCTATTGAATTCTCTACCCCACCTACTGTTATATTTATACTGGTTAAATTTGGTATAATGATATGGTGCAGAACTATGTTACAAGCAGAAGGAAGCATCTCCGACCCCATAAAGTATATACAATCCTGATCAGAATCAACAGCCGAGTCGATCCAGCTATGCCTATCTGTCTGTCCGTCTATGCATCTACCCGTCACGAATTGTCAGATCCCAGAGACTATAAAAGCTATAGAATGAAATATGTGTGTATTCTGCAGCTTCCCGATATTTAGTTACCCATGTATGGGTATGACCGCGATGTCGCATGCCGATGATTTCAGTTCGGCTCAAATAAAAACATAGTTATAAGATATATATATATATCTTTTATATTTTAGTGGACAGACCTTTTTATAGGGAAATCCCGGAAATCGATAACTTCCGTAGGTAAAACCAATAACACCAAATATCTCCCACAACACAAGAGCTAGAATCACGAAACTTGTATGACAGACTGATAATCTCTTTCACTGGTATCAGAAAATTCCGCACAGTTCTCAATTAGTTTTTCCACAGGAATTCATTTTATCCTCTACGATGCAACCTATAAACACGTTAATCGTGATCCAAATAAAAATATAACACGTATAATTGCTAATTTGGGAGAGGCGGGGAGACTGATGAGGGAAGTGCAATTTTGGCAAAATGATCTACTTTTTTATGGCGGACAACTGCGAGATGGTAAACATTTTATTCTTTTAATTTAATAATAAGCCCTCACCATCTGTTCGTGTCTTTAGGCCTGCGCAGCATAAAGCGTGACATAATTTACGGCTGCACTATACTCTGCGGCAACGAAGAATGTCTTCGGTTCTTAAGAACATCGGATGTCCACAATCTCGATAGTTCCAAATGTCTTCATTTTGACAAGGTAGGAGTGAAAGTGGTAAATCAAAAACTTTTAATTAAATTCAGTTTACTCTATCACAGGTACCCGATGCATCTCATTACGCCAAACTCATTGAATACGAAGATAAACAAGATTATATATCTATAGACGCACAAACCTATTGTCACAATTTTATGGCCACACATCGGTGGAATTATGGTGTAAGCATGCTCAAGGAACCATTAATCAAAGATGTTGAGAATGGAAAAGAGCATTATCGAATACATGCAGACAACTTACGTAACATCATCGATGAGGTGGTCAATGACATTCATGCGAACAGTCAGAAATCGAGCACATCGTTTTCCGATATATATGAAAAGTACAATGCCCATCGTAATATTATCATTGCCATTGCGTGCGGCGTTTTGTTGATCGTAAGGACTTCTAGCTAAAACAAGAGCGGAGCAGATCGCGCAATAAGTTTTTTAATTTCAGATTTTAATGCTCTTAGGCTTTGCTCTCATTTGTGGATGCTGTGGGCGACTTAGGCGTGGCGATCGGGATGGGTTCTGCAGCAAGGTCTCAGGAGCCAGATGCATGTTTCTGTAAGTATCTAAAAATATTCTGAGTAAGCGCATTCTAGTGGGTATTCGTGGTACATAATCCTATATATTCTGTACCCATTAAGAAAAGTACATTATATATCATACATTTTTCAAAATCTATGTGGCAGATAAGATTCAATAATAATAGCCATGTTCGTCCATACGAACACATCGATATCAGAACCAAAAAAATAAAGATCTTGATTTTATATGCATTTATATATATATTCTTGTTTTTAAGTGATTTCAATCGCTTTTCATTTTCTTTGCAGCGGCATTTTCCTTGTATTCTGCGTATTCTCGTTTGTAATCCTGGTTGCCCTATTTTATTTGATCCTAGGCCTTATGATGTACATGAGTGTCTGTGCACCGCTTAGGGATCAGCAAGGGAATGCGATGTTCCGCCAGCTGAATGCCGTCATTGATCTTACTAAATTTCGGACTAAAAACGATCTTGAACCGGAGACAGAAGAGCCTACGTTACCCATGGAAAAAGTAATAACGGAGTGCATGGCCAACCAAACGATCATTGAGCTACTCCAAGAGAATGGTTTGTATAATATTGACGATCTATTGCAGATTAAAGTCATGGGCGAACATAAAGAACCCGGAACGCCGTTTTTTAGTTATGAAGTAGAAAAATGGTATTGTATGCTTAAGGGCGGGACATACGATAAAAAATTAGCCCCGCTTTGGAAAAGTGAATTGAACCCTTATACGGGTATAGATTTTACGGACAACTTGTGCACCGATATGACACCAGTTTCATTGCCAAATTTAATTACTCAATTAAAGGAATTGCGCTCCAGTCTGTGGACTCAGTGGGGCATTTATGACTGGGCCAGAATTTCTTTTTATGACGAGATTCTTAATCTTCAGAAATACAAAGATGAGCTCTCTTTGAAAGTAATAGATTTGATCAATAAGATTACAGAAAATATATTGAAGATTGATGAGCTTATTTTATTCGAAAGAAAACCATTTGGCGAAGGTCTTAAATTATCGTTCGAAGAATCTTATACCAAGGAGAGGGAGATGCGACAAATAGCTAGAGCGCTTAATACAGAATGGCGAAAAAAAATTCCTGAACATTTGGAAGATCAATTTAAGGATTATTCAAGAATGATTATTAGAGAAAGTAAAACTAATGTCGGAAACTGTGAACCGATTGCTGTTAGTTATTCCACTAGTGCAGACAAGCTTTGCAATCGCATAGTTGATCCCTTGGTGAGTACATACTATTCTAATTCCATATAACCCTTAGCATTTCCTTATGTAAATTTCAAATAAGATTGTATGTTAAGGAAATATCCATACCTTGGCTGCTTACCTTATATTCAAAACAAGAATGATTTTAAATTAAATTTTTTTTTAACTTAAAAAAAATCTTTCTACATTATTTTTTGTCTGAATCCACCCGACTTGCATGTATATCTCGACCTCACATACATGTCAAAAATTAGATGTCTGCACATTAGTTCCGTTCTACGAGGGTATGCAAGCTTCGGCGTTCTTAAGATAACAGTTCTTTCTTGATCAGCAAATTGAAAAGTATACACTAAGTTAATCTAAGGGAGCTCTGCACTTATAGCTCCAACAAATTTTGGACAGGCGGACAAGGCTATATCAACTCGGCTGTCAAAGAATATATACTTTATCGTCACATGGCAAATTTTTTAAAATAAATTACAAAAATCTAAATTGCAAGTTTTACTTATCTGTTCACAAGAAATTTTAAAATAAGCCCGTTTCCTTTTCCTATTAAGTCCATTAAGCACGAATATGTCACTATAAAAAGTTATTAGGTACTCTTCAGCACCATGTTGTCTACGATTGTACGATGTACGTATACATATATATATATATATATATTATGCACACGTTTTTCGCAAGATCGTGATTTGATTTCAGTCTTGAGAATAAAAACATGCACTGGCTTAGGTTCTTTGTCTTTTCAGTGCCTGTGCTGGTCATAAGAACACTCGTCCACTCATTTTTATTTGAGTGTGCAAAACTTTTTAAATACAACTAGAATAGATTTAACAGCTGAGTTTGGGGTATATCGTAGTCAAGCTCTCTTGACTACAGCATTTTAGTCGTTAACTTTAAGAATTTCTTTAGTATATTTCGAAATTATTTCTACAAAGTAAAAAACTATAATTTAAGGATGATTTTTAAGCGATTTCATATATTTTATTATTTCTATTTTATTTGGCATTCTTACTGATTTATGATTTTAGAATGGCTTATGGCTTGGTCTGCTTTTGGGCGGGCTTCTTTTATTGCCCGCCCTTTTTGTCGCCCATCGGTTGATGTGCCTGTACAACAAGATTTATCCAGACCAGACGCCAGCTACTGAGGAAGCGTATGGGTATGTTGCCTTTTTTCTGATCCACATTTCGTCAGCACTAAACCACAATGTCCAGAATCAGCTGTCCAAGATGCACAGGCGGTGGGCTTAAGCCCATATTAAATTATGATGGACATCTCCCCAACTTCTGTTTGTGTAATGAAGTTAATGAATACCGTTATGAGGCCGGTGCTGTGACACTCGACCAACATACAACTGCGGAGGTAACAGTGCCCGAAGAGTTCAAAAGTAGCAACAACAAGCAAAAAGAAGAATAACGAGCACATACAAATGGATGTATTCGGTAGATTTTGAATATTTGATTTGATTGCAACTGAATTGATCAGCTTTAGTTTTGTATGTTATAATTTTGTGCATAGAGCATAGAGCATAGAGATATTGAAAACGTGTGTGCATGGAACGTTACACAACTTTAAATGTATACAATTACAAGGCAAATAAAAATTGACATTTTGTCTCTATCTGTAAGGGTGTCGCTAAAAGTTGCGTTCATACAGACGGACGGACGCACAGACAGCAATACGGGCATTGCACAAAACCAATACACTGTGATACCTTCGGTATCAAAGTATACAAAGAACTACGACACTTCATATTCTTATTCACAAGCCCGAACTGAATCAAGCACATGCTTTATGATTTTAGAATAGCTTACGGGTTGGTGTGCTTTTGGGCGGGCTTCTTTTATTGCCCGCCCTTTTTGTCGCCCATCGGTTGATGTGCCTGTACAACAAGATTTATCCAGACCAGACGCCAGCTACTGAGGAAGCATATGGGTATGTTGCCTTTTTTCTGATCTACATTTCGTCAGCACTAAACCACAATGTCCAAAATCAGCTGTCCAATATGCACAGGCGGCGGGCTTAGGCCCCATTAAATTATGATGGGCATCTCCCCAATTTTTGTTTGTATAATGAAGTTAATGAATACCTTGATAAGGGCAATGCTGTGACACTTGATCTACAAAGAACAAGCAAAACGAAAAAAAATAAACACATAAAAATTTACGCATTAGGTAGATTTTTAATATTTGATTTGTTCGCTTCAACTGAACTGATCAGGTTTAGTATTGAACGTAATGGTTAAGTATTGAAATCTTTTGAGTGTCCAAAGACGTTAAATACATAAATATATCCAAACTGTGACATGCACTTGTGACCATTTGACCAGCCTAGAAAATTTCAAGTTATTGAAAGTGTTCCACACAGTGGCAAAATAAGTAGGAGAGCGAAAATATTCCATGATAATGACCTCCTGAACAGATAAATAAAGAAACGCGCAAATAAATGAGCAAACATTTTGAACAAACCCCATAAATAGAAAATTCTCCACAACTACGCTGAAACACACTAGTAACATTATACAACAAATACATGTGCATAAACTAATTGTATATATATATATGTACATACATGTGTGTATGCATGTATGTATTTACATATGATAATCAACTAGAAGCAAGTTCACTGCACTGCAATAACACAAGCTGAAATGTCACCCGAAAGCGAGACAAACAAAATAGAAAAGAAAAAAAAAACAGAAAAAGAAAATATATATAAAAAAAAAAAATAAAAATACAATTTGAAAACGTCACCGTTTTGTTGGGCAGCAACTGATTAATTTCAAATTGTGAGAGTAGGGAAACAACATTCCAACAGTATGCGACTGAGCAAAATTTTCAATATTGAGTGAATTTGGTCTATGGATAGACCAAACATCTGACACATGTTGCACTAAAATGCAACAAATAAATTTGTTTCCAATTTTATTTGTATTTTTTTTTAGATTCTCTTGTAGAGGGTTCCATAATTTTGTTGTGACATTTGTAACACATTGTGGGAGACGTCTCCGACCTCATAAGGTATATAAAATCTAAACAAGTTGTACTCAGTTTTTAAGGTATCTCAGTGAAACTTGACGTATATCCGCCATTTTGGGAGCCGACCGGATCGAATCACTATATCATATAACTGCAATAGGAATAATCGGTCGAGAGATAATTTTTAAGTGATGGGATCGATCGATAGGCATACGCATGTACATATGTTACCCCTTTCTTTCCAGTCCACATCCAATGGTGAAATAGAAAACACATATCTTAAAACGTACAAAATCATAATAATATTTCGAAGTGCGTACATAGACTTAGATGTCAAGAGATTAACTCTAGTCTGCAAGGGTATGTAATCTTCTTGTTTGTTTTTCTTTTGTGAAACCTGTTGCCCACGACAGCTTGCCGAAAATGTTGAAGCATGAAATACATTTTATGGACATCATCGTTAAAGTAATCAACAGTAACAGCAAGAATCATCAGCAGACGGACGTATTAAATACAATAAAAAAAAAAATAATAAAAAAAAAAAAAAAAAACGGGCAGTCGCAAGCAAAAACCGAAAGCGAAAATAAAATTAAAAGACTTTAGCCAAATTCAAGGTCAACTTCGTTTCAATAAATTGCAAATGAAATGAGAGAGGCAGCCGGCAGGGGTTGCGACCAACAACTGCATGACGCAAATTATGCCAAAGTCAACGGCTTACCTTTAACTGATACTCAAGCTGAAGCTTCTCTCAAGTTCTGAATATGAATCTAAGCATCCAGTTCTCCTCAAATTGAGCCCCACGATTTTCAAGCGAATTTTTGGCGTGTTAATAAAGATTGTCGAAAATGTAAAGAATTGCCTTTAAAAAGCAACAACAACAACAAAACGACGGTAGCAACTGGGCAAGAACAAAGCAAAGATGAACAACTGGTATTATAAATGCCCCTCCATGAAGATTCGAGTTAAATACTACATAATAAAGAATGCAATTTTATTTTATATACCTAAACGAATAAAGTTAAAGTTCTTTCGGACTGTGTGCAGATTTGTCACACAACCAGTAAAAATATATAAAACTGCAGAATCCAATTTTTATATAAGATGGTATGCATGAAATTTCATAAGCAATTATACATATATACATAAACATAGTTATTTAATAACTTAATGGTAAATATACCAATTTAATGATGAAGAGAGGTGCAAAAATACCCTTTTAAGCCAAAATACTTGATAAATAAGTTTATCGATTTAATTAGTTATTTTTTTCAAATCTACTCGTCTTACAATTGAGTAAATACACCACAGTTCTGGCTTTAATTTGTCTTCCTATAATTTGCATTTATAATTTGATGATTAATTAATCATTACTCTTGCAAAGCAATATTGTAAAAAAAAAAACCATTGTGTATGGATACAGATACAATACATACATGTTAATTAAGCATTTATCGAACTCTGTGCTTAATTTGTTTATTTTACCTGCTAACCAAATTATTTCTGATACATTGTTTATATGTCGTTAGCTGTGGATTCATCTGATCTGGTTGCTGATTCTCCTGTTGCGTTTGTATATGTATCTATGTGTATATGTTTTAAATAAGCTTCGCGTTTTACAAGTTCAATCAACTTTGCATCGACGCCAAAAGCAAACACAACAATTGATTAATTTATACTTTTTTTTTTATTGGAAAACTTTCAGTTTATTTGTCTGAACATTAGTCAAAGTGTTGCACACATAAAGAAATATAATTATAAAAATTAAACGGAATGTTTGATTGAAGATATAAAAATACCTGAATTAACGTAATTTTACAATTAACTTTCGGATAGATTTATAAACATGATGGGAGCTTCAGACATTTTCAAATATGTATAGTACTTGCAATATCACTTACATTCTTACTGCGTCTGCTAAGATTGCGACACAGTGTGCCTATAAGTATATAGTATGTGAGTCAGTATGTGCACATTTCTATATTGATTGTAGCTAAAGAGAACCTAAACATTTGCACTTCGTCGCACACTTGTTAGAAACTAAGGAAGAGTGAGACGGGCATTATGAGGGGGTTTGAGTCTAGAAGCGGCTGGCAACTGCTTGGTTTATCGCAGCAGCCAAGCTCCTTCAATATGCACTTGAATGCCCTTCACGCACCCCGAGCCGTCTCTACGCCACCAGCCCGTCTCTCTATCTTCTCCCCCAACCTCTGTTACCCGCTCTTCTCGCCCCAGCTGTGTCAATGGCCTTGAAATTGTTTTTTGCGCCACGCGCTGCTTAGTTGATGTTCTTGTTTTTGTATTTATTATATTTTTTATTACATTTCTTGTTGTTGTTGTTGTTGTTGTGGTTGCTGCTGCTGCTGCTGCTGCTGCTGCTAGTCCAACAACGTGATTAGTGGAAATAGCGCACTCAGTTTCATAGGCGCAGGCTTCATAAGTCGCACATAAAGAAATGCATTTCGATGTGACCCAATAAATTTGAACTCGTTATGTCGTACAAAGCGGTACCGCAGTGCGTATGATGAATTTACCGCATTTGCTTTGGAAGAGTGTTAGCAATTTTGGAGTGCATGTCGCATGCTTAATGCCTGGGCATATCCCAGTTGCAGGAAGCTTCTGTGGTTTTAGCATCAATGTCATCGTAAATCTGTAGCGGGCATAGAAATATAAAAAAAAAAAACATTGCACACCAAGGTCAAAGTCAGCGACAACTCATATAAAGCGACTGCGTGAACGTTGTACGGTTTTTTTTTCTTTTTGTTTTTTATTCCATCTTTTTATTATTTTTGTTTTTTTTTTTCTGCCGTTGTTTTCTGTTTACAGTCAATGCTCAGATGCTGCTAATGATAATGATGCTCGTACTTATTACTAGATGAGTATAACAACTAATATATTATTTGACCGTTTCCGAATACAAAATATAAAATATGTAGGAATGTATCATAGATGCTTCGCATTACATTAAGAGCAACAGAGACGATTTGAGGAACTAAAAACCAAAGTGTTTTTGGTTTCAGTCATGATTCCACTACATTACGAATTTAAACTTATATTAAAAAATCATACAACCAAAGCAGAGAACAGCACTGATGGCGTTTAGCAAATTGAGGAGCGGATCTTTTAAAAGATAAGTGCAACAGTGCGGGTCAAAAATTTAAGTCCGAGTCAAGCCCACAAGCCGAAAAGCTAACAATAAACAACTCGAATTGCGGGCAACAGAATGTTAATTAAAAACAAAATTACAAGAAAAGAAATATCAAATTTTACATTACTTAAATTCGTCTCGGTTTTATTTTTCACTTTTGGGATCGCAAGCAATAAGACTGTTTAATTTATGGAAGATAAAACTTGAACTCCAGCCTCCGCTGCCTTCGAGATTTGTGCGATAGCAGAGTCGTTAACATCAACATCGACGTTGTTTTCTACTGCTAATTTCCAGAATCAATTACGTTACTCATACGCAACGTTGACGCGCTAACGCCGGTTGGCCTTACGTCAGATTAAGAAAAACTAATGTGCACTGCGACATTGTAAGAAAATGCAGTTTCACTTGATGCTGCCAACTAAAGATTCATTAAGAAGCGAGCTCAACAACAACTAAAAGCAGCCTCCGACTGCCAGTTCACCATGGAAACCGAACGGGACGAAGCAGCTGTCACTAAATGCTACCCGGCTGTGTAGTATGAGGCATATTATTAAATCAAGGGTATTCGTAAAATAAATAATAATACGAGTAAAAATCCATTTCATTATGAAATACAAACAAGTTTTTATAATGAAATACAATTTATTTTTCTTTTTTTTAGAATTTCATTATTAGGAGTGGAAAGGTGCTATTTGATATAGCTAATATAATATAACTAACTTTAAAATTTATTTAAAAAATGCCTATTATATGGGAATATCTAGTTGCATTACAAGCAGATTCTTATAGATAGAAGTACATCATTAATTCAATTTAACGCATTACAGCTTTAAATACTCACTTATATGTATATAATTGTTAAATCTGAAAAACTTGTGATTGAAAAAAAAATAACTAGAACCATATTTTTCCAGGCAAGAATGTCTTTTGTTGTTAACAAATATTCACACAAAAAAAAAAAAAAAGTTAGTGGCAAAGGCGAGGCAAAACACGCTTTGCAACATATCTGACAAGGTAGCATTCAGATTTGGTGACGATTTCGATGACACTGGCAGCCTTGACACGCTTCTAACAAGTTGAGAATGGCGATGGCTTAGCTGGATTCTTTCGGGCCACAGCACGATGGGCGATTTCTAACCTCAAGTTAAGAAGCATTATGCTGTCATCCTCTGTGCGCCGTTCGCAACTGTTCGTTGAAGTCACACAGACAGATTTAAATTAGTCTTTCCGCACGTTTGCCTATTTAGTGTTCATCTGGTTGTCAATTGTGGATTTCATTTTCATTTTACCAAGCCTACCACGGCTGCTCTCAGTCTATCAGTCGCGACTGCCGCCAGTTGAAGTCCTAATTAAAAGCGCATCTTACACCCCCATCTCACGCTTGGATTAATGCCAGAATTGGCAGCTGTGAGTTAACACTTTAAGCTCGAGCAGCGACGCTGACAAGCAAGTTTGAGGCTTTATAGACGCTTTCCCTGTAGATCCTGACACCCATCCACAGAGTGGCAAAGTTTTCAATTAGGACATTTTCTCATTTGCAATTCAAATTAATTTTGCGCTACTTGAGTTTCAGTTGTGCGTTGTATTTAAGTGCTTCCTATTAACATTTTGGCTAGAAAATTATGCTCGAAGCTAAAGATGAAAAATCACTTTTCAAATGGTTCATTTAATTGTCCAACAATTTGTTATCTTACAAGAGAATCAATGTTCCGGCTACAAAATTAAAGCATTAATATACGAACTTTGATACATCATAGATAGGAAATAAACTATGCTACCATTTTGCTTAATTATCCTACCTTCCTATCAGGAAAAGAAACAAACACAACATTTTCGTAGTTATTGAATCATTTAATTGTCAACATCGTTTCGATTGTAGATCGAGTTTTAAAGTAAAGTTAAATTTCTTAAATTGAAAGACGCATATATATATATATTTATATACATATATATATGCGTATATATACATATGTATATATATTTATTTAATACATTTTTCGCACAGTTTTCCATGAAATTAGTTTAGGTCCCAACAGTCGACGCGTCAGAAAAAATCTTGAAAATCACCTAAGGGCTCAAGGCGTCTTAGCTTTGCAACGTGATGCGCGTGAAGAGAGAAAACCTAGGCGATGGGGAAAATATCGACAAAACCAAAATGTGTGGTCCAGACGAATAGTACTGAACTTAAAGATACCCTGCAAGCAGCTGTCTAAGTATTTATTCCATAAAAATCCATATTTTTGACAAGCAGTTTCTTTTAATTTTCCAAAAGATTTAAATACGACATGATAGCTTTATAATATATAATTGTAAGACGGCCAAAAAAAGTAAATGTCATGTCATGTTAAGGACACTTTGCAATGGGTATTAAAGTCACCACAGAGCTGTTAATAGATATAGATTATAATAAAGAAAAAAGTCACTAATAAATAACAAAATTGACGGAATTCCATCAACCTGAAAAGAAACTGTAAGGCAAACAACAACGATAACAACAACAACAATGGCAACCTGCTACAATAAGGATACAGGTACAGACAGGTATCACGGGGTACACATTTTCCTTGGCGTGCATGCGTGAGCAGTCACGCGTATCAGTTGACAACGTGTTTATGCTGAAAGCTCAATTTCGCATTGACAGCATCTTCAATGGTGCAAACGAATGGCTAAATAGCAAGTGGCAGACACAACAGCAGCAGCAGAAGCAGCAGCGCCAACAAGAAAAGCGCCTAACAAGCACTTTAAGCCGGCACCCGGGACAAGCTACCCAAGTGCTCCATTCATACAGGCAGTATCAGCCGCTGTCTCTGCCTCTGCCTCTGCCTCAACCTCTGCCTCTGCCACCTGCCACTGCCACTGCCACTGCCTCTAGTCTTCGTCCTTCTTGGCCTGCCCATGCCAACGTTCTTTCTTTCCCATCATCAACAGCAGCATTGATGTTGTCATTATACTCATCGACATCCTTGTCATTACGCGGCACATACGAAAAGAGCACGAAAACACTTGTCATTAACACAATCACACACTCAAATACACACACACACACACACCCGCACACACTCACACAGACAAACACCTACAAATGCAGACACAAACCGGAGCAATGGCGTCTTTTAATGCGCGTCACAACAGCTTGTTACACTTTTTGTTATGTATCTGTTGGATACATGCTGGCCTTTTGCCAGTTACAACTATGCACATGCGATATTATTAATTGCTTGAGTGACAAAGTTTGAACCTATCTCAACTTTTCAAATCCCTTCGTGGATCTCCCACTTAAGTCTTAGAAGAAACCTTAAAAAAAACACCTATATAAGCTTAAAAATCAAAAGATATTTTCTGAAACAGTTTCTTGGTGAACTTATTTCGATTAGTTTTTTTTTTTTCTTCTTCACTCTTTTCATTGATGGGTGCTTTGTCCGTTTATCGACAAATTCCCAACTGCCGTAGTTGGCCACAATAAATCAAACATCTCAACCTGGGGAGGGGGCAAAAATACTAAATCACTTTCGTGATGTTGATGATGATCAGCAAGCAGGTAGTCCAACAATAGAAGCTCAACACAAAAATAAACAATTGTAGGATAAATCAAATGTTGGACTACAAATTGCAAACTACCCAATGATGTGAAAAGCATATTCATATGTGGAATAAGAATTGTTTTCGGTTATGGCATGCTTTTCTATTTTGAACTATACATGTAGATTTTTGTTTTTCCTTATGGTTCTTTTTTTTTTCTTGTTGCTGCCGCCTTTGGCATAGTCGTAACGTATACGCAGCGTATTGCAGATGCTGACCACAGCTGGAAGAAGCGGGCCAACATCAAATATCGAATAATTGTTTGCCATTTAGCAATGTGCATTTTGAATGGTTGCCAAAAACGAATACGTTGGCCAATTGTTTACATTGCTCAACAAGATAGGGAGAACTGCAACCGCTTGGGGTAGAGATCAACAAAACATATGTCTAAATAGTGAAAACCGCACGCTACCCTACAATATTCAGAAAATACAAACAGCTGCCAAAACTTAATTTGTTTAACTATTCATTTAACTGGAGAAATAAATTATTGATTTATAAATAAATATAATAAATTGCTAAATATAAAAAGAGTTATTTGCACTGAAGATTTGATTTATTTTGTGGATTTCTTACCTACAATATTTACAGAAAGAAATTGTCACTGTCCAGTGACTTAATCCAGACTACAAACAGTATAATTAATGAATTTACCAAAAAAAAAAAAAGAGCACGCAACTTGGCATGTGGCAGAAGAAATAACATATGCAATGTGTGAATCATTTGTTATTGTTAAATATTGGTGAAAAGCCTTTTAAAATCCTTGTCACTGTGATTTCAGCATTGTCCTCAGCATAAGCATCCATCACTGATTTGTATGTGCAAAATGATTTGCGTAAATGAGAATAAACGGAACAAAAGATTTATAAATAGGGCAGATGTCCGTCCGGCTGTCGTCTAGACTCACGGCCAACATCGGTCGGCATGCTGATCTGTCGAGTAATTCAAACAGTTTATTACAATCATAATTTTGATGATTGATGTGCGACAATGTCGTTTATGGTTTTCTCATTTCGGCCAAGTCACCGAAGGTGAGTCCAGAAATTGCACTACGTAATGCGGGTATACAAGAATTGAAGTACGCATCATTTAGAAGGGCAATTCACACGCAATTTCCGTCTCAGAAATACCAAGACAGACTGTACAGCAAATGTGACTCTGGGGAAAATTAAAATTTTCTACCCAATTTGGCGGCGAGTTGAGCGCTAATCGGCTTGCCCATAACAGAGTTTATAGTCCAGCAGCGCTGTTATTAACAGCTGTTAACTGCACAGATAGAGAACACTATCAAGTGGAAGAGAGAGAGAGAGAGAGCGTAACAATGAAAGAGCGCCACGGTCTTGTTTGCTCTGTGCTGTAAGCTGGCACTCTCTTAAATTGCAAAACACTCTGTTAAATTTCGGCTAAGCCAAGTTAGCGACAAACTAATCAGTTCTTCTACCAACACACACACACACACACACACTCACACAAACCCACATACACTTTACGAATGTTTGTTAAATTTGCTTTCACGCACAATCCTGCTTGTGTGTATGAGTGTGTATGTGTGTGTGTGTGAGGGGTGGGGAGTAGCAACCCAAAGCTACCCTTGGTATGCACTAAGGGCGAGTTGTGTGAGCAAATTGACTCATCTGGCAGTTACATTAAATGTTCGTTGGCCTTTTTCGGTAGTAAAAAAAACCAAAATAAAAAAAGAGGAACAAAAAAAAACACACCCAATGCCAGGGAAAATTTAACAATGCGGCAAAATAAAAATAAAAGCCAAACAAATTGTGCATGAAATGATGCCAGGACTCGGTCAGACATCCAATGCAGCCTCCGGCTGCCTGTTGGGCTATGTAAAAATATATTTCAGTCATTTGAAATTTGCACAAATGAAAATTGTGACAAAAAATTGAATTACCCAAAAACACAACAACAACAATGTTGACGGCTACCACAGTGGAAACAAAACAATAAAAGCGACGAAAAGCCCAGAATAAAAGTTGAAAGTGTGCCCCTGAAACAAATATGTTGGTGAAGGCCACAACAACAAAAAAATATATATAACAAAAAATTCAAAAAAAATAAACAAGAGCCTGCAAAGTCAAATGAAAATCATCAGGCCCAAAGGGCATCTCCAACTTCTGCTGTTGTTGCTGCCACTGCTACCCGTCTTTGCTTGTTGCCACATTAGCCACGCCACACTGTGTCCCCTAATGAGCATGCCAGACATATGCCATGGGCCATGTCCTACCTACCTACCTAATCCCCCCCATTTCGCAGTTCGCAATCCGCCGTCCGACTGTCGTCTATCGTCGCGAAGATCTTCTTCCGACTAAAGTAAAATTGGTTTGTTTACGTTGTACTTGAACCAGCAAGGAGGGTGTTTTTGGGTGCTCTGGATGCTTTGGGTGCATGACTGCGGAGACCCACAGCATATGTTTGTGTATTTTCAGCTGCTGTCGTCATACGAAAGTGTTTTTATTGCCGAGTCCCTTACATGCAGCTAACAATAAGAACGCGATTTTTAGATTGCGACAGATGGTCAGCCATTGTTCAGTTTAACCCCTGCGCTAGAGGGGCACTAAACAGAACCCCTTATAATAAGTGCTCATGATATTCGCACGAATACGCATCTAATCGCATCTTATGTACTACGTGTGCATTGATATTTTTTATAATCAGCACAAGAATAATATGAAACAGAGCCAAAAGCAAACTCAAAATTGGTATTGGGCGCTGAGAGCTATCAAAAAAATGATATTAAGACATTAACAGACAGAACTTATACTCAGAAATTATGACTCAGCTTTTATGATTCATAATTCTATTAGATCTGCAAATAGACAATTCTTCTAGCAACTCTTTCTTAACATACGAATTATTATATTAATACAACAAATATTAAGCTATGTATGTAATTTGTTTGATTACAAGTTATAATTATAAAATTCAACATATTTTGCTTCCCTGAGGATAACACTCCACTTGTTGTGATTCGACATTTATGACCTCAAATCTCAACACATCAAAGCCCGCTAAATACAAGACCGATGTCAGCTAGATACATACCATTATGTATTTGTGATAATAAAGTATGCTTTTAATTTTAGCCGCCGAGCAGGGCATGTTTGCGCTTTTACAACAACACTATTATTGCGAACGTTCTTATGGGATTTGGAATATCCATTATACATAATTTATTTGTGCCAAAAATGTGTTCCGCTTTTGTGCAGCAAGCAAACTGTTTCACTTGTTGTTGTGAATGCACAAAAACACATTACGTATACGCATTTTTTTTTTTAATTTTGTATTTCGCATAATTTCAATTTACATGCGCATGGCTTGCCAAAAACACACAATGCGAAACAAGAAACAGCTAAAATCTTAGCACGGCACATTTTTCACTAGCTGGGTTTCTATTACAAGTATATGTATTTCACTAGATGTCTAAACAAAAATACTGAAGAGTTTGCTGCTCTGACTAGGATGCATGCCGAGGCTTTGTGTATGGGCATTTTTTTTTTTATGTATGTAGTTTGCTTAGAAGCTGACGTCAGCGATTCGCAAATGAGCTATGTGGGAACGTCACTCCTCCACTTAGTCAGACAGTCGGTCCGCCAGTCAGTCAGCTAGTCGGTCAGTCAGTCGCTCAGCAAGTCAGTCAGACAGTGAGTCAGTTTGCTGTCCAGGGTGCTAAAATTTTAGCAAAAGTTTCTGCGTATTTTTTGTTGAGCTTCTGCCGGGCAACAACGAGCTAGTTTCGACCTCGCCAGCTGCTGTTGCAGTTTTGCTTGATTTGCACCAAATTAAGTTGGCCCCCATCCGACCAGTAGACCATGCCCAGTGCCCAGAACCGTGCCACGCCATGCCGTGCCAGTCGTCTGGCTGGCTGGCTGGCTAGCTGGCTGACTGTCTGACGGACGACCTGCGGCACTGGCTGCTGCCCAAAAATGCAATAAAATTAAATGCTTTTATGTTAAAAACTTTATGACTTTGTGTTTATGCTCGCTACACGCTCGACGCCGTTCCTACTTCTCACCCTGGCACCCCTGGCCCCATTCCATCTTCAGCTTCTTCTTATTTAGCTTTGTTGGACTTTAGCTTGGCCTGCTTTAGATTTTGTGGCCGACAGTTGTTGTTCTTTGTGCTGTTTTTGTTGTTACTGTCGCACCGTCTCGCATGTGTTGACAGTAATTAATTTAACTGGCGTAAATGAAATTTATACGGCCAACACATTTCCGCGTACTTTGTCGTTGCAATTTGTCCAAATGTTGCACAGTTATTGCTGCGCGTTAAGTTCTAAAAATTGCACTTGCTTCAGCGCTTTCTGAGTGGCTAACAATAACGAAAAAAAAAAGCTTTATAAACAAAGTAGTCAATTAATTGTACTTTTATCTTTGCTTATTCACTTTTTCTTAATCTTATTTTCAGTTACATTTCTCAAGACATTGGCAACTATCATAACATATCATTATAAAGTCATAAGAAGTGTATTAGCTAAAAATTCACTCAATATTCAATATTATGTTTTGTGTAACCAACAGCTTAGTATTAAATTAAGAACATTAAAAATGTAGTGTTTCTCAATCGCAAGGCTAGCAAAATTTTCTATTATTATATTTCGAAATTTTTTCATACACAATTGCTGTTACTTTCTGGTTTTTTTTTATGTTTTAACTTAAGTGAAATCGGTGAAATCATTTTCATTTTTTTCGGCACGTTCGCCCTTCAAAAGGGATGTAAAAAGCTCATGATCTTTGGTAGCATTAGCACCTGCTTGATTTTGTTCAGCACCTTTGACATATTCATTTTAAGACGCATACTCAAACAAAACTTTACTTCACACTCAAGCACAATGGCAAAAGAAGAGAGCAAGTAATTACTATCAAAGATCGTTGTAAGAACTTACAAAAAAAAAAGGAAACACCCGTAAAAGTACTTTGAGAAACCGTCGCCAGCAAATGTTGCTGAAAAGAGCAATAATTTTTGTCTTTTTATCTGGCAGAGTAAGTAGCCAGCATCTTTCTGAGAAAAACATGAACAGCAGTTGTAATTATAATTTGTTTGCAATAACAAAAGTACTTAATTGTTAGATTGTCAGGCAACCAAACCAAAACACAACTTGCAACTTATCATAGAACTTTGGCATTCAAATTTCATTTAACATGGAACTTGGAAATAAGTATAAGCAGATCATGAATGTTTGCTATTTATGTGTCGGCTGTTTATCAAAAAGTTTCAAGATTATTTTTGTTTTTTATTTTGCATAGCCTATGGTCCAGCCATATATTTAGAATACGTTTACAACGACATTAGTAAAATTATTCGGATTTTACGAATGTATACGTAATATTTGATTTTATTATTTAACTTAATCCTTGCATTTTTCCTTTTCAATTATATAGCCTGAATTCAGGAAAAATAAAATAAACTATCAGATTCAGGCAGATAGAATACATACCAATCATAATTTCAAAATGAAAATAAATTTATGGATGGTCCAAATTCACTTTGTGAATTCGAAATAAACCAAAAAAATCTCTTGAAATAATCAAGCTGGATCACTGATCGTTAACGGATGACTTGACTTAAAAGTCAGATTAAGGTAGGACGCATAAATGGCGACAAGCTTAATAAAAATAAACCAACCACAAAAACAATCATGAAAGGACAGGGCCAGAGGGCAACTGTTGACACGTCTATATGCGATAGATTGTAACAACACACTTCCGTCGACATAGAACGATAACAGCAATTGCAACAGCAGCGACAACAACAACAATAACAACAGCAGCGACAACAACAAAATTAGAGCCTGTGTTGCCAAAAAGCCAACAAAAAAGTTTTCGCTTCATAGCACAAATTGAATAAAGCATCAGACGACGAGTGGTTGCGATTTGGAAAACTGGAAAGGCGGGGCCCAATGTAGAATGCTTACGTGCATAATTGTTGCGCGTAATTCCCATAAAAATAAAGCTACAATACATAAAATACACAAAAATCGCAAAATAAATGCAATAAATGTTAAACAACAAAAATAACTTTTATGAAGAGAAAGAAACATTTACAACAGCGCGTATGAGTAATATTTTAAATTGCTAGAATAATGAAAGTAGTGTAAAATAACAGTAAAATGCATTTTTTTAAATTTTATTTTAAATGTATTTTTTTTACATATTCCTCAGCCAAATAGTTTCTTCCACCATGGTTTGCTAGAATCACAACAGGGCCACTGTTGATTCTGGCAAGAAGTTGCTGGACATTCGCAGCATCGTTGACAGTTAACAAAAATTAAAAACGCGCTTAGCAAAATGAGTGTGACAGGTATAAGCATTGTGTAGACTGATCATCTGCAAGTAGAATACACCCAATATAAGCTCTTACCCATGACTGTGTCAAATGCACCATACTAATACTGTAGCTAATTGCGAATTTCATAAGCTCTAATGATTCAGCAAAGAAATCCGCAATGACAATACTGTAGCTAAAAAAATCCAAAGTATTGATTTATTTTTACAATCTTATAAGCAATAGTGGTTCAGGAACGAACACAACTTTCAACCCTTTTTTATGGGCTATAAAAAACACATGTGTTCTAAGAACAATCAAAAATTCCCTAGCTACGATGTACAGAAACCTCAGCAGGTATGCAAAAAAAAAAAACAATTTAAGTCCACCCTTGTATGTGCTAGTAGTACAGCTGCTAGTTAACAAGTGAAAATTGTTAGGTATATTAAGCTATTTTTTTAAACAATACACAGTTCGAGTTCACAAGTCAACACGCGTGTTTAGTGAGAGAAAAATACGATAAAAGTAACCCAAAATAACAATGTTAAATACAAAAAACAAAAATAAACAAAAAAACGAAATATTATTTCTAAAAATTTCACACGCCTGAAACCCGAAACTAGTTCATTCAAAATTGAATTCATTTTGCAATATAGTATATGTACCTGAATAATATGAACGGATTCGCAATGTAAGTCTGAGATTAAGAACTGGTGTTAACTAAAATAGACGTGAATGCATTTTCCCATAGCTTGTTGCTCTTGCTGCTGATGTCTGTTGCCATAAATGGACACAATCCAGATGACCACAAAGAATTACTGGAAGTCAAGGAATGTCCCGATATGCCAATAATGCAAAATGTTGACAAGTTAAAGGTTTGTTCATGTTACTTGCTTATGCATTTTGTTTATAATATACATATATGTATATCTTCGCACAGCTTTTGGGTGTCTGGTACGCATATGCAACAACCCCACTGCCCTTTAAGAGGTATCAGCGGCATTGTGCATCTTATAATGTGAAGAACAATCGTAAGTACAAAGTCGATTCGCTTGTATTTGAAATATTGCCCACTAATGTCACAGCAGCACAGCCTACTTTAATACCAACATACTCTACACTAACTACATCGACTTGGTAATCACGTATTCCTGTCTATCAAACCCTAAGGAGGACATGCATATGAGTGAGTAGTATATATACTATTATAATCATTATGTAATAAACTTCCAATTATTCCCCAATTTATAGTGAAACTTCGGCTACTCACCAGAACTCGGACTCCCATGCCCGAAACAATATTCGAGGCCCGTCGTGTTTTGAGTGAACTTCACTTTCCCATAGCAGCACTGCATTGGCTCAAGTCCGAAGCATTTTGTTTTGAATGGTATCAGCTAAGGTTCGAAACTCGGCGCCGACCTATGACATTTCAGGCGCCATTTGATTTGCACGGCCATTGGGATGGCACCATAAGTTAATTGCATAAAAGTCTAATTATTGTTACATAATAATTTGCCATACAAATGTTAGCGATGAATCACTGATTAAACTGAGGAAATCGTATAGTGACTGACTAACTTAATTAGCATTGCTGAACAACGAAATCAATTACGACGACAGTTTCAGCCAAATCATAATGGGCAATACACTAGATACTCGATGCTCAATGCTCCATGCTCGATGCTCGATGCCCAATGATATCCCATTTGCTCTCGAGCACATATGGGTCGACAGCTTCCTGGCAATGACAAGGGCGCATTAATGAATGATGCCATGGCCTCCGACATTGGAACTCCCTCGGCCGCCCATGATATTCCCTTCCTGCAATTCAATTTATATGTTGTTGTATGTTTGCATCCTCCCAAAATAAAAAAAAAAAAAACTTTCCATGAGCCCAAAATTATCTTTCGTTTTTTCGTTGTTGGCGTTTGGTTTGTTTGGCTTCCTTAGCCTTAGCAAATTGCTTGGCCGCACAAATTGGCTTTAGCCTCAGGGTTCGGCAATAAAATCAAACTCACGCAGGCGTATGCGTAACGCACAATTATCCTTCCATTGAGTGGGTGTGTCCGCACTCGGAGGGATAACGGTCACATCCATGTAATAATTGTCATTGTCAAGTGTACTTTGATTGCCCCAAGAACTGGATAATACAGCAACAACAATAACAATGCAGAGTAGTTTCGAAGCAATTGAGTTTCAATTGTGACGAACATTGAATGCTAATCGTTTTCATTCAATTAAAGCAACTCTAAACAACTGAACATGACTAACAATGCTTTAATTTAGAGTGTACTCGAATTGATGGCCTAAACATAGTTAACTACAACACTTTTAAATGTTGTATTATATATCGACTGTAAATTTAAATTGTGACTTATACTTGAGTTAGTTTTGCTTGAAATTTAAATAAACATTGTTAAATCAAGGAAGCAACTTACAGATAATTCAGAAAATGATTTTATTTGCTGAGCGAATTTACGAATTTCAATCATGTTGGCCGCAAAAGTGCTTTGTTAACTTTCCGCTGCAGTTTAGTCTAAATGCTAAGTACAGCATTCGATCACAAGACCAGGGCAGCTGTGCTTTGTGGCTGCACACGTAATTGGTGAGCACTTTACACTCGTTGTGTACTTGTTGTTAAGTATTACTGTTCTTCGCTTTCGGCTTGTTTTTGTTTCTATTCAATTTGATCTGTTCGCCAATATGAAGCACAGTTGCCACAGTTGTAGTTGTTGTTGTTGACGTTGACGTTAATGCGCCTGGCTCGCCATTGTAACAATTTTATGGTTAGTACGTTTTATTTCCACAGATTTACTTTTAAACAAGAGTGCTTAGGCAGAGAGTGCTTGCCAAAGAGATACCCTCTAGAATTGACACCGCAATCATGCATCCACACTAAACTAATTTAGTTTATCGATTCATTAAACTGGCAAAATATATTATTATTATATTTGTATTATTAATAATAATTTTTTTTTTAAATAAAAATAAGGCAATACTGTTTTTTTAGTTATTTAAAAAATGAAATCTCGATTTAAAAAACATGTACAGCTTACTGTCCATCGTTTCCAAGCAATTTGTGTACAGGGTATAAAAAGTTAAGTAAATTTTGTGTAAGCTTATGTTGTTTTAGCTTTGTTTTTGAATTGCATGACGCTTTTAGCAATTTCAAGTTCAAATCACTTTTTATGGTTTTTTATGTAATCACGTAAGCGCCATTTGTATAACAGTCATACTATATACTAATGCGGACAGCAATTTACATCAATGTTGTGACTGACAACCGGGAAATTAAAATACATTTAAAAAAAAAATTTAAAAGTCGAAGAGAGCTGCAATCGAGAATGCTAGTCAAATGTTGGAGGTAAACGTGAAAATATCTTTTATTTGCGCATGGCAACTCTTAATTAGCTCAAGAAGTTCTTTTGGTGCGACTTCGATGGCTGTTTGACTGGTTCCACCAGTTTCCGTTTGCTTTGGATGTGGTAGCTATATATATATATACTATATATGCGTTAAAGTAGAATTTCAATTTCGTTTTCGTTTCTTTCACGTCAAAGACAAACAGACGCAAGACAAGACGCAAAACCAACAACAGGCCCATAGAAGACGACAACGATGCTGGCAGAGACACAAACAATAACAATAACAGAATAAAAACAAAAATACCATTTATTGATGTGATAATCTAAAGATCAAGGTCTTCCTTTTGCCATTCCAATAATCGTTGTCGTTCCTCGCACTCAATCTTTTAGAAATGATACGAAACTAGAATTTTGCTTGATTTAATTTTAATGAATGATGCTACAGCATTTGCCAGAAAAAGATTAACAGCAATGGCAAAGCTACCGAACAGGAAATGTTGCACATTCAAAGTAAATAAAAAGGGCAACCCCACATAAACACAAATACAAAAATACTAAATGCAAAACACACAAAATGAGAGAAAAACATAATAGAAAAAGGAAAGTTAAGCAGCAAAAGTGGAGCACAAGCTGCTTCTCTGTTGGCACTGGGGATTCAGCTCGTTCCGTTAAAGGGAAATCTATGCTTACCTAGAAACGCGAGCATATGCAAGTCTAATGAGCCTGGAGACGAGTTGGAATGCATTTCAAATGCAGCACACAAGCAGCACACCACTCACAGCGGATTTGCTTTGATTGGGGCAAAAATAGTAAAAGTGGGATTACAGCAATGATTGCATATATTACGTACGTACATGGAAAATGATTTGAGGTATGTTGTGAAAGACTTTATAAGTGGAAACCACAGCCTTCGCATTAGAGTTAGACTAGAACTACTTTAAGATAAACCATTAAACCATGCAATTGAAATTAAAACATGTTGTAATCTCTATGTTGGATTGAGATCACGTTTCTATGTACAAAAAAAAATAGTTTTCTAATGAAAATATACTTATCTATAGGTTACAAAGTCATCATAAAGTACCAACAAAGTTCTGAATAAAACAAAATCAGGGCATCTTAAGTGAGGAAATGAATGAACAGCAATTCTCACAAATGTGTCACGCACAAAATCACAAATAAATCGGAGCACACAGAAAGTTCGTTGAGTTCAGGTGGCAAGCAACCAACAAAAATACCAAAGTGCTTCTTACTGCCGAAGAAAAAGGCGCAAAAGTAGACTACTTGGATGGGAGTGTGTATGTGTGCGTGTGTATGTTGATAAGCAAAATCGCCAGACCCAAAATAAAACAAATACTATGACCAAGAAGAGGGCGTCAAAGTTGACGCTTATCTGCGCCTCATTTGCCAAACAACAAGAGCCTCATCAATTTCCAGAATTTCCAGCCAGAGATTGTTGGACTGCAAAACTCAATTCGTAAACAAGAGGTGACAGCAAACAGAAGACATCATCAGCAAATATGATAGATACTCTACGAAAGACAGGGAGAGAGAGAGAGGGAGAGAGAGAGGAGAAGGAGGCGAGTGAGAGCCGAGGGAGTCATACCAAAAGTGGACAGTGTCGCGACAAAGTTCACTCAACTTTCAACTTGTAATTTGTCATTGTGCCAAACACCATGAAAACTGAAAACGACACCCGGCAGCTGTCTCGGGGACTAGGCAAAGTGGCCGCCATAACGTCATCATTGGGGCCGGGCAAATAAATATTAAAAATCATGTGCGCCAGTGGCTGCTTTTGACCAGCAATTCATCCGTCCTTACTTCTCCTCAGACAGCTGCTGCTACTTTTGCTGCACCATTGCGTATACGCAATAAAATTTATGTGACTAGGCGATGCTTAATGCAAATGCCTTAACTGTCGCATTTTTGTGGAGAATACGGAATGGAGGCCTCCACGTCAGTCCGTGTGGGTGGGTGGTGATTAATTTGCGTATTGTTCTTTGAGATATATTTCTCTGTTTCTCGTTTTTTTTTTTTTTCTCCTTTGATTTTTATTTTTTATGCTTTTCCTCAGTTGACAACGTTCATTGAACGCATTACAGTACACAATTTTTTTCTGATTAAGCGTGAGTTATGACATTATATATGTGCATATAACACAAAGATTGGTTAATTTGTTACCGGGTTGACATTAACTGTATACAATAAAGTTCATTTTCTTATTAAATATACATTTTGGTTAGCTTTAAAAGCGGCTTTACGGCTTTCCAAAAACTAAATGTCGTTAAATATAATTACCGATAAGTTATATATTATATATTATATTTTAAGAAGATATATAAAACCACTTAGCAGTAAAAATGGCAATAAAAACCATTAATAAATTATAGATATCAATATAATTTTCTTAAATTCTTCTTAATCGAGCACAGAATTATATTCAAATTTGACAAGATTATAATTGGCAAGTAAATTGACCACAATTATAGTAAGCAGATGCCGAGTATGCACAATGGGAATATCTAATCTTAGTTAGTTAGTTTTCCAGAAACACTCCCATCATCATTACCATTATCATCGTAGAGTCGTGGAATGTAAAATGTAATTTATAAATACCAAGAATTGTGGATATCTGTCCAAGTATATATAATAACTGGTTTCTACATCGCTACGCGCTGGCAATAAAATTACAATAAAAGTCCAAAGCGGAAGCAAATTCTACAAATTTCATTTACAAACAGTCCTTGAAACGAAACGAACGCTGGGAGAGCCACTTTGGAAACCACTTTGAAAATGACAGGTGAGCAGAAATTAGCACTTTGCATTTGCAGGAAAACCATCAAAAGACTCTCTGATTTGATATGATGATGAAGAGGCGCTCGCATAAATCGCAGAAATATGTTAATTCAACTCTTGAGTAGCGTTTTGCGCTTTGCGACCAGACATTTCTTATGTCGCATTAACTTTAAATTCAGCTTAGCCCAATTAGCATAAGTTGTCTGCATGCATAAAATACTCGTTCTAGAACACAACAAAAGTAAAAGTAATTTGCAATAGCTATTATTGCCAGCAGTCTAAAATGACGAAACACATTTTTTGTATGAATTGGGTCAATGGACAAATGAATAGAATTACGCAAAAAAAAAAAATAAAAATAAAAATAAACGGCAACCAAAAGAACAAGTTTCAATTACATTTAAGTGCAGTCCATATCATAAATTTTAATTAGCTTGCAAAACTGACGCGAGTCAATATCAAAGAAACGCAAATCATGCGAAAACATTAACAATGTCAAAATTGGCCCGATAAAAGGAATTGTGCGTATGGATGATGTGATAAAAATAAAATGAATGGGATTCTCTAAATAATAGAATCAACGTGTGTGTCGGGTGGTGTTCTTTTTACCAAGAATACACCTCGAGTAAAGTACACACAAACACACACTAACATCCATGCGCTCATAGTCTGGGCTTGTCTATGAGTGTGTGTGGTTTATTTGTTAAAGATGGAGGAAGAATCTGCCAGAGACAACACACTGAATGACTGACAAAAGCAGAGTAGAAGCGAGATAAGCAAAGTACCACATAACAGCAAGCTCGTAAAAGGTTCGAATGCGAACACTAAACACTGAAATTATGAACTGGTGGCAAAGCGGCAGCGGCAAGCAATCATCAGCTTAATAAAAACAGAAGATAGACAACGACAAAAATCTTAAAGTCAACTCAATGGCAACGGCACAAGAATCCCAGATAAGTCGGAGGCAACCCAAAATCCGAAAAACCCGAATTTGAGTTCACATTGAGATGCCATCGACGGCATTAGGTGCGGATTTTGGACAGACATAAACGAAGGCGTTGCCAATTGATTAAATTTATTTATTATCTCACAGAATGTTCGTTTTATGAGCTGCTCTTAAGCTTAATCACAAGCAAGATGTCCGTACAGGAAGTCAGCAAGTGGGTTGGAGTCCTCCTTCTCTTCTTTGTCTCGTTCCGCATTCAAGGCCTCCTTAATCATGGATTGCTGGCAAATTGATTTTGGCCTGGTGCTTATCAGCAGTTTCTAAGTCTCTTCAATTGTTTAGAGGACAAAGTCTTTTGTTTATCAATTGAATTCATAGACTGTTGCCTATCATTCGTTGAAATCGATACAGATTACCTAACAAAGCTGGAAGTATATCATTGCTGTTCCTGTTATTTATCAATATAATGTCAACTAAAAATAGTATCAATTTCAAACAAATATTTTAAAAAGAAACATTTTAAGTTAAAGGTATAAATAAGGATGACATAAATCTGGGTTGAAATGGCGCAGACCAGATAGGCAAATCTCTGAACTTGTATCGTAAATTGAGTGTTGAGAATTAGATATTTTTAAATCATTTGGAACCACAAAAACAACAATCGTTAAAGCGATAGATAGCTGATAAGGAATAGGAAAAATAAGAAACATTTTGATCACTACTACTCTGCATAATATATTAATATTACAAATTATGCGATGAGATCAGCCCATTGGAATAAATTATAATGTATATTGAAAGCAGCAGCTTAAAACAAATGATTATAATCAAAAACTTGTACCAGTTGCAGTGCGAAAAATATTTTTTGAAATGAGCTATGGGCATATGTTTGTTAACTTATATCTTATATCATTTGCAATGACCTAATGCTTAAGCAGCTTTTGACCCCAACAATTGCACAGCTCATTTGATGCCAATATGCGTAAGTGTAAGCAAATGCTAAAATTGCGGAGAGCAAAAAATGCATTTAAGCCAAATGCGTTTTGGGTCCGACTGTAAAAAAAAGCACTCCAAAAGCGTCGTGATGCCAACACCGTCAGCGCCGTCATCGTCGTCGTTGGACTGGGCACTTTAATAAAGTGCAGCCCCAAATTGTGGAACGGCAGCGTCGTCATTGTTGTTGTTGTTATTGTTGTTGCTGCTGTTGCTGGTGCAGTTGCAGCCACCGTGGCGTCAATTATCGCCGCTGTACGCAAAGTGGGCCAGGCAAATAATAAACGTGCCCAGAGCAAAGGCAAAAGCAAAAACAACAGCAGCAGCAGCGGCAGCAGCAGAGGCACTCCATTGTCAAATGAGCTTAAACAGAGTGCCACGCCTCGATTGAAGTGCCTGCCCCCCCCAAGCTCCTCTCCAACAACTCCCCTTTCATTTTGCTTTACTCCATTCATTTGTGCAGCAATCTTCGCCTGCACTTTTGTTTTCATTTTGTTCGTTGTTTTCTTCACCATTTTCACGCCTTACTTGACGACTCGTTCGCTGATTGATGGCGACCTCAACTTCAACTTGGACTCGGGCTCCGAGTCCGTCTCAGGCTCCGACTACGTCTCAGACTGCGCACAGGTGTCGCCGCCTAATTAAATGAAGGCAACGCGCACGCATGCGTAACTCAATCGGCAAACATTGGCGTTAAACGCCTCAATGCCTCGCCCCTCGTACCCCGCGCGCCTCGTCCCTTGCCTGTGTGTAAAATGGGTCAATATGCAATTATTGCATTTTTGCACTGGGCTCAGCTTCGTTTGCGTCATGCATCCAAGCAAAAGGTTCCCCACATCTCCATCCGGACAGATTTTGATTTGTCAATATTTGAGCATTGCGCGCACAATTGGCGCAGTGTGCGATTGCATTTTGAGGCACTGTGGCGAACTGAAGCAGACGACAATTATATAATTATCCATATCAACAACGCCATGATAATTTACTATAATTCATCATTCCGTCATATTTTTTACTCTCAAATTATTTATATGATATAATTATATATATTTTTTAAAGAACTTTGCTCATTTTCGTCAGGTTCATTTGCCAAGTTCAAGGTGACCATTTGCATAAGAGCTACAAAACCAAAACCAAAAACAACAACAACAAAAGTAAATTAAAAAAGAACACATCTTTTACCATATTCGTGTATATTATTACTCATGCATAAAGCGCTCACCTTTGACAACAAACCCACCACAAAATACAACATCATAATAAAAGTGACTTGGAGAAGTCGTCAAAGAGTCACACAGAATGCTCTTTGGGCCTGACTCAGAGCGTTAAACAACAGCCAAAGTGCACCCAAAATCAACAACTGAGCAACGCCCACGATCTAAAAGACAGAGAAAGAGACGGAGAGAGAGAGAGAGAGAGAGAGAATGAGACAGAGAGAAAGTGGTAGAGCTCTAATAACACGTCACTTGGCTGGTAACACTAGCTTACAAAATTCAAGTTTTTGTTTAGTACTTACTTTTGAGCTACTTTTTGAGCAGATCTACTCGGCTGTTGCTGATCAAGAATATATATGTATATACTTTTTGGGGTCAGAGATGATTCCTTCTGTTACATAGTTTTCCACATTTTACCCATTTTTAATTGGCCAAAAATTGTATTTAACAAGCAATTTACAGCAATATCTCAAGAACTGTAGCCATGAAATAAATATACATACATATTTTTAAAGAACCAATAAAGTATAGATGAGAAATTGATTGAAAAATGAAAAGAAATGTTCAGAAAGAAGAAACAATATAAGAATTTTGGTGTTGCCTCCAATTCAATTCAGTGCAACTGACCCACTTCTCATGTTTATGCTTGCGGCATCAATGCGCGGCTATTTAATTTGCCTCGAAAGATTCTTATACAACATTTGCTGATGCATTTCGCATCTACTCATTGCACAGTTCGCCGTTCTTGTGATCTGTGCAGTTTTCTTGCTAAATTAAGTAATTGGTGCAAGAAGCAACTGGGGCAAACCAGTCCCAATGGTCTCCGTCTCCGTCTCGCCGATCTTCACCCCCTGCCCCTCATCCGTGTCTGTCAGTTATGAATTCTTGCAATTTAGATGCGTTCGTCTGCAGCCTGCATTTGTATATGTATCTATGTATCTATGTATGCATTTGAGAATATATATGTATGTATATATTTATATCTATTTTCTGTATCTGCATATGTGCATCTGGGAATGAGAGGCGGGCACTGTCTGTCCATTTAGTGTAGCTCTTTTATGTATTCTGTTCTGGTTCTGTTTTCCATTTCGAATGAGCTCTGCAGATGCAAAGGCATTGAATGCAGGCCAAGCCAAAATGCGGAGCGAATAGGAGTCAAAGAGGCCAATCGTTCTGTGTATGTGTATCTGTATGTGTGTGTGTGTGAGTGTGTGTGTGTGTATGTGTGTGTGAGTGCTTACTTACGCAACAACTAAATCAAAGCAATTGTTGCAGCTGTTATGGCTGCAGCTGGGTAAATTTAGCGATTGCAGCGGCCCCATTTCAAAAAATTGCAGGGCTGCCAGCTCGTTTAAGCGCTCGTCCTGAAATGGAAAATATTATAAGCAAATACAAATACAAAAATCAAATACAAAATCAAATATTCCAAAAAGATTCAATTCGTTTCGCAGAGCGTTTTATGATATTTAAATGGCGAGCCGCAAAGTCCCATTACGAATTTATAAGTAAAGAATCCCAAAAAAGTGCCAAAGACAGAGAAAGAGAAGAGTGGACGACAACGGCGAAGGCGATAACATGAAGCGCACAAAAGCCACAGAGAATAAATACACAGAAAAGTTGAAATTAAATTTCAAGGTCGCCAGCACAAGAACTTTTTTTTTTCTTTTAGCATGTGTACGAAGATTTTTGGCAGTGCTCTTTTGCGGAATTCAGTTGCACAGTTCATCTTGTTGTTTTTGTTCTTGTTTTTTGTTATTGTTATTGCTGCTGGCTCTTTTTTTTTGGTTTTGCTCAGTTTGTTTAACAAAGAATTAGCCGGTTAATCAGCAGCGTATGTAAACTGGAATATGCATATAATACACATATACACACATAAATACATACATACATATGTACATCTGTATATAGAACAACCAAAAAGATTTTTGCGTCTGGGAGTTTTGGAGTCGCAGGTAAAACGCAGCAAAAATAAATGACACAACATCGCTGCGGATAAATGTTGAATTCGAGTGCTAATTAAAGTCACAGATCAAGCCAGAGACTTGAAGAAGGAGAGAGTGAATGAGACAGAATCAGTTACTTATATGAATTTATGTGCACGGCTTTCTTTGTATTACGCAGCGCGCATTTACGAAATGATTTTTTATTGGTCTCCAGTTCGGATCTCAGAACTCGGAGATTGGCTTGTTTTTTTATTTTATTTTGTTTTTTTGCTTCACTCAAATACTGCCATTGACCTTGACCCTATCAGACCGAATGCAATGAGCCAGCTCCTTCTGATGTTATTTTTTAAAATGACCGAATCATCTGAGTGATTGTTAAACATCAGTGAAGACTAATTGGATTTGGCTAAAATTGGTCAAAATGCGCAACAGCCAAACGGCAACAGTCATGAGCATCCAATCCAAACCAAGCCAATCGACGACAGAACAAATCTATCAACGACAGCCAAACTGACTGACGTTCAGGTTGAGACTCACCCTGGGGCTGTGACATGACATCATCAACACAACCTCAACGACATCAACGACAATTACTTGCCAAACAAATAAAGAACTGCGATCTATACCTGTCGCACTCACGGGCAATTGTAGTATGACTTAGCATTCCAACTTCAAATCAGAATTTTAAGTCACAGCTGCAGCCACTTTGAATTAGTCATGTGAACGGATCAATAATCAATAATAATACTTGTGTCTATCTACATACAAATAATTCATCATATGTATGCTTTTTTCCAATGAAAAAAAAAATATACATATACATATTTAATGAACCATTTCTCAGATGCTATACTTCATCTCTTTCCTTAATTTTGTTTAAAATATTTCACGTAAATTCTTTTTTACATCTACCCAACGATTAAGCCGACTCACAAGCAGCAATTAGCGTTGACACTCATTAGAGGCAATTAAAGTGAGATCAGATTGTGGCAACGATGACGAGTCACGCGTGAGAAGGAGCTGTTAATGTTGGCATCGACCACGCCTTGATCCCCCCACGGGATTGGTGTGAATCACATGAATAAAGCGAATGGAAGTGGCTAATAAATTAGAATGGACAAAATTTGGTAATTATATGATGGGAAAAGGCGAGGGGGAAAAGGTATACGTAAGTCATACACAACAGCAATTGCACTGATTTCCCACATAAAGATCAGTCATGCAAAGATTGCTGAACTGATCGAAAATTAAATTAAAATAAAAATAAATAAACAGATCTAAAAGGAACAATGCACAGAACGCATTTCTCTCAAAGCAAATCTGATTTCCCTTGCCAAGGAGTCGGGGAACTGCGAAGTCTTTCTCTCAATAGTATTTATAGTATTCTTCATCGCTGTCAAATGGCGGCATTTAATTTATGAATAATTCGTCTATATGGTTGTCTGATTACCTTGAACTTGTCAAGAGATTTTCCAAACTTGGAAACGGTTCCCACTCGCTGCGTGTGGGATTTTTAATGCCCGATTGTAATTGATGATGGCAATTGAAACTCATTTCAGTGCATTTTGCAATGAAAATCGTTGTGCAGCGATGCTTGAAAAATATGAAAACGTTAACTGCTTTGTTAAGTAGTCAATTCAAATGGAATGTGTGCAGTTTTTGGGCTTCACCCACAACGAAATGATGACGGTTATTATATTGCTGGTCAGACCAAAAAAACAAAAAAAAAAAACAAAAAAAAAAAAAGCAGCAACGCCATCACCGTCGACATCAGAGCAATTACGTTCATTTTAGCCGCGTGCAGGTTAAGCAAGTTCAAGGCCAGAAACTCTGCATTAATTATAATTATTTTTGCATTTGTTAAACACAGCTACAGCAGCAGCAGTCGCAGCACCAGCACCAGCAGCAACAACAACAATAACAAACAATACTCAGCACATTTGCTTGTTAATAACCAGCGTTAAGCTTAATGCAAAAGAAGACAAACAGGTAAATGCAGCCTTTTGTTTTGTTGCGCACAGCAATTGCGAATTCGATTCGAGAACCTTAAATATGGAAATCGATTGTGGACAGAATATACATGTGGTTAATGCAACTTGCCGACTGATTGTAATCAAGCAGACACTTAGGCAAAATAAATGAATATATACTAAATTTAGTACAAATTGAGCAACCACAGAGGCAATGACTTTTAACGCATTTGGTAATCCAAGTCCAAGAATAAAGAATACTCTTTAAAAACTCCACACAGAAGGAAAACAACTTTTTTCATCTTTATCTCTCTTCCAACTCGTTTCAAAAATATTTCTAATTATTCATTGGAAACATGTTTCAGTCACAAAAATTTACTTCTTTCTCACTATGAAAAATTTGTGTACAAAGTTGTGACGATAGAAATTTATTGCGTTATACAAAAATATTATTTGGCTTGGTTTTGTAATGCGTAGTTATTAGAATTAAACTTGTTGCATATATTTATTTATTTACTATATTTTATTATTATTAAAACAAGTTGGACAGAAGACAAGCAACATTTATATACGCATATCAAAATTAATTTTCTTTCCGACATTGACAACACGTTTTCTCAACTTAATAATATACTATTCTAGTGTGCTTGACAAACCTGATGAGCATCAAACTAAATTCAATTAACTGACCATCGGTGGCCAGCGGTTGAGTGACAAGGAAAGAAACAATAAGGGGAGGTAGACTAAGCTCAATGGTTATCGGCACCAATTTCCCAAAAGCGTCAACTATTTGCGATTGCCCCGCAAAGAGCACTTCGCATTAAGCGATTATAATAAATAAATTTAATCAGTTAACAATGCTTTCAGTGTGCTCTTAATGCTACTTTTGCACTGAAATCCGATTCTAATTCTGACGACAAGCGGCTTTAACTTTCGCTTTAAATTTGTTTTTGTTGTTCCATCCATCCATCCATCTGTATGTCTTTCTGTCTGTCTCCCTGTCTATCTGCCGGCCATCCGCCGTGGCTTGTGTTGATGCCGATGCGGATGCCCAGCGCCACAGCCCTGGACTTATCTTGGATTCTTTGCCTTTGCGTCGTGCGTCGTTTCTGTCGTTGTTCTGCTTTTATTGAGCTGGATTGTTGCTTCTGTTCATAATTTAAGTGTTTCATGCTCAGTTTTTGTCTATGTCGCCCCTTTTATGAGTTGTCATTTCGTTGCTTATCTCCCTGGCCTAATTTTGTGCGTGTCTCAGAGATGTCTTTATTTCACTAGAAGCATACATATATACATATATATATATATTATATTTTGTATATATATATACATATATACTAGTTGAAAATTGAGATGTAGTCAAAATACTGGCCAAAATCAGTATGCTACAGTATTTTGCTATCTTTACTTAATAAGAAACACTCATAATTGACATTTAATTGTTAATTGAGCCCGCGTTAAGTAAATAAATAAAACTGATATTTATATTATTCACCTACAATTTATATAAACATAGTTTTCTTCTAACTGCAGTTTAGTTAACCAGATTCTTTTATCTACGCCATTTCTGGCTCATTTTCCCGAGTTGAATCATTAAGTGCTTATCATCGGTTGTTTTCACTTTTATCAAAGTTAAACACCTATTATTAAATGATGTTCTAAGCCACAGAACTGGCAACCAGAAGACTATGCTAATTAACCGAATACCAAATTAGCAAAATATCCGAAAACGAAACCTGAGCAAAGAGAATTATCCAATCGAATGGGCGGCAAAAACATAAATTAGCATATTTATGCGATTTATGTCGCCGGCTGCATGGTCAAACAAAGTTCTGTAGCGTGCTAATTGCTTTGAATTGTTGATTTTACCTGTTTTTATCAACCAACAAACATATTTGCTACACATATTGGTTATGTTATGGTCGAGCCACATACATAGGCTACAAGGTTGCCACATAAAAAATTCATTTCCGCTTCTTACCATTTTATACGACGAAATGTTGTTTCTTTATTTTATTTTATTTTTTTTTTTTTTTTTTTGAGCTTTTTATTTATATAAAATAAAATCATTCCAATTACTTAATGAACATTTATAATTTGTATTGGACCTCGACCATAATCAGTGCTATCTGATCCATCGTTAGATAATATACCGCCAATACTCCTTATATCGAATCCTCTGCTATCAGTCTGAAAGTCCGAGCCACTATTATGCAAGTTGCCATCACGAGTTGTATCTGATCCGTCGCTAAACAATCCACCAATAATTTTGCCTCCGTTTATGAAGTCTGACCCATCGTTATGCCAGTTGCCAGTAAACCCCGTTCGTTCATCGGATAGATCTCCATCTAAGATCTGTTGAATGCTTCTAGCCTCGACCACGATGCAAACAAATCCACATAGCAGCAACAGGGAGATGTTGTATTTATTTTGCATTTTATTCGTGCCGTTCAACTGCAGATTATAATCAACTGAATTAAATGTAAACGTTAGCATTGGCTTTTATACTAAAAGCGGCTTCTATGCACTAAACACTTCCACCATATCAATAGCTCTCTGCTCTAAGGGCCGTTCGAAACGTATCTGAATCTGATTATGACATATGCGTAATTATTTTTATTGAAAATAGTTTTATAGGCAAATTCAATATGTCCAAAATCTCTCGAAACTTTTTGATAAAACAATTCAATTGAGTAAACAACGTTTTACACAGACTTCATGAACCGCCCTCGTTCTAAGAAGCTGATAATTCACTGCTAACTCGGGAATTTCCAAGCATATACATTTGAAATTACTTTTAAGCGATGGATTAACCATAGGTTATTTTAATCTAACTGATATGTAGGTAGCTTGGCTGACTTGTCAAGATCATAGAGCAAACAAGAGCTTATAAATAGCTTATTAACTCAAACAACGCAATTACGCCCCACTTTACAGTGGCACAAAAATCTGTCTCAACAGACAAACTGAGAATTAGATTAACTGATTTGAACTGATATAAATATTTTGTAATAAGAATTGCAATTAGTAACATTAATTAATAATTAATGTTTACTGTGCATTTTTCATAGCCATCTAGGAACTGTAGAACGGACATCATTAAAAATAACAATACTTATGTACTACATTTTATGTAGAGCTTATCATATCTGGCTATGGAACATTTTGAGGCGCCTGAAAATATATTAAATTTGATTTTCACTATTCCAGATACTTTATAATATTTTAAATTTGCCTGCGGCAATCTATTATAAATTGCCGTAAATGGAATGACCAGGCATAAAATACCTATTCAGATTCATGTTCCGTTGCCAACTAGCTGTTCATAACAAGTACTTGACCCTATCGATTCAGGGAAATGTATGGCAGCTCTTAGAAATATCGATACTTTGAAATGCATAGCAGATGTTTGCAAAAAAGCCTCTAAAATTTTGAATGTCATCATCATACGATCGTGCTCTTACCACATTCTCACCAAACGGCCATTTACTGAAAATTAAATATGCCCAAGAATCAGTTAACCAAGTGTACCACATCTCTTAACATGTTTCGATAGTAACTCATGGAACTAAATGGATTAACATGTGTATGTACTTGTATGTCATTCATATTCTTTACGCAACTGCATCGTTTTATGTGTTGAGAAGAAAACGATAATCAGGCTGCAGGTGGATCGCATAGATCGCAAAATTTATGACCTGAACCAACAGATTGTGATAACATTTGCGGGCCTGACTGCGGATGAACGCGTCCTTAAGAATCGAGTGCAGGTTGTCAATGATCCATGTCAATGATCCGGTTACCCTTGAATACATTACAAGGTAACCAATTAGTAGCTCACGTAATGTTTGGCATTATATTTTTTAACTTTTCCAGATTCGTTGCACAATTGAAACAAATGTACACTCAGAGTAATGGACGTCGCCCATTTCTCCTATTGGTGGCTTCGATGCTGAATATACCAAACCCATTTATACCAAACCCACCCATCTGGCATATTCCATGAACACAAAGCCGACTGCTCAGCAAAACCGGTGCTTGAATATCTTGAAAATACTTATCGCCAGGAGGCAGTCAAAACTGAAAATGACACCGTGAAGCTAGCCATTCGAGCCCTGCTCGGGGTGGCCCACACTGGCCAAAATATCTTGGAAGTGGCCATAATGGCATATGGCAAACCTCTCAAAATGCTTAATAGCAATGACATTTTACAATATGTGAACCTCATTGAAAAGGATAAGAACGCGGAAGTAGTAAAGAAATAACAGATAAAATAATATCAACGACATTCTAATTACGTGGAAGTTATAAATATAATATAAAATTCAAATTTGCCATTAACGGAAAGGTGTATTAAACACCTTATCAGCAAAGCCAAATTCAATGGGTGTTAAATGCTAAAAGTTACAATTATTTAAATAGACTATTAGCAAATTTATGGATAACGTGCACTTTATGATGTCAATGTTTTTGCGCCACTCTCATTGACAGGCCATAAAAATTAAACTGTGCTAAATCCGTAGCTACTGTTCGCAACCCCTAAAACGCTTGGTTCCAACAACTCTCTCTTTCTCTCTTTCTCTCTCTCTCTCTCTCTCTTTCTCTGTCTCTCTTTCATTTGACTTCACTTTGCACCGCACCGCGTGGTTATTCAATTTTCCAAAACGCGCACAGCTGCAGTACTGTGTGCTCCACAAGGCTAATGCCCTTTTATGGCTTTTGAAAGTACCGCATCAGCAAAAACCTTCGCAGGCTGCAACATCGACAATGGCAACAGTAGCAGCAGCGCCTACACAATGTGAACCATTAGATACAGCAACCAGGTCCCCGGCAGAGTAGCAGTCATCGTCACCAGCCCCATTGACAGCAGGCAGGCAGGCAGCAGGCAGGCAGCCAGGCTGGCATGCGGCTCATTATGCTTATGCGTTCGTCCCCCCTTCTGGGAATGAAAGCATTAAGGCAAGCAGACAACCAGGCATGGGCTCTAAGCATGTATCCCATTTGCGGGTCGTCTGTTTCGTGTCATTTTTGTCTACTTATCCCGAAAAGATATTAACTTTGCTGTTACACAGATCGTTGACCACGCAACTTTCGATTTTTTTTTTTTTTGTACCTTAAGGATATGTAAATTGAATAATACGTGCATAAAATTAAAATGTAATCAAGTAGACAAGAGAATAAATAGAGGTGACCAAACTCTTCACACAATCAGACGTTATTGTTATTGGATATTTATAGCACTGAGTAAAATTGTGTTGAGGTTGAATTCATTTTATTATAGCATTTTAAGTCTTGCAAGGGAATTTCCAGTAGCTTGATTTTGGTTAGAAAATCCCTGAATTGCAGATGGACAGATTTCAAGAAGAAAACATATAAAAAGCGGTCATCAAACAATGAAGAAGCATAACAGTTTGAGTTAAATTTTATTTTTATAAAAAATAATGACTCTGCACTTGACGAACACACAAGTGACAAATTCGCAAATGTGGCGAAGTTATCTGAAAAAATAAAAGCTCCATATCTTTTCTTACAATATGCAAATGCAACTTAAAAAAAAAAATGTTTCTTTTTGTACAACTTTATTTTAGTTTTAATTGCGCGCACGCAATAATTTTCTTTGATGGCACATCAACGTCAAGGCGAATCACCCAATATGCGCCATCCATCATAAATGCCAGCTCACCCCAACCAAATCGGAGTCCCACTGAGGAATCTCTGATTATGAGCGCGTGCGCACAATCAGTCAGCAAGCCGACAACTCAACACTGTCCACTGAGTAAATCAACACAGTCAGTCAACACACACACACACACACAAACACATCCGCACCCACATAGACAGTCAGTCAGTCAGTCAGTTAGCCAGTCCCAGTTTTAGCCTCAGTGACAGAAATTATCATGCACAAAGCGCAGCGTCTCATAAAACGATTCTGCGATTCTGTTGGCCAAATGGCGTCTTGTGCCTTGTTTTGCATGCCGCGCTCGTTAAGAACGACGCAGAGAACAATGCAACAGCAACAGAAGCAGCAACGGCAACAACAGCGGTTACCCAACTGGTGTCCAGTAATGGGCTAAGCCCAAGTTCCAGTATGGGATGCCCAAGCCACAAGCCCAGTCCAAAGCTGTTGCGGCTTATAATGACGTCTGAAAAAAAGCTGGTTGTGCTGTGGCCTGCATATTGATTGGCCAACAGCTTCGCCCAGTGGGACGATCCATTAAACCCAAAGAACATACACAGAGACACTGCTCAAAATAACGCATCTATACCATTTTAATCTGCAACCATTTTACAGCTTACTAATATTTGGCTTCAAATTTAAAGTTAATTTTGTATAGATATCCGTAAATACAGTGCATTTATGCCAGATATATTAAACGGTTTCTGCATGCTGATAGCTGTACAATTAATAATTAAAATGTAATTGTTCCGATAAAAGAGAATAAATAATTTTTGTTTTAACTTTTGTGCAACAAGATAAATTGCAAAGTGGAAGGAAGTGTAACATCTGCTTTTTATATTTATATAAATATATGTATGTAAAATATGTTTTTTGCTAGCTACAAGTCAATTGCTTTGGTATTTTGATGATACTTCAATATATTTCGATTCCCGACATGATTTATAATAATATCGCATAAGTACTTAAATACAAACACTTTTCATCATTATGTTAAATTTACTACATCCGGTTTCAGGTAACAAAACAAATTCAAAAGCTATTTATCACCACATTAAAGATGAATACTTAATTTTCTATTTAATAATTCAAGTAAACCATGCAAACGAATTAAAATCACATATTTAAGAAACACATTCTTCGCTCTGTAATGGAATTCTGATTTTTTTTTTGGCTTCTCTGCCAAATTGTTAATGGTCTGTTGTTCTCTTTCAAATGGGCATGTTATGCTCTTAGCGCCAACTCTTAAAGGCTGGCTCTTAAGTCACAGCTGGCCAATACTCGCCGAATAGTAACCATACCCATAATATAACCAATTTAATTTGTTTGTTTTACTAATCAGTGGCACGTACATGTTCGTTTTTTGCGTCAAAGTGTCTGTAGTTGGGTTCTTTTGGGGCTGATTGTTGTTTTTTTTTTTTGTTGTAGCTTATGTGCCGTTTTTGTATGGCCCGCCGTTTGGTTAAACAGCCCACGTTTAAACATGGCTAAGAGCGTGCTAATCAAGTACCTCGAAAATTACGCGAACGACTGAACAAATGCTGTTGGGCTGTTTGGATTTCAACTTGACTGTCTGTTTGGTTATTTGGCTACCTACTTTGGGTTTGCTTTTGGCCGCTTTTGGATTCCTATACAGAGTGGATACGGTGGGGCTGGGCCACCGGTACGTATTTTGATGGCTTCTAGGTGAAGGTCATTGTGTGACTGAAATTGCTGATTTGTCTGCTGTTTATTATGCCAACTATTTATACAGATATGACGGGCAGGTTTGTGTTTTTTGTTTAATGACAGTTAATGTATTCTGCTACTCTTTGTGTACTCTTCGCCTAATAGAACAGATCAAATCTCAGTTGCTTGAGGCAAACGCTTAAATATATTGGCTGAAAAGTGTTGTCAGTTTAGGGTTTAAATATGTTTAAATTAGGGCATAGCAAATGTTTTACGTTTTTTAGCATGACTTTTACAACTAATTTTCAGCATTCGACATTTATAACCTTTTCATTTTTGCCAAAATAGTTTCAGAATGAAGCAGAAGAGTTGCTTGTTAATTGGATTTCTGACGCATGGGCAACATGTCACTATTTAAGGGCGGAAGTTCGTATCCCATCCCAACCAACTGACATGGCAAATAAAAGTTCCCGCTGCTCTTTGGCTTTGGGTATGGGAGCAACTCTGGCGCCTAAAACCGACATTTTTGACATTCCGCTGATCTATCTGGACAAACTAAATGTGTGGATATGTGTATGAGTGTATGTGGTATATGTGTTTTAAATTTATTGCGAGTGGCAGGGTGTCCTGAGGAAGGATGAAGGATAGAAGAGAAATTTGCTATCCATGTCAGTTGGAGAGTGATTTCAAAAAGCTTGTTGACAGATCAGATTGTGATTTGAGGGTTAGTATTGGAGATTTAAGCATAACATAATGCAAGTATTGCCAATTGAAAACTTTAGACGGTTTATCTTAATGACAATATAGAAATTATCAACTCTTTTTGAAGAGAATGAAGCAGCTTCTGTTCTGTCAATATTTCATTATATTATACCTTGACGAAAATAGTGTGAAATAATTGCCGTAATATGCTTACAACACGATGTTTATCTGCAAGACATATTACAGGCAGCCAGACCACTAGACTGAGAGACTGGTTAACTGATGGTGATAACAAATGGTAAGAAAAACTAGCTTAACATGTTTGCTAGATTGTTTATCATTTAGATTTAAGGCAGCCAGTCTAACTGCTAGCCAACAAAGCTCAACTGTGATATACCCTTTAGAATTACAAATTATTCGTTGAAAATTCTTGTTGTAAAACAATTCAAAGAATTAAATATAATTTTCTTTAATAAGGAAACAAATTAAAATATTGTATTATTCTTTCCAAGGAGACATAAGACTTGAATAATAAAAGAAATCGAAAAAAAAACTGGAGTAAATTTCAATTTTACGTAAGGTAGTTAAGATTGTAACTAAATACTGATTCAGTTACCGCCCACAAAACAGTTGAGACAGCAAAAGCGGGCGCAGGGGTGGCAGGTGTTCTCCAAATATTTATGAGCTGTGCCACAGCGTCGAAGTGGAGTTAGGGGGATTGGGAACTGGACGCTTTGATTTACTGACTGCGCTTCAAGTAGCCGTCGCAGCTGTCAATCAGGCTGCAATCAGCTTCCACTTGGAGCCTATAAAAATGTCTGAGGTCTGCGGCACCGAAAAGTAAAAGTGGCTTATGGTAAAACAATCTGTCGACAAGCCAACAACAACAACAAACAACAACAAACAACAACAATAACGAGAATTGCTATTGTACACAGCCGGCACACCCAGAAAGAAAAACGCGTCCGTATCCCAGTTATTACCCAAAGACAATAAGTGACCTCAAAAACGTTTAGCACTTGAAGATCTTTGATCTTAATGAGCGATATCGGCAATATGCTTTTATATACATACATATATTTCATATACAAATTTGGCTGCTGCATTTAGTTAATGAGCCATTAAACTGAGCCGTAGCAGTTTTCACTTCGCCGTCGATCACATAAAAATCAACCGGAACGTGAACGCAGCCCTGCCTTAAAAATATTTCTACAAAATATTTATGTTGACCAGGGTGTGCTCCGAAGAATGGTCAAAGCACGATGGCCATTACCTCCATTTCTACCTGGCCACAGAAATAAAAATAATTTTTTGTTTATTGTGCAGACCTTCAGTGCGGCCTAACGCGCAAATAAAACCCCAACAAATTGCCGTTGTTTCACTCACCGAATTGTTTTCGCTTTTTTCTCTTTTTTTTTTTTTTTTTAGTGTTTTTGGTATATTTTTGTCGAGTAACACGAAACGAAACTGTCAATTGATGTATTCGGCGCCGGCTTTTTGGGCTATTGGGACACGCAGCCGATGCGGCTTTTTATTTTTGGTTTTGTTATTTCCTTGGAATTATCTTAATGTGAAATCTTTAACTATGGTTGGGACATGGTCGCAAGGGACACATACATACATACATACATACATCCATACTAATACATTTTGTATATGCATATCTGTGTATTGAGTGTACCTTAAGACGATTTTAATGGATTTCGCTTGACAACTTTGACAACAGAAACTCATTTAATTGCAAAGTTTTGTAACATTGCATAAAGACAATGAAATTTTGTATATGGTCTTATAGAAAAGATTTTTTCATCAATATAAAAATCGTATTTTATATTAATTGGATAGAAATCGCTTCTGTAAACGCATCTAACTGCGTCTAAAATTAAATATACTTAGCTGATATAAATTTTATATTCGTGTTCACGTTTATTTAAATGGCAAACACAAAAACAATGGCTTACCCTTGTCTTCATTGAAACATCGCATATAATTATTATGCTAATAGGGGTAGCCAATGTCAAACATTGATAAAAAATAAAATAAAGCAAATGCCATATATGTGCTCAGACATGTGCAGAATTGCGGAAATATACCCATTACCCACATTAACCAGAATAAAAAATCCGTACAACTTAAAAGTTTCTCGAGCCAAATATACTCTAGGAAACCCGTTTCTTAAAAAAGACTTTTCATTTGCGGTTTCAGAACTTCTCCCCTTAAGTTTCTTTCACTTTAAGATTTTAAACAATACAATAATCCTCTGTTTTATGAATATAAAAAAAAAAAAAGGGAAAATTTCTTGTCCAATGTCTGTGAATGAACTTGAGTTTGGCAGTAAGCGTTCCGAGATTGGCTGACTTTCAAAAGTGCCCCGGAAACGGATAAGGATGTCTACGGGCTCATTAGTAAGCACAGTGTGCCGCATCTAAATCACCGCATAGCAAAAGGAGCAATCCAAGCATGGACCAATCCGGCAGGTGGGCCAAGTCTCTGCACTGCAGATTCACTGTCGAGTGTTTAACTTTTATCTTGGCCACATAAAACAAACTTTACAACAGTTTTACAGTCGTAAACAGCTTATGAAATTTTAATGCGAACCGCCAGCTCCATCAGCAACATCTTCAGCACAAATCTGGTGAATTTTAAATGCACGTTCCAAGAGTTTTAAAGGAACGAAATCATTGATTTTTCGCCAGATTCGGGCAGCTAAATGGCATACTGTAAAAAGAGAGACCACTGCCAAAAAGGGAGACGCATATCCTCGTGGGCACATGTCCATGGCACACCAAATTATCTGCTGTGTTCCCCCCACTCCCGCGTGCTTGTTGGCTAAGTCTGCTGCTTGAAATGTCAAAAGCGCTTATTAGGTAAAAGTTCAATGCGCTGCCAGCGCGCAAAACTTGACTCGAACACAACCGTCTAAATAGCAGCTCAGCATCCACAGGCAATAGACCCAAATGTTATAAGTATCCCAAGTGTGCGACTCGTGCAAGCTGATGAAAGCTCTTTTCTGAAGTCTATCAAATATCAGAGTGCTCTAACTTCGATGTAGTTTATTGCCAGGTGTTGCTACTAATGACAGCAACAACGAAAATAAGTTCAAGTTGGAATTAATTCCCTTTGGCAATGCAGGCAAACAAATTATATCTGAACAGAACACAAAGTAGAATGAAAAATAAATAGTTGGAAGTGCATTCTGATGTGCTTTTTATCTTAACAACAAATCATTATTTTCTAACTGGTAAATAGGTCCTTTAATAACATATAAAACAATGGCTGTTGTATAACGTAGAATTCCATAAATATATTCAATATTAAAAACCACAATAATAGTAAATAATAGTTGTTTATGGACGTGACTGGCATTGTTTGAAAAAATCCATTTAAACTTCAAATGCGAGCTCAAAAAAAAAACCAACAAAAACGCACATCATTTTTTTGCTGTTCTGCTTAACGCTCAACGCTGCGTATGATTAATAACTTGAGTAATGCACTTAACACTGTGCTTTGTGGCCTGGCTATGACATTAAAGCCCCAGTGTCAAACACACTTAATTTAAAATGCATGTTCAAATGTTATTAAGTTCAAGCAGGAAGTGAAAAAGCTGCCAGCTACTGTTCTGGATGACCTGCTGGAAACTGAAACTGCAGCTTATTTTGTTTTTTGTTCTTGTTTTAATGTCCAAAATCCACTGGCTATGAAGTCTGAGCGTTTATTCAACTCTGCTCAACCGGGCGAATCTCGGTGTCATATCAACAGCCAAGCGTTGCATGAAAATTACCAAAAATTATGAGTTTTTTGATGCCTTTACAGATAGACTAATTACGGGTCACAATATGACTAATCAGGTTCATTATTCCACCTGGAGCAATTAAAAAAGGATTGGTAGAAATTAGCTGCTAAAGAAAAGACGGGAATACTTTATAAAATAAATCACTTTGCTCATGATTCACAGTATGACTAAAAATCGATCATCATCGTTGCGTTCGGTGTTGTTGCAACATAATCGAGCGGTTGCAAATTAAAATCCACTGATGATCTACGCATGGCCATCTGAAACAGCCTTGACCTGGTTCTTGAAAACAGTCAACACCAGCAGTGGCTCCAGCAACGTGGTTGGCTCAACATGCAACATAACAAGACATTGAAGCCAAGTCTGGCAAAGACAGCGACTCGTTTGGTTGCAGCCAACTTGCAGCTGTTCACTTTACCACTTAACCGGTTTGCTTCGCACACCCTATATTTAACAGAGTCCAGTAAGAGGGTATTATTAAATTAAGTATGTGTAAGGAATGAACGCAAGTTTATTTTAAATAATTTTCAATAAAGCATTTATGTTTTAAATGCATCAGTAATTTTAATATCGCTCGCAATTTGTTGTAAGTCTCAAGTTGTAAGATCTTAATTATGCAAAATGTACTGCAAATTTGTCATTATTGTAATCTGTCTGTCTAACCCATACCACAACCTCATTTAAAAACAAAAAATTATGTTTGAAATGATCGCAGGAAATCAGTAGTAGAATCAATAAAAACATTATTATACTTTTCGATAGCAAGCAAATGAAAGCGACTCACCTAAATATTCGGTTGTTTTTTCTGTTTTTAGATGTAGTCTATTGTGTAGATGGTGCATTGTAGTCGAGTACACTCGATTGGAGCCTTTCCACTTGTTTCTCACCGTTTATGGTAAGCATTTGTCGTCGTTTACTTAAGAGACGCCCGCAGCGCGCACGCAATTTTGGTAGTTGTTATTTGCACGTTACGTTTTTGTCGGTCAAATTAATTTTGTACGTGCGATCACCACCAAACTAAAAATGGGGCGTGGCATGCAGACACAGCTAAAGACAGTCAGACATAAGTCAGACAGTCAATTTAACTTTGTCTGATTGCAGTTGATAAACACATTTGCATAATTCTACTTAGTAAACTGCATAGACACATTTATCCACTGAATAATCAAATGAGAACGGCTATCTAGCAGCGCAGAAGATTGAATACCTTTAACTATAAATTATAAAAAAAAGAACTGACAGAATTTCCAATTTTTATGAAATAGGATATAGTAGTCCGGTGTTGATTATTTTTTGTCGTTTTGAAGGGAGCATAATAACACGCTTATATAGTGAAGGTGATCCGAATTTATTAGTAAACAATAATGCTTTTCATTCAAGAACTCATCTTTATAATCATTAATCGATTAAGTAACTATCCTATTCCAGCACTCCCTACTACTTCGTTCTGTTTAAATACGAAATAGGTTGTACATATTACCAATTCAACCATACCCGAAATGCACACAGAAAAATACCCAATTCACTGTCAACATTATTAATATGAAAATTACAGTCATTTCATGAATTTTTATCAACTTTTCACAGCATCTGCGACATAAATGTCCTTATTTAGCTTTATGACTAACACCATGTGTCCGTTGTCAAAGTGTCACAAACCGAACATTTAACTTTAAATGTTAATATGTAAATGTATTTGTGTACGCTCAGAAAAAAATTCGCCTTAAAATGAAAGTCACCCTGAAAAATAGAAATAGAAGTCATTTCTAGATATACGAAAAAGTCTTTAAAGTAAAAAGCTTTTTTGTTTTTTTTTTTTCAGAAATATATTTCTTATTAATAAAAATATGTGCAAAAAGTAGAAATGCAATCCGCTTTTTTTTTAGAGCAAACTCCTTTCTGATCCTTTCGACTGCTATTTACAAGTTTAGCTGTTGCTTTACAACGAAGGGTCGGGATAAGCCTAAAATCCTAAGTTTTCCATTTTAAATTATATGAATTTACAAATTATCTACGTGTATATGTGAAATTTAAAATACTTATAATTAATAATGATTTAAATAATATAAAGGCTAATGTAAAAGTTATGTGCACACATTTTAAGAAACACTATGGACATTATAAAATTATTTCAAAATTTTAGAATAAATATAAGAGAAAAGCCCTGATTTTTAGACGAACAAAACCTTTGAGAAATATACATTCTGAATAATAATGAGAGCTGCCCTTTTTTCTAAGTGTGTGCCTAATGCCATATTATGTGCGCACACTTAATGTGCTGTGGTCGCTTTTGGTTTGTTTTGTTTCGTTTTCACATTTTTTTCATAAAGCTTTTAAAATTAACCGCCTCAGCCTGAAATTAAATCGTCCTTGCCCCGACCACTCTTATAGCATGCTTAGCGGCCACCAGATTAGCTGAGGCTGCTGCGCAACATGTTGGGTGCGAATGGGGTGGGGTGTTACCCCCGTCGTGTTTTATTTGCGCTGCGGTTAGCTGCTGTTGAGAAGGGTTTGGTGTCTGGCTGCAATTAGAAATCCAACCATAGAACAAGTGTTTGCCATTAATGTTAATAATTTTGGGTTTTCTCCCGCTGTTTAGATGCGGCATAAAAGTGCATAGACAAGTGATTCAAATGAAATTATGCACCCTTTGCTCATTTGAAATTGAAATGTATAGATGTCAGGCCCGAGCAGAAGCAATAAAGAAAAATATGCCCTAGAATTTAAAAAATTACCAAAGGCAGTTGGACTTGTTGTTTGGGATGGCCCTACTGAAGTTTAAATTCTTAGATTCCTAGATAGATTTTACTTTCATTTATTAAACTGACAGCGGACAATCAGCAAGCTCTTTTTTTTAGATTTTGAAATTGATTTGCAAGCAAAGAAGAGGAAATGATTTTCTTTTAGTTAGTTCATTTTAGGAAATATTATGTGTTTTTTAATTGTGTAATGAATTTCTAACAAAAATGTATCATTTGAATGTATACTTTCCAAATAAATGTTTTTTTTTTAATATGTTTAATTCACATTATAAACAAATAAGATAATTTTTAGAGCTATATTTTGTAAATTAAGACTATATCTTAAAAATAACTCTGATTATTTCTGCATTTTAGGGCGACTTTAATTCGATGCCGATTTTGATAATTCTAAGGCACAGATAATTACTGAGTGGCTGTTGTTTGTTATATCGAGTCTAGCACCGGTGCTCTTAATTTAAGCAAGTTGAAGCTTGCTGCTGTTACCTCGTGCTTGTCACCGTGTTGTCTTGTGCTTTTGCCAATTAATTTACAGTACAAGTGCCTCTCGGGCAGGTATGCAACCGGTTTTGAGAGCGCACATCTAATACCAAGTTCAAGGTCAAGATATCAAAGCAACCGCAGTGTGTGAGTGTGCGAGTGTGCATCACCAGTGGATACAGCATCACAAAGGTGTGACGATGGCAGCGTCGTCGTCTTGAAAGATTTGCACAAATCTTTGACGAGGGGGGCACCTTTGAGGGACGTGGGGCCGATGGAGGGGGAGTCGCTTTTGTAAGCTGCATTCAACGCTGTTAATTAATAGGTATATATATATATATATATATAAATATATATGAATATTTATACAGTGGGTAAGTCAAACAGCTTTTTTTTAAGCATTAGAATGCAGTCGAAAGATTTTCCCACGAATTACGCCATTTGCCATTGACTTTGAGACGTCAAATCGAGAACTTGGCACGATTTCCACGTTGAAGCGCCCAAGAATGCAAACGACACTGTGAAAACTGCTTGTCTCTGATAATATTTAAGAATATGAACAAAATTAGACTACTCCAGCTGTTTTGTCAGCTAATTTAATATAATAAAATTGCAAAATACATATTTCAAATTAGTTTTCCTAAAGCAATCTTGAGCTTAGTAAAACTAAATATTGTCTTCAAATTGCTTTTTTGCATTCAACCAAAAACGAATTTGGATCTTGAATGTAAAAGTTAATTAAGCTTGCAAATCCAACAAATACTAAAGTTAGCATTCTGTAATCCAATTTATTTAAATTTCAATTCTTGGCCAAAGGTTATTTTCCAATCAATGACAACTCAAAACGTGCTGAGAAACAGCTCTGTTAATTCAATTCCCATGTGTACACAAAATCAATGCCCTAATGATTTAAATTAATTGCAGCTCAATTCCATCCTATCAAATCCTAAATTGTGCGCAAAAATGAAAAATGCCGGCGTTGAAATTGAATTTGTATATTTGTGTTGCAGATTTAAATACATTTCGGTTTTCATTTTACAGTTTATTAATCTGTGTGCTCTTTTAAATGGAAACTTTAGATTTACAATGAAACTGGCACAACTGGCTAAAAAAATAAAAAAATAACAATAAAAAAATGGCCAGTTAAGCAAATCGAGTGTGCCGTGAGGGGAGATTTAAAAATATTCGGTCTTGCCGGAAATCCTGAATATCTGTCCCTAGCTTCGCTGCACGCCACTTTTGGTCTGACAGTCATTTCCGTTTTAGGGTGTTTTTCGCTCTCTGCTTTTGTCGGATTTGCCGCCATTTGCGGGTGGTGTGTGTGTGTGTGTGTGTGTTGACCTGTTGCACCGGCTGCGATTTATATCATCGTAAAAAGTTACCATTTGAAGTTAGAAATTTAATTTTTATGCCGTTTACGAAATGTAGGCAAAATAAAAGGGGCCGATATCATGGACATTTTTTAGGGCAATGAAAATACTAAGGCAAAACCGCACAGCATCTGTATATTCAGATACCACAAATGCCCGGTCGCATCCACATCGTCATTCATGCCATCGCACACGCGTCGCCCATTAGGCGAGCCTGTCATTTTCTCATCTAACGGAAGTTGTCTGTGTTAATGGAATTACATGAATTTCAACTCTGAACCACAGAGTAGGCATAGGCAAGCGACATTTCCGCCGTAGTCTGTCTCTGGCTCAATGTTCCGCCCATAAAGTGGTGGTGAAAGTTTTTCGTAGCTAAACGGAAATGACAAGAGCAACATGTACACACAATCACAAGCGATTCGTTGCGGGTCTTATCATATTAAAGTCCTAATTCCAATTCAGCTAAACTGTGCCTTTAACCCATCCTTGAGCTAAATGCAAAGTATTCAAACGCATAGTCAAAATCCATGTTGGTTTTTCACACAGACAAAGCTAATCAACCAAACAAATTAATTTAATACTGTGACTTTGAAATTCTGTGACTCTAGCTCAAAAAAATTGATATGTGTCGATCTTTGCCGATCCAAGCTATGCTCTAAGTTAGGTTACTCTTTCTTTAAAATTGCGGAAGATATGCGTTTTTATTTCGCGATTATCGATTGAACCAATCCATGTTAACACTATGTGTGTGGCAAGCTCAGATAAGTAAACGTTCCAAGTTTGAAGTCTGTAGGCTTAGATTGATACTCTGCTTAGATATAGTCTTATACCTTTCATTCAAATTGGTCATTATATTCGCTTGGATACAGGCTCAAAATCCCACTAAGTAAACATTTTGTTTTTATTTTTCCTATATTTAATTCATGGTATTGTTTTCAATTTCTTGGCCTTAAATGCAGCAGGTATTTCTTAAATGGTTATTCACCGCACCGGCAACGCTTTGACTATCCACTTGTGCAACCAAGTGGCAACGTTCTGACCTTATGTGGCAACGCCTTTCCTTTAAGCAGGCGCAGCTTTCAAGAAATAACGTGTTTGTTTTTGACATAGGAACAAAAAAACAGTTGCATTCAATAATTAAATGAAATAATTTGTAACTTAAAAAAAATAAGAAACAAAACGAAGTTTCCGTAAAACAGATGTAACTGCAATTTGCATGCAAGAGAGACCAGATTTGTTCGAATATCACAAAGAAGAAACCAAAAGAAAGCTACACTTTTCTGCGCGCGCTTTTGCACTCGAACTCTTGTTTACATAGTTAATTTTGATTCGTATTTTTCGTAGGTTTGATCATTTTTGAACACAAGACTAAGACGGGTAAGTGAAATTAGCACATATTAAATTTATCTCATTTGGTAGCTTAGGTCATGTTGCAAGATGAAGCACCGAAATGGCATACGGATGTGTTTCAGATACCCAAAGGAAGCATCTATATCACAATGGCCTTCACACGATGCAGCCTGGAGCCGGAACGCACAGTGTTAACGATCAATGAGCCAATTGGCATGGGTACATTTGGCCTGGTTTACAAGGCGCATGTGGACAAATCGGATAGTGTTGTTGCCATCAAGCAGGTGGCCAACAATTCGAATTATTCTGGAAACGAGTTAAAGATTATGAATAACATGATGGATCATTGTAATATTGTACGTCTAATGATGCACTGCTTCATTGGAGTGGGCGAACCGCGACAACGCTATTTGCTCTTGGCCATGGAGTATATGCCGATGTCACTACTCAAGTATCTCTCTCAGTATGCTGAGCACCAAATGCCCCTCATCTATGTCCGTGTGCTCTCCTATCAAATCTTTCGCGGTTTAGCCCATCTGCACTCTCAGTGCATTTGCCATCGTGATGTTAAGCCCGACAATATGCTACTGGATCCGACGACAATGAATCTGAAACTGAGCGACTTTGGCAGCGCCAAGTTGATGAAAAAGAATGAGTTGAGTAACACGTATGTTTGTTCCCGGCTCTATCGGGCACCGGAACTATTTGCCAAAATCGATACATATGACACCAGTATGGATATCTGGAGTGCTGGCTGTGTCCTGGCCGAGCTGATCAAGGGCACACCGCTCTTCAGGAACGAGTATGACCAGCTGTTGAACATGATGACCATGCTGGGCACCGTTGGCTTGGTGAACTGCCCCGAATTGCTAGCCAAAGTTAGTTGGGCGGAGAATCTGCCAATCATTGCACGACCCAGCTGGCAGACATTGATTGGGAAGAGGGTACCACATGATTTGGCTGCCCTACTTAATGAGTGCCTCGTGTTTAATCCAATGGCACGCATTGCACCCCTGAAGGCCTGTGCTCATCCCAGCTACGATGAACTGCGCCTCATGGATGCCCTGAAGACACCGATGCCCAGTGGGGCACAACTGCCGCCATTGTTTAACTTCAGCAAGCATGAACTTCAGGTAGATCCGGATTTGTGGATGCATCTATTGCCGTTGCAGCTCTCCGAGCTTTAGCCACAATTATATATATATATATATATATATATATATATATATACGTATGGAGCACGAGATGAAAACTAGATCTTAGGTTAGCACTGTTAAGAGCGAGTGACTCCATAAGGTATGTGGTTGTGTTTTTGTTACTAATCTTTATTGTTTTCCAATATATGCCTTAAAAATTCAACAGCTTCGACTTGTTTTATAATTGTATTCACTCTTATTTCCATAACCGACTTATATATTGATTTATTTGCACAAAGTACAGTGTATTGTGGCCTCTCTTTAACTCTCATTTTTTTTTTTAGGTATTTAGCTAACCACTTTGCCAAGTACCGTCTTAGCCTTAACTGTTTGGCATTCGTCTTCTTTTTAGAACTCAGTTAATTTGAGTGTCGCTTTTTACAGTACTACATATAATTTTGGTGTTGGTTAAAACAACGAATTTGACAGTCTTTCCAATAGTACACGCATGGGACTCTGAGGAACCGCTTTCAAATTCGAGACAAAGTAGTCTTTGCGTCAATACCAAATACAAAAAAATCGACCATCGGTTGGACCTTCTGAATAGAGTTCAGTTCAACGAGAGCTCTTGCCGTGTTCACCTCGCCCAAGCAAAAAAGCCAAGAAAATACAAATAAAATATTAAATAAAATTCGGAATCGCGATAAGAAAAATAGATTTTAAGAAAAAAAAAAAAAAAAACGAATCAAGAAAAGAAAAGAAGAAATTGTGAAATACTTTTGAAGCATGTCATTGCCATCGATGGTGGAGCGTTCGGGTGGACGTCTGGTGGTGCGCAGTCTGGTAAGTGGAGCCACTGTCTACCAGATGGTCGAGTCAAATGAAGTACCAGCTGCTGCTGCTGCTGCTGCTGCCGCTGCGGTCGCCACCACACATCCTCAAGTGGGAGCCGAGTTACTCGAGCGTCAACTGCTGCTCCTACAGAATCGCATGATGCCGGCCAATCTGCCGCAGGTAATGCAAGAGATTGGTGCCGCCAAGGATTCACAGGTCGAGGAGGAGCTGCCACAGTGCAAGATTCGACGCAACTACAGTTGCCATGCTTGCGCCTTCTTCACACAGAATCCACGCATTCATCTCTCACATATGCGAGATGTGCACGGCGAGAAGATCATGATAAACGAATGCAAGCTCTGCCTGTATGCATCACGGCACTTTCAGAAGCTGGTGCGGCACATGAAGATGGTACACGGCTGCACAGATGATGATGGCAGCGGTCTGTTGAGCCGACGTCATTGCAATCGAGAGGCGCGCATGCGACGACTGGAGGAGAGCATCGAGGCACCGGGTGGACCAACACTAAAGCAGCTCAAATGCGAGCTGGAGCTGCAGGAGCAGCAGCTGCAAAACAATGTGGATGCCTACAATCGACAGCAGCAGTGGCAACAACTGCAGCTATTAGCCAGAAGCAGTGCCAACATATTCTCCATGGCCTTTGTGTACCAACTGTCCATAATGCCACCCACTCCTATAACAAATCTCAAAGATGAGGAACCACCGCGCGAGGCAACAACGCAAAGTCAATCGGAGTCGGAGAAGATGCCCCAACCGGATGAGGCACTCGATCTCTCATCGGGCACTGAGATCTCTCTATATCACTGCAAAAAATGCCCCTACAATACACCGATCCGTTCGCGCTTCAAGAAGCATGTGAAATATCATACGATGCCGCTAATTAAATGCAACTCTTGTGATTTTCACTCGCCATACAAATGGAATTTGGACAGACACACCAAGAATCATGGCGCCAATGGTTACTTCCAGTGCCGCTTCTGCAATTTCAGCACGAACATTAAACAATCGCTAACCATACACGAGCTCAATCACCATCTGACCTTCAAACCATCCACCCCACAGCAGCATGCACCCGCTGAATCAGCTCTTGAGGAGGCATCTACGAGTCCTGCGTTGCCACTTTCAGATCTGTCGCCCATTAGCTGCTCGCATTGCCAGGAATGCATGCCCAATGCCATGGAGCTGGCCAATCATTTGCAGCATTGTGAGCCGGCAGTAAATAATACCACACAGCTAGCCACAGACATGGAGCTGACTACCGTCGAGGAATACCGCAATGATCTCAGCTATTGTGGTGTCGAAACGGCGCCCGGCTATGGCGAGGTAGGTTGTACTCTGTTCTGTTAAAAGAGAACAGTGTGTTGGTTTTGAGCCATGTCTTGGCTATACTCGCAAAGTCATAAAAATTGCTCTTAGAAAAATCGGTTAATACTTTATCAATTGTGTCCACTATGATATCTTTATTCTCTACCCTTAAAAATGGGCAGTTGCTTTAACAAAACTGATTCGATTTTCTAAAGCAATCCTTATTGTTAAAAATTTTAAATTGTATAGAAATTGGAAGACTCTTCTCATCATTCAGATCATTCGTTACTTATATATATTTATTTTACAGGTCACCGAGCGGTTGCCGCCGGAGGATGCGGATGCACTGAAGAAGGTATTTAAATGTCCTCATTGCTCTTTCTGGGCGGCGACCGCATCGCGTTTCCATGTCCACATTGTGGGTCATTTGAATCGCAGACCATTTGAGTGTTCACTGTGCTCGTATCGCTCCAATTGGCGATGGGACATCACCAAGCACATTCGCCTGAAGGCCATGCGCGACAAGCAGCACAATCATGCCCAGGTCCTGATGAACGATGAGACTGGGCGGCGTAACTATGCCAAATACAATCAGTATCTGACTTTGATGAAGGTCGACGCGAATCAGACTGTCGATGGCAGGACGATGCGATGTGGTGAAATGCTCTGCATCAACTTGGAGGAAACACCTGAAAAAGTTGGCCAAGACGCTCAGATGGAATCGTCGTCTGCTCTCGATTTGAGCATACCCGGAAAATCAACTCCTAGAAAGATCGAGCAAGCACGTAAGAAAAAGAGAGCCAAAAAACAACAAAATTCGGATGAATTACAATCGCATGCCAATTTCGAAAAACACTCGCTGGAAACTGGTGCTGTCATCAAAAAGAACAATCAGAACGTCTTCCATGAACTGTGATAACAGATCTCCAATTGACAGTAGATTCTACTCCTAAACGAATCAACCAACCAACCAAGAGACAGTCTGACTGCTTGGATTTCTGTGGAATCTGATCATTATCATTAATAATTGTATACTTCTCAAACTGACTGAAATTGAAATTTATCTGGGATTAGATTATAATATAATCATTAAGAACTATGTGTATTACATTTAAATCATACTCTAATAAAAGAGCGTTACGCTTAAGATTATAAAAATGTTTTAAGGATTCGCTCTTATCAAACTTGCACGATTTAAAATCCACGGTGCCTGTGAAATTTTCGTTGAAAGCTAACAAAGCTAATAAGGCATTTGTTTAACGTTTAGTAGTGAAAATATGCCATATTTGTTATTGTATTATTTAGTAGTTACTAGACAATTATTTATTGAGCACTCCGTTCGTACCGCATCCGATAAATATTATTATTTTTGATAGAGTATTTTTGGTAATAGTTGTAAAATAAAATTTGGGGGGGTTAGGTTGATGAAATCTTAACAAAAGATTTAGTTGGGCTTAAGAAACATCAATGACATTCGTATAATTTTTGTTGTCTATGTTTAGCTAAGCTAAAACAAGGATTGGTGCGAGCCGATTTTCACTAGCCTAAAAAAATTAACCGATAAATTTTGATCACGCGCTGCTTACAGCAAAACATTCCTGTATGAAAAATAATACTATGCATAGTAAAACGACTAGCGGCACTAAAAAGCACAACTCGTCGACGCCAAGCGTCGGCAGCAGCATCCACAGATCGCAGGCGAGATAGCGCGCCTGTAACAGCCACGGATACGCCCGAGCCCATAACTAAGCTGTCTGGCATTGAACGCCCTCGAAATGTGGCGACTGTCCGGTGAAGTCATCATCATCAGCATCCGGGCGAGCAGAACGATTCGGTGCCTTGTAGTCCGTCATTTGCACCTCCTCCGCCTCAGGCGGCACTGTGATGTGTTCACGCGGCGGCAACAATTCCTCCAGCATGGTCAGCTGTGCGGGCGTCGCAAAATTATTGGCCGGCATATTGACCTTAAACTGCACATAGAGATCACCATGTTCGGTGGGCTTATTGAACACCGGCATGCCAGCGCCACGTATCATCTTAATGTGATTGTGTCGCAGCACCTCGCCCGGCTGCGTTCGCATGCACACAGTCCGTCCATCCAGATGCGAGAAACAATGCGTATACCCGCAGAGTGCTTCCGTAATTTTGATCTCCAAATCGCGCATATACAGATTGGCATGGCGACGCTGAAATACTCTGTGCTCGGCCTGAACAATGATCACATAGAGATCACCGAACTCTCCGCTGCGCAACTGATGGCCATAGTTGACAAAGGGCAACTTCAGCATGTGCGGCACACCGGCTTCAATCTGCACGTCGCGTGTCATTTCCTGTTCCACGAAGCCGGTGCCTGTGCAGGGCTTGCAGCGCATGGAGTCCTTAATAGTGAATCCTCGGCCATCGCAAGCGGGACACACCTAAGTGGACAACGCGAGATTATTTTAGATTAGGATTTAAATGTAGTTCTCTCTGATTTACCGCATCGAAGGCGCTCAAACCCATAAAGGTGAAGGCAGCGGCGCGTCCCACACCGCCGCATGCCTCGCAGGATTCCTGCGCCTCCTTGGGACCACCGTCACCGTTGCACGTGTCGCACAGCTTCTGACGCTTGTATTGCACCGATTTCTGCTGACCGCCCATATACATCTCCTCCAGCGACAGTTCGAGTCTGACCATAATTTTGCCATCGGATCCACCACGTGGATCGCTGGACGTAGTGCCGCCAAATGGAAACCACTGTGCAAAAAAGTCCGAGGTATCGGTAAATCCTTCAGCGCCCTCCTGCAGCCCCTTCACCCCGTAGCGATCGTAGATGCGACGTTTCTCCGGATCGGAAAGCACTTCATACGCAAACGATATCTCCTTGAATTTCTCACCCGAATCTGGATTCTTGTCCGGATGAAACTCTTTGGCCAATTTACGATAGTTCTATAGAAAAGAATTATGTTTATTCTCTGAGAGGGGGGAAGGGTAATTGAAAAGATTAAGACTCACCTTTTTGATTTCCTCGGAAGTGGCTTCTTTGGTAACGCCGAGTACCGCATACAAATTCAGGTTGTCCATTGCGTTTGCGCGCTAGCCCCTATAATGAACGAAAATGCACGAATCATAGCATCATAGTTGTTGTCGTTTCGATAATTGATATGATTTTGTGACACAATAATTTGTTGTTCGCATTGCTATGTTTCGTTCCTTTTGTTTTTATTTCATTTTGTTTTGGGTTCTTCCTATTCCGAATCTAGACAAAAACAGCTGTGCAAACAGCTGCGCGGATTGCGGTAGGTATGCACAAAAAAATATATAAATAGACTTACCAACTTACCAGCAATCTTTTAGCAAAGCTATTGTCACTGTTTTATTTGATGTTTATAAATTTGCACTTTAAATAGTCATGTTTATTAAAATTAATCAGTGTCGATAGGCCATAACACTGGAAATTTAAAGAACGAGAAGGAAACTAAAAACTGCATTGTATGTGCTCAATGGGGTGACTGTTGCGACAACCAAAAAAACAAGTGTTGTAAAACGCAGAATTCTGTTTAGCCCTAAACGACTAAATATGGTCAGCCTAATAATAAGCGAAAAATTATACATACATATCATAGCTAATTCGGTTTCTTAATCACAGTACGTATCACAGTAAGTATATCGCAGTCTGCAATCATTTGAAAATCCTGCAGCTGCTAAATTTTAGGTGTTTTTTCCTGCTGAAAATGCTACTTTTTCTAGTGTGACCGTATTTTGACTGATGCAAAACGATATGAGTCATCGATTCACGTCTCCGAAGATAACACATTGGGCGTGGTGAAATTTAATTATTAATTCAAACGTTTGCTTTGGGCACACTGGACTGCTTGTACGTCACATCATCGGAAAATTTTCCAGAGATTACGTACAAATTTTACGAAAATTTTTAATTGAAAATAATTTTTTAAAATTTCAAAATTTTTATTTAACCGCATATATGCGGAAAAAAAGTGACTTTATTAAAAAAGTGGTCTAATTAACGCCTGGTCAGACTTTTACGCAAGCAAAATGCATGCAAAGTAGAGACGTAAAAATTTTGTGTGTGTACCAACGAACGAGCGGAGAAAACGGAACGCGTGAAAGCAAAAAGAAGAAATCGTATAACCACTGAGTGTGTATGTGTGCGTGTATTGCTCTGTGAGAGAGAGTACGTGCGTTGTGTAAGAAGCAGACAAAGCAAAACAGACGAAAGCTGTGTTGCGCCTGGAAAAATGATGGAAGACTACGAGGATATGAATATTCGGCTCGGCCACATCAACGCCAAAGAGCTTGCCGATATACATGAAATTCAAATACAACACAGTCGCAGCAATGAAATCATTACATTTGACAGCTCACATGCCAATTTCGATTTTGGCGCTGAAATTTTGACAACACAAACGGCAACATTAGCAACAACAGCAGCAGTAGAAGTAGCAACAACAGCAACAACATCAGCGGCAGCAGCAACAGCAACAAGCGAAACTCAACCAAAAGAAAACGGTGAAATCAAAACAAAAACATTGCCTCAAATGGGAGAGCAACAAATTGGCGCCAATCAAATTACCAAAAATCAAACAGTTGTTCAATCGGAGCAAAATGCACAGCAAATGATTAATCTGGGAATCTCCGATGATGATGATGATGGGGACGAAGACGAGAATGATGATTACAAATCGAGGTATAAACAGATAAGCTGATTGAACTTATTGTTTGTTTACTAGAAAACTAATCAAAAATAACAAATTGGAAATATCTAGAAAAATACACTATTTGTGTATCTTTAAACACAATCGAAACTATACATATTTTAAATGATAACATTGTAAATACTCCACATAAACTTTCTTTTATTTTAATTTAAAAGAAAATGAATAATTTATTTATTTATTTGTTTTTTCCTAATTTGCATGCATTTTCAGTTTTAGTTGTAACTTTGAATACAATCAACTAATTTGTAAATTTTTATTTGTTTAACAAATTTTGTTTATTTTTTTTTATGATGTATATTTTGGCATGTCTATATTTACCTCAGAAATTGTAAATAAAAATTAAAATCGAAATTCTTACATTTTACGCAAAACAAAAGTTTATCATTTTTAGTTTGAGAGTAATTTTGGATTGAGCATAACAACGTAAAATTTATGCCGTGCAATGTTTTTTTTTTATTATTTATTTTTAGCTGGGCCAACAGCGATGATGATGACGATGATTCGTCGAGTTCGGATTGCTCGTCGACGGTGGGTCGGAACGATTGGAAGTTGCGTTGGTTGCAACGTGAGTTTTACACGGGTCGCGTGCCCCGACAGGTGATTGCCAGCATAATGCCGCACTTTGCCACCGGACTAAATACGGAGACGGACGACTCGGTGTTGTGGGAATATTTGGCGCATCTGCTCAACGAGCCGAAGCGTCGCACAAAGCTGAGCAACGTTAACACCTTTGACGATGTCATCGAGCTGGTGCACAAATCGGAGAATATAATTGTACTAACCGGGGCTGGTGTGTCTGTCTCGTGTGGCATACCCGATTTTCGATCAACGAACGGCATCTATGCACGGTTAGCGCATGATTTTCCGGATCTACCCGATCCGCAGGCCATGTTCGACATCAACTATTTCAAGCGTGATCCGCGACCCTTTTACAAATTCGCACGCGAAATTTATCCGGGCGAATTTAAGCCGTCGCCATGCCATCGCTTCATCAAGATGCTGGAGACGAAGGGCAAACTGTTGCGCAACTACACTCAGAATATTGACACGCTGGAGCGTGTCGCAGGCATACAGCGGGTCATTGAATGCCATGGCTCCTTTTCGACGGCCTCGTGCACCAAGTGCAAGTTTAAGTGTAATGCGGATGCTTTGCGCGCCGACATCTTTGCCCAGCGCATACCCGTCTGCCCCCAATGCCAGCCAAATGTGGAGCACAGTGTAGATGCCTCTGTTGCCGTCACAGAGGAGCAACTCAAGCAGCTCGTCGAGAATGGCATCATGAAGCCCGACATTGTCTTCTTTGGCGAAGGTAAGCGTTCGACTAGATTAATGCAATTTCAATTATTAAATAATATATTATTCAAATGTAAATATCTATAAGGAGCCGTTAATTTTGCTCTTCACCTAATCAATTTTGAATTTTATTTAAATCAACTATGTGAACATAATTCATAATACTTGAATTGTTGTTGCCTTGCTTGCAGGCTTGCCGGATGAGTATCACACCGTAATGGCCACGGACAAGGACAAGTGTGATTTGTTGATTGTGATTGGGTCCTCGCTGAAGGTGCGTCCCGTCGCCCACATTCCCAGCAGCATACCCGGATCGGTGCCGCAGATTTTGATCAATCGCGAGCAGCTGCATCATCTCAAATTTGATGTTGAACTCTTGGGCGATTCGGACGTCATTATCAATCAGATCTGTCAGCGTTTATCGGGCAGTGGTTCTGACTCTGGTTATAATGACAATGATTGGAAGCAGCTGTGCTGCGACAATGCTGTGCTACACGAAACCAAGGATCTGTTGCCACCCACTGAGCATCACTATCACCATCATCATCATCACCATCATCGGCATCGCAGCTCCGACAGCGAACAGCAATCCCAACTGGACACAGACACACAATCGTTGAAATCAAATGGCTCCGCTGATTATATGCTCGGCTCGTCGGCTGGTACTTGCTCTGACAGTGGCTTTGAATCGTCCACATTCACAGTGGTGCATCCCGGCAAGCGCAACCAGCAGGAGCAGGAGCCCCAAGCAACCACCAGCAGTAACAGCAGCAGCACCAACAGCAGCAATAATGACGCAGATCGTGCCGCCATTGAACGCATCAAGAGCGACATTCTTGTTGAGTTAAATGAGACGGCATTGAGCTGCGATCGACTCGCTGCTGCTCCAGCGGCAACTGGCCCGTCGTCCAGTTATCGTCATCTCTCCATTGACTCCTCCAAGGACAGCGGCATTGAACAATGCGAACAGTTCTCCAATACCAACAATGACAACACCAATCACGGCTATGCCCGCAATCTGGATCCCAATATTTCGTCAAATGTTGTCGTCGAGACAAAGACAGCGGCACCAAGTTTAACACCAACGCCGCCGCTGGCCAAGCGACAGACGACAGCCGATCGCTTGCAGCCGGGCACTTTCTATTGTCACAACAATAATTGCTCGTATGTTTTTCCCGGCGCACAGGTCTTTTGGAGCAATGATTTCAGTGACGATGACGATGACGACGATGATGACGAGGAACTGGGCAGCGGGCAAGATCTCTTTGGCAATGTGGTGGCCAGCGATGAGGAGGCTTGCGATTTGAATGCCGTACCACTTTCGCCGCTGCTGCCGCCCGCCTTGGAGGCGCACATTGTTACGGATATCACCAGTGGTGGCCCTGCTGGCTTGGACATGACACCACCAACAACAACCAATGGAAGCGACAGCAGTCCCAGCAAAAAACGACGGAGTACAGCTGATGTTGAACAGCAGGCAATGCAAGCGATTGAATCTGAAACACCACCCATTAAAAAGCGACGACCCAGCGTTGTTGCAACAACAACAACGCAAACAACATCACCAACAACAACCACAACTGCAGCTCCAGCTGCATTGGCAACTGTGTAAACTGTGTTTAACTAATTGCCCGATTAGTTAAGATATAATATTTATTTCCAATATGTCTTTTAAGTCAATTCAATTGGACTCGAGAGCCAGATAAAAAAGAAAAGAAACAAAAAACTAAAAACTATGCATGTCTAGAGAAGCTCAACACAAACTGTAATTGAGGCTTTTTTCTTGTTCATCTTCTTCGTCTTCAACGCGCACTATTAGAAAAAGCCGAAGTTGTGTAGTTTTCTTTTAGTAGTAAGAGCACTCTTAATCTAAGTCCCCCCCCCTCTCCTTTTGATATTTTTATTGCAAATTTAGTTTATATTTATTCTCTTCTACATAATTGTAAAATGTTAGTATTTTGTAACTTGTCAAGTTGTTAAGTTGAGGCCTTTTAGTAAATCCACTGAAAAAAGAACTAGAGCAAAAGTGCATAATGTTGCCTCAACACACATTCGATTTAAGCTAAAACATTGAAAGGGATTAAAATGAAATACCAATTTTTTGTAGAATCTAAGACCTGGACATAACCTCCTGTATATAGGCATCTTTGTAAATTTACTCTTTTTCTATTGTTTCCTTATCTTAACTTTTGGTTATGGCAGCTTTATAAATAAATATCCAAGCCTAAATAATATTTACACTTGACACACACACACACAAGAGCACACACACCCGCCCATTCACACACACTCATACACAGATTAACTTGCTCCCAAATATGTTATTCAAATGCGAGCTAAAATGTTTAATCAAAAATTTAGCATAATTATCAAATACATATATATCAAATATATATATATATTTATATATGCCACCAAACTCTATGTGTAAATTAGATATTAAGCACTAGTTGTAATATTCCAATATAAAATGTATTAATATCCAAAAACAAAAAAAAATTATAAGAATAATAAACCAATTTATTGAAAGTTGTTGAGCAGCTACAAAGGCATATTCGATATTTGGGGTAGAATAATTTGATTTGGTTATCTATTATCATCATGGTCATCATAGTGTTGAAGAAGCCACAGTGGCTGAAGGACCACAAATTGATTGACACATTCCTGACAAATTCACATTTGGAGTCTCAATCAAAACACAAATTTCCAATGCATCTCTTCTTAACAACTACGACGCAGTTCTTCCATATGCAACCACCTGTGTCTTTGGAATTGTGGGAAAAGTGTGACATGCGCAGCAAGAGAACGGGAGCGGGAGAGAGAGAGAAGTGGAAAACCACAAAGACAAAACGATGACACAAACGAAGTTGCCCTCGTGTTTCATCGTCAGTCTCTGCTATTGCTTCCAACAGGTATACGAGTTCTCTGTAAGTAAAATCCCAAATGTATCCGTTTACTTTCAATGTGCTAAATACTTAAGTTAATGCTAAATGTTGTTTTAAAACTTGCAATTTTTAATTCGGTTTTTATTAGTTATGTGTTTTTTTTTTTAGACATTAGCTGATATCTTAAGGGTATTTAGATACATGATAATCTAATTTAAAGTTTGCCTTCCTTCTTCTCGAGAAGTACTCATTTATAGTACACATTATTAATGCAGTTTGATACTGCATTCCAAAAAAATATATATGAACAAGTTACGCTGCTGCAATTTGATTTGGGCCTGTTTTGCTTACGGACTAGGAGCGACAGTTGTGCTCTTAACTGGATGCGTTTGCTAACAAGATTGCTGCCTGTTTCTCTGGGTTCTGTTTTTTTTAAAGTGGTGTTTAATTGCTTGTGGCAAAAACAATACTGTAGCAGAACACATGTCCTAATATATCCTATATATATATATATATATATAAATATATATAGGATATATTATATATATATATAAACACAATCCTATCCGGTATATATATATTTAGACAATATATAGTTATATACCCATGCATAAATGTAAGTGTGTATATGTGCTTGTGTCTATGTACATATGTATATTATGTTGTATGTTGTATGTTTGCTTCGATCTGTCGCTACTTAGTATTATAAAAAAATATGCATGGATGACAAAAATGAATAACCTAATCCACTTTTGCGATATAGAAACTCTGACTGATAACATGAGTGTAAAGACTAAAGACTACCACGGCGATACGCATGTATCTCTATATTAAATAATATAGAATATGTATATATAAAATTATATAGCGCGCTGTGAGACTTAATTTAGTTACACAATCTGTAAATGGATATTATGGATCCACTATAGGCATTAAATCGATTTCAAGTGCTAACAAAATACTTCATGTATGTATGTGTAAATGTGTGTGCATATATATAGGATATATAATATATATAAATATATATTATAAACTAAATCATAATATGCACGTGTAGATGCGTGCAGTTTATCGGTGATAACATTCGTTTCAATTAAATGAAGTACAACTACGCTTGGCTTCCTTAAACTCTGTTTGGGTTTAGATTCCGGCCGGAGCCCGCACTATAAAAGCTGCGACTTGTTGGTCTTGTGCGATCTGGACTTGCTGGGATTGATTTTGCATTTGAGCTGCGTAATGAGGTCGGAGATTTTGAGCGCAGGTCCCACTTTCATGCCCAGCATCTCGATAATATCCTCCTTGGTCAGCTGCATCAGACGCTTGCCATCGATCTTGTTCCGGCTAAAAGTGTCACAGTGTGCGGTGCAGTCGTTAACACGCAAAAACTGGGACACATCATAAACATTCCAGCTTTCCGGCATCAGCTCCAGATGCGCATCACCCGTATCGACATCGCCCAAACGTGGAATGTACTTGCTGTTGCTGACGGCAGAGTTCTGTGTTCAGAGAGAATTAGAAAAGTTCAATTAAAATTAAGTTTTTGCTTATATTTTGATTAATTTCGATTAAATGGCCGTATAGTGGCGTGGCTGGGCATGAGTGGTAAAGCAAAGCTGTTAAGAAGTGATTCATTAAAAATGGAATGGATGAAATTATAAATATTAAAAAAATTTAAATAATTCAATATTAAATTCAAATTGTATGTATTGACCTGTTTTGAATGCATTATAAATCAATATAATTTGTAATTCAATTTATAAAAATGTAAAATCTTTGATTTGAATTCCAACAAATGAATCATTTCTGTCACAGCTCTGCTGTGGATGTAATTCTATGCAAGTACCAAAATAACAGTGCGTAAATAAGTAAGTTATATACAAGTTGCAATTAGCGTTTGGTTGATTTTGCTGATTGATGATTGTTAATACATATGCATTATTATAGAGGCAAACAGGTTGGGCGAGCGAGCGAGCGAGCGGGCGGGCGGGCGGTTGTTTGGTTGATTGATTGTTTCTATAAATCTATACGCACTATTATCCCAATGTACTCACCGCAATGTAGCTAGTGGCTTTGCGACCTATAATTGGTGGCGCAGGAGATTTAGTAGTAGAAGATTTCTTTACCATTGTTTTGCTGCCATTCGAGCCGGCTGCTGGCGTTACCGTGCTGACTACCCCAACTACTGTTCCGCCAGTGGCCGCAAACTGATCCGAATTCGCTGTGGACTGCTCGGAAATGTGACTCGTGCTGCAATCACCATCGACATCATCATCGGCCACACCATCCTCATCCTCATCCTCCTCGGCCTGATTATTCTCATAAAATGCAGCATTGTGATGCTCCGGCTTCAGTTCCAGCTTAATGCTCAGCTTCGGCAAGTGTGGTGTCGTCTTCAAGGCAATCGTACGAGGTTTTACTGCTGCATCATTGAGCATTTCATGAGAAATTTGAATATTTAATTCATTAAAACAAATCTCACCGGTCTGCATATTATTGTCGTGTGACATTTGTTTGTTGCTGGCGGCGTTCCCATTCCCATTGGCACCACCCTTTTTAGTCTTGCGTTTTCGCTGCACTTTGGGCTTGGGTGCCGGCTTCGTCACCTGCTGGTGGGATATGCGCGGCGGACCCTCCAGCTTGTGGCCGACGAGCACACACCAGCCGGCTGGATATATATCCGCCGATTCGCAGTCCAGCCATTGGTCATACTCGTCCGTCCAACCATCGAAGTGCACTTTGAGCAGGCGGCCAACCACACGCGCCACTGTCGCCACACAAACAAGTCGCGGGTCCATGAGATCAGCGCATTCCAGACTCATGCCCGGCTCGAAGCCGTGATCGGGCATGAGGCGATGGAATAAATGCTGACCGGCTGCAACGGCGCCAGTATCTCGTAGGTAGCCCTCCCAGGTAAAGGTTCTCGCATCGTACCCATTGGGCGGCGTCACAGCAATACCATTCGAGTCACAAAAGCCAGCGGGAAAAATGCACGGTGACTTTTCATGATAGCAGAACCTGAAACAAAGCGCAACAATTTATTTTCGTTTCGTTCGTTTGCGATGCCTTTCATTCAACTAGGCGTTGCTGGCTCACCAATCCGACCCTGAGGCGTCCGGCTGATACGAATCGATGCGTATCATCATGTAGCCAAACTTGAGCACAGCCATCACTGATGCGGGGCAAATGGAGGACAGATTCAGAGGATCGACGGCCTCGATTTTCATGCCCTCCATAAAGCCATTGGTTTTACCATCCAGAAAGTATTCATCGAACGTGAAGTTCATCTTGAACAGTTCAATAGTAGCATCGTCCTCGTGCACATCAATCATGGCTTCGCGGCCAGCTACAAAAATTCCAATACAAAGTTTTAATTTGATACAAGATGATCGATCGAAAATTGAGTTCTTTCATGTTATGAACAAAACATTGAATTTTTCTAACTACTTTCAATCGTTTAATGAAATGAATTTACCCAACATGCGCTCCAGGTAATCTTGTGGCGCGGCCAGATTGTGGCCGACTGTGGTTGCCCAGCCAACGGGATGGATGATGGGCGAATCCTCGTGACACCAGAAGCCATCGTCCGAGTCAAAGTAGCGCAGGAAGAGGCGTTTGCCTACAATCTTTGTGACTGTGGCGAGGCGCACTTGCGAAATGCGATCCTTGTCCACGCACTCGAGATTCAGACCCAAGCGAAAACGTGACTGGAGACTATCGTTGACCTTGTTATAGAAATTGGATGGCAATGTCCGGGCACCGGACAAACGTCCGACGAGAAAATCCTTCCAATCCTTGTACTTGTGCTCAATGCTGCGGGGCGGTATCAATGGCTTGCCGCGCGTCGCACACCATCCAACCGAATGGACTTCAGCGTTGCACAGATTCACCCAGAAATCATGGGTGTTCGTATCGAAGCCCTCGTAGCTCATTAGCGCCTTATAGCCCTTAATCTCCAGTATGGTGGCTACCCAGAACGATGTGGGCGTCTGGCCCGGCTGAATGATCTCGATATTGTCGCAATCGGTGTTCTCCACCTCCACCTTCATGCCCACGCCAAGATTGTCCCACACCTCATAACCAGGCGCGTGCGGGAAGCAGGTCACAGGCGCCGCATAAAAGTTACCCTTGCCCAGTCGAGGCAGCCAATCATACGAGTGCGTCGGATCGTACATGCGCCTCCGTATGCTAATGATCTTCTCCATCTGGGGACACGGTGCCGGAAGACGTTCGTATTTGGGAATTTGTGGCAGATCATCTTGCGGAAAGACATCACGAAACAGTCTCAACGCTTTCGGCGTCGGTGCCGCATTCACAAATGTGGTGTTGCTGCCGCTAGAATTAGTTTCGCTGCCGCTAGCCTCGGCTGGTGGCGCCGCAGCGTCTCCAACGGCGCCGCCATTTAGCGCCGCAATTGTCTCGTCCGTTGCCATCTGCACATTGTTGGCGGCCGCATCGCCGCCGAGCGACATCGGCTCTCCAAAACCATTTAGCTGTGTGATCTTCGATTGATCCGTAATGCGAAAACGATAATTGGAGTTTTTGATATGTGCCGCTTGCAGCGTTAGCTCAATGTCCGACTGCTGCTGCTGCTGTTGATCCTGTATATCCTGTTCGGAGGCGAGCACTGTTTCCAATGCGCTCGTCTCTGTCATTTCAAGTGGTTGCGCCGCTGGCGAGCTGCTCGCATCCATTTTGCTATTGAGCACCATCGAGTAGAGTTCGCCCCGGGCACAGGCCATGCTGCAGAAACGACGCGATTTCGTGTAGAATGTGTGCTTCACACCGATGGCACCACAACGCTCACAGACAGCTGCAGGAGCAGATAATAGTTACAAGAATCAATTAGTCAAAATGCCAGCAATTTTAAATGATATAGGTATATAGCTTAGCAACTCCCGATTAAAGTTATTATTTATTTATTTCAGCTTAAGTTGCCTTGAGACAATTCCCAAAAAGATATACTTATACTATATATATAAAGATAAGCTAGTGATTCAGTCAAACTAAACAAGGATGCTGGTTTAAATGCCAGCATAGTTTTTGTATCCAATGTGGGTCTGTTTAAAAGATTAAGTTATTGCTATGTAACATGTTTAATAATATTTGTTATATTTAATTTACATATTACTTGAATTATTTAAGTAATTAAATCGGGTAATTAATTGCCAGACAAACTGACAGACAAAATCCCTGAAAAATACCGTTAAGTTAATTAAAAGTAACAATAAGTTTAGCTCGAAAAATGATAATAATAAAGTAAAGTAAAGTAAAGTGAAGGAAGGTGAAAAAAACATACCCATGCCATCTTTCTGTATCGGTATTACCGAAGGATCAATGTTACCCTTGTAGGCAATCGGTGTTTTAAGCACAAGTCCTGGCCTATTAACTGGCTCAATTTTGCGAGTTTTGCGCTGTGCACGAATCGATGATGTGCTGGAACCGGAACCGGAACCAGGACCGGAAACGGAGCTGCTGTTGCCAACTTTACAGCCGCCCGGAGCGATGCTGTAGGTACGCATAACCTTTGCGTTAGCTGCAACTGCTGCTGCTGTTGCGGCGGCTGATGCTGCCGCATTATCCTCGCCAGAAATGAGAATATTGGTGAAGCCATTACCAGCGCCAGACAGAGTCATGCCGGCGGTTAGAGTTGAGGCAGCTGTAGCATTGATCATGGCATGCGTGGTGCCCAGCAGCTTGTGATGCAACAGACCATCGCCCAGTGGCACGAGCAGATCATTGTTATTATTGACGGTTGGCATGTTGGTCATGCACGAAGACGAGGACTGTGATATGTCCTTGTCCGATGAGGTCATAAAATCAGTGCCATCATACGAATTATTCTCCTCGTTCATCATAACGAAATCATCAATGTTAATGATCTCCTGCTTTGGCTCTAGATCCGACATGCCGCCACTGGCGCCGCCATCATCATAGCTACCATCATCCAATTGGCCATAGACCTGTTGATCATCATCGACGCCCGTCGACGAATCGACGCCACCAGCATTATCGTTATCCATCACCTCGGCATAGTTTTGAAAGACAGCCGCCGCAGCGGTTTGCTGCAACAGCTGCTGCTGCAGTCCCATGTGGGCAAAGCCGTACAAATTATTTGTATTCGTCGCAATGATCGTTCCGGGCTGAACGCCCAATGCCGCTGCGGCTGCAGCAGCCTGTCCCGTAAAATCTCCCCCCACAATGCTCATCATTGGACTCATATCCTTTTTTTTTGTTGTGGTGTTATTGATGTTGATGTGTGACAATTTTGGGTGTTGTGCAGTTTTGTGTTGATTGTTTTTTGTTTGTTTTTTTTTTTTAATTGGCAGTTGGATACAGTTGACAGTTGAATGGATACGGATACAACGTGGTAACCAATACATAAATCATAGAAAAGAAAGTAGAAGAAATAAGTAAACAAATTCCAATTTTTAACTAAAGCAGAAACACATGATATATATAGATATACATATATATCTACAGGCATATACATATATATCTACAGGCATTTATGTATGGTATTTTTATGGTTTCTATTTAAGAAACCAGCTGCTAAAAATTTTATCTTAAAGTTGCAGCAACTCAGCTTTAACTCAGATTCCAACTATTGGGATGCATTATAAATCAAACTATTCAAGTGTCGATTCATATTGTAGGCCAGAATATGCCCGGATACAGATATATAAATACAAGGAAATCGGTTAACACACTTTAAAAGCCCTTGGCCCTAGGAACGCCGGCTAACAGCAACTAGTTCTTTACACGTTCAATTGGAATTATCTTAATTGAAAATTCTTTTGCCGTTTAAAAATAATTGCACCCTTACATTAATGAGGTATTTGAGGTATTTACATCCATAAATAGGTATGACAAATTCGCTAATTCCTAAGTAAATATTTAGCCTACAGAATTTGAGGGGTTTGTTTAGTTTCTAGAAAGGAACTGGGAACAGGCATATTTACTTATGTGAAGAACGGAGTTAAGGACTTACCAATGTGGGTTGATGTGTGATGTCCTCCATGACGGAGAGGCCAACCGTTGGGTGAGTGAGCAATTGGGCCGCATCTTCGAATGATATGCGCTCCGAGTTGTATTGGCTGCTCATCCACATCATGTGCAATTCAGCTGGATTCATTGTTGTTATTGTTGTTGTCGCTTCAGTAAGTTACTCGATTATTGTTTTTATTTTGTCTTTTTGCTGTGGCATTTGTAAACCGAATTCTCAGCTGCAATGGAAACACACACAAATACAAATACACATACACAAGCACACACACACATGCATTAAAGAGACTCCTGCACTTGCTGACCATATGCTGGACCTAAGCAACAACAACAACAGCGGCGCCTGTTTCTAATTCTGCTTCAGTTCCGCTTCTGTTTGTTTCCCCTTTTTTTTTTTTTTGTCTTTTTCTCTCTTTTGTAGAGCAGCAGCTGCTAGTGAAGTGCTCATCAACTTCCGTTGCGTAGCGTTTGCATTCACTTATTTTAAGGCTCAGTTATTTGCAATGTTATATCAAATTGTTGCTTGCAAGTGCCGAATTAATTTGTGCAGTTTTTGGTCATTTTATATGATTTACACTCGCTCGAAAAGTCAATGAAGCGCACCGTGCGACCAGACGATGAACGAACGAACGAACGAACACAAAAGAAAACACACAAATTGGTCCTCGCGCATCGGAAAACTTACATATTAGCACAACTAATACGCCGTGGGATACGTGTGATTTGTTTCGGCTCACATTTAGTGCAGGGCTTTCACTGCATTTGTTAATTTATAAACATTTTGCCAGATTTTGGCATTCTTTTACGCGCAAATTTAATGCTAGTTTTGCGATGATTGGTGATGCGTGAACGCCAGTTAGCCGATACTTAACGATGTGTTATTGTCTGGCTGTGAATCGCGTGGGCCAGCCAGTGTTGTAAAAAGTTGTTCATACTAACTCGATATATATAAATTATAAATATATTATTTATTTATTTCTCACGTTGATGATAATGTTGTTAATTATTTCATTCTGTACAATTTTTAGGCATATAACAATACAAAATGATATAACAACGATAACGAGCGATATCGATAACAAACTTCAAATCGACATTGCCTAACACTGAAATTGTGTAAGGGAAAACAATGACAACGAAAATAAATAAATAACCAACCCCAACAATAACAAACAATATCTATATATAAAGTGCAGAAAATGCCTGAAAGTGCATTGCCAGAGCAAATACGCTGCACATTAGGTGGCAGCACATTTGGCCAGCGCAGAGAGGACATATTTCGACGACTGCAGCAAAGTGCGCAACAAACGAGCCAACTTTATAGTGGAAAACGCGAACTTGCAACTGAAAATGACGATGTGGTGCAGGAACTATGCGAAGCACTCGAGGAAACACTAAACTACGGACTGCGACAGACACTAAATGTTACGTTTACCGCTGCCAGCATATTGCAAAATATGCACGAGATAGTAACAGGTGGAACAGGTGGCGGAGGCGGAGGCAGCAGCAGCAGCAACAGCAATGAAGTCACCTTTTGGGATTTCTGTGAAACGCAGCTGACGCCACACGAACGTCAGCGGTACGATGAGCTCAGACAGATCTGGACAAAGCATGGACGTGGACGTGCCTTCATACGCGCCACGCTCAACGAGAAGCGCCTGCAGAGTCACATGCTGACCTGGTTGAGTGATGAGGCGCAATTGCAACGTTTCTACACGCCGTGGTCGCTGCTGCTGAACGAGGAGGCAGTGAAGAAACTGCCCGACATTCTGGACAGCCTCAAGGATGTGCTCTTTGCTTTGAATGTGGAGAATCCTCATCTGAATGCTGCCAAACGACTGTCAGCGCCTGGAGCGGGCTTGGTGAAAGAAGAGCCTATAATTTATGCACCGCAACCGGTGCCTGTGGTAGCTAAGAAGCGTGGACGCGTCACATCAGCTGTGGAGCGACCCATTGTATGTGCTGCCTCCACAGAGGATCTGCTGGGTGCGCTTAATCCACGCGAAATGCTGGAGGTGCAGCAACTTACTTCTAGGGTGGCAGTGGAGCAGGAGTTGAGCCACATTCCCGAGTTGCCTCAATGTTCGATGCCCTGTGATCCCATAGAACCGGAGCTGGAGTTCCTTAAGACACCCCTACCAGATGTGTACACCACTTGCCAAGCAGAGGAACACGAACAGTTTAATACAGAGGCAGCCGCAAATGTGACGGATCAGGAACTGTTCGAGGATCGCAGTGATACCTCGTCGCAGTGGAGCAAATCCTCCTCCTCGGCGAATGGCCTCAACGGTACCCAGCAGACGGCGCAGCTGGTGAAGCAGGTGACTCAATTGACCGAACGTTGTGCGCTGCTGGAGACACGAGTCGCCGAACTCAATCTACAGAATCGTCAGCTCATTCGCAGGCTGACCAAGCAATTCAATGAGACTGGCATCGATCCCAGCTCATCGTTTTGCTCCAACTTTCTGATAACCATTCCACATGTGAAGCTTGTCAACTCGCATCGCTCCAGTTCACATTACGAGTATGAAATGCACCTGACCATGCGACAGCGGCTGGAGCATTGGACAGTCTTTCGTCGCTATAGCGAATTTAATAAGCTCCATAAATCCTTGCTGCGCACGCATCCCAACATTATCAGCTCGATTGAGTTTCCGCCCAAGAAGCATTTTGGCAACATGAATCTCGTTTTTGTTGAGGAACGTCGCCAGCAGTTGCAGATATATATTTTGAATATTGTTGAGGTCTTGCCCAAGGTGGAGGCGTGCAAATCGAAAGCTGAATTGCAAAAGGTTTTCCCCTTTTTTCGTGAGCGATAGCAGAATTCTCAGTTGTGAAAGGTATGAAAACTGGACCAAACTTAATATGCTTCAAGTATTTTTTTCTCACTCGTTAAGTACAATTTGTTATGTTTATGGAAATGCTTATGTACATGTGTAAATCGAAAGATAAGTTTGTAAAACAAGAAAAATCACAAATTTCTCTTAATCATCATATTAAATAAAATAAATCGCAATAAAATGTATTTCAAATTGAAATTGCTTATCGTTATCGATACTAAGAGTACAAAATCGATGCCTGCGCCCAATCGATTGCGTTCAAATTGAGCGATAATTGTAAACATGAGCCAAACAGCTGTATTTGTTGTTATCTGCGGGCGGAGACATTGCGTGTTCTTTTGGGCCCAGTTCACGCTTTAGTTTTGGCATAATGTTTGTGTGACAATCCCTTGAGTACATTCTTAGTCCCTTACACAGAAAATCAACAGTTTGGTGCAGCCATACGATCAGTTATCGCTCAATCTAATTAGTGCACTTACTGCTTACGAAATGTCCACGACTGTAATTGCAATAAATGGAGCAATATCCGTGGGTGCGTACTTTATTACGGTGCGCATGATTCCCCGTCTCCGTGAGATGTTCATCAAGGCAAACTTGTGCGGCAAGGATCTGTGCAAGCGGGACAAGCCACAGGTGTAAGTGGGGATCCTCATACTGTCCTTGTATTCTTATCAGCCCTTGATTTTTTGCAGTCCCGAATCTTATGGCGTGATTATTGGCTGCGTTTTCTTGATGTCAATGTTTCTCTTTATACCCATACCATTTGCCTTCGATGAGGATGCAGCCATGGATGCTGTTACTTGCGGCAAACCAATCACTTTTCCACATGACAAGGTTAATTAATACTGACTCATTTGTGTCATTTGAATCGAAATTATAATTATTATCGTTGAGACAGTTTGTGGAATTGATTGCTGCCTTGTTATCAATATGTTGCATGATATTTCTTGGCTTCGCCGACGATGTGCTAGACCTGCGCTGGCGGAACAAGCTTCTGCTGCCAACGATAGCGACTCTGCCCCTCCTAATGGTTTACTATGTCAACTACAATTCTACCACCGTCATGATGCCCAATTTTGCGCGTGGTTTCTTTGGGACATCTGTTAACATTGGTAATAAATAACGAAAAAGACAGCAGCTGAAAATTGATTCCATCTAATCGAATGATATATTTCAGGCATTCTCTACTACATTTTCATGGGCAAATTGGCAGTGTTCTGCACGAATGCCATCAATATACTCGCTGGCATCAATGGCCTGGAAGTTGGCCAATCTCTTATTATAGCTGGCTCAGTAATTGTCTTCAACTTCATAGAGCTGTTTCTGGGTCATCAAGTGGAATCGCATCAGTTTTCTCTATATTTTATGATACCATTCTTTGCTACCTCGCTGGCCTTATGGAAATTCAATAAGTAAGTCCTGGAAATTATATTCCCATATATAACATAATAATTCAAATTGAGCAATTTTATGGTGCTCCGTAAGATTCAATTTTTAAAATAATAATCAAAAGCTCTTTAGTCGTATGACATTTTTTTCCGATTTATTTAATAATTACTGAAAATTATTCTGTTAACATTTTTAATAGATTCATAAACAAATGAAATTGTTTATATTTTGGATTGGCATACTTAAATTACGTACTTTTTAACTTAATTCACAACAGCAAATTCCATGAAATTTGAGAATCATTTGAAATACATTTCTCTAGTTTAGTTTCTTATCACAGAGATGGTCGTCGTCTGGCGTCTGGTGGCGCTGTCTGCCTGCTGAGATACTAAATTTTAAATTTTGAATTAATTCAATGAATGAGATACGATTAAATATGACGATATGTTTAGCTTAAAGTAAAGCGTATAAGATCGGAAAGCAGGCACATTAATAATATATGTATATGAGTACAACTAGTCGGGTGAATAGGATGATTAGGATTTAGCCGTGACTTTCAATGTGCTAGTCATAAGTCATTAGTCTTCGTCCTCCTGTACATCGTCCAGTTCATTCGTATCATACAAATTAACAAGCAATTGACCAAATTGACTGCTATGAATTAGCGCCGTTTCCGGCGCATAATATTTCTCGCTCTGTTGCCGCAGACGCAACAGCATTGTGCTGCCATCCAGATGCATGCCAGCCGTCATCAGTTGTTGCACATAGGCGGCATCAATGCGGGAACTTCGGGTCCCATTGGGCAAACGCACGGTGCTGCTCGTCCCTGGTCTCTCAACAGCGCTCGCCGTCAGCTTGTGCACAATCTGCTCGGGCGGCATGCAGAGCTCACAGCTCCAGCCGCCATAGTGATTGAGGTCACCGAGCGTATAGCTCGCCTTTCGCTCCATTCGCTGCGGATCGCCATGCATGTGCATCACTGAACCAATGACGCCTTGCAGTCGCGTCCGTTCCCGATGTTGCCAGTAGAAGCCGTACACATTGTGCTTCAGCCGGAAACGCAGAGGCAGCACATCCGCGGCAAAGTACTTGAGAAATTTCAATGCAATCGGTGCATAAACTGTTTCGCCATTGCCAAACAATAGCAAATCGGTGGGCTGCATCTGAATGCTGCACAGCATCCATAGCTGATAACGAAAATAATTGTACGCCACGGCGCTGGTGCAGTGGGAGTGATTCTCGCACTGGTACAGCACATAGCTGCTAATGAGCATTGCGTCCAGTTGCCGTTCCAGCGAGCGTCTCGTCAAATCCTTGTGCTTGGTGGATCGCTCTCTTACATAGTAGTAGATACAAAAATAGTCCACAACGTGGATTAGGGTGCGCAGCTGCAGTTCGAGCAGCTCCATATTGATGTGCTCCCAATCGCCCAGCTCGAGCATATAATAGAGACGTTTCAGCGATGTGCTGCTCGCCTCGCGCAACTTCAATGGCGCTTCATCATTGCCACGACCGGTGCGTCGATGCGTCATCAACGCCCGCCATATAATCTCCGGCTGTCCACAGTCCCGGCCATGCCAACCGCTGGCACACAGACACTGCGGCTGTGCCTGCAGATAGTCAATGTTGTTGCGCTCGTTGCGCGACTCGTTGAGTGTGCCCTCCCGATAGCACCACAGGGCTGGCGCCAGCTCCAGATCCATGTATATTGGTGCAGCATAGTCCGCCGAGCGATTTACTTGATCCGCTTTCATTTGATAAAAATCCTGCTGATAGCGATTTATGTTCTCGCTGGGCAAACAATGCGAACCCCGAATGTGCTGCATCTCATCCAGCTTAAGCTTGGCATTTCGCGACTGCCGCACGAAATGCACACGTCCCATCAGGTCCAGTTCAGGTTGCTGCTGCATCTGCTGGCTGCGATTATTCTGCAGCAGCCAAATGCAGCCAATGAAACCCAACTGGACTAGGACCACAGCCCACAAAACAAGCCGTTTGCTGTTTGCCAGCGTTATTATTGTGTGATGGCTCCCAGCTGCACTGCTTCGAGCCATTGTCTGCTCTTAATTACCACACACAGCACATGATTCTTATTTTTTGGTCAGACTGCTTTTACGTTTTACGTTTTAGTTTAGTTTTCGGCTTTTCTTTTTTTTTGCAGTTAACACACCCACTTTTTGCTCATTGCTGCCCACCCACACAGCTCACAGCTGTCGCTTAGACATTATGCTCCTCTCTTTGAGTGCATGGTAACAATACAAGGTGACGTCTTATTTTCGAGTTATCAACACACTTGACAAACAATTTTTTTTTTGTAGACTCTTGCTCGTGTTTATGTATTTTATTTGCTTGCTTGCAATTAAAAATGGGAGTGTGTTGCATTATTAAGTTTTAATAGGATTATGGTTTATTACATCTATGATTTTAACTGCCGCCAGGTGCTGTCAGACAGGCAAAGCCTAACAGCTGTTAAGACTAGTACAACCTTGTAGAGTTCCATGTGCATGCTCAGCTGTTTCGATTGCAACACGATTATATCGAGTGCAATTGCACATTTGAAATCGAGTGCAATAGCTGAATTTTATATTTTGGTCCCACTGCAAATATGTGACGTCACACTCTCGTTATTACAGCTAGCGCGCGACTAACTGGATTAACTCTCTTTGTGTCTGCATGCAAACATTTTATCGATCAATGCGTTACATTTAATTATTTAAATATTGATCGTTAACTTTAAAAATTCAAATTGTTATTCTTGCAGGTATCCATCGCAAGTGTTCGTGGGCGATACTTATTGCTACTTTGCCGGCATGTCCTTTGCCGTCGTTGGTATTTTGGGTCATTTTAGCAAAACTCTGTTGCTCTTCTTTCTGCCACAGATCCTGAACTTTCTGTACTCGACGCCGCAGTTATTTTACTTTGTGCCCTGCCCAAGACATCGACTGCCCAAATACGATGCCAAATCGGATTTGCTGCACATCAGCACCACAGAATTTCGCATGAGCGAACTGAGCAGACTGGGCCGGCTAATGGTGATAGTGTTGCGAGCATTGCGCGTCATCAGTTGGCAGGAACAGGCCGACGGACGAGTTGTGACCAACAATTTTACACTAATCAATTTTTTACTGGTCATCTTTGGACCGGTGCATGAACGTGTGGCCACCGAAATGCTTATGGGCTTCCAGGTGCTGTGCTCACTTTTGGCCCTCTTTATACGATATCCGCTGTCCAATTTATTTTATGCAACACAGTCATAAATCTGAAATGCTATATCTTTTCCAACTATTTGTAGCAAGCATTTGCCTTAACTGTTTAAATAGATTGTGTGAATACTTACAACACAATAGTTTCCGAGTAAAAGCTAATCTAAGAACTAAATTATATATTACACAACAATCAGTCGCGAAGTAAATAAAACTAATATTATATTATGAGCGCTACCGAATTGTCGGATGGGTCGGAACTGTCGGTGCCCGATGAGGAGGACGAGGGTCCCAATATTGGTGTAGGTGTCAACTGTTTTTTAGCAGCTCCAATTGGACCTTGAAGTCTTGATCCTTTTCCCACCCACAGAAATATATAGGCGGACGAAATGTTTTGGGGCAGCGCCATGGACGTGGTTGGGCAATTCTGCCCAATGGAGATCAATACGATGGCAATTATCGCAAGGGTCGTCGCCATGGAATTGGTTTGTATGTTTTCAAGAATGGCGCTCGTTATTATGGACAATATCGTTGTGGCACGCGATGTGGACGCGGCATCTTTATTTATCCCGATGGCTCCGTTTACGAGGGCAACTGGCGCAAGCATTTGAAGCACGGCAAGGGGCGCTACAACTATGCCAATGGGGATGTGTATTCGGGTGATTGGCTCAAGGGGCAACGTCATGGTGTTGGCATCTATAGCTTCAAATCGGAGAAGGATAACTGTTGCATGTCCGTGCGCCTCAAGTCCACTTGGAGCAGCAATGTGCGCATGGGTCCATTTGAGCTTTACATTGGCAACAGTGATAATTGCACCATTTTGCACGGTATCTGGGATAATCTGTATCCCACTGGTCCGGCAGTCTTTAGTTTTAATAATCGCTATATGCTCCTTGGCTACTTTTTGCCGGGCGATTACAACCGTAATTTTTCCGCCGATCATGGCGAGGAGGCTAACGAAGAAGTGGAAGAAGAGGACATGGACATGGAGATGATGCCGACGTTGTGGTTTGCCCAGGAGATCGCTATCTACGATTACTCACTGCTGCCGCAAGAGCCGGTACCACTGCCCGTCTCCGACTCTGATCTATCGATATGCTCGCTAACCACAGAGCCGAGTGTGCTCAGTCAGGAGAAGATTAGTTACTATGGCGAGGGCGAGGAAGGCGAAACCGAGGGCGAGGAGTGTGAAATGGAGTGTTTCCCTTGTGAGTGCGATTATGATCTCACTGAAGCCGACACAGAAACCGATCCATGCAAGATCGATGCCAATCCCTGTGCCATTGAGGTGCTCAAGCAGGCCAACTGCCACGATGTCTAATTAAATCACAATCAAAGTTAATAATATACATATGACATTAGTGAAACAGTATTAAAATACATATGCCCTTACAAGAAACGCGCACTAAGCACTAAAAAAAATATACAAATTATTTTATAAAAAATTGTATATTATATAATTATAGTTGTGAATATAAACTTTCGAATTTTATACCATTAGTTGCTTGATTTATCAGAAACTCACTGCACAGCTTTATTTGTACACATTATATCTTATTTTTTGTTGTTGCCATTTTAGAATTTGAATACAATTTTTTTTTTTGTTTAAAATACGCTCGTCTTTATTTGTGTAGCTTTGATGCGTTGTCTATAAATAAATCGCTTCATTTTATTATATTTGCAATCACAAATGGGGGCTTGCTTTTCAAGTATTATTGACATAATTAATGATACCTTCAAAACCAGCACATTTCAGGTTTTCAATTTGTTTCATTATCATTTAAATCGTATGACTTATTCTTTTAAATTTATTGATATATATATATTTTTTTTCCTTTTTTCCATTTGATATTCAGCAGTTAAATTCTTAAAGTTGCACTAATTAACTTTATACGTAATTATTGTTTGATGCCTTTTCATTTTACACATTTTCAACATTAACTTCAATTTGATGTGTTTTAGTTTTAGCTTCATTTTATGTTTTTTTTTGTTTTGTTCTAATTACATAGTTTAAAATTAATAAAATCTCTACGTGTGATTAGCAAGCTTTGCATTAGCCGGCGAATTGGATGATTGACAGCTACTGTATTCCGATGGCGTCATATTGGAATCCTTGACTACTTCTGTCTCCATCTGTGGATAATGATGATGATGATCTTTGCCGCAGTCATCTAAAATGATGTTAAGCTTCTCCTTGGGCACGTGCAGCGGCGTCAGTGGCGTCTCATCCATCGCATTCAAATGAACCATCTGATGTGGCGCTCCGTCTGTGGTTAGAAGTTCATGCAGAGTGCTACCATCTTGTTGCTTAGATACCTTATAGATAGCAGGACACGATTTGGAATTTTTCACATCATTCGCATCCTTCAGTTCATTCATCTCCATTTGACTGACTATTTGCTCCTCCGATAGCTGCGCATTCTGATTATTATCCTCGATGCTGCATGCAGCTAAAGCTGATGCGGCAGCAGCCTGACTGCTGCTCGCCCCCTCTGGGTTCACATATACTAGGGATTTCCTAAAAAAAAGCAGTTGTGGATCCATTTTAAAGTCGTGCAATTCGAGCTTCTGATGATCTAAATTTTCGTCTATATAGTTAATATGTATGGGCGATGTTTGCATATGCAAATGGGAGCATTGAAACAGATCATCCTCCGGTGGCGTATAGTAAACGGAAGCCTTGCTAGCCGAGTTGTTGGCGGCCAGTAAACGTGATTTTATCTTCTGTATGTGCAGCTCCTTCTCCATTTTTCCGTTGAAATAGCAGTCTATGTCTGCAGAATAAAGCAACGAATTGATTTAAATATTACACAAATTTAGATAGCAACACTTACCCTCAACAATGTCCTCCTCGCAGCGACCGCGACAGTTCTCAAAGTAGAAACTAGGCAAATTTTCCAGCACCTTATTTAACGACTGCTGCTGGTATTTGTAGCCTTCGCGCAATCGCAACACTTGATGCGCACTGAATTTCCGTATTTTGTTGCGCTGGAAGACATAGTTCTCGCGCACCCAGCTAAGTTGGCCGGTGGAATAGTCGCGCACCTTCTTCACCTGATCATAATATTGATCCTTTAGTGCTGTCAGATGAGTAGAACCTATGTCACGGAACTCCTTAATGTGTTTAGCCTGTGTGGTGTAGCTGCTCTGTATCCATTCGCATTGTTGCGTACAATTCTCCCGTATACGATGCACCTGCTGTGCATAATTCTCGCGCAATCGCTCCAATTGCTGGCTCTTGTAGCTCTCGATGCTATCGAGCATTGCGTAAATCTGTCGCGATCTTGGGGACTTCTTGTTCCGATTCCGGCAACAGTGCAAACGCTCGCAGCAACTAAATCTTGCAAAACAGCTGCGCAATCCCTGCACAATGAGGGTGAGCATCAAAAATGCCGTAGCTAGCAGGATGCCCGCCAGCAGACTCTCGATTTTGACACGATAAAATACAATTGGATCGATATAGAGCCTATGTACATTGCATGAATAGAACCTGTATTAGTTGTGTCTCATTTTTTACTCTTTAAATATAGATTACCTGATGCCCGCCGATGCATTACCCATAACGTTAAAGGCATAGCAGGTGTAGAGACCGCTGTCTCCACGCGAGATGTTATGCACCAGCAGCGAACCATTCTCGATGAGCACCACACGCTGTCCCACAATGCTCTTCTGGCGACTGATGTTCACGTGCAGCGCATGCGGATTGTTGTCATCCGTCAGGGCGAACAGTTCAAACTTATTGGGCTGATGCTCAGTATCGCTATTGATTATGATGGGGCGTTTGTCGGGATCAGCATGATGGCGGAGAATTTTGTTACGTGGAGTTACCTGAAGAAGTGATTGAAGTAATTTGAAACAATCTTATTTGTAATATGTGTATTTAATGAAAAACCAAATTCCAGATTCTTTCCCCATTTTAATTCTCGTGTAGCATTTTCTAAATACTTTTCAATTCAATCGGAAAATTATTTCTTATAGCCTTAATTTATTAACCAGAAGAGTGGATTTTCCAAAAGAAATAAAATGATAGAACAATTAGACTACTTGAAATAGGTTCAAGGTACGACCAAAAAAAATGCATGCCAAAGTTTCCAATCATTTTCCGATTTCCCAAAATCGGTATATAATAATCTGCTATTTAGAGATATGAAGATGCCTTTGAAGCAATAATTCAACTTTTTCCAATACAACATACGAGTGAATTTTATAAAAAAAAACATGAAAAATAAATTTAGAAAAAGATTTTGAAACACCAATAAATTTGCATATGACAATTTTTCACCATTTTTTTCCCCCACTTGTGGTGCGAAATTTTCCAAAAACCCCGTCTCAGTGCCCACTTACGTCCCACTAAATGGCAAACCTATGTAAAAATGTATATTCAAGGCACATTATGATACGATTTTCGGCACAATAACAATTTAGTTTAGCGACATTTAAGTGCTCCTTTTGAGACTTACCCAAATTATGTCGGGTGTGGGGCTGCCGTACACCATGCACTCGAGCTTGGCAGTGGCGTGCAATCTGTACATCTTGGGATCCGAGGACTGCATCACGACGGGCACACTGCAATTGAGGGTGCTCAGCACACGTAGCATATCCCCCGGATAGCCGTATTGGCACTTGAGTGCATTAATCTGATTGTCGATGTGCTCGTATGCGTCCAGAGTCTGACTGTTGCTAGTTGTGATAACGCGGCGCAACGCAGTCGTTGCGTTCATCAGCCAGCTGGAGAGCCAATACATGCTGCAATCGCATTGATACTCATTGCCTAGAATGTTCAGGTAGTGCAACTGGCTCAGTTCCTTCAAGCTCTCGGGCAGCGAGCCGAGCTCATTGCCGCTTACACTGAGCCGCTGCAGACGTGTCAGGCTGCCAATCTGTGGCGGCAATTTGATCAGTTTATTATCGGCCAAAAGAAGCTCACGCAAATTTTGCACATTGCCGAACATGGTTGCGGGCAGCTGAGTGAGTTGCGGATTCTTTTGCATGGATAGGTAGCGTAAGCGATGTAGAACCTGTCCATCGATATGCTCCTCATTGCGGGATATCCAGTTGGGCAGCTGCTCCAGCGGCGTCTCATCAATGCGCAGCAAGACCAAGTTGCGTTGCGTCTGAAATAGGCCGTCGGGCAATTGTTTGAACTGATTTCGACTTAGATCCAGTTGCTGGAGTGCGCCAAGTGGCTGGAATATGATGGACGACAGTATCGTTAGCCTATTGCCCGAAATGTTCAGAGTAATGAGATGTGACAGCGACTCGAAGGCCCGACGATCGATGCTGCCCAGCTCATTCTGTGCCAAATCCAGATGACGCAACTCGCGCAAATTATATAAGCTATGTTTGCCAATGGACTTCAGCTGATTGTTCTGCAGTTGCAGCTGACGCAGCTGACCATTCAGTGCAAAGAAATTATCCGGAAACGAGAGCAGGCGATTATTGCTGAGATCTAGGAATCGCAGCTCGCGGGCCGTCTGGAACAACTGGAAGGGCAAGACGCTCAGGCGATTGCCGGCCAGGTGCAACATCTCCAGCTGTAGTGCACCCTCGAAAATGTTGCGGGGCAGTTCCATTAGCTCATTATCGCTTAAATTCAGCAGCCGAAGCTCGCTCAGCTCATGCACAAAGCTTGTGGGCAGCGTACGTAGTGCATTGCGATCCAGATGCAGTTCCATCAGATGATTCATATACCGTATCTCGGCCAGACTGCAGTTGGCCAAGAGATTTCCAGTCAACCGAAGTACCTTAAGGCGGCGAATCGCTTGCGACTGCGCCCAGTGAGTACAGTTCAACCGATTCTCACTCACGTCCAGTGTTTCGAGCGTCTCATAGCGCTGCGGATGCTGCTCGAAAAGCAACCGCAATGTCTCATCGAGCAGCGCACTCTCTCGCCATTTAAGCTGACGTAAGCTGGCGTACTGATGCAGCAACTGAAGTGATGCTCCTGGTTGCCCTGGCACATGCTTCAGTATTAACTGCTCATAGTTGATATTTTGATGAATCTGCTGCAGCTGCAGCTGGGCATTAATCTCTGTTATGGTTGTATTCTGACAGCGCAATTTTAATATGCTGCCGGATGGATCCGCTTGCCCAACACCAACACCAACTTCCTTCAGCTGCAGTTCATCCTCCTCCTCATCTCTGGCGTATAGCTGAGCGCCATTATCTAGAAACCAGCCATCGTCGAGACTATCATCACTCTCATCCAGTTGATCAACTGCATGGCCCACAAAGGGCAAATAGAATTTGTAGCCAAGCAGTGAGAATTCGTGCTCTTGCCAAGTGCGAGTCGTAACTGGCGCCTTATATATTCTTTCCAGCGATTGTGTTGTGGCATTCCTTGGACTGTAGACCGAGATGCAACCAAGTTGATTTGCACCAAAAGCGGCGACTGCATTGTACATGAACAAAGCAGCCAATATCAAGGCGATCGAGGATACTGCCTCCATTTTACCGTGTGCAATCTCAAAAACGTATATGGCATTATCTGTGTCTCATTCTGCGCTCTCATAGTACACCTGTGGAGGAATAGGATGAACTCATTACCAAATCTCCATCTAGAACACACAAATGGAAAATCGTTGTTTTGTTTTGTTGTATTTGGTTCAATTACCACGATCGCTCGCAATTTAGAACGCTTCCACTGATCAGCGATTATATTATTTGCGACTAATTCCAGTATCTGAAATTTCAGAAATAAAAAAAAGAAATATTATAAGAGGTATGCTTTATAAAAGTTTTTAAAATAAAATAAAAATTGACATTTTCCAAAAATTAGAATTTGTTCATTAAAAAACAAAACAAACAAAGAAACGTTAAACTTACGCCGGATTTTCACCCAGCACCAAAATGTCGGAAAACCTCGGAAAAATAGAAAAACTGTGCATCTAAGCCGCTATACAAAGCGAAGAGTGAAAACAAAATTAGCAAAATCGACAAAAACATACGCCAAAAAGCGAAATGAAAAATAATAATTTAATTAGCGCAAAAAAAATGTAGTATATATATGTTAGGCACGTATAACAACAGATAAAACCAACTTTTGAGTAAAAGTTTTCAGCCATTGAAATCGCACTGATTGAAATTGTATTTGTCTTTGAAAAATAGTTCTTATCAGCTTAGTGCAAGCGGTCAAAAGGACGCAGCGGTTGGGGGGCGTCGTGCATGCATTTCATTAAAAAGTCATTCATCAAAACAAATGATTACAATTTATTTAGCAGCTACTTGAATTCGCGTATCCGAGAAGAAGAAAGTTACATAATTTTTATCACATAGCGAAGAATATATACACGTAAGCACATACATAGATGTGAGTATGTGTATGTATGTTGAGCAAGCTCTAGCAATAAATAGCTGTTTACCAGATAATCCATGAACAATTGCCTAGGTATATATACAGAGACACACACACACACATTAAAAACGATACCAGTGTGTATGTGTGCACACAAAAATGACGTCCGAAAAGCCGCTAATGAGAGCGTACAAATAAGAGATGTGTGTGTGTGTTTGTGGTGACACGCACACCAACTGACAAGTAGACAAGTTAGTGAAAATATAAAAATCACTCACAAAATCAAGTTACTGTCTTAATTTTTTTACATTTTACTTGTGCTAGCAGATGTTTTTTTTCTTCTTTTTTGTCATATCCCACCAGTTATATCGACCCAGCAGCATTCCCATAATACCTTACCACCATTCGACCAAGCAGCTGGAGTTCAAAAGTGTCTATGCATGTATGTATGTATGCTTGTATGTATATGAATTTCACCCTTTGTGGCAAAATCAACCGTTTTTGCAGTAATCCAAATACACACATCGACAACATATGTCAAATTGTCACATAGGTATTCTATTTTTCCGTTTTGTCGATTAAAGTGGCAATTTGACCAAATCAAGTGTTTATTTCACAATCACCAACATATACATAATAATAAGCTCGCTCACCGTCGCTTACAACATTTTTAAATGGAGTTCAATTTGCTATACTTCACATGCAGCAATTGGTGCTTGTGCAAAGAGGATTTTACTATGTAATGCCAATGTTAACCATAACGATCCATGTTATTCAGTGTGCTGCTCTGTTACTTTACTGTTACTGAATATGACATTTAGTATAATTTGACTTTGTCAATTTGTTGAACTTAACTGAGCTGCGCATTGTGCTATATTATTGACTTCATACAATTTTTATTATATATTGTTATGATGTTAATTTTTAACTTCAAATACAATATTGTTATTTGAAGCTGTTATGCTAATTGTTAACACGCTGCTATATTCATCGATATATTTCATTTCATTTTTGTTTGCAAGAAAAAATACTGTCGATAATTTGCTTTGAATACCCAGCTATATTTTCTTTTTTATTTTTCTGTTATTTTTTTTTATTGTCCAAATAGTTGACCTAATTTCTGCCTGCGTTCTTCAGGCGTTATCATGTTTGTTGTATTTTTCGTCTGCATTTAATAAACATTTTTCCATGCTTTTCTTTTTTAAGCGTCGACTGTATCCTGTGCCACTTATCGATAGCCGCCTCATTGACCGACAGATGTCGCCGCATATCTTCTCTTCATCATAGATAGATGGCGCTAACAGCTCACTACTACGTGTAAGAGAGATTAGGTCTAAGCACTAGGGCTATACATAACTTAAGCTATTTACATTGTCTGTTCATATTTGCTATTGCCCGCTATTTGGAAAAAATCCAAAGTCTGATGTTAAAAGTTTCAGCGTTGGTCAAAAGAATTTGATGACCCTTATAAGACTAAGCTACTCTTCCCTTCTCTTGTACGTAAGATTCTGGATAAGGATCTTGTGATACGGACATTGTGGTCTCCACAATGTCTGATTCACCAAAGCAGATTGGAATCCGTGGAAAAGAATTTGTTGCTTTGGCTCTTCATCGCTATGATTTGGGTGTATTACCTGCATACAGCGGTAGACTTCTCCTCATTGACCTTCCCTCCCTAACTAATCGTCTGGTTATCCTAAATGGACTCAATTTTAAAATTCTTGTCATGTGAATAACAGATTCGAGTGCATTTGTGGTTGGGCATATTAACTAATTCATACTAACTATTTTTCTTGTCGGATCGGGTTTTTTCTTGATTTTCCCAAGTCCCATACAACGAATATTGCACCATTTTGCATTAAATGCGTCCAAAAATATTATAAATATTTAATTATTTATATTTTATTTCTTTATTAAAATTCAAATATTAAATTTTATTTTTAATTTAATTTGATTTATTTTTTACATTCTGGGATACATATATATTTATATATCTAAATTCAATACCCACCATAAAACATCTTCATACATTTAAGTGCATAGGACAAATGTATAGATCTATTGGTTGAATTTAATCATTTAAAAATATTCACCAGCTGCCGCGTAAGACTTGGGACAGTGGTTTTCTGCATACTTGCCATAAGCTGTGTTAGAGCCGACCTTAAATAGCTTTTTATTAGAAAGATTATTCCATAAATGAATCAAATACGAGTCTTTAGTCTTTTTCATTGTGTCTTCCAAGAATTCGGGATCTGTGGAATGCCTCCATTGCTGATAGGGAAGTGCATAAAAAGCCGTTGAGTTAAATACCTGAAATCCCCGACAGATTTTGCGACCCTCCTCAATGGCTTTAACGATTTCTACACCACATATTGCTCTCACCACTCGTCTTACACCCTGGGGACCATTTCTGGTATACTCTTTTCCAGTGTAGTTACTCTTGAAATCCTGTAGAAATAATTCCGCAATTTCATGGCCGATTCCAGTGGGTTCCAGACTGAGGACACCATTGCCCAAGGTGCTATTGTCAAATGCACCTACATAATTCAAGGGCACATCCTCTAGGCTGCGCAGGACAACAACATCCAAATCAATGTAGATGCCTCCATAGCGATAAAGACTTATCAAACGAAGTAAGTCGGAAGTATGTTCCATCGGATATCTGCGCGATGAGCACTTTAATAAAATCACAAATAACAAAATCACAAATAAACTTGTATACGTACCGTCCCTTAAGCATATCACCTTTCTTGATCCAATCCTCGACTGGAGTATCTGTCGCATACTTCTGTAGATTCAACTGCCGGAAGTGAACATTCGGAATGCGTTCTATGACATTGATGAGGGACTTTTGGGCGATGGATAGAGGACGGAACGTAGGGCAGGAAAACAGAACGAACACATCAAGATTTGGATTATGTAATGCAGCCGATTCAATTGCACAAGCTTGTCTGGCCGTCAAATTCATTACGTGGAACTGCGAATCTTGCGAACGGCGATGATTGCAAGTGGTCTCGTGGAAGAAAATGGTTCGTCCAGGCGTAGGATTTGAGTTAGAGAGTAAAACATCCTCAAGTCTTGTGAAGCTCACGATATTGTAATTTCGATGTAAATTTTCCCAATTAATAATCCCTATAAAACAAAGAATTACGACTGCAACCAGCAGACATCGCCCGTACATCACCGAGCGAAGAAACATAATATTTTTTTCTGAACACACGAGTTGATTGAGACACGTCTATTTCGTGATCAAACATTCAGAGACGACGTTGAGTTTTAAACTGATCTGCTCTTTCGAGCAGGCCTTCAATTTATTCGTTTTAACAGAGCGTTTTTATTGAAAATGGGCCAACAAATTATAATAGTTTTGTGCAAAAATCTGTCATAAGAAGTGAGTGTATTTACATTTGGTGCAAAAGGAAAAGAAAAAAAGAAGCAATTTACATAATTATTATCACATTGTGAGAATATATACAAATATGCACATACGCTCAGCACCCTCCATTTTAGTAAATCTCACAAAAATGAAAATCGTTCTAAATAATATAAAGTTTTTCTACGCTTTTAGAAATAACTTCTAAATTTTGGGAAAAAAATGTCTAAGATTTTGTAAATGCATGTCCTAAATCGACAACCCAAAGAATTCTTTTTAAACTTCAGAAACAATTACTCAAATTTACTTGCTCGGCTTTTATATTAGAGTATCGCTGTCGTCTGCCTTAGAGGCTGAGGATTACGGGCTCAAATCGCCGTCGTTAGTTCTTTCAATTTAACTATATCAATTCTATAAGCTATATAAAATGTTTGGGTATATGTGAAATCTAAAAGTACTAATATTTAATAATAGAATAAAATAAAAAAAAAAACAAGAATTCTTTAATGTACACACATAGATTACAAAACCCTGGAAAATAGATATATTTTAATGACAATTTAAAAAAAATAATCTTGAAATTTTTAAAATACAAACCAAAGATCTTAGAAGGCCGCAACCATAAAGCTTAGAAATGTATTTTCTGAAAAATATACGTACACAAAAATAACGTACAAAATAGAAATGTGTGGCGCACACAGTGACATAAATTCTACTGAAGGTTTCTACATATGTTTTGTATATTCATGATAAAGTTTAGATATTTATTTTCTGATTAATATTAGTACACAAAAATAACGTACAAATAAGATATGTGTGTCGCACACAAGCCATTGACGTAAATTCTACTAAATGTATTTGGTATGTACATATGTTTTGTATATTCTTTGATCGCATTTAATGACGGCCATGCTTTATCTAAATATGAGTTATTAAACTCATTTTTATAATTTGCTTATATAATTGTTAGGTAATTGACATTAACATAATTTTGAGCTCACTTCAAATTGAAGAAGCTTTATCAATAAATATTATTATCGATATTCTAGAAGAAAAGATACTATCAGAATATGCTACTCCACTCCAGTCCAAAGATCCTTTTAAGCCAGCTTAAAGCAAGAATTTTATTGAAATATGTGTTATTGTAGCTTACATGAAGGTTCGGGTTTGTCTCTTATTTCTTCAATTAAAAGTATTTAATATACACAGGGCTTATACTGCAACACCAAAATTTATTTTTAAAATTATAATATTACAAATTTAATTAATATTTCATAAAGCCCTTGTTTTCTTTTTGGCGGGATGCATATATGCTTGGTTACCTTAAGGGATTGTCAGACGATCTGCAGAAGAATTTTCTGCATTAATCCCCCCGAGACCACTGTAATGCAGCGGTGGTTTGTCAACAGAGGATTTTCTGTTGGAGGCTATTATTATATATTTTTTTGTTGGTTTAAGACGATTTTATTCACAACCACGTTTTCCTTAGATAGCTCCACGAGGTGAGAAGAAAGTCCAATGTCTAAGTCGACGGGACTTCCAAAACCAGTACTTTCGGCAGACAGAATCAGAGTAAAAATTGGCGATAAGAAAATATTTGAAGAAACTTAACAAAATGCGCTCGAAATTGTGCTAATTTGTCTTAAAGAGGGTGTCGGCAAAAGCTCGGCTTGATATTCGAAAAACCATAGCATAGCCTTAGGCATAATATATTAGTAGATTAGACAAGCGCACTACACGGTTAGCCTGCACAGCCACCAATAGGGTTAGATAGATAACGTTAGCCAAAGCTCGACTTCATAAAAAAAAAAACTATAGCATAGCTTCAGGCATAATAATTATTTATGTACTATATTATATTGGTTTTGTGCAGTGTCCGTCATGCTGTCTGTCGGTCTGTCCGTCCGCACGAGCGTATCTCTTTTCGACACCCTGAATGCTAGAGCCTTGAAACTTGGAGCATATACTGGTCTGCGCCAGCGTCATACAAAGTGTAAAAATTAAGGAACTAAATCCACTGTGAGGCTATGAAATCGATAAGTAAAAATACGGCCACGCCCACATCCTGCCCCCATTATCGCCAAAAGCGATATATCTGAAAGTGTAAATCGATAAAACCGCATATCTCCCACAATTTTAAAGATAATGTCAGACCACGCCTACACCCGCCACCCCAGGAAGTTCGGCACTAGAATTCTAAAATGATATATATTCCATCATTTGTTAGCTGGAGTCAACAATTTTTGAAAGTAGTATTTCAAAATTGTTTTTTCTCACCCTTAACATCATTAACAACAAGTTCTACATTGAACCACACTCGGCTGATGGGACTCTTGAACTAAAACCTAGCCGTCAGCAGGTAAAATCACTGTAGGAAGCATACACCAATAACGAATAGGACTTTTACCGATAAAATACACTATATATGTAAATTTTTGTGAAATGTCGTTTTTTTTTTGTTTTAGTATTAACAACTAACAACAACAACATCTAAAAATCGATTTACTTACATTTAAAAATATTCACCAGCTGCAGCGTAAGACTTGGGACAATGCTTTTCCGCATACTTGCCATAAGCTGTGTTGGAACCGACCTTTATTAGTTCGCTACTGGAAAGCCTATTCCATAAGTGAATCAAATACGAGTCTTTCGTCTTTTCCATTGTGTCTTCCAAGTATTGGGGCTCCGTGAAACGCTTCCAACTCGGCCAGGGAATCGCATAAAAGGCCGTTGAATTAAATAACTTAAGCCCCCGACAAGTTTTGCTGTCCTCTTCCATGGCCTTAGCGATTCCTACACCGCATATTGCTTTAACCACTCGTGTCACAAGATACGGTCCATTAGCTGCAAAAATCTGACCATTGAAGTTTATCTGGTAATCCCGGAGAAATAATTCGGCAATCTCGTGACCTGTGCCATTGGGTTCCAGACTGAAGACAGCATTGCACAAGACATTTGGTTCTTGTGCACCCAGATAATTCAAGGGCACATCCTCTAGACTGCGCAGGACAACAACATCCATATCCATGTAGATACCTCCATAGCGATAAAGAGTTAGCAAACGAAGTAAGTCGGAAAGATGGTGTCTTGGAAATCTGAATGAGAGACAAAATTAAACTAGTCACAAATTCACAAATACACTATTATACGTACAGTCCCTTAAGCACATAACCATTCTTGACCCAATCCTCGACTGGAGTACCTTTCGCATACCTCTGTACATCCAACTGCCGGAACTGAACATTCGGATAGCTTTCTATGGCATTGATGATGGACTTTTGGGCGATGGATAGAGGACGGCGCGTAGGGCAGGTAAACATAACGAACACTTGAAAATTTGGATTATGTAATGCAGCCGATTCAATTGCACAAGCTTGTCTGGCCGTCAAATTCATTACGTGGAACTGCGAATCTTGCGAACTGCTAAGATTACAAGTGGTCTCGTGGAAGAATATGGTTCGTCCAGGCGTAGGATTTGAATTAGAGAGTAAAACATCCTGAAGGTCTGTGATATCCAATATATTGTAAGTTCGATGTAAGTGTTCCAGTGTTTTGATAAAATAAATAATCACCATCACAGTGAGAATTACGACTGCCATCGGCAGACTTCGTCTATGCAGCACCGTGCGAAGAAACATAATATTTTTTTCTGAACACACGAGTTGATTGAGACACGTCTATTTCGTGATCAAACATTCAGAGACGACTTTTAGTTTTAAACTGATCTGCTCTTTCGAGCAGGCCTTTAATTTATTCGTTTTATTACAACGTTTTTATTAAAAATAGGTCAAAAGCTTGTAATAGTTCTGTGCAAGAACCTGCCATAAGAAGTGAGTGTATTTACATTTGGTGCAAAAGGAAAAGAAAAAAAGACGCAATTTACATAACTATTATCACATTGTGAGAATATATACAAATATGCACATACGCTCAGCAACCTCCATTTTAGTAAATCACACAAAAATGAAAATCGTTCTAAATAATATAAAGTTTTTCTACGCTTTTAGAAATAACTTCTAAATTTTGGGAAAAAGATTTCTAAGATTTTGTAAAGGCATGTCCTAAATCGACAACCCCAAGAATTCTTTTTAAACTTCAGAAACAATTACTCAAATTTACTTGCTCGGCTTTTATATTAGAGTATCGCTGTCGTCTGCCTTAGAGGCTGAGGATTACGGGCTCAAATCGCAAAGTAAAAGTACTAATATTTAATAATAATATAAAAAAAAAAAATACAAGAATTCGTTAATGAACAATTTAAAAAAAATAATCCTGATATTTAAAAATACAAACCATAGATCTTAGAAGGCCGCAACCATAAAGCTTAGAAATTTATTTTCTGAATAATATACGTACACAAAAATAACGTACAAAATAGAAATGTGGGGCGCACACAGTGACATAAATTCTAGTGAAGGTATTTGTACATATGTTTTGTATATTCATGATAAAGTTTAGAAATTTATTTTCTGATTAATATTAGTACAGAAAAATAACGTACAAATAAGATATGTGTGTCGCACACAAGCCACAAGACGTAAATTCTACTAAATGTATTTGGTAGGTACATATGTTTTGTATATTCTTTGATCGAATTTAATTACGCATATCCTCCCACAATTTTAAAGATAATGTCGCCAGACTTATGCAAACAAGCATATACATTATCAGACCACGCTCACACTCGCCACCCCAGGAAGTTTGGCCCTAGAAATCTAAAATGATATGTATTCCAGCATTTTTAAACTGGAGTAAACAATTCTTGAAAGCTTGAAAGAATCGATTAAATCATTTATCTCAAGCAATTTGAAAGCAAGAGTTATCAAACCCGCCCCAAGAACGGTAAAAGCCTATGTCTCCAGCAATTTAAGAGCTAAAGTTATCAAACTTTGAAGGCACATACTAGGACCATTCTCCAATTCCCAAAAAACTTGCAACTCTTGCAACTTAAAAGCTAAATCTACCAAAACTTGGAAGGTAGATTACTTGGAACCTTCTCTAATATTTTCTTGTCGGTACCGCAAATTTTAAAGCCAAACTCGGAGAGTAGATTACTAGAAACCTCCTTCAAAGATCGGTATTTTTTGACTATACCCACCCTGTTCTGCGGCGCCTGTTATCAGATGCTATTACTTATTGCTTTCAGATTCTTTCGCGGTCGATGACGTCCGACTCCAACGTTCTTATTTGTTCTTTAGGTGTTTATAAGCGAGTGAATGTGTTAGAAGTTGACGCTATGTTTGTTCAGTTGTATAAAAAGACGGTAGTTTAAATATTTAACGTCGGGCTACCAGATTCGTCCATTATTTCAAAATTGTTTTTTCTCACCCTTAACATCATCAACAACAACTTCTACATTGAACCACACTCGGCTGATGGGACTCTTGAACTAAAACCTCGCCCTTAGCAGGTAAAATCACTGTAGGAACCATATAACAATAGCCAATAGGACTTTTACCGATAAAATACACTATATATGTCAATTTTTGTGAAATGTCGTTTTTTTTTTGTTATAGTATTAACAACTAACAACAACAACATCTAAAAATCGATGTGCTTACATTTAAAAATATTCACCAGCTGCAGCGTAAGACTTGGGATAATGCTTTTCCGCATACTTGCCATAAGCTGTGTTGGAACTGACCTTTATTAGTTCGTGAGCAAACATGCAGAGACGACGTTTAAATGCGATCTGATCTGCTCTTTCGTGGAGGTCATCAATTTATTTGTTTTTCTTTTCGCATAAACATTTTATACCACGAACCCGTAAAAGTGGTTTCAAGGTTATAATAATTTTGTACTCATATACGTAACAGGCAGAAAAAAGCATCTACGACCCCATATATTCTTGATCAGGAGCTAAAGCTGAATAGATATAGCCATGATCGTCCGTCCGTCCGTATGTGCGAACACAATGTGTGGCCTTATTTGCTCGATTTCCTAGCCACCTAATGCACGTAGCACTCTTAATTTTAAAGCTTGGTCTGACGCACTGAACTAGTATAAGTCTCCAGCTTTAGAGGTACCGGAACAGAAAGTGCGATCATACGGACAGGCAGACACAAAGCCAGCAAGAGACATAGACAGGATAGACATAAAGCAAGCAAGCAGTCAGTTCATTCTCAATTTTAATCAATTGATATTTGACTCTGATTCATCAAAAATACACTCATTCATTACATTCATCGCTGTAGGCTGCAATTTGCACAGGACTCTAGTCAGCTCTATAACTTTGTGAATATGAAAGGTAAGTCAGCTTCGTTGCCACATTCCGTGTATTATGAAGATACAAATAAAAAGAGAAATCAAGTTGCAACCGAACACTACGGCACTCAGAGTTACGACCGGAATCAGCAGGAGTCGTCCGTGCACCATAGAAAAACAATATTCCAAAATGGATGGAGATACACAAGATACTCATTTATATATATTAGATTCTGTAGTCACCACGAACACATACTGTGGGTTTGTTTCCTATCTTTTGTAATTGAATTCGACAAATGAAACTTAACACGTCCCAAACATGGTCATAGCCTTAATTATATTTTAGTACTTGATTGTAAATTGAAATTCTTTTCTTACGTTTGACACATGAACATAATTTTGTATGAAACTCATATTTATATATTTTATTCACTAATTATAGTTCTGCACTCGCTACGAAATGATCAAGGCTCGTCAATAATTGTAATTCAAATTGAAAATTGAATAACGATAATTGAAATTCGATTAGTTTGTTGATATTCGTATCGATATGCTTGAAGGAATGCATATCGTGATATGTATTCTAAATAGGCTAAAAAATGCTAAAAAATAAAATAAAGCGTAAAATGTTTGCAAAATCTGGTAACACCATAACCACGCAACAACATTGTGAATGGCAAAACGAGGAGAAGTGTAAAAAAACTAGTTAAAATTTGCAATTGTGAAAAGCATCAAATTGGCTGCCGCAACAATACGACCGGTACTCGTACCAAACGTTAGATCCATTAAATCATATAGAAAAATAGTGAAATGAATGTTCCTCCTAGCGCTGGCAATGGCAACGCAGCGATGCCGATGCCGCCAGCCACCGCAATGGGCGGCATGGGATACACGCACACGCCTGGAATGGTACCGGTGCCACCGTTCAATCTGCCGCCGCCGGGCTTTGGAGCGCCGCCGCCGCCGGAACTGGCGGCCGCATTTGGAGCGCTCGCCTCAAACACGGAATGGACAGAGCATAAGGCCCCGGACGGACGACCCTATTACTACAATCAGAATACAAAGCAGAGTTCGTGGGAGAAGCCGGAAGCGCTAATGACGCCCGCTGAGCTGCTGCACAATCAATGCCCCTGGAAGGAATATCGCTCGGATGCGAACAAAGTTTATTATCACAATGTGACCACAAAGGAGACGTGCTGGGAGCCACCGCCAGAGTATGTGGACATGAAGGCCAAAGCTAAAGCGGAGGAGTAAGTATCTAATGCTAAGTGTAGATGACTTAAACTCATAAACAAAAAAAAAATGCTGAAAAAAACAAATAAAAATAAAAAAAACACGTGTGCATTTGCAGAGCAGCCGCTGCGGCTAAAGCTGTTGCCGCCATGACGTCCTCCAGCCTAGCCGGAATGGTTCCGCATGTGGCCCTAGCCAATATCCTGCCAGCTGCATTGCCCGCAGCGCCACGCATACCCACGCCCGAGATACACTCTCCGCTGACGCCGAGCAGCAATGAGAACAGCTCCTCGGCCATGGATCAGGCAATGGCTGCAACGCTGGCTGCCATCGAGGTTCCGCAACAGAATTGTGAGTAGCCAAAGCGTTGCTGATTCTTTTCATGCTTAACTTATTGCACTTTAAGCTAAAAAAGAGGATAGATCCAATGGAGATAACAACTCGCTCGTGTTTAAGGACAAGCGAGAGGCAATTGAGGCATTCAAGGAGCTATTGCGCGATCGCAATGTGCCCTCGACTGCCAACTGGGATCAGTGCGTTAAGATCATATCAAAAGATCCGCGTTACAATGCCTTCAAAACGCTCAACGAACGAAAACAAACATTCAACGCGTATAAGACACAAAAGTTAAAGGATGAGCGCGAGGAGTCGCGACTTCGTGCCAAAAAGGCTAAGGAGGATTTGGAACAGTTTCTCATGTCCAGCGATAAGATGAACTCACAAATGAAATACTTTCGCTGTGAGGAGGTCTTTGCGAGCAATCGCACATGGACAACGGTACCAGAACAGGATCGTCGCGATATCTACGAGGATTGCATTTTCAATTTGGCCAAGCGTGAGAAGGAGGAGGCGCGTCTGCTCAAGAAACGAAATATGAAAGTACTTGGTGAACTGCTCGAGTCAATGACCTCCATTACATATACCAGCACATGGTCCGAGGCGCAGGTGATGTTACTGGACAATGCGGCATTCAAGAACGATGTCACGCTGCTTGGCATGGACAAGGAGGATGCACTAATAGTATTCGAGGAGCACATACGCACGCTGGAGAAGGAAGAAGAGGAGGAGCGAGAAAGAGAGAAGAAACGTGTAAAACGTCAGCAGCGCAAAAACCGTGATGGTTTCTTGGCTCTGCTTGACTCACTGCACGAGGAGGGAAAACTCACCTCGATGTCGTTGTGGGTGGAACTGTATCCAATTATATCGGCGGACATACGTTTCTCTGCCATGCTAGGCCAGAGTGGCTCAACGCCGCTGGATCTCTTCAAGTTTTATGTGGAGAATTTGAAGGCACGTTTCCACGACGAAAAGAAGATTATACGCGAAATACTCAAAGAGAAGCAATTTGTTGTTCAGGCCAAGACATCCTTTGAGGACTTCGCCACAGTTGTGTGTGAGGATAAACGCTCTGCCAGCTTGGATGCGGGCAATGTTAAGCTAACTTACAATTCGCTGCTGGAGAAGGTACAAAGAAAAGAAAAATGTATGGTTTATACATACATAAAAATACGAATTTGTTTTTCTTTTTTTATGTTTATAGGCTGAAGCAATTGAAAAAGAGCGAATGAAAGAGGAAGTGCGACGATTGCGTAAATTGGAGAATGAGATCAAGAACGAATGGCTGGAGGTGAATGTGTCCGTTGACGAGCCGTATGAGAGTGCCAAAAAGCTGGTCGAACATTTGGAGGCATTTGCGTTGTACGAGAAAGAAATTGGCGTGGAAAAGATCTGGGAGGACTTTATCAAGGAGAGCGAGGATGCGTGCAGTCATCATCATTCAAGATCACGTAAATCGAAAAAGAACAAAAAGCATAAAAAACGTGTACGCTCCACCTCGAGATCAGATATTGAGAACGAGGTGGTCGAACTGGAGAAATTCAAGAAGCGACGCTCAAAATCACGCTCTGTGAGTTAACTAATAACAAGCTAATATTTTTGCTAACTTACCCAATGAAACATTCTCATCGCACACAGAATACACTCAGTTCGATTGGCAGCATTGAGAGCGAAAAGCTGATGAAAAAGAAGAAAAAGCGTAAGAATAAATCACGCGCTGTAAGTCCACAAATCGTTAAGCGTTTACATATGTATTGAAAAAATCAATTTTTAATCATTTTCTGCAGTCTTCTTACGAATCCGAGTTGGGCAATTTAACGCCAATCACAAGCGTTGCACTGCAGCAAAACGATTCCAATTCGCATTCACCCGCCAAAAAGAAGAAAAAGGAGAAGCGCACCAAAAGGGACAAGGAGGGTAAAAGGCATCGAATCAATCGGTCTACAACGCCTCTGAGTCCTGCCGCCCAATCAGATTCAGCGACATCCCGGAACGAGGAGCTAACGCTTAGCGATGGTGAACTGGAATCAAAGCGAGCTGCGCTGCTAGCCCAGCTCAATGAACAGTTGGACGAATGACCAGCCCAGGTTGCAAGATTGAAAGCTAAATTAACAATAACAGCAGTTAGCATTAGTCAGCTATAGCCATAATATAGCCAGTCTGCGCAGTGTGCTTTAGTTGTGTACAAAAAAAAAACATACGCTAATCCAGCTCTAGCAGGTGTTTTTTCTCCTTCAGGACACGTGGACATGCTATTACCTGTATCTCCTATTGCACATCTCATTTGCTTTGTTCTGGAATACTGGCCCTCTAGCACAACACAATCCAACACAGGCAACAAATGTAAGTTTTCCGACACCAATAAGTTTGATTGCAATGAAAAATATAATATCATCTATAAAACAACAAATTTTTGTGACTAAAAAACAAACGATTTTTTCATTTCCAAACAAACAAAAATAACCTGTTTTCGCAACACATCGAAACTCTTAAAATAAGATATTTTTCAAAAACGCAGAACCAATATTATGAACAGTTTTTAGTTATACAATTTAAAAACATTTTTCAACATGGCTCAAACTAAAGTTTTCTTTAGATATAAAAAAAAAGCAACAACTATCTTCTGAAATATGCTCGCTGGCTGAACAATATAAATAAATAATTTTAAAAACTTTTTCTTAAAGTTTTCCAAGCTAAATATACACAAAATGTACAATCCCTCTATTATGGTGTGAACAAGAATATATAATAACCCCACCAAACTGCCATTTGTTGAATTAGTAAAGATTTTGATCTTCATCAACCGTGCAGCGGTCAGCCCGACAATTATAAAGATTTGAGACTTCCAATAAAAATGCTTTGTACATTTTTACTAATTTTTGTTTAATGAAAATCTTGACTTGAATCTTTTCGCCTATTAAAATCAAGCAATCGGCAAAACGCGAATACAGAAATGTTATCATTATTATTGTTATTGTTATACTAAAACTTGAACTCCTTGTACTTCTTAGTGGTCTTTGCTGGATCGGTTTGTTGTCGCTTGCGTTTCGATTTCTGACGTGCCACATGCTCCGCCAACATGTCCGACAGATCCTCCTTTTGCAAGTGATTCTGTTGCTCGCGCATTTGCTGCTCATAGCGTTGGGCCATCGCATCGTTGTCCAGGTCCAATTCACTGGGATCCAAGGCTAGCTCGACAATACCCTCACGATCTGTTGTTGTAGATCGCACCGGGGGCTGTTTACTTGCACCAGTGCCTCCTCCGCCAATGTCATAAACATGCGTGGAACCCATCATTGAAGCACCTATACGGTCTGTGCGCTTCTCCGGCAGCACCTGATAAAGTACAGGCGTTTCATTGCTGTAGACGAATAGGACTTGGTTAGTTTCAATCCATTGACTGTTGGCTGGTAACATTGTAAACTTACTCCTCCATTTCGGCTTCGATTTTCTTTTTACGCAATTCAATGTTCTCGGGTGTCTCCATGCCCGCTGGCACACTGGTTAGACCCGACGGCGTAACCAGACCCTCAACTGGTGTAACCAGGCCGGTTTCATCCTGCTGATTGCCCAAATCTTCACCATCCTCCTCTTCCTCCTCGGAGGACTCCTCCGATTCAGACTCCAGTTCGCCCCATTGATTGCGCTCAATGTCGGCTTCGTCGATGCCGTTCTAAAAATGATGATTAATATTAAAAAAATTTATATATATATTGATTTTGATTTGAAATCTTGACGCTCACATCCAAGTCAAGTGTATTCATGCCGAATACATCGCCATAGAGTGGCTTGCCGTGCTCATCGACTGGCGGTTTGCCCCAGCCACCCGCATGGTAGCCAAACGAGGTGCCATCTGGTATAGGCGCATTCAAGCCGGGTATTTTTAGATTTGGATACGAGGGCGGCGGTCCGTAGCGCTGCTGGGCAATCAGCCATGGTGGCGGTATTTTGTGCGAATTGGGCCCCACTGGCATGCCCAAAGCAATGCGCAATTCTTCGGATAGATCGCCTGGCTTCTTCTCCTTGAGACGCGTCTCAAACTCCTTGCCCTCGTAGTAGAGATCACCATGGATGGTCATGCGCGGCTTGGTCTGCCACTTGAAGAAGGCGTCGTGCAGCTTCTGATAATCAATGTCAATTTTACCCATTTTGGGACGGACACGTTCACGCATCTTGGCCTTGAGCGTTTTGGCATCCTCGCGTTCCTGCAACGATTCACGCATCTCCATGATGCCCGTTTTCTTGATGAACGCAGGTAGATCGAACGGCGGCTTCTCAATGCCACGCTTGCCCTGTAAATACTTGCGTTTGAAGCACCAATGACGCGGCACCTGCACCGTATTGCGATAGGCTTTCAGTTGCACGAGCAGCTTTGGATCCCGTGCAGTTACATCGTGCATTTCGACAACATCGGGACGTGAGACCAACTGCTTCAGCTCGGCAACGCTGAGACGTGTGAGTTTCTTAAGCTTGCGCTTGGAGAGCTTCTCCTTATCATCCTTAGCGTCATCGTCATCGTCTCCATCATCGTCGTCATCATCGTGCATTTTGTTAGTCAACTTCTTAGCTTTGGCCAATGCTTCGGCATCCAGCGCCGCCTTGTCCTTCTCAACGGGTTTCGGTTTGTTCTCCAGTTTAAAAATCTCGAAGACACGATAGAATTGACGATACATGGGCGCCAGATCCGCAATTGTTATCTTCTCGGGCACATATCTGTGGGCAATTCGAAATGTTAGTGGCAAGGAGGTAAAGCCTTAACCTAGGAGTACTCTAGTTGTAGATATTGACTTTTAAGAACACCATAACCAGTTTCCAACTGAATCAAATATTAAAACCATAAAGCGGGGGAACGTTTAACGAATTTAAAGGCGGGGAATTTTTATCGATTGAAGAATTCGAAATTATAGAACTGTTTCTCTTGTCGTATTTGAGGTGACACTCCCGATAATGAATATATATACTTTGGTCAGAAGGATGCATTTCCCACCTTTAAATCTATTTCTGCCCCTTGTACACACTCGCATCAACAAGAATAAAGCAAGCTTCTATTAAAATTGTTACCACGTACTCAATTGTGACATCTGCATCGACGTTTCCATTTTCCGACTGTTTCTGTTCCTTGGCTTTGTCCTTCTCTTCGGCTGCGCGTTCCTTTTTCTTTTTACTGCTGCGCGTCTCACGCTGTGTCTCCTTTTCCTTCTCCACCGTCGGCCGCTCTTCCTCGCTGCCAACCGCCTTCGAACCCTCTTCGGGCTCCACCTCCCGTGGCTCGGAGCGACGCGCCAGTTGCAGTTGCCGTTCGTACTCCAATTTTTGGCGTATCTTTTTGTTTTGCTTCTTGCGACGTTTCTTCTTTTTGTTTTTGTCCGCTTTACTCGGCTTGCCAGTTTTATCGTTGCCGACACCGTTCAATAGATTATCATCGGCGTCATCGCTGTCGTCGCCCACATCGGCAAAGTCGCCGTCTTGCGAAGTTCCGTCCACACCGAGACCCCCTCCACGAGCATCCACATCGGTGTCGAATTCGGCTACACGCTGATCCTTTAACGCGAGCACATCCTCCAGTGCCTTCGGCAGCACCAGTTCAGTGGCCTTCTCGTCATCGATGTCATCTGCTTGGGCGTCATCATCGTCACCGGCTTCACTGCCATTGGCAGCTCCGTTATCTTGCGTCTGCTGCTGATCGATTCCTACGGATATAAGTGGCGCCGGTTGACCTCCCTGTGCAAAATGATGTGAGAAATATTGCGAGGTTTTGTCTATTAGCACTGCACTTACATCGGGTTGAATTTGATCAGCCATTTCTATTTTATATTCTAAAATAAAATAAACAAAATTTCAAGCAAAAGAGCAAATTTTAGTGATGTCCAATTCGTGCTATCGATTGATTTTGTAAGTGGTGGTTGGACAGCACACATCACTACGTGTGCTTATCGATAACTAGTGTATTTAGCGTGGTTGTGCTCTGTGGTGTGTGAATATATTTGTTAAAAGGCTGTTGTCCAAGTTATTATCGCTTTAGTTGACACGACTAATCAAGATTTTTCTAAATTTTAGTTTCATAAATGATATTTATTAATTTTAATTTGCAGGATCACATATATATGTGTGTGCCGGTAGTATACAGCGTAACAGAACCAAAACAAACAGGGTGATTCGGGCTAGACAATGTTTGAGTTCAATTTTGAAGTGAACGAAACGGATTCATCGGATGCCACGGAAAGTCCTTTTAAAAAGCCTAAGCTCGAAAAGTCGAATGCAGATAAGCCAACAACCGACAATAAGGTAGACTGGTATCAAGCCGAGGAAGTAAAGCCAAATAAATCACTTTTAAATAATTTGGACCTGTATGAGCTGAACGCAAAAGAGCAAACTATTGGAAGCATTGAACTACGACATCTTATAGCTGGTTCGCTCCTTGAAGATATTAAAACACACAGCGATATAAACAGCCGAGATATCAGGAAATCCGAAGAAAGCCATTCGGATTTAATTGCAGGCGTATATGAGGGTTAATATCACATATATATGCATATTGCTCGTAATTACAATTTATTAACAATCTATGTTGACAGGCGGCGCAAAAATTTGGGAATGCACCGATGATTTATTGATATATTTGTCAAATACCTATGAAAAAACATACTGGGAGAATAAGCGAGTCCTGGACTTAGGCTGCGGATCGGGACTTTTGGGAATATATGCCTTAAAATGTGGTGGCAAAGTTGACTTCCAGGATTACGTGAGTAACTAACTAAAAGTTGAATATCGTTTCTTGAATTAAGTTTTACCTCCAAAATTGCAGAACAAGGATGTTTTGGAGAAAATAACAATGCCAAATGTAATGCTGAATTTCGCAGACACACTTACTGATGATGAGAAATTAGAGCGGCTACAAATGGAAAGTAAATTTTACGCTGGCGACTGGTTGCATTTTGCGCAACTCACAGAGAACGACGAGAAATATGATCTAATACTAACATCGGAGACAATATACAACGTAGAAAATCAACAAAAGCTATTGGATACGTTTAGTAAACGTCTAAAAGCGGACGGCATTGTTTTAGTCGCTGGCAAATCACATTATTTTGGCGTAGGCGGTGGACTAGAACAGTTTGTTGAACTAGTTAAATGTGGTAAAGTTTTCCAAAGCAACAATTTGTGGCATTCAGATGAAAATTTGAAGCGCGGCATCGTTGAAATAAAACAGAAAACTATCGCATAGTCGATGGCGATGATTTCTTATGCAATTTTCCGGTGCACTTGAAACACCCTATGATTGTTGGGGGTGGGGAAAAAGCTGATGTTTTGTTTTTGTCGCGACAAGCGGCGAATGTGAGTAATTTGAGCAACGATAAAAACTTAACTTAACAATTGTTATAAAATAAATCGTTAATTTGCGTATGCGCAGACGTCAGCTGTATAGTGCTTTGGTCGAAAATTAATTTCAACAAATTATTCTCCTACACACGCTGCGTGGAAAACGGAAACTTTTTAATTTGCATCTTCTGCCGGCCCGGCCCCCACCATAAATCGATGCGTCTCAATGTCAACGGCGACGACGACGTTGAACTTTTTCACAGCAGCCACGGAAGACGAGCGTAGCGAAAACGCTGAGGGGCAAGGCCTCTGCTGCTGCGAATACATTGACCACGATAATCAGCAATTTCACATCTTAGGATGCTGCTGTAATTGCGTCGACCTTGACTTGATCTGCACACGGTAGGGATAAATATTGAGCATTGCACTGCTTGCAATTGAGGGATAGGATCTACAGGTTATCCGTTTGATCTCTTAATTGTATACAGTCAATATCGCTTGAAAATAATGGAACTTATCTTGCCGACAGCTTCGTCACGTGTAAGCGCATTGAACAACGCAACATAGACGGCATGTTGATTGCATTCCAGGATCGCCTGCGTTTACCATGGCGTGGCGGCGCCAAGCGCATCGCACCCGCTGCACTGGCGCCCGCACTGATTGTGCCCCTGATGATGGGACTGGCGGCACTGAACGCGAAGACTGCTATAGTGTTAATGCTAACGCTTGTAGGCTTCACCAGTTGGGGCTTGCAGCTGGCGGAGCGTACCGCGACGCGGACCAGCTTCTTTTGGAGTTGGATCGTCTTCTCGGTGATCTATATGGCGCTGATATTTGAGTGCGAGGTGCCGCTGCTGGAGTTGCTGCCCGAGGAGAACTGTCTATTGTTGTTCTTATCGTTTGCTGCACTTTACGCACTATATCGCACAAAGAAATTGGCACCGCTCAATCTGGTGACAGCACAATATGGTACCACGCCCAAGGATGAGCTGCCGGGCATCACGGAAGCCTCCAGTGGCGAAGAACTGGCCGAACAGCAGTCGCACCAGGCTGCCGTACAAATTGAAGACACTGTTCTTGGCATAGAGGATGACGATGATGATGATGACAATGACGTTGGCTCCGAACAAGCGGGTCTCATCCACCACGCACAGCCGAACATCTGCGAGACTTGCCGCAAGGTGACACCGAGGCGCGCATATCACTGCTCCGTGTGCGGCAGCTGCGTCAAGCGTCGCTCCCATCACAGCTATTGGCTCAACTGTTGCATTGGTGAGCGAAATTATCGCTGGTATCTGCTGGCGTTGGCCCTGTCCGAGTGTGCACTGCTGCTGGGCGCCAATTTAACGTTGACAGCCGTCTGTCATCCATTTCTGGTGGTGCGTCTGCTGGGAATTCCTCTGCTGCTGCCCGATGACTGCAGCGAGGTTTTCGAGGACTTTGAGTAAGTGCTTAAACTTGGCTTAAAATGAGTGCATTTATTTTGGGCTTAAGTATATTTTAAATTTACTTTACTGCATAACTGCTTAGATCATTTAAATGATGTCAGAATTTTCTGATTGAATTGCATATTAATGTTGCGGAGTTTGCTTCCAGATTGGGCATATCGTTTGTTGTGGCTGGCTATGCGATGCTCATCTCTGGCTACATCAGCGTCATCCTGGTGCGTCAATTGTATTTGTACTGGCGCGGCACCACGCTCCATGAATATAATCGTGTGCCAGCCTCCAATGGGAATCGCAATCGCGTGTGGAGCAATTGGCGGGCCATTTTAAAGTAATGTCGCTGAGGAGTACAATATGCAACAGCTAGGAAAGCCTCAAAGACTTGAGAGGAGTGCAACAATTATATAAAAGCTAAATAAGCTTTGCCTGTCTGAGCCGATTCTTAGGCCACTGTATATGTTTTTCAAGCCCAATCTACTAAAGCAGTGTGTAATCCAACTAGGATATAGCAATCTATTTATGTTTATTTACTCACTGAGCAAGTGCACAATTTATGCTTTTAGTAGGTATGCGTAGTATTAAACGAGTTAACTAGCGCTTTGAACGTTTAGTCGTGATTAGCAATTAATCGTATCTGATTTACGAACACTTATCAAATGTATTAAATGTAAATCAAATAAATGTAAACAGAGCTGTTGAGATTTAAGCAATTATCAGTAATTTATTCAATTAAGTTATGTATTATTTTCATTCAATTACTGATTTAATCGAAATGCTAATTAGACTTCTTTCATTGATAATTATATATAAAAATAACAGCTCTCTCTCTCTTTACAATGAGACAATATAATAAAAGACGTCTTTAAGCTTTTTAGTTGAAATTAAATTGCAGTTTATTCTGAGAGAATAATCTTTAACGTTTAAGTAAACATAAACTAAACAAAAGAAAAAGTCAACAAAAAATTATGATAATAAACGAATATCTCAACTACCACAAACTATCTTCCCTTGGCTTGTAATCGGGAAGCAGCTCCCAAATTTTCATGCGCCAACGCTGACGACGCTCCTCCGTCTCCTTTTCCAAGCGCAAAATCTGCGACAATCGCTGCCAGCAGTCCAGCACCTTCCACTTCGAGTGCCTATATGTAAGATACAAATGTAAGATCTTATTTTATCTTATATTTTATAACCTACCATTCATGATGCGAGATGGCCTGGCGCATTTTGGTGTCCTCAATCATGCGACAGTGGGTGGCATAGTTGAGCCAGCGTCCAAACCAATGTTCCATGGCATGGAGTGCATGCCAATCAATGGCCACCTGCATCTTATTGCGCTCCTCCTGCACATAGAGTAGCCATGCGTTTAGCGCCCGTCGCTTCAGTGCCTGGCGATAGCACATCTCGGCCCGGATGCATTTCTCGCGTTGCCGGCACTCGGTGTACTTGTGCCAGGCCAGAAAACAGTTGCGCTTGTACAGACGACGGGAGAATTCCTCGCACTTGACCAGATTGGCCCGCTTGCGTTGCAGCAGCCGCTTAAAGCCCTCCATTCCAATTCGGCGCAGCAGCATGCGGCGATGGAACTCCAAAGCCTTGCGTTGATTCTCAATGAAACGTTGGCGTTCGCGCTCTTTCAGCACCTTGGCCATTTTCTCCTGGCGTCGCTTCTCCTTCAGCACTTCGATGCGCAATCGTTTCGCCTCCTCATCCTCCTGGCGCTGTTAGAATAATTTTAGAGTTAAATCTGATGCTGAAGCACCTCATCTCAGTCTCACCTTGGCTTCCTCGATGGCCAGCTTGGCTGCCTCCCTTTCCGCATCCGCTTGGGCTCGACGCTGGCGCGCCTGCTCGTGGCGCACACTGCGCTCCAGGGCTCGCTCCTGCATGTGCTGCAGGAAGCGTGGTTGGAGCAGCGCTCTGCCCTGCAGCCGCTCGAATTCCTCGTCCTCGGCATCGCGCAGACTGCCAATTAGCTGCAGGCACTTGGCCTTTGCCTTTGCCTTGGGATCGCCGCAGCGTATAACAGTTTTCAGCTCCTGCTTGAGATCCTCGCGCGCCTCTTTGGCCTCGTCGCTGAGCTTGTGCAGCTTTAGCTGCATTATTAGTCGCTCCTGCCGCTCCAGCTTGATGCGCTGCAAATCTATAATATCCTGCTGCACCTTCAGCCTGCAAAGCATTTTATCGAAATGTAAATTAAGGCAGTTAAAAGCAGCACAGTTACAAAAGAGAGAGAGAGAGCGATCTTCATAAAAATAAAAAAAAAAAACAATAATCTACTCACTGATTTGAACAGATGAATTTAAGACGTACAATAATAATAATAGTTAAATTAATTTTATAGAGTCGCAGCCTAATTATATTTTTAAAGAAATTTTTGTCGTAATGTTTATATAGATATATATAAATAAAGTGTGCGTAAAATAAAATTATATGTTTTGCAGTTCGCTCAGCAACGCTCTCTTCATGCGCTGCTAAGTGCAGTGGAGACAACAACCATAGAGGAGAGGATTATAAGTGTCGCTATTGCCGGTGAGTGCATTGTTTCGATTCCACTTTGATTACATTTCACATGCGGGTAACGGCAATAAATGAAATCAAAGAAGCCAATGACATTGGTTGAAATGGTTAAAAGAGGCATGATTAAGTATAATATATATAATCTGTAGATATAAACATGTCCGTCTATCTATTTAAAAAATCTTTTCCCATTTCGAGGGCTTGCAATCGAAGTAAAAATGTATCTCAAATTAGAAATATCTTTTTTTGTTTGTAAGAAATTAAATTCGAACGAAATAAAATAAGTCTCTGCAATCTGTGAAAAATGTTTAAATATTTTTACTTCGATTGCAACAATAAACGTTTATGTTTCTGGAAAGTTCTTCTCAGTATTAAGATTGAGATTATTCAAATTATATTCATACTTATTCTTAAATTGTTTGGCCATTTTGACAGCCTCCTCGCGCTGCTCCAGCGACTTTTGGGCAATTTTCTCGGCATTGTCTGGAGTATTTGGCCTCTTGGTGTTTTGGCGCTGACGCCGCTTCTCCTGCCTGATCTTGTCCAGAAATGCATTGATCTTCGTCGCTCGATTGGCATTCCTTGTGCCCGGCTCCCGTTCGAGTTTCTCCATGGTAGTGAAATGGATCCACTTGAGAAAGTATTTACGCATCAGATTCAGCTCCGAATTGGTGCGCGCCTTGACGAACAGTTCATCAATAATCCGTTGCTTCTCGTCAAGTGGCACCGGTTGCAGCTCATTCTCGCTGCAGCTCTGATCAGTGGCTGACTGCTCCTGCTGCTTGGGCAGCACAACAACTTTGGGTATTTCAATGCGACGGATCAGCAGAGCTTCCATTTGCTCCTCCTCCTGCTCCTCCTCCTGCACGACGGAGGTAAACTCCTCAGGTGATGTCGTAGGCAGTTTGAATTGAACCAGTTTTGGAGGCACCACTAGTTCCTTGAGCTGCTGCTGCTGCCGTTCCATTTGCTGCTCGGCTGCCTCAAGTTGGAGCTCGAATAACGCCTCCTCCGCCAGGTCGGATATAACTGAATCAATGCCATCGCTCGTATTGGAGCAAGTGGATGCCTCCCGTTGCAACTGAGGCTGCTCTGAGGGATGCTCCTGCTGCTGCTCCTGCTGAACCAGTTCCTCCTCTTGACGCACGGTGCGCATGTGCAGCATTTGGCGCTCGGCAGCGGCGCGCATTGGTTTGAGCAGCTCCTCGGTGGTCAGCAGTGGACTTGGAGTGCGGCAACGTTGGAGCAACTGCAGCTTGCTCTCGTCCAACTGCACCTGCTTGACAAACTTGCGATACTCCAGCATGTCCAGTTGCTCGCCATCCGCTTGGATTTGGACTTCGTTCACCTCTTTTGCCTGCTTCAACTGCAGCCAGGTGTGCTCGAGATCTGCCTCCGCCTCTGCCTCCGGCTCGGCTTGCAGCTGCTGCAGCAGCGACACTGTCGCCACCTGTTTCTGCATCGAGCACAACATGGCCGCCTGGCCGAGTGCATCCACCGGCGTCTGGTAGAAGTTATCGATGTGCTGCGAGGCAAGCGTCAGACTCTGCATCAATGGGCCATGATTGAGCTTAAAGTCCGGCTTGGTGGGACGCACTCGTATCTTGCGCTCCTGGCGCTGGCGCTGGCGCGGCGGATGCTGCCTGGCCAGCTGCTGGCGAAACTTTTGCAATTGATTGTCGATGTAGCGCTGCTCCACTTCCAGATTGTGTGCCCTCGTCGAGGCTAAAGTGCTGCCATGCGCCACTGTCGCCAGCGGCAGCTGACGTGGTATCTGCGAAAACTGCGAAAAAAGAAATGGAAGACCAAATGGAATCTTAGCTCCTCCAAGTCGAGAGAGAGAGAGAGAGAAAGATTTATAATCCAGCTCACCATCTGATGTCGCATATCCATTACAACACTGGGATTCAGTTTATTTGACTGTTCGCCATCGATGAGCATCTGTGATTGGCGCTGGCCAATGTAGTCCAGCTCAATGAAGCGACGCACTGCATCCGTTTTGAGGCCCAGCGGATTCGCATTCAGATAACGCTTCCGAATACGATCCCAGCGCGTTTGCTTATTCGATTTCTCGCGACGTTTCGACATTATTCCCAAATATTTTTGAAATAGTTTTGAGTAACAATTACGTATTTTTCGGCTCGTTGGAAAACTGAAGATTGCTAGTAAACAAGTTGAAGACGGTGTCAAGGCAACTAAAAGTCGCCGGTAATATTATTAAACTGATGATAATAGACAGGTATCAGAGCCGTTGCTAGGCATCAAACAGAAAACAATCGACTGCGGAATACTGAAACCAGCTGACTGCAAGTAGGTAGTAAATTTGTTTTGGGGTTGAGGTTGGGGCAGCAGTGGATGGATGAGTAATATGCTCTAAGATTGCGTTAGGTATAGGCATTAGGGATTCTTGAGCGCAGGTTTGGTGTGGCCAAGAAATGTTCTTATCAATCTTAGGAGAAGGTGCGTAGGAATCTTACATACAAATTTCTTCTTCTGCGATTTTTAAAGGAGTTACCAATTATAGTTTTCAAATTTAAAGACTCCAGTTTGTGTCAGATATATGGTTATTTCAATTTAGATATAATACAATTTTTATAATACATTTTTAATCGATCCTTAAATGCAGTTACCGATATATACATATATACCTTCAAAATTGGCTGAATCTGGCTCTAAAACCGTGGAAGATATAAGCATTTCAGATTTTTGGGGACAGTTTGGGATTCTCCTACATAAAATGAAAAAGAAAAATGATTTTTCTTGCATTTTGAAGCGCAATTTGTTCCGATTTAATTGTAAAACTTGGCCAATAAATGCGATCGATTGATAAATATATAGTTTATGAGTAAGTAACACAATTCTAGACTTGAAAGCTTAGCTTAAGCTGAGTGGCTGTGGCGATGCTGGACACCAATGGAACCCAAAAATTTATGCAGCCGCTGGATCCTTCTTGGCCTTGTCCTTCTTGGCCTTGTTCGGCTTGTTGTCGGCGGCCGCGGCCAATTCCAGATCAATGGGTGCTGGCTTCACAAACGGAATCTCGTCCTGGAACTTGGCCGGCATGTATCGCTTGAGTGGCTCCGGCACCTTGATGCCCGTCTCCGTCTGATGGGTCTCGAGGATGGCGCAAATGACACGGGTCGCCGCACACATTGTGGCATTCAACATGTGCACATAGTCGACGGCGGCATTCATCTTCTTCGTCTGGCCAAAGCGGACGAGCAGACGACGCGCCTGATAATCGAGGCAATTGGAGCAGGAGACAAGTTCTCTGTAGGCGCCACTGCCACCAAACCAGGCCTCGAGATCAAGTTTCTTGGACGCGGCATGATTGAGGGCACCCGACACAATATTAACGATGCGATATGGAATGCCCAGCGATTGACAGAACTGTTCCGCATTGCCAATCATCTCGTCCATCATCTGCCACGATTTGTTGTCATGCGGCGAGGTGAGCACAAACTGCTCCACCTTCTCGAACTGATGCACACGGAAAATGCCACGTGTATCCCTGCCATGGGAGCCCACCTCCTGGCGAAAGCACGTCGACAGTCCAGCATATTTGATGGGTAGCGATGCCTCCGGCAGCCACTCATCGCGATGATAGGCGGCAATCGGTTGCTCCGACGTGGCTATCAAGTACTTCTCATCGATGCCAACCTCCTCGGCGCGTTCGCTGCCCTTGCCGACCACCTTGTACAGCTCCTCATCGAACTGGGAGAGCTGTGCCACCTCCTGCATCACATCCTTGCGCATGAAAAAGGGCGTATACAGTGGCAGATAATCCTTTGCGTACAGCGAATGCAGTGCATGTTGGATGAGTGCCTGTTCCAGGAATACAGCGGCACCCGTTAGAAAATAGCCCCTGCCACCCGAGACGACAGCGCCCTTCTCCGCATTCATGCCGTCGATCATCACAATGAGATCCACATGCGAATATTTGCCACGCTTCGCACAATCCCCAAAAGTGCGCTCCACACGATTCTCGTCCTCATCGTTGGACACCGGCACCGATTCGTGCAGATGATTGCCCACCTCCCGCAGCGCTGTATTCCGAGTCTGCTCCGCCAGTTCCAGGGATTTCTGGTTCTCTGTCATCGCCTCATCAATGAGCAGACGCAATTTTTTAATCTGATTAACCGTTAAAGGTTGCAGCATTTCAGCTGTCAACAGCGTCAGATCCTCGTCACGAATGGCGGCGGGCAGCTCCTCCTCCTCGGCACCAACTGGTTCCTTTTTCTTCATCTTGTCGCCGATGACTTTGCTGCAGACGTTCTTCACCTTGTTCAGGTTGTCGGCCCGATGACGTCGCTGTCGCCATTCGCCATCCTTGGCAATCACCGTTTCGACGAGGCCAACATCTTTGAAGCGTTTCTTTTGATTGTCGCGCACCGCGTCGGGATTGCCGCCCTTGTCGCCGCGAAACAGATCCAAGTCTAATACCATTTTTCTTTGTTTTTTACTTCAATTGAATTCAATTTGCACTGCGGATTTCGTCAGCCTTTCGTTTTGTCGGCGTTCTTTTTAACCACAACGTGGCGACGACAGTGATGAGTAATGTTTGTGCAATGTAAGAAGTATCAGTTTTAGTGTGCAAGACGATTAATCGCTATTGCAACTGTTATCGATAGTTAATAGCACAGCAGCCCTGGCTTGCTATATTCTTTTTTGTCTGTTTTTGTAAACATTCATTTTGGGAAGTTTAGATCGGCATGGAGGACATGGAGAGTGAATTGATTGAGATACGCACCAAGTGCGAGAAGCATATACCCCACAGCCGGCTAATCAGCTGCAGCTCAACGCTTGTGCGCGTCGATCTGCTGTCGGATCGACCAAATCGCACACTTACAGTTTGTTTACGTTTTCCCACGGATTATCCGCGCTGCTCGATTCTCGTAGAGCTGAAGAGTCGCGGATACTCGGATAAATTGCACGCGGAGCTGACACGCCTCATGGACAACTATGCACGGGATCAGTTGGGTGAACCACAAGCATTGCCCGTTCTGCGATTCGCCCAACAATACTTGTTGGACAATCCACTGTGCGTGTGCCTCGACGAGATCAAGCAGCTGCGTCAAGATATGAAGAAACCAGATTTGTCCACTGATGATGTGGTTAGTCAGCTAAAGCTTCGCCAGCGCACCAGTTGTGTGGAACTCATTGCACGTGGCGGTCGCTATGTTTACCGCGTCACGGCTGCAGTGCCCGACGACTATCCCAGCCGGAGTGTGGAGCTGCGTGGCGTCGAATCTGATTTGCCCACTGTGCTGGTGCGTTACCTGGTCGGACAGTCGCGGGAGATAGCGCGCCAGTGTGTGGAGCCACCGTTGCGTCTCAACAAAGATGAACTGGCCCACTTTCGACCTGTGCGCAGCCTTTATCGAACTTTGAAATTTTGCTTGGAGGCCACACGTGACTTCCATCGGGAATTGTGTCCGATTTGTGATAAGCCCGTGCTGCAAGCAGAGCCGGAGGCGGTGGTGCTGGACGAGAACGCGGATGCGTTTGTAGAGCGTGTCTATTGCGGTCATCTGTTCCATCAGGGTTGCCTCAAGCATTATCTTGCCGAGCCACCTTTCCCCAAGGGCGGCAAACTGTGTCCGGCCAAGCGACGCCATCCGCGCTCCGATGCCCAAACCTACATGGACAAGCAGCGATCAACTGCAAGTGGAGTAGCAGCTGCTGGAAGCCTAAAGAGATCGGATGATGGCATCTGTGGCATTCGACTGGCCCACGATCGTTGGGTGGTCAATGTTAAAATGGCGGAGGCGCGTTGGGCACAAAAACAGGCGCGTCAACGGGAACTGGAGGAAGTAGTCGATTTTCTACAGTGAAATCGAGACAACCACATTTATTGTACATATACATCTATATATATATATATCTATATGTATATATTTTTTAATTTGTGATTCGAATACGCTTAAATTGCAGCAGATGCTAGTTATGAAATAAATAGTTAAAATATGAGCAAATGGCATATAAATTAAAATTTTGTTCGAAATTTGTTTCTAAATAGATACTAAGCAAAAAAATAATATAAACTTGTTATTGACTAACTGGGTTTTTTGTTACGATTCATATTCGTTGTGCGACTAGGATGACTTTTTTACACTGATCTCTTGCAGATTTCGAATGTCTCATTTCCACAAGATATTCTATAAAATATTTCACTAATTTCTCTGCGTTTTGTGTGTGTGTTTTTTGGAAGCCCTTGCGGAACTATCAGCAACCATTTAAACTGTCCCAAAGGGTTAGGATTTGTCCACCTTTTGGACTACTATTTTCACCAATCTTTCTTTTTGTGCCAAACTTGAACTCAATAAATAAATTCGATTTAGTTCGCTGCACACAGTTTAAAAGCCTGTGATAATTTCGTCATCCTCGTGGCGCTTGATGGGATCACCCTTGATCAGCGATGAAATTAAACTGCAAAATAGAAGTATTAAGGATTAAAATCAATTTCAAATGGAGTACAATAAGCTTAGTCAATCAAATGCGGTTTTAACTGCGTTCCCAGATCAGATAGTTCACAAATATTACTCATATCGATAAGGGATTATTTGTAGCTGGCAACTAAGCGAATTACGCTGTATTTGTGGACATTCACTAACCAATAGAGGCCCACGAAGAACATGACAAAATAGTAGCCCAGATAGATCATGCAGTTCCTCAGATGCACCTTCAACAGACCCCGACTGTGGATGTCAACCGGATCGTAGACGCCGAGGCTGTCCCTCCGCTGCCGATGTAGCTCATAATACAGCCAAATAACCATCGGCAAATTGAGCAAAAACATCACCCAATGGCTGCAAGCCAAAAAATAAAATTAGTTTGGTTTATATTTGAGGAAAAATGTTTCTTTTAAGCTACCCGCAAATAAGGAGCAGAATGCAGAGCAGCGCATGGGAGCCAAATTTGGGTATGACCCAGAAATTGAGGCGTCGACAGCATTCCTGGGCATTCAAATAGTCGCACTCCAAGTCGGCCAGCGTTAGCACCTGTCACCAAAACAAAACAAATATTTAATTCAATATTTATGCATCTTTTCAAATATTGTTTCCGCAATTTGCACACAGAAGAAAAAACTCACATAGTAAATCAATAGCAGCAATATGGCGCCATAAACGAGCAGTGTTATGCAGAACACTGCGGTCTCGGGCATAAACATAATTATTCACTAATAATTCACTCTTTTTACTTAAAATTATTATTATTAAACTAATGCATATAAATATTTTGCGACATTTTCGCTGTTGTTTTTAATTAAAAACACCGAACAGTGTTGGAAAGTGCAGCCACCTTTACAACAAGTTGGCAGCGCCGCAGATTGCAACTGTTTGTAAACAAACGCAAAACGCAAAACGAAATTGTTTTTAATTATTAGACAACTTTAGTTAATAATGGGTGGCAAAAGTTATTACTGTGATTACTGCTGTTGCTTCATGAAAAACGATTTGAATGTGCGCAAATTACACAATTCGGGCATTTCGCACACAGCTGCAAAAACAACTTATATGCGGCAATTTGAGGGTCAGCATTTTTTTTTTTTTTAAGCATATAATATAATTAATAAATTATTTATTTTAGATCCACGTAAAATATTGGTAGCGGAGCGCAAGAAAAAACCATGCAAACGCTATTTTGCCGGCTACTGTAAATTTCAATTATTCTGCAATTTTCGGCACTACAGCGATAAACAAGTGAAGCAGCTGGAAAAAATTGGTGAAACTTATATTTGCCATAATTTAAATTGATTTAAATACTCATTCAAAACATTTATTTTTGCAGTAAATCAACTGAAGAAGAAGTCCTTCAAAAATAAAAAGAAACCACAGCAGGCTAAGCACAATTTGCCAGCCTCCCTGCAACCCCCGAATCTATATAAACTGAAGCAATCAAATTGGCATTTGAGTTGGGGTTAAACAATATAGAAAAAAACACTTTGTAGTTAAACAATAAATATAATATATTTTGTACAATCTATTTCATCTCGTTGTTGTTTTACCATTTAGAATGCCAATCACCTTATCCATGATGCGAGATATTTTTAAATTGATGCGCAAAACACGCGCAAATTCATAATGAAAAGTTTTTGGACTATGCCCGCTGAGGTTCTCCTCATCGGGATTACTAAGATGGGCCAATAGGAAGTAACATAGATGTTCCAGTTCGCCTTCAACGGCATAGAATAGACTAGTGTTGCCCGCCCGAGCTTCGCTCGCATTCAGAATCTCATGCTTCAGCTGCCGTCTCAGCAGTTTCTCCTTGTTGTGCTCCAATCGATCGCAGATTCTCTCATAGAATTTCGCAAATCTTTTCTCTTCCCTCGTCTCGACAGCTTTGGCGCAGTGCTCGTTGTTCGTTTCCTGATCTTCATCTATGGTTCGTCTATAGATCGGTGCGCCCAGCTGCCGCTGATCGATGATGTCGCAAATGATCTCGGCCATCTTATAGCGATTGTGTCGCACGGCAATGTGCAGCGCTGTGTAGCCATCATCGTTGGTCTGCAGCAGTAAATTCAGGTCGATTTGTAGCATTAGTTCGCGCAACGACTCCAAATGTATATTATTGATAATCGCTATGTGCAGCGCCGTATTTGAATCATCATATATATAATTTGGCAATACGCCCGCTTTGAGCAATACCTTAACTATCTCCGGGTCACAGTCATTGGTCAATGCCAGCTGAAGGCAATCCTCGCCATCGGCACTCACTAAATTATTGAAATCAGTCATATTCTTCAGCTTGGACCACACAAAAATCTGTCGCTGTACGCGATGAACATCGCCGATTAAAATTGCATCATGTATGGGTCTGCAATAAAAATAATAATAAATAATGGAAATAGTTAGTTGGTTAGCTCATCTGAGGCTGGGGTAAGAACAAAGAGACATTGAATTGACAAATGCAATCCACGTATGCTTGGAATAGGAAATTACGAACGTATACATTTTATGAGGTCTGTCGATTTATAGATATATTTATATGTTTGAGCAGATATAGGTATATATATATTCGAGTGCCGATACAGTTAAAGTTTATACATATGTAAATCTATTATAATAAAATAGACACATCGAATTGCAATACTATTTATATTTTTACATATTTCAAAGATTCAGTGCGTATGCGTGACACATTATAAATTCTTGTTAATTCAATGTCTCAGCTTAAATTAATATAAATTGACTACAGAAAACACATACAGCAAACCCTCCTCAGACATAATATGAGCGCCGACCAGTTCATTGGCCATTTTGGTTCGAATTGTGCGTTCATTATCATTGTTGATGTAATTATCCATTTGAAAGCACATCTCAATGAAATTTACGTCCCCAAGACCACTCGACATGACAGAGTCCCGACGTTGAATGTCACATGTGTTTGAAGCAGGACTGGGTAACTTGTTAAAAATGAGAAAAACATTAAATATTAGTATTATGAATGTTAAGAGCAAAATTTAAGACTATACTCTGTTTCTTTAATACTCTGATATCGAAGGTACAATAATAGCTCGAAAAGTTAAAATTTTTATAGCCCCCTCCAAAGATTGTCAAAAAAATCGATTTCTCCTTTTAGAGCTCGAGTCACCAAATTTAAAAATTACACTTTAGAAATTATTGAATTTTTGAGAAGTTCTTTTTACATATATCAATGAATGAAAACTAAACTCTAAAACTTGATCAATATTATCAAAAAGTGCACAAATTTCTTACGACATCATCCTGTTTATTCTTCTTGGCGGGGGGCAATGGGGTCAGCTGTTTGTCCTCGCGCTCCTGCAAGGCCATTTGGGCCGCCGACCGCTTGACCACCTGTGGCACACATGTGTTGCGCTTTCGTCCTCGTTTTCGGGGCTTCTTTATGCTCGTTGCCTCACTAGTTTTCTCTGCTGTTGTCGTCTCCTTATGCCCATCGATAGCAGCCGTTGTCGTTTCATCGATTTGTTCAAGAATTTCGCGGGGGGCCGAGAGTTTAATCTCTGTCAACATTTCGGTTTCGGTTTGTGTTGACGCATTTACTTTTTGGGGTTTTTGCTCATTAAGGGAGCACTGTTTGCACTGATTATGGGAGCCAAAGATAACGGCGGCTGACTTATCACTCCGCCCATTGATAGCGTCGATAACGCGCTGCTGCAGCGCCTTGTCGGGCAGGCGCATTAGCAGCTTGAATATTTCCTCGTAGATGGATTGAAAGGACTTGCGCTGCATATATGTGTTGGTGATTACATTCGTTGGCATATGCAATCCACGTATGCTTGACACATTATTTACTGCGGACGATGATGTTGTTACGGGAGGGTTTTGATGTTTCTTTATTATATCTGGGGCAGTCACACGTATGTGCTGTGTTTTCGTTAAAAGCACTTTCTTCATTGTTAACACTTTATTTCACAATGACCGCGTTCGCTTGGCTTAGTTTGTTTTTTGGTTCTGTTTACGTCAATTGCGTTACTCGGGGGATGTCTCGTTTTATTTCGATGAAAATTATATTAAGTTGGTTTTTCCCCAACAAGCTTGCACTAGCAACCTAAAAAAATCGCATGGCTGCGTTGCAATCGATATATCGTGTAGCGTTTGGACATTTTGCAGCACTGTTCAAGAATAAATTACTTCGAAAGTTTAAGCCGCAGGTAGTCAGCAAATTGTTGGGATTAAAAAAGAAAAACAAAAACAAATACATAAGAGTATAATTATAATTTCAAATGGAACCACTAAGCGACAAACTTGCAGAATGATTTATTCGGTCTGCAGGTCTCCGCTCTTAGGACTCGAAGCGTAGCTGAGAGTAAACAAGGTCAAGGCTCACAAATTTAGTACGCAGTTACTTTTTTAACGATTTGATTCCACTATGAAATGTATGCTTAGTGATGGGACGGTTGCTGGTCAGTGCTTCTTCTTCCAAATATACTGTAATTTATCACAGTGTGTTTTATGTAGCACTGCTCAAGAGTATTGTATTTTAGAAGATTACGCCACTCAGCTATCGATATTAGTTGTCAACGGTAATTTTTAGTACACTCAAATAAAGTTTTTTTTTGTCTTAAATAAAATAAAAAATATTTATATTTTCATCACTAAATATATAAATAAATATATATTGAAGAACTCCTGTTTCCCTTTACCTTAATACCTATGACAAAATCGATAACAACGAACAGTAGTAGGCATTTTGTGTGAATGGCAACAGAAGGCCGAGATTTTTTCCATAAATTGTATTGTGCGTGTGCCTCTTGTTTATTATAACAAAAAACACAGTGCTTAACAATAATCTCTCTCGTTTCAATCCAGAGTTCGCTTAATGAAAGCGTTGCGTGCATATTGTTGCATTTGCTAACGATTTGGATTTGGATTTGATAGGATTTGAGCAGCAGCAGCAGGTACGCGTAACATGGAGTCGCATTCGCGATATGGTCGCAGCTTTTCTGGTGGCAGCGCCGCTGGGGGCAACAACAACAGCAGCGGTAATAACCAATACAGACGCCATAGTCGTTCCCGTTCGCGTTCCCGGTAAGCAGAGCAACTCATATTATATATATATATATATATATATATATATATAATATATATGCTTATATAAAAATAGATTTTATTGATTTGCGAATTTGTGTTTTTTGCAGCGAGCGGAATCGTGAGCAGGCGAGCAGCTACAAGCGACGAAATACACGTTCGCGTAGTCGCGAACATTATCGGAACACTGGCAGCGCCGACAAGGATTTGTATCGGGATCTAATCAATGAGGACTATGTCGAGGAGCAGCGTGCCGCCACAAACTACAACACCAAATACAACAACAATTCGCGCAATAATAATTATCACAATCGTCGCGACGACAACTACGATAGTGATCGCGAGCGTGAACGGGAGCGCGATAGGGATAGGGAGCGTGATCGTGATCGGGAGCGTGATCGGGATCAGCGTGACCAGCGCTGGAAAAACTATGATCGAGATCCTCGCGAGCGCAATTCAGAATATGAGCGGGGCATAGAGAGAAGGTACCACTTGATGTCCTCCATTTAGTCCAAGAAATTCTAACATAAACTTCTCTCTCTTCCCGATTAGCCGCGATTATCGGACACATAATGGCAATAGCAGCGGCGTTGCAACAACTATCAACAGCCGGGAGCGCGACAGACGGTGTCCCTCGGACGCAGATACATATGACAGTGACGAGAGCGACGATAGCCAGTTTCGTCGCAATCACGTCAGGACGAGCAACGAGGCCCTCAACCAGATTATAATATTTGGTCTGAAAAAGCACATCACAGAGGCGGACGTGAGTAGACGCGAGCAGAGAGCAGCTGCTTAAGATAGGCTTTAGAAATCTAATAGATTCGATTTGTTCTAAACGGTGTTGCTTCAAATTTCTTTTTACTTTCGAGTGTTCATGTTGAGAATAGACTACTAAATTGCACTTGCTGTGAAATGGGTTTTACACTAATAGCACTGTCGCAAATAGAATTTAATTAACGACCACTTTTAACATAATTTTAAGCAATGTTTAAATCTAAAATGTAATCGTTACAGATTAATTAGTTTGCAAATCGTATTGGGCTTTTTCGTGTTATTGAGTTTATATAATTTTGTAATGTAATATTATATATTCCGTTATGGTTAGTTCTTTCTTTGTATTTTATTATTGTAAGGTATGCAAGTTTCAAATATTTAAGTGACCACCTTTAATTATTAAAAGTATTAATGCTTGTCTTATTGCTTTACAGATTATGGGCGCGCTGATACAAGTGAATATGGAGCCATCATCTATACGCCTGATACGGAAAAGACCAACAGGTGGGTTACAATATCGCTGCAGATGCTTTACCTAAGTTAGTAGTAAAACAAATATAAACACACGTGGCGTAAGTATTCTCTTGTGTTAACTTGGCAGTAGTCCGGCAAAGTTCGCACCAGCAACCAAATTGAATATACATACTTGGCCTTCCAGTAAAAATCAATCAAAACCAACTATACAAAAATACCCAAAATGTTACAAAAATATTAAACAAACAACATATTTTGACAAAAACATTTTGTATCTGCTTCTATCTAAAATTTAGGTGCATCACGCGGTTTCGCATTTGTCGAGTTTAATACCGTTGAGGAAGCAACACGTTGGATGGAAATAACTCAGGTATCACAACAAAGAAACCAATCAAGCAAACCAAAAACTCGACATCAATAATTATGAAATATGTCTACTTTAAGTTCAGTTTTCCCAATATTCCCAAATGTTCACCATTAACAACAACAAACAGCAAAAGACCAAAAAGGTATCGCATCCCCATCGTATTGTATTATATATATTATGGCATATTATGCATCAATTTCCACCTTAGACCCCAATTATTTTTTAGAACTTTCCATTTCGGTGTACAACCGTCTGGTTTTATCAAATATATCAACAAATATATATGATTGTTTCTGGCGGGAACTGAACTTAATGTAAACATTTCCATTGATTGCGTTTATTGTGGAGAAAAATGCATCAGCAACAAACAACAACAACTGCAACGACAACAAACAACAACATTGAACAAACAACAACTGCGCGCGTTTAAAGCACACAGAAGCGATCTGGTGACTGTGTACTCTGTGCAACATATGCCAACCCCAACTATCAATCACTAATCGATGTCCAACTCTTCTCTGTCTTCCTCTCTTCCATTCAGGGCACCCTCAAGCTGGGCGACCAACGTGTCTCGCTGCAATATAGCCACAAACGCATCACCGACTGGCATTGCGTTAAGGTATGGATAATATATGGATTAATCTTGCCCAGCTAGATGAACTATATCTGTTTTTTTTTGTTTTTATTGCTCTTTCCAGTGTGGCGTCTACAATTTCAAGCGGCGTTTCTCTTGCTTCATGTGCATGGCATCGCGTGCGGAAAGCGAAAGCATCTTCTCTGGCGGCGGCGAAGGCATCGATGAAGTTAGCCCGATTCTTACAAAAAGTATACTAACCAACTACCAACTTTACTCTGCCCTACAATTGTTTCGTTGAGCGATTTTTCTTGTTGATTTTTTTTTTTTTGGATATTAACTGAAACGTATTTCCCCACCACTTCCCCCCAAACTCAATGCAGAGATTATGCTTCGCAATCTGGACGCGTTGACCAACGAGGAGAGCGTCCTAACCGCCCTCCAAAAGGTGCTGCCCAAGCTGGCCAAAACCATACATAAAGTGCTCATTAGTCGCGATACCCTCACTCAAACGTCTCGCGGCATTTGTTATCTCATTTTTGAGACACTCGTCGATTCCATGGATGTGCACAATGCTCTGACCACATTGGAGCCTCCGCTGCGCATCGATGATCGTGATGGTAAGTTGAAGCTACTGCAAAAAAATTAAAAATAAACATAATTTATTTATTATATTTTTGAGGTACTCAAATTAGTGTAAAACTATCTTTTTATTTATGAGATTTATTATGCATTGATTACTTTGATCAGCTTTAATCTCTGATGACTTTGTTACAGTTAAATGCATTGGAGCTTATTATTTATTATATATTCAAAATATACTTAATTCTGATAAACTTCTCTAATCTCGGATTTTTTTTTATTATAGTTAAATACACAGAGATTAATTATTTATGAGATTTTTAACACATTCGAAATGTATTTAATTCTCAAATGGAATACTTTGAATAGCCTCTTTAATCTCTGATTTCTTTTTTACAGTCTGCATCAGCTACTGCATGGACTTGGAAAGTCGTCCAGTGCCGCCGAAGTCGGCCTCTCAGAGTGGAACCGCTGGCAGCATTCACCACAACGGTGATGTAGTCGCTGTGCCGCCATCGGAAGCCAGCGGCGGTGGCTATACAATGGGGGATGTGCCCCGTCTGGCCGAGTACAGTGCCTCGTTGTATGCCTCAACCCCGGCAGAGCATGCGCACTACGTGCAGTATTACACGGACTACTATCTGGCCGAGATCAAGAAGGGCGGCCAGCTGAGCAGCACGGGTGAGCGACAAGTGACCGAGGCCAATTCGGGTGCAGCTGTCGCCCTCTCCGCCATCCAGCGCAAGCAGAAGAAGATGAGCAACATTGAGACAACGGCAACAGCGGCTGCAACTGCTGCGGCACATGCCGCTGCTGCGGTAAAGGCAACGTTTGCCGCACAAAATGTGATTGCGCCCAGGGGCAATGATGGCAAAACTTATCGTGAGTTCAATTATTGAATTTCAATTTGAGTATTTTTTTATTAAAACCCTCAGATCGTCTTCTTCGTTTTTACACGAACAACATCCAAACTAGCCAAGCCCTAGCTCAAGCGATCAAGCTTGCATGACACACGTGATTGCTGTTGATTTGAAATTTATTTGAGTTTATTCAGAGTTCAGAAAAGAGTTTTTTTTTATTTGCTTAACTCTTACTGGCTCAACAAGTTTTATTCGCTTAACGGCACCACGATCCCATTGGCCGTTCAACGGCGAAACTTGTTCACACACACGAGTCACGATCAGCCGACTTAAGCTCAACTGAACGAAACTTTGACCGTCTCGTTAAGTCTACGTTGAGTTTTACGCAACACTGAGTTTTGTTGAGTTAACGGATTTTTGCGTTTTTGATTTTTAACAAAATTCATTTTTTCCCTACCCATTTTAGCCACTCCCGATGTGACTCGGTATCAGTACGATGAGACGTCTGGCTACTATTACGATCCCAGCACGGGATTGTATTACGATGCGCACTCGCAGTACTATTACAACAATGAGACGGGCGCCTATTTGTACTGGGATCAGCGGCGTAGTACTTATATACTTGCCACACCTGCCTCAACGCAGGCAGCGCTGCAGGAATCCCTAGCGAAGGAGTCACCCGCTGAGAAGGATGAGGAATTGTCGAAGAAGGACAAAGGCAAGGATAAAGACAATAGCAGCAGCAGCAACAAGCATGACAAGGTCAAGGTGGCCAAGAAGATCGTCAAGGACATGGAGAAATGGGCCAAACAGCTGAATCAGAAAAAAGACTATACGGTGGTGGCCACACCACAGCCCATTCTACCAGGACGCGGTGATCCAAGCGAGGGACCGAGCACATCTCGCGGTGCCGCCGGTGCCTATGCCGATGTCGGCTTCTCCATACTCGAGAAGAAGGAGCGCGGCAAGCTGAACGACTATGTGCCACCACCAGCGGCTGCACCCATGAATAAACTGATGAATGCCTATGGCGGTGGGTCCGATTCCGAGGAAGACAACAGCGGCGCTGGCGCACAGAGTGTCGTCGCACAGTCAGGTGTCAGTCTTGGACCTGGACCTGGACCTGGACCTACACCTGCACCTGGGCCCATGGATGAGAGCGAATATGTGGACTTTCAGAAGCTGACCTGTCTGCTCTGCAAGCGTGCCTTTCAGTCCCACGATATTCTGCAGAAGCATTTAAAAATGTCAAATTTGCACAAGGAGAATCTTGCCAAGCACAACATGGGCAACGCTGCCGGCGTCGCTGGCGATGATGCAACTAATGCGGGCTTGTCGTAAGTCTTAAGATCTTTAAGTATATATACAGTTTAGAAATTATGTATTTATTTGTCTACATCTAACCACTAAAATTGATTTCTCGCAAATATCGAAAATTAATTTTTGATTTTTTAGAGAATTTTGTACATATTCTTAATTCTTAGTTTTTATTTAATTTCGTTAGTTTAATATTGAAATTTTTGGTAATCCTCCCCCTTCCCAGCTATCGGGATCGTGCCAAGGAGCGTCGCCTCAAGTATGGTGAGGGCGATCCTCCGCCACCGAATCGGAGTCGTGAGCGCTTTGAGCACGAGATCAAAAATATGCAGACACGAAAAAAGGAGACTGGTCCAGCGCCTGCAATGCCCATCAGCTCCAACAATGTGGGCAATCGTCTGCTCCAGAAAATGGGCTGGTCCGAGGGTCAGGGACTGGGACGCAAGAACCAGGGACGCACACAAATCATTGAGGTTTGATAATAGCGATAAGAGGAGTAAATCATTTACATGCTTTAATATTATTTCATCTTTCAGGCTGAGGCACGCTCGAACAACGTAGGATTGGGCAATAAGAGCGGCACTCTGGCGCCTGGCGACGATTACAAAACGTACATTAAGAAAATGATGAAATCTCGCTACGAGAATGCTTAACATTAACTAATTATTTATTGTTTATATTATTGATCATATATTATAATTAGGTTTGGTTTTATATCATGTATTTATGCATACAAACAAATTGTATACCTCAATTTTCACAACTTTATATAATGTGGTAGCGAACGCATAATTATTTAAAATACGCCTAGTTCAATAATTGTACATTAAAATATAAAGTTATTTACCTCTAGTGCAACTTAGCTTCGATAATAATCGATAATCGGCGCAACAGCTGGTTATTTTAATGCTTGCGAAATGCGGTCACACTTGCCAGTCCAGGCGATTTGTTTACGTTTTGTGTAACACGTGTTTTAGTAGTATTATTATTAATAAATTATTAGTAATTGAAATAAACGTGTTTTAAATGAGCAGCAAAATACCACCGCTAACCTATAAGGTTGTGGCCGAGTGCTCCGTGTCCAAGGCGCGCGCTGGCCTAATGACGCTGAGGTAAATATTTTGAAAGATTAATTTGCAGTGTGGTTTTTATTATCTATTGTGTTTTTTTTTTTATGTAGACACAGCGAGGTGCGTACGCCGGTATTCATGCCCGTGGGTACACAGGGCACACTGAAAGGCGTGCTGCCAGATCAGCTCATCGAACTGGATTGCCAGATCCTGCTGGGCAACACTTATCATTTGGGTTTGCGACCTGGCGTCGAAACACTACAACGCGCCGGCGGATTGCACAATTTCATGGGTTGGCCACGGGCGATCCTAACGGATTCAGGTGGATTTCAGATGGTCTCGCTGCTGCAGCTAGCGGAGATCGATGAGCGGGGCGTCAACTTTCGCTCGCCCTTCGATAACAGTGAGTGCATGCTGACGCCGGAGCACTCGATGCATATACAGAATGCCATTGGAGCGGACATCATGATGCAGCTGGACGATGTGGTGAAGACGACGACAACGGGTCCACGCGTCGAGGAGGCCATGGAACGCACCATACGCTGGGTGGATCGCTGCCTGAAGGCCCACGCCCGCGACGACGACCAATCTCTATTTCCCATTGTCCAGGGTGGATTGGAGATTCCGTTGCGGGAGCGATGTGTGAGTGCCTTGATGGAACGAAAGGTGCGTGGCTTTGCCGTTGGCGGGTTAAGTGGTGGCGAGAGCAAACACGACTTTTGGCGTATGGTTCATGTCTGCACGGATCACTTGCCACGTGATAAACCTCGTTATTTGATGGGCGTGGGATTTGCCGAAGATCTGGTTGTGTGTGTTGCCCTCGGCATCGATATGTTCGATTGCGTGTTTCCCACGCGAACTGCGCGCTTTGGTTGCGCATTGGTGGACAGCGGACAGCTGAATCTGAAGCATCAGAAATATAAGCACGATATGGAGCCCATTGATGCGGCTTGTGGCTGTGGCACGTGTCGACGCTACTCGCGTTCCTATCTCCATCACATTGCCACCAACGAGAGTGTCTCGTGCTCCCTGCTCAGCGTCCACAATGTCGCTTATCAGCTGCGCCTGATGGGATACATGCGTGAAGCAATCCAACACGATAAATTTCCACAATTTGTGCGCGATTTTATGGAAAGGCATTTTGGAAGTGAACCGATTCCCAATTGGATTCGTGAAGCATTGAAAGCTGTAAACATTGAATTGGCACTTGATTCAACGAAAGGAGAAGAAAGAGGAGGAGAAAGTAGCAAGCAGTTGGTAACCTGAAGTATTGATACCCTACAATTGACTTATTTACATTTGTATATAAAAAAGGAAAGTGTAAAAATGATACACGTAATAGCATTTTTAATAAAATATCCAATATGACTAAACAAAATATAAACCTTTTAATAATTATTTATTTTTTAAATTGCCATTTATACTTATATTTTCATTCAGTAAGGGTATTACGAAGCTCCATATTTGTTATTACAGCGTCAAGCTTTTATTTCAGTGTCTAACTTTAAAAAGCTCTGAACTCACCTATGGGAAAAAGCTGCTCACACATGACGCATGTGAGAACGAACTTCGCACATAGAAGAGGATCAATTCATTTCCAATTTGCACTCTATTTTCGCTTTTCTTGCATGCCGTGTGTGTGTATGTGAGGTACTTGAATATGTTCGTACTACAAGCATACTACACACAGATGTGTGTCTGCGTGTGTGTGTAGACATTCTATGTACATTCGTCTGCCGAAAAAAGAAAAAATGTGCGACTTTGCTCTCTGTCTCCGTCTATCTATCTCTCTCACTTGGCGCTCTCTCTCTCCCTCTCTCTTTCTCTCTACATGCATGCGTCAGAGACAGAGATCAGCAGGCGTTTGACAACACTCGTAGCCTGGCAGGGCTTTCAGTGAGTCTCAAAGCGTCGTCGTCGTCGGTAAGATCGATCGTTCGCTCGCTTGTCGTTGTCGTCGTTTGTTGCGCTCTAACGGTTTCCAAGCGCCCATTCTACGCATTTTTCTCGGCTAATACACTAAGGAATTATCGCGCTAATAATAATACAAAATAATATAAAAACAGATAAAAGATTTTGTGAAGCCACTACCAATTGTAAGATATTATTGTTGTTCATTTATAGCTTCAACAACAAGAACAACTGCAAGTGTGTGCGTGTTTTAGTGTGAGTTGCTGCTGGAGTTGTTGTTGCTGTGTGCGAATGTTTGCGTATGTGTGTGTTCTTAACGTGTGACGTTTGCTGCCTGTGTTGCCAAATGTGGTCAAAGCAAAATAACAAAATACACACTTACATATATAAATACATATGCATACACACAAGCACACACACATACAAAACTGTGCATTTTAAAGTGCTTTTTATGGCTTGAAATTTGGCGAGTTTCTGTCGCAAACTTTTGAGCATAAGTTCGTATTCGTATTGGAATGTGTAACAGACAAATCCCAATCAGATCACGTGTACACCAATTGAGAAACCCATTTCACAGATGATTATCTGCAAATTAGGCAAAGTCCAACTAGTACATTTGCCACTAACGAAATTTTCCTATTTTCATTTTCGTTTCTCTTGATAATTTATATTTTGCCAGCCATCGCTTTACTTTTGGTTTTTGGCCTGTGTGTTTTTGATTTTTCATGGTTTCATTTCTTTAAATAATGTTTTATTTTTAGCATATTTTAGTTATTTTCGTGTGTTTTTCTTTCCTCACCAAAACAATTTTGCTGCTTTTGCTTATATTCGAGATTTTCTTTGGCAATTCTTTGGAACAAACGCAGACAGCCAATTGGTAAACACACACACACACAACTCACACACTTTAAGTGTGCGCGAAGAGATTTGTGTGTAAAAAGCTTTGCCTGCACTAATACATATGCATACACATGTATACATATGTGTAATTTAGAGCCTGGAGCTGCAGGTGAATATATCCAATTAGAACGTGTCTCTTATAAGACCTATACGAGTCGCTATCAAAAATCAAAATTATATGTTGTATTTTTCACACTTCTCTATTATGACCATAATAATAATAGTAATATCAAAGTAAACAGCGATTATGATTCAAGTGTAAAAATCATTAAAAAAAAGATTGTGAAGATTGTTGGCCTCCAAAGCAAAGTGGCAAAAGAAATAAAAAGCAAGAAAAACAAATGTGTTTGCCTTGTATGTGTGTGCGTGTGTGTGTGTATGTGTGTGTGTGGAGGGGGGCGACAATGAAAACAAATTATGAAGATGAGAGAGAGAATGGTAATCATAATCATAATCACTTACACACACACATACAAGCATGCAGATTGTCAATCTTTACCGTTAGCAGTCTATCGTTTCTGCAGCTTTTATTTGTATTTTTAAATTATGACACACACAAAGAACGCATCACACCCGCTCTCGCTCTCCCTCTTGCGCTCTCGCTGTCTCTTTTTGTTGTTGAGAGAGCGAGAGAGAGACAGATCGAGCGCTTTTTCTCTCGTTCACAACTCTTTGAACAGCTGCTGAGTGGGCGGCGCAGACGTAGGCGGTGGCCGGTGCACGGCCTCTGCTTGTCTTGTTATTGTTGTTGTTTTTTAACTTGCCACACTTGAATCAAATGAGCCGCAAAAAAAAAAAAACAGAACACAAAACAGAGCTCATCATAAATAAGCAGAGAGCAGATAAGCACGAAGAACTGTATTGTGTGGCTGTGGCTCGCAAATTAGGCAAAGTAATCGTAGCCAAAGCACAGGAAAATACACTTTAAGAGCTTTTTCGTCTCTTTTTGTACTTAATTAATGAGAATTTTTTTTTAACGCTGTCACGTTTCGCATTTTACAACTGGTAAAACTCTAACATAATTAATTCATGTTACTTGTTTTTTTTATTGCCCAGGAAGTGCTGATAAATGTTTGAAATGATTTAATAATATATAATCTAGGGATTCAATAATGGACATTTATTTACAATTTATTGAAATTTGTATCGTGCAACAAAAACAATTTGCGCACAAAAATTATTCCATCAACAATAGTAATAAAATGCAATAATGAAAACAAGTTTTCATAGTGGAATATACAAATTTTGGCCATCAAATTTAAAATTCTTAAATCTTCTATTTTTGTTTGTATTTTTCTCTCTCTCACAGTTAGTCTATGCAAATTGCATAAATATACACGGCTTGCTTTGTTTGCTTACATATGAAATACAATGCAAAACTAAGCGGAAACTGAATTTCGATTAAACAATTTTTGTGCTGTGTGCTTTTTGATTTTTCCAAGTAATTGTAACTAAATACAGGGCTTGCGCTGAAATTGTATTCTCTGGAAATAAGAATACGTTGAAACTATAATTTTTCTAATAGTCTATTATTGATTATACTAATAAATCAGATGCTTCACCTTTGATTTTCAATACCTACAATCGGAAATTTCTTAACTTAGAGATTTCAGTGTATTTGAAATATTTCCCACGATTTTCCAAAGAATTTTCGTCACACTCTCAAAATGAAGGCAACGTCATGGACTCGAGTGCCATTCCAAAATGTGATTCAGTCCAAAAAAAAAAAGAAAGAAAAAAAAAATAACGCCTGCCATATGTTTTCTCTAAAAACATTTCATACACATTTGCATGTGGGAGACAGGTAAAAGGCCGCCAAAAAACTAAATTGCGCTTAGTCATTTCGTCTATTTTCGTAACGGATTTGCGGCTTAGAAACACCCACAATACAATATTCTGGAATCAAATTTAGAAATTGTAGTATTTGTAGTTAATATTTTTTTATATATACTTTTTTAAATATTGCTTTTTTGGTTCCGTCTGTTTGCCTAAATGCTATGGTTGATTTTTATGATTGGTTTAATGTTTATGTTGGCTACCTTTGTCCAACAAAAATTTATTTTGCAAAACGTGGGTGAATAAACTTCACGCTGCTTGATTTTTGACTAATTCAAAACACAAAAAAAAATAAAAAATATGGCAAAAAATAGCACAAATGAGTAACAAGAACAACAACAACGAAATGTGGTTGTCAATGAATGAGACAGTTGTTGACTTTGAAGCGGAGAGCGAGAGTGAATGAAGGCGCTTTGTGCCCAACTCAACTCAACTCAACTTAACTCAAGTTGAATAAAATCGAGTTGGTCAAGTGGGAGAGAACAACACAAAACAAAGTTCACCAACCTTGAAAACTCAAAACTTCAGAGTTGCGTTAAGTCTACACAGATGATGCTGTGTTCCCTCGAACTGTTGATTAGTTACATCTACAAAACAATTAAAAAGGCTCGGACCGAAAGTGATCGTAGGGAGGATGTACCCTAAATCCAAGTCTTTACTTCTCCATTAGTTTACACTCGTTGTATGCACATATGTGTGTATATATATTTTTATATATATGTGTGTAAATATGAATATACAATTTTCTTCCGTGTTTCTCAAACTATCTTGATGAAATTTGTATGGTCAATATTACTTGAATATTTGTAAAATTATGGTAATCGATTTGTATTGTTCGTGGAAAGAAAGTGATAAAATGATATAAACTTAGTCGGCTTATGATATAGTAGAGCTTATACTAGGAGTATATAGTCTCTAGCTTTTATAGTATCTGACGACTCGGTTTGTGATGCTGATCAAGAATATATATACCTTATGGGATTGGTGTCGCTTCCTTCTGACTGTAACATAGTTTTAAAAAAAATTTTTTTCTTATTTTTAATGGTTTCTTGGCATACAAAGATTTTGTTCTGATTGAGAGAGATACTTTTACATACTACGTTTACTTAATGTATGCACACATTAAGTATTCAAAACTGGAATTTTAATTCGCAATATGGTTGACACTTTTTCTCGCTCCAGGTCGATTATGTTCCACTTCTAAATTGAACCGCTAAGCTTATCGAACGTATTATTTTCAACATATTTGACTTATATGCCAGCGGTCATTTTGACTCTCATAAATCAGACCTTAAAGCTTGGCCATAAATCACACAGCAATATATTTTTCAAAATTTGTGTTTTGCCCCCCAAAAAAAATGCGTTTTTAGTTTTGCGTTTGCTTTGCAAATTTATGATTTGAGAGGCCTTTGCGATCACAAAAAGCGGATAAAAAGTAAAGCGCGGCATTATAAATCAAGTTCAATTCAATTAGAGTGCACGGGGCGCCATCATTTTTGCGTTGGCCTCATAACCTACGACAATTTATTAATTTTTGCTCACACAGATACACATCTAGAGTGTGCTTTCAGTGTGTGTGTGTGTATCTGTGTATCTGTGTGTGCGTTGTTGTATAAATAGAAATTGAAATTGCACATATGCAAAAATGGTAACAAAAACAATATAAAAGAAGTGACACTAAAACATTTCAGAACTATTTTAATATGGAGTGCAGACTATGAATTACCCATTCTTGTGTGGATAATTAGTTTATTGAATAACGTCTTTGCTTGTTGAATATGAAGATGAATGAAGATAATTCAGGAGTATCAAAAGTATCAAAATGTTCTCACTAAAATTATATTTTTATTGAAATAAATAATGTAAAAATAGATCATTTATTGTATTAAATTATATACATTGTACAACAATTTACTTTAGAGTTAGAGTACTAAAAAACAAGTAGACAATTTGTGAATTTCTATCAATGAGCTGTAATTACCCATATTGACAGAGTATACAAAACATTACAATAATACTATTTACGTATATATTATATACCATACTATTGAGATACCATACACACACACACACACACGCACACATACATTTGCATATGCAATTGCCATAAATTATTAAACAAATGTTATATTGTAATCAATAAGCAACGAATTCGATTCGGCTGTGTGTGGGTGAGTGAGTGTGTATGTGTGTATGTAAATAATTTATTCGGAAGTCTCGCCCACGCAGAAACATGTTGTAATTGTCAATGGGGGGTCGAGTTTGAATACATATTCATATAATATTCGTATCAGCATGAATTTATATCCAGACAACACTTATTATTTTCGCACGAACAATGTGAATGTTGTTAATAATTTAATAACAAGCACCAAACGAAACGTGAGCGAAAAATGCAAATTGAATTAAATTGTCAAAAAGAAAATCACAACTTTTGCATATACACAGAGAGAAAATAAAAACAACAACAACAACAACAATAATAACAAGAACGAGAACATATTTTCCAAGCTTCTGCCTTGCGTAATAATTTTCAAGAATTATTTTCGGCCACACACAAAATTGTTATACTCTAGTCACCCAAAACAAAAATTCGCCCTAGTCAAAATGTGTGGAAAAAAATGATATTTATGTTCACGACGTGGTGGCCTTGCCAACGCCCACGCCACGCCCACCTTACGAATAGCGGCACACATTTGGCACGATTCAATGATCGATAAATAGATAGATATCGGGCCATATAAATTATATGCATATCGTCATCTATATTGCAGTCGACTAATGTCTGGAATGAAATGGCGCTGACCGCATCAATCCTCCAAATTGCGCGCATTATTGACAGCGTGTACCCCTCGCAGCCACCCTCCCCTCATGAGACATATGTATGTGTGTGGAATAGAGCAATCGGATTTGGATTCAGATTTGGATTCAAGGCAGCAAATTGCTAGCAGAAAATATTGTTGTTCAAGCGCAAAAAAATATGTTGAAAAATTACAACAAAATTGAGAGAGAAAAAAAATGAGAAAAATTAAATTTTATTCCAAGATGAAATCAGTTAAATTCAAGGCTAGCAATTGCATTGAGACGGGATTGTCAGGCGTTGACATGTTGAATGTTAATGAATTGTACTTGCGTATCGCATTAATTTCATCAACTTGAACTTGTCTGAGGGCAGTTGGGAATTACAACTTAACCTGAACTCCATTTTTTGGTCGGATTTCGATTGTTTATTATTTGCAGACATCTGTTTATAGTTTATTTAAGCTTTTTATTTTTGTATTTTCACTTCGAATGCAGCCGGGATTCGTCTTCAGGAGGAGATATTCTCAATCAAAACTCAGCTGAGTTTCTTTAGTTTGATGTTTACTTTTTTTTGTTCAGTAAAAAAATTATTATTTTACTCAGTCAGTAGGGTTTTTGCATCTGCTATCTTAAGTTTTAGTTCTTTGCTTAACACTAATTAGTTATCTATTAATTAGCTTCAAATTGAAAACTATTAATTAAGTTTTTGTTAATTTGTCAAGTGCGGCTTTTTTGTTGTGGTTAGCATTGTCTGCTGCTCGAATCCAAGCTTGATTAAGTTTTAAAAATATTGTTTGCTATGATGTATTTGAGTGATTGCTCGCCTAACCGCAACTAGAAGAAACTATTAGATGAATTATTCTGTGGTTGCATTTAGCCCAAACCAGGAACAGTTCAAATAACATGTGGGAATCCGAGCACTTGTTCATCAACCATTTGTATATCTATCATTTATATATATTTGTAGAACCACAATTATCTGTTGTTGTCGTATTTTAATGAAGACATTCATAAATGTCATCGTCACTTCTCATTCTTGCGCCTTGTTTTGAACTTAATTGGAATTTTAGCGCTTTCGCTAAGGTCAATGCAAATTGGCTAGCGTACGCAATGCCAAGCATATACATAAGTATATATATATATATATATATATATATATATATATTATGTATATAATATAATGTGTGTTTGTACTTTGTCTTATGCACATTTAAAAGAGTTTCCCGGCGTCTTCGTGTGTTTTGCCAGCTGTGCTGTTTATTTGTTAAATGTTTCCAACGCCAAATAAATAATATTAATTCTATTTGAAATTTGCATACGCAAATATTTAATTTAAATGTATGTTTTCACAAATATAGATATCTCAACTCGTCATACGACTCTCTCAACAAATTTTCCAATCTTTGAGCTTTTTCCATTTTTTTTTTATTTATTCATTTTTTTTTTTTGCTCGCTCTCGAATGCTAAATTTAACAAATCGCGTGGGCGATTTAGCATTGAACATGGCCAAGGCTTGTGACGTTATTTGCGCTGTGGAGGCGACTATCATAATACTTATGGGCGATTTGAATAAGTATATCGACAAAACTGAAAACTAATCCAACGCATTTCTCTACTTACAGAAGAAGAAAACAACAAATCAGCAAACATGTATGTGCCATTATAGAAAGCTGGAGATTTTATGGAGCAGTATCATAGCAAATAAGTAAAGTCTGGAACTAAAAACATATATGTATATAGATATATATATATATATGCATATACATGTATATATATGTGTATATGGACTATAGACAAATGATATATACACAGTAAGTTATAATCACATTTAATCCGCAAGTATCAAATAACTAATAATTATATTTATTTGTGTTCCACAGGTCTTAGAGCACAGCGCATAGAATTAAAGACGACGCCTTTTTTGGGAACTTCATATAACTATATAAAGCAACTCAAAACCACCTACAGACACTCACACTCACACACACACATATATATATATATACAATGGGCAAAGATTACTATAAGACTTTAGGCATAGCTAAAACTGCCACCGATGATGAGGTTAAAAAGGCCTACAGAAAACTGGCGCTTCGCTATCATCCGGATAAAAACAAAGCAGCCAATGCCGAGGAGAAATTCAAAGAGGTCGCCGAGGCGTACGAGGTGCTCTCGGATAAAAACAAGCGTGAGGTCTACGATAAATACGGCGAGGATGGACTGAAAAGTGGCGGTGAGTTAACATGTACAACATCTATATATGCTAGATCAATAGTAATTATTTTTACGGAGATCGTGTTTCCATATTCCAAATGTTGCGGTGTGGAAAGTTTCATTTGCTTTCTGGCACATGCGTGCTGAATTTTCCACAAACTACTTCTAAATGCCTATTTATCCACTTCTATTTCAATCGCATTAAAAATATTTTACTTAAATGATTTATTCTTATTATTATTGTGAACAGGTGCTCGTAATGGCGGTGGCAGTAAAAATACATTTACATATCAGTTCCATGGTGATCCACGGGCCACATTCACACAGTTCTTTGGCAACAGCAATCCGTTTGCATCGTTCTTTGACATGGGCGACAATCTGTTCGATAAGAATGTCTTTGATTTGGATACGGAACCCGATTTCTTCTCATCGCCATTTGGTGGCCTCGGCTCTAGGCATGGACTAGGCAGCGCCTTCAGGTAGTTTTATTTCTCTTTCAATTTCGATGTAAAATATTTTGCTAAGATTTCGTAGACCCTCTTTTAGATCACACTCCTTCAATGTGCACACACCGTTCAAAAAGGAACAGAAACAGGATCCACCCGTCGAGCATGATCTCTATGTCACCCTGGAGGAAATCTATCATGGCTGTGTTAAGAAAATGAAAATCTCACGTCGTGTAGTTCATGCCGATGGCAGCTCCAAGAAGGAGGACAAAGTCCTGCAAATATCTATTAAGCCCGGCTGGAAATCGGGCACCAAAGTCACGTTCCAAAAGGAAGGCGACCAGGCGCCCGGCAAAATACCAGCGGATATTGTGTTCATCATACGGGATAAGCCACATGCCATGTTCAAGCGCGAAGGATGTGATTTGCGCTATACGGCGAGGCTAACGCTCAAGCAGGTGAGTCCACAAAAATGATCTATGTTGCTCTCAAGTAATATAAGTTGAGGATTGGTGGAATTAGAAGTTGAAAAGGGTGTAGAACTTTATAATTATTTATTTTATTAGTTAATTAATTGACTCTTTCCTGATCAATTTATATTAGGCTTACATCTCGGAAAAGTTTTCATTTGAAAGAGTTTATTATTGTGCTCTCTAGTTCTAATTAAAAATGCGCAGAATTTATGAATTTATAGACAATTAATACTCTGAAAGGAAGTGGTTGCAACTGCTTTATGAATTGGATAAAGTTAATGGTTAAACTTCAACATCTGTTTGTTTTGTTTGCCACAATCTGTTGTTCGCTTCTCGCTTCCTTATCATAATAATACAAAACAGATTTAATGAGCTCGTAAAATATAAAACTGATTATACGGTGTCCTGACATTTACAGCTGACAATAACTAACCCTTTAGCTTTAAGTTATGCCGCTGTCAACCGTTTAGGTTTTGTATTATTGAAAAAATGTCAGCTTTAAGACGACGGCTTGGAGCCTGTGGTTCTCACAGCATGGCGCCCAATTAAAGCCGAGCAGCGCCTAAATCAAATTATAATGAAATCAGCGTTATGTTATGGTTATGGCAAATTTACCATATACGCACCTGAAGCTGCCGACCAGACCAGCAAACGAGTCAAGAACTGAATGCTTGAGACCTGGGAGCTCCTCGGCGCTGGGAGGTGCGAGCCGATAGCCGATAGCTGAGAGCTGAGAGCTGAGAGCTGGTTGGCTGCGCGAATTTGGTCAACATGGTCAAGTTTCAATTAGGCGGTCACAGCAGTTGGCCGGGCCAACACGTACACGTACACACATGCGACTGAATGCGACTTGTTGGTAGGCAGTTCATGACGCTAAGGTGTTAAATTTTTCACAGCCAACTGCGTTAAAAGTCGAGGCGCAAACTTCACATATGGCAAACGTCCAAAAAACATCAATTTTTAATGACCACAAACAAAAAAAAAATAATAAAAATTACAAGCCAGCCAGTCCGTAGTCATGTTAAAATTGTTAATTGCATTAACTAGATTAAATAGTTGCTCTCCAACTATGTTGACATTTTCAACATTTTATTGCTTGTTAGTGCGACAAATTTAGTAAATATTTTTGGGGTCTCAGTTTGCCCATTTTGGTGGTATTTTCATTTTTCATAGATATATGTGTCTAGATATAAATTATGATTACCTTATTGGTAGAGTCTCAGTTTAGCTAAAAGTGTCATGTTGTTGTTTCTATTTAGAAATATTTGACACGGTTTTTTGTCTCGGATAGTGATAATTATGATGGCTGCTCAATTATAAAACTTTTAGCATTCTTTACACGAATTTCTTGAATTTATTTTTGTTTTGAGATTGAGTGCAAAGTTCAGGTCAAGATTAGCTAAAGCTGTGCATAGGAAACTTGGTATACATAATTATAATACTACTCGCAAGGATGGTTATTTTAATTTCGATATGCTAGACAAGTGTAAGAAAGACTTTCAGCTCAATTTTTTTTGATATAGCAAAAATACTATTAGAAAATTCCGTTTGCTTATAGTTATAGTTTAAAACTTTGGTGTTGCATGTAGAAAACCTGTAGATACATCGACTTTTCTGTTCACACATTGCATTTTGTATATTTGCTACCTTCAACATTGTCGTAAAGAAATTAAAGAAAAATTTGTTGAATTTATTGCGAGCTTCATTCAACTCAGTTTGAATTCTTCGTTATTACAAAAAGTGCGCCATAAAGCAATTAAAGCGCCATAAAAGTGCTTCACATAATTGACCGCAACAATTTAGAATATGTTTACTTTTTTGTTGCGTTTGCTGTATATTAATTTAAAAAACTGACATAAATTACATCATCGCTTACGCTAAAATACGAATAGAAATTCCAAATCAGTAACAAGGAACGAATAATTTTTGTTACATATTAAATGGGTGTGTGCGTGTGTGTGTGTGTGTGGATAAATCACAATTGAAATGAGATCATTAAAATATCGATACACACACGACACTGACCTACTGCATATATTGGATGTACAATCGAAATACTTAATATATACTCGTAAATTTTAGATGGAATGCAAATTCAAGAGCTCAATTGCAAAAAACAGAAGTTAAAAAAGTATATATTTGACGCTTCGAGTGTCTGCGTCAGACATTCGCGAATGCAGAAAGCTATCCCCAAAAAATTGATGTATGCCAAACAAGCATTGAGTGTTGTTGCTGTTTTTGGTTTTGTTATTGTTGTTGTTGTTGTTATTGTTGGCTATGTGTTGTCCTATGTCTATGGAATGGTCGTGTAACTGATGGCCAGACGTCACAAATTTTGTTATCATTGTTGTTGTTGCTGTTTGAAAAACAGTCTGTCCATTGCCATTGTGATTTTTGGTTTGGAGAACTTTTCGACTGCTGCATTGAATTGGTAGCTCAATACAAAAAGCATTCAGCGGCTTCGTTTGCATTTTGATGACAGTCGTCATCGTCCTCAATATTGCCAACTCGCAAAAATAAAACAAAGCACAAAAAAAAATAAAAATAAAAATAAAAAATAGACAACCAAATGCTTTATGACATGCCATTGAATGTCGTTGATTTGTTTTTCAAACACTTTTTTCCAGCTATTTTTTGTTTTGCAAGCATAATTGTCTAGCGCCGCGGGAAACTGAAGTATTTTATGTTTGCTGTTACCCTTAACGAGGCTCACTAATACCAACACTAAAACTGTTCAAAAATCGTTTAAATTGCTTCTAAAGCATTTTTTGTTGACCAGTTATTAGATATTTGAAATAGTTTTGTGTCCGAGCAGGGATTTGTTATGCATACCCTTAATTTTTATATATATATATATATATATGTATATAGAATGTATTATATACAAGAAATTCGCAGAGAATAAACCATATGTTAAAACTTAATATCAAAAAGCATTTGAAAAACCTTTTTTTTTGCTTCCGATTAGGAATATTTTTAGTTGTTCATTGACTCTTATTGTAATATGCTTATATACCAAGGATATTATCTGCAAAAACGATCTTTTATAAAGCCCACTTTTCGATTTATAGAATTTTGGTCGCTTTCTTTTAAACCCTATATTAAACATTTTAATTACCTATACTGGATGCAAATGCTGTAATGCTTGCCATATTTTGCTGTTAGACTCAACAACCAATTGTCATATTGGGATTAGCGCTTTCATCCACTCTACGCACTCCCTTTACTTCCAAGCTGATTCCAGTTGTTGTTGCTTGTATTCGAATTGTGCGATTCGCATTTGTATTCCCTGTGTTTTCGGGCTTTTGTTCAGGTTTTTATGGCTCAGCTTCCGTAAAAGGTAGCAAAGTATTTAAGCGTTTTTATGTTACAGATTTTTGTAGCTGTCGCTTTTTATTTGCTTGGCTTTAGAGTTTTATTTGTATTTATTCTTTTGGTTGAGTTTCGTTGCGTTACAGCAACATTTTTAACATTTCCATTAAAAAATATCAATTCTAACGACACCGTCGACGTCACCAGTGGCATTTTGCTTGCTGTAGTGGTTTAGTGGTGCTTGCTGCCTCTGTTGTTGTGTTTGTTGTTGTTGTTGTTGTTATTGTTGTTATTGGTGCCGCCGTCATCAGTTTATGCTGTCATCGCTTTAAATTCACCACTCGACGAATACATACATATGTATACATATATTTAAATATTCATAAGGTGTGCACTTTGCTTTTGTCGCAATTTATTTATGCTCGCTTTTGGGTGAGGCAACGGTTCGCACTATTCACTTGGTTTCATGTTCCTAGGTAAACTGTCCGATGCGGGTAACTGGCTATCAAAGCACCAACATATGTATACATTTATGTACATTTATGTATGTATATACAAATGTATACATATGACAAGTGTCGCGATTTAGTTGTCAACAGCCAGTTAAAAGTTATTTTAGTAGGGTGTATCTGATTTATTGTATTATATTTATGAAAACATAAAATATTCCATGAAAATACAGTTTAAATAAATCGATAATAAATCTATGTGTTATATTAAAGAGCTAGATTATTAAAGAATGCATTCAGAAATGGCAAAAAAATATTTTTAAAATATTTTTAAAGGGGCAGTACAAATATTTTTTATATATATTTTGATATCTTTAGAACTAATTAAAGCTTTTACTATCTGTCTGACTGGTTTTGACTGATTTTTGTGACTATCAACCCCCAAATCAATAATATATTACGAAAAACTTTTGTACTCCACTTTCACGCAACGAATCTAATCGAATATTTGAGAAAGCCATAAAGCAGTTGTCTTTCAATTATGAGCAACTTTTTCGTTAACTAATTAAGTAGGCCACAAAGTAAGCTTAATCCTTCAATACAAATCATGATTGATGGCTATCTTTTAGCGGGCCAATTAAACAAATCGAATGTCAGCTGGGCTGACTCAATGAATTCGTCAGCGAGTTTGCTGTGCTCCAAAAAGTGGACAAACAGGGAAGACGGCTTTGTGTGGATTTTGGTTGAGAAGGAAGTGGAGAAACATGTCAACAACATGTTTAAACACGAATTAGGCACATAAAAAGCATAAAAAGGATTTATGCAAGACACAAAAGCAAACGCAATAAGATGACGATAAACGGAATAGGGAGCATTTTCTTTCGATTTCCAAAACATGTTGCTGCTGCTGCTGCTGCTGTGGCAAGTGGCAAGAGGCAACTAAGAACATAAACAGGATTACCAAAAAGATTGATAGATTCCCCAGTTAAGTCCCATGTGCGTTTGTTTGTCCAGCTTTTTTTCTTCTCTTCTGTCGATTTATTTTTTTCTTGTTAGTGGTATAATAACAATTTACAGGAAATTGAGTTGTTATGTTATGTGGGTGGGGTGGGGTGGTGTGGGGGGTAGGATTGCTCCAAACAACATTGTATTTGATTGATAAGCCCAGCAATAGTAACAGCAATTTATTTATTGATACGCTTTGTTTTCGCTTCTTGTTGTTTGTTTTTCAGGCACTGTGCGGCGTTGTCTTTCAAGTTCCTACAATGTCCGGCGATAAACTGCGCATCAGCACCATGCAGGAGATCATTAAGCCGAACACTGTGAAACGCATCCAGGGCTATGGCCTGCCCTTTCCCAAGGATACCACAAGGAAGGGAGATCTACTTGTCGCCTTCGATATACAATTTCCGGAGAAATTGACTGCCGCGCAAAAGGAGGTGCTCAGGGACATGTTATGAAGATAATTCGGATGCCGCCGCCTTAACCACGACAACGACTCACTCACCCAAAAAACAAACAACAACAAACAACAACAACAACACCAACAACTCAGCTACACACAGTCTTCGTCTTCTTCTAGTTAGTCATACTAAAAACTGCAAAAAAAAAAAACACTACGCAATCAAATGCTAAATTTTTTTTTTTTTGCATCATTATTCATGAGTATTGAATGTGTCATCATTTAAATAATTCGATTTATTTCGATTTGACGCGCATTTTCAATTTGTGTTTTTAAAAATTAATTTTACAGGAATTTGTATCGTCTAATTTTGCTCATCAAAACAAAACTCCATTTGGATAAAAAAAAAATACAAAAAAAACAACTCCTCTCCCACCCCATCAAGTTGCAATAATACATATGTTGACCATAGTGATTATATCGTATAATTCTTAATTTATTTGTCTAAATTAAAGCTACGTATAATAAAAACACACAACAAACATGTAAAAATTGAATCGATGAAAAGCTTTTGTCTAATTTTGTTTAGGTTTTTGAAATGCATTGAAATCAATTTAAAAAATGCAAAGTGCTGTATACCGTTTCTGTTGTTAAATGAATACTCCCATATAGCTTAAGCCGATAAGTGTGATACTTATATTGTTAAAAAAGGATGGGTAGATAAGCTTTTAAGGAAGCAAGGATCTTCGGCTTCTGATTGACTGCCAGCCTGCAAGAACTAGAATATCAGAATAAGGTAAGCAGTCTTTAATATTACCTGGAAAACAAAATAGCATTTTTGACTATTAACTTTAAAGGTAAATATTGTTATTATTATTGTTATTATTATTATTTCTACGGAATACAAACAAGAAAGTGATTGAGAAAACCAAATGCAATTTGCAACTTGTTGTCAAATTAAAGTTCTTAAAATAACTATTTGACAAACTTTTAAGGTAGTTGTAGTTTATTTATATACTTTTATAGGCAATAAGTTTTGCCGAATGTTATTTATAGCCAAGTCAGTTGTTCTCCGTCTGAGCGGCAGCAACGAGTGAAAAGTTTGTTTGTTTGGCCTGAAAGGAAAAGTGTAAATTGTGTGGTAATCGGAACGCGTTTGCCTAATTAGCTGCCGGTGCCGGCAGTTGGCAGTTGCCAGTTGGCAGTCGGCATTTGGGAGTTGGAAATGGGAAGTTGCCAGTTGCCGGATTGAAAAAGGAACTTGGCCAACGTGGCGCTCGTTAACTCATTAAAACTGCATGAAGTCAAAACTTTATGGTCTGCAAAGTTTGCGTCAAAGCAGGAACCACCCGAAAAATGTAGAGGAAAAAAAAAAAATAATAAAAACAACAAGATGAAGAAAAAGCTCGGAAAAGTGGGCAACGGCAGATGCAGAAGAAACCGAGCAACATCAAAGCCGGCAAATGGTAATTCGTTTAAAAAGAAAGCCAAGGCCGGGGCACAGACGCATTTCATTTGCAGACAATAAACTGGCCCACCACCACCATCACCAACAACAACCACAACCAACAAAGTCTAAATAAATTAAATTTTTGAAGAGCTCTATGCATACCAAATAGTCGACGCCTCAAAAGGCCGTCTCAGATTTCCAAAACACATGCCACAAGACTCGCGAGCTGCCTGCAACTGATGATGATACCCTTAGGCCAACGCATCGACATCCCAACAACAATGCCCCCAAAAATGCACGTGCCCCTTTGCCTCCCGCCATGGCATGTGTCGGTTTCTGAGTCTCAGAGTCTATGTTTGTAGTCCTGCTTCTAGCTGTGTGTCTGTCTGATCTGAGGCTTTCCAAATCTCAGTCTCAGTTTCAGCCTGCCAACATTGTAACAATTCGTTGCGATTTTCCACTTTATTTTTAAAACGCGATAGACCCCGAAAAAGGGTTCGCCGTTGCTGCTGCAACAGTGCAGGGGGTTTAAGAAGGGGAAGCGTTGCCGAAATCACAGCAAAATCATCGACAACTGGCAGATGTGTGAATTGAATTTTCAAACAATTTGCCGTCAGTCAGTGGCAAAGTCAGAGTTGCAGTACTTGTGCTCCGTGCCACAGTGTTCACTTTCGTATGCCCTAACAGAGGGTATACAACTTGGCCGAAATTTATTTCAAATTAAAAACAATATATTTAAGTGTATTATAGATTTTTATTTAAATTTTTACATTTATTTGTATTTAATTGCAAACTTAATTACAAATATATTATGTTAAATCACATGCTCTTCAGCCGCTTGAAACACATATGTAATCATTATTTGTTTGGCCAGGGTATTTCACTCACTTATTTTTTTGAATCCAGTTGTCAGTTCTCCCCATTTATTCGATTTTGCTGTTGCTTTACTTTGCTGGTTTTGACTTGGAACGTAGAACGTACATGATTTGAGATTTGATTTGGTATGCGGCTGTGGCAAACGCGCTTTTGGCTACATTACAGCCACGACAGGCCGCTTCTGATCCTGCACCTTAACCAACTGCTGCCTGACGTTGCCTTTGTTTGTCCTGTCCTGCGTGTCCTGTTCGTTTGTGGCGTCGATTTTAAACATTTCGCTCACGTTTCGGATGTTTATGCCATTAGCGTTTAAGTTGCCATACAAAATGCGTCTCGTAAATAAGGAAACGGTTTTCGCCTTTTCCCTTTGTTCAACTCAGGATGTGTAGAGGCAGGGAGAGCATTGTTGTATTTGTAATCGATGATATTTCTATTGCTATTGAAAATTGCTAAAGAATTGCATTTGGTAGAAAAAATACGTGTAAGCGAACTCGTTCCTATTTCTACGGATAATCAACATTATTTATACAAAATGAAACATTTTTAAAATATGTTTTGCAATCAGTGGTGTCTGTTCGCTCCAAATCCTTTGAGGTAAGTCATGAAGCAGTTCCAACTTCCTCCTCAGAATCCACTTGATAGAATGCGAGCCTTGACTGAATAAATCTTAGGATTCGGTTCGGCTTCGTCGAACTCGTAGGAACAGTTGGTTAGGCACATAACGTTTCGATCTGTCTTCTCGCCAGACTTTTGATTTGTCTTTACGGATTTGTGTATGGTGCGATTCTTCAAGCGTTTCTTCAAGCGTTTCTTGCGCTTCACTGAGAAGTCTGCGTTTTTTGTATGCGATGTGGGCTCTGTGATGGCCGCCTCTATTTCCGACTCGAAGAGTCGTTTATGTTTTTCAGCAACTTTCTTTCCAGTGGAGACAGTCCGATGGCGAACTTTAATATCATCGATAGTTCGAAGCGTCTCCTTGAAGGCCATCTCCAGCATCTCCAAAGCTTGCAGCGTGTTCAAAAGTAACGCATGCTTCATCATTTTTACACTAACAATTTTTTGATTTCATTTGTGAACTCAGAATATTTGATAGGAATTGTCAAGACTACATATACAATAAGGTATTGAATTTGCTTTTCTGACATGTTTGGTTAGTGCTTAATAAGATAATTACTACTAAGGTTAATACTTCTTATGGCTAATTGGGTTTTGGTTTAAGCGTTAAGCATTCGTTTCTGTGGTAAAGGATCAGAGTATCTATTGTTTTATCTATCTATTGGAGTTTTGGCTGCCTTAAGAGAAATCCGCAACGTGATCCTGAGGTCCAGGCTCGAGCAGAATAATAAAAGAGAATTGAAAGCATAAAACGATGTCATTTTTTTGGGATATATGTCCAAATTCTTTGGCCGAGTTAGACCCATATTTCTAGAATCGACATTCGTTCTTTAGTCATAATTCGGGGAGGGCAGATACTTTTGATATCACAGGAAAGTTGTTGTCCTCCTAGCAGTATGCCGCAATTTTGGAATACAAAGTATATGTTTATTTGTAACCTGGATTGTATATTTTTTGTATATTTTTACAACTTGTGTGATTGTTTAAGAATTTGACATCAACAACGCAGTAAGATTTGTATTGTACAATGTAGGGGCGCTGTGTTCCGCTCAGATATGTACTCCTCCACAGATATACTCACTTTGTGTGTTGAGCGACTGTTCATTTCTAATCAGAATCAAAATGGCGATGCCATTCAATCTGTCAAGCGTTTAATAACTGATTGCATTTGTGGTACACGGAAAAGAGGAGGGAAGATAAACAGAAGTATTAACAGAAGCGCAAGCTGAATAAAATTTATAACATATCTAACACTCATACATCATTTTGATATGCATGCCACGGGCACGTTTGCGACTATTTGCTTAAGAGTTGAACTAAGCGAACCGAGGGAGACAGCAGCAGCAGCAGGGAGCATCATGGTCAGTGGTAAGGACATGGATGGGAGTTGGGGCGTGGCATTTGAGAGTACAGCGCACATGGACAGACACATTAATTTAGCTGCTGCTCTTGAAACCGCATGCAATTTTTCTTGGACTTGGCTGCTATCGCCTTTCAGTGGCAGGAAGTGGAGCGGAGCGATCCATGCGCCCAGGACGAAGGCAGTCAGTGAGGCATTCAGTCAGTTAGTCAGTCAGCCAGATAAGTGCGGTTTATGTGCGGCACGTAGTCCGTCTCAATACAGTCAATAAATTGCCGGTGCGTTGCACAAGTAACTGACCAAAAAAAATAAAAATATAGAAAAGGGTGAAGCAAGACTCCCCTCCTTCAGCTGTAACAAGGGTTAGCATGTGGTCCGTAGATGGAATTGATGCTGCGAATTTCTCTTGCCACTTGGCATAAGTTAAATCGATTCACTGTAAACACATGAAGCTTGTAAGTAAAGCCAGAAACTTCACATTTCGACTGCAGTAGTTATCGACAAATAAAAACCCGTTGGAAAAAATGTCCAATTAGGCACAACATTATCATTGAAGAAACTTGTTAAAACTCACCCACTTCATTTAAAGATGATAATATATTTATGGAACCTAAATTACGAGATTCTGCGGAAATGTTCGTTGTAGTGAAGTTCAGCTGTACTTGTGTTGCAAAACCGAAAACCGCCAACAGTTGCCAGGTTTGTGCGTCAAATTCCAATTCAAATGAACTTTATATTAAGAGTACTTTAATGAGGAGTCGAATACCTCGCAGCTACAACAACAACAACAACAACAGAAACAACAACAACAACAACAACAAGAACAGCTAACTATGCAGACAAATTAAGTGGACGGCGGTGAGGGGATGTAAGTGTGTTGTGTGGAAATCCTTAAACCTTCGCATATTATAAATCAGAACGCGTTTCACTGCGCATAAACAAGCAAATTATAAGAAGAAAATTGCGAGTATTTTTCCGAGTCCCCCATCACCACCCCTCCCACCTAATAGCTGCTTGGCATAGCTAACAACATTCCAGGGGAAAAGTGTGCCGGAAAATATGTTATTAATTCAAATTAATATAATCCAATTTTTTGCTGTTGCCTCTTCCTCGTTTCTTGCTTTCTTTTTGCTCCGTATTTTGCTGCTAACATTTTCGTTGCGGAAATGGAAACTACTTTCTCAGCCGCTGTCAGAGCTGTGCGCATTATGAAAAGATGTTTTTCACTCTGCACCCTGGAACACCTCCACCACCCGTTGCACTCCTTTCTCCCTTTTTGCCGCAACTCTAGCCGTGCCGTGTGTGTGCTATGATGTATAGATATAGTCGTATCTAGGCGGACTTCTCGTTGCTATGCCCGGGCTTAGTTTCTTTTTGTTATTTATATTTTTTTTATTTATTTTTTTGGGTGCAGTTGAGAGCGGGGTGAGTTAATAATGGGCAGATATGCCAGCAATGACAGTCCCTAATTTGTGCACATTTTTCACATTTTGCCATTAAATTTGTGCCTTTCGGTTTTAGGATTTATCATTTGGGTGCGCTTTTGACAAGGGAGTTAACATTTTTTATGTGCACCGCTCCATTTACAATATGTCAGAGGGCAGCTCTACGAAAATTTATCAACTTGATAGACCTGAAAGCACAAGTCATAAACTAAATTTACATAAGCCTTGCAGATTACAATCGGCTCTTAAGGTCAAATATGTTATGATATAAATACTATAAATGAGGAACATCAATTTAATTAGCTTTCAACTAAATGCAGAATGATAAATTGTATTTGTCAAAACTTTACATTTTCGATGAATAGTTAATGGTATTTAGAAATACTTATACTTAGATTTCATTCGGCGTTTTGAACAGATTGGCTGCCAAGCAAGGCAATGTTGCCCAGCACTGTGTTGGGTCGTTAAGTGGCAGCTACTTACCATAACTGCAGCATATTCGAAAGAGCAGCTGAACTCCTGGTTAGATAATTTGGAGCCACCGACATGAATTTGTGCTTTAAATGAAGTGAAAGTCGCAGTTTTATTTGTATTAAATATTTACGGCAAAACATCAGAGGGAAAAGCAATTTCCAAAAACGTGGCCGTGCTTGCAAAGTGAAATTCAAGTCCAAAGAGGAGTTGTGAGGGGTTGTAATTGCGAGGGGAGTGGGAATTGTTTGGGGTACACTAGACGAAGTCGAGTAAGTGCTGCACTTGAAAGTGTTTTTGCATTGCTCCTCTCTCTTGCTGCAGTCATCAGATCCCACTAAAGGAGTCGCGTGCGCTGCGATTCACCGCGTTTGAGTATTTCCTCGAGGCGTCGCCTTTCCTTAACTGTCAAAACTCTTTCCAGTTTTTCCAATGTTGAGTTGATTTCCCGCTTCGAGTGCAATGGCAGCCAGAGTGTCGTTATCGCAAAAGTTCTAGAACGAAATGGATGTTAATGGTGTGTTTACTCATCCAACAGTAAAGGTCTAAAAACAAGTTTAACATGTTGTCAAAAATGATTTCAAATTTTATGAGTATAATTGGAAATCTCTGTCAAAGTTGAATTTTAATTGTATTATATGTGAAATATTTGAAAATAAGATAATAAGCTTGTAGTTTATTTCAATTAAAGCTGCATTTCTTAAACATAAAATGCAGTTCATGTATATGTTAATAAGTTAACAAGAATATAGTCCGTGTTTTATTTCAGCCATCTAAACAAAATGAAATCAAATCAAAATCTAAGATTTGACAAGACATTTCAAGCAGTATTTCCTAAATATTTATATATTAATTACTGAACAAGAAGATGGACAATTATAATAATAATGCTTGACGATTTTCAATAATGAAAGCATTTAATATTTTATTAAATGCGAAAAATGCTCACCGTTTGCCATCTAGGACTTTAGCAAATGTAATGCAATTACGGTGCTTGTCAAATTGTAACTTTGAATTGCAAACTGCTAATTGACTTTATTATTTTTTTTTGTCGAGCTCACCTATGAACGCGCATCGCGTCAATTGCGCAGCGTTGCATTTGCTCGTGCATTGCCATTTCCCAGCGGAAACGCTCGTTGTAGCGCCGGAATGCAGCCATATAGCGACTATGGCATATGTCGGCGCTGTATTGAGCGGGGGGCGAGGAGGCGATGGGTGGTGGTTGGAAAAAATTGTAAAATGTATTAAGTCAACAGGAAATTGCAATTTTCACACAATTTGATTCGATCTGGCAGAGTCGCCTGGCGGCGTCTGTCTGGCGTTACTTACTACGTGGGCTCTTTCTCATCCAGTGGCGGCTTCTGCCCGAAGCCCACACGCCTGGCAAGGAGGACACGATACCATTGCTTTTGCAGTGCATTCATTGGCCGCTTAAAGGGATTGGAATTGGGATGTGTTCTTGCATTGCCATTGCTTGCCTCCGTTGCCTGCTGCTGCTGCTGTTTGGCTTTCAGGTCTTCCATTTTGCTACGCTTTACCGTTTACAAGTTTTCCGTATTAAGTTAGAGATTGCTTCCTTACCGTTGGGCATTTGCCAATGTACTGCCCCCTTGTGGGAATGTTGCTCCTCGCTATTCTTGTTGTTCCTCTCGTTGTTGTTGTGCTTGTTGTTGTTGCTATTGGCGCCGTGTTGTCAGCCAGCTGTATGACGAGTTTATCGAAACAACAAGATAAATGGGTTACGCCAAAACGAGCGACGAGAGGGTTGGTGACTGTTGCATATGCGAATGCATTTAGTGTGTTTCTTCTGTCAAATTACTTGGCTTTGCACAAGGAGAGAGAGTTGGGTGGGATGTTCAATAAATGTTGAGAGCTTTGCGATTGAGTGAGTGGGCAAAAGGGTGGGTGGGTAAAGGCAAAGCTCAGCTTGCTCTTAGAGAATTTCACAAAGAGTGCTATGTATTTCAAAAATCATTGATTAACGATGTTTTTTTTATATTGAATTATCGTTTTAGCTACAGATTAAATATATCTTAAGCCATGTTGGTTGGAGAACTGTAAGTATAAGCAGAAAAACTAGTTGTATATGTGACATTTTCTATCTAAACACTACTCGTTTTTATAATAGCTTCTGCATAAATTTCATGTGTACAGGGTATAAGCGAAAACCCATTCTCTCAGCGAAATAAACAAATTTTTCAAAATATTCGATAAACCCTACTCAAACTCCCAGCTAGAATAACAACTAAAACTGCTGCCTTTGGGGCTCGATTAGCTTTAATCACTTTCATATTTCATCGGCAAGGGTTAAGAACATAAAGGACACTTGTGTGTGTGTGTGTATCTGAGTCTTAGCTGAAAGTTTAACCCAGTCGAAAGTCACATACATACATATCAATGACTGACATTTGTTGTCTGGCAAAATAGGCCAAGCACAAACATATCCCTGCAGCATACACACACACACAGGACAAAAAACTCGTAGGCGTTTGCTCAGAAGGAGGAGGAGGAAAAGGAGGTGTCGCAGCTGTTGGTTCTCTGTCTGTTGTCTGTTGTCTGTTGCCTGGTTTGGGCTGGCATTTTGCCGAGTAGACAACAAATGGAACTATTGAACTGAGAGTGGCGCCTGTCGCAGTTTATGGCCGAAGCCCGAAAGCCAATCATAGAAATGTGCTCTAATTTAAAGTGGCATAAAAAAAAACAGTCGCAAAAACAAAAGCGCAGCAGATGCCAAGACAAGCAGCATATGACACGAATGGAAACTGTTTGCCAGAAATGCAGTTGGCTAAAATGATTTCTATATATTTTATGTCTGTTTGAGTTGGAGTTTTGGACCTTTGGCATGGGGTGTTCGGGTCGAGCCAATATCAACATTAGTTCCCCGTTGGTTTTTCTTTCCGTTGTTGTTGGCATTTTTGTTGTGGTCTCAGCTGTTGGCAGCAGCGTCTTTGTCAGCGCTTATTGATGGCTGCTCCAGCTAAATGTTTTTCAATTTATTTTATTTGGCAATTCCTGTGCTGTTGTTCTTTTACAAAATAAAAAGAAAACAATTTATTGGTGCCTCATGTCCTGGCCCTTATGGCCCTTGGCGCTTGCAGGCCAATTGTTTTGGCCTTTTGTGTGCTGCGTATCAGCAATTTGATTGATGTTGCAACAAATTTTGCAGCATAATTTTGGGCTGACTTTTAAAATCTCATGCGGGTCACGAGTGAGAGCGAGATGACTAGCTGCCACAAGCAGACACGTAGGCGCCGTTAGATTTGAAATGACGGCTCAAAGCGACTACATGATAATATGGAACAATATAATAGGCACATTTCTCATTTTATTGATCAAAGCTATTGGGCTCAATTACTTCACAAAGCCGGCAGCCGAACAGATTTGAACAATAAATTTCATTTTAATTGTGCGTATCGTATATGATATTTTTATAAGCTGTACATATTACAAAGGACAGAAAGTTTACATTTCCTACCCTTCTTCTTACTGTTTTAATTTGTATTGTAAATTTTGATAAATTGATGTGAAACTAAAAAATTTGCATGTCTAATTTATAAAATAACTAATTTAATTCAAGACCATTCTGCACTCAAACTGCATAAGCTATAAAAACTGATCTGATTTATAAAGATGTTGTAAACTAAAAGTAGTTTCTAAGTATGCGAATTGCGTGCATCATGCAAACTATAGAAAAAATGCCAGCTCAACATGCGATTAAATTAGGACGTTGCTTAGGAATATGTTAAATGAAGCTTTCGAAAACCAATAGCTGCAATTAAGTCAAAAGCAAACAGTTTAAAGCTTGACACTGTTTACACAGTCAAGACAGGGAATGACAAACTGCCAAATGAGTAAATGGATGAACGGCTAAGAGACAGTCAGAATGGAAACGTTGGGGGGGAGGAGAGTGCAACTACATATGGCATGAGCAAATGCACAATGAGTTGATAATCCCAAAGGCAAACACACATCTGAAGGGACAGAGACAGAGACAGAGACAGAGACAGAGAGAGAGAGAGAGAGAGAGAGAGAGAGAGTGGGGGGGAGGCTGAGAGAGTTGGGGACTTGGGTGGTTGGGATCATCAGACTATGCATATAAGTATGCAGAAAGCCATAAAGCAACAATAATAAACGCGCATCATCATCAGCGGTTTGGTTTGTTGCCGCTGTCAGCAGAAAAGTATGAAATATCATCTAAAATAGGAAATGCGTAAATGCGAAATCCTACGCAACGGAAACTGAACTCAGCTCAACGTTTCGCTGATTCCCAAACATACACACACGCATACACACACACACACACACACACACACACACACACACACAACATACACAGTGAGTGCATGAAAGTCAATTTTTCATTTAGATAACTTTGACATACGCAAACGTCATGGCTTGCTTTAGCCCTGAGGCGTGGCTTGTGGGGTTGGTTTTGTCTCTCTTTGTGTGTGTTTGTGTGTGTTTGTGTAGCTGCACATAACGATTTAGATTGGAGTTCAGCTCAGTTCCTGACATGCTGCTACTGATGGCGCCAGCCGGGCACAAAGCGCCAAAATGCGGGCAACGTTTTGATAAATGAATATTTGGCGCTGTGGCACAAAGCGTTTGCAATCATACATGTGTGTGTGTGTGGGGATATGCGTGTGTGTGTGTGTGTGTGTGGCTTAAATGAAATGTTAACAATTAAAAGCAGAATGCGCAAATCCAACAAGCGACACGAAAAGACTATCAAAACACATAATAAGCCGGCAGAGTTGTTTACACGCGCGTTCCCCTTAATACGCGGCGTATGCGCAATATTACGATTATAAATTATGCCTTCGCTTGCTTTTGGGGTTGGTTTAGTGTAAACTAAGCCAAACATTAACAGCGAAGGTAAAGCGCTATAAAGCGCTGCATAAGTGGCAAAAAGGGATAAACTCAACAACAGCGACTTCAAGACGGGGATTTTCATTATTTTCCCACAACCTTGTTGTTGTTGTTGTTGGCGTTGTCTTCGTTGTGTGGCAAATGAAAACAAGTTATTTTGTATTTGCGTAGTGCCTTACACATTGTTATAATCATAAAAAGTATTAAAAAGTAACAAGACAGGACACAGAGACAAAATGAGCGAACTGTAAAAGGCGGCTGCCGGGGAGTGCTCAGATACTACAATGATGGGCGGACAGGTGGGTCGCATTTGCCATTTGAAGTTGATTGCCCATTTTTTATTTTTTTTTTGAAGCTATACTTGTTTACCTACTTGAGCTGCGACATGGAGTGCCAGCTAAGAGTAACATGAAAAGGTCGGGTGGTGGGAAGAACCCCCAAGCATATTGTATGAGAATCTGGTCGCGGCTTATATATAAAATTTGCGCTTGCGTTAGCGTGAAATGATGTTCAGGTAATAAAGCGCGGTGTGTGGTTGGCTAAGACCACTTCACAGATGCGCTATATGGGGATGGTATTCTCAGGTTAAGAGGCAGGATAAGTTATAGACAAAAAGGCAAGCACCAATTTTCATGGTGAAAACTATGAAATAAGCTAAAAGTTAGATATATATTTTTGATATATTGAGAAATAAAATAATTGAGCACATATACATATTTAAAAGCTAAGAATCGGGACTAAAAAATCTTTTATATAATATATATCAGAGATACATGTATATAAATTAACAAAAATATAAAATTTCAGGTAAGATATGTTAAATGTTTTTTGTTTTTTGAATTTATTATATTCAATTCAAAAAAAAATGTATCTGAAACAGTTCTAAATTTCGCTACTCTTCAATTTCTTAGTTATTAGTTTATGGTAACTAATATGCCATCTGCCTTAGAAAGTAGCGCACTACAATCATATTTCACGCTTTGGTTCATCCAAAACAGGCAGCGAAAGCGGCAAAGTAGCCATATACATGGATACCGTGAGTAATATTTTATGGGCATTCCATAACGCCAGCTTCGCATAACGAGTGAGGCCTGAAGATTGTAAATTTTAATGAAATCTTCTTTAAGATGCAATCGAGGTTCGAGGGCTTCAACTTAAACTGTGGCCTTTATGATGAAGGTAGAGAGCCGAACGGCAAACAACAGCTGCAACAGTTCGCATCATATTTTAGTTTTTTATTAAAGCTCTCCTGCTCAAAACTTAAGCTTCAATATGGCAGCCGTAAATGTGCACAACCACAACCACAAACACACACAGTCACACACTCACACCTTGCTTTTGGCACGTGTTGTTGTGTTTTCCCTTTCCATTTCAATGGCGGCTGCTGGACGCAGGTGTTGACTACAGCGTGGGAGAGAGCCAACAAAGATGCCAGACCGACTTGGAAGCCATTTAAGAGTATCAGCAGAAGCAGCAGTAGCACAAGCAGCAACTCCAGACGACCAGCATTCTGTTGAATGTTGGAACATTTTTTGGCTTTTTTTTTGTCTGGGTGCCTTGAAAATCCTTAGACTTTTGCGGGTCGCACAGTTTATTTCATTTTATTCCTTTCGAATAGGAGCAAGGAACTGTAGTCGTAGCTGCTCCTCTCGATGCATACCTTTTTGGCACTTTGTTGAATTTATCGCATAAGCTTTTCGCATACTTCCGGGTAATTGGCAACACCATGTTCTACACCATTGTGTGTGTGTGTGTGTGTGTGTGTCTGTGTGTGTTTGTGTGTGTATTTATGTGCGTGTGCTTGTGTGTGCGTTGCGCATTTAAAGGCGTTAAGGTGCAAATTTATTTCTACGAAACCTTTTCTACCAACGTCCGTCGTAATGAGCACTTTTGTGTACGTTATATTTCTCGACCCTGACATATGGCCAGAAAAACCCCCCGAACCCAAGTCCCATTCTGGCTAACCTGGCATTCCGGACGGTACAACGGGACTTCGGTTCTTGGGACTGTCTGGAGCGTGTAGGCACAGGCTCGTTAAAGTCGTCTGGAGTGCCTTTCAGGCATTTTTGCACTTGTGGTTTCATGTTATTGTTCAAAATTGTTAAGCACATTTAAGCCTGATTTAGTTGCATATTTATTGTATTTACTGGCGGCGCCCCCTCGACTTTTCCTCCCCCTTATCCATGCTCCATTTTAATGAGTTATGTAAACTGTTTGGGTCTGGGCACTTTATGGGCTCGGTGCAAGCTTAATGTGAACTGTTGAAAGCGCCCCTTAAGATGTGGGCAAGAATCTATTTATTACTTCAGAAAAAAGTTGAGTGGCTTTTGGGTATTCTCAAGTAAGGTCATTGCTCTTGAGTAATAGAACTGTTTACTCATAAATATATACATATGTATATATATAGAGCGAGAGATGAACTTAATATAAAAAATCTGTTACTCCTCTTTCAAATATAAAATTATTTATAAGCTCTACATAACTATTCTGAGATTTTTTATTGACTATTTTCAGAAGAATAACTGAAATTTTAGCAAAAGTAGCTCTCAAACGTTATTTTGCACCTCGAATAAAGCATTTCATACATATATTTTTCCAAGTGTTTTCATGAGTCATAAAGAATAATTATGCATATTTTTTTTAGGGTTCACAAAACACGAAAAACATTCAAGAAAATCATTGCAATTCAATGTTCTCATGTTTTATTCCACTGCCATTTCTGGCGCTATAAAAACATTGACAAAACTAACTCCTCGAACTACTTTCGACTACACCTTTTCTTGTAGCAGTCGCAGCCGAAGGACAAAAGGGATGGAACAGAAAAAACATGTCTCTTATCGTAATCTTTTCCAGACAGCTGCGTTGACTTCCGTTTATATCACAGTTCGTTTACAACGGTTGCAACCCCGTCCCCCTTTTTTGGGTCGACCCTTTTCCAATGATGATGGAAACCCCAATGCCGCATTGCTTTATGGCCATAAATATTTCATTATGAATTTTTTTTTTTTCTCTTACTTTTCATTTTTCTGGCAACGCATTTCGGCGTGGTATCTACATTTTGCCTACGAAACTTGGTCGAAATAAATAATAAAAAATGCAAGCCGTTGACGCTTCAATGAACCTTTACCGAGCAGCCAACGGAAATTTTTGTTTTTACGCATCAAAATGTGCACCACGGTAGGGTTAAGAATAGCTAAGTATTGATGTTTGGAGTTGGGGTACACGCTGCTCTCGGGGCTCTGAGTTCGTGACATCTGCAGGTCGCATTAATAATTAAATCAAGCAATAAAAATTCAGCACGAGCGACAGCCAAGCCCCAAACCTTTAGCTGAAAAAGCACTGCTAAATAGCAAATTGGAATTCTTAGGTGAAATGTGCTCCGCTTTCTAGATGCCCTATGTCAAATTGCATGTTGTTGTGAAAACCACTTAAGTTGTAATGACATTTCTTATTATTTTTGACTTGGATTAATATTGCAAATGGGCAAACATTAAATTCGAAAAGATTTCTAATCACTAGACCTGAAAACTCGACTTCTTATAGGATCCTTATACTGATTTAAATTGCAGCTCTTTATATTTAGCTAGTTAAAGATGTAGTTCTTTTAAAAATATCTATACCCTTCCAATGAGATTTATAGAATACAAAAATCAGTTATTGTTTTGCAAAAATTGTAAACCATGTACCCGAACAGTATTCAATGCAAATGTTCAATTGATATTTTCATTGTTTTTTCAGCGCAATATACACAGATAATTAAATATGTATATATGTATATTCTTTTCGATATTTATTTGCACACGAATTGCTAAATTCATAATAAATTAACATTGTCTTGGGGAAAATTGAAAATACCGCTTGCAACAACATTCTTACGCACGAATAATTCCATAATGAAAAGCGCTGCGTCATTGCTAGGGCACGAGGACCCCAAAAGACAGATTCCTGGCTTTCAAAGCAGAACGAGAAGGAGAATTATAAAAGCGGTGGCTGCTGCTGCTGCTGCTGCTGCTGCTGGCAACATTATTGTTAATATTTTGCTCAGTGCCTCGCAAATGCGATTAAAATTGTTAGAGAAAATTACGGCTAGAGATTTTCGCGCATTGTTGCTGGTCTCATTTTATATACGTAAGTAAGTAAGTACTAATATATATATATATATATATTTATATATATAAAATCTTGTTTAATCTAATAAAAATAGTTTTGCGCTGCTCATAAATTCGCAGATAGAAATTCCAGCTGCGTAAAGGAAATTACAACAAAATTAAGAAAGTTCTTGGCAAAACAAACGACCGCTCGCAGTGCGTGCAACTTCAAGTTGAATCAATAAAAGCCGCATGGGGGCTCGCTCTCTTAACTTCTACACAAACACACAACCCTCACACACACACACACAAACACACACTCATGTTTTTTTTTTTTCGTCATGTATAAACTTCAGAGTTATTGTTGTTATCATGCAACCCCGTTGCGCTTTGTTATAAACTTGCTGAAATTTTTATGAAAAACATTCTCATCCGTGTTTGAGCCCACTCCTCTTCCAATTTATAAGCCCCGACCTTTGGGTTGCGCCCTTTGACGCTGTTACCATATCTTGTTGGTGCCGCCAAGGCGTTTGTAAATATTTTAATTGAAATTACAATTTGGCTGGCTTTGCAGTTTAGTACTTCCCAGAGTCTCTTAGCTGCTTGTACTCATCATGGCTTTTACCTTTTAGTTGTTGTGTCGGCCTTTCATGTCTTGGGCGGGTTCATGACTTTGGCAAGTTGCCAAAATTTTGTTGTGAAAATCCATGAGGCTAAAAACCCACAAAAATATAACATTACAACATTTAATTTGTTTATTCCCAAGGATAAGTGCCCGAAAATTTATAATGTATTCATTAAATTGAAATGCGAAATTATTATGAATAAAACGGCTTGAATATAAATCTTGTCCGCATTTTAATTGACTGAATTTTGGCAAAGCTAAGTCATTGAAAGGTTAGGAATCATTTACTAATTTTTAAATAAATTTCGCCAAAGAGAGCATGAACTGCTCCATAAACTATTTTAAAACTGATTTCATATTTTTAGTATCTCAATTTCAAATTAGTTTTGTATCTGTTCTTTTTTGCCTTTAAAATTGTAAATGCATAATAAATGTAGAGGAGTATTTACAATCAGAAAGTCAGTTCACATGGATAACAGTTGACTTATGACAAAGAGACGCAACTTGGAGTTGGAGTTCGGTGAGGGTTATATGTTCTTCTTTGTTTGCAACATTTTCTACAGTTATCTAGTGTTTATCATCTTGGACACAATGTGGCACAGAGTGTGTCGCATCTCCGTTTTCTTCGTTCAACTCTCTGTCACATTTGTGATGCACAAGTTGAGGCCACAACCCGAAAGCGACTTTTGCATTGAGTTTCAATGACATAGACCGGAAACTTGTTCAAAGCAATTAGATAACGGGCTTTGCTGATTTTAAAGTTTTACCCACTCCCACTTTTCGAGTGTGTGTGACAAAAAGGGGGGTGAGGGGATGGGGATCTTAGTTCTTAAGAATCAGTTTGGCTTTGTGTGTGCGATATCGGGCAAAGAGTTGACAGAACGTTTAATCAGCGTAAAGTTTGGTCACTAGAAGCTGAAGAAGTTGTAAAGTCGCCAGCAGATGCAGTTGACCAAGAGATACCTATGTGTGTGTTTGAGTATGTGTGTGTGTGTGTGTGTGTGTGTGTGTGTGTGTGTACCGAAATCTCGTTAAAGACCATAACAAAACGTAAAGTTCTATTTAGCTTGAATAATATTTGGGCAAGCGTTAACGGAAATGGCCACTAACTTGAGTGTTTTCCTGGCCGAGCTAAAACAAAGAAAAATATTTAAGCACTTAAGTGCGGCAAAGGACCGTCTCGAAGATGGAACCGCTACGGTCCCGTTTTGGTACGGTACGGCCTGGCCCACTTCAGCGTGGAGGCTCTTGGTGTGGTGTGCGTGCGTCCACTCAGAAATTAGTTGTAAGATGAATGGCCCAAAGTCGCAAAGTTTTGCAGCTTTTACTTGGGATTTAGTGGCGGCGACGGCTGTAACTGGCTGCTGGACTTAACTGAACTGAACCAATCTACTCTCCACCTCCCACTGACAGTCAGGGCTAACTGAACGTCTTTGACTCTACATCATGCTCTTTAGTCTTTATTTAAAGCAAAAACTTTTTTAATGAATGCTCTTAGTTTGTGCACATATTTTTAATGCATAGTTCATTAAAAAGCCACTTTCCTCTTTTGGCTCTATTTGATTTTTATTTCTCTTTTCTGCCTTAGCGACTTTTTAGTTCAGATTTATGCACGCAAAGTGGTTTAAATGTAAATCTTATTCTATTAGTTGCAAGCAGGCTCAAAATGGACTTGAAAATTGGTTTCGCAAGTTGCTTATACATCTCAGCTGTAAGAGTTGAAATTCTCTTGCAATGCTCTTAGTAATTAATTTGTCATCTTGTTTCGGTCTCAAGAAATAAATATGTAATAATTTGCTGACTTTGATTAAAGCCTCAAAACAAAATATATATGCAGTTTTTATCTGTAAAATCTACATTGACTATTTGACTATACATATGATGAGAATATACATGTTATTTTTTAATTCTCTATTCAGCAAAAGGTTTATTTTGAGATGTAAAAACAAATAGTTCATTTAGAGATAGATTGAAAGAGATAAATAGAAAAGAGAGAGATGGAGAGAGAGGGAGAGAGAGATACTGACTACAACTAGTTTGCAGATTTTAACACCCTCGAAACAGTAATAATAATAATATTTTTACAGAAAAAAAAGCGGAAAATAATCACAAAAGCTTTTAAAAACATTTGTCATCAACTTTTATAGCGTTAACGTATCGTTTCGAGATGAGGAATAACAGAATACGATTTTTCAACTCTTGTCAAATTGCATTCTCGCTGTTGGCTCTGCAGACAGAAAAAAAGGCAAACCTATCCAAAATTTTTGCAGCACCATTTTTACCATTTCTCCGCTGTTATTGTTTTCCTTTTATTTTGAACTGTTTATAGTCATATCACGTAGTATCAACGTAAAGCTGATACGCCGTGTATAATGGGATTTGTTTATTGGTATCATTTGCGCCAACTTTTTTCTTCTTCATTTCTTTTTTTTTTTTGGTGTGTTTCTTTGGTGTCTACAACAATGCTTCAACCCTCTTTGGTGTTTGACGATCTCCTCACTCCCCCTTCGAACGTATCCATTTGCGCAAGCGACCCCCATGACTGCAGTTCCCAGTTCCCGCCCGACAAAAGTTTCGTATTGCGTTTTTAGAGTGCACAACGGTACATAAGTAGCTAAAGTGGCCCGAAAAACGTACGCGTCGCTAATCCCGGACAGCCCAAGCGCCAACAGCTGACAGCTGGATACGAATCGGAGTGTGGGGATTGGGGTTTGCGTTTGGGTTTGGGTTTGGCTTTTTGGGTGTTGGTATCCAGGTGCGGGCACGTGATGCTCGAACGCAATATTGACACTTTCAACGACTTGACGCGCCAAAAGTCATAAAGGGAGTCAAAAAGTTTCAACGCCTCCGATTGCACTGCAGGACCTGGTTGGTTGGTTGGCTGGCTGGCTGGCTGGTTTGCCTAGCTGGCTGCATAAAAGTAAATCCATGGATTTTTGTGTAGCCACTTAAACTTTTTCGCACCCAGTGTGAAACCTTTGCCAGTCTTTAAGTGCTTGGGGGCTTCTTCTTTTACACTGGACGTCTGTGCGGCTTAAGGGAAAGGTTGAAGGGCAGCTGTATGGGGGAAGGATGTTGAGAATGGAGGAGGAGTGTGCGTGTGCCGAGCATTATTTTCATTGTCGCATTTTTCATCATCACTGCTGCCTGAAGTTTTTATGGCTCTCACTCTTTCTCTCTCACTCTTTCTCTCTCGCTCTTTCTCTTTCCCTCTGTGCCGCTTCTGTTTGGCATTGGCTTTGCCTGCACCTGTGTGTCGCTTAGGACCGGAAGCTGCACATCAGCGCTGCCATGTGCGTGGGTGGATGTTGGTGGAGGTTGGTTATGTCTGGTTAGGAGTCATGCTGGCTGCTTTCTAGTCTCGTCGTTGTCTTTCCTGGCAATTGCCACTGTTTCATTCTGCGGGAAAGTGGGACGCATTGCAACGTTGCCTTCATTGTCTGTGTACTGTCTTTTTTTTTTTTTCATTTGGTGGTTGTGCGACCAAATCTCTTTTGAATTATTACTGTAATTACCGTTGAGTTTCGGCTGTGGCCCGGCATCATCACAGTTACTATGTCTGCTGCTCCTTAGGAACACTTGGAGCTGTTGTGACACCGCTGATGACTGTGTTGATCCGACGATTATGATTTTATTACGCTTTCGTGTAGTTGTGCTTTGTTTTCTTAATTTCGTGGCACTTCTTGTGCCACACAGTGCGAGCCTGTGGCTTGAGTTATGGCACTCGATTTCGGTCCCAAAAACATTTCGGTCTCCATGTATTTCTACTGTTATTCGTCTGGCCCAACAATCAAATCTAATCGCTGGCAATGAAGCTTCTCCACAACGTTTCTTTTGGGTTTCTCCACTGGATTTTCATAGTGATAAACGATGTTGGCAAACTGTCGCGTTGAGCGGCGCGTTTAATTGTAATTGTGCCTCCGGGTGGTGGAATCCAGGAATAATACCTATGTATTGCACTGTATGCTAAGCTATTTTTCTTCACAGCTTCTGTTTACGGTTTTTTTTTTTTTTTTTTTTTTTGCTTAATGGTCAGCTAATCAAAATTGATGCACATTGAGCATTTGGAGTGGGTCTTTTGTTTTTTCGCTGGATACTTAATGGGGACCCATAAGTATTATCAATGAGCACAATTTGTGGTTATTTTGATTATTTTGTAAAAAATTGCCAGTTTTTGAAGAATGTTTCGAAATTTTGGGACAAAAATCTTTGTTGTGGCAAAGTCGGAAAGTGCCTGACTAAAGGATACCCTGTACACAACTCTTAAGTATATCTTATTAGTGAAAACATTGATTTATATTTGTTGCCAATTTTTTTTCTGAAAATGCTTTGTACTCAAATTTCTGCATTTAGCCTAGATCGTCTCGACTAATGATGCTGATAAGGCATATTTTTATTACTTATGTTTTAATCTTATTAATATTGTATTTATTGAACATTTTCAGTAAAAGTTACATTCTCCAAAAGGAGTTTTCAAATTAAATCAGCTGTTGGCCAAACCTCAATTTAAGCGTGTCTCACGCTTGTTTCCTTAAATGTCATGCTGTTAATCGTAGTAGAAATCCCACACAAAAGCCACACACACCGCTATCGCTACCCCTACCCGTTATCCTTACCGCACTACCCCGCTTAGCACACATTTAACTCTTGCTAGCTTCGCTCGACTGTTAAGTAGAATGTAAACCGCGTCGCACATTCCACAATCCAAACAACAACTACGACAAACACTACCAGAACAACAGACAGACAGACAAACAGACAGTCAGACAGACAGACATAGTCGAGTGCAGCCATGTGCCTCATATGGTGTCTATGGTTTAGGGTGTGTGGCAGGGGGACGGAGTATTAGGGGGGGAGGGCAACGAATTTCGACACATGTTGCCGCAATAAAAATGTCAACACACACATAAAACATCTTCTAAAATGGCATTTGCACAGCGGCGTAAAATTCCAGCAGCCGAAAAATTTGAAGCATAATAAATGGCGCTATGCCTGGGCGACCAATTGCCACACACACAGCCAGGCGACACATATACATACATAAACACATACATACATACATACATACATACATATACACACACGAACAGCGAGAACGTGCTTAAAGTTCTCGGCCCAGCCATACGCACATTGTTGGCCATTAAACACGCATTCCTTGTCCATATATAAATTTATAGACCAGAAAAAACACAAGACGACCAAAAGAGCGAAAGTTTGAGCAAAGGAAAGTGTTGGCTGAGCGTGGCACAGGCTCTGTGGGGGGGGAGTGAATGAGGGGAGGACATGTCTGCTGCAGGCGAATGAAAATGCGAGTAAAGAGAATGGTGAATGTGTCGCGCAAAGTCGGGAGACGCTTTCACTTTTCTCCGTCCAGACGGCAAATGCCCAAAAGTCGCATTCGGTTTAAGTTTTGTCTGTCGAATTACCGAACCCCATCCCCCATCCCCAATCCCCCATTCCCACGACCCATTCCCTGTGCCGGATCATGACCCTGTGTGAGCTGAATTTAAAAAAAAAAAAAAATGTGCGATTTTAGACGTGCGTGCCTTTAATGAGATAATCTGCGCTCTCAGTACTCATTTTATGTAATTGAAGGTTCACTTACCGTAACCCCCTGCTTCTCGACCACCCGCTGATTACAAGCTGCTGAGCTGTGCTGCGGGGCAACTGGCCAGGGGGAGGGGTAATGATAGTGCCCCAGCCCGTACGTGCGTACAGCGTGCCCAGAGTCGTAACTGATGGGGGCCCTGCATTTTGGTTTGGGGCTCTGCGCCACATGCAGCAACAACGGCAGCAGCATCCACAAGAGTCTCGGCATGGTAATCTGCAATAAATGAGGCATGTTGGAAGATTTATTTGATTGCTTTATTTAATATTTTAGAAGAGGCAGATGTTTCGCTACCGATAAAACGCTCAGCTACCATGGCCTTATAATAATGTACAGACTACCAGACTACCAGAAGACCCGTTGCAAAAAAAGGGGGGGCGGACCGGCGATGCGGGAAGTTGACGTTGTTGACGTTGAATTATGACAGACGTAATGAAATTTTTAAGGGCGCCAAAATGGCAGAAAGGTAAGTGGGTTTTTTTGGATTGTGACAGTTGGTGATTGTCAAAGTGTTGACATAAATGGAATGTCTAGGCACATAAGGCGAAAAACAAAAGGTAATTTACATTTTTGTAATGTCAAGAGTGGAAGGAATATGATATATTGCATTTGATATCAAATTTGATAGGTTTCTTGTTATAAATGCGTTCCTAACGCTACGACAAGCAAATGTTTTTGATTTATATCACTTTGTTATGGTTATCCACTTCTGGCTATTCTGGCACATCAGTAAAAAAAAGAAAGAAAGAATATTTTTTAACGTTAGCAAAAAACATATTATATTCAAACTTTTGCTTAGCACTGTTTCATCATACAATCTGTATGAACTCCGCTCAGAAGTTGCCCACCACTTCATTTAAGTAATTGCACATTTTACCCCCAAATATTAAAAGTACATACGCCCTGTAGTTCGAACTGTTAACCTTCGCATCTACTGCAACGCCTCCTCTTCAATGTGGCTTAACTCTATCAGCACAACAGAGAGAGAGAGAGAGAGAGAGGGAGAGAGAGAGAGAGCTTCCCACATCAATTACGTTTATAGAGCGTTTGTTCTCTGGGCAACACGCATACGCAACGTAGACCCGACCGAAATAGCCACACTCACACACACACACACACATCTATCAGGCATCATCTATCTATATGTATATGCAACATAAACGTGCAGCAACTAACAACTAAATTTCATTAAGCCGCATCGCACAAATTGAACTACAACAGGCGGCAGCAACGGTGGTGGCACAACCAGCAACAAACAACAACCAACAAGCAGCAACCAACAACAATGATAAAGGGGACCATGTAGAAAATTTAAGTGCCCCGGCGGCGGCCAGAGTGGAGTTGCCCACGGCACCACCAAACGAACCAATTTCGTAGCGGGCAGCCATGTGCCCAAAAAAAAAAAAAAAAAAAGAAGTGGCAACAAGAGCAACACAGCAGCACCAGCAGTAGCAGCAAGTCGTGCATGAAGTGCAGGACGAAGGACGCGACAGTACAAAAATCAGGCAACGGAGCATGACAAGCAAAACGCAACGTAGCGCATCCTGTGCCGCCATTTGCCACCACCAGCAAAATGTTGCTGCCACAAGCCAACAGATCGCCGGCTGCTGATGCTGCTCCTGCTCCTGCTCCTGCTGGCCAACTTCAAAATGTACTCTCTCTGTCTCTATCTCTCTCTCTTTTTCATTATGGCTGACTGAGTCGCACGCTCGTGTGATAATAAAATGAAAAGTTTGAGCCAAAGCCATGGAGCAAAGCGGACCAAGGCTATCGGCCAGCCAGGCAAGGCAACCCGGCCAACAGAGGCGACCAGGCTAACAGGCGACCAACGGTGCACCGCATGTCTGGCATATTTAATTTATTTATTTTATGCAAATTTCGGATAATGTATCTGCGGCCGCAGGACACAAAACAACAACAACAACAACAACAACAACAACAACAATAACATCAAGGGGTTTCCTCCAAGGTGGCGCATCATCAACTTCTACCAGCAGCAGCAGCAGCATCAGCAGCAACAGCATCAGAAGCAGCAGCGCAGCATCATCCAAAAAATTCTAATGAAAGCAATTGTTACCAAACCGCGTACAAAATTATGCTGCATGCTGCCACACCCACACTACTGAACAACGCCCATTTACCCTTACCCCCCAACTGACTACCTATCCAAGCAGGCAGGCAACGGCTGGTTGCGGTTGCCAGCGCGATATTTAGCATTACACGGTTCATTGTCTAAAGTGGCGCTTGGGGAGGTGCCTCCAACCCCACCTCCACCCACTCCCCAAACTCTCCACACTCCCCCATACATATTGTATTTATTCAAAAGTTTGAAGCCGCCTGCTTGCACTAACTACTAATGTGCGGTTGTCTGTCTGTGTGTGTGTGTCTGTCTGTGTGTGTGTGTGTGTGTGTGTTCCTTTGGCGGGCGTGGTATTCGTGAGCAAGTTGTATCTAACGCCATTTGCTTTTTATTGTTAAACTGCTGAAAAGTTTTACCATAATTTTAGCTAGCTTTCAGCTGTTTTTTTTTTTTTCCTTTTTTGTGGCTCGTATTTTTTGTTGAACTGCACTATCTGAACTCGAACATATAAAAGTCGAATCTTTCATATCCTTTGAGGGCATACACATATGTCAATATTAAGTTTCTTGAGTTATTAAGATCTATAGTTTTTACATTATGTTGCTATTCAAAAGTTAAGCATAGTCTACACAGAATTTAAATGAAGTTTGAAATATAAGATGTTAACTGCTAATTGTAAAGAAAAAAAAAATTATCACAAAACATAGGTATTTTTTCATACTTTTAGATTTTTCTGAAAGAAAGATTACAATATGTTAATTCACATTTTACGATAATCCATAAATTATTGCAAGACAATCTTATATTCTAAAATTTTATAAAGTATAAAATATTTTGCTTTAAAATCCGGCTTTGTTCTTATTCTAGTTTGAAAAGCAAGTGCTACTTAATTTCTCTCAGTGCGCTCGTTCACAATTTAATATTTTCGTCGTGACTTGATGTACCGTAAAATGCATACACCCGCAGCTATATTGCGTTATGTTTGAAAAGGATTCCACATTGAGTTTAACAAAATATTACGTATACGCGCTGTGAGAATTTTTACTAATTAAAATGGTTTTTCCGCTGACGTTTGCTGGGCCCATGCAAACGTTACCTGTATTCCCACACAGATTTGCAAATCCGGAATAAATGGAAAATTTACAATAAAAACAAAGAGAAAACCAACAAATATATATTTCTTCAGCTCATAAATAAGTCGGGGGTGCACCAGAAGCTTTGCCACATGTGAGTGAGCGCGCAATAAATTAGCATTAAAAATGCCTTGGGGCATGGATAACGTTTTTTTTTTGTGTGTAATTTTTTTTAAGCTCCACCTTTTGGGGCTCTTTAGCAACTATCACGTGCAGCTAATAAATTCAGATTGGGGGTCATTTAAAAGGATTGGGAATCGAAAGGCTGACGGAAAAGTGATTAACTCCGGACGAGCGGTCGTACAACCCTTTCTAAAATTGAATGGGGTCCTTTCGGGTCTGTCGTTTGTGCAATTGTTTGTGAAACATTTGCGACTTCAACCCTGGTCTGGCTTTCTTTTCTCTGTATTTTTTTTGTTATTGTTTTGAGTGTGAGGCTTTGAAACGTCGCTTGCAGTCCATTTACCTGCACAATTGACTGATTTTCTAAGCGCCGACATTTGTTGGCAACCTTTTTTTTATTTGTTTGGTTTTCGGCCACATAAAAAAAAGAAGTTTAAAATGCTCCTATTAAATTGTATGCAGATGCACAAAAACTGAGAATTTCAATTATTTTTCTTGTATTTAAATCGTCAAATTTGCATTTTTAAGTGTCCATTGCTTAAAACTGGATTACTAAGAGTATATTCTATAGCCAGCTTATACTGTTTCCTAAATTAATAACATTTATAAATATTCAGTGGACTCAATTTGCACTACAATTATTTTAAACTAAATCTCTGTTATTTTCAAACAAGCTCTCCCACAAAAGGAGTCTAGCAAAAAAGTTTTCCTGCTGCTAAATAGTAATTTCTCTTCGCAACATCGTAAATATTCACTAGCTGTGCGACAATACAAAAATTACATTTCTCGTGGTCATTTTGTTTTTGTGGCCTTCTCTTTTTTATTGTGTGTATGTTTTTTTTTGTTGGGTTTTTATCAGAGTTAATATAAAGAGCGCGTTTCCGGCTTTCGCTGGCTGTCTGCTGAGCGCATATTTATGCGCATGTTGGTCCGAGGCAGGCAATTTGCTGCTTTACAATAAGTGCCAGGACATAAAAATAATAATTATGCTTGTACCTTTTATGATTATGGTGTGAAAACAACAATTGCTCGTACGCTGGTTGCTACTGCGTGTCATGTTTTTGGCAAAGGACAACGAGAGCGACAATGACAGCGACAACACAGCCACACACAGGGATACACTCTAGTGCAGATTTACGAGCCATGTAGGTGGGGAAAATTATTAAAACAAAATGCTTGAAAAATAAAAATAGAAGATTGTTGCCCAACGGCTTTATAATACCCTGTGCTCACACCTAAATTAACTATTAAGTATTTTTGCAATTCATTTGTGTTCATTGCTGTCGGTGTTTGGAGCACTATTAAATGATCCCTATATTAATTGACAGGAGGTTATCAATACAAAGAAATTATCTTTATATATTAGTCACAAATCACTTGAACTTGTATTCAAAATTTGAAGTCTGTAATCGGCACATGCATATCAAGATATTTACTTTTTTTTGGGGCTATACATAATTCCTTCTGCCTGTTACATAGTTTTGTGCAATTTCAGTAAACCCTTTCTCACCCATTTTCAAAGAGTTTAGGACTTAAAAAGGATTATATGGTATGTGTGAGAATACAAACACAATTCCGGGATACAGGGTATAGTAATTGTCAGGCATTAACCGCAACAAGAACAACTCAATGTTATTGCTGTCCAGTGGAGTGGGGGAATTGGTATGGGATGGATGCTATGAGGCAGGCACCTTGGCCTTAACATTAAGCTTAGCGTGGCTTTCAGCACAATAAACAAAAAGTAATTTTCACAAATTTGCCAACTTGTAAGCCACGCCGAAAGTGGGCGAGAAACGCGGTCGAAACCATTGAAATTTATGTGGCGTGCAGTTGCCGCGTCTCATCGCCCTTCCCCTCTTATCCCCCAACGTACCACGGCTTGTTTCTATTTGCTGAGAGTGGACGCAGGTGTTTTGTGGTGCTTGTCGTTAGCTACAAGCCAGACGACGCTGGTTCTTAATACCGGATACACAAAGTTTTGTTAAAAGGAAACTGTCGCGACGCCATTTATTATGGTCGTCTGAAGGGTCGTTGTCGCCCCACAGATATCGCTAATGTGTGTGTTCGAGGGTCCTTAAAGCGAATCGCTTTCGCATATCTCTATGCACATATGTATATCCGCGTATCCATCCTGTGTCCTTATCATGCGCGCCTAATTCAATCAGCCGTGGCAAATTAAAGTTCCATCTTTCGGCCAAATCAAGCAGTGAAGCGTTTGAATGCCATCAGAAAAATTACATGAATTGCGACCCTTCATCAGGGTCAACGTTTGATTTCAGAGCTATGGCTCAATGACACCGGCTTACATGAATTTTCCAGCTAAAGAATTATTCTAAAATTGTGTGTGAAGGCACTTTTAATTTGGATTCACTCATTTTTTGGCTAAGCTTTTAAGCGGTCAATTATGAAATTATGGTAATTCACTGTGATAGACCGTTTAAATTGTATGAAGGTCTTTGATGATTTTAAGACTTTCTTTAGGTCTTGATTACCTAAGCATAGCTTTTCTCTTTCGAAAGAGCTTTATGCAACTAATTTTTTCATGTTATTCTACTTTAATGTGATTTAAAAGCTTTATTAATCATTGTCTAAGTATAAATGGTAAAGTAAAAATTTCAGTTCTTGATTCTTGTCTATCTGCTTATCCATCAACTTAATCTGAAGATTAATTCAAGCAAGTGTCATTGGGTCTTAAGCATATGTGCATAAATCACGTGCCCCAAAAAGGGCTGGCCCAAAAGCAGCAGCAGGACAATCGAAATTGCTAAATGCTACAGGGACAATTCAAGCATGTAAATTAAAGCGCACCAAAAAAAGAAGAATAGAAGCAAATCGAGAAGAGGGGAGCAAACAAAAGGACAGTGCAAGCGAAATCAAACTCCAGTTGGCATCTCGTTTCTTCTGTTTTTTTTTTTTTTTGCAGCTGCGCAGCCTTAAAGACCAGCAAGGATATTGGTAGCGACAGCGGCGGTGGCGACGATGGCGCTCAAATGAAATTAAAGGCGAGCAAACAAGTTACGGTCAGACAATCAGCAATGGGCCAAAAGGACACTGGATAAGGACAACGGACTGCGGACGGCGGACGGCGGATAGCAGACGATGAGAGAACAAGGGACAAGGGACAAGGGACACTGGGACACAAAGTGCGTTGTATGCTGCTTAAAGCAATTTCATTTGCTAACGCCTCGCCCCCCCTTTCGCTACTCATCCCTTTTACAACTGCCTGTGGGAGCCTGGAGATTGATTTGTGCTGCCTGCTGGCTGCTGCCTCTGCTTCGGCTTCGGATTCGGCTTCTGCGCCTTCTGATCCTGTCGCTGCTCGCTGGCCTGCTTGCCCTTTGATTAAATTAAATTTCATGGGACATATGTACACATTGAACCGAATTGGGTAGCTAACGGTTTTTTTTCGGGGGTTTTCGTATTTTTTTTTTTTTTTGGTTTCCTTGTTGTTTACCCGGATTTAAAAGAAAAGTGTTGAAAAATGGCGCGTAATTTGCTGCAAATCCTTCGTGTAATTTGTTTGTCAACAAATGAGTGTGTAAATGTTGCACATTTAACATTCTACTTCTACTGCTTCTTTTTTTTTCCTGACCCATCTTGGACACTGTGACATTGTCTAATGAGTTAATTAGGCTGGTTTATACGGGTAGCTGAGGAATAATTAGGTTTTGGGCTCTCCACCAAGCGAATTAAATTGATGGGTCAGTCTTTCAAATGATTGGGCTTTGTATAGAGACGTATAGAGATAAATAGTGGGTGCGTTGCCATTTAAATGATGGTTTCAATTAGCTGTAGCCGATTTGCACAACTTAATAGGGGGATAGCAAAGAATTGCATTAAAACTTTTGAGTATAGCAGAGTTTGATGTGACTACTTAAAAAGAATCAAATGAATATATATATGTAAATAAATTACAGTTTTTATATTTTAATAAAAACCGAATCTGATTGTTCTGATAGACAGTATTTTTTGCTTCTGCATTAGTATAGTTCATATTAAGATTTATCCACTTTTCTTAATATACGAGCTAAAAGCATTTCGCTGGTACAAACTTTACCTACATATGTATATAGTTTGTCATATAACATTCTTTAAAGTATTTCAGCACCCTTAAAACGTGCACAGTTCACATGTGCCCCAGTCAACTATAAAAACTCACAATAGCGTAAATAATGTAAAAGAAAATATAAAATACATAAATACCAACAAAAAATGTAGGAAAAAGAAATGCATAAAATTCGCTCTTTTACATTCGTCGACGAGCGACAAAAAAAAACAAAAAAAAAAATCGGAAAAAAATAAAGAAAAACAATTGAGAGGGAAACAAAAACAAAGTTAAACCCAATACATTAATGGTATTTGCATTTGTACTGATTTTATTTGGTTTTTATTGAATTGATAAAATCACGAACAACAAACGGCAAGGACAAACGAGAGGGCTGCGGTCCTGCTTCGTCCTGTTTCGTCCTGCTGCCAATTTGATATTCCGATTGCAATTTATGTGCGCACACTGTAATATACATTACATATGTGTGCTGTGTATATCTGTATATGTATATGTTCATGTGTGTGTGTGTGTGTGTTTGGGAGAGTGTATGGGTGTGGGGGGCGTGTCAGGCAAGTCGATGTGATTCTTTCGAATCCCCCAATCACCTTCCCCCATCCTGACCGGCTTTCTGTTTAAACATCTGCAATATGCTGCGGGAGCAAAGCGTCAGGGTTGTGGCAAGTTCAGCAGTTTGGGCTTTTGGGTGGATCAATGCAGTCCGCTGTGGAGTGTTTGGGCTGTGACTGTCTCTCTGTGTGTTTGTGTGTGTGTGTCTGTGTGTGTGTGTGTGTGCGTGTGTGTGCGTGTGTGTTTATTTGACACCACAAATGCGTTTCCTCTGCGTAGCAGGTTGGTTCGTTTCGGTTGGAATTGGTGGCTTGCTGCCTGTGGTTGTCGTTTAATGGAATTCCGCTCTTGCATTAAATGTGACACACAGAAGCTGCCAATTGGAATGCACGCACAGAAATACACTCACACACACACACACACACACACACACACACACACACACACACACACATACACACACACCTACACAAAAAGAGCCAGTTACAGTTACAGTTGAATAGGACACTGTGGAGGCTGTCGTGTGGTTTAGCTTGTTTAAGTGTTAAATTAACGTTTTAACAGTTTCGATTATTCAGCCAGTTAATTTTTAATGTTCAGCTTAACCCAAAAAAGAAACAAATACCAAAGGAACCAAAGTGATAGCTAGCACATTTCCGAATCCTTTTATTTGAATTTTTTTTTTTGGTTGTTGGTAGCTGTACAATTTCATTAGTTTAATTAAAATTTTATATGCCTGCTTGTGTGTGAATGCTGCCTTTTCAAATTGAACCGCAAAAGTTTTCGGGTGGGTTGCAAAAGGATTATGTTATTGCTTTTGTCATTTATGTGGCCCATTGTTGCAGTTAAGTTATGTTGTTGCTATTGTTGTTGTTCTTACTGTTTTAGTTGTTGAAAACTTTTGCCGTTCATTTCAATTTAGATGGCTTCTTTTGTTCCCTGTAATCCTAATAACACAAAAAAGACATACGTTTCAGAGTCAGCATCAGAACAAATTAATAGATAAGTACATTAATCATGACATACATGTCGGATAAAAATCACAAAAACTATTCAAACAAACTATTTTCAACGTACATATTCAATTTTATGTTTGGGTATTTTGATCAGTTTACTGGGTATGTGAAAGCTGAGTTTTACTAATTGATCATTATTCTTGCGGTCATACAACTCAAAAGTTGGTTCTGCTGCAAGTCCTTGCCATTGACAGACATTGTAACCACAGTTTTCTTCTCGTTTGTGCCCAAATGCGTCTAGTTTTCTTAGTATTCATCCCAACTAAATTAAATGTTGGCCAGAACGAAAGCCACAAAAAATGATTGCGGTTGCTGGCCAAATTTTCTGTCTGCTTGTGAAAACACATTAAAATTGTATATGCGTTAAAAGCAATGAATGACTCTAGATTAGAATATATACGCATTAAATATTAGATTTATTGCATTTGCGGTTAAGCTGTATTCAAAGTCTTTAAAGCAGACTAAAAACGGGGCACAAAGCGATTAGGGTCTTCGGGAAATGTAATCTGTTTGTATGTGACGAAAGCTTGATTACTATTGTAAGACATATATATTTATTAAACATAAAACAGGTATTCATTGTGTTAATGCAATTCGTTAATTCATCCACCTTAATTAACAATATTTGCTAGTCATTTATCAGCTAGTTTGTGTACACCTGCAGATTCTATCAACTATTTATAATCTGTTATCAGACCCATTTGCTGATCCTATTAAATAGCAATCTATGTAGCAGCTGATTCCAATTTATGAATTTCAGCAGATGTGCGCAATTCGTGTTTTTTTTTTTGCTTTTCCCTAGAACTGCTAATGAACTCTTGGCGTGTAAAGGATATCTAAACAATAACCGTCAGGATTGTTGTGGATGGTGCTCACCTTTCAGCAGGACTGGCAGACGGGCACAAACACAATTCAATTATTATTTTATAATTAATATTTTGCACATTAGAAACGCATCAGCAGCAGCTGGAAACAAGGATACAGTCATGGGCTCAGCACACGCAATCAGCAGCCGAGGAAGGACAAGAAAGAAGAACACGACCAGGAAGAGGAGCAGCATCAGGACCTGAAAAAAAAATCCAAAGCGTGTTGCGTGTGGCACACAGGCACAGAAAAAGAAGAAAAATTAGGCGAAAGTTTCGCCGAAAGACGGAGTGGAACAGGCAAAGCAATTAATAAGAGCGCACCAGGGATATTAAGTGCGTGTAGCGAGGAAATCTCATTTTTAGCATGAAGCGTGATATTATACGCACTAAGAGATATATTTTCTAAATAATCTCAATTAATAATAGCTTCGATTTGAAAACAGATATTTCTCATAAAATCCCAAGTAAATATATATGTGTACACCTTTTAAATACACGAGTTACTCTCTCTTCTTCTGTTATTAAATTGGTCACTTCTCTTTTTGATGTCTCGCTTGAAATCGAATTAAAATTCAATCTTGCATGTAATTATTACATTTAGCAGCAGCCATCACCACCAGCATGATATATATATATATATATATATACTGTATATTTTTTACACATGGGGTGTCACATGCATATTTAGTGAGCTGGCCGGTTCTAAGGATAACAGGAAAATTTATGCCTGCTGTCTGTCAGGCTTTATGCAAATTGTCGCTGGCATTATTTAAATCTCTATTAAAAGCAAAATATTTACTCGACAGCTGAAGATTAATAACTTTTAAAAGACTTGAATATTGTGCTGCGGAAATAGAGACAAAATGTTGAAATTGATTTAATATAAAATACCCTGTGACTAAGGGTTTAATTACTCTAGCTACTATTTAAGTTGTCATGTTATTCAGCTTGATTTAGCTTTGCTAAATATATGTACATATGAATATATATATCAAAGTATGCTAATATCATTAAAGTCTCTATTTAGCACAATTTAATGCTTCCCCTTTCATACATTTTTCTGCGTACAGGGTATAGAGTAAAAGATAAAGCTTGTTAAATGTGTAGGCGTGACTGGCCGAGTGGCAAGCTGGAACTGCTCCAGCGTGGCATACTTTGAGTGTTTCACAAAAGTGTTGCATGTCTCTTGTTGCTGCCGCGTACATGCGAGCATGTATATTTATATATATGTATGTATATATATATATATATAATTATTCCTTGTCTGCCGCTTCTCTTGCTACCAGCGGCAAGTCCCAGAAGTATACTTAATTATATTGTCGTAACTTTAAATGTCATTTTGCCATTGTGTGTCTGCCGCACATGAGAGATAGAAACGGAGTTGGAGTCGTAATTCAGAGTTGCCACTTGCGGAGACAAATCAGTCGACGTACGTGGTCACAGTGGCAGACGTAGTCTAAACAACAACATTGAGATTCATGTGGCAGAGTCAGGCCGGGTCAACGCGTGCCGTCTGACTGGCCTAATCCCGGGCTGCTCTTTCATCTTCAGCAAATAGAGAAACGGGGGCGACGGGTCAAGAATCTTCAAATCACAACTCTGGCATTCGTTTCATGATACACATTTACCAGCTTCAGTTTCCGCTTGTCCCACTAGCAACTACATATATAACTAAATATGTTGAGCATATAATTCATTTGACCAGATAATGCAGCAAAAGCTGCTAAATACAATTGTCTGACAGTTCTGAGTTCGTGTTGAGGCTTTAAAATCGCATTAATATTTCTATCATGCAATTTTATTCAGCGAATTCAGCGATTCACAATTAAATGAGAAATACATTGTATGGAAAAACCCAAACTGACCAGTTTCTAGCAAACTCCAATTGCAGTTGTCGGACGCGTCATGGCGGACAGCTGATGTTTAAAACAATAAAATATTTAAGTGATTACCATTTCACAAAGCACATTGAAGCAACTGAATCGAAAGATGAGCTGAGTAAACTGTCTGTTAGATCTTAATAGTTGTAATTTATTTATAAAGCTAACAAGTTATATAATTGCTTCTGAATATATTGTGATATCTGTGTTATTTAATGTCAAGTATTTGCTAACAGTGATACTTAATAAACTTGTCTAAGGCTTCAATTTCAATACCGATACTTAATAATAAACTTGCTTAAGTTTTCAATTCATTTGTCTTATTTTCCATAAAATATGTTGCTTTTAGTTTCTTCATAATATAATTTTGGGGGATTTTTGTGAAAATAGTTATCATCTCATATAGTACATTTAACTTTTAGGCTTATCAAATAATTGAATGATGATGCATTGTTTAAGTCATTGAACCAACTGAAGTAACCGGTTTTAGATTCAAAACATGATTAGTGCGAATGATCTGGCTAAAGGCCATACAGTCATATACATTTGTCGATACAACAGGAATGTATATATATTATATGTATTTTATAAGTATGATCTCAAATAAAAGCCTCTTTATTTTATTATTTTCTGTACTTGGTATTTATAATGAAATATTTGTATTTTCGATCAGGTAATATATTATTTCTAGCTAGCTCAACCATCTAAATAGTCTTCATTTTTTTGAATATTGTATAAAATTGTCTTCTTTTTCTTTTAAAAATCACAATTTAAGTAAGCAATATCACATTTTAAATTCGTTGCCACACAATCCGCTTGTTATGTGATATGATTCTAGTTATGTGGAACATGACCAGATTGCTAAAGAAAACTCTCTGTATAAAGATTGAGCTAACAGCAAATAAATGCATGCATGAGTATAAATATAGACCTAACCGGCTACTCGTTGATCGTGAGCAGCAAAAACAAAAAAACATTTTATACTTTTATCAACACTCATTTGTAGTTGTTATTGTTTTTTTTATTTATTTTTTTTAGCTTTTTATCGACAAGCCGAGCACGTTGCCTGCCTCGTTAAGAGTCGCTTGGGGCTTTGAGAGCTTTGACAACTGTAGCGTTTGCTCAGTTCCAAGTTGATAATTGAGTGAATTACAATGCGAGCTCTGGCGAAGCGAAACTTTTTGTTATTGTTGGGATTGCACTTGGCTGTTACAGCATTGACCTTGGAGCAGTCACAATTGGAGACGGAGTCGCATCATCGTGTGAAACGCATTGTGGGTGGCAAGACGGCAAAGGCGCCACCCGTTGATGATCCCGTTGTATTCGCACGAGCCTTTGACCGAGATGTTCGAGTGGAGGGTTTCCGGAACCCTCAAACTGGTGTCTATAGCTTCCTGGGCATGCACTATGCTGAGCCACCGGTGGGTCAATTACGTTACGCGCGGCCCATCTATAAGCGCCTCGGTGGCGATGTGAATGCAACGCGTCACGGTGCACCTTGTATACAGCCGCATCCGCAGCAGCGGCAACGGATTATTGGCGATGAGAATTGCCTGCTGGTGAACGTTTATACGCCACAGATGCCGGACGAGACGACAGGATTGCCGGTTTTTGTATGGATACATCCGGGTGGCTTTCGTTACGGTTCCGCGGCACAGTATGATGCCACGCCCATGGCACAGCAGGGCGCCATTGTCGTTGCTCCCCAATATCGTCTCGGCTCGCTGGGCATACTGGGCGATGGCACTAAGGAGTTTGACGGCAATCTGGCCATGTTCGATTTAGCAGCAGCACTTCGTTGGGTTACGGACTACATCTCACACTTTGGTGGCGATCCCAAGCGCGTGCAGGCAATTGGACACGGTTCAGGTGCAGCTAGCGCAATGTATTTGTCCATGTCTCGGACGGCGAGAAATGCGGGAGAGGTGCATGGTGTGGTGGCCATGTCGGGTACGGCTTTATCCCAATATGCCATAGATAAGGAGCCGGTGCAGAGTGTCCAAGAGGTGGCTAAAATTAATGGTTGTCCCACTGGTAATGAGCTGGAAATTGTCAACTGCATGCGAGAGGTGAGTAACGAAAGCGGTTAACTAAACGAAGGCTAGTTTGCATTTTAATATGAATTTGTCTATTCACAAGTCATTGGAATCAATAATGTAGAATATAAACATATTTTTGTACAACCATCACCCATTGAAATCTTCTGCTCTAATCCATGTATTTATCATTGCTCCCTTTAGAAATCGGCTGTGGATATAATTAAGAACGACGACGAAGTGCAAACGGAACGTTTGGCAGGTCGAGCTTTAGTCAAAGGCCTCACTGGTAACGTTGGCTTCCAGCCACATTCTGAGGAGGAAGACGATAACCGTTCGTTGCCCGGTCTGTTGATTGGTGAGCCGGAGCAGCAGCTGCGTAGTGGCAACTTCACGGGCATTCCTCTGCTGACTGGCGTAACGAAACACGAGACAGCCAATTCGATGACGGTGGATACTCTGAACAATGTCTTTGGCTCGGCCGAGAAGTTTTTGGGTTCGCTGCAAGATGCACTACAGCAGTTGACCGGTTTTCTGCGCATTGATCAGCAGACGGGGAATATTGCCAAGGCTGTGCTGCCAGGACTGACTGGCGTTCTGACGCCCACGTTGCAGGATGTGATGAAAGTGCCACAAGCGCTGAATGTGGATCAAGTGCTGGCAAAGGTGGTGGAGTCCACCACAGATGTGCTGTTCAATCTGCCCGCCGTGCTCACCACACAGGTGTGGTCCAAATTGGCACCCGCTTTTGTGTACAGCTTCGAGTACAATGGAACCACGTCAAAGGGCATCAATTTTCTACGTGGTCTGCCCATTGTGGCCGAGTCCTCCAACGATAAGCCGGAGACAGTTGCCCATGGCGATGAGCTGGGCTATATGTTCGACGCGAATGATATATTTGGCAATCCGTTACTGGAAACACGTTTGAGCAGTCCAGATGATTTGCAGGTGCGCAAAAATCTCATCGATATGCTGCTGCAGTTCGCCGGGAATCAGGATCAGGATAAGGGCAAAGGTAAGGGCAGCTCGGTAGCCTCCAAGCTGTTTCAAAGCGTGACCGGCGGCGGCACACCATTCATCAAGGTGAATACCAAACTGGAAGCATCCAGCGATTTTCGCTTCTGTGAGCTTTCAGTGCTGGGCGCTTCGTTGTCTCCGCTTACCTCCACCAGCTGTGCAGCGCTGGGTAATGTGCTGGGACAGCTGGGCGGCGGACTCGGACAGACGGTAGGCAGCGTGGGCAATACACTGGGCATTGGAGGCATTGGACAAACGCTGGGACTGGGAGGCAACAGGAATGCCAACAACAGACGTGGAAGTGGCGGTGGTAGTTTTGGTTTGGGTTTAATTTAAGTATTTTAAACACTTTACCACTTTGTACTCTTTATTTTGCAAGTTTGTATTATATTAATATAGAGGCCAAATCATTGCCTTGGAAAATCGGTTCAGTTTTGGCTGTCTCCAATTGGTAATCCAATTCGAATATCACTTTTCACATAAAGTTTATGTGAAAATCTTGCTTTCAAACTTTTATATGATATCTACTTGTCGTTCACACCTCTCTCGAGAACTTTTACTTCCCCACTTCTAGTGGGGAGTTTGGTGGATGCTGAATAAAAAGTATTTGCTATTGATATAAGCTGCTGGTTGCCATGACCCGTCGCTCAATTAGCACAGCTCACACAGTTCACAGAGCTCGTTGCCGACTTCTCTGTCTGACGTTAATCTCTCTATTGACTTTGGGCTGGCCGCAGAAGCGTCGCGGCGCAGCATTCATCGCAGCAGTCACTGAAATGTGCCGATAAGCAAATTTCCGGCCACCCTCGCACAAAATTTAAACAAAAGCAAAGTTTTAAAACTTGTGGGCAAATCCACAGCCCGCATCCGGCGGGTATAGGGAAGTGGAAGACTGGTTCGTTGGCGGTGGCAACACAGTGCAAACAATGAATATAAGCTTCAAGTGAAAGTTGTGAGCTGAAGCTGGAGGAAAGTAGCTGGAATCTATCTTGTGGGTGGTTGCCATGGCATCTTTTGTGCAAATTCCTTGCAGGCGCTGAACTTCTATGGCCAAAAAGCTAAGAGTAAAGCCGGCTTACCTACAGCTAGACACATTGTAACTGCTCTTTCATGTAATGGCATTAATATTATTAAAACTAATTTCATAAATTGAAACTGCTCGACATGCCAGCCCATTCCACAATATGGCATTGAGATCTGGCAGTTGGAGTTAATTCCTAGGCTCGGACATTGATGCCACTCTGGCTGCTGAGCCTAATCTCTATTCAGTTGGCAATCACAACCACAGCCACAGCATACAGAACACTACATTGAATTGCTATTATGATTGAAGATTATGCTAGAATAGAAGTACACAAATATATATATATAAATGTCGTCACGCAAATTTAGTCAAAGCGAAACTAAAATTGAGTTCCTATTCGAGCATGGCTTTGGATCAGATCAGATGAAAACTTGTATTCCAAACTTGTTGTTGTTAGTAAAGTCTTTCATCAGCTTTTTATAAGGCTGATGAAATTACAAATGCGTTAAGCAATTAATTAATTGTTTCTGACACAGATAAATTATTATATTATTATTATTATTATTGGCATTTTAAGATATAATATCATTTCTTTTCCGAGAGTTACTTTTTTACTGTATATAGTTATAGTTGCTAAAGGTATGATCTGAAATGTGAGATATATTTAAAGTATATTCATAGATACTATATAAGTAATTAGTACTTAAAAAGGCATTGCGAAATTTCATAAGACATTAAAATCTTTATTCAGCATATCATAAAATAGCAATTCGCGGAAATCTTTTTACATTCTTTGCGAGGCATTTCAATTAGAAAACTTTGATGTATTAATCATTGGTAAATTTGAGTTTGCTAGCTGCGAGACATCTGTGACAATATTAATGGGCCGTTACGGGTGGGCTTACAAATACAAACTTTACAATTAATTAGAGTCCGAGACGGCAGCCGGATGACAAATGATAATTATAATTCTAAGTAAGTAGTTGGCCAGGCAGGCTGCTCATAAATACTTAAACGAACTGAAGTAGAAGATGTCGCCATAACTGGTTGAACACTTTTAATGATGGTCATAAAAATTCACGAATGCGAAACGTAAATTCGCAAAAGGCATAGAACAACTTTAAGAATGGGGAGGCAAAATAAATGATCAGAGACAATGATGGGGTGTAATCAAAGCAAGCTGTTAGCTAACCCTCCCATTCAGGCGTACCTATAAAACCTATAAAACTACTGAGGATAATCAGCATGCTGCCCCAGCCCCCTAACGGCTCATTCAGTTCATTATGGAGCTGTTTACCTGGGCGTACCTCAATTGAGCATAAATCACGAGTCCGTTTTATGGCTAAAGTGTCGCCCAATTTCCAATGCAATTTGCCGGGCCAAAAGTTTTTGGTTAGTTTTTGCCTGAGGAGGCATTTGCAAAGGGGATCCTTGGGCTGCATTCCCCTCACCGTCTCGTACGCAATTTTTCTTCATTAATGTGTAGTTACGCAATTTCCGCAAAAACTTTTCTAACGTTGCGTTAATTTTGGCCAATTCAGTAGCCGGTAATACGTTCGTTCCATGCTTACCAGCAACTGTATTTGCCAGCCTCTGTTCCCCGTCTTCCTCACAGGGTGCTCATCAACCCTCAGCTGGAGTCAGGGCGTCTGCTGCTTTCGTCTCTCATTCCTCTGCTTTATTCGCATTGTTGTTATGTCGTTTTGCGGTTCGAGCCCGGCCTATTTCGAGTCTTTTGCCAAATTAGTTCCGCCCCTCGATTTATATTGTCATTTCGTGCGTTGCGATTGTGTAAAGCAATTTCATAGGCACAATTCTGGCCATAGTCAGTTTTTGCCTATTTGATTCTACAAGCTCTCATTTCCCCCTCACCAACTATGCCCCACTTCTTCGTTTTTGCTGTCATTTCATCAATTCTGGAGCAGAAGTTACGGCATTGCGGCGTGTTTAGTCTGTGAATAGAATGTGGTTACCCATATGGAATACGACTACAAGTACGAGTAATCGAACACACACTCACATTTTCTATGAATGTATGTGTGTTTGTGTGTGTGTGTGTGTGTGTGTGTGTATTTTGCTCTGCAGACAGGCGCATAAATTAGGCTAGTCATTTGCTGTTAATAGTTGCAGCAGCTGCTTCTGGTCCTGTTCTAGTCATGTTGTTGATTTTCCATGTACTTCTTGTGTACCTTACGAAATTACTTTGCTCGAAGCCAAAAATTGTGTAGCTTACAGCTTAATGTAAACTGGAAACTGTATGAAGTTGTATTAGCCATATTGGAGTACCAATTACGTAAGTGTATTTTTGAAATCAAAAAGTAAGTTTTCGATTTTTTTTCTTTTGTTATAGATAATTTGCAACATTAACCATTCCGAAGTATTTTTTAAATCATATGTGTACCTCTTTAAACTGAATGAAGAGAAACAAGTCTATATTATGTGTTGTAAATCAAATTCTCTTACGTAAGCTAAAAAACTTCTCCAGCTATGAAATTTTTCCCGTTTTGAGTTTGTACTGTATTAAGTTGATTACTATTATAAAGAAATTTGAATTTAAACCCCTTTCAGACTAAATTTCAATCAAATATCTAAACACAATCTAAAACGTAATTAACTCTTTTCTAATTTCGATTATTTTCAATTTTCGGATCAGGATGAGCTTGTTGCACGAAATTGACAAGCACATTTATGGTATTTATTATGGACAAATTTTGAATGAAAGAAATAATCTGCTCAGCGTGATGCAGGTGGGCAGGTGGGCAGGTGGGCAGCACCAACAACAATAAAGCCCCGGCAACAATTGGTCTAATCCAAATAATGGAATTTGGATGTGCTATATGCCCGAGCCTGTCTATCAGGCTTGCATATTGCAAGGGATAGGCCAGTTGACACCAGTGGAGAGGCAAGGAGAACGGTGGATGAGTGCCGTCATGCCGCTGTCAGGCTCAATTTTGGGTAAAGCCACTTGGCCATTGTTTGAGTTTTGATATAAGCAAAAATCTGCTTTGTATGGCCTCAATCTAAAGGCTCTCTGTGCGTATTTGTGTGTGTGTGTGTGTGCGTGTGTGTGTGTGCGTGGGTGTGTATGGGACAGACCTCTTTGCTAATGTGAAGTCGGTTCTGTTTGGAATTATGATGTCTTTGTTGTTGGACTGCACTCGGCCCACGCTTTGACAATGTCAACTGCAGACCCGCAATTCAGAGAGCCTTATGAATTGGATGGACGTGGGTCGAACTGGGTGGTTGTCCAGAAACTGTTTCTGGACTGAGCATGAAGCTATCAGGCTCTAATTAAAATTGATTACTATAATTAGTATTGATTGGAGTGTGGCACGCACACAGGCAGCACGCAGCACAGAACAGAACAGTGTCCCAATCATAATTTTGCCAGTTTTCATTGGGCAGCTCAAATGTTAACAGTTTTGACCCCCAACTTAATAAATCGTTAATGTTTTATTTGTGAACAACACCTTTTGAGCCAATTGTCACAGACACTAATTAACTGCACGCAATTGGCCTGCAGGGCAAGTTTATTGATTGCCCAGTTCGATTGGGCCAATGCCTCGACGCCATCAAGTATGCAATGACTTATTAATGCCGTTGATTGTGCTTGACATCTGCTGAAATTGACACATTTCGCAAAAACAACAACTACCCACAAAGAACGAAGAACGTTTTCCTTCCTCCAATTGCACTCAATTCTTGTTATTAGTCTCTATTTTTTTTTACTGAGTAGCACTTACCCGAGTTCTAGAATTTTTAAATTAATTGTTTGCGTTTTTATCGATTGGTAAAAGCCGGAAAATATTAATTTAACTGAGCTAAATGCATCCAATGTGCACTTACTTCCTATGAAGTTAAATATAGTGAATACAATTTTACACCTAATAAGATACACAGTCCATACAGTTTACAATACTACGGTTTAAGTATTTATAGTTATGTAAAAACTTCAAAACACCGAGTCGAAATTTTGTTTCTGATTATTGGCTTACAATGTGTTCTAAACAAGTGTAATGAAATTATATAATCAGTCTATAAACTGTCATTCGAAGTGTTTTCAACTCAAAGTCAAACAATGGATTTCTAGCACCGTTTATATCTATATTGCAAACGGAAGTACTAAATCTGCCATAAAATCAACTTTAAAAAGCGCTTGAGTTGTTGCACTCCATGCTGCCAAAAATCATCCCGTTATATGCGATTTTTACAAGCGCAGCGGGAGCAGTAAGTATGAACTCCACCTACCCCCCACCCTCATTTCTCACCCCTTTGACCAAAAGTTTATGTCGAGTACTGTTTATATGGCTGCTGTGCTGTTACAGGACTCTCTAATGGGTAGGGCCAGGATGGTGGGTGGCGTATGGTGGGGGGTGGCGTATGAAGTGCATTGGAATGTGTGGCAGCTGCAATTGTGCGGCAATAAATTATTGTGCAACACGCAGACGGCGGTCTCACTGACTACGAGTCTGAATGTGCGGCTGGCGACTGCGACTGTGACTCTGAGTGAGTGGCAGTCACAGCTCTGCTATTGGAGGTTTGCAATTGGGCAGTTGGGGGTCTGCAGCCTGGTGTCGAGGGGGGTGTCTGGAGGAGCTGGGCGGCGTGGTAATGAATGCTATGAAAATTTTTTAACAATTTTTTAACTTAAAAATTACGACAGCGCTGACAATTTGCCATGCGACAAAAAGAAAAATAAGAGCGAGATGATGACGCGTTTGCCCAATGCTGACTTTGCTCATTCGCAGCCAGACTCTAAAAATGCTGTTCGGCTGATGCGAGGAGCGAGGGGTGTCCGGGGAGTTCTGACTGCTGACTGCTGACTGTTGGCTTTTGCTTTTGCTTTTGTTACACCCATTTGATGTACCTTCAATTTGCATGTCTGTATGTGTGTGATTGTGTGTCTCTGCTGGCAGTGCAATATTTTACTTTGCCAAATGTATGTGTAACATGTGAGGGGTGCTCGAGAGAGTTGGGGATGCTCATTTGTCAAATGTCACGACTTGATGATGCAATTGTTGTTTGTGCCGCTTACTGCTGCACTTTCGTCATTTAGTTGCGCATGCAAATTTATGGCCTCGTTGCAACTGTTATTTATACGCATTTATACTCTCTTCCCATTTATGGCTTATTTACGCATTCTTAAAACAAAAACTCTGTCAACTGTCTGTCACAAAAAAAAAAAAAAAAAAAATCGAGACTGACAGCAGACGCTCGTTTCTCTCGCTGCCTGAACGTAACTTGAGTAAACATATCGTATTGCTAACAAGGGTTAGTTCCCAAAGAATAACACTTAAAGATGTGCACACCCACGCCACCATCACCATCGCCATCACCATCATCCCCTACCCTACACCGAGACAAGCTGTCAGGGGGTGTTGGGCCACGGCAAACATCAAACAACCCCATCTGCAATGTCAACCTGTGCACGCGTTTGGGTATGGGGAGTGGTAGGGGTTAAGGAGCGGTTGGGGTGAGCGGTGCAAAGGCCCCCTCACTGCCAATACAATTTATGCGTTTTTAAAGACTTCTGGTTCAAGTCACAGCACTGTTTATGTTTTTCTACTTCTATGTGGATTTATCTATGCCCTAACCGAGGGTATTTTAATTATGTCACGAAGCAGAATAAGAACGAAAGCTTTATTTTATGCTGCGATTTTTGGCTTTTAATTTGATCATGCATGTATTGGGTAATACGTATTTTTGTTACTATCTATGATAATAATTCTATCCCTCCAAAAAATTCTATATAGTTTCAACATCTTTCTCCACTTTAAACTTTATTTCCTGTTTTATTTTTATTTATATTTTTTTTAGTATTATTTTGATTTTATATTTATGTCTTTATCTCTAATTTCCATATGATCTTTAGCTCATTGTTTGAAAGGCACATGAAATGCACACGAGTCATCTTTATTTATCGCTTTCCATATCTATCTCTGTTTCTATCATGATCTTTATATCAATTTCAAACAACTCTCTCCCTCTCTCTCTCTTTGTATCTATCTTTTATATCAACTGAAAACATACTACATATTTTTTTGAATTTTCAAATCAATGTGTATAGCTGCAAGGGCATTGAAACTTCACGAATCCCTCAGGTAACTTTCTTGTTTTTCGCTTTTTGTTATGCAATTTTTGATTTAACGCTCGTCTGCATCTCGGCTGTGTGCCTGAGAAAATATTATTCTTTAATTTCTGCGCAACTGCATTTCGTTGGCATTCAGTTAGTTCGCTCTGGCTCCTTTCTTTTATTTGTCAGGTTTAATTTTTTTTTGCTGGCACTGTTGGCAGCCAAAAGGCATAAATATACAATGCAGTTTTTTGTGTGTGTTGGCTGGTGCTACCTATGAGTTAGCGTTAGTTTAGCCTTTAGCTCAGCAACTGCTTTCCAAACTTTCGATTGCTTCTTTTATGCGCTTCGCTACAAAAATCAAAAAAGAAAACAAATCTGTTGCATAAGTTTGGGCGCCATCGCCATAACTTTACAATTGGCGCGGAAAGTTTTGCTTTACTATCATGTAAGAATCTTTTTTCTTTCATTGCGACTTTTTTTGTCTGCTTTCTCAAGCTGCTTAATTGTCAGGCAAATTTCTTGGTTCATTGAATTTCATTTCTGGCTGAGAAAACTTTGTGGCAGTTTGAAATACAATGCTACTACCTCTTGCAGATAAATTTCGCCATAAATCTACAAAATGGATAATGAAAAATTGTGCAGAAAGCGTTTCGAAATAATTTGCAGCAATTGTCATAATTTAAAAGTTATTTTTTGTAATTGATCGTTAGCTTAAAGATGTGCCTCTGCGTGTGTGTGTGTGTGTGTGTGTGTGTGTGAAAGCTGGTTAAAAGTGAGTTGTGGAATGCGTTCAGAAATGCCTTTTACAATTGCTGGCTAAGCACATAAAGTCAGTGAAAAGAATCCTTGTAGTCGTTACGTGTAAATATTTTGCCAGTCTGCCGAGCATTAATCATATTAAGGCGTGTTTTTTTTTTATGCCGTCACACCGTGCGTATGATTATTACCACTATTATTAATATTATCATGTGCTCGACTGCCAACGCCCGCGGCTCGTTTTTGCCGTATCGTGGCTCGTTGCCATCGTCATTGCAATTATTTAGAAAATCAAAGCACGTGCGCGCTGTGCTTTTATGCGCTTACGTGTGTGTCATGACCACATGTGTGTGTGCCTTTATGTGTGTGTGTGTGTGTGTGCGTGTGTGTGTGAGCGTGTATGCACACTAAAATGCTTTGAGCTGTCTCACTTATTACGCCACATATACACGAAGAATGGAATGAATGGAAAGACACAGGCTCAAAAGACACAAACAATGCGCAGTTGTTGACAGCCTCAAATTGTGGACTTTGCTTTTGTAAAGTCGTAAAGTCACATTGGGATGGACTCTGGAGGGGGCGGGTGTTTCCTTTCCAGATTGCAGCATAAGAATATAGTTGTATTAGGCTAGGCTGTTAAATGTAAGTAAACTAGTATAGCTTATTTCGCGACGTTCAACGTTTGATGTTTACTTTATTTAAAATAAAAGTCACTTTTATCGTAAATTACTTTCATTAAGCATGTCTTGGACTTCACACTGGGAAATTTAATTTAGCTTATGAACGCAAACGTTTACTTTTATTATTTTGTTCATTTGAAAGTTTATTAATGTTTTAATTTATAGAATGCCCACTTCACTTAAGGTTTATTTAATATCCTTATTATATATCCTTATATTTCAGGCCTTTAATTTTATTTTCAGCTGCTCACACATCCCATTAAACCCTTTCAAAACTTTTTGCAGTTGGCTGTCCCAAAATAACTCTAATTAAGCCTTCCACTTAACGATTGCCTTGTTAATTTTTTCATTTCATGTCAATTTTACATTTAGAACCATCTATAAGTCTTATGCATTTTTTCACAGGTCTTGAGCATCCTTACTTAAAAGTCACTTGTTATTTAACGACTAGACATTAGAAATTTTAAGCCAACAATTTTTAATTTCCCAATGCGCTCATCCCGAGAGCCCATGGAACCCTCCATTAGCATATGAACTGCAAAATGCAGACATAAACAAAAGTTTTTGGTTGTTAATCCACACGTTCGCTAATGAAATATCCATTTGCCCCACGCCTTTGACAGCATCTTGCTGAGTAGCTGTCAGTCGGTTCATATGCTTGTAGCTTGTGTATTGGGGAGTAGAGAGGAGCTTATGTCTTGTTGGGATGCGGCAATGACTGTGTGCAACTTTTGCGGCAGCGCTTTTAATTTAAATTGACAACATCAAGCAGTTAAGTACTTGCAGCGACATTTTAATAGCTTGTAAGCCCCGAGAGTACCAACAACTCACACAAAAAAAACGAAATAAATAAATAAAAAGAAGACTGTGCGCGAGGGGGAGGGGGGTCGAAAAAAAGACGCAACGACACAAGCTAAAGGAAATAAATACAACGGACTCTTATTTACATATTCCCAAACGTAAATACGCGCCATTTTTATTTGCCCGACTGCTTTTTTATATTTGGGCACTCAACGAATTCAGCGAATCCTGTGTAGCCTGTCTCCACTTTTTTTTTTTTTTTTTTTTTTTTGCTGTTAGCCCCTTGCTTTTCATTTTATTTTAAAGAAAATTTGCATAAAGTGAAAACAAGCATTTTAATTTCACTCGACGCAGTCAAAAAATGAAATGTACGATTGCATATACGAGTAGGTAGTAAACGTTAGCGTTTACTGGCTCTCCCCGTCCGATCCCCTCATACCTCTTCTCTTGGTACCGGTGTGACCGGCAACTCCCCCGAGCAGTAAAAACTTTTGCGAGACGAAATCCATTGCAAAACAACAGAATTTATTAATGGCATACCGAAGATTAAATATCCTAGCTATCAACGTAATATAACAATCTTTAAGTCAAGAAGTAATGAAACGCCGGAGATACAAACTGCGTAACTGTTTTATGATATTTATCTTTTAAAATACTTCCACTGAAAATATTATTTTTTGACTTTATATAAAACCGAAAAGTGAAATGCAGATTAAATTTAAACTTGTTTAGCTCATAAAGTCCTTCTCTATTGCATTATAAGCTTCGTTAAAAAATGAAGCAACCCTTCGCAAGGGTATAAATAAACTAGGCAGGGGTTTGTGTCAGCAGTCGTAATTGTTGGGGACCTGTAAAAAAGCGCAATGCCCACAGACAAAACAAACCAATTTAAATTAGACTACCCGCTGGGCTGCTGGGGTCTCCGCACCACCGTTCGGGGGCTAATATCTGAGGGAAAAGTGTTGAAACTTTTCTGAGCTCCAACTTTTGACATTCGCAATGCACTAAATGTGAATGCCCGAAATGGGGGGGGGGGGGGGGGGTGATGGTACAGGGGAGTAGTTCATGATAAATGTGCATTTTGTATATAGCGTTAGAGGGATGGGGTTTGCTTTGTGGTACCCACGTAGTCTATGAGGTGCCATTATGAAAACAATTTCGACAGATAACCGCAACCAGAACTTGAATCCAACTAAACATTTGCTCATTTAAAGCTTTGGAGCACTATTTGAAATGGGACACATGCCACGTTGGCAGTTTAATATAATTTAAACCTAAACACATACCGAAAGTCACACAGTGTATATGTGTGACTGTGAGTGTGAGTGTGTGTATGCCTGTCAGGGGTTATTTGTGTGCGGCTGTCAAGTAGCCAGCCGTCTGCCTTTTGACGCTGTGCCCCATAAATTACAAAGCACTTGGCAAAGCAGACCAGACGCAGCAGCAAAGCCGCATCTTCCCAATTTGGTTAGTCATTTGCCTTGCCCCGGGCGCAACGCAAACACAAAACTATTAAGTGGGCATAAAACTCTCTGGATATGTGAATTAGGGATGGAGCAGGCGTAAAGACGCCAGAAAACCCTAATTCAAGTACCATACACAAATGGCAGACGGTTCCTTTTGGATATAGCCACTCGAGTAGTTAGTCCAGTTGATGTTCATTTGGCAACCCAAACAAAAAATTCAAAGCCAAAAAGAAACAAAAAAAAAAGTTTAATATTTTTGCCAACAAGGCTTTGTATAAATATTTGCATAAATATTAATTTATAGTGGTATTAATAAAGGTATAATAGGTATAATAGGTATAGGTATAATAATAATTAATATATTTAATTAATTACAGGGTTAAGCACTTCAAATGATTGTTTTTTGAAATTGATATCTTAACTTTGAACTGTAACGAAGGAATCTAATAAATGTATTAAAATAAACTGTCAGACCATTCTTTTTACCATTTTTCTATAGTAATTTAAATTAGAGTCTAACATTGTGCCATATAATTAATTCAGTAAGACAGGGCAGCTTCCAATCAACTATTTTTTTTATTCATCACCGACTACGTGATGCATATTAATGACAATTTTACATTTTGTTAACAACTAATTACGCATTGATTTCAATAAATTGACTTTTAATTGCTTAACTCTTGTTTTCCTCTTCCCTTTGGTTTGCCGATTTTTTTTTTGTGTACCAATTTATTGGCTTAATTGACAAAACAAAATGAATACATGAGAATCGTGTCCAATCGGTTAGTTGATTTATTTCCGCGATATTTTGCTGTTTTAATTGGATGCTGGTAAATCGAGCTGTCACATAAATAAAATATAACAATAAAGCATTTATTTAGTTTAAGGAAACAAAAAAAAAAACTGCAAAAATGGTACAGGACAGAAAAAAGTTTGTGTCAGCTTTCACAAACTTTTGCAAAAGACATTTTCAAGTGCAAAGTTTTTTTTTTTTTATTCTCCCGAGGACGGGACACTGGTTGAATTGTTTCAACTCTACGTATAAGACTTGAGACAACAGCCACCCCCATGCTTACTCCACGAGTGGCTGCATTTAGCGTGGGTGTTTCGGGGTAGCTCGCCCAGGGTTTGTATGAATGTGTGTGTGTGTGTGTGTGTGTGTGTATATTGTACGCTGATTTCCAGGTCTAAAAAGTCAATCACAATTCCCAGTGCAATCAGAAGACGTCGTATTAATATTTAAAGAGGTCATCGAAATTGGTTTCAGCTCACCCTGTATGTGCTACAACTCTCACACCCTAATACCTGCAACTCGCCAGATAAGATGGCTGTAGCAATTTGTGGCCTGCAATATTTTCCACTTAGTTGATGCAGTTAAGTGGCTCAACGGCTGAGTGGTTCTTAGCGCAACCCTCCCAAGCTATGAGAAGATTGTATCGTTCAGCTTTGTCCTTTCTTTATGTCTGGCAATTTGGGTTTTATGATTTGCAGCATTGTCTCAGCCGCTTTATGATCTCACATCGTTGCATTTTTAATGCCAGATTGAATACACATTTGCATTTGCTCCGTTGCTATTTATGCTTTCCAGCTTTTCAGATTTTCCTGCTTTCATCTCAGCACAATGACAGCTATGTGTTGTCTGGTAACTGTCTGGAGTAAATGTTGAGTTACCCCTCCCCACTACTCGCCGTCTGAAAGTGAAAACTTTCACTTTTTGCTCATTCTTCAAGTTGCGGCTATTCAATTACAGTCTGTTTCAATCAATCACACTCAAAGTTCAAGAGTTTTTCCTTTCCACTTGGGAAAACATTTGCATTCATTTTCCACATAGTTGCCAATGACTTGAACCGCTGCGTGTGTGTGCGTGAAGAGTATTTGCAATTCAGTTATGAGAACTTTTTGAGTAGCTTTCTAATATCAGTGGGTCTATTTATACAATATAATAATTATGTAATAAAATTGCATTAAGGGCACAAAATACAGATTAAATAAGATTAATAACCAAACGATCTAAACAATAGATATGTTTGTAAATTGATAAAATAATAATATTTGGCTATTTAAAATGAATAGCTAATTCAGTGGTTACCTCCGAAATCAGCGCATGTTTTCAAAATTATCTGCCTTAGGTCTTCTGTAAATCTCATTAAAACTTGTTGCAGTATTTGCCGAAATTATGTAAGTACACAATAATTTGAGTAGTTTAAATTTTCGTTTGCAAAGAAACTGGCAAGTTTTGCATAATTGGTTAAGCCCCAACTCTACTTAATTTGAATGCCAACTTTTAATTCAGCAAACTCCAAATGAATAAAATGAAATTATTAAAAAAATAAAAAAAATAAATATTATAAAAAGAAAAGCAAAGCAAACGAATTAACACTTTTGCCAAGACCGCTGAAAGCTTTGGAATACCAGGGGAGTCTCCTAGCTCCCAAAGCCCAGGCTTCCAGTCCTTTTCCCTTGGCAACTTTTGATAGCCCGCAGTGCAAGTTCGTCGGTGTAGGGAAGGGGTGGAGTGAAGCCGTAGGACGCTGCGAATCCGGAACTTCCGTGCAGTGCTCAAGTTCTGTGCCGCTGGCTGTGAGCATAAAGTCTATGAGCGCAGGGACTTGATGGGAAGCAAGGCACGCAGAGTTTTGGTTGCAAAAATAAATTTGTATTGTTTATGCTGTTGTTGTTGTTGTTGTTCTTGATGTGTGTGCGCTGCTGCTGCTGCTGCTGCTGTTGCTGCTGTTGCTATTGCTTTGTTGTTCTGGCGCGCCAAAGAGCAAACACAGTGAGCGAAAAAACCGCAGCCACTAAATGCATTAAAAGCCCGGCTCCATGAAATGGAGGCGTTGCAAATTGCGGGCTATGTGTGTCTGTGGGTATGTGTATGTGGGTGTGTGTGTGTGTGGGTGTGTGTGTGTGTATTATTTGGGTGAGACGCACGAGCTGTCTGAGGGCTGCGGTGTGCGTTATCCTCTTGTGTGTTTGTGCTGCGGTAATATTGTAACGGCTTTTGTATCTCGCTGCCAAGTTTCGAGTTTGGCATTGTTTTCCTGCACGGATATCCTTAATGAGTGAAAACTGGGCTAAGGCTCGGCGCTCTTGAGTCTGCCACACAGCAATGGGAAAGGCAACAGCAGCAGCAATCATAATTATCCACCTCCCCCCCGCATCTCCGACAGCTTAACTGACAGAAACACACTCGACACTCGACGACAAGTTTTCCCCCCAACCCTAAATACACACAGGCACACACACCCACACACACCCACACACTTGAGTCTTTCTCTGACCATATGCGCACATAAATCTTGGGCCACCTACTGTTACGCTTGTGTAATTATCATTGTGATCACTTTTCAACAGAGTGCGAAAAACTTTTGTATTCAAAGTAAACTTATGACAGGCCAGTAGCGCAAAGGCGCTGACTAAGTTGCTCGAGTCCTGCGGTCACAGGACACAGTATACGGTAGAAGGGATCTAAACAGGCGTATATAGTACACACACGTTGCCACTGGCCATTGTCAAGTGTAATTTATCATTCAGTCAGCGTCCTTCGATTGCAGTTTATCATCCAACCACATTTTCACCCTCCTCCTCCCCCCCATTCACTTCTTGTGTATCAGTTGCTTTACTGGGTCGTCTGTGCAGTAATTTTTCTCTATCGCTTCGTCTTTGCACCCCAGTTGAAAGAAAGCAAAAGCTACGTTAGGAGTTGCATGACTAAACCAAGGAAGAGAAAAACGAATGGAAAATCAGTTGCTGAACTCAGGTTGTTATTTTTCTTGCCGGCACTTTAAAGCCATTTGGGGGAGAGTCGCAGGATTTGCGGGGTTGCAATTGCTGCCAGCTTGGTAAAATAGCAATTAATGTGGATTGAAGCTTCTACCTGCAATAATCGGAAATAATTGAAGAGAAAAAAAAAATAAACAAGATGGCACAAATAAAAGCAAAGCAAAACGAAATAAAACCTCAACATGGTGCATGGTTCATGGAGGTCTTTGAAGGATGTTTGTACGTGCAATTTGTAATGTTTTAATTGTTGTTTACTTAGCTGCAGGCTTAGACAAGGGGCGCTGGCCAGAAGAATTCTGATTAGACGCTTGCGGGTGGTTGGAGAATTGAAAACGCAACCGCAAGCCACTGGGGCTAATTTCGATTGTGGTGCTTGTGGATGGGCATAATATTAATGACATTATTTTGCAATTAACTGGGCCAATGATAACGAATGAATTCAAAATGTAGCACTAATATTTGCGAAACCAGAGACTCAAATTAAAATTACTACCAAAACACCAAGTCGGCAAGAAGTAATGTTTATTAACGATTACTATGACCTCGACTCGTATCAAAGATAAATTATGTAAATTATGTTAAAAAGGAAATACCAATCACATCTTCATTATTTTCCACTCTGAGCGAGTTATGTTAGTCAACAACATCCTTTAAGTAAAGTGCGTTGGCATTTAACGGTTTTTCTGCAAGCATATTTCAAAAATTCCACTCGTTACTTTCCCCATACTTTCAACATTCTCTCAGTGGCTGAGCAACAACTCTCTTCGCAATGTGTAAGCGCCAGGAGCACCGGAATTTGTACAACTCCGAAAAAATGTAAAACTCTCTGGAATCAATGCGCAGACTCAACATTTACCGGCAGAATTCAGCAACAAATGTTGTTTATGCTGCGAAGTTGATAATAAACAAAAGGAAACGTGGCTTACGACATTAATATCTATGATAAGCGGTTGCCTTTGCTGGAATTATGAAAATTGTAAATTAATAGAAAAATATGAATAACTTTAATTAATAAAAAGAAACATATGCTTTGCATTTTTTTTGGTATAATATGAAAGTAAAATATATAACAGTAAAATTCACTTGATTGGAGTAATAGAGTTACTATAGAATTTGACCAGTTGGGGTGATGAAGGTTCAGGGATTCGAACAGCTGATTTGTGTGCCTGCAGGAATTCCGCTCGCACTCCGAATTTCATAATACACGAAGTGCCCTAAGCGAAGTTACGAGCGTGCAACACGAGGGAGCAAACTCACCACTCTCTCGGGGTGGGGGGTGTTTGCCACTGCTGGGGGGGTAAACAGCGTAGCTGTAAACTCGTAAACTGTTGGCTCGTTGGCGTTCAGTTGAGTTTTGGTTACTGCCGCCAACGGTTAACGGTTTGAAGCGAGCCACGCGTCTCCGCATTGCCACATTGCCACTTGCCACAGTCGCATTTGCAATCGCAGCGACAGTTCATATATACAAAAAAGAAAAACAAAAAACTAAAAAAAAAAAACAACAAAAATAAAAACATAAACAAACATTTAGACAAAAAATAAAAATGCGGCTCGCGGGCGTGTTGCAAGCGCAGTTTGCACCGTGTGTTATTAATTTAATTAATTGCGAGGCGTCGCAAACATGCGAAACTCAAGTGGCCATCAGGTGGCAGGAACCGCAGCGACGCTGATGCGCCGCAAGATTTTGGTGGCAAACGGAAAAGCAAAAGCAAACGGAAGCGGAAGCATTTAAGCAAAGTGCCTGCTTTCAGGCTCCTGTCGAGCGCACTATGTATGTGTGTGTGCAGCAGTTGTTGTGCGAGTGTGTGTGTGAGAAATGCTTCTGAAGCCGGTTGGGCTAAGCCAAAGTTGCAGCTGAAACTTGCAATAAAAATTGAATACTGAATACTCAGAAAAGAATAAAAAGAAACCCCTCATTGCAGCTGCACATCCTTGCGATCCTTTGGTGCCTGTGTGTGTGCGTGTGTGTGTGTGTGTGCATGTGTGTATGTGTGCGAGAGTGTGGCGAGCAAATAAATGCTTTTGCAACGCTTTTTTAGCCATTTTATCTCAAGTCGAAATACTGTAAAAAATTGTAAAATGGATTTACGTTTCGTATTCATCGTTTTCCTGCTGAAGTGGACCTATGCACAAGGTAAGTCCATGCTTTGAGTCCTTCTACTCTTCTGTGTGTTTGAGTTTGTGTGTGCGTGTCTGTGTGTGTATATATTCGTATTCGTTTTCAGTATGTGTGGGTGTTTGTACATATTTACTTGGGCAGCCTGTTTGTGCAGCTGTAGCTGCTGTTGAAGTGCAGTTTCTCGCATTTGTTCAAGTGCGCCGGCTGCAATTGCAAATATGCCATAGAAAATACCTCCGAGCTCAACACTATATGAGTATTTATTATACTTGTTTACTCAAATAAATGCATGTGAGTGTGTGTGTGTGTGGGCGTCTGTGGCACAGTAATGAGGCGCATTTAGCTTAGGTAACAGAGCGAATAGCTCTAAAGTGTGTTTACTTTTTTCACTCGTCGTCGGATTTCTGGTACAGGTTTTTTTTTTTTGTGCCAGGCTCACAGTCCAAAATGAAACTTTTGAATACAAATGCAAAAGATTTACTTTATTATTGACGGTGGATTCACAGGTGAAAGGTGAACGGCAATAGGTGTTGCCGACAAGGGCCAACATTCGAATGTGTTCTCAAGTATTGCAAACAACAAACAACATTACAAAATTGTGCGATACCGATTGAGATTTGTTTGGAAGGCAGCATAAAAGTTGTTTCTGAGGTTTTCGGACTGTAAAATTTAACATATTTTATTCAATATATTTTGCTAAGACCACTCCTAAGATAAAATACCTATATTAAATAATTTCATATTTAGAATGTAAATTAATTAGTTTCCAAAGTGTTCCAAACTAAAACATGAATGCATAATTAATATGTTGAGAGTTTTGTAACAAATTAAATCAAAGTAATCAATTTTCTCTATGCTTACTAAATACTAATTACTAAACATCCGCATGCGAAGAATCAGATAAAACCCACTTAAATAGTTCTTATTTTATGCAAGTCTGCGGAAAAGTATTTAAGTGCTGGTCCAGTTATGAGCTAATGTATTGGTTAGCTGCCATCTACTTAGATCTACATCTCACAGTTAAGTTTCGTTTAACATTCATTTACTTGCGCTCAAATAAACTTATTTGCTTGGATTTCATACGAAAAACTTTTGCCAGCCACAAAACAATTTCCGCACTCAGCTTTCTTCTTCTTGCGTTGCCTCAGTCCTCCAAAGTCGCTGCCTAACAACTCAAACAAATTAGGCAAAAAAGGGCAGAAGGAAAAAAAAAAAACGAAAAACCAAAATGCGGCCAAGAAACAAGACACAAGCAACCAGTCATAGTCAGCGTTAGAGCCAGAGGGCAAACCAAATTATGAATGAGTTTCTTGTAGCGCTCGTATCTCTCATATACATATATATATATATATATATATATATATATATATTCGTCTTTGGCTGCTGCATAAAATATGCGCATTTAATAAGCCCCAACATGAATATATATACGGCTCTTGTAGTGTGCCACTCTACCCGAATGCAATAGGAAGAGCAAGTAAATATGACCCTCGCAAATGAAGTGAAGCGAACTGTACAAAATGGAATGAAACGGAAACGAAGCAACATTAAACAAAACAGTTTTACCGCACATTGTGGCAATTATATCGCATAAATTATAAATATTGCAATATATTAATACTCTGTGGGTTTCAAATTTTACTTATTTGGGTTTTCAACTGACAGAAATAGCCAGTCGTACGTATCTGAGTTTCCATACGAGGAAGATAAGCTATTTTGACCACGCAGACGGATATCAATTTTATGCTATGTTAAGTTATCAAGTTGGAACCATTTATACTTTTTGAAATGAATCTCACGAGCAGTAATCACAAAATGCACATTTACAGGGTAGCTCCTAGTCGAGAACGGCATTCTATGCTTGTGCCTTTTATTATATTGTAGTTTCATGCATGTAAACGTATTCAATTGAATAATATCCTGTCATTTTGTTGGGCAGCTTCCTACTCGGCTTTTTTGGCATGTCAAAATTTTTATCAGCGCCACGTAAAATCCGCCATGGAGCAGTAAATATATAAATCCCAGAAAAAATTGCAGACACTCACACACACACCCAAACACACGCAGACTCACACACATGCACAGTCAGAGGCAGAGGCGTGCGCCCAGAAGTATGCAATAAATTGTTGTTTGGCCGAGCATTGGCAAATTTATTGGCATTTTAGTGGCAGCAACTCGCAGGGCTGTAACATAAAATAAAACAAATTAAATACTCTTTTTTTTTTGGGTTTTCTGTTTTTTGAAAACTTTTGTGTGCTGCATTATTTTATTTGTATACCATGGCAAAAGTTTTTTTTTTTTTTGCCCGTTCGCATTTTCTTGTGCTTAATTTATAAATTATTCATTTGGCAGTGGCAGCCATTGGGCCAATTATCATTTTCATTGCATGCTGAACTCAGTTTCAGTTCGATGTTGTCTTTTGGGGGCACACCAAAAATATAGGCTACAGCAGTAGCAAAACAAACACACATAAACCCGGTTGGCCCTGGCAAAATTAATTTCTATGCGGTTGTGTGTGTTTCTCTTTTCGGGTATTTATATTTGTTGTTTTGGTTGCCGTCTTGTGCCTTGCGGCCAACAGCGTCGAGCATAAATTTATTTGGCAAAAACTTTCGCAGACCGGAATATTAATGAGTATTTAACCTAAATTGTTGCCTTTGATAAGTGGTATGAAATGTTGCTTTTGGCCCCCCCAGCAACCGTTCGTATCAATGTGCCACAGACAGCTATCTTCTGGCCCTCCTTTTCCCCCCTCTTTTAACATGTTCACATGGGTTATGTGCGTGTGTATGTGTGCGACTGTGCTACGTAGCGTTAAGTTACTTAAAAAAGGGTTAAAATTATTTTTATATGGTTACATCTTTAAGACTTGGCCAAAAAGGCTTAGGGCCGCAAATAAAGGCAACTAGCTTGCCTCTTGCTCTTTTCCGGCATTTCTTTGTTATCTTTTTGGGTTGTTATTTCGGTAATGTGCCCAAAAAGTGTTTTGTACCAGTTTGGCTTTTGTTGTCTAGTTAATTGAGACGAAATTTGCCATTTTTGGGGAACTTTTAAAGGTATTATAGCGTTAAATGAGTTTGCACAAATTGTGCAGTATCTCAGTGAATGGATATAAATTGGCAGACTATTACGAGTACTAATTTGTATGAAATTTAAAATATTTGCGGGTCATACGTTCTCATGAAAATAATATGCAAAAGTTATCTTTCAACCAAAATAAAATTTCACTTGTTCTTCTAAAAAATAGTTATCTTATATTAATTTCAATGCAATTGTACCAAATCCTAGGAAGGGCTGAAATAGTTTAAATTCAGCACTGAAGTCAATCGATTCATTGAATTCTTGAATACTGTTGAATTGGAAGCGTTTAAATTAAGTGTCTACTTAAGCTGCAATGACTTTAATCCAAATTGAAAACTCTATGAAAAGGCAATCTGCCAGTTACACGCCGTTGCCTTGAGGGCTTTGCCAAATTAGAGAAATGCGCAAATTTTAATTAATTTCTATATCAAATGGATAAGCCTGTCATAATACAAATAGTATAAATACATGTAGGCACACAAACACACTTGCACATATATGTGTATGCACATACACATGTCCTTAAACAAACAAATCATTAGGGATAGACACATGTATTTATTTATCTAACGTTCCTTTATAAATGTGAGTGTGAGTGTGTATGTCTGTGTATGTGTATGTGAGTGTATGTCTGTACATATGTGTAAGCAAACAATAAAACATGCTGCAAAGGATATGCAGGGCTCGGAACTCAATTATGCTGATGCCTTTCAGCGGCTGAAATAATGGCAATATTTTGATTAAGTTAATTAAGTGATTTCTCGTTTTTACTCATACCCCGCAAACAACAACAACAATAGCAATAACAACAAGAACAATAACACAACGACAATGCCTATCAACGGCAATTGGTGTTCCTGTAGCGCTAATCCTGGCGCAGCTTGACATGATTACCCGCTGAGCCTTTGTTTGCGGGACGTTTGCGACATGAAAACATATTTCAAGCCATTATGCGCAAAACTAGGCCAACAAGAACAGCAGGCAGCCACGACAACAACAACAACAACAACAAGGAGCGCCCAAATACGTCTAATGAATTGGGCTAGTAAATTTACTGAAGCAGCTGCTTTGGATAAGTTTAAAGTGCCTCTGAAGATTGAGCATAAAAAGCAAATGAAATAAAAACAAAAACTACGAAATGCAATAAAAGAATAAGTCGAATCGTTGTTACTCTGTAGAATTGGAACTAGTAGAAATCTCAAAACAATCATAATTTAATTAGTTATAGATTAATAAAGTTTATGTTTATTGCCGATTAATACTTTTTTGGAGCCGCTGATACTCTTCAGAATTGCGACTAGTAGATATCTTCACACAATTATATCTTAATTTGTTACAGATTAGCAAAGTTGATGTCTATTACTGATTAATATTTTTATGTCTTTCTTCTGGGCAGGATAACAATGGTATTCCTTCAGTAGATGTCTCCCATGTTGATGTCCATTTAGACTAGTTTAGTATTGAAAATATTAGTCAACTTATCAGATATTGTGGTTTAATGAACAATCAATTCAAATTGAATATAGAAATTTTCTTGGAAAGTGCAAATATATTAACATTTCTATATGTGAGGAGCAACCTGATATGATATGTTTTTAGTGGAGAACTTTCAACACTCATTTTTAAGTCAAAAAAATTACAGACCCAATTTGCTGCATTTAATATTTAATATACCCAATTAAATGTTGTGAAACAACTTGAAAATGGCCGAAACAACGAAACGCTGACATAAACAAGCGTTGAGAATATTTTTTATGACCACTTTTCTTACTCTTTTTTTCACGATTTTGTTGTTGTTGCTTGTTTTTGTGGCAAGCGTGGCGCCGGAGCAATCATAAAGCATTGAGTGACCGACGGCTGAGACTATGACGTCCGTGTCCGGGTTAAGAATGCCGAGCGTCCGACGCGTCGCTGATGTCTGGCGGAAAGGAAGCCGTTGTTGCTGTCATCGTCTGGGAAGCTGTGGAGTACGTTTCGTTGATTCACTTGGCACTTGCTCGCATTTCTGGCGAATTTTTTAAATATTTACTCTTTCGACCCTTGAACCGTGCACCCGTCAACGCCCCCGCAGTAAAGTGTCATTGACATTTTAATGTGCTAATGAAGATGAGGGCCAAGCGCGAAGTGCACATAATAAAGGAAGATGAAGTAGAAGATGACGAGGCAGCGGAGCAAAATAAATGCTAAAAATATTATAAAATTGTTATAAAAATAGTCCAGATTGAGTTGATGGGCATCATCAACGCCAAAGTTCTTGCCGCCGCCTTTGACTCGTTCAACGGGCTCATTATGAGAGAGTGCGGCTTTTTAATTTTTATATGAACTTTGTATACAGTTTGTACACGCTTGAAGGCTGCCCAAGGACTAGCCTTGTTTATGAGTTTTTATGCGTTTATTTTTACACCATTTTTGTAGCTCTGCCTTTCTTCAATTTATCTTCCTCTCTCTCTCTCTCTCTCTCTCTCTCTCTCTCTCGCTCTCTGTCGTCTTTTACGATTCTTTTCGTGTCAATTATGTCAAAGTTGTCAATTCAAATTGAAAATTCCAGGGCTTTAGTGTAAGCAGCTTTTACAAGCAGCTGAGTGCAAAATATAAAAACAAATGTTAAATGTAGGTTATGATTTTACGAGCAAAATACTTGAAAGTACTGAAATTGCACTGGACAGCGCTAAAGGACTTGACAGTGCTGAACGCTAGTAGCCGAGTGGAGGAGCAAATTGCAATCAGGAATAAAAATACACAAGTAGCTGCAAGTGCAAGCAAAAGTTTATCTCGAGGAGTGGAAAATGTCAAATAACAAAGTACAGATAACCATTTCAAAAATTCTTTAAGGATTTATTTATTTTCTAAGTTACATACATATTCTTTATATTTTTTCGTTACTTGGCATTTAATATTTTAAAGGTAATTTAGAATTAATTATTTTTTTTCTAATTCTCTTTACAGTAACGTATTATCTTCTTCAATTCCTTTTACTGTCTTATTTTCTTAAATATAACCATGCATAGATTTGCATATTTCACCCACATAATCTGTGTCCCATGCGCAACTTTAACAGCTCAAAATAAGAGCGCTTTATTTTCCACTTATTCCACTTGCCCTGGCAGCAAGCAACAACAAACAACGCCAGGCACTTAAATTTTAAATGCCCCGATGCAAAACCATTTTGTTAACCCTTTGCTTGTATACGGAGTATATATCTACGGCGTATCTGTATATATTTTTAGATGACTTAACGCCAACGAGTCATAATTTTTGCCAACTCATTGCCCTTTGAGCAACACACAACGAAAATCTCGGCAAGGCCAAGAAGAGCGCAACAGCCATTTGTTGCTGCTGTTGCAGGGCAGGAGAAAGGCTATGAAAAAATATGCCTAGTTAAAATGAGTTTTGTATGTGTGCCGGACTCAGCTGTTGCCCCGAGCAGCTTGCATAATTTATCAATGTCAACAGGGTGATGATGAACGCGTCCCGAAATGTCAAGACAGCAGATTGTCAGGACTCTCTCACCCCGCAGCCAGGTCCTGACGATGCTGGTCAGCAAATCGATAGGCCTGAACTTGTTGGACATTTTGAGCAGCAAGAAAATACAAGAAAAGAACAGAAATTCCAAAGAAAAGAAAAGTCCATAAAACTTGAGCTTTATAACAAGCAAATCAAATGAAAAGCGAGCCCAGCACAACGGACATGGTCTTTATGAATGGACGAAAGCCGTATCTTGAGCTCTGCTCCTCTGCCCAAAAGGACATGCCGGACCATCAACGCTAAGCATTTTGCTATGTGTGCGAGGGTGTGTGTGTCTGTGCGTCTGTGCGTGTGTGTGTGTGTGTGTGTCTGTGTTCGCTGGTAGACTCACCTTTTCCATTCTTTTCAGGCTTTGCGCTTTTGTGTGCTTGGACATTTTATATTTATTAAAAAAGCGTTGGCAATTCGCAACGTTTGGGAATCCTTGTAATAGGCATCCGGTCATAAAAAAAAAAAACATGAATTGTGGCTCTTAGCAGCAAATCCAATTGGGCATAAATCGGCTTTTGTCGTTGTGCAAAACACATGAGCACGCATAAAGGACCTGCCTGAAATTTAATGGGCTTCTCCTTACCAATTTTACTTTGCTCTGCCTTTGGCTTTATTTTATGTACATTTGAGCACAATGCGCTTATTGACTTAATGACAAATGTTGTTTGGCCATCAGTGCTGCTGATAGGTTCCCTTAGATGGGACAAAGTCTCCGATGTGGGAAGCTAGATGCCTGGTTACCAATGGATAATTGGCAAAGTGCTTCAGTTTTCCCTATTCTTGGGCATTATAAAAGTTGCACGGCAAATTGCATTGCGGCTGTCATCAGCAGCTGCAATTTCCACCACTGTCCTCTCTCCTATCTGCATTACCAATTCGCTCCAGCCCGCCACTTGTCATTCCAAGCAACAATTCAACTCTCAAGACTGCCTTTAGCTATTTTTTCAAGGATGTTTACAAATTTACAACACGAAAGTGAATTTTCTTTCAATTTTGTTGCGCTGCCTGTTTGTCAGAAGCAGCAGCAAGGAGTCCTGCTTTGAGTCCTGTCGTGTCGAGTCGAGTCGAGTCCTATCGAGTCGAGTCTGCGTCTTCTTGCCTGCCAGGCAGGATGCGCGCCTAAGTAGTTTTTGTATAATTGCACTCGTCATTGTCGTCCTTGTCGACATCCTTGTCGTGCCTGGCACTCTACACTCCCCGACGCCCCCTTAGCAAAGGCCCCTAAGGCAGCAACAACAACAACGACAACAACAACAACAACAGCAATTAAGGAATGTTAACAAGCGCACTTTTCAACTTTGCTCGCGGCTGTTGCACTTCAAAGGTGTGCACGCCACGCCCATTAAAAGACTGCCTCCCCTCACCCTTACTGATTTTGAAACTACATATCTGATGCTGCTGCTCCCTGTGGCTGATTCGAATCATAGAACTATATTCTGTATGCCAAACTTGACTTCTTATAGAAAGTCTATTAAAATAGTAAATGGTAATAGAATATCTGAATACGTATTATAATGGCATTTGTTGATTACTTCTATAAATTTAATAGACAAATTTAGTTATTTAAAGTAAAATTATAAAAATAACAAATTTTTATCAATGCTTTTTGCCTTTAAGTTCACATATTTAAGTCGCTAAAAAAATAAACTCAAATTCTTTACAAATTCAAGCAAGTATTTGGATAGTCTGCGAACAAGATGACTTTCCTCACAAGTGTAGGGTAACAAATAGTCTTGCAACATCAAAGTACTTGACATACTTGAAGTGTCTATGAGATACGTTAAAGCGGATTCTTAATTAAGAGTTGATTGACAAGACTCAAGCCGCACACTTAAAAATCAATTTGTAGTTGAGTGTATGCAGATGCCATGCATGCGTAATTAAACAAATCTGAAAATAATTGAAACTTTGCCTCGTAAATCCCAGACATAAACACTCTAAACACACACACTCTAAACACACACACACACAAACACACACATTCTCCTATATCAGCTAAACTATGCAAGTTGTTGTTTAGCTTAAAAATTCCCATGTTGACAATTAAGTTAGCAACAAAACAACAGCACAGACTGAGCAACTACAACAACACGAACAATAAAAGCAGAACGCGTTAAAGGCACGCAACCCTTACAATGAGTGGGTGTTGCTGGTGCGGACAGGACATTACAGGACAGTAGCCGTTGACAACCAGCCCAAGCAACCATCCACCCCCACACGCACAGACAGCTAAAAACTGGTTTCAGGCTTCGTTTTGCTGGTTACAACAACCCTAATTTACTTTTAATAACTTCATAGGCAACGGCTGATTGCCAGTTGAGGGGGGGAGAAGCGATGCCTTAAAAGTGTCCGTTTTTGTTCATGTGAACTAAATACATAAAGCGTTAATTTCGATATTGCTTAACGAGGGTTAAATGTGCGACCCCAGCTAAAAAAAGAAGAGTAAAACAACAATTTAAGGCCAACTGTGCGTATACGCGATATCGATAACGATAATTACACATGCAGACACTGGCCGAAGCATTCAGGTGAGAAATTCAATTTACAAGGCAGACCCCCACCCCCCCCCACCCCCCCCCCCCCCACCCAAAAAAAAAAACACCTCACCCCCTTCCCTAGCCGAGGGGAGCGCGTGTCTAAGTGTTTGTGTTGAGCAACTGAATGGGACCATTGTCTTTTTTTTTTTTTTTTTGGGGAATGCACCCCAAGAAAGACGAGTAAAAAATGGGCAGTGTATCAAGTGCTGCGGCTGCATGACTGAGTGACTTTATGTCATGCCATGCGATTTGTGCACACACACAAGATGGAAACTGATGCAGCATGAGAGGGGGTGGGCAGAAGCAGGAGCAGGAGCCGGAGCAGGAGGCGTATGACAAGCTCAAGTGTGTGGCAGTCGCATTCAATGCTGACGCATGTCATGAAGAGCATTGCGAGAAATCGAAAAGACATACAGAAAAATACACACACACACACACACACACGTCTACACTAAGAAAAATAGATGTCCTTTGTGCATATATAGTGTTTTTCAGTTACTTCCGATTTTTAGAGTCATATTCTACATTATAAGCACAATTTTTTTTAGTGTAGATAGAATGCCAAGGCATAGAAACAATACTTCATCTCCATTTCTCACTCTCAATCTCTATCCCTCTCTATCACGGCCACTGTCCTTTTCTATCTAACTGTGATTTCATGCGAGTTTGCTTGACGCCTGCTCGAGACCCAAACAGATCCTGACATGGCTGCTTTTGACAGTCGTTTTGCAAACATGTCGAAGCCATTAAGACAATCATGCGTTTTGCCTGCTTCTCTTCTTTTTCAGTTTTTTTTTTTTTTTTTTTTTACCAGTGAGATTTCTTTCTTTTTTCGTTTTCATTCCTGCAGAATTTAGCCTGTTTCGTTCTTTGTAAATGTTTTTTACATTCTCATTCTCATGCCTCAAATTCGTTTCACTTCTTCTTGTTTTGTTTTGTTTGTCAGACTGTTTTGTTTTTGAAAAATGGCTGTCGCATCACTTCTATTGTATATTTGGAGTATGTGTTGTGATGTGATGTGTGTGTGTGTGTGTGTGTGTATGCTGTTTGTCACAAAGATTTATGCGTTGCAATTTACACACACTCCTACACACAACAAAAAAAAAACAAGTTGAGTAAAGCGTTTGTTTGACGCTTACATCAAGTGGAAGGCACCAAAGTGGTTCCAAACTGGAGGTGTTGACAGTGGCAGTTTGGGTGGAGTGTAGGCCCTTAAGTGCTTAGTTGCAAAGCTGGCAAGCAATGTGTGCTTCGCTTTTGGATTTCATGGACACTAATAATTCAGCCTGGCTAAAACGAAATAAGTGGTAATTTATGAACTTTTAGCCTATTATAAAAATAATTTTTAATGAGAATACAGAAAAAATAAATATAAAAATATCTATTAACATACTTATGCTTATTTATAGAAAAATAGTTAAATAAAGTTAGTTATTGGTAAAGCTTATGATGAAAGATTATTGATGAGAGATTAAAGGTAGATTAGAAAAAAATGTCCAAAATAGTTTCCTAGATATATACTTTATAAAAGTGTATTAAGTTATAAGGAAAACTAAAAACGATTCTGGCTAAGCATGAATTCAAATTTTACTGGCAGCAGTAACTCAATTTTAATGCGAACATAAAGCTCAAAAATATGATCCAATGAATTTTTAATGAAATTTCAAAAATTAATTCAAATTTGTTTATAATTTATGAATAAGGGAAAACTAAAATGACTTTCAAGGGGACATAAAAAACAAACAGCGAACCAAATTGACTATATTTAACGAGAGCTCCAAACAGGCATACCACTCCACCACTCCACCACACCCCCATCTGCTCTAACCCACAAAAGCTAAACCTATTGCAGCATAAAAAGTTCAGAGACCATAAAAAAGCAGCAACAACTATAAAGCGTCTAATGAAGGGAGTTTTGGAGGGAGGGGAGGGTGCGAAAATAAGGGGGCGGCACAGCACAAGTTAAAAAGTAAACCCAACAAGAACAACAAGAACAACGACAGGAACAAAACGAAGGGTAGCATAAAGAGAATGACTGTAACGACAGATTGAACCCTTCGCTTTTAATGCAATTAAGTTTAATTGAAAATTTTCACTCCAAATTATGAGCCGAACGTGTTGTTATGGGGCACTCGAAGGACGAAGGACAGATAGACTGACAGACACACATACAGATAGAAAAGAGACATCCCCCTCAATCAGGCAGATTGAAATTAACATGCACACCCATACACATTCATATACAGATACTCCCATACACACACACACACACACACACTAAGAGACAGAGAGAGAGAGAGAGCAGCATTCAGAGAAGCGTGTCCTTTTGGTGCTTGCACGTACTGTGGCCCATAATGGGTAGCAGTCTGGCTGCCAGGATGAGTGAAAGCAATCAAGCGACCAAATCACTAGCCAAAAAACCGAAGGCAGCTCAAAGTTTGCTTTGATGCGAGCCGCAGAGATCCAAGAGTGGGCAGATAGAGAGACTGAGTCCAGGACTTTATTACAAAACAAACAAGCAGCAGCAGCAGCAGAAGCAGCAAGTCAGGCGTAGCACAGAACCAGCTCCAGTTCCTCACCGCTCCCGCCTAGCTTCACCACTTTGTCCGCTCGGCATTTAACTTATCTTTTATCTTGATTGCTGTTGACGATGACAAGGATAATGATGATGATGGCGTTAGCGTTGGCGCTCTCTGACGATGTCCTGTGATTTTAGTTTACCTGTGCCCCATGCCCCATGCTCCATGCCTCATGCCTCAATGCCCCACACTCTTGCCAGGATATCTGTTTATACAAGCGAATGCCGCTTGATTTTAATTAGCATTTGACACAGCTGCTTGACACGAACCAACATTTTCGTGATCTGACCCCGGGGCAGTTCATATGGGTGATTGGGTAGGTGTGTGTGTATGCGTGGCTATTGGTGTTGGTATTTATGCTGCTGCTGCTGTTGCTGTTCGTATTTGCTGCTTAATGAGCCATCCCACAAACTGGAATTTCAAATGTTCCGATGTGCAAATGAAAATATCATATGACTGCCAAACAACCTTCCTGCTCTGCCCTGCTGCAACATTTTACGCTTCACAAACGTTTTTTTGCCAAATAGCTGGCTAAAAATTTGAGAATCTAGTCAGGAGTGCTTGACTAGGGGATACACTGTCTGGGGTTTATAGAGAATTTTCATACAAAAAATAATTACTCGGATATGTTTCCACCTCCTTCTTACATGATTTCCGCAGAATAATATACTACAAACAAGCGAAATAAAATAATTTTAATTATGGTCTGCAACGTTTACACAGTATTTACCCTACAATTCCGTCAATTTGACAAGAACTCTTTACTCGTCTCAATGCCAACTGACATCTACACAAACCAATACACACATACAGACTTACATACACACAGCTACACACACACACACACACACACCTATACAACTACAGATACTTCATGTATTTGAGGATTTTGTCGTTTAATGCGCTGTGACGGAAAATTCAATGTGAAAAGTTTGCATTTGACAGAAGTATATACAAGTTTGTATGTATGCATCTGTATGTGTGTGTGTGTGTGTGTGTGTGTTTGAGTAGTTTGTGCTGCTGTGTGGTGTCGATGTGGTGGTGCTGGTACGCTAAGCTAGCGTCAAGGCTGTAACTTTTGGCCAGAGCCAAGTGCAATTGCATAAACTTAGTTGTATCTGTAGCTATATGGAACACTACGTATTCGACACATGTGTTTTTTTTATTTTTTAGTGAGTTGAGTGTGGTAAGTGGGCTGTGGTTGTAGGTGCGCTGCGAGAATGTGGAGCAGCAGTTGTAAAAATACATGCACATATGACTCGACGGACTGACTGACTGACTAAGTGGGCGCTCGATTTATATAGACGAGGTAAAAATTCACCCACATCCAACCCAATCCACCCAACCAGATGCTAGGAATGTCTAAAAGTATTTGCACATTTGGAGCGAGCTAGAGGAGCGTTGCATTTGGCATTGTAATGCATTTAGTAGGAGCCACAGACCCGGGAGTGGGCCAAACCTTAGACAAGACTACAAGGTGGGTTGGGGTTGGATGCGGGTGTTGCTGTTTGAAGTGTGTCAATGCAAATGTGTGTGTGTATTCAGTCTCTCGTGTGTTTTGAATTATTTATATTATTTGCACTTTATATGCAGTCGCAGGCAGACAGTTTTCCAGCTGCTATTTTCCGTTTTCTGTGAGTTGGTCTGTGTGTTTGGAGAAACATTTGCAAGTGACGTTGAGTTTGATGGCAATGCATCGCTCGCTTGCTTTTTGCATTTATTGCATTTCATAATTTAACCGCACAAATCTTGACTCTTGACACGTTTACAATTTGAGTCGACAACATGAGTGTCAAAAAAACACTCAAACACACACACCTTCCCAAAAAAAAAAGCAATTCATTTGAAAAACTTGTGAGTCATTGTTAAACTCGCAGCCCGCCTATTTCACAACCCTTGCCAGTTTGACAGCTAGAGAGTTAAAACGAAAACAAACGAAAAAACTGTTGGTCTAAACGATATAATTTATAGCCATATTGTTGTTTTTCTTATTGTTGCTGTAGCTGTTCTTGTTGCTTGTGCGTCGTTATGATTCATAACTAAATAAAAAACTTTTAACAACATCCCCGGAAACAATTTGCTGCACACGAAGCATTCCCCCAACTTTAATTTGACTCATTTGGGTTCAGTTTCCTATTCAAAAGAAAAAATACACACAACATTTCGGTCGAAATAGAGTCGTGTTCACAGAGGCGACAACGAAATTATTGTCGTGATAAGTTCTCAACTTTTCTTGGGTGGTTGATATACAATTTTGAATATAAATGCGATCCATGGTTAATTATACACAAGTGTGATACAAGTTTTGTTTTGTATTCATATGAAATGACTGGGACATATTTTGTATTAATACAGTTTTAATATTTATGTATTTTAAATTTGTATTTAAAACAAAAAAATGTATAGAAACATTATTTTAGTCTTTCGTGTCAACTGACTAATAAGATAAGCAATGTATATAAAATATCTCTATATTTTTCGTTCTTGTATCTATATGAAATTAAAGTAACTGCAAAAGCATGCTAAGTTTACTTTATAAACATACTCGTATTTCTTGCAAAATGTACTCAACTTTCTGCCCCAGAAATTGCTTTTAACCACCCACTAGATAAATTTGCTTAGCAGCAGAAGCAGAAGTAGCAACAGCAGCTGTTGTTGCAACACATAAATTATGGCAGAAAATTTAATTATCGCATTGGACGTGCAACTACTTCGACTACTCGTAACACAGTTTCGTCTGAGTGGCAAACAGCCCAAAAGTATGCTACTAAAACAATTAGCAGCGTCCTAATTAAAACAACAGTCCAAACAGGCAGCAGCAGTAACAACAACAACAACAACGGGTACCAGAGGTCCTTTAGGCCCTTTGATTGATGATGTAAGAGGGGAAAATGCCTTTAAGAATGCAGCACATGAGGCGAAATACAGCGAAGCGTTGAAGTCGCTCAGTTGATGGCTTTGTTTTATTTTTGGCCGACAGGCAACAAAAGCAAGCATGCAAATGTGTGTTATTATATAAAGGTACTACATACGCACACACACACACACACACACACACACACACATATGCCGGAGCAAAAAAGAAAATGTTTAAGGAAATTGCTGCAAATATTTTGCTTGTTAAGTGAAACCCAGTTTGGAGAACAGTTTTTACCAGGGCCAAAAAAAGTGCACTCTGCAATTTTCTTCAGGCATTTGGCCATACCACGAAAGCACTCATACTCGAACGTCTTCTTCTTCATCTTCGTCTTGAGCGTTTTCCTTTCCTGGGTTTGTCTTTGGGCTGTTTCCCACTCCTTTTCGGTCGCTTGGCAGTTTTGCATTTTGCATAAGCGCTTGGAAATGCCTTTGTCGTTTTAGCAATTTATGCAAATTTCGTGCATTTTACCCCATGTTGTTACATTCTTAGTATGTCTTAGCCAACATACACAATATATACATATATAATTTGCACAAGGACGTAGATTATATAATGCTTTACATATAGGTTTACATGCATCCATATATAGGCTAAGACTGCCATGCAATTAAAACTAAATTAGTAGGCCTCTGGGCTATGGGCAAGGCGAGTTACTCATTGCAGTTTTCAGTTTGATAATTGAATTATTTAGTTGCGAATCGTTTTATTAAATGCACACGCAAACTTTTATGCCGCAAAAGCAACATGAACAAGCACAATAACAACTGCTAAATCATGCCTTATAAGGGGTCTGTGGAGTAGTTCGACTTTAGATGTTCTATATGTGGCGGGCATTCAGTGTGTTAGGGCAGTTCAGCTGTAATTCAGATATCTAGATAAAAGATAATGTTGATGAGATATGGCACAAGAAGAATTAGTAACATTTGTGTAATTACATTGTATCAGACAGTGTGTTTTGTCAATGCCTATCTCGATTCCGTAACATAAATATTATCTTTCGGTCAAATGTTCCTCATTTAATGAGTGATCTGATAAAATATGAGCATTATGCTTAAAATTATATTCAATTTGATGGTTCTATTTTTAACCAGTGCTCAATATACCATTGTAGATAGCATTCCAATTTTGTAAAATTATAATTTATTTTACCTTTTCGTTACATGCATTAATCTTTACTCCTTATCTGTTTTATTGATTTCAAGATATGAATCTGACTCGGTGACTGACACACTCGTTTACCCTTTGATGCAAACAGCGTGATACAAAAGCTGTGAACTTTGCTTGCCAGCCATTCACTTGGTGCCAGCACCACACCCTCCTAACTTCCAGCGCCTGCCTACCCCAGCCAGTAGTTTTGTCATTTATAAAAACAACCTTTTTTAGGTGTTGAACATTACCGCAGGGCACCAGCCACAACCGCAACCAAAAGCCAGTTTCGCTTCTTGGCCCTCGCCTGGTCAGCAAAGATATGTAAACACCAAAACAAAAAAAAAAAATACAAAACAAAATAAACAAAAAAGTCCACGATCCAAAAACTTTTTGGTCTGCAGCCCACCCACAATTCTGACAACCACCTACCTACATGCGACATTTAACCCTCAAAATGTGCGCATTGAACACATTTGGACTCCAACATCAATTTCATTTGTTGGCTTTTTTTTTTGCTGCTCTGTGTTGTTTTTTTTCCTGTTTTGTTTGCGTGCTGATTTTTGGCCCGGCCATAACTACCACAGCTCCACCACGCACCAGTTGGTACTTCAGTGTTTTTATTTTTTCATTGCTGAAATAACATTGACATGCGTCTTGCCTGTGAACCCGACGAATGCGAGACCCTCCGGCAAGTCGACCAACATGCAACACGTCTCGCCCTCCCCCGCTCAGCTACCAATAACAAGAATAACAACAACGATTTCGATTCGAATTCGACGACGCCTTCTCCCCCAATGTCTATTCGATTTACAGCTCGACTTTGTGCAGCGTCTGTTGCATGACATGCAACTTTTGCCTCGAGCTGTGAAGTTGTTGTTATTGTAGCTGTTATTGCTATTGTTGTTGTCATGTTTGCTGGCAATGCAATCAACAGCAGCAACAACAATTATTGCAACAACAGCTGCGTTTTTTTCTCTCTTATTTAATAACGTTTCAATATTCGAACATTTTTTGACATATCAATTTTCAAACGATGTGCGAACTTATATATCTATATATATATTTATACACATAAGAGCGACTACACTCATAGCTATATAGAAATGTATTTATAGATTTATGCTGCGATATAAATAAAGTTTGAGCTGTGAGTTCTCGCATTGTTATCTAAGACGTGGGGTGGTCTGTGTGTGCGTGTGTGTGGTGTGTGTGTGTGTGTGTGTGTGTGCGTGTGTGTGTGTGTGTTGGTTTCTGTGTGACAGCAAATTGTTTTTATATGACACGAAAATTGAAATTTATGTGACCAAACATTCAATTTATGTGCCAACCAAATAAAATATAAACTTTTGTGAATAAGTCGAGCGTGTTGAATACTGTTTAAGGATTAGGAAAACAATTTGACATAAGCCAAAGCACTTTTCAGCTTACAACAGAATTTTATGAGTAAACCGGTTGGTTATTTGTTTCCCATCCAAAACTTTGTCAGAGCTAAGCTGTATTGCCTTGCTGAATAGCTTTCTGATCTTGGATTATACTCTAGTTTTTAGTATATTTATAATAGTTTTTTGTTGGTAAATTTGCAATAAAGCTTACATTTTAAAACATTTTCGATGTGCTTAGTTTTTATCACAAATTATATGAATTTCAGCCAAAAAAACACATAGCAAATATATTTTAAAGACTTTAGCCCCTGTAAATCTCAATGCAATATTCCAATGAAGTTCTTCAATTGTGTCTCTTGCGACTGCTATTGTAATAATGTATTCAAGCTGTAATATAAATATTGTTTCACTTGCTTATTTGCTTTGTCACAGAATTGCACAAAACATTTGGAATGCACATAAATGAAACTAAAACTATGCTAATCCCTTGCTTATCTCGGTTATCTCTCAGGCCAACCTGTGCACAGGTCTTAAGCCTAGCTTCGTCCCATCTGCCAGCCTCACCTCTTCACCCTCTCCATGCCATCAGTTAATTTAGCAGTTTCGCATTATGCAAAAACAAAAAACTACTTAAGTGCTAAGCTGCGCTGCGGTCCTTTGCCGCATATGCAAATTCACACAAATTAATTCCAAACTGAACCTTTGAACACCATTCGTAGCGCGACTGACTGCTGATATAAAAACGTTGCTTCCTTAAACCCAAACCCCCATTGCATTGCGACAGTTGTGTGTGTTGCAACTGCAACTTCATTTGCAACGTCAACGGAAATGCGCATTAACATTGTTTTCATTTGCCAGGGAGCTCTTTTTAACATTTGCCAAACCGCTGACGACTGTCGACTGACGCAGCGGAAAAAGGAAACTCACCTCCTCTTCACCGTGCCACCCATGCTCTCCTCCTGCTCTTCCTCTTCTTCTGCTACAAGATCCCTGTGCAATTTGTATAAAAAGGCGCTTTAACCTCTTCATTGCTCATTCCACATCTCTTGCAGGTTCACATCCGCCGCGAATAGTGGAACACCCCATAGATACGACGGTGCCTCGACACGAGCCAGCAACGCTTAATTGCAAGGCAGAAGGCTCCCCCACGCCCACCATTCAATGGTATAAGGATGGTGTTCCACTGAAGATACTGCCGGGTTCACATCGCATCACCCTGCCAGCGGGCGGATTGTTTTTCCTCAAGGTAAGTCCACCACAACACGACAATATCAGCGATCCCCGAATAGGTCGCATTTGAAATACTCTTTCGAGAGTTATTTTCAAATATTTTGCACAAAAGAATGTTTTCTAAATTCTTTCTTTAACTTCTAAAAAAAATAGAAATAATATTCATCAAGGATTTGAAAACTTGCAGTCTTTGTAGATTTCATTGATAAAATCCAAACAAACTGCAGAAAACTAATTATTAATTTTAAAGCCAATTTTAACCACATTATGCATTTTGTATTAATATAATATTTGCTACAAGAACTTATCAATCAAATCCACTATAGGATTCATAATTTTTCCCTTAAGCGAAAGTGCCAACGAAATCCTTTGTCATCGTTTGTTGTTAAAGGCTCTTCAGGCACAAAAAAAAAAACGATTACTCTCTATTCACACTTCAGTACTAGAAACAATAATATTTGCACAAGTTTTCATGGCAAAACTTGACGAGATACTCATTGTATCCTTTTGGCTGGGATAACGAAATGAGCCTGTGGCATATTTACATTATTTTCACTGGTTCGCTTACTTATTATTATTATTATTTCTCGGTTTTTGCTTCCACCATTTTTACTTATTGTGCTGCATGCATAATTATTTTTTTTTTCTGCCTCTGCTGCTGCTGCTGTCTCTGCGCTTTCATTCATAATAACAGACCCAGAAAAATTGTGGGAGGGGGTCGGGAAAGTCGGTTGCTTTTGCACAATTTAAACATTTTCATTTTGCCAGGCCATCTGTTGAGTGATGAACAAACTAATTGCTTTTATTTTTTTCTTTTACATTTTTATATGTATATATATATATATATATATGTATATATAATATCTTTAGCGAGCTGCAAAAATATTTTTGCAAGCCTTTCGCTGGGGTGGCCAACAACTTCATTAACGCAAGGTAAACAAACATTAAGAGGAACGTCGAGAGAGAGATTCTAGGAGAGAGGTCGGCGGGGAAGGTGGGTCAGTAGGAGGCAGTCGAAGCCAAAAGCAGAAGCAGCCAGACAAATAAAGACAAACGGAAGTTGGCAGGCAACGCAGCAAAAGTCAGCAGCCTGATGAGCTTCAAATGAGTGAGTGAATGAGTGTGTGTAGCTGTGTGTGTGTGTGTGTGTGTGTGTTCTGTGGCAGGAACAAGGAGCAAGCGGCTGTAGTTCAAGCAATAGCAATGTGGCAGCACTTGGACTGAGCACTCAGCAATTTACGACGCAAAAAGCCAACGACGCGCGCGTTGATTATGCTGATGATGCAGTTGGAGACGCTGCTGCTGCTGCTGCTTCAGCTGCTGCGGGCAGAACCTTTTTCGGGTGGTGTTGCAAGGCTCCCAGCTGAATCCTCCATCCAGAGCCTGCCACTTTTCACACTCGATCTGGCTGCCTGACTGGCTGACTGTCTGTCTGGCTGGCAGGCAGTCTGTGTGCTAGTCTGTGCTTATGTATCCGCATTCACATTCGCATTTTTGCATTTGTGTTTGTGTTTGTGTTTGTATTTGTATTTGCCTGATGCGAGTGTATTTGTTTATCACTTAAGTGCAAAAAAGGATTCGGTGTGCAGGATTCCAGCAATCAGACTTCAGACACTCTCTTCCGTTTTGCAAATGTTGCTTTCATATATTTTCACTTTATTTTTTGTTGCTGCATCTAACGAGCTTTAAATGAATTAATTCAAAAGCTCTTCCTATGCTGTGAAGCGTGTATGCGTTCTGTGTCTGGGCCATTATTTTGAGCCCGTTTGCCTGTTTTTGGCCACAATTAATACGATGTGGGACATTTTTGGCATTTTTGGTAGCTTCGTTGGCGCTAAGTCTGGTTGACTATTGAAATTTTTGATCCCAGGTAAATGAATGAATTTAATTTCGAACATAGCCTGAAAGCTGAGTTTAAACCAGTATAATTTATACATATAAAAATGAGTTTAAATTGAGAATACAAAATTTACATTTTGAATAGGTGACTGGCGTACTTGTTAATATAGGACATCTATTCTTTCTCAATTTGTTTTAATTTAAATTATTATTTATTTTATTACAACATTTGTTGGGTATAAAAAAACATTCGAACCATTCGACCAAAAAAATCAAATAACTGAAATACGCACAAGGGAAAAAAATAATTATAATAAGCAATTGTCATATTAAATTGTTCATTGTTACGTTTCATTTCTATTATCTCATTTGACCCTTGGCCATTCAACACAAAAAAATCATTTATTTATATTTCCTCTTAGTTAATCCTCGACTTTGTTGCAGAACGATGACTGCATAAGGATTACTGCATAAACTATACCACATAAATTCACTGCCAGTTTCATTTTAAATTTAAGCTAAGCATTTTCTTTTATTTTTCTTCTATCTATCTATTTTTTTTTTTTTTTGGAATCTTTTCCATTTTTCTATGTCACTTGCATAATTTACATTCTAATTCCGCCAGCTTTTCGCTGTGCATTTACCATTCTCCACAGCTCTTACTTGTCCTCTCTCCGTCTCTCCCTTGCTCTATTTCAATCATTCTCTGTCTCTCTGAAGTTGAAGACGATTCATCTTACTTATAATGCGAGTGAAGCTCCTACTTCGCCCAGGCATTATAATAACGAGGGGTGCCCTAAAGCCAAAGCCCCGAAAATGACAGCCCAAAACTATGCAACACTATCAAATTGCTCGCAACTGAATAGAGTAACCGGGGAATGGGTGAGAGAAAGAGAGTGAGAGCGAGAAAGAAAGCAAATAAAAATGTGGCAACTTTAATGCGGCACAAAGTTTACTCAGGGTTCTGTCTTTAAATAACAATGAGCGACAAGCGAATAGGGAATTTGCAATAAAATACAAGAAGGCACAAGCGTATACAATGTCTGCGTGTGTGTGTGTGTGTGTGTGTGTGTAAGTGTGTGTGTATGTGTGTTGAGGAAAAGCGCGCGCCCGAAAATAAAAAGAAGAAAAGCTGAAGTGTAGTGAAGAGTGACAGTGGAGGAGCGAGCAACAGGGAGACAGACAATAATTTACGTAACTGCACGAGAAAAAAAGGACGCAAGGACCAGTCAGACAAATGTTGTAGCTCACACACACACACACACAGAGGGAGATGGAGTAATAAACAGAGAGAGAGAGAGAGAGAGAGAGGGAGGAGGAAGCGTACAGGGATACACATGATTTGTAGCAACTATGCGCGTGTATTTGTGTGCGCCACTTTGGTTTTGCCTGCCGCACATCATCAGCAGCAGCACCAGCAGCAGCTGAAGAGGCAACAACATCAACTGAATCCTTGTGGATCCACTCTCCTCGTCCTGCTTCACTCCTCCGCTCGTCCTTGACTGAAAGTTAGAATTCTGGCTTGGGCCATTCGGGTATATTTGTACATCTGTCTGGGGTGCTCAAGTGTTTGCATGTAATGCGTTCGTTGCCATCGTCTAAATGTTTATTTAAATGCCTGCCACATTTGGCAATTGTAGCACTAGTTTTGTGGCAAGCTTTAAAATGCAATCAAGCATTTGGCGAGCATCAAGCAGCGCATTTAAATCAAGTACAAAATTGAGAGTTTTGTCATGTTTGTTTTTGTTATATGCACTTAATTAAAAACTGGCAAAACACTTGCCACAAGTTAAGCGCAGCCAAGTTAATGCCACACATTGCTGCAGCTGCCACTTGCCGCTGGGCATAACTTTTAACTGGCGGCCCGTGAAGTACATTTTAATGAGTTTACAAACGCTTGACACATTCGCAGCTACATAAAACTGAAGAATTTTATATACATCTCGCAACTGGAGTCAACTTTCGAGGGCAAACGCTGCGTATACTTTATATATGATTTTACATATACATATACATATACTTATGTTTTTTACGAGTGCAAGGGGAAAGCATTTTGAGAGTTGCTTAATAAACGACTTAACAGGTGGCAAAGCAGTCAACTAGATGGGCAATAAGAGTTAAATGAGTGCGTTGCAAATCCTTGCCTTAGCCATAAGGAAAGAGAGTATAAAGAGTTAGTTAAGATGCAAATATTGCCAAGTTTTATATAAACGACATTTTGTTTATATATCCACTTTTGGCAAGCTTATATAGGCAATTTCTTATTTATATTTATAGTAATTTTTAAGCTGGTTTACACCAAAAATCACACAATTTTCATCAGCAAAATATTGATTAATTTATTATATTAATTTCGCAAATCTATAAAATGCCACAATGTTTGAATGTTTCACTTCAATCTGAAATCAATTCAAATCGCAATCGACAACTTTTCGCTTTAAATCTCAACACCTAATATCTGTTTTTGATATTCTATGTGCCATATACAAATGACATTTTAAATCCATTTACCTGTTGCTTGCAACAATTCCACTGTGACTGTTGGTGGCAGCAAATTTAACCAATTTTGCTGACTAGCTCGATTTCAAGCTCAATAAAAATCATTTACACGCCACATTTTACCGACTTTAAATTTAAACAAAATTATAAAGCACTCACTTCCACTCGCTTTGTTTATCACTCACTCTCTACTGTCTCTTCCGCACTCGCTTTCTCTATCCCTCTTCCTTTCTCTCTCTCTCTCTCTCTCTCTCGCTCTCTCTCGCTCTCTATCGCTGGCACACACAATTACAAAATGTAACAACATGAAAACGAAATGGCTCCCAAATGAAATGTTGTAAATTTATGGGTATTTTAAATTAAAACGGAAGCGTGTTTTCAACGCGCGACTACACACAGCAAAAAACACTCACACTCACACATACACACACACACACACACACACACTTACTGACACACACACACAGTCAATATATTTTATAGCCGCAGTGCTGCCCCTCGGCTGCTCTTCCTTGCCCCCCACCACAACTGATTTAAAGACGCACGTAGCACACGGCAGAGTTGCTGTCTCTGCTGCTGCTCCTCTGCTGTTCCTGTTGTTATTTGTTGTTGTTGTTTTTTGTTGGTGTCAAATCAGTTTCAATGTTTGCTGGCAGCACGCACAAAACGGCAAAAAAAAAAAAATGGAAGAAAGTACAACAACAACACCAATAGCAACAACAAAACGCAGCCAATTCGCAGCAATTCGCGTGGCTCAAGTCATTAAAGAAATAAATAAATTTATGTGACTTTCGGCGCAGTTTCTTTTGCCTTATCCTGTCCCTTGGTTCCTGTTCCTCTTCCTGTCCTAACCAAAAAATTTAATTTCAGACAGAAAACACACCAGAACCCAGAAAAGCTAAACAAAAAAAAAAAAATAAATAAAAATGGAAAAGACTGAGCAATATATAGATTACATTGTCTGGCTCAGACTGCAGCGCTCACATTTTTATTTGTCCGCGTTGCCATTGTAACGGATTTGGATTATATTTTTCCTTTTTTTTATTATTAGAAAGGATGTCAGATACAGCGAGTGCCTGCTTCTCGACGCATTTTATATAAAATATTAATAGCAACTGGTGCACAGGCAACTAATAGGCTTAGCTTTTTGCTCTGCAACAGCAGTCAGCAGTTGCACAATTCGTATGGCACGAGACTAATGTATGACATACGTAATATTCTTAAATCGGCTCCCTACAGGTTAATGGGACACGGCAGTCAACTGAGATGATAAGTGAAATTTAAAATAAAGATATACCTATTACAGATCTATAAGCAGGACGTCATCAAATATATGTAAAAAGATGATCAAGGTTTATTCTTTTGTATTTATATTTCACAAAATACATCATTGGAAATACTTGCAAGTACCATATTTATTTAATTTAGCTTGAAGATGGCCATCTGCTTCTATTATATTAAAATCACCAATCACCAATCACAAACAAAATATAGGTAATACATAATCTTGATCGATTTCCGCACATGTGCTTTAAGGACGTAGTGAATCTAATCTAATCTTTCAGCTTGTGGGTCCTTTATCTATTTGCCTGAAAAGACATCAAACACATATTGTATATATTAGTTTGACATACTTACGCTGATGCTGGGCATAATAAGACAGATGGGAAGAGATATAAATACAAAGGTCTAGATAAATATATGGTATATTTATATTTAAGATAGCAATGCAAGAAGTTTTGCCCAAAGTAAGCGCTTTGCCTTTGTGTTGCCAGCATGACAATTGAGATGCCTGAAGCGCATTCGCTTATTTGTTTTATAAAGCGCACCCGCGGCACAAAATACACACACTTAAAGCACACCCACGCACACACACACACACACTCAAAGGCACATGAGCAAGATTAAATGAAAGAATAATAGAGCTGAAGAACCCTTTTGTCATCTTCACTTAGCGCAACACTTAATTTCACTTGGATGAGGCACAGAAGTTGTGTAAATTGTGCGAACTTTGTAGCTGCTTCTGTAGAGATAAATATGACACACACACACACACACAACACAACACAACACAACACACTCAAGGCACACACACACACACACACACACACAACGCATTTGACATTTAATTTTAAGCGCATGTTGGGGAATTTCTTTTGTGCGCCAAAAACAAATAAACAAAGTGAAACACAAAAACAGTCAGCGAAACAACAAATACACAGGGCAAAGTAAGTAGTGTGAGTGATGACAGGGGAGGGGAGAGGGCGCGGTGGAGTGCAGTTAACAGAAGAGACAAGAAGTAACTATAAAGTTGCTCGAGAGACATTTTATGATTTGAGCACTTGAAGGCAGCAGACGCGCAACAGACAACAGATTGCTGACTGTTTATTATGGCCCAAAAAGACAGGGTAACAAAAAGGGGCAAAGAGTAGTACACGCAAAGGGGGCGAGAGATATGTAAGAGAGGCACATAGAGAGAGAGAGAGAGAGAGAGAGAGAGAGAGAGAGAGAGAGAAAGAGGGCGAGAGAGTGCGTGAGAGACTGCAAATCAACGTCTTGCAAGTTGTAAAAGCACTTTTTGCAGCCCATTTGTGAAATGACAATGGCAAAGAAAGCAAAGCAATCTGAAATATGACATAACTTATTGTATACCCTATTCGGGGCTGCAATTAGTGGGTGGCTTAGGTTGATAAGCTATAAACCAAAGAAGAGCAGCTTTAAATGTAAGCCATTCAATAAGTTGTACTATTTTAAAAAGATATTTTGCGTTTCTAAACAAGCAAGTCAATATAAAGTAAAAGTCTGCTCAGAATTCACTTCTGTAAGCTGAAACTTTTCATATTTGTTCTTCATTTTAAGAACATTTAAATATTACTACATTTAATTTTTAAAATATAACTGTTGAAGTTTTCGCTGAGTCTTAGCATGAGGCAAACGTCTTTCACTGAACATGACAGGGAAATTAAAAGCCTGTCAGTCAGTCAAACTCTACTTAAGATTCACATGCAACAATACACCTCTGAAGGGGTTTGCAATACAAAAAAAAACAATCTTTTACTCATTTCAATTAAAATTTGCTCACATTTGGCCCACAGCTCAGTGCTTTTACACAACTTCTCAACTTATTTGGCTTGTTCCTACTTTTTTTGCAGGTTGTCAATTCACGTCGCGAAACAGATGCCGGCATTTACTGGTGCGAGGCCAAGAATGAACTGGGCGTGGCCAGGAGTCGCAATGCCACATTGCAAGTGGCGGGTAAGTCCTATATACATATATATATTCTCATAGTCTACACCACACACAGATACACACACCCACATACACCACATGCTGTTTCTGCTGCTGTTGGAAGCCACAGTCTTCACTCAGCAGGCGTTTGCGTTTTTAATATTCTAAATTGATGTTGATTTTTGCCACAGTTGTTGTTGGGTTCCGATATGCTCAGGGCAGCTCTGTCTTTTTTTTTTTTTTGTTGTTGTTGGCAGCTGGGGGATTTTAGTGGGGCGTAGCACCACCGCCCACTTAACTAACTAGCTGAGCTGCGTTTACAAGTTTTCCGCATGAACGCACCCACTTGTCTCGTCAGTGGTCTCTGTCGCTGTTTCTGCTCTTGCCTCTGCCTCTATTAACCCTTTCCATTTTTTTTTTTGGTCCTATTTTATTTTGGTATTTTTTGCTATTTTTGCTTTTTGCTTTTTTTTTTGACTTTTGAAACCTTTTCTAGCTGGTTAGTTGGTTGCTTGGCTGACTGAACGGATTGAGTTGAGTTTTTTTTTTTTTTATCATTTTTATACGCAGTGTGGTTAGCTTTGTGTGTGTGATTTATGGGTGTATGTGTATGGAGTATATATATATTTTGGGTTGTGAAAGGTCTGTTTGACAAGAACTTGTGCTGTCACAATAAATTTGAAAATGAACCACTTAACTCGTGCAGAAAACACAATCAAATTTGTTTACACAAGTTCTACTAACAAAAAAAAAAAATTTCAAACATTCTTCAATATAATTTTGTAAGACTCGAAACCCATTTAAATATAGATATATTTTTATTAAGAAAGGGAAATAAAATATGTTCATAAGTCTTTTAGAACTAAATTTCAATTATTTTAATGCAAAACCAATTTCATGATCATTTTTCAACTAGGAACTGTGGCGTATTTGGAGGCTAAAAACGGGGCATTTGTGGCTCCGTTTGAACTCCCAATTGGCCCATTGGCACCGCAGACCGCCACTTTGTCTTTTGTTGGCTAATATTTCTTTTATTTGCTATGCTCTTTCATTCCTTACCGCCGCCCACATGAAAATCGATATTGTTTCCTGACGTTGCGAGTTCATTTTTTTTTTTTGGTTTTCTCTTCCATGTGCTGTTTTTTTTTTTTTTTTTTTTTTTTGATACAGCTCGTGCTTAGCCTGAGCCAGTTTGGTTTGCTTTTTGCGGTATCCTTGGGGAATATTTTTCAATATTTGCATGTAAATCACGAAAAGCACGTCAAATTTGTTTGCTTGGTTAAAACGTCGTTATTGCGACTCCGGAGCTGGTAACTTGGCTAAGAGACTGCAGTGGGTAATAGGGAGACAGACACAGAGCTATGGCAAAAGGCGTTCACATTGATTGGGTTAGGCAATAAAAGCTAGCAAGAGGAAGCTGGAAAAAAATAAATATGTGGTTCACTTGCTCACTTGTCGGGGGCTTTGTCAATAATAAACATAAGTTGCCCATTTTTGATGTTGTCAGCGTAATTTCTGTCGAACGCCGTCACATCACGCATACGCAATGTGTGTATGCTCAATAAAAGGGGCGAGGCTACAAACTCAAACATGGAATCCACTTAAGTTTCAGGTCTGAGTTTTACCTGAATATTAATTCTGCATGGTTTGTAAAGTAACTTTAGATATATACTGTTGAGACTTAAACACTACGAGTACGATTTAGATAATAATTGAAATTATTTGTAGTATCATCATCAATCAAAGCCAGGAAAATTCAAAGTTCAAAAGTATCAAGCGATTTTTATTTGATAAAAATCTCTCAATATTCTATAATACATTCATATAAATAATGTATCTTTAACAACGTAGATGTTTAATTGACCTTTTAATTTATCACAAGATGCGCAAATAAATAAAATTGGTTTTCTGAGAGAAAAGCCGAGTGCAAATCTGCTATAATTATTGAGCCCTATAAAAATTAACTTGAATATATATATATATATATATATATATATATAAATTTATACACAATGGCCTTATAAATATTGCTTTAACGGTCATTTATTAACTCATTATCAGCAGCTGGCATTTTGCACCTTTTCAGCGCGCGTTTTCCGCTTGACTGAGTCACGACCTCGAACCAAAACCGAACCGATCCAAACCAAACTGAACTGTACCGAACCGCATGGCCTACAACTTTCGCTCGTGCCACTGAACCTGACACTGATTATGACTTTGATTAATTTATTGATGGTTGGCGTGTTTCCTGCTGTGCTCAGCTATCGCCTCCTTCCCGCTCCCATTCCGTTGGCCTCGTTCCGTGTGTCCGGGCTCGGGACTTGGGTTCGAGTTTCGGCAACCAGCTCCAAAGCTGCTGCTATTTTGAGCGCATTAAAAGTTTTGTCAGTGGCAAAAAAAAAAAAATAAGGTGGGGCAACAGCCGGCGGAAGGAAAGCGAATTCGCTTTCGTGTTCACTTTTGCCATGCGTTGAAATATTTTGATTTATGTTGATTTATAGACATCACTTTAAATTTAATAAAAGTCATGCTTGAAGAGTTTTTCTTCTTTTTTTAGGAAAGATTTTAAACTAAGGCCAAAGTAAATGCGCATATTCACTTTGCAGATTAAAATAAAATATAAAAATCCGTAAAATACTGTAAAATAAAATAAGAAAAAGTGAAATTTAATTTACGTAAAAGCAGCTGCCGCATTCTGGATTTATACGTTATATATTTTGAATACGCTGAATGCGTCCAAGTTGAATGCACAAAGCTCGCTTTTCAGGACAGCAGCAACAGCAGAAAGTACAACAAAAAATATTTTGCGTTGCTTTTCAAGTGCTTGAAAGTTACTTGATTTATTATACTACTCCCACGCTTTGTGTGTGTATATATGTATATCTGTGTGTGTGTGTGTGTGTGTGTGTGTGTGTGTGTGAGGGACAAATATTCGCCTAGGAAATCGGTCTAGCAGCTGGGTGGAAGGTGTGCAAATTACAGGTTTGCAATTTGACCACAACTGCAAAAAGGGAGATGCCAAGCAAACCGCACGAGATATGCAAAAAGATGGACGAGTAGAAAAAGAAGCAGAAACAGAAGCAGAAAGAAGAAAAAAGAAGAAAATGCCATGCAAAATAAATGCAGACATCCGAGTTAGTGCCTTAAATCTGCGGTTGGCAAATGCAAAATGTTGATAATAGCGTGATTTACTATGCGCCAGGGTTAAGAATTGCTTTAGAAATGCGTTTTGGTTAAAGTTTTGAATGCAAGTTTCGCATGAATAATTTGCAATGCAGCTGTTATTCCACTACGATTAACTGAGCACTTGAAGAAGAACTATTCGATATTATTTAATGGGAAGGCATATACGAATAAAGTCTAATCTATAGGCGAACAGCTATGAATAAGATTTGATTTTTTAAAATTCTCAAGGCGGATCTTAATTTATCCCAGCTATAATTTCGTCAAAGCTGAATGACTTTTCAAAAGCAATGTGTTTTTGACCAGGGCTTGCTATCGAATAGGTCAGAACTATCGATATTTACATTGCAACTATGCACATTGATATCCTAATTGATATATTTATTGTCAATTTGACATTTGCAATCGATTCGACAACCTGTTTGTCGCCGACTGCCAAAGCGAAAACAGGCTGTTCTGGAAGTACTTCGTCTGCATCGAAAAAGGAATTGAGAAGTTAGAATGGATAAACCAATTGTTTGGGCTCGTGTTTTGAAGGTGCTCGGCCGCACCGGCTCCCAGGGACAGTGTACCCAAGTCAGGGTGGAATTTCTGGGCGAGCAGAATCGCCAGATAATACGCAATGTGAAGGGACCGGTGCGTGAGGGTGACATTCTGACCCTGCTGGAATCGGAGCGAGAAGCTAGACGTCTCCGCTAGAAAAATGGTGAAAATTCTTCGAGAACACCACTAAAAATTAAATAATAATTTATAAAAGTGAGAGAGAATTCCAATCTGCAAACACTCGAATAAAATGTATATGAAATAAATTATTATACACAATTTCGCGGGGCTTTGCGAATTATTTATGGCAATATAATCACAGTCATTTGTAGTTATCAGTGTTTAATCTCTAATTGATTTGCTATTAGCCATGTGGTTTTCCTAATTGCTTGTTAAAAGTTGACTTCACAATTGCTCATTGCATGACCAGCTCTTCTTGTAGCTTATCGATGATATTATCGATTGTTAGCAAAATTAATAGCCGAACACATTAAAGAGGAGCTCAGGCTTTAATTTAAGTGTTGTTCTGCCAAAAAAACCAGAATAAACAGTGGTTGCAGTATATATTTGATATAATTAAATTAAGTTGACGTTGCCGGACTTATTTATTTTTTTACAAATGAATTGCTGTGGCTGTATGAGAGTGCTTAAAGGTGTGTGTGTGTGTGTGTGTGCGTGTGTATGGCGTATGAAAAGCACATTTATGCCATTTACCAACAATTTATCTTTGCTGTCAGGCCGCAAACACCCACAGCAACACACCTATACACACACACACACACACACACACATAAAGAGTGGCATATAGCCGCAGGTTAAGGCAGGACAGGGACTGGCATTTATCATGCAAAACCAAGATAATTTATAACCACCAACGTGGAATCAAATGGACAGAGGCCATCACACACACACACACACACACACATACACACACACAGACAATTGCTAAAGCTCTCGCTGAGTTTTCTACTTCCCTTTGCCACATTTTGCAGTGCTTCGCGATGAGTTTCGCCTCGAGCCGCAGAATACACGCATCGCACAGGGTGACACAGCGCTGCTGGAGTGTGCGGCACCGCGCGGCATCCCGGAGCCGACGGTCGCCTGGAAGAAGGGTGGCCTCAAATTGGATTTGGATGGCACGAAGCGTGTACGCATCGTTGATGGCGGCAATTTGGCCATACAGGATGCACGTCAGAGTGACGAGGGTCAATACCAGTGCATTGCAAAGAATCCAGTTGGTGTCCGTGAATCATCCCTAGCCACGCTCAAAGTACACGGTAAGTAGAAGAGAGGCAGTGGACCCTCACTCTCCTCACTCCCGATACCCACATCAGGCACATCGCCTCACCTCAAATCAATGTGTCGTGTTCAATTTGCTGGAATGTGACTTGGGTTGCTTTTCACTGTATGTGCGTGGGTTGGCTTATGTGCAGCTAAACGCTAACGCTAAGCGTTTCATTATGTTTATTGCAGTTAAGCCGTACATCATACGTGGACCACATGATCAAACGGTATTAGAGGGCGCCTCCGTCACGTTCCCCTGCCGCGTCGGCGGCGATCCCATGCCGGATGTCCTCTGGCTGCGTACAGCCTCCGGTGGCAATATGCCCCTAGGTAAGCCACCAATCAACCTCATTCGCTTAGACAATTCCCATAATTTGATGCACTGTGTGTGTCCGTGTGTGTGTGTGTGTGTGCTAACTTATTTTAGACCGTGTCAGCGTGCTGGAGGATCGCAGTTTGCGTTTGGAACGCGTCACAATTGCCGATGAGGGCGAATACAGCTGCGAGGCGGACAATGTGGTGGGTGCCATCACTGCGATGGGCACTCTGACTGTGTTCGGTAAGTGAACGCTTCAACTCTCTGACCCAATGATATGTGCTCAAAGTGACTGCTGAACATGGGCTTAATCTGTGTGGAGAGAGTATTTTGTTAATGGCATTTCATAAAACTCTAAAGTTTAAGGTATAATGGTCTTAAAAGTCTGATGAAACTTTAAATCTTAATGCTTTGGCAGTCAATAAAATCTAACGCTAAAATCAATTTATTTAAATTATTTTAAAAGTTCATGAAAGCTATCTCTAAAAATTGTTTTGCCTCATTTTAAAGTCAAAGCTAAAGTAAAACATTAAATTAGAAATAAAATACTGTCGGAATACAATTATTGCATCTCCATTTGGTCTCAATGGTTTCAAAAATAAAAAAATCTGAATTTTTTAACAGCTCTCATGATGAATTCTGTTTATTTTTGCGGAGTTTGATGATTTGCCAGTGTTTCGTAACAGAGTTTTTATGTTGGATTGTAGATGTATATATATATATTATATATCTCGATGCTGAAAGTTTCTTCAACTCTTTAGCGTCAACTCTTTTCTGAACACAGATTAATTGAATGATCCAGCGTCTATTTTAAGTTGTCATTGAGCCACATAAATATTTAGCGCTAGTCGAGCACATTTAGCTAATTAGTTTATCCCTATATATATATATATAAATATATATGAACCGTCACACACACACACACACACCAACACACATATATTCGCACACTGTAGCGCCCCCGAAATTCATCCAACGTCCAACCAGCAAATCCGTTGAACTGGGCGCAGACACATCGTTCGAGTGTCGCGCCTCGGGCAATCCTAAGCCCACCATATTCTGGACAATCAAGAATAACAGCACGCTGATTTTTCCGGGTGCACCGCCCCTGGACCGCTTTCACAGCCTGAACACGGAGGAGGGACATTCGATATTGACGTTGACACGCTTTCAACGCACCGACAAGGATCTGGTGATTGTGTGCAATGCAATGAACGAGGTGGCCAGCATAACGTCGCGGGTGCAGCTCATCCTCGACTCCCAGGAGGATCGACCGCCGCCCATAATCATTGCGGGACCGGTGAATCAAACGCTGCCCATCAAATCGCTGGCAACGCTGCAGTGCAAGGCAATTGGTTTGCCCAATCCAACAATATCGTGGTATCGCGATGGGATTCCAGTGCATCCCAGTGCCAAGCTGAACATAACGGCTGCTGGTGATTTAATTATCTCCGATTTGGATCGTCAACAGGATCAGGGCCTGTACACGTGTGTGGCCAGCTCGAGGGCTGGCAAGTCCACGTGGAGTGGTTTCCTGCGCATTGAGCTGCCCACGAATCCAAACATCAAGTTCTATCGTGCACCCGAGCAAAGTAAATGCCCCACGGCGCCGGGGCAGCCGACAGTGTTGAATGCCACTGCAGCGGCAATGACAATTGTGTGGCCCACTAGCGACAAGTTGGGCTCATCGCCCTTTCACGGCTACAGCGTGGAGATGTATTGCACGAACAAGAGCAAGACCTGGATACCGATAGCCAGCAGACTAAGTGAGCCCATTGTCACCGTGGATAGCTTGGAGTCGGGTGCCGCTTACATGTTCATTGTGCGTGCCGAGAACGCTTTGGGCTTTTCGCCACCCTCACCCATCTCGGAGCCGATTACGGCTGGCAAGCTGGTGGGTGTGCGCGATGGTAGTGATGCCTCATCGGGTGGTTCGGTCAGCTCACAGCTATTGCTCAGCGATGTGGAGACACTGTTGCAATCGAATGATATTGTTGAACTGCTCGAGGCGAATGCCAGCGATTCGACAACTGTCCGATTGGCGTGGGACATCGATAGTGGCCAGTATATCGAAGGATTCTATTTGTATGCGAGGGAGCTGAGGTCAGCTGAATACAAGATGTTAACGCTGCTAAACAAGGGCCAGGGGCTCAGCTCGTGCACCGTACCCGGCTTGGCCAAGGCGTCTACGTATGAGTTTTTTCTTGTGCCATTTTACAAGAGCGTGGTAGGCAAACCCTCGAATAGTCGATATGCCCGCACCCTGGAAGATGGTAAGGACTCTCGCCCATAATGCTTATGCTTTTGCTGTCCAGCTACAGCTACCATTTGCCTAATCTGCTGAATTCCACGTGGTCTTTACTCTCACTAATCCCAAAACTCATTTGTTTTGCTTTGCTTTTCTCTCGTTCTCTTTGGCTCGTTGTTTGCAAAACAAACAGCGCCCGAGGCACCGCCGTTTGGCATGGAGGCCATCCAATTCAATCGCACCTCTGTCTTCCTGAAATGGCTTCCCCCACATCCGAATCGCACCCGTAATGGTATGTACTAAGCAAATCCCCATTTTGAGCCCTCATCTAATGGGCGTCTTAGAGTGAGGCATGGCAACTAACCAACCTCATTTGTAACAGACCACAAAATATTTGAGATCGAGCTAAATCTTTTTATTTTATTGTTAATCTAGCTATGCTTAAGCAAATTGAGATGATTTTTTAGGAAAACCCAATTTATATGGGGCTTCGAACATTATATTTGAAAAATATATTGAAATAGATTATAAAAAATCTTATTTTTTTTCCAAGGCATTAAATTAATATGATAATTATAGTTTAAGAATGCTTTTTTTTTAAATACTTTTTTAACAGTCAACAATTTGATATCAATTTATTATAAGAATATATATAAGTGCTGGGGAAAAATATCTTATTCTGTCTGCAAATGCTTCTCAAGCCAATTGTGAGTTTTCTTGCTTGGGTTCATTTTTCTGTTGAAAGACAAGCGAAAAGGATTTCTCTATCTGCTTAAAATCAAATCATGTCAAAATCACATTTTCCAATATTTATCGACACCAATCCACAATAATCGGGCTTAATCGTTTTTCATTCAATGGTCGAACGCATTTTCCAACACAGAGCCAAGCTCCGACAACTAACTATAAGACTGGCATTTTGTATTTTGTAGCATTGTATATATAACAAGAAAGGTATATATACATTATGGGATTGCAGATGATTACTTCTGTGTGTTTTACTTATTTTAAAACAAATACCTCCGCAGTAAAAGCTCTATAAAACCGATATAAATCTACTTTAATTCAGCTTAAGCTAATCATTAATCTTCATGCGTTTGGTTATTTGCCAACCAAATCGCAATTTTTTCATGCAAGGGCATTTAAGTAATCGGTTAAGCGAATAAGTAACTATTTGCCATGTGCCCCCTTGTTAACATTTAATTTCATTTGTCATTTGTGCTGTCTCTGACTAAATCTGTCTCTATCGGTCTCTCCTCCGTTCGTTCGCAGGCATCCTCACCAGCTACAATGTGCTCGTCAAGGGTCTGGATGTGCACAATACGACTCGTATATTCAAAAATATGACCATTGACGCGGCGACACCGACGCTGCTGCTGGCGAACCTCACCACTGGCGTCACCTACTACATTGCTGTGGCGGCTGCCACTCGCGTCGGCGTTGGTCCCTACAGCAAACCGGCCGTGTTGCGCATCGATGCGCGCACCCAATCACTGGACACCGGCTACACGCGGTGAGTGGGCGGGCGTTGGGGCAGTGGGTAAAATGTGGAAATGGGAATAGGTACGGTTTATTGTGTCTGTGTCTGCGTCTGCGTCTGTGTGTGTGTGTGTGTGTGCGTCAAGCTCATTTGACTGCCAGCCGTTTTGGGACAAAAGGACAGCAGAAGCTGAAGCTGACGTTGGAGTTGGAGCTCTTGCAGCCACAGTCACATCAATCCATTAACAGCAAACGACAATGGGCGTTTCGAGAATGAGGAAATGGGCAGTGGGCATGGGAATGGAGCGTGAATGGACTACTATGTCGGACTACTATGTGACCATTAAACTAAGCCTAGCCAAGGCACGTACTTCCCGGCCAGTATCAATGTGCTCATTCCGTTTTCTTTCTCTTCCTCTCTCTCTCTCTCTCTCGCCCTCTCTTCATCTTCCTCTCTTCCTCACTGTTTCTATTCTCTATTGTGCACAGCTATCCCATCAGTCGTGATATTGCCGATGACTTTTTAACGCAGACCTGGTTTATCGTCCTGCTGGGCTCCATCATTGCCATAATTGTGTTTCTATTGGGCGCATTGGTTCTATTCAAGCGCTATCAATTTATCAAGCAGACCTCGCTGGGCAGTTTACATGGTGAGTACGGTTATCCAACCCTCCTTTATACTTCACACTCCCCCTCCCCAGCAGACAGCTTAAATTTCTATTCTATTCCGTTTTTTTTTTCTATTTATTTTACTTTTTTTTGTTGTAGATTAAGTTTTGGTGGCAGCAGCTTAGTTCGTCTAGATTTAAGGAGCAGCTTTTGTGTGTGTGTGTGTGTCTGGGTTTTAGCCTTATGCTGGGCGGTAATTGCTTGGTATTTGAAATTTATGAGGTGTTTGCTCTATTGAACATTGGAAAATCGTCACAGCTTATAGGCATTGGGGATTTTATGGCGCAATTTGGGGGATTAGCTTTTAAATCTCTTAGTCATTTGCACTCGATGAACCCAAAGCTAAGGCAAATTATATTTGTGTATATATTTAAATGTCAATTGAGCGAAGGATTTTCTATTTATTTGCATAATTAGGAAAGGAGACCATTAAATCGTCTACATATTTACATTTATTAAACCAGGAATAGAAAATAAATATAATTTTGGATATAAATATATATTTATACACATTGATTGATTGATATAATATATATACATATTAAATATAAATATTAATATAAACTGTTACAAGTATGCAAACCTTTAAAATAAGAGTATCTAACTTCAAATCATGATTTCATCTCAGAACTTTTAAGAAGCCGTCAGAAACAAATATTAAGCATACAGTTCCCATTTTTAATAAATGGATTCCCAGACTGAACAGCTCCATTTGCCTGTCCCAAACACACACATAGAGAGAGAGAGAACCGCAGAAAAAAAAGGCGAAACTCGAGTGTGTTTGATAAGATAATTTTGTGTAAGCGCCAAGCTTGGCCTAGTAGCAGTCGTAGAGCTCATATAATCTATGATTTATGAGCGCTCGTTTATGGCTGGTCTCAATTAGGCTGCCGTTTTGTTAGCCGCATAAAACTACACAACACGCACTCATAGCATTAGCGAGGAAACTCCGAGTCTAACCGTACCTAGGGTAATCATCTTGTGGAGCCGAAAGCAAAAGCTCGAAGGTTAAATCAGCGATAAAAGATAAGCACAAGTAGGGAGCGCGGGGTGGGAGTGGGGGTCGGGTTGGGAGGGGGTGACTGTTGTGTCTGTTGAAATGACAAATGCGCACGTGAAAATCACATCAATTGTCTAGGAAAACTCTAAAAAGGCAAAAAGTGGAGCGGGTGGAAAGGGAACAACTTGCTTGGCTTGCCAATTGAATATAAAATGTTATTTCCGTCTTTTATTATTTGCACGTTGCCCTTTTTTTGCGTTCCTCTTGCTCTTGTTTTGGGTTTGGGGAACGTTGTTGTAATTGGCGCTGCTAACGAGGCTTACGACCAACAACTTGCTTGCTACCTGCTGTATATCGTCAGCCCAACTAGTGCTATCTTCATGTGTATTTATTCGATATATTCATTCATTCGTTCGTTTGCTCGCTTTATTTCAGGCAATCACGCAATCGGCACCGTGCGAAAGTTTCCAACGTTGCCTATGAATGGTGGCAGTGGAGGCGGAGTCGGCGCTTGTATTGGCAACAATGCTGCTGGCAACTCGGGCATTTCCAACTCGAATGGGCTATGGATCGATCCGAGTGGCGGTGTTTGGCGACAGGCCGCTGGCTCATGTACAACAAAGGATCAACTTCCGGGCTATGCACAGGCCACAGCACCGCAAGGACAACGTGGACAGGGACAGGGACAGGGACAGGAACAGAGGCGGAGACAGCAACAAGGACAATCAAACACACAACAGCCGCTGCCTGATTATGAGAGGTGAGCATGATTTGAAGCTTTTGGGCAGAAGGGTTGGATTGCATTAAATCGGATTGGGTAGGGTTGGGTTGGAGGATTCGGTTTGGTTTGGTTTATCAGCAGTGTGCGCACAGGAAGTTGCCTTAATATCCTGCCTACGGTTCGCTGCCTGTTTAATTACGAAAAATTTCGAGAGCAGTCCCAAATAACCACGCCAAAATGCTTAAATGTTTTACTATCAGGGGTGTCGGGGGTTTGGTTGTGGGTATAAAGAAAATACCGAGTGCCAGGCCGCACTATTTACGATTCGCTCATAAAAATTGCGGAGCTGCAGTCGCATCCACTTCAATAAGTTACCAGGCCACCATCCCCAACCACCCAACGCAACCCCACAAACAAAAATAACAACACCAACAACAACAATAACAGCAACCGCCATTAAATTGTTACACTTGAACGGGTTTTACTTTGGGCCATACCATTTGCCAGTGCCTGGTACTGCTGCCCATTCTTGCTTTCTTCCCATTTTTTTTTTTTTTTATAGCTGTGGGGGGGTTGTACGAGCTCTACCGGCCTTACCGGAGCTTTACTGCTCGCCCATCAGCACCCCGCACCCATCGCTGCCATCAAAAGTGCGGCCATTTATGTTGGAGTCCCTTAATTCATTTCCATATACGACCGTGAATTTCATATTTTTAAATATTTGTCTGTTCGAATTTTCGGGAGCCTTCTGTTTTCTCTCTTTTTTTTTTGTGACTCTTGTAACGTGAAAATGTGTGGCAAGCGTCAGGCATTATAAATTTAATAAATTAATTAAAAACCTAAGTAAACTCCTTATAATTCAAAAAATTTAAATATAGGCAACACAGATTAGATGTGAAATAAGAATTCAGGATAAATATTTGTGATCATCATTGTAACTAGTAAATTAACTAATTATACTCAAAATGTACTTTAGGATATATAAAGATAGACATAGGTAAGAAATAATAATTAAAATGCATCACTAGTTCTCATAATCATAGTCCATATTGACTCCAGAGTATATATTGACAAAATAGACAAGAAATAATAGTATCAGGAATCCTGACTATATCTTTATGATTATCATTAAAAACAGTAAATTTGGGAATATGTCTCATATTCACTCTACACTACAGTCAGCAAGCTAGAAATTGTTCTCAAATTGAAATACCGGGTTGTATCTCTTACTTAGACACATTCGTCTTCGTTTCTTTTGAACAGCATTTCTTGTAAGATTCTTATAGATTTTAGTTTTGTTTCACACTTGTTTTGGCCCGCTCCTTAAATCCACATCGCTTTAATCCAATTTTATCCAAGTACCCCACACTCCTTCTTTGCTTTTACTTCTTACTTAACACAATTTTGTGCCGTGTTTTTGTTTTTCTTGTTTTTTTCTTAATGCTTGTGTACATTTTTTTTCTTCCCATTGTTTTTATTTTTTTTTATTTTTTTTTGGTGTTTGCTCAAAAGTTTTCTTTAAAGCTTAATGTAGCGTTGTGGCAACAATAACTGAAAAGCAAACAAGGCGCAATAAAAAGACGCAACTGCTGGCGACATATTGCTGTTCTTTGTTTTTTTCTTTCTTTCTTTCTCTTTTCTCTGTTTTACAACCACCGCCACGCCCCGCTGCACCACAGCACACCACCCTCCCGTCTGCCCGTCCATTGTGCGTATTTATTTGCGGCATTTTACGCATTTATTTGTTTTTGAGTTTGTTTTCTTTTTTCTGCTTGTGTTCTTTTCCAGCAACTGTGGTAGATATCTGCCCCACTCCGTTCAACATGCCCCCTTCCACGTCCCCTACCCTCGCACGACACTACAATTCGTGCACTTCCTGTTGGCGTTCCCCCATGTTCATCCCTTCTGCCGCTTCTCCTGCACATTTTTCTAATGCTGTTGCCACTTCCGTTACGCGATTTTCATTATTTCCGTTTCAATTTTTCCGTTGTGTACTTTTTAGCAACTTTTCTGCGCTGTTGCTTTTCTTGTTGTTGTTGTTGTTGTGCATTTTAACAACGTTGTAAAGTCGTAAAAAAGCACACACACACACACACACACACATCACACACCCGCCACCTTGTTGTGGCACTTGGCACGCTTGCGACGCTGTCATTTGAATTTCCAATTAAAATATTTAATTTCTTTTCGAGTTGTCTGATTTTCAACATTATGGCCTCCTAGCGTACAACATCTTGTACTGCATATTATAAATCCCCCAATACCCGGTACCCCATCTCCCATTCCCATCTCCCATCTCGCACCCCCCTCCAGCCAACGTATTTGGTTTATTAGCACGAGAACGTAATTTTCACCGCTAAATTAACAATTAAAAATTGATAGCCCCGAGGGAAGCTGAAGCCGCCACCTCCTAGATCCCAGTCCCATTCCCAGTCACATCCACAGTCAAGTCCAAGCCTTAAGGATTTAGCATATGCAAATGCCTTGGCAGGTCTACGCTTGCGAGAGGGGTGAATGTGTGGTGGTTGGGGGAGAGTTGCTGTTGGTTGGGAGTTGTTCGACAGGCACTTGGATTTAGGCACTTGGATTCCCTTGTCGCCGTCACGTCTAATTGCTGGAAAATTTCAAATTCCGCTGCATAATTTCAGGCGTTAGGCGTAATGCCCTTTAGCCATAGGTATTATGGGTATTTACGTATGTCTGGAGTTGACTGTCTGACAAATTGAAGAGCATGATACATATTAACTATTTTGTTTAAAAGATCTGCTGCTAATTATAATCTTACTGGGGGTACTTATTACTTTGTCGGATGTTGAAGATGACGTCTTCAATCCTACATATAAACTCAGATCTCTAAAGTCTTTGATTATACACAAATGCCAAAGAAATAGCCTGAAAGTAAGATCTTAAAATTAACTCTCACTTTCAATGGATTGAGACTATGTGTAGCTAACATTTGGTTATCTCTTAAATCTAAATGTCATATTCAAAGTAAAGTAACGTGTAGCTAACTCTTAACTATCTCTAAAAACTAAGTCTTATCTACAATAGACTCATTCTTAATTGCTTACACTCTTTCAAAACAGTTCCATAGTTTTTTTTTTTGAGTTCCTTTTTTTTGAACTATCTCTTTAATCTCTTGCCAACTTATCGCACTGCACGGTTTATGCTTGACTAAGCTTAACTTTGGTATATGCATTTCAACAGTTAGTTTCCAGCATAAAGCACAAATTATCGCTTATCGCTTTTCTCTCCACATCTAATGCAATTCCAAGCCAAAACTTCCATTTCAGTTATTTTGGATAGTGAGAGGAAAAAACGCTGGTAAAATTCATTGGTAAAGTGCGATAGATAAGCATTATCTCATTAGCTAATTAGTGCCAGAAAAATTTCAGCAATAAAAAAGTTTCTTTTTGCATACAGTTTTTTTTTTTTTTTGTTTGTTTGGCAGTATTTGTGCGCTTGGCAAAAAGTTTCGCCAACGATTTGAGTATTTTGTTCTTGTTGTTGTTGATGTATTTTCGCCCACTAATTAGAAAGTTGAAATGCCTGACACGCCCAGCTAATGGGCAAAATGTATTGCCAAATTCTATACCCTGTCGCCCGCTCTTACAGTGGTGGTAAGTGTGGGAGCTTCCCGTCAACTCGTTATCCAGGCCAACCAACAGTTTTAATGAGCTGCAGCAAACAAATTTCCGTTTTGGAGATTTGAAAATCAGCCTCTCACCGCACCCCCTGCACCGATGCACCGATGCACCCCTTTTTTCCATTTATGCGACTAACAAAAGCAATTTCCTACGATTGATTTATGAGCGTAATGCATTTGTGGGCCCAGACATACGCTTTTAAAAGCGCAGTGAGTTAATAACCCGTACCCAAAACCTAAATCTCTCTCTTCTCTTTCAGACTCTCGCCACTGAATATGCCGGACTATGCGGAAGTTGCATGTTCAACATTCAAAAGTCCGCACAACAATGCTGCACAAACTTCCGGTGCAGCTGCCTCATCAGCATCATTATACGATAGCTGCGGCGCCTATGCCACAACAAATGTGGTTGCCAATGTGAAGCTCTATCAGAATCGTTATGGCACACAGCCAACGACAACGGCAGCAACTGGTGCAACTGCAACTGCAGCTGGTGGCAACACCAACAACAATAACAACAACAATGGCACACTGATTGGCAATAGCCAGAATAGCGATTATCAATCGAGCGGCATGTATTCGGCGCCAGCAAGTGCACATTATGGCTGCCTGGAGCCCAATTCCAGTCCAAATCCGATGACCATATCGACAGCCTCAACGGCCATTTTGAGCGGTTCGCCGGCCAAACTGAAAAAGATCAATATCACCGAGAACAAAATGGAGCATCTACAGAATCTGAGCAACAAGAACGATACGCTCCTGTTACTGTCGTCCACCAGTAAGCCAAACAAGGAACGCACAAATCCCTTCAATCAGCAGCAACAATTGCTGCTCGCGAGCAATGCATTGAAACAGGGCTTGGGCGCCTATGCGAACACCACACTGGCGGCTCAAATGGCCAGCGGTGGTGGGGCGGGCACCTTGCGCCGCCAGCGACAGCCCAAAACGCTCTTCAAGAGCGAGAACAACATATTGGGCAGTAAGTCGAGCAATTCCCGGCAGCAACAGCAGCATCCGAACAATGCATCGGCGAATGGCAATTTAGATTTTCTCACTGGTGGTGGTGGTGGTGGTGGTGCAGGTGGACCATCAGCATCGATTGGTGGTGGTGGTGCGGATAATTTGGATGCCGACTTTACGGCGCTGTGCAATTCAACGAATCAGCTGCTGAACGATTGGGCTTCTTCCAGTGCATCAATTGCTGCAGCGAGCGACTGCCATCATTTTGGCAGCAAACAGCCGAGCAAACAGCACTTGTATGTCAAGGCCAAGGATGGCACCTGGTCGGCCGTCAGCTCTGATGCCTATCAGAACTTCAAGCAACAGCAGCAGCAGCAGCAGCATCAATTCCATGCTGGTACAGGTGACAACAAGCAGCTAGCCCCACTACTGATTAATCCCGCCCATAGCTCGAGCAGCCTAGCAGCTGATAGCAAATTCCTGAGTAGTTTCGGTGCCAGCGCCAATGTGTAGAGCATTTTATATCTATATCTATATATATATATATATATATACATGAGGGTTTCTCGGGGGGATTAGAGGGTCTGTAGCAACCCTTTAGACACCCCCCTCGCTTCACCCTCCTGTGTGTGTTGTGTTTTTGCTCATTAGACTTAAGTGCAAAACCAAAAAGTTGTGAACTGCATACATATATAGAGAATGGGAGGAGGGAACTAACTAAATAGTTGCTTAGTTTGCCTTACATACTTAAAAAAGGGTTAGGATTGACAGAGTTGAGGGCACAAGTGGGGTAAACAAACTAAGCATCTGCTGCAAAGTTGTAAGTTATTAGATAAAATCGCTGAAAAGTAGCTTATAGAAAAGTTTATGAAACTCAGATTTAAAACTCAAACTCATTTTGGCCTAACTTGGATGAAAGGAAATATAAATAAAAACAATTTCCAAGTAAATAAGTTGGAAAAGATGAAGACTTGAAACCTTTCATAAGCATTTCATGCAGATCTATTCCCAATAAATAACTAATAAGGCTTTAACAGAGCAGCAAACGATAAGCACATTATTTTATAGGCTCATGTTAAGTTGAGTCAGTGTTTTAATATCTGTTTAGGTTGGGTTAGGTAAGACGATTCTAGGACTATAAACTGATATAATTACGCCAGATTTGGCCCGGCAGAATAAGTGTTCTCGACTTTCTTCTGTATAACTTAAAAAGGCTCTGTTTTAGAAGCGCTTTTTACATCATCTGTTATTGCATGAGACTCGAGGTGCAGACACAGCTACATTTCTAGGTTTAGCCCCACGAAACCCTCAAGTAGCTGTAGCCCTAAACATCTAAATTAGATAACCATATTGCAAGTTCTACACTGAGAGAAATCCAACCCAGCCCAACAACAACGAAAGGTGAGTGTGTTTGTGTGTGTAAAGAAAACGCATTCTATGATTATACATACATATTGGCTTGTAAATAGAACTCAACCGTATAAACCATATGGAATATGACATTCAAACTAAAAAGCTAAGCAAAAAAAAAATAATAAATAAATAAATAAAAATACATATAAACATGCAAACACACACAGAAAAAAATCCAAATAGCACCGACGTAGTTAAACTAAGTAAAGATTTATGTAATTTTTAGTACGAAATCTGACAAAAAATAAAAACACAATGAATAGCAAACCCTAACGAAACATTACAAAATAGTAACTCACCTAAGCGAAATAAATAATGTAGAATTGTATTTAAAATCCAGCAGCAGCAGCAGCAGCACATAAAATATAATATACACAACAGATTCATTAGCTAAAGGTGCAATGTGTAATAATCCCCCAGATAAGCGACATAAATGCTAATAATAAGGCTGTTAAATGTAAAATATCATAAATAATTAATAATCCCCAACCGACAAAAAAAAAAAATCATAAATATATATACATAATTATATATATATATATATATATATATATATATATATATCTACATTAAAATTGTGTAATTAAAGCATTTAATTGTAATTAACTGACGAACTAGTTTTAGTTGCCTGTAGCTAAACTGAAATATATATTTCCATCAATATATTTCGCTGTCATAAAATGGAAAATTATATTAAAAAAAATAAAAATTCAGATTTAAGCAATCAATGAAAACTAAATTGATAAATTATGCGGAAAAAACGTACGTCAAAAGTAACGCTACAAATAAATACTAAATAACTACTAACAAAGTTAATACCAACTCAAACAAAAACAAAAAAACATATGTAAATGTGTATTTCATTTCATGGCATTTCGAATTTTGGATGTGTAGCTGCCACCGTTTGGAGGCGCCACAGCTGCGCCTACATTCTGCTGGATGATTCGATGGATTTTGTCATTTGAATTCCGATGCGACTGTTGTTGACCAAAGCAGGTAAACCAAAACCCAAAACCAAATCCCAACAACGCCAACCAACTAGAAAAACAAGTAGGCACGTTAGAGTCGAGAGTGCTCGACTAAGAGATAACCTGCAAACAAGTCTTTACCCATTTACCTTTTATAGATGACCGAAAAACAAGCTTATACTTTTTGGAAAAGTAATTCAATTACGTCTTATATCATTTGAAATAGGAATAGGTTTCATATGGATAGTCAAAATGATACACATCTATACATCTCGATGAGAAAGACATATGACATGACATGCGGTATCGAGATTTGCGGAATATATAAATTTATTTATAAGATTCTATAAACTTGGTTTCTTTATGGTATACGACAACTTATAGTTCAAATTTAAAGTCTCCAGCTCTTATATTGTATCTGAGACACAGACAGACACGGCTAAATCGTCTCGGCTGATCACGAATATATATATTTTATAGGGTCTGCCTGCTACATACTTTTGCACTACTGCACTATACCCTTTTACCCATTTTTAATGAGTGCAGGATATAATGACATCCTCCCTTTCCTACTCTGTCTCTCTCTTCAAATTAATTATGCGCTTTGAATTGCTCTACTCTTCACCCCGCTTTCACTGTATTTGTGCTGGAGCATCATTAAATTGAAATGAGATATTGTTTATAGTCCAATGCTAGTTGTCCCTATGCATTCCCCGCTAACCGTTTGCCCACTTGGCCATTGCAACTGTCAACATTGCAATGCGAAATACAGGATAATCAAATAAATGCCCCCCATCTCCCCTCTCTCTCTCTCTCTCTCTCTCTCTCTCTCTCTCTCTCTCTTTGTGTGTCTGTTGCTTTTTGTGCTTTTGTTTTCACATTTGGTTGTAAAACAATTTTACAAATTGTTATTGACAATTTATGTATGTTGCTCTGTTTTGTGTTTTTTTTTTGCCAATACCTTCCCCACTTATCCCCCCTCTCCCCATCCGTGTCCTGGCTGTCCTGGATGCTGTTTGAATGTGTGCATGTAAATTGTGCAAACAAATGAAAATCAATTCGACCAAATGAGGCGCACTAATATCGCAACAATTTCTGCTTAATATTGGCATTATTAGGTATAACTATATATTGTTATTATTGTGGCAGTAAAATCAAAATGTGCACAGTACAGCATCGCTTGAGTGAACTTTAATATAGAGTAAAATTTTAAACTAATTTGCCATATCTATGTGATTAAAGTAAGTATAATATAAATGGGAATAACAATTCTCTAGGCACCTCTGTTGACTTTTAACAATTAGCTCAAAATATTAAGAATAGTTTAGATTAGTTAGTTTTGATTTCCTGAAAGTTGCTTAATATTTAACTATAGATACGTTCAATAGTTTGAAGTTTGACTGTGCCAATTTTTTAGTTGCTGATGCATAATAATAAATATAGTAGCCTTTTTCTAATTGAAATTAATAGATAAGTTTGTTTCATAATTTTTTACGTTTAATGTTAAGTATTTTTTTACTTCTAACATTTCATATTTATTTTTATTAGATAATTTATAGTTTAATCTTTAAAATGCTATTACTAAATCTGAGTTAATTCACTAAAATCGTAGTTTTTTTTATGAGGAAAGCAAGATTTTACAATCACAATTCTAGTTAATTGTATATTTATTTTCTGTTATTACTTTCTTCAATAAACACTTAATTTAAGTCCAGGCTAAAGGTATTATTTCCAAATTGCTTGCATTCAATGCTGCGTATTTCATTTGCAGTTTCTGCAGAGTAAATGAAATTTTTAGTCTATTTTCGGCTTATAAGTTTCTCCAGTAATGCTCATGAAAATTTCAGCACTTTGGCCATTTGTATGTATGGGTGTGTGTGTGTGTGTATTTTCCGTTTGTATAGAGGCTTGTAACTTTAAGCCGATGCCAACAGGCAGCAGCAACAACAGCAGCAACTGGCAGCTGCAACAGCACCCAAATGGATACAGCCTAACGTAACTGAACTGTCCACAGTATTAGCTACAACCCACACACACACACATACCCACACACATACAAACACACACACACACATACAGACGCTCCTCAATCCCTTCTGTAGTCCTACGCCTCACTGCTAGCAATCCGATCCGAACTACAAATAGGCAAAGCTCTCATCTGCTTTGCTACTGACCAGGCCGATAAATAAGCCCAAATTTATCATGTACATGAACAGCTAAGTTGGTGAGCGAGAGAGATAGAGAGAGAGAGAGAGAGAGAGAGAGAGAGAGAGAGAGAGAGAGAGAGAGAGAGCAAGAAAGATAGGGTGGGAGATAAGGCATACAATGTATTCCGGGGCAAACCATATATCGTGGATATAATAGCAATGCCGGCAGCGGTCATAATTTTTGGCACAAAATTGTCGATAGGCGTTGAAGCGTTCAATTGAATGTCCTGGCCCAGGACATCGTCTGGCCAGAAGTTGAATCCATAGCTCCAGTCTCAACCCCAAGACTTAAAACCCCCACCTAGACTGTAGTCAGCTCAGTCTGCAGCCCTTCTTAATGTTGTGCAGCCAAAACACTATTGTATAATCAAAACTAATGGTCTATAAAGAATCAATTCTCAATTTGTTTAGCCCCAGCTGTTGCTGCCATCAAATGTGGTAGGAGACACGCAGCAAACAAACACACACACACACACACACACACACACACACTGGACACACAATGGAACATGATACGATTTCACAACTGGCAGCACACACATGTGGCAAATAAAATTTTAAATGCACTTTGTAAATAATTGAATAAAAATGGCAAAGCGAAAACACAAATGGAAACAACTGTTTTTTGTTATCTTTTTTTTTTGTTGGCTTTAATGAGCCTGATTAGGGATATTCCCGCAACATTTGTATATAAACTAGTTTAGCGTAATTTGCAAGTGATAAAAATTAAATTTGTTTGTATTGTATTTGGGCAATCGGATGTGTGAGCAAAGCATGAGTTACGGAAAGGAAAACGGCATGGAATTGAGTGAATTGAGTGAATTGAGGATGAGCATGAAAATGGAATGGAAATGGAAATTGCAAATGGGGTTGGGGGCATTTCGGAAAAACACTGATTCAGCAAGTTGCCATAAAGTTTAATCAGCAGCTTGACATCGTCAGACCAAGCACAAAAAACTACAAAAAACAAGTTTGATCGAAGTAGTCGAGAGTGCTCGACTAGGAGATGCCCTCGACTCGGCTGTTAAATACATAGTAATTGCTGATTGTAGTCTGTTTAATATGAAGATATATTTCGTATCTGATCTTACTTCAATTCTTTCGGGAGATGAATAATATATCTAGGTATCAATGCGTATTAATGGGAAAGTTATCTTTACAATTGTGTCTTTTATTTATATCGTAGTAGTATCTAGCTATTATAATCGTCTAAATATATGAATCGACTAATGATGCTGATCAGGAATACGCATCGCTAATGGCTTTAGAGATGCTTCTTCTTGCCTGCTTCTTTCTCTTGTCTAACTTCATCATAACCTTGTCACTCATTTCCAATGAGTTCAGGGTATACAAAAACGAAAAAGAACTCGTAAATATGAGCTGAGTTCAGACACACACAGACACAGACACACACACACACACATACACACACACATACACACAATCTCGCAGAAGTTTAATGCTCATTTGAGTGACCATAAAAATGGACAGTTGTGTGTGGAGTAGTCCCAGCCATCCCAGTTATCCCGGCAGGATGCCTGTGGCCTGTGCCCAGCGATGCCTGTTGATAACAACAAAATTGTGCAACGCAATTTGATGAGATTAGCCCATCATACAGACAAAGAGTATGTATATGTATATATATATATATATATATATATATATACACATACATATACACTAAGTACATAGTCAAATGTCATTATAATTCGATGCGGCAGCAAATTGATTAAAGCTGACACAACAACTACTTGTCCTAAAGCAGAGAGTCTTATCTAACATACAAAATTCAGAATTTTACCGTTTACAATATCGGAAATTGTGTTATGAAAAATATTAAAAGATATGGGCAGTTAGTTTAATGAGTTTTTTATGCTAAAAACCCATTTTTTTAGTATCAATGAAATCATTTTATTAAGCACGCAAAGAGAACGCAATTATGTAAGTTTTACTGGAGATGGGAGTTGTTAAATATTCTATTTATAGCCATAAAATAATGGCAATATAATAGAAATCATAAAAACCAGTGAAGAGAAATGCCCTTTTCAGCGACAATATTTCTGCCAGACCAAATTCATTCTCAAAGCAAGATAAGAGAGCCATAATAAAATAATCGTATTCTATAACAAAAAGCTTACAGGTATTTGAAATATCAAAAGCATAACTTAAGATGCTAAAAATTAAAAATCTTTTCTTCTTTTTTATGATCTTTAATCCCAATTTAATACTTTTAAGTGCCACTTAAAAGCGATGTAAAAGAATTAAATTTGCTACTATAAAAATTGCGTTGTTTATATGAGCAATTTAATTTGAAACTCCCCAATAGAAGAGAACAAAGATTAAATCTGAATGCGGCAGACAGTCAAAAATGTGTGTAGGAATTTACACAGAAGGAATAAAAATAAAAAAGAACGAAAATCACATAAAAATTCTAGTGAAGCAATTCAAATGCGAAATGCAAGCATTTTAATTTAAGCAGTATTTTTGATTTTGGAACTTTGTTTGTTTTTCTGGCGACGGCTAAAACAAATTGAAATTGACCAAAACTGGAGGGTTGAAAAAAGACCAAATAGACAGACAGACAGACAGCTCCCTTTTACCTTCACACACACCAACTAAGTTGGGCACTTTAAATGGAGCGGCTAAAGCGTACTTATCGAGTTAGAAAAAAAAAAAAGAAGAAGTTTAATTTGCACCGTGAAAGCTTTGAGCTGCCTCAATGGCTTCTTCTTGCTTTCGTGAGTAATTAGTGAAATGCATTAAAATAAATGAGCTTTCAGCAGAAAGAGAGAAAGGGGGAGAGAGAGGGAGAGCGAGGGAGAAACACGTTAACATGTTTTACATGTGGAATTTGAGAACGCTGCAAAAATTAGCATGGCTTATTGAAGAGATTAAATTTCCTGCTTCATTGATGCACTCAATTATTACAGCACTCTTAATCCAAAAGCTAATTGTAATAACAAAATGTATATTTGCTATTTCATTTGCTCTTAATACATATTAAACTAAACTACTGGTTCTCCAAAAAAAAAATGTTTGCATTTCGTTTAGTTACTGTAATTTAAGCAGACATAAAACTTAACAGCCTATTTACAGAGACAGACAATGCCCCGCTCTGCTCTCTCTCTCTCTCTCTCTCTCTCTTGCACACACACAAAAAGAGCGGGCATCGCTGTGGGTGAGAGTCCTTAAGAGTAAGTAAGTGAGCGTATTACGAATGAGTGTGTGTGGGAGAAAAGCGCACAATATCTGACGCGACCGTTGCTGCTGCTGCGCTGCTGGCAGCCGCTGCTTCCTGAGACACTTAAACAGGCCATAAAATACATTTGGAGCGTCGCTGCTTTGGTCGTTTTGTCGCTTTTTGTAGTTGTCATCTCGTTTCGTCTCGCTGCCCCACGCTTCCCTTGCCAAGTCTCGCCTCGTTTCGCCTTTAGGCGTTGTAATTTCTTGAATGTGTCCGCTCCTAATTGCAAAATATGGCGACAATTTTCAAAGAAGTTGAGCACATTGACGTCTGCTGACTGCCGCCGCTGCGGGGATAATTTAATTTCAGCTGGCATTTTGCGTGTCATCTAAATAAGGCTTGGCAGGGGGGATGGGGGAATATTCATGGTCTAGCACTTGAGCTTGCGCACGCTCGTTGTTGAATCAAAACAACAACTCACCTCAAATGCAGACAAACACAGGCTTATATACTAAAAGCGAAGCTTAAACTAAAGCACAAAACGAAATGTTAAGAGTGCGACGAAAACAGCAGCTAAACAAATTCGCTCAGCTGCAAGTGTATGTGTGACGCATTTTATATGAAACGTTTTATTATACTAATTTGTAGCTTGGCACTGGTCGCCAGTTTCGGTTACATTGAAATGGCAATTTGCCATTGCCTGGCAGAGTGAGTCAGGGAGCAAGTGGGGAGTTCGAGTGAGTTTGTGTGTGTGTGTGGGAAAGGGAGAGATGCATACACTTCAGTCGAGTTTCGATTGGCAAGCAGACAATGCGCTGCTTGCAATAGGGAGAGCTTTTGACTGGCTTCTAAATTCGCCCCTCTTCTAAAACTTGTGGCAAAAAGGTATTTCTAAATGTGCCCATGAAAATTGCTTAACTGTTTCCCTCTCTGTCTGTCTGTGGGGATTTTTGGGGTTTTTATTAAAATGACGTTGCCCGTTTTGTGTGTCCTGCGTTGTCCCCCTCGCCTCTGTGACCAGCAATTGCATTTGCTTCACGCATATCCTGCAAACGGTCCTTAGCATCGTTAGAGTCCTCTGCTGCAGTCGCATTCGTCCTGGTTAAGTTTTCCATTTTGTTTCTTTTTTTGGTTGGGGGCCAAGTTTTAACGACTTTGTTTCCGTTACGTCTAATTTAATGAAATTCGTTTTGCTTTTGCTTTTTGGGTTTCGGATTTGGTTTCTGTTTGGGTTTTTGTTTTTGCTTTTGATTTTGCTTTTTGTCCAAGTTTTCTGCATAAAATTTACCGAAATAACGGCATTCTATTGACTTGGGCGTTACTGCACTTACTCCTTGTTGTTGTTGCTGTTGTTGAAGTTGGGGTATTAGACGGAAACACCCTGTAGCCGAACACCCTGTGCGCCTTTCAAGTTGGCTTTGCAATATTTCTGTTTTGGGTTTTGGTTTGATTTAATGATGGTCTGCGTTTGTGTGAGTGAGTGTGTGTGAGAGTGTTTGTGTTTGCTCTTCTTCTTCTTGTTATTTTAGCATTTTGCATATATAAAGACATTGCTTATAATGATAGACGGTGCGAGTAATTCTATGGCTGTACTATGTGAGCTGAGTTGTGTGTGGCCCCTTGTGGCATGCCCCCAATGGGAGTGATAAGTATATGTTTGCAACACTCGGGGCAACATAGCAATTAGTCGCTCAAGTCAGATTTGTACTTTAAATTTGATTGATCAAAAATACTTTCAGTTTTGAATAGTTCGAATAGCTTGCAAATTAAATAACAAACTTAATTAAAATTTCTACCGGAATAATTGCTTGGAATTTCTGTTTATTGCATTAAGCATGGGAATTAATTAAAACTTTAGCCAGCAATTGAATACAATAAAAAACAATTGCGTTTTTAATTGCAATTGGCATTCCAAAAGTAGAAAGTTAATTAGCAATAAATATTCACCAATTTATTTATTTACTTACTTTGAAAAGTATCTCCACAAAACTATGCATATCAAGAAAATCCATTAAAATTAACTAACAAAATTCAATAACACTTAACACAGTATTCAAGATTCAAGAATTGCTCGTAGATTAAGTAGCCCCAAGAAAGGAAACTTGATCTCCAATTTTCTTTCCCCAAAAAGTGCAGTCTTCAACATTTATTGGCGGGCAATTTACGGGCACGGGTGCCACGCCCACAAGGGCAGGACCTGTGGCAAAAATGCAGCCCCAAAATATGCAGCAATTTTTCTTTGAAGTTTGTTTTATTTTCTACACTTTCGCAGAGGGAATTATACATTTCAGATGTAGTTTGAAGACGACATCTCAGACACTATAAGACATATATATTCATGATCAGCATCAGCCGGTCGTCTGTCGATCTATATAAGCTAGTTGATCTGTATGAGTTAGAGATGTGTTGAATTTGGCATAGAAGTTCTCGTTTATTAAAGGCAGATTACGTTTATTTAATTGTATCGATAACAACACCAGTTCTGCGAATATCGATACAAATCGATTTGCGATAGCAATAATAAATCAAAACATATATTCCTAACGATCAAACAAACATCAGCCAACCGAATATATATTCATCAGGGTATTTCCTAGTCGAGCTGTCTCGACTCGAACCTTCTTTCTTGTTTTGTTTCCTTTTTTTTGGGTAGTCTGATAACTTGAACTATTTGCAATAAATATGAGCGAAGAAGCGCGTTGCGAATAAACAAACTGATTTGCATTTATGGAAATGCAAGAAACACACACACACCCACTCGCACATATACCAATACACACTCAAACACAAACACACACACACACACACACACACACATACACACCCATACCACACCCATAGACAACACGTAGCGGTAATGGCGGAAAAATGCAAAGGAAATATGATTTGTGTGTGTGTGTGCGCAAAACAAACACACACTCGCAAACACACACACACACACACACACACATTCACAAATACACACATTTGCACATGAGCTGCTTCTGACCAAAATCAAATAGAAACGTCGACTGTGTGTGTGTGTGTGTGTGTTTGTGTGTGTGTGTGCAAAAGCCAAAAGTAAATATTTATGTTTTATGTTAATGAGAATATGTCTGACTTTTTGCTATTTGAATATTGGCCAGGACTTGCTGCTGTTGCCCGGTATGTCCTGGCCCACCCCACTCCCCACTCCCTCCATCACCCACAAAAGAGAGGATAACAAATGCATTGGGGCGTTGTTGGTTAAACTGCGGTTGCAGCTTTTTTTTACTTGCTGCTGCTGCTGCTGCTGCTACTTTTGTTGTTGCCACAAACAAAAAACAAGCAGCGACAACCAACAGGCTCAATGAGTCTCAGCCGCAACTGTGTGTGTTTTTTTTATGGGTGGTTGTGTTGGTGGTAAGGGGTTGTGGGTGTTTTAATATAACTTTATAACTCTGACTTTCGCCAGCTGTAGTTATTATTCTCTGCTATCGAAGTTAGAAGAGTATCTTTGGTTTTTTGCAGTGTGTATACACTCCTGTATAAATATGGAAAATCGATAACATCGATAAGTGCATATCGATAAATTGATATTTTTCTATTTTGAGTGGCTGATAGTGACACCCTTCAAAGGTAGAGAAATCAATTTGGCACGTCTACTGCTGCCTTAATCGGAAATTCCGACATTCTTATAATATAATATTAATGAAAAGTTTTATAGCAAAATCATAAATCTCTCACAATTTTAGTTAGGATTACAATCCCGGACGATGGTGGAACATACTCCCAAGATTATCAAGCGAATTTAGGGTCGACTCCCATAATGCCCCCAACTGCAACATTGACAATTTAAATTGACTGAGTGCAAAAAAAAAAACACGTCAACGTTTTGTTGAAATTTAAATACTCAAATTTTTCAATTGGAAAAATAAAATTTTGCAAAATTTTTATTTTGTCAAATAAAACAAATAATTGCTAAATAATTAGTTGAAAATAAGCCTTAAGTTATCAGTTTTACTCACTGTTATTAAAGGGGTACATATATGCAGTGTGTACAGCAGCGGATTGCGCCTCTTGTTGTGTGTTTAATTAGTTGGTTGATAATTTGTTTTCTTTTTTTTTTCAGTAGTTTTTCATAAACATTGTTGTGGCTCACAATCGGTTTATTTATTTAACTTCCTTTTTTTTTGTGTTCTGGTTTTTATTTTGTTTGCTGTTAATTTATTAATATTCCATGATATGCCGCTTAAGCTGACATTCAATTAATTCTATTAATTTTTTAATTAAGCAAGCAAATGCAAAAAAAAATGTGAAAAGTTCATGAAAAAAACATTTATATGAAAATGCAAAAAAAAAAGAAAAAATAAATAAATAAATTTTACGTGAGAAAAAAACTGCGAATGTGAATTGTTGTAAAAGTTTGAGCAAATAAAATAGTATTGACATAGAAGCCAATTTTAATTCAAATATGAAGATTCTGTTTAATATGAGCCAAATTAAAATCCGGAACCGTTAACCGGGAACCGGAACACAAATTCGATGCGGTTTAACAGTCTGGCTTAAGATTGAGGCTAGATTATATAAACTTTAGCAAATAACTCAGTCGAGAGCACGGAAATTGTTGCAAAATCATCTATTTTTCGTAGGTAATACTATTTTCAGACTGTTCAGTTAAAATCTCTTCTTTGAACTCCCTTCAGAACACGGCTTGAAAATGAAACCATTTTGCTGTCAACCTTTATGTATTGGATTTATTTTTAGAAAACTGGTCAACTAGTCTGAGTTAGCCCGCATATCCAATAATCAAACTTTAGATTGTGCAATCACAGCTCAAGTCTCAAGTTTCCCTCTACTTTCGAGGGGGCAGTTGCACTCAGTGAAATGGCAAAGGTTAATGCACCATTGGACAGTTGTCGTTCCACACACACACACACACTCTCTCTCTCTCTCTCTTTCTCTTTCTCTTTCTCTTTCTCTATGTACATTATGTCTCATCCGATCCGTGCAACCAATGCCGACATCATCATCATTATCATCATCATCACAATCAGTATGGTCATCATCAGCATTTGTTGTGTGTGGCATGTGACAAAGTTCAAGTGCTGGTAAATCCATAGATTTCATGCTGGCAGCCAACAAACATTGCCACATATTGTGCGAGACAAGCAACAACAGCAAACAAACAGAGGTGTTGGTAATGTGCTGCAAACGACAACACCAAAAACAACAACAACGACAGTTGTTGCAACAATCGTATCGCGTTTCAATGTTTTTAGTGCGGCATAAAAACAAAAGCAAAAGCCGCATTCAAACTGCGAACTAACACTAACAACATGTTACTTTATGCCACAGACTGCAAAAGTTTTTATATGCCACAACTGGGAGATACTTACCACCCCCTCCCCCCTTCGCTGACTGGCTGCACGTAATTTTGTTGTGTGTCGCGACGCAAATATGTTGCCCATGAAAAGTCATCGAACCACCCTCGTTGAACCGCTGTTTGCCCAATACCACCTCAAGCTACCCCCAAACCCCCCTCGACCCCTCACTCAACTGCTACCTTGGCATTATGCAAGGCGCCATTGCCGTCACACTTGTCACTTTAACCTTGCACGGCCTGTCAGCAGCCGAGCACACAACTCACACCACCGCACACCTCAACCCTCCCCATTCTCACCCACCCAGCCAGCCACATTGCACCACCTAACCAGCGCCCACTGAAAATTTGCGCAAAGCGGCATGGAAAATGAAAAGAAAAGCCATAAAAAAATCCAAAGACGACGCGCAAAGCCAGAACAAAAAAAAAAAATAAAACAAACACATAATGCAAGAGACGGAAACAGTGAAAAAATATGACGAAGTTTAAGTACCCTAACCCTAGAAAAAATAATAAACAAATGAAGAACCCATAAGATATCAATTATTATACAAATTTTAAGGTTTAAGGTATTAAAAAAAACCAGATGATCACCTTAAAAATGTTGTTTAATTTATGAGAGTTTCAATAAAAGATTATTATAACTCGCTTAAAAGCTAACAATTCCCAAATATAGAAGAACAAACAATATTTCAACTCTGAAAGAGTTTCTTTTTTGGCCTACCTTGTCTTCCCTTTCATTTTAGAATCTTCTTTTGGAGACAGGTTGACTAGAAACCAGATGTTATAATAACATAATAATTCTTTGAACACACACATTGGAATCGCTGAGAGCGGCTTGATCATAACGACTGACAGCTGATCAGCTGTTGATACTGTTAAGCTTTAAAAAACTGATAACAAATTGTATCTGAACCATAAACTAATCGAATACTTAACTGAATCAGGTCCTATCGCCTACTCATAAATATTTTGTCACTTTCTCTCTGCTAAATACTCTTTTCTGCTCGTTGTCTAACCTTGTGCCATAGTTAATATACCTGATGCGTAGGGCATTGAAACTGAAACGAGCGTAAATATGCCTGTCATCATTTTGACATCAACATTGCTGTCTTCGTCGTCATCATCGTCATCATCGTCTGGACTGACATTGGACTATAGCTGGGATCTCTCTCTCTCTCTTTATCTATGTGTGTGTGTGTGTGGCTTGATGGTAGTTGAGCAAGCGGACCCATTACCATAACTATAATGCATATTTCAGCATCGGCATCCCCATCCCCATCCCCACGAAGGCTCCGTCATCACCATCAACGACGACGACGACGACGATGACGATGATGTGGAAAATCCCGGTATCACTTTCGCTTATGCCTTGTTGACAATCTCGGTTTCAATGTGTGTCTGTGTATGGGTGTGTGGGTGTTTGCATGTGCCCAGTATAATAACCTCTTTCCCCTCCCTCTCATCATCGCTGGCTGTACTTGGCTATCTGGTAAGCATGCCTGGGCATATTTATGCCACATTTTGTTGTGCCTCTTTCTTTGCCAAGGCAAGGTTTTAGCATAAAAGTTTATTGAACCAGTGCACAAGGCGGTAAACACCCACAGAGACATACAGGCATAAATAGATTCGAGCCACAGCAGGAAAGAACAAACACAATTTACACATGCAGACACAGTCGGGATAGTCCCCGGCGCTATTTATAAATAAATCGATGCAATTTGCGCGAAAATTCGACAGCGAAAACTACTTTGCAGTGCATATTGCCAGTTGAGGTAATATTTCTGCAGCTTAAGTGGAATATTTTTTAGCATTTTTTTTACAAGAATTTTCAGTTTTTCTTTTTAGGTGGCGGAGGTGTGAACATTTGGATGGGTATAAAAAGGTTACAGAGCAGCCGAATCCAAAATGTCAAATTTCATTATACTGAATATATCGTAGCATCTGGAGCATCTGGCAGATGATCAACGGGCAGACGAATTAACACTGGCAACCACTCTGCCCGAATCCAAGAAATCTCTGTGTCATCCCACGTTTTCAAAATGAAAGCAATGAAAAATGGTATAATTATATAAAGTGATATCAGACTTGATTGTTTATTCGACAGTTGCTTATTTTCATATATTTTATTTGCATACTTACAATTAAGGATTGTGGAATATGTTTCATTATAATCTATTCATGGCATTTCTTTTGCACAAAAATAAATAATGCCAAGCTTTTTGCAAAGGTATTGTAATTTTTCAGGAAAAATGAATGAAAAAAGCGCGTAATCAATTAATTAAAAAATCAACTGAAATTAATTCATCTTTCATTCTCGTAAGCGTCTCTGTTAAGTTGAAATTTTTAATCATTTCCAAGCAGGCTAAGATCAGCCAACAACAATGGTTATGGTTATGGCAAGTTTCATTTCATATTTCTTTGATTGGATAAGTAAATAGTGAACTAAAGCCACTTGGGGATCTCAACGAAAATCAAACAAGTTAGTTCTTTGCGACCTCGCCCTCGCTCTCTCTTTGTTCTCTCTCTCTCTCTCTCTGTCTCCTGGATTTGCCCATTTTGGCCAATTTCCCGTTGGCTCGTGTTCGTAATCCACGTGGATTATGTCAAAATTGGTATATCATAAAAACGTCGCGTACGTGAGTAGCATAAACCAAATATGCTGAATGCTGTTGATGTTGTGCAACTAGAGTGGGAGAGCCAGAGAGAGAGAGAGAGAGAGAGAGAGAGAGAGAGAGAGAGAGAGAGAGAGAGAGAGAGAGAGAGGGAGAGAGGAATGGTTCCACCATTAACTTTGCCCTTTTTGGGCGCTGCTGACACTGGAAACCTTTTGACCAAGTGATTAATTTGTATGCGCCAGGCGCTGACTTTTGCGGTGGTCTCGGGACAAAGGCCAAAAGTGTTTGGCATGTAACGGAAATGCGCGCTCGGGGACAGACAGACAGACAGACAGGCGGACGGACGGACAGAAAGGAGTTAGCAGCCGATGGGAAACACATTGTGTTGAAAGTGCTTTGAATATGCACTTGGCGAGGCGTAGATTGGGCAAGTGGTGTGAGAAAGGGGCGAGGGAGGGGGGTGCACCATAAAGTTTTGCCTTTGGCTTACGAATATCACCCAGGGGCAAGTTTGCCACACTACGGGGCATGGTCTTTTAATGCGGCTGGCTTACGGCCAACAACTTGTACAAGCGGCACAAAAACTTGAAATATATTTCTCCTTTTCGCGGTCTTTTCCAATTTCTATTTTTTATTTTTATTTGTATACAACTTGTTAGAAGCGAAATAAAATTCATGACGCGACAATTGGTTAGAGAAGAAGAACAAAAAATAAAGAAAACGGTTCGTGTCAAGATTTCATTAAACTCTCTGTAAGACAGCAAAGCTTGACCAATCTCTAAAGCAGCAAAAACCGAAAAAAAGAAGAACAAAAACTTATAATAAGCTGCAGCAAAAAAGGCCGAAAAACTTGGCTCATTTAATTTAATTGGTCAATTCATTGTCCCATTTAAATAAATACTGCATTAATTTTGGCAATGATTCCTTAGGGAACGAAATTTGCATACTCTTACGAGGAGTTTCTCTTTTTTCTAGGCTTTGTTTAAAAATGAAAGGGAACTGCTACAGATGAATTCATCTATATAAAAACTTAGATCATAAATAATGTATAGCTTAGTGCAACCAAGTTATTTTAAGGAATATATCAATGAACCTTTGAACCTCTTCATTTTCGCCGCTGCAATATTTAATTTTATTTTATTTAGCACCTCACAAATATCATAATAATTATAATATTATATAATAATTACAATAGAAATATTATAAATTAATCAATTCTCGTTTAAATGCGAGGCAAACTTATGAACAATGGAGGGAGATTCACAATACTCTTTTCATATATATTTTCAGTGGGACAGGGTATAGTAATGTAGAATGTAGAATAATGAATTACATTCATAGTATTTTTAATAATAGAATATTGCTGTTTCTACACTTTATTTGTGCTAACCAATAAGATTAAATGCCTTATGGATGTAAGTAATGTCAACCACAGTGAACCCCATTTCAAAAATGTATCCTGTTCAAATTGCAAAAACATAAAAAGCAAGCAACAAGCCTTAAGTCAAATTCGTTGAGTTTCAGTTTCCTTGCTGGCAAAAAGTGTTTCCTATTTCAATTTCTCCATTTGAAAATGAGCTTTGCACTCATCTACCCTCCCCGCCAAGTATCTGTGTCTCTGTCTGTATCTTTAGCTGTTGCTGTAGCTGTTTGTATCCTTTTCTTTTTATTGTATTACCGCGAGTGTTATGCTAATATCCGTAACGGAGGGTTGGGCCAAGGGAGAGGGTAGAGGGCAGAGGGGAGATTGCTGCTGCCAGAGAGTCTGTGGTTCATCCATGTCGTCGTCTTCCAGCCAGAGGTTCTGGGCCGGAAATGAAATTTAACTGAATTTGCATTGGAATTCGATTAAATCGTTTATGCAAACATTTCGTTTCATTTCATTTGCGGGTTTTTGCGCTTTACCGACTCGCCTCTAACTGTAAATGTAACTGTAACTGTAACTGGAACTCTAACTGTAGCTGTAACTGTAAACAGGGCCCATATGAATGTGCGAATCCTTTATGTCCCCGACTTGAACACCCCTCTACCCACCACCCACCCTCTCTCCACCCATGACACCAGTCTATCCGCTCATTTTGCGCCATTTGATTTGCCTCCTCTTCTACTTGTTCGTCTGCACTTCTTTGGCATGGGCGAAATTACGTTGAAAAGCCTCGAGAGTTGATTTTGGCATTCATCTAATTTACATAATGCTCATATGTGAATGTTGTTTGCCAGTTTCGAGTTTCGAGTTTCGAGCTTCGAGCTCCTTGCGTTCTGCACGGCTCAGCAGCACATTTAATGTTGTGTGGAAATGTATCTTAGAGCTTGTTATTTATGAATTAATTTCATTTCCCATGTAAATGCATAAAGGTAATCGAGTATGCGATCCCATCCATCCCCCCCCTCCTTGTCTAAAAGTATTTGCATAAGAATATGAATTTTTAAGGCTACTCGCAATTGATGGAGGAGATGCTCAGCATTTGTATGATGCTTTTAAGCACTTCGAGTGACGATTTTTATTTTACAAATTAAATACAATTTTGATGACATGGTAAACATGTTTATATTTATACATACATGCAAACATATATATTTACATGCAGGTTTTCCTATTTTTGTAGATACAAGTACAAATTCTCTACCTTAATTTGTATACAAATTAGCAGCTTTGCACTCTTAATATGTATAGCCTAAGCACTTTAAGGCAATTTGAATATAATTCTTACATTTATTAAGCTGGCTGTTCTATTTTAATAGCCTGCCATTTTGTTGATGATTGCTATGATGGCAACACTATTTTGCAAGTGTATATGTTGCAATCGTATAACTTGCAACATTGCATTCATATTATTTTTTCTTAGCTTCCTCAAGCTCGTTTGGCATGGCACAGAGTTTTATCTAAAGCCCCAAATGGCATTCAAAAGCAAACCGCATGAGTCGCATAAGGAAGTGGGCTATAAGCTGAACACACGATGTGGCATTGTGGCTTTGTGGCACTATGGCACTGTGGCACTAACCTACTGCTCTCATACATTGTCTCTTTATGTTCGCTCTCTCTCTCTCTCTCTCTCTCTCAGTCTCTCTCTCTCAGACACTGTTCCTCTGGAACCCATTTGATACAAAATGGACCCGAGCGTCGAGGGAAATGCCTGTTTTATTGCGGCCAACAGAACAGTTCATAAATAAGCATATGCATGTGAGTTTATCAGTGTGAGTGTCTTGAGTGCACTTACACATACTTAGACACTCATATGGCATAGGTATGCAAACCACCTATTAAATCAGCATAACTCGGTTTGTGGCTTTCTCATCTACAACAACAAACCTTTATCGAAATTATATTAAATTTGCTTTCGAGTTTGCTTTTTAGTTTGCTTTGCTTTGGATTTGTTGTCAGTTTAAGCATATTCCCAAAAATATGTTATTTGAGACTAGGAATGTCTCATAAAATTCGCTTTGCGAATCCAATAAAAAGACAAGTAAGAATGCTCTAGTCGAGAGAGCTCGACTACGAGATATACTGAACCAAGCCTTTAAATGTAATCACTAACTCGATCTATATCGATATAAAGAAAACGACGTTATTGATAAAATGAAATAAACTTGAGCTGCCTTTGATAACTGATATTCAAAATTAAAATCGTCTCTGAGATTGGTTTGCTGATACGGATTGACAGACGGACAAGGCTAGATCGACTCATCTGCTTATCCTGATCATGAACCTACATATATACTTTATGTAGTCGGAGATGCTTCCTTCTGCCTATATCATAATACCCATTTTTCTATTGCTGTGAAGAACATCTGTGCCATAAATATTTTTAAAATTTAAGGCCATTAAATATTTAAGGATAATGTGAAAACTCGATTAACATCATCCGAAATTGTACAATGGCTAACAGTGTTTGGCCGAAAAGTTTGCAGCTCGCTGGCAAATTATAAAAATTGAAATCAGAAGAATACAAAACTTGCCAATTTACAAAACATTAGCAAGCAAATTTCCCCATCATCGTTTTTACAACAAATTTAAGTTGAATTTAGTAATTTGGCCGAGCGAACGAATGAAAATGAATAACTGAATGAATATTCAATTTGGATTCGTTGAATTCTCAACGTTTGAGCAACGTTTCGCCAGCGGGCGCTATTTAAATTTGTAAACTCAATCATTGAACAAAATTTGTAGAAGGAACTTTGCATTGTGAGCCAAATTCAGTTTCAAGTTTTTGAAGTGGCTTTCGAATCAATTAATGCAAAAGTATTTCACTTGAAGAAAACTAAAACTTAAAGTAGATGGCATATTCCCATAAGATGTTGATTTAAGTGGTTATATATATATTCGATATCCAAGTTGATCTTCTACTAGTTTTGAATGGAAATAAAGCATTATGATCTTAACCCTGTCCACTTTCATTGGCTGACCTCTCCGAGCTGTTTCCATCTATTCAATCTTTGACATTTGCCCTGCTGCATTTCGTATAACTATTTTGCCAATATTTAAATCGTTCTCGGTGCGGCACCCTATCCAAAAACGAAATATGGTGCCCATAAATTTGCAACTTTGCCCCTCTGCTTCTCCGACGCCCTCCTCCCAGCTCATTTGCACAGAGGATTAAAAGGGTCTCGACTGGGGTTTTGCACTCTTTTAGCACCATTTTTTGCTATGCCTTTGCGTAGGGCTTTGCTTTCGCCCAATTTTTTCTTCTTTTAATGCCTTGCATCTATTGAAAATGTGGCAATGGGGTATTATGGAGTTGTTGGCAGTTATGTAGCAAGCAGAAAAGATGGGGCATATATATATGGATATATAGTCGACATGGGCTTGTCTGTCTGTCTGTGTCTCAGAGACTATGACTGCTAGCTGGGAATAAATTTCGATAGCTTCTCAGATTTGTGAATACAAGTTTAAGCATAAATCTTTCATATATGTATATATCTTGACATAATTTTGGTCATATGTAAAAATTGTATCAAGATCGGTTATCGCTTTTACCAATTACACACCAGCAAACACATACTTGGCTAAAAAAGCACAAAGCAAAATACAAACAACGGGAATGGTAAAAGATTATCCAAAGAATCGAGGAGAATATGAAAGTGGCTCTGAAAATATTGAGATTTAGAATTTTATGAAGCAGCGCTAATATTATTTTGACAGCAACTTTACAGTAAGTATACGCTTGAGGATAGGTTGCAGGGTATCTCGTAGTCGAGCTCTCTTTCTTGAATTGAGCAACTTGTTTGATATTGGTTATTTTTTTTTAGGGGTTCCCGTGCAAAAGCTCGGAAAAGTGATTAATGCAAGAGTCGTCTGTGGCATGCAACAACAAATTTGGTGAGCGCGAATAGAAAAAGGCCACAACGCCGGCATTTTTATTGAATTGCCAGTCTCGGAATGCGGCTGTTGGCCAGCGGATACTACTCCATTTACCTGCACAGTTCGAATAGAACTAGACACTCAGTGAATTGAAAGTGAAGAGTTGGGGTATTCCTCTTGCATCCACCATGTTGTGACTACAGTTGCGCGGATGAAAGCCCGAAATGCTCGCAAAGCCGATTTGGACGACAACGAGCGGACAGCGAGGGAGGCGCAGCGGAATTAAAATCGAAACGAGGTGGCAGCAACAAGCAGCGAATTTCAAATCTGCTCGCAGCTGAAATATTAAAGCCATTCAATGGCTTTTTGCATAAATTACTGCGGCAAATGCAGTTCATACAAATCTTTGTTCAAGACGGGAGAGCTCCATTAAAAACAAACAAGAAGAAATATTTTAAATATGTATTTTGACTTTTTATTTAAATTGAATTTCCTCTTGAAAAAAATGCAAATTTGTTTTTAATTATTGTCGGCTAACAAGGCACACGACTTGAGGCACAGTGTACAATTCAGAAGCTTGGATAAAGGTAATCAGTTGCATTGATTGATTGATTGAAGGGAGATCGTGCGATAGAAAGGAAAATCTGAACGGACTGCATCTCATCTTAACGAACAGCATAGTCTCTTTTAAAGGTTCCGTTGAACATGTGGATCGATAAAATATATATTGACGGCACCAGCAGTTAGTTATTTAATAATCTATCAATTAAAATAAATTAAAAATAGTAATTACTTAAAGGATTTGCAAACTAGCTGATAAAGTTAAGATGCTCTTTTTGCTGCACACGAAAACGATTTTCAATAAATACGAAACGAGACAGAGACAATAAAATGTCAAGAAAATCAGACAGTCAGCCGCCTCCGCACAGGCCGGGCACGCTTAGTGCCCCTGAAGGGCTTTTACAGGGGTGAGGGAGAAACAGTGTGTGGTGTGGAGCTGTGGGGAAAGTGCCAGCCAGATTTCTATCAAGCCATCAAGCTGACAATGAGAGCTGAGTTCTGCGCCCTCTGCTCAATGCTCAGTCAAAAGTCACTGACATCGAACCACCCTTCAATTGCGGGGCGGGGATGGTATAACAAAGAAGGTGGGGTGGCGTGGGCAAAGGAGAGACGTCGGCAGACTTTGCCGTACAACATTCAACATTATTGATGGTAATTTTAAAACGTGCCTACAACCAAAAAATTTCGTACACATTTGCCGGGATTTACAATTTGTGTGTGTGGCTTTGATTTGCTTGCTGTGTTTCGATTGACGCTTATCTTAATGGACCAAACATATGGCCATGTGCCATGTTCTGCATCCTGGATCCAGGCACGTCAGTGGCAAACGTGTTGATAATTTAAATAAGCTACTTTAAGCGCTGCCGTTTGACATTGCGCATACGCAACGTTCGCCGGTTAGCTTACTCGCCTGTTCGCCTGTTCGCCTGTCGTCGCTGTGATAAGCCCAGCTAAATGTTTTTCGATTTTGTATTTTGTATTAATTTTGTGCCTAAATCTCACCGAGATTTGCGCCCAGAGAGTGATGACAGAAAACGGGGCACACTGATGCATACAAACATAGACGTGTAAACTTCATTAAAAATGAATTTTGTAAACGCTTCGGGGCAATGAATATTATGTTGTCATCAATTTAGAATACGCTCATTTGTTATTAGTATAACAAAAACAAATATGTTTGACTTTTTATTCTTCCTCGATTTGCAATATCAAAATTTAGTTGTCATACAGCGAATAAATTAATATATGATTATAATCCAAAAAAAGTACATGAATAATTAGAAACCGAAATTCCATTACTTATTTTTTGCAAGTTAAAAAGTATTTTTTCTCTTCTAATCTGAATATATATATTTTTAATTATTTCATTTGATGTTTGATTAATAATATGCTTGTATTTAAATTCCAATGATAAATGCGTTAAATATAGAGAGGCGCTCAAGAGCTGCTCTCTCCTCGTCGTCAGCATATTATTAATGGAATGCTAAGAATGCCAGCAGGTTGCAAGCAGACGCTAAGCATATGTGCAACTTAAGCGTATCAAGGAGGCAACAGGACATTGGCCATAAAGATAGACAGACAGATAGACAGACAGACAACAAAAGCCAAAGAGCAAATATCAAATCAATTTTAATTTAGAAAACAAGCAAGGACGCTACGGAAAAATGCAAAGGCAAGCGAAAAAAAAGGCAGCCAGCCAGGACAAACAACAATAGGAGCTGGGAGCCGGGTGCGGGGTGCTCAGGCAGCAACAGCAGAAATGCCAACCCTTCGCAAAAGCAGAAATGGGCAGAGTCAACCCCAAAAAATGAGAACAAACTTACCGGTAAGCCATACCCCTTGCCTCTTCCGCCCAGTCAAGGCAAACAGTGTGCTTAGCATATGCGCATAAATCTCGGCAGGCAAGGCACACAAAAGGGGGGGTCAAGAAGGGGGAGCGAAGAGCACCCCAATGCAAAAGTTTTTGCGATTCGCTGGGTCGTCTTCTTCAAGACGACAGCACAATCTAATAAAATGGCTAAACGCTTCAATGACAATTCGAGCATGTAAAGTACACGTATATATAAAATTGTATATATATATATATATAAATATATATATATAGATATATATACATATAGAGAAACAGAGAAAAGAACGGTAAATACATGTTGCATGTGGCGCTTAGCCGTGTCGAACAAGCGACTCCTGCTCCCTGGAAAAGTAGGCAATAATCGTAAGTGAAACTGCGTCCAAAAAGGGGGGATTAAAGTGGAGCAAGAGCAGTGGGCTACTGGTGGGCTGAAGCTGGTCGGTCAGTCACCGGCTGCTAAACTGAACACCGCCCCCCTCCCAACCCCGTCCTCCACAAGACGAAATCGGCCCTTCCCCAATGAGGTCGTGTATTGAAATGCGCTTTAAGTTGTGGCGATGTGTAATTGAATTAAATGGATTTCAATATGCGGGCACATGTTTCCCAAGCATATAGGGTGGACGCACACAGGGGGAGGGGCGGGAGTGGGTGGTCGTACTGTGCCAACTTGGAACAATGTACACGCATAAGCAGCTGCTGGGATCAAAGAAAAGAATGTTGCGGATTAAAGCTGAATTTAAGCTTATTAAATTGCCAAATCGAAGTTTCTTACGCTTATCGAAATACATTGCCAAACATATGCTCAAAATATGGAATACGAAAGCTTTTCCATGATCCATGCAACAAATGTTCTTTTAAGAAAATTTGCTATTGCAATTTTAATTTTAATCTTCATAAATAATAATTTTTATTTTTAATTAATTTAACACTCAGTTCTATAATATTTATCTGTGACTTAAAATTTAAAGAAAAATTCAGATAATTTAATTTATATTGAAATGTTACCTGATCATAGTCGAGACTTAAATTAATATTGAAATGTTAATTTGTATGCAGAAAAGTAGTTTCGTTTAAATATCATTGAAATGATTTTCAATTTAAACCAAAATCCCGGTCCAAATTTCCCATCCTTACCCAATGCTGTTTTGAAGCAAGTAGCTGGTAGCTTTTGTTAACTTTTTGGCAAATTTTATCGTGGGGCAACTTTAAAACTCAGTTTGTGCAACTTTTGGGCAACATGCAAACTTCAATCAACACCAGCAAATATCAAACTAGAAACCTCAAGACAAACTTAACTGACCAACTGTCCCGCATTGTGTAATTTTTCAAGTGGAGACAGAAACAAAGGGCAAAAAAAGTAAAACAAATAAAAAAATGGAGAAAGACAAAAGTTTTTTGTGACTTCTTAACGTTTTTGTCGGTTCTGTTGGTCGATGTCTTGGTTGGTCGTTCATTGTTTTATTTACCTGCTTGCCAGGTTGTAGTTAGTGTGTGTCTGTGTGTGTCTTAATGTGTGTCTTGGTGTGCTTATTTATATCGCATGATTGAATCTTGCCCAACAGCAACTTTTTCTATTAACTTTAATGCCAGCAGAGACCAGCAGCAGCACCAGCACCAGCAGTACCAACTCTGTCTGGAACTGTCTGTCTGCTTTTGGCGGATTTCTGTCTGGTTTTGTCTAGGCAGAGAGCTGTTTTCAGCTGTTTTTACCTGTGAAATGGTCGCCTCTTTAGCTCGTAAATGAACTTGATGTTATCGTCTCAAACTTCCCTATCCCTCTCCCTCTCCAACTCTCTCTCTCTCTCTCTCTCTCTCTCTATCTGGATGTGTATTGATTTCCAGTGGCTTCCACTTGGCTGCCTCGACTACTTCAAGTGGTTTGCTGCTACATTGTTTTTATGCCAGGTTGGTTTTTTTTTTCTTTTCGGGGTTCGTCTTCTTGCGCTAATGAAAAAGTTCAAAAGTCAATGTTGTTTTTTTTTTTTATACTTTTCATTTGGGTTTTCTTCTTAGAAGTTTGCTTTTTATGGCAATTTCAGTTTGAGTCAAGCGATTGCCCATTATTGATGACTTTGCAAGTCCCAGAAATATCTCAAGAATAGTTCATTAATCGTTGCAGGCCGAGGCACTTGAATCACCTCGAGCGTCTACTAAAAGTTTAGCCAAAGGAGCTGCTGGCATAGCTTTAAATCAATTTCGGTCTTTGAAATATTTGATAAAGGTAAAGATAAAAGTGCGTCCGTTTTTCGAATGAGGGTATAGCTCTCTCTTACAAGACAGCTGCACAGCTATTAAAGCATTATGAGCAACGCGGAGACATTCTAAATAAAGTAGGTAAAAACAATAGTGGAACTACTAGTTACCAAAACATACAATCAGTGACTGACGTTCTAGCCAGGAGCCTGTTCACATTTCTTGTGTCCTAAACCAGTTTATACACGCAATGTAAATCTTAGTATTTGACTAGAATAAAAACAAAAGTGTGAAAGGTACTGGCAGCTATGACAAGAAACACATTTGCGATTGTCTGAATAAGAGTGAAAACTCTACTTGAATAAGAATCTGCTTTGTGATAGAACATTACCGATTGCCGAACGATCTATACAACCAAATTAGAAGAAGGAAGATCTGCCTTGAGACTGAAGAGACTTCTTAACACGCACTGAAAGACTGACAGAGAAATAGTAGAGAAATGAGAACTTTAAAACTCGACCAAGAACCATAGCTCACTTATCAGGGGGAGAAACTATATTCGCGTTCATACAATTATTATAAATAGTTTTTGTTTAATCTTTGACTATATTTACATTTTGATACATTTATTATTGTTATGATTAGTGTTGTTCGAGATTGCAGTAAGAGAGTCTCTTCGTCTACCAACTAAAAATAAATATTTTTCAGTGTATTGCTGTTGTTTGTTCTGTTTGTTTGTTCGTCGGCTTTTTGCATTTGATTTATTAGCGTTAGCTCATTTCCGTTTTCGGCCACTGATTATCTCATTTGAAGTGAAGCTCATCTCAACTCAGTGGAGATGACTTCAGCTCAGTTCAGTTCAGTTCAAGCGTGCGTGTATCTTTATGCTTGTATCTGTATCTGTATCTGTATCTGTATCTGTATCTGTAGCTGTAGCTGTTGTCTGTTGACTGTTTGTAACTGTTCTGTAGGTGGAGCTCGTTGTAAATTCGTTGTGGCAACTTTAATGTTTGCCAAAGCGGAAATGAAAAACTTTTGCACGTAGTCCCCAAAAGTGGCCAAGTGCACGTTCTGCCTTAGCATTGTTGTTTTTGCTGCTGCTGCGATGAAGCATGAAAAGTTTTGGTTTAATTTTGGCATTTTCACGTATTTACATCCACACACATGCTCAACACTTGCGGCTCAGCCAACCCCAACACGCCCAGTCCCCGTACAAAGAGCCGCCTCTAAGCATGCTGCGAGTCTTGGTTTCTGGGCTTAGCTGACTTGGCACGCACGTCTGCTCATTAAATACGCATACGCATGGAACAGAGAGAGAGAGAGAGAGAAAGGGAGAGAGAGAGAGAGAGAGAGAAGAGAGAGATAGAGAGAGAGAGAGAGAGAAAGTAGAGTGAGAAGACAGACAGACAGACAGACAAAGCCAAATGTAAAAGGAAGTCACATACTCTCATCCAGTGCCACACAGGCAGTTACATCCACATACACTTATAAATGTTGTGCTAGATAATGAATCTCTCTAGCCTACTCCCCCCCCTCCTCACCTTCAGGACCCCCTTCAATCAGCGTCCCGCTGGCAGTAAGTTTGTGCTGTTGAGTTTGTTGTCTGTCTGTTTTATTTGCTTTTATTGTCTTCAACTTTATTCATATCCTGTTAAAATGTATAACTTTGGGCTTTTCGGGTTATAAATTAAATGCAAGTACAACCAATTCAAGACGACAGACAGAAAGAGAGAGAGAGAGAGAGAGAGAGAGAGAGAGAGAGGGAGAGCCAGAGCGTCCTTCAAAAGGTTGACAACGACATGGACGAGGAGTTGAGTGGGGGAGGCGTGGTGATTGGCTGAGGGTGTGGTAAATATGTTGTCAAGTCGACGATTGTGTTGATAAACTGCAATATGCAACATAATTAATGAGCATGTTGTACAATGCCAATATTTTACATTGCCACACAACCAAAAGCACACACAACCACACACCCATACACACACATACACACACACAGCCACACTTATAGAATAATACGCTTAATTGCACTTAATGAGCAATTTATATAATGTGCTTGGAAGATCTGTTTTAAAGTCATTTTTAATGGGATTTTGAGGAGTGCTTGTGAAATTTACTTAACGACAAATGAGTTAAATTACATTATGATTCATGCAGAAAGAGAAAAGGATATAATAAAATTGTGCGAAAGTAGATTTGACAAAAATAGACGAGTCAATTTAGCCATGTCTTTGCTTTAGTTTTTATTAACAAACGGATCTTAACTTTAAAAGATAGAAACTTATGATTTGGAATGTATGCTTTCGACTACTATTGAAAAATTAAGTATGTGTAGTTTTTATCGATAACTATCCCATCTCATTTTAAACTACTACTCATATGAAGCCTACTATTATCTTATTCTATTTTCACAGTTTGAATTTTAGCTATCCTCTTCTGTGAAATTCACTTAAAAATCGTAACAATTTGATTAGCATATTGTTATAGATTCCATTTTTGGGCCTTGTCCACCCAATGGGCAACTCAATTTGTCAAATCAAGTGTAATTTATCTTTCTCAGTCGCTAAACCAAGCAAAGTCATTCATTATTGTAATTTATTTGCAGCTGAAAATGCCAAATATTTATTTAATTTTGAGCATTCTTCAATTTATTTGTTTGCACAAGCGAATTCAAAGAGATCCCCAACCACTTTCCCCCACCCAATTCCCCCAAATCCCCCTCGCCGAGCTGAGTGACATTTGGCAAGGCATATCGATTGCGATTAGTAAGAAAATTTTCAATTTTCGAGCAGTGCTTTCGAAGCATTCAAAAATAAAAAAGGAAAACAAAAAGCAAATCGCAAGCAAACGAAACTGTTGGAAGGGCGAAAGCCGCTGGCAGTGTCGACACCCGATGTCAGCCTCCAACTACCTTCCACCACCCACCCCATCCTCTCCCTCTTCCCTACACTCTGCCGTAGTCTCGAGCCGGTGGGTTTTTGTCTTCTGGGGCTAACCGCTGTGAAAATACAGCTCAGTATTATCGATGTCCGTAACAATAGCAACTCAAAGCGTCCTGCCACTGACTGCACTGCGAGAAATATATGATGTAGCAGACATAATGATAGAAATTTTGGAAAATTAATCTGGGGATTTTTTTGTAGTTTTAGCAAGATGTAAGATGTTACTAAATAAAATATTTATGGGATCGGTCTTCAAGGATTTAAGAAGTTGATTTTGCTTATGATGAACATTTTGATAAACAAAATAATTATTTTTAATTTTCACATATATTTTTCGCAGTGTACTGGCTGCTGGCAGTTTCAGCCTGCCTCGGTCGCAGCCGGAACGCGGTTTCTATTTGAAAACCATTTTGTTTGCTTTATGGATTTGCAGAGCTTAAAGTGGCTTCGTCGTTTCGTTTGCTTCATTTTGCTATTGTTGAAAATTTTGAGGCGTGAATGCGACCAGACCCCAAAGCCAGCACCCAAGCTAAAGACAAAGCCTTTGCCATTGCCATGGCCAGTCAAGTGTTTGGTTCTGGGTCTGGGAACTGTTTTTGTTTTATTTTCTCATGTTGACTATTGGCTTACAGTTATGTGCAATGGCAACTGTTTACACACGCTGCTGCTGCTGCTGCTGCTACTTTTGTTTCCTGGTTCCAAGACTTGGTGCCTTTAATTGGACGGGTCGCTGGCGCTAATTTCGAGAGCGCCAAGTGGCAAAGTTTGTTGTGGGATTAGCTCGACGAGCGCTGATTAAGTGGCAATGGCGACTAGTGGCACGTTGGCGGGTGACAGGTGGCAGTTTACTGCTGGTATTAAAAGTCTGTCTCTAATGATATATCAACAGGTTTGTTTCCTTGACTATAAATACATTTTTTCGTGACTAACTAAAATTGTAGCAAAATTGGAGAACCTTTTAATACCCTTATACCTATATATTCTTTGTGAGCAACACTAATCTTACAACATATTTAACAAAAAAAAACAAACAAACAAGCATAATAATGAATTAATTGTAAATTAGTCAAATACTAAGTATATGTATCTAAAAATATATAGCGAATATTGTCTAAAATATACAACATTCCTCTAAAATTCAGCAGTATTTAATTTATAATGCTTTATAATACTTATTGACATCAGTCTAAACCAGAGGAGCTTCTGGGAATATTCAGCAATTCTTCAAAATCTGCACAATTCTGCTCATCAGACTGTGATATCAATTTATTGTGTACTTTGCTCTACTCTACTCTACAAGCTTACATCAGCCATCTGTTCATTTGGCTGATTGGTTTGCAAACAAATGGTTAAGAAATTCTAAAAAATAGAACCAGGCTGCATTCTTAAAGTCTGGCGGCCCATCAATTAAAAACAATTGCAGATTCTGCGGCAGTAAAGAAAAAAGTAAATAAAAATAAAAATAAAAAGAAAACCCACTCTTCTCAAGGACTTTTGAAGGCACGGCCTTGTGTGGCAGCAGGCACAAATGAAAATCGACACCCAATTTAACCAGGGCTTACAACCCAGCCACATGCGTCCATTTATTGCTTCGTACCACATTCCCAAGCATTCTACACAAACCCCACCGCAGTTGCTTCCCAGCTCCTGATTTTTGCTCTAGTGCTTGAACAAGAACAACACTTCGACGTGCGCATAATTCACAGCTGAGTGAATTTTAAGTGGTTATTGCAAAAGTTCGCACAGGCGAAAGTGTTGGAGGCAACCCCAATGCTCCCTGCCCCACTGCACTGAAACCAAAGCAGCCATATTGGATGCTACCAAATTGGAGCGCAGTTTTTATTGAGTTATGTTCGTGCGAGAAGCAGGCAACGGCGACGGTGATGTCGACTGTGAAGCCGACTGCAGCAAGGACGATGGCGTCGTTGACTAGGCCAGAAATTAGGTTAAGCATTATAAATAATTTGATAAGCCTTAATTGGCGTGAACTTGCAACGACCTCAAGTCAGCTGCAAAGGTCGCCCTATACACCCCACTCGACTACTTTTGCATGAGTCGAAGTTGTTTCGCCGATGATTGACAGGCGACGTGTGGCAGCGGGGCAGCGACGATTGGGGTGTGGGAGCGTTGTCAGACGGAAATGATTATTATATAATTGAAATTGATAGGCAAGTGGGCGTCGAGAAGTTGGTTGCCAGTCTTGCCACTTTCCGCCTGCTTCAATTATTCATAAAAATCCCATTTAATACGAATCACAGATGCAAAAGCAGCTGCTCATCTAATGATAAGCCCCACAATCTACCCCAAAATGGAGGGGTGAGTTGTGGGGAGGGGTGGAAAATCGTTCGCTTCAGCTATTGTCTATTTGCCAACAACTACGTGTCCAAGCGAGAAACGTGCTTAAGTTGCGATTTAAAGCTGCATTTGTATAAATATATATAGTACCATCTAAGATATTCAGTCAACAAAGTTTTTCTTTGCACTAACGACTAGATAATGCTCTATTCACCGTTTTAACCATCGAGACTATTCGATTTACAACTCTTGATCTGATTAATGTGAACATCTATAACCCTACTTGATTTAGATTTATTGTTTCGCTGAAAATGTAATATTAAAAAGTAACAGCGCTAGTATAAAAATGTATAAGCATCAACAAATCACATAATAATCAATCCCATTAATCCGTGACGCTATTTGCCAAACAACGTTGATAAGCAAATAGAAATAAGTAACTGATTAGCCTGGACACAAACCATTGCCAAAAATCTTCTACATTTAGCACGTTTAGGAGCTTGTCATATGCCGGCTGGATGGTTGTAAGCGTTGAGTCTTTGCAATATTTAAGTCAAATATATCATTTAAGATCTGTGTGCAAAACTCGTTCTTATCGCTTATTTGAAAAATCAGTCGCGGGTTCGAGTCCCGCTGCAGGCATGGTTGTTTGTTGTTGGTAGTGGTTGCTAGTCCAGTAATAGTCCTCCCTCCTCGTCTTCTCTACTATTAATATCTCTATCTCACTCTCTATCTTTTCACTCTTTCTCTTTGATGAATATGAAGAGAGAAGAGAGCTAAACTGTGTGTGTGTGTCTTGTCCCAATTAGATTTTAAGCAAAATTGTGTATATAATAAAAAAGCATCATCATTGATAATCACCCGGATGTGGCTGCTGCGTGCGATGCGCTGCTATGGCTTTGGTGCTTGTTGAGTGCGTGGCAACGCCCCCCTCCCCCCCACCCCCTTCTGGTCATCATCTCTTAAAACCGGACTATATATGAAGAGCGGCATATTCCCTGGTTGGTAGATACAAGCTAGTAGACGGATTTATAATACAAACATCATATATAAAATACTACATACAAGCATATATTTGGCATCGTCCAAAAAACTTTGAACACTGAGAATTGAGAATTGACAAGACTCGGAGCTCGTGGCGAAAAAAATAAAAACAAAAATGTTAGACCAATATAAATGATTAAAAAAATTGTAAAACTAAATAAAGACAAATAAAAACACAGCAAAAAAAAAAGTTTTTTAAGATTTTAATTTGATTTTTTTTTTACTAAACCCATTCCTTTAATATAAACAATTCCGCTACTGGATCTTTTAAAAACCATATACAATCGATACTCAAATGAACTGAGCATGTGTAAATTAGAGAATCGAGCAGTATGATAAGCCCAGTTAACAGAAATAAGTCAATATGTATTCTGTAACGCCCCGAATTCTTGTTTGCCATTTTCACATTTCCTGAATGCAGAGAGTTGCAAAAGTGAAATTTGCCCAACATGCAAATGCGAAATTGTTGCCTGCCACCAATAACAACGAGTCTTGTGGATGCAACACATACTGCTACTGTCGGCGGATTTTTTTTTTGGGCATACGCCGATTGCTAATTGAGCATGAAATGAAAAGCGGTGAAATTGGTGGCAAATTGGCAAAAAGAGAAAGATCATTTTGGGTGAAATCTAATACACTGGCAAACAGAAGCTAAGGCTCCAAAAAAAAAAAGAGGAATATTGTACAATAGTCAAACATTTTTGCAATGATAACTAAATAAACTGACAACTGGCCGAATTGAGCGAACCGAGAGCGACGAATTGACTACTGGACAAATAAACCGCCTGGCAATATCAAAAATCGTAGCTGCCAAACAAATCCCAATGACAAAATCAAGCAATTGCAATCGATATGCGATGCACACACACAAACACACAGACATACATGTGGAACACTCAGTAAATGGTCATGTTTCGGTCTGTTGCCAGTACCGAGTTCTTACTCAGTTTGCGGGGGGGTTGCCGGGAGTGGTAAGTGTGTAGCTGCTATGTGTTCGTTGGCTTGCTGCGGTGTAGAGATGTGCGCGATGCTCCAAAAATATGTACTTGCAACACGACACGTGTCACGTGGGTAAGCATAGAGTTGATACATATAAATAGTAAATATTATTTTTCTATTTTGTGATATGAACAAGTTTTTTGAAGCTGAGCCAGGGCGTCAAAGCGTGACCGAAATGGGAATCGGTTGAATTGAAATTCTGAATTGGAATCGCACAAACTTAATTCAACATTTTTGTAAAATCAAAATACCGCAACTGACATTATTCGTCTCGAAAAGAGCATATCGGAACCAATACATATTTGCGAAACATCATTTTGGTTGACCCCATTACTTAGGTGTACGTATGTATGTTTATATGTCCTAGCTGCTCCAGTTTCTGGCACTGAATCTCTAAAGAAAGGTTTATTCTTTTCGTGCCAGAATCGGAATCTTAACCCAAATTCATTTCGATTTGACACGCTGATCTGAAGCCAAGTCTTTTTTGTATTTTATGCAGCTTATGGTTATATTTTTTTCTGTATTCGATAAAATCGATTTCTTAAAAACTATATAGATTTTTGGTTTGAGTTTCAATGGGTTAACTTTTAATCATCATTTAGACTCTAGAGTCGTGGTTAGTTCTTCATGCATTGACGTGCTCGTATTATAGTTAAGTACTAGAAATGTGTATCGCATCTTGGTGTTAAGTCGTGATATGCTTAACAGACACGATACTGGGTCCTCTTTAGTTGAAAGAGTCCAGTTACTCGGATGTTTAGACAGACAGACGTGCAGCGACATGTTGCTGCTGTGTTCGTTCAATGCTCTGTCGAAATGTCAATGCAATCGTCATTGTCTCTGTGCAGTTCTTGCTCCTGTTCCTCAGTCGCTTGTTCTCGTATTGTTTGTTGCATGCATCATCAATTTGGTATGTTCAGTTGTGGGGTTGTGAAGTTAATGGAGAAAGAACTTGACGCCCAGCTGCTGCTGCTATTGCACTTATTGATGAGTTCGAGCACAGCAAACGGAAGGGCAATAAGCGGCCCAAAACTTAGGAATAAAGCTGCACACAGCAGGCAGTCAGAAGTTATGTGAGGTAAATCAGCTATGCATTTTGGCAATTTGATAGTCATTGCTTGAATAAGGCAAATATTGAAATTTGAAAGGTAAAATTCGACTCAATTTGTTCTGTTTGAAAGATGGGCTAAAACTACTACAAATTCAAGTTTACTAGAAATGCCTTTGAGTGATTCATATAGTCCAGCATCTTAAAGATTCCCAAGTAGATAAATGTCTAAACTTGAATACCAGCAAAATCTGGAAAATATGTTAGAAACGATAATTTCCTCATTGACATCAATTAATTGTAACAAATTGTACAAAATAAGAACGAATTAAGCTCGACAATTTTTGTTTAAACATTAATCTTGGGCTAATAGGACTCAGGTACAACGATTCATGACAAAATAAATTGAGAATTATTTTAAATATAATACCTCAATCAAATTATTATCGTCATAAATATGTCGAACATAAACAAGCATATGAAAATATGTGTAAATAACAAACTAAATGATAGCTTTTGCTCGTAATACGGGTCTCTATTGAAAATCACACACGCAATGGAAAATAATTTGCAAAAACAGCTCCCAATAACCATGGCAACTGAATCAGTCAAAACAAAGGAAGGAGGAATACAAAGCCGGAACCAGAGCCAAACCAACGTCGATATAAGCCGCTTAAAATCAACAACAACCAAAATCGTTGTGCGAGTGGAAAAAAAGTCGCACTCAAAACTCATTACAACAAAAGGTGCTTCATCAGCGCGGCAGGCAACAACAGCAACAACAACAACATACCCACTTAAGTCGGCATTGGTGGCCATAATCAACTCGCCGACGCCGTCGAACACCTTGAACATGGAAAGGCGGGCAAGAGAAGGAGTATGAGCAGGAGTAGGTTGAGAAGGAGGAGGATGGTTGCAGGTTGCCCAAGTGGGGGGATGGTAGCATTTCATTTGCAGCGCACTCGTAAAAAGTGAAAAGAACAATGCCTGTGTCAAGGACCAACTGGGACTACGGGCTGCAAAATGCGGGTCTGCTCTGACACCAAACACCCTTCCCTTCCGTTCCCCTCAAGGGCTGCCTCCGAGCTCATGCTGCGCCTGTCATCCGTTGCCTCACAATGCTGTGGCACTTAAGCCATTGCTTTTTGATGCTACCCCAGCGCACCCACACCACAGAGAGAGGGAGAGAGAGAGGGATAGAGAGAGAGAGAGAGAGAGAGAGAGAGAGAGAGTGTGTGTGTATGTGTATGTGTACTGTTCCAGTTTCCTGTGGGTGTCACAGAATTTTTCCTCATTTCGCGTTGAGAGTTCAGCGTGTCAGGGCGAAACCCATTTGCCTCTCTTCCAAACAAACTGCTTGCACTGTGAAGCAAATATAATTCACACTTTAATTTATTTTAAAATTAATTTTATAACACTCTTGTACAATTTAATTTATACCAATACCATATACATATAAGGCAAATTATTTAATTGTATAATTATTTAGTTTTGGTAGTAGAGTGATTGCTTATATTATATATTTACAAATATCTCTATGTTCCTCTCCCTCTCTCTCTTTCTCTCTTTATTATCTAATTTTTTTTAAATTAACATGTTTTTTACAGTGTAGCTGTCTGCCTCCTATTCTCTGTGTATACTGGTCTCATGGTCATGTGTAGACAGCTAGCAATAATTCTGATACTGCCTCAGAGCTAACTGTGCTTCTTCTCCTGCATCTGTTGTTGTCGGGAAGAGGTAGCTCTGCTGTATTCCAAACATTGTGCCCATCGCTTCTCTGGGCCTGACAATGATGGCGTTGACGTCATTGGCATTGACGTTGGCTCCTGGCGTTTGTCATTCATTTACTGACACCAAAACAGCCCGCCCCAATCCCCCTGCTCCATGCCGCACTCCGATTTCCCCTGGCATGTCTCTGGCATTGACTGGGGATCGCCGTCACCCATTATTTATGCTTTTTAGGTAGATATGCAGAGAGCTGCTCAGGTGTCGTTTGTCACTCCCTCGACTCCATTTCTAGGGATTATATATGCAACCGGACGTTGCACGTTGCCAGATTGGCAAACAACAACAATAATAAAAGAAAGCACATCTTCAATATGCAGTTGTCGTACGTTTTAATTGTTATTGTAATGCGTGCTGAACGATAATTGCCATTCAGTTAGCTTTAATTGGAATCGAGTGAGTTTTGCTGTTGCACAATTACAAACTGCAGCTATTCATTCTTGGCGAGTAATTAAAGAGATAAAGAGTCCGATTTGCTTGTCACAAATTGCTTAGAATTCTCAAGTGCCCTTTTCGGCTCGTAATAAGTGTATGTAGCCGAGTTTCAAACCCATTGCATGTATATGGTTGTTAAAAATTGTACATAAATATCGCACGTTGATACATCTATCTTTGAGAAAGGTTTGTATTGGTTTAATATCAAATATTTTGTTTACTTAATGTAAAGACTTTGAAATCATAGCGTATGCAAAGAGTTTCAGTAAATTGCTTGATATGTAGACATTAATCAACATCAGTGCAGCAACAACCCCTTGCTTTTGAAGTACATTCTCAAGCTTTGCTTTTGGGGCCGTGGTGTTAGAAGTGGGCGTAACCTGAACGCCCAGCAGTGACCAAAATTACAAATAGCGGTTATTATGAAGCTGTAATTTATGCAAATACGTTATTGCGGGAGAAGGTTGGGCAAGGGTGGCCAAGGGTGGGTGGTAGTTACTTGACGCAAACCAGCTCTAATTGTTTGATTAATGGTTTTGGTAAAAACTAAACGGAGGCACGTGCTCTTAGAACTACGCAATGGAGATGAAGCTTTAACATGAAGCAAATATAACCCTGCTTCTTGGGTAGTTCCATTTGCTGACCTACGTTATTTGCTCTCTGTCTTTCTCTGTGTCTGAGGGAAATGGGTGACGAAGTAGGGCAGGGGCAATGTAAAGCGCAAATATTGTTTCAATTGCAAAACTTGCACACAAAATTTACCTAGCGGGCACAGACAAACAGCCGCACCAAACTATCCGACTATGTGTGCAGCCATATATCTATAGATATACATGGACCACGTACATATGCAACTAGCGCATATGATATGATATGATATATACACATGCACAATATTTACACTGAAATAAGTTTACAGCTTCTTATGTACTTATATAACAAATCCGAACAATTTATACAAGGCTACATAAATAAATAAAAATATAACTATTGAATATTGATGCTTGAAGTACGAAATTTTAGTGGTTTTTGTTGTATTTTCTAACAAAAGTTGGCTAGACTTAATATGTGTTCTACGGAATCCAAAAAAAAAACATATTAAATATTCTTATAAATGTACTCATTTAATAAATAAACTAGGTAGTTGAAATTTAAAGTATTACTCAAACAATTTGTTGTTGAATTTAAACATTTTGCAATTACTTAATTTAATTACTATATATTTTATATTTAAATCAACATCGAATCATACTTCAAATTGAAGAAACGATAACTTGAGTTATTCAATCTTTGTTTTCGGTGTACATTCTATACATATTTACATAGATACATATATCATGAGCAATGCCTCCGGCTGCCTTATGCATAACCCGGCCAAGGTTTACCCACTTTCTGCATATCGCTCCTTCTCCTTTATACTCTCAACTCTTCTCTCCGTAAGTTTAGCAAGTTGTTTGCTGTTTTTCATGTTTTTCATGTTTATGCGAAAAACTTTTGCCAAGCATCGCCGTGCGAGCGTCGCGCCTTCGAGGCATATTTTCGTACTATGTCTTCCGCTGGGATCCGGCTGGCATCGGGATGCATTCAGGCAGGCAGGTAGGTGGGAAGGTATCTGTTTGGGAGTTGTGCCAACAGAGTTCTTGGCGGTATTGCATTGTTTGCCTTTGGCTTCAGCCGCCGTGACGCTGTTTGCATTTTGGTTTATGGATTCTAGTTTTTTATGCAATTTTTATATGCTCGTTGCGCATTCGTAGCCGCTCATCTTGGCGCATCATCCATTGGCCATATTAAAAGATTTACATAGTTAAGCTCTTCAAATTGCTGGCAAATGGAGTCATATTTTCTGATTACGGCATAAACTAGCGCCCAGTCTGCAGTTAAAATATGGCTACAAATTGTTTGGTCAACATCAAATAAATCAACAGAATATCTAAAGTTAAGTACATTTGTTATCAAACACGTGCAGTAAACTAAAAAACATTCCACTCGTATAAATATACAATTAAATTGGTTTATACAATTCACATTTTATTATTCTCAGACAAAAAATTATGTTACATATCTGCAAAAACTTTAAAGCGATCGGAAAATAAAAGATTTTCCGATTGTACAATAAAACTACAAGAAATATAATAAAAAATCGCTATAAGCAAAGCATCTGTAAATATATTACAAGCATGTTTCACTGTAGTCGCCCGCCCTCTGGAAAATTATGACTGCACTCAGCAGTTCTTAGGCAATGAGCTCCTCAATGGACGGAAATATTCCAAAGACAGACTCAAGTTGAGAAAGTTTTCATTTTTCATGGGCCATTCGTTTGGGTTCGTGTCCCTCCAACAAAAGATAAGAGATAAGATCAAGTTGAGCACAAAAAGTGTATGCAGAGAATTGAAAACCCAATTGAAAGTTATTGAAATTGCACAATAATTTCTTCAATTGCATGCGCTATTGAATTTCTCTGTCATAAGTTTTCTTCTGCTCTTCTTCCTCTTCTTCTTCTTCTTCAAGCATCCTTGCCATAACAGAAAACGCCAGCGGGGTGTGTTTGGAGGGTTTTGCTTTGTGCTTTATTGTGTGTGTGTAATTATGAACAAATGGGAAAATGTATTAAAGTTTTCAGAGCATTCATTCATTCATTCATTCATTTTGTATGCCAAACGGGTAATTAATGATAATGGCAAATTTTTGCATTCAGAGCGAGGAATAAGTAAAGTATGGGCCTTCCCACTTATTACTTAGGACTCATGAAAAGATAGTCCGGTTGGTTTGAGCTCGGTGCGCATCAGCAAATTTTTCAATTCAATTTTGAATATTTGATTAGTTTTATTCTCAAGCTGCGTTTAGCTAAGATAGGTAATTTTAATTAATAAGAGCTACGTAATGATTTACCTGAAACGATGTGAGACGTAATTAAGTTGTTCTTTTGTATTTTAATTTGAATAGCTTTAAAGTATATATTCATATTTATTAATTGGAGCAATGAAAGCGCATCATCTGCACTTGGATTTATTTCCATTCATATTTGAATGCTCGTTGCTGTTATTGACATTTTATGCATGGCGTTCCTTCACTTGCGGCCTGCTATTGACAGGAAGCCGCCCCCTTTCAACATACCCATGTCAAGAGCAAAAGAGCAGCTCGTGCAGTGAAGAGACAACAAGCAGACCCAAAATGGTTGGGCTGCAAATGACACGAGTTGTCACAGTGAATTAAAAATAATTGATTTATTTAAAACGCAAGTTAAGCGAATAACAGTAGAACAACAACAAAGTAAACACAAACGAACCAACAAAAAAAAAAAAAAAAAACAGATGATGAGAAAAAATGTGAAAAGGGACGCACTTGAAAGTTGTCAGCAACAGAACTGAGTAATTTGAAGGCTTTCGGAATGAGGACCCCAAAAAAATAGAATATGAAAATTAAACAAAACAATAAATATGCAATTAAAAAATTAAAGACCTGCTCACTTGATGAACTTATTAGCCAAATGAGCAATTTGCCGGAGTCGTTAGAGAAAGGGATTTTTTTTCGTTTCCTTACTTGGGCAAATCAAAAAAGACTTTTCAGGCAGGAGAGGAGACGAAGCTGTCCTGCTTTGTCCTTATCTTCTGTGCAATGTTGTGTAAATTGTCAAAATTATTAATTGCGGTCATTACTTTTGTGCTTGGTAGCTCTAACCCAACCCAACCCAACCCAACCCAATCAAACTCTAACTGCTCCTCCTTGCTGCTTTGTTCTACACGCATATACTGGGGAGAGAGGCGAGGCGGGGCGAACTTGTCTTACGCAAGTCTGGCAACTCCCCCGGCTCCATTTTAATTAGCCAATAAATGCCGCTGTGAAAATTACGCCACAATGAGAATTAATGCCGCCTGTTAACCGTAAGCGATTTGTTATCGTTAAAATTATATGTATATATATACTTGAATATTATTTTTTGTCTTCGCAAGTTGTTAAGCTGCCAAAAACTTTGGCAGTCGCCCTTTTTTGTATCTTCTGGGTTAATCGCTTTCTTGCCTGCGCTTCTCCTCTGCCCCCTGCCAGCTCATAAGTATTTGAGCCCTTTTTATTAGCCAACATTAATATTTTTATAGTACTGCCCCCGCGACTTCTGCTTGCGCCTCGTTAATAAAGACATAACTGTTTTGCCTAGCGGCCTTTATTGCGGCGCCTTCATTATATTGAGCGGCCGATAAGCAGAGCTCCTAAAAATTTCCAAATGTCAATCAAATGCGATAAAATACATTATAATGAAAAGTTAAGCATGAACTTCGGAATGGATAGAATATATACAAAAATTTAGTTGCCAGTTATTAAAAAGTTCTTATTAAATATATATATAAATTTAAAATTAAAGTGACAACCACCACTATCTAATTATAACTGAGGACTAAAGAGTTCGATTTATGGAATCTCGTTTTTCAGCGAACAGATTTTACAGAACATTTTAGAGATGACTGCCTGAACAATCGGGAAAACAGTATCACGAAACCAGAAGGAAGTGTGTTCAACCCCATAACGTATACATATATATTCTTAATCAACATAAAGTCGAGTATATTTAGGTATGTTTGCCGAACTGTCTATATGAAGAAACCGATCTCAGAGTCTATAAAAGATATAGACTTCAAATTTGAAAATGAAGTTTTCTTATATCATATGTAAGTCGATAAAAATATATTTCCAATAGCATCAAAAAGCTTAACTTAAGGGTATTTCTAAGTTGAGCTGACTCGGCTAGACCATTTTGACGTGTTTTTTTTAGTTCATTTGAAAAAACAAATAAACATATTACAAAGATGGAAAATTTATTTTATTTTTGTTATTAATAATCTAAATCTGCCTTTACGAAAAAAAATAAATATGTATATATAACAAAATGTTATGCCAAAAAAAGGCAAGGTATGGCTTTATGGACTATGTTCGATACGTCGCGACCGTAAAGTTGTTATCAGCACATAACGCGAAGCGTCACATTGCCTCAATTACTTCCCGTTCGACACTCGGGAGGAGCAGGAACAAGAGCTCAAACAGCAATTGAAGCACTTAATCAAAATAAATAGATCGGTAAATGTTGCCGCTTGAGTTTCGTGATTGTAGATTGTAGATTGTTTGGGGAGGATGCCAATGACAATAAAGAAAATGCCACTCAGCTGGAAAACTTGGATAAGTTGCAAAAAAAAATAAAAAAAAAAAAATGTGTTTGGCATCGCTTTAACAGGAAATTTCAAACGGAAATTACAGAAAATATGCGAGCTGCTTTTTAAATGCGTATATATGTGTGTAGATATATGAACCGATTCAACTTACAAGAAAAAGTAAGAGCTAAAGCAAAAGCGAATCCGAAAACCCTTTTGCATATGTGAGCATTATGCGATTTGCATATATAAATAAACTTTATCAAAAACATATTCATAGCGCCCGCACATTTACAATATGAACCAAGCGGATGGCGTTTGGGGGTCGCAGAGAAAAGCAACAAAACGATTTTCCACTTGACATGTGCTCAAGTGGCTGCCACTCGCTGTTGCTGCTTACACTCAGGGAAAAATGTCTGACCCAGAACTTGTAAAATACCCTCAAACTATAATCGCATTATAAACATGAAAAAATATCTATTATTGAAATTAGGTAGCACCTACTTGAAATTTCTAAAATGTACACATTTATGTAATTTCTGCTATTTGTATGGAATTTATAAACTTTACTTCTGTTTTTTTTCTTTCAGAAATTAAGTTTATTATGTGTTCATAATAAAGGTAATTTTTAAAATGTTGGCCAACTTATAATTTAGAAATCATAACCCTTGTTTTTGTGAGTGTTAGCTTGGGGGGCGAGGAGGACACAGGATATTCAATCTGTTTTTTCCATTTAAACAATTTTCAAAACTTGTTTATAACTCAATTTTGCGAAATAAAACGAAATAACACTTAAATAAATAAACACAAAGCGCACAACACACAGCAAAACCAAAAGTTGAGTACAAAATGAACAATTCCCCACATTTTGTATGCTCTCTCTGGATGTTTGTGTGTGTGTTGGATTGTGTGTTCTTGGGCTGCCAGTTCACACGCATGTACCACACAATAACAAGAATAACAATAACAACAACAACAGCAACCACAACAACAAGAGGAGCAACAATTGCTTTGTTGTTGCAGCTCTTAACTGGCACGCGAAGAATCCTCCAAACGAAATGGATATATCAAGTGCTTTATTCCTGTGCGCCCAAAATGGATACACAGCCAAACTGAAATTGCCAAATGGCATTTGCCCAATGTGTTTGTGTGTATGCGTGGAGTGTCTGACTGTCCGACTATACGCTTGGCTGGGAGGGGCTAGTCAGACTTGCACAAAACTTCTTAAAATGTTTGCACCACCATTTTGTGTTTAATTTGAGAGCATTTCGATTGGCCAAACACGTAATTCGAATCTGAAATGTAAATTAAAACAATAAAAGCACTTTTAAATTATTATGTAATGGATTGGCTATATGTAAGGCATTAAATTATATAGCAAGTTGTTAGTCACTTACAGATGGTATTTTTTATACGCAGCACCCTTAAAAAGTTAACAGTCGCGTCGATTTGCCCATATCCGTCTATCCGTCTGTATCAACAACACGATCTTAGAGACTATAAGAGAAAAGACTTCAAATTTGGAATAAAAGTTTGCGTATAATATATCCTACTATCAATATAAATCGATTTCTGATATTAATTAATGCTTGTAAACATTTAGCCTTTATCCAGAAGTAGATGTAGTATCCTATTGAAACATATATTAAGCTCGGAAGACATAGAAACTCTCAATCCCACAAAAATTCATGAATTCGTGCAAGAATCAGAATTGATGGACACATTAGATCTAATTAGGTCGCATGAGGCATCCAATAATAATAAGCATATAGTTATGGAAATGATACAGTAAACATATAATTAAAATCTACTACTAGTTTCATATTGAACAAACTAATATCAGTATTCTAACTTGTTCTATTTGTACATATATCTTATATAATTTCTACAGTACTATAATATCAATGTCAATATGACAACAAGTGCAGTAAGCACTTTAAATTTTCTGCTTAAAAGTATTCCACAATGATACTAAATTCACCTTAAATTTCAACACCTGCCTCAAGTACAGAACACAGTTTGCTTTTGCAAGACCCGAGATAAATACCGATTGAGTTTCCCCCCCAATCTGTGACTTTAACGGAAACTGCTAAAATGCAGCGCATTTAAGTGCCGCTCGTGCACTGATAAGCTGCAGCTTAGCTTGGCAATTGCTAATTAGCCGAGCTAAAAATATACCCAACCCCCCAGCTGTATCTTCTCAATCACCCCTCAACTTGAGAGCCAAGGAATTGTCATTGTTTTTCTGCAAAAGTTATCCACTTGAGTGCCGCAATTTATGCATTTTCCATGGCATTAACGTTGAAAAGCATCGCAAATGAAATGCCATTCAAATGTTGTGGCTCTGTTGGGGCTATATCTATGTAACTGGTTCATTCCCTCGATGGTTGGCTGGTTGCTTGGTTAGTTGGTTACCTGGTTAGTTCGCTCCCAGATCAGGCAAAGGTCATGCAAATTAGTGTAACAAGAGGAACAAAAATCAGCAGCAGGGCAACAACAATGCAAAACTTTCATGAATAGCAACTCAACTCAGCTCTCAGACGCATTCAGCTTGCTCGTAATCTTGGGGCAAAAACTTGTAAAACTAAGTAGATAATGCAGCATGCAGAAGCTGGGGCAAAACTACTTTGGGTATCTGGCTCAGACCAACAAGAAACCAACGAGATGCCAATAAAGTGAGACAGTAGAAGGGAAATTCTTTGGATAGTTGGACTAGCTGAATGTATTTGCGGATTGAGTAATGATAAGATAATTAGTTGATTAATATGCAATGAAAGTCTTTTTACTTGGTGCAAAAACTAATCATGAGCTAGGTTGGTACTTGGGAAAATATGACGAAATTTTTAAATACACTCGAAAAATAAATATAATCGAAACAATTAACTAGCAAAAGAGCAAGCGGTTTTTAGTCATGTTAGTTAGAATTCTTTCTAAAATTCTGCCCACAGAAAATACTACTATTTCTTGCACATATTTATCATCTATTTTTGTAATTACGTCTGCTAATATTCGGAATGAGAATGGGCCAAATGAGTCGTCAGCTCAATTGGGCCAAGTAAAATTGCCAGCTAATTGCAACGCATTAATAACTGACAGAAAAACAAAAGAAAAGAAACAAGAAATCTGTGCCCAAATGTCACTATCACAAATTAACCTGAGATCGCAACATTAAAATAATTAATAAGCAAATTAATATATAATAAGCCAAATAATGAGCCAATAGTTGTGCAAATATTGAGAAAATGGCAAACGTAAGCGCTCCAATTACGACATCAATATTCTGACACACACACATAAACACTATTTGGGTGTGTGTATGTGTGCCCATTCAAATGCCATCATTATCGTGCTCATCATCGTTTACATGGCAAGTGCCCAGCACTGGGTGGAAGGACACAAGATGCTGCCGTTGTTGCTGCTTCATTATCCTTATTACTCCTTCACTTCTTGCCAACAACATCAGGCTTCTGCTCTTGCTGCTCCCTCGGCTCCAGTGTTACGTTATTGTTTTCATTTTGAGTTATGTCCGTCCGCCTGATTGACTGCACTGAGAGAACTATTTTCCCTAGAATTGTAGTTATTTTCATAATTTATTTTAAGCGAATCACAAAACTTAATAGAATAATATTCATTACTATTATTTTTATTTATATTAATATTATTGATATTTGCTCTTGAATTACAAAATTATTTAGAAAATATATTTAAAACAAATCACAGAATTTAAAATAAAATGTATTTTCTATTATTTTCTTCATATTATAAATATGATCAGTATTATTATACATATTTGAATTTCTCAATAAATCTACATTTTTCAATTTTTTTTTTTATCTGTCTTAGTTTTATAGAAAATATTTTTTCAGACTTAACAAAAATAAAATTACAAAATATTTCTCATTTACTTATAGATTTCGGAAAAAATCTGTCTCCTCAACACCAAAATATTTCCGAGTGTGTCTTCCACTCAATGTTGCCTCTTTACCCGTCCGCTTCCTCGCTGCCCCCTTGCTCGTCTACAATTTTAACGTTGTTAACCAAATTGCATAAATTAAGTGCGTTCGTTTGCTTGAGTGGCGCTGGTTTCGCATAGCCCGACAAGCTGCTGACTCCTTTGCCCAGGCTCATCTCCAGGATTCCCTAACCTCCATCGCCATCGTCCTATCCATTCTTCAGTCAGCTCGACTGCATTTGTTTTGCTAATGTGCACACATTAGACGCACATGTTGCCATGTGGAAGCTGCCACAGCTCTGGTGCAGCAATTCCTCTTTTGACTTGTGAGCATTTTCAGTGCTTATTTGTTTTTGCATCGTCCCGTCTACAGGCTAAAAAAAATTCCGCATAGTTTTTGCAAATTAAGTATAAGCTACCAAGTTTTTCATAATAAGCATAATAGAAAATAATTTATAATAAAATAAATATAATGTTTTTCTTTCAATATGATCTACAAAATGGAATAGTTATTAAAAATAAGAGAAAATGTCTCAAAAAGTATCTTTGGCAAGCCGATGCGAAGGACGTATTTCCAGTTTCATTAAGAAAACTTTGCAGCAGAGTTCGCATATAAATAGGGAGACAGACGGACATGGCTATATAGACTCAGCTAGTGACGCTAATGAGGTCTTAGGCGACTTCCAAATAAAAAAAAAAATTTGTATACATACTCGGAATCAATAAAAATAAGCTTTTAAATTGATGTAGTGTGGCAATTGAGGCCTTTAGGTATATGATAAATGCCGACAAATTAAATAAACAGTTATTGCAGGTATATCATGTCGTGGCTTAATTTCACTTAATTTGCGCAACTACAATAGCCGCTCAAATTATAGAAATTGCACAAATAAACATGTATTCAAAATAATATGCAAATATTTGCACGGGTTTCATAAATTATTGCAAATTGCTCGCGCAATTTTCTTAATTATATTTGCATTGACAATTGCGAGTCGACGATTAGTTGTAGGCAAATATTGATTTGGCTCTATAAAAGCTTGAGGCTTTCAGACAGTAGTCAATAGCTTTGCAATGAATTCACACTTCGGTTTGTTGTTGTGCGTTTTGGTGTTGTTGTTGGGCCAGACGAAGGCCGAGCAGGACGAACTGAATGTGGTGCGCGTCCTGAAGGAAATGGGTGTGATACCAGATGTGCTCAAGGAACCGCCGCAGCAGCTGCTAAAGGTGAGTATTTTATGTTCTTAAGACCCTTCCATAACTCTTCCTACAATTTAGATGCGCTTTGGAGATGGCATTGAGATCATTGAGGGCGAAACATACACCCCGACCGAACTAAAACTTCAGCCTGAGCTCGAGTGGAGTGCCGATGAGGGATCCTATTATACGATCATGATGGTTAGTCCCGATGCTCCCAGTCGTGAGTTACCAATATATCGATCCTGGATCCACTGGCTGGTGGTAAATGTGCCCGGCACGGATGTGTCTAAAGGTCAACTGCTATCCGAGTATTTTGGCCCAATTCCGCTCAAGGATAGCGGTCTCTGTCGTTTTGTCGCTCTCGTCTATCACCAATCCGATAAACTGGACTTTGACGAGCAGAAAATGGAGCCAAAGAGTGCCGTGGATCACAGCAATTTTGATGTGGAGAAATTTACACAGAAATACGACATGAGTACACCATTAGCGGCAAATGTATTCCAGACCAAATGGGATAATTCTGTGCCGGAATTGTTGAAAACGCTTTACGATATGACTGAGTGAGCGTAGGTCGAGGTGCATAATAACAACTATAAAATAACATTTTGGTAATGGATTCCTATAATATATGCAATGTCAATAATATTTATAAGTTTTTCAGTAGATGTGTAGTAAACGTAGTTAGTCAAATGAAAACCAAAATCGAAATCGGGAGTGGGTATACCTAAATTAAAAATAAATAAATCAAAGTGGGTTGCTTGAATTGAATCTTTTAATTTACATAATAAATCAACAAAGCAATTTTATAAAGTTGTATAAGATACTTGAGCTCTACTTAACGTGGCTTAAAACATGGCATCAAAACAAGCCAACTTATTAACAGGACGTAAAGTCTCAACTTTCACCTTGTCAGAGGGAAAACTTCAAGTTAAGAGCTTTAGATTCAGTCGCCTAATCGAAAATTAACTAACTTTGACTTACCCAAGAGCTGCCACAAGCATCCGCACACACCCGCTCTCTATCTATCTCTCTCCACCCAAGAACATTGATTGACTTGCTACATTTTCAAAGTGCCACAACAACAACAGCAACAACAACAACAACAATGAGATCTATGCAGCGAAGCTATCGCTTTGCACTTGCAGAAAAGTCACTTAAACTTTGCAATCGTGATAAGACGTAATGCCAGATTTCCATTTATATTTCCTTCTAATGCCAATCCACCATCAGCACCACACCCCTACCGACAAAACAAGTGTTAAAGGTGCAACACGAACACGAGTCTGTGTAATGCGAGAGTCAAATGTTTCCAAGTCAACTTAAGGGATGGGTATTGCTGAAGTGGGCGAATGGAGACCGGAGTGTAGGGTATGGGTTCTGGGAGCCCACTCGAATAGTAACTAAACGCAGGGCACAAAGCGTTTTGCGGCAAGCGGCAAATAACCTTAAGGTTAAGATTACAAGGTAATTTGATTCAATTCCACTGATAGGCGTGCCAAAACCAACAACAAACAGTCTCAAGACTGTAGCTGGGCCAATTTCAATGGCAATGGCAACGGTACTGGCAATTTCCCAGCTCAAGAGATGACAGTGTCAAGATAGCATTTTTGTTGCAACATTGCCGCCAGGCCCAAAAAGTCTTTATTTTTTACAAGTATTTTGTTCTTTTTTTTTTTTTTTGTCCTACTTCTTCTTTATTTTGTTTATCAGTTTGTGTATAAATTTGCCTTTATTTTGACATATTTAGTGGGTTTTTTCGGTTCGGCGATAAGACCAAAGGCAGCCCACGCGATGCTCTACCAGCTGCTAGTCCATTAAAATGCAATATAAACTCAATAACTAAGTGAAAGTGACTGCTGTTGGCAGCGGGGCAAAGGACAGGCGGATATAATTCACATGCAACTTTCAACTTCAACTTAAAGCGGAATTATATAGATCAAATGTGTGGGGCTAAATCTGTACTAAATTGGTACAGACAATTTTACAATATAAGCTCGATTCAATTTGAGATTTGCCATAAGTTTGAGTAAAAAATAAAATAGTTCAGCTTAAGTTTAAGAATATATATAAAATGTACCACATATAACACAAATATTTTAGAAAGTCCAAGAAATATAAAACAAATATTTCACATTTCACATTGTGTACAAATTATGAATAAAAACGAAAAGAAAAACATTTCTAGAGTATTACGATTGTTGGCTCATACTAACGAGTTATACAACACTGTTTAGTATGCATCCTTGGCACATTCGCACTTATGACAAACTGCCTGCGACCCGCTTAAAGTGCTTACTACTAATTTCACGCTGGCCTGGTCACATTCTCATATACATTTTGAATGCTCGCTGGCAGCACATGGCGTATGAGTAATCTCCAGCTCACAAGCTCAGTCGCAAATCCCCAAGCAGCCGAGCTGTAGTTGTTGTAGTTGTCGTTGCTGCTGTAGCTCCCATGTGCCCAGTGGCACATGCTGTGTAAAAGTTAAGCAAGTTTCTTCTTATTATTTATCCCATGTGACAAATTTGCAGCAGCAGATTTTTGCCTCGCATAATAAATTATGCGTTAAACTGCACAAAAAAAAAAAAAAAGAATGGAAGAAAAATATATGTAAAAAGGAAAATTCAGAAACAAAACTGCGAAGAAAAAGTTTCTGCTTTGGTAAAAGTTGCTTGCACGTTTTAATTTAATAATCGTCGCAATCGTTAAGTTGCCTCCAAGTTTTTAACTTCAAGCAGGACTCATTTGATAGTTGGCTGCATTTACATTTACTTAATAGTCGCCTGATGAGTAGGCTTTTAATTGCCGAGCGAGTCTCGAGAATGATGTTTGCATTTCAATAAATAAATAGTGCCCGACACTCACACACACACACACACACACACACACAGTTGTTGGCCTTTGCATTATTTATTGTTGGAATCAATGACGGTGACACTTGGAAGCATTCAATATGCGAAACTTGCACTTGCACATATTGAATAACATTTCAAATGCATGCCTGACAAACCAAGCAAATGACAGGACAGCAGCCCATGCAGCTGGACTAGGGTGTTCAAAGAACCACCCGCACACACACACACACACAACAAACATTCAATGCTGACTGCCACTGCTGACATTGTCAGTTCTGTCACACAGTTAAAATGTGATAAATTCCATTAAGTGACAGTCGAACACACAACGCACACATACACACACAACACCCGAAGAGCTAGCAGCAGCAGCAAGAAATCTATTTTGTGGACTCAAATCAAAATGTGCCCGCCAGCCAGGCACAAACACACACAAACACACACACACACTCACACACACACAACTCTAAACATCAACTTGAAATTTCATGTTCACATTGAAAGCCAAACTGCCACCAACAGACATTTGTACGCATTGCATATTGAAATTGTAATTTGATTTCTGCCTTTGGCCAACAACAACAACAACAACAACAACAATAACAACAGCAACTCTTCATCTGTCCGTGTTTAGAACTGTGTCCCCTCTCTTCTCTTCTCTCTCCCCCTGGCTCTATGCAACTGTCAGGCAATAGAGCTTTGTCTATTTTGGTCAAACAAATAGTCGCGTTAAACTAGACCAAATCTGAATACTACTCAATCAACAGTTTGAAAGCTCTGTGAGAAAATGTTACTTGTAGATTTATTTCATCCCTTAAATCATTGTTAAATTTTAATTTAAAGCTTTAGCAATAAATCAAATTTAACAAATTTAAATTATAGAAAGTTGTTGCTAAACAATTTATTGATATTGTTACATTTTATATTTTGTGCCATTCAGCTGCTTTAAAATCTTTTTAAGCATTTTTTTTTTTTTTTTTTTTTATATATTCAACTTAATGCGAGCTAGAGATAAACTATATTATTATAATTACATGACAGCAGAATATTTTTGCTTTTACAATTCTGTATTTGAAACCCCCTCTTCAAAAACGCTAACCTGACAAAAGGCTGCAGCATATTATTGTCAGCTGTAGTTGCTTGGCTGGATGTGGCAAAACAGACAAAAAGCCTCGCGGCGCACTTAAATCATTATTTAATTTTAATTTTAAATGCGCATTTTTTCAGTGAGGCGTCGAAACAAAGAGCGCTCGGCAAATAAATAAAATAAAATGGCAAACTCATTACAAGGCAAGTGGCGCACGGACTCAACGCCAAGTGGCAACGTCACGGCAACAAGTCGGTTAACGGTATCGACGACGCGTCGTGACGCTGCATGCGCACACCGCACGCCGCCTCGACCAACAATACAACACAATTCTCTGGCTGCAAATAATACAAAAAAAAAAAAAAAAAAAATTGCCCACAATGAGCCGCTCAAAAGGCACAATGGTGGTTCAACACACGGCTGCTGTCCCACCTGCCCCAACCGTATCCTGTTGCTGCTGCTGCATCTGCTGCCCGGTTGGCTGCATTGTTCAGTGGCAGTGGCCCTACGCCAGCGGCAATGGCGGCGTTGCCTCCATTGGGCCATTGATGCCAGGTGACAGACGGGAAAAACTGCCTGCCAAGTGTGCGTGTCTGTATGTGTGTCCGTGTCTGTATGTGTGTGTGTGTGTGTGTGTGTGTGTGTGTGTGATGGTATAAAATTTTCAGACCGTAACCAGGCATGTTTTCGAGCTAATTGCCCGCTATTTACATTTTAAATTGAAAAACTTAAAGTCAGCTAAAAACATTTTGATATCATAACTGCCAAGCCTTAGTTTATTATTCTTTCATGCTAATCTTTGACTTTTATTTATTTACCCTTTTGTATACTGAATATATATATTTTTAATATTAACAAATAACAATGTTTGTTTCAGCTTGTTCATAGATTTAATTGTGCATACGAAACTGCCTTGATATAAGCTATTTAAATAGTAAATTTTAATAGCCTTAAAATATAATTTTATTAGTCTACTCTGGGATTAGGTTCTTGTGTCCCTTTTTAAGTTAGCCGACAGCTGGCAGACGATTTTTGTTTTTGTTTCTATTTTTCATTAATTTGCCCCTATGTCATGCACAGTCCTTTGAAATATGCTCCTGTCAAAATGATCTATGCGGCTAATCAACGCATAACAGCAAAATAGAAAGCAAAGGCAAGAAAAAAAAAAGGAAACGTTGAACGGCAAACATATTTATAAATATTGAAAAAATAACGAAAAGTGTAAAAAATGTGCAAACATTAAAAAGATATAAGTAAATTTGTCTTGCAGCGTGTGCCCATCAATAACTTTGCCAGCATATTTGACTTATGGAAGGGCAGCGGGGGAAGTTGTAAGCATATTTTTTTTGCAGTGCCGCCCTCTAAACGGCTACCACCCCGTTTTGGGCGAGCTTATTACATTGGTGGGGTTATATTTTGGGGGTTTACTGAGTTGAGAATAAATCCAAAAAGTCAATGCAAGCCTTTAAAAATGTTTGGCCTGTGTCAGGCAGTCAGACAGTCAAACAGTCAACCAGTCAGCCCATCTGCTACCACCAACATTCCCTCAACGGCTCAGCACCCCCGTCCCAAAAGAAGCCACCCTCACACTCTGAACGCACACTCTTTTGCCAGCTATCTGGCTAATGTTTGCTCTTGGCATAGCATTACAAACATTAGCTTTGGCTGCTTCATGCAAATATGCCGGCGACTTTGGCAGCTTTTCTCTCAAATTGCCCGAAAAAGTATGCTACACTTGTTTTTTGCGATGGGCCTTTTGCTAATTTTGTGTTTCCTTTTCTTACACTTGCGTCCCATGTAATTTTAAAATCGATAAGCAACAGAGTTTACACAGTAAAGGCATACACCCTCACCTCCCAGGAAACCCCGCCCCGAGCGTTGTTTTAAAGGAAGTTGCCATTTTCTTTTGGCATATTTTTGCATGAAAATCACGAAGTTGTTGTCAAAAATGTTACCTTATCGACTTTAGGCTGCGGAAATGATTGGAAACGCAACGACCACTGGAAATATGGTCTCAGCAACGAAAATCAGCTACAGCAGCTGGGCGTTATATGTGTGTGTGTGTGTGTGTATGTGGGTGTTTTGTTGCGGTAAAAACAATTTTCAAAGTTGTCAATAAAAAGTAACTGCTTGAATTTTGTTGGCAATGCGGGGTTTTGAAAAGGGGTGCTCAAATTGTTATGCACGGTTACTGCCAACCATTTTCTTTTGCCTTGCTTGTCAAATGCAGACCACAACAGCAACAACAACAACATTAAATAATAAAATGACAAAGGATTGACATATTTCAAGTGGCGCATAAATGACGAGCTCGCATTTCGTATGCATGAGCAGAATCAGGGCTTTCTGTCTCAGATTTTCGTTTTCGATTATACTTAAAATTTATTACTTGCACTTAAATGTTTTTGAAATTCGGTTTTATTTTTAGTTATTCATCTCATATTAAGTCTATAAATACTATATATATCTCTGCATAAGATGGTGTCGAGAAATTATAGCTCAAATGTCTTTGGAATACAAGATTTGACCTTACATTTTTAGCAGCCATAATTTTGTCAAAATTGTGTCGGTTTTCAAAAACGACGGCCGTTTGATCATGGTGTAACCCCTAGTGTAGTGTAGAACTACATTCAACATCGAATACTGGATTATAGATCGAAATTTATGTTAAACTTATATACTTACAAAAGAGAATTATAGGGAAGGGTGAACCAGACTTTTTGGTCTTAGTTTGACATCTAAATTAATACTGCATTCACAGTTCATGTTAAAATAATATGGACAGACGGACATGGTTAAATCGATTCGGTTCCATCTTCTTGGTTATTGTAATCCCAAGACATTATAAGAATTTATTTATGATTAATTAAAAATTTACAGAATGTATCAAAATCAGGTAAGGTAGGTGAGCGCTTACAATTTGGGCCTGTGGCTATAATTAAATGCATGCTACACTTACTGCTCAGTTCGCCATTTGAAATTTATAATTTTATCTCACTTTGGAATGCTTTGAAATATTACAAAGTCGCAAAACGCACCCCCGTTAAACGCAAAGTGAAGAAAATCGCTTTGCAGACGACACATATTCTGTCACATTTGCGACTTAATCAACAAAAGCACTAATTGCATAGAAGACTCACTGACATTGATGTCTGTCTGTTGGCTCACACATCGTTCCCCTCGAATTTCATTTACGCTTATGTGCAATGACATTACCTTTACCTATGGTCCCCCCAAGCACACACACACACACACACATACAACAGGCGCAGAGAAGCCCTATCCTGCCCTGTCCCAATCTCTTTACCTATACCTACTCCGAACTGTGGTAAAAAATTACACATTTTCTGTCACAAATGAATAGCTGGTAGAAATAACCAAAGCTTATATTTCACAATTTTAAGTAGCCTGTATAAATGCATTTTTCATTGATAAAACAACCTTTTTTGCTCCATAGTGCATTGACTGTCAGCACCCACTGTTGGCGCACAACTTCATTAACACAAAGTAAACACACGCATGCAGTTTGACGCTGCGAGCAAAGTGTTTGATGTTGTTTTTGTTGCTGCTGCCGCTGTTGTTGTTGTTGTTTGCCAGTTTAAAGTTACATTTTCGTCATTTTCGGACTGGGATTGTTGGGGGATGCGCAGATTATGCAGAGGCGCCCACAGTGCAGATGAGAGCTCATCTTTGCTATGCCCGCCTGCGTGTTTGTTTGAGTGTATTTGCGTTTCACTTAGACGTACTTTAAACCCATGCAACGTTGGGCATAGAAAATTAAATTGCGTATACGCAGCGACTGAGATATTTTTGGCGTCTTTTAAATGCATGCAAATTAACATGATTTAAATAATTAAATATAATTTGATGTGCTTTTGTGGCTTTGGCATTGTTGTTGTTGTTGTTCTTGTTGTTTGTTACATTTATGAGCCTGTGCGCGAGTCCATTAAGAAAACATAACGATGTGTCATGTGACTCATAACGAGCGCTAAAAACCACACACACACAGCACACATAGGCAGACCACAAATGCGGCACTTGCCACATTTCTTTTTTTTTCTCTTCTTTTCCAGTTTTTTTTTTATTTATGAGCCAAGGACTGTTTGTTTGTATGGATGCTCTTGCGAGTGTGTGTGTGTGTGTGAGCGCGCCTTTTAACAAGCCTAACGAACTGCCAAATTACCCGAAATAGCATTAAAAATTTAAATTTGGTTCGTGCTGTGCCAAAAACGTAAGCGCTAAAAGTAAGCACAAAAAAACCCACGCGCTTACATCGAAACGGAAATTCAAGTGTTGTTTTTGTTGCGACTGCCGCTCGTCTCAACAAATAAATCACTTTACAAATGGCACAACAAAAGTGCTGGTAAATAATACCTACAACAAATAAACGATTGTATGAAGCTTTAGGGGCTCTGAGCTGCATAATAATACTTTTCAAATACTGATTGCAAAGCATTTATTACATGCAGCACTTAAATTGTTGCAAATCAAAGCACAGCATACGAAAACAATAATTATTTTTATCAAACAAAATTCGAGTTTTATCTATATCTAACGTCTTTAATAAAATATAGTAATCAAGGGCTCTTGCAATAGTTATGACACGTATATATAAAACAAAGCAGTCAATGCAACGTTAAAGAATGACGCAGAATGAAAATATACACTAAAAATGTATTCAGCAACTGTATAAATTTAAATATGTAGAACAAATCCAATAGAACAATATGCAGTTTTACAAATGAATTGTTCTCTAATTGATAATTAAATAAATTAAAAGTCGATCAATTTGCTCGTCCTTTGCTGCTTACGCGTATTTCATTAAATTGAAAATCAGAAAATATAAATAACCACATGAAGACCTATTTGAAAGTGGGCCGTTTGCCTTAAATCATATGACAAGAGTCAATTGTGAAATGAAAAATAGCTTGATAATCGCATGTTAAATCATGCCTTGCTCCGCCTTCGTCTCCTGCTTGCCGTGAAGCCGTAGCCAGCACACAATTGCACAATATTTCCGGTAGGGTAATAAATAAATTGCATACGTAATTAAAATTGACGACTCTGCAGGCCGCCTTTCGTTTGAGTCTTGGACTACAGCTATGGCAATTGTTATAGCAATTATAGCAACAACAGCAATGGCCAGAAGAAGAAGACGACGTAGAAGAAGAAGCACAAGCCCACAATACGTTGGAGAAAGCAAAGAAACAAAAGTTTTTTTCGACTTGACTTGTGCTTCCCTTTAACGTCAACCAGTTGCCAGTTTTGCTGTTGTTGGCAGCTCTTTGCTTTTGTCTTTTGTTTTTTGGTTTTTTATACTTTGAACCCATTAAAAATGGGTAAAAAAGGTATAATGGTTTTGTGCAAATGTATGTAACAGGCAGAAGGACGCATCTTCGACCCCATAAAGAGACTATAAGAGCTAGAGACTTCAAATTTGGAATATAGATTCTCGTATACCAGGCGCAGATCAAGTTTGCTTCTTTTTTTTATCGATAACTGCCTCCATTTCTCGGTATCATTTATCGGTACATTAAGGTTTCCGATAGCAATAAATGCTACAATTTTAAAGGCAGAATCTTCTTATTAACACATAATATGCATATGCACATTATTGATCAACTGCCCAAATTTCATCAAGATCGATCAAGCATTTGGGTGCAAAACTTTTTATAGGGAAATTTTAGAATATATTCAACAGCTGGGTTCAGGGTAAATCGTAGTCGAGCTCACTCGACTACAACACTCTTACTTGTTTCATACTACACAAGTTGCATGTGAAACATGGATGTGGCTTGGCCAACGGAGGGGGGGAAGCGAGTACATGAAGGTAAGCACTGTTAACTTGTCTACTCGCCTGCCTGCCTGTTTTGCCTGTTTGCTTTTAATTTTATATCGTTGCGGTCTGTCTTTGGGGGTCTCCGCCTCGCTTGTTCAGCTATTTGCATGACAAAAGCTCAACAGGAGCTGCCCACTGGGTGTGTGTGTGTGTTAGTGTGGTGTGTCCTTTGGTCGTAGCTACACCTTTTCGATTGTTTCTTGTTTCCCGCCGCCATTGTTTGCCACAAGTCACGCAACTCGTGTTTGCCATCAAGAACCTTTTATGCTCATAACTAGCACCTAACTTGATTTCTTCACCAAATTTAACAAACAACATTAACAAAGAGAGCATTGTGTGCCCGTTTCTGTTAATTCATTTGCAGTCTTAAAATTATTAAGTAGCTTCAAGGGCTTATTAGAGCAAAGAAAAGACCACTAATTGGCCTTAACTGTGTGATATACAAAAAGCGAAGAACAAATAAATTATGATTATTTTTAGAACCATATCGTGTAAGAAAATTTGTTAATCTGCTGACAGCTCGAATTAACATTCTTAAATCACTGCTTATAATGATTGAAATATGTATATTTAAATCTCCGAACATAAATCAACAAATATTTATCAATCACAAATTACTCACTTAATATTATTGAGCAGTATTTGTAATCGAAACTGTTTTTTTTTTAGTAAATTGCCATAAGCACAATTGGCCTGAGGCACATTTATTTAAAATAAAATAACTTTCTGTGGATAATTATTTATTTTATTGAGAATTTCTTTATACCAATTAAAATGATGTTTTACACAACTGCATCTAATTGTAATTAGAAACGTTTTTATGACAAGTAAACTTTTCATGTTTCGTTGCATGCGAAAATGTGAAGCGAACTTTTGGTAACAGCTTAAAGCCAAGAAATTATGTAAGGTATAAATGTTGTCGCCGCTGTTGCGATTGTTGTTGCTGCTGCGTCATGCGAGCCATTAAAAAATCAAAACAAGTTAACAGTAACCAACTAGTAGCAGGCGACCCGGAAACCGGAAGTGAAAACAGGGCTCTGCCGCAAGTTTGCGGTGACGTCCGCGTGTGGCGTATGCAGGAAGTAAACAGCCCTGCAACAGCAACAACAGCAGCAGCAGCAGCAACGGGTTAGCTAAGCAGCCATTGTTGTTGTAGCTCGTCTATGGTTGCTGCTGTTGTTGTTTTTGTTGTTGGTGTGGTTCTTGCATCAGAGCCATGTTCTGTGGACGACTCGCGATAAAGTTGGCAACACGTTAACAACTTGAGCTTGTGTCTGTGTGTGTGTGTGTGTTACTGCTGACATTTGTGTGCCATGTAGTCCAATGTCAGAACTGTTAGCTGACCTGTTGTTTTGGACTTTAACAAACGAGGGTCATTTGCAACGGCCTCGACTCCCCGCTCTGCTTGCCTTCGGTTGCAAATAAGCGACAGCGTTTTTGGTAACAATTCATGGCTTATATTTGCCACACGACACACAAGGCTGTATTACATAAAGCTGCCAATTTAACCAGGTAACCGAAAAGCCGTTGGCTAATACTGTAACAACTTCATCTTCCTCTCTCTGTCCCTGTCTCTCTCTTACTCTCTAGATGGCTCTCTCACTCTGTGACAATCAGACAGCGATGCTTTTGGCATTATAATGCCATTAACTTTGTCAGAATTTAGCGCTGCAAATTTATGCATAATGAGCAAATACCCATACATGCACACTCTCTAGCATAACCACATATACACACAAAAATATACACCGTGATATCAAGTATACGCATGCAACCAGCCCAACAGCAGTTTACTACCCAACAAACATTTGTTTGCTTAATGATGATGCTAAGAAAATAATATGAAAGCTTCGATGATCTTTGCTGCAACTGAAACACATTAGTAAAAAAAAATGTTATACCCATTTATCTTCTTGAAAATCTGTTGCAATTCTTAAGAGCATGTCCAATATTTTGCTGCATACTAAGAACTTGGGAAACTGTCATGAAAACTTATCCTGAAATTTATAGACACAATTTCGGGAAAAAAGTAACTGTGTTAAGTTTCAGACAAATCATTTGAATGGGAAAGAAAAGAATATTATTTAAACTAATAACCACAAGCTTTTAGTACAACATTTTAATTACTAATGTATATGTATGTATACAAATTTCGCTAATTAGTTTTTCACTTATTAGAGCTTCCTGCTGTTCTCTGAATTATGTGTTTATTGGGTAATATAGCTACCAAAATGAGATTGTTTATGACGGCGCTAGCACTCGCTGGGAAACTAACTGGCTGCAACTGCGACTGACTCGGGTTCTGCCGCTGGCTGTGGATGTGGCAGTGGTAGTGGCACTGACGACAGCAAGTGGCACTACTAGTATTTGGCAGTCATAGACGTCAACTGCTCGGTAAGCTAGCTGGCCATAATACCACTAAATACAAATACACAAATGTGTGTGTGTATAGGTGTATGTGCGAGTGTGTGTGTGTGTGTGTTTTGGTGATGTAGCTTTTGTCTGGGGTTGTCATGGCAGGTGAAATTTCTTGGAAACACCGCACAGTGAAGGCAGCAGCCAACTCATTGTGGCAATCGGGTGTTTTGAAGACAGAGACTAAGTTGGTTAACTGAAACTGAGGCTACCACCACAGCTGGATGCATTGCAGTTGTGTGTGTGTGTCTGTGTGTGTGTGTGAGTTTGTGTGTTGTGCGAGTGTGTGTGTGTGTGTGTATGCATATATATAATATTTTGAGCTGTGTGCTTGACTTCGTTTACTCGAACAACGTCAGCGAAATATTTTTGTTATTTGCTTGGCATGGTTGAGTTTTTGTGAGTTTGCTATTGCTGTTCCTCACTGGGGATAAAATTTATGAGACCGCACACACATATACACACACACACACACACATACACGCACACAACATTTTGCATATTTGCACTGTGCAAATTAATTTCGGTCGTTTTATTTGCTTTTTGTGCAAGGCAACGCCCCAAAACCCAAAAGCGTTAAAAGTACTAGGGAATATTCATATAAACGTTTGGTTAATTAAAAATGTTCGTCAACGGTGGCAATATCGCTTATACTAGTTAATATAAATCGAAAAAGTTGCTGCTTCTGCAAGTTTTGAATTGAATACAATGTAAAGTATTAGCATATATAATATTACATACATTCTGTACGACCATAAAATGTAGTCAGCTCTAAAAAATGTAGTCATTATTTTTCAATTTCAAAAGTCCTTGAAACTGACGCAAACAGAACGACAATAAATTATTATAATAATCTATGAAAAGAACCAGAGATGCGTTTTCGATTTGAAATTGCGTAATAATAAAGTATTTTTAGGGATATTTATAAAGTGCATTGTTTGGTTGAGTGGCAAAAGGTCAAAGCACCGCTAGACTAGAATACAGTTGCCTTGTATACCGAGTACCGTAAAGTGGATCGGAAGGGTATAATGAACTATGTAAGTAAATAGCAGGCAGAAGGAAGCATCTCCAACCTCATAACATATATATATTCTTCCTGTATATCATCCAAGTATCCGACCAAGTTTATTTCATTATATCGATAGCTCGATTTCCGATGGCAATAAAAGCCAACTGCCGGGTTCAGGGTATCTCCAAGTCGAGCTATCTTGGCTTGCTTCTTGCTTCTTTTTATTACACTTTTTAGGCGTGCCAACTAAAATGCAACTTTTTATGCACATGAGTACAAAACTTTGACATTTGCATTTGTCACAGTCGGTGGTAAAAGTTTTCAGCTTAAATTCCTGAATGCATTTCAACACGCAATTGGCATGTGACAGTCAAAATGTTTGCTCAAGATGAGCCAGGCAAACACACATAGAGATAGATAGACAGAGAGAGAGAGAGAGAGAAAGAGAGAGAGAGAGAGAGAGAGAGAGAACAAGAGAATGACAGCGCAATGGGAAGTGGGAAAGGAATGGGAATCGAATGTTTGATATATCAATTTGAAAAGTTTGACTCAGTTTCCCCACTCGAGCATTTCGATTAAAGTTTTCCATGCGGCAGATTAAAAACTTTTGTTTCCAGCTCAACTTTTTGTATGTGTGCCAAAAAAAAACAAGTCCAAGAAGGAATAGCTTTTTTAGGTTGAATATTACATACCCTTTTAGACCGGAGTTTAATTGCCGTCATCTAAATTATACTATGAACATAAAAAACCGACCGATTGTTGCTATGAAAGATGTAATAAAATGTAATAAATAAAAGTTTTTCATACAAGAACTCATCTTTCGACTGATCGTTTCATTAGTCCGATCCGGTCTGCTCTGATACATGTTTGGCTTGCAAACAAAAAAACTGAGGAACTGATTTGCATATCAGCTGTTGTTGCTGATAAAGAGTATATATACTTTATGTCTTCTTCAATGTGTTGCAAACTTGATGACAAAATTACAACACAATCTACAAGGGTATAAAAACATGTTTGCATTCTCTGCATTACTTGGCAGCATTCAGAATAGGTTCAATATGCATTTTTGCATTTTTGGCTTTTTGGCATTCTTGTGCTTTTGCAAGCCAAGTGGGCCATGGGTGTGAAACAAACAATAGCGACATAAGGCCACACAAAGTGATTCAATTTAAATATAAATTGATGTCGCAGAACCTTTGAGAAAAAATAGCGCAACTTCACTGATTTAAACAAATATTAGATGAAACAACTTACTAATATATTTGTGTGTTCCATTTCTTTATCATAGATTCGTTATCTGAACATCAGCACAGCGGGTCATTCATTCATTCGTGCGTGTTTGCATATCTCATAGTATGCTGCTATTAGCATTTATGTTTGTTAACAATATGCAGTACTAGTTGGTACATACCCGAACCATTATCCAGACAATGGGCGAGGAATTGCGTGTGTCCAGCAAATTAGCATTTCATTAAAAAACAGGCAAAATTTGTTCGCAATGTTGTCGTTGAATTGGGAGTTCGTTGGTTCGTTCGTGTCTCCATATCCGTGTCCATGTCCGGCAATAGCTAAAAAAAAATAAAATAATAATACAGACCATAAATTAGTTGCATTACTTGATTAGAGCTGCACAAATGCCATTATTAAAATTCAATTTCCTTTACGTGCAACGCGATTGCATGTCTCATCGAATTTAACAAGTTTTCCATTTTGCCCTTTGCATTTATCACGTGCCCCTGCCCCGGAGAAATTAAAACAAATTCATCGTGAGTGCATATTCCGGGAAGCAATTTGTCATGCGATTTTCATATACTGCTAATTTGGTTTATTTAAAAGATTTAGGTCTTTAAATTAGTTCCTGCCAGCGCCTAAGGCTAACTTATTCCTTATACGCCTATATACGATGAATGTATATTTATATATACAGACATATATATGTACATATATAAAATCCTTATTCACCATCAACGGATATTACAACTATCGATATAATTAAAATTAAAAGATCAAGTGATTGATTGTTCGTCAGCTATCGATATGAAACATATAGCAACTCTGCCAGTGTTGTCAGACTTTCTATAAGGTCAAATGCAACAAAACGGCAATAGTTTTTAAACGTACACATGCTGGTACAAAGTAAATTAAAATTCTATCAAGAGTCACTTAAGAATTGAAAATAATTCATAGATAACAAGGAGAAGATATCCACAAAATGTCAGACGGCGATGCAGTTATAATAAGTACAGATATGAGCGACGAGATGCAAAATTGCTGTATACATTGTGCCAAGACGGCCCTGGAAACGTTCAACACCGAGGAAGACATTGCGTGCTACATTAAGAAGGAGTTCGACTCGAAGTACTGTCCATCCTGGCATTGCATTGTGGGTCACCACTTTGGCTTGTATGTGACACACGAGACGCGCCACTTCATCCACTTCAATTTGAATGGTGCTGACGTATTGCTCTTCAAAAGCGGTTAACTCGTCAAACACTAAAAAAAAAAAAAACGTGTATCCTTAAATAAAAACTCAATTAAATATTCGTTGCGTCCAATATGAATATGTGGATAGAGCTTTCGATTGCAGAACACTATCGATATACAAAACTGCCAGGGTTGCCACATTTTCTACAAAAAACGCTTTGCAGCAGAGCGCTTTTCAGTGCCCAAATAAAGTTCAGCGAAAATTTACCACAAATTACAATTTGATCATTAATTTTGTGGTCAAGTCTCAAGCGCTCTTTGTTTTTTGTGTTGTTGCCTCTATAGGCAATTGATTTGTCAGTCAAATATAAACGTAAGCCTGCCTGTTTTTACAAAAATTCGAACATTTGTGACAAAATTATCCGAAATCGGCATTTGCTAAATATTTTGATATAGTCGACCAGGGACCACAAGGTAAGTGCATCTCCCAACTTTACCCAAACGGTGAAACAATAACAATCTTCGGCAGAACATTTGCTCAATAACAAAGCCCGAAGATGTCAGATCGCAAGGCAGTCATCAAAAATGCGGATATGAGCGAGGAGATGCAGCAGGATGCTGTGGATTGCGCTACCCAGGCCCTGGAGAAGTACAACATTGAGAAGGACATTGCGGCCTACATTAAGAAAGAGTTTGATAAGAAATACAATCCCACCTGGCATTGCATTGTCGGACGCAACTTTGGCTCGTATGTAACACACGAGACGCGTCACTTTATTTACTTCTATTTGGGGCAGGTGGCAATACTGCTCTTCAAGAGCGGTTAACCATATTCCAAGCCACTCAGCAAAATCCACAAATACACCCGAACATACACACACACCCAGCCCACCACTGTAGTAGCAATAAGCAGATCGACTTAGTCGTTGTTGAACACACACTCTGAACTCTGATTTGAAATGGCACACTGTTGACATCACTTCCATCTTGAAACGCACACAATCATTTAGTGAACGCAATGGCAAACCGAAACACAACCAATCAACCGCTGAACATAAACAATTTCCTTCAAAATACACGTGTTTCTGACTATTTACCAAACCACACAAATTTCGACATGCATTAAATCAATTATATCAAATTATTTTTATCAAATTATTTTTGACTTGTTGTTAAGAAATCAGGTGTCGAATCTCATTAAACCATTAATCACAATTTAAAAGTTGAATTGAATTGAAAGTACATATATATACATATTCTTTATCAGCATCATTAGCCGATTCGGTATAGCAATTACAGTCTGCTTCTCTGCGAACGAGTCAATCAATTTCTAAGCTACCCAGATGAAACTTGAAATATATCAGGCAGACATAAGATAGTAAAAACTCGACTGATAACTACATATGTCGTGGGGTGAATCACTTTTTTATTGCTTATATATTTATGAAACAAAAAGATTTTCGATTTATTTTCAGTTCAAAGAAATATAATATTAAAACGTCATCGACTAAAATAAATTGGCACAGTCCGCAGCAAAGTTGATAAGGCATAGTTACGCACAAGCTGCAGCGAAGGTAATGAGACATAGTTATGTCTTTAGCAGGGTATAATGATAAATTAAATATAAATAAATATTAATACATAAAATATTAAATTCGCATGCTTTGTGTGATTAGTCAATTACTGTTGTTAGTCTTAAGTATTTTAGCTTTTAAGTATTTTCTTATCAACTTTGCACAACATCTCCGCTTGGCTGCCGTAAGCCGAACAGAAGACTGAATTGAGTTAAGAGTATTTAAATTTAAGAGTATTTTAAACACAATTATAACACTTATTCAGCGCTCTTGTTCTTTGCAAAAATAGCCTTGGCTGATAAGCTCGTTGGCATTTTATATACACTCAGTTCTCACTCAGCTTCAGTTTAGTATTGCACATCTGACGAATTAGAGCTTCCAAACCATTGATAAGCAAGCAAATTCAATATGTTTAAAATGTGCCTGTTTTTCGTCTTGGTTAGTGTGACACTAGCAACCAATTGGTCCAATAAAAATTTGGATATCCAAGTAAATTCACCGCTGAGTGATAATGAATTGGAGGCACTGCTGCTGAATCCGACAAGGCTGGCCCGAGTCTTAAATGAAATTGAAACGAATATTCTACTAAGTGAAGCCCAATTATTGACGAAGGAAAATGAAATTTGGAGCAGTATTAATAACATCACTGATACTGCTGCTCCCAATCTCGAGTGCCAATCGATATATGTTGAAAGTACCAATCTTGAAGAAAGTGGGAAAGACTTCGCCATTGATATAGTCAAAAAATCTCTGCTTAAAAATAATAATTGGCCAGTCGCCAAATTCATACAAAAAAACTTTCAAAAGACTTTCAAAGCTTATTACTGGACTTGCATTGTGGGTTATGTATTGGACGTACACATCCGCCAACGAATAGATAAGTATATATACATAAATGTCGGACCAGTGCAGATTATGTTGTTCGGTATGCAAAATAAAAGTCCATATACAAATGCCCAAAATAAGCAATGTGAATATTTTTATTAAAATAAAAAAAAATAAGAAAAAGCATTAAAAAAAAACAAAGCACAAATTATATTAAGCTACAAACTCAATTGAAAAACAAACAATACTAATTTAATTTAACCAATTAAATAATACATAGTTTAACAAAAGAATCAATTATATCGAACTGTGAAATAAAAACAATTTGTAATGTATTTTTGAGATGCTAATTGAAGAAGATGTTTGTATTGGAGTTCATGATGCAGTTGCTCTTACCACACAGCGATCAAGTTATTCTACTTAAACTTTGTGTGTCGAGCTGCAACAAAAATTAAACAATGCACCCCTGCTCTTTTTGTCGTGTGTGTGTGTGCTTGCGGTGTGTGTGTGTGTGTGTGTGTGTGATTTAACACATGACCGTGGCAAATAAAAATGGCTTAATTAAGTTAATTAAAATATTGTTGCTGTTGGGTCATGCACACGGTTCACTCTTATGTGCTTTTATTATCTCGGCGATTGGCAATTTTCGAACAGCAGGACCTTTTGCACGGCTGCTCAAAGGATGTCGCCGGGCGCGTAATTATGTCAGCTCACGTACTTAACTCGGGACTGGGAGCATCGGCCGGCAGAATTGGTAACCAGTCGGAGAGCGGAGCCAATGACAATAATAATAAAGTTGCTGTGCTGTTTAAATGTATCTATATACATATATATTTTTTTTTAAATACTCTCACGGCAATGTTTGCCAGCGGCCAAACAGATGCATATTGTAGCGGAATACCCTTTGAGCCGTTTTTACAGTACGACGACTTTTGGCCTTGTCGCATTGTTGCCGGCTGCTGGACAGCTGCATCTGATATACTATACGATGTGTGTGCTACGTATATGTGATGCATACGATATATTCAATTCAATTGAGTTGCTGTCCTTGCCAACGTGTGTACCACAGACAGTAGCTCATGCATATTTCATGCGACGCTTAAATACAGTCGAAATGCTTTTCATGCTTAACAAAATCCTTTGCGCCAATAAAAACAAAATTTAAGTGCCACGCACGCACAGGAGTCGCAATCAGGCTTATGCGCTCAACCGTGCTTTATTAATATTTTTACGTTGTCAATTTATGGTAATTTTTTATGGCCAAACATTAAACAAAACAAGTCAAAGGTAACACTCAAAGTTGCAAAGGCAGCCGAAATCGTCATTTGTCTGCTTGCCAATGTTGGTCGGACCCATGGGTCCATCCAATTCCCTGACGCTTTTGACCCCAACTAAACGCCTCGCCTCTCGTCGCCCCCAGTCTGTGGTGACTTTGCCAGCAGCTGTTTTGCATTTGCTTCTCATTTGAAGTTGCCTCCTGTTGAGCTGAATGAGCAAACGGGAGCGACTTATGGTGAGTCTGCGCACTTGCCACAATTCGCTCCGACGATTCGATGAGCAGTTAGCGAGTGGCAAAAGACTCGTTGTTTAATTACTTGAAACATTTGAAATGCGTGAGTTTCGAAAAACTTGAATTGAAGAAGTTGAAATTACTTTTTACTATACGAAATAAAGTACTATTATCATGGATGTATTGCGGGATGCATAACTATTAGTTCAATTTATTATTTCAATTTCTTCTCATTAATAAGTACTTGTTATACTTGAATAATATGTTTATTAATTAGTTCAGAATTTTTGATGTTCAGAGCTGTTCTATTTTGATATAATTAAATTTAGGACAGACTTTGTTTGCAATTAATTGAAACTAAATAAGTCTGGCATTGGTTAATTTGTGATTAATTTTTGTGTTTGTGTTTAATTTTTGTAAAAGAAAAATAAACGTAAAACTTAATATGCTGATGTTTATTTTATAACCACATTTTACACTGAGAACATTTTTTTAAATAAATATATATTTAAATGTCAGCATGATACTGCAGATAAAACAATGGTTTTTACAGCCATTTAAACGATTGAGATCAGAGGGCAACTAACGAAAAAAATGATTTAAAGAGAGATATACTCGATGGCCAATTTCCATATGGGAAATTACATGCAATTCGAGCAATTTGGCATGCCGCCCAACACCCCACACCCCGCACACTCCACACGCACACACAAAAGGAGCAACCGAAACTTTTTGGTCTTTTTGAGCTGTGTGCGGGTCAAACAAAATGCCAACTTTTATAAATTACAGTCAGCAGTACTGACCTCAATATAAAATTACACAACACGACTTGAATAAACATACACGCACACACACACACACACACACACACACACACACATGTCTGTACACATCCAGATACTCTTACAGTGAAAAAAAGAAAAAACAAAAAACAAAAAAATGGGAACAATTGCAAGTGCCATAGATACGAGTGTAATTGCATTTTACTTTGTTGCATTTGGTTGGGCAAAAAGCTAGAAGCCAAAGTCAACCAACCAACTAAAAAAACACACACCCACACACACACGCACACTCACACATGCATTAACTTTTTGCATTTTGCTGTTATTATTATTATTATAATAGTTATTTTTGTTGTTTTTAATTTGTAACCATAAAAACAAGCAAAACCAAGCGAGTCAGTTGCAAGCAGGGGGCGAGACACAGAAGAGAGGCGGAAAAGTCAACACTGCGACCAGTTTTAGCTGCCAACAGATGCAAGTGCAACAATAGTCGCCTCCGACTATGACAAAATAAGCAAAAATACCTAATGAAACATAAACAACACAAGCAGACTGAGGAACAGAAACCAACCAAACAACAAAATATCTTATCTAAAAACAGGAAAATTCCCATTTGTTGCGGAATTTAACAAATAACATTGCACATAAAATAAAAAAGAAGAATGCATTTTAAATAAATGTCAGCACAGATAAGCCGAAAATTAAATGCGCTTTTTTATATATTTGTATTGTGTTTTATGATAATTGTCAGTATTATTATTTTGACATTTCTATAAATTATTTTTTACTAAAGTGCATTTACCTTTCTTGATTGATCTTTTGTGTATTTCAAGCAGATTTATAGTACTTAAGAGAGACATGAATCCCCAACTCATTCTTAACAATTAAAAGTACATCCTATTAACAAGCGTAATAAACAAATCGACTAAGAATTTTGAGAAGTATACATCCAACAAATATAGTAATTCTCGACCAATGCGATAACATTTCCACTCAAGAAATGCGCTAGATTATCGCACACATAAACAATAATAATCGCATGACAGTCCGAACTCAGACAGGCATTCAGGACAGAGTGCTTCTTTTGGACTTTTCTCAACTGAGCCGGAAACTTGCATCGCTTTCGGCGTGATGAATGGAGCACAGTGTTGCCCCCAAACTGCCACAAGCCACATGCCCCACCGACAGCAGCTCGCAATTCACATGGGGGGCTTGAGGGAAGTGGATGTCAATTTTTCATTTGGTAAAGAAATCAGTTTGTGTGTTTGTCTGTTTGTCTGTTTGTCTGTTGTGTCTTTCTTGTGTGAATTTGGGAATATTTTTGCCTCACTTGTGGCTCTTGTCTGTCGCTGACCATTGCCATTGTCTCCGTGTCTTGACTTGGATTCGGATTCGGACTCGGACTTTTTATGTGGTTGTACTTTTGGTTCTTGCCTGTCAACATTGCTTTAAACAATTGTGCACAGTTTGCTTGTTGGTTTTTAGCATATACTATTATACTCAAAGGGGATATACATTTTGAACGATGTGAAGAATGGGGATTATTTTTAAAGTCATAAATAAGGGGATTGATTTGTGATATTTTTGTCTAGTAAAGTGGAAATAAATATTATATAGTTTTGGCAGAGTATTTAAGTTTTGGTGTGTTTATTATGCTTTGAGTATGCATTTTTTGTTGTTACATTTTGGTTTGTTTTATTGTTCGTTTTGATAAATTGTGCGCCTTTCGTTTTGACACATGTCAGCGTTTGTCTGCCCATTGTAAAAAAAGCAACACTCTTATTATAGAGGCTGTCTTCTATTTGCTGCTTTTGATTGTCGAGGCTGGCCTCTAAAGGTTATCGCTCTTTTTCATTTGTACGAGGAGAATATTAAGTCTCGTTCGGATTATATACGTATGTACACAAGTGTAGATATTATGCTGACTAAGATGAAGAAAATCTGTGGATGACAATTAAAAAATCGTATAAGTTAAGCCGACAATTTGTTTTTTTGTTTTTTTTTTTTTAAGTTTAAAAGAATAAGTTATACATAACAAATGAAAAGCTACAACAAATATCAACAGTTTTGGACAAACAAGTGAGTTGTTACTCTGTGTTAAATATGAGACAGTTTAATTCATTATACATAATTATAATTATAAACGGAAAAGCAGAAAAAATATCACAAATTTTTTATTTACATGTAAACTAAGACTAGGTATTCAATATTAAATATGAGACAGTTAGATTAAATATAGATCAGATCAGATTGTGGTATGGAATGAATGTATGCTAATGTGAATGCAGTCAACTTCTTGCTGTCAATTGACAATCGAGTCACTTGAACTGACATTGGTGGGTGTGCACCGATTCTGGCCAGGACCCAGGCACATGTGCTGTCAGTCACTCAGTCCGTCAGTCCGTCAGTCAGTCAGTCAGTCAGTCAGTGAGTCCATGTTGCTGCTACTGTTGGGTGTCTGATGTTTCAGCTTCAGCCATGTCAGCGTCAGTTTATGCGGCTGACAGCGTCAACAATTTTATTTACTTAATTTGGCTTTAGTTTGTCATTTATTTACTTGTTTGCCACCGCAGCCTGTACTCGTGCTATCTCTATCTCACCCGCACACGCTTGCTACCTTATCTAGACCCACATCTCTCCAACTCTATACCCATCTCCATCCCCATCTCATGGGCGGCTCATGTGCGTCTCTTAATGTCTGTTGTTGTCACTTTGACGCTTGACGTTGTTACAGTTATTGTTATTGTTGTTGTTGTCGTTGTCGTTGTCGCTTTGTGTGTTTGTTTACTCAACAGCCAAGGGTAGTTGCGACAAAAACAAAGCATTCATTGAGCAACCACAACTTGCCAAGAATTCTTAGCCTGCTTCCTTCGTAAAGTGTATCTGTATAGGACTGTTTTTGCTTTGCATCTATGATTTTTCGTTCAAACTTTTCTGTTTAGTTTTTCATGCACTTAACACTCGATCAATCATTCAATCATGCATTGATTGATTCTTTCTACGTAAAGCTTTCAATGGTTAATATCTGTTTTTAATGTTTTAAATTGGTAGCAGCTTACAGGGTAAGTGTTAGTCGCTCTTTCGGCACTATGTTAACTTAATTTGTTGTTCTTTTTAACTGTGACACATTTCAGTTGCCCGCACATTTTTATACGTTGGTGTCATTTTTGTTATTTTCTTGTTGTTGCTGGCACGTGCTTCTGCATTTTTTATGAAAATTTAGAGACCGCTTTTGGTTGCTTTTGTTACACATGCTCGCACTTTAATTAAATATTTATTTCAATCATTTTGCCTAAATGGAAATGCGCTCAGCTGGGATCAAAAAGAAGGACTGAAAGGAGAGAGAGAGACAGAGAGGGAGAGAGATACTGAGAGAGAGAGAGAGAGAGAGAGAGAGAGATACTGAGAGAGATAGAGAGAGAGAGAGAGAGAGAGAGAGAGGCTGCACTAACATTTGTCATTACACATTAATAGCGCACCATTAATCTTTTCGTGAGCTGCTGGGCAAATGAATGCTGGCTACCAAGGGCCAAGTCCCGTTAATTAATGTATGCCATTTAGCCGGAAAATTGCAGGGGTGCACACACACATCAATAAACATACACACATGTGTGTGTGTGTCTGTGTGTGTGTGTGTAAAGGCCCATCATAATGAGCGCCAATTTAGTGTCCTTGTGTGTGTGGTGTGTGTGTGTGTGTCGTTGTCGCCACCGCAAACAAGCAAAGGCCAAAGCCACAGTGAACACCCTGCGCCCTGCCCCCTGCCCCCTTCTCAGCCAGACTGAACTTGCCCTCTCTCTCACGCTGTATCTGTGTTGCTAGACCGCTCACTCTGCCCAGCAGGTATGCTTGATTAATGCTTTATAACAGGACACAGAAACACACACACAGAGACAAACAACAAAACAAGGATATTGCTGGCTGCATGGTTGCTAACGCCCATTCGTCCTTTCGCCCGGCTGCCGCTCTCCTCTGCCAATGCATTTTAACATTAATTTAGTGGAATGCGGCAAAGGACTATGAAAGCATTTCAGCGTCGTCAACGACACATGTTAATCCCGTCGTTGTCGCTACCACAAACCACTCACATCCATATCCATACTCACATTCACATCCATATTTCCATTCCCATTCATTCTTAACTGAATCCACGGCAAATAGTCGTGTACGGATTTAGGCAGCACGAATTTCAATCGCTTTTGACAAACAGCTAAATTTTTGAGCGGATTTCTCAAACTAAACCCGTAAAAGGGTTGGCGGAAATTGATAAGATGTCACTTTGTAGTGTTAATGATGATGAGGCTAACAAACACTGTGTCAAACAAAACGATAATTAAGCGTTAAATGAGTGTAGAATTTATTTTGCTAATTTATTTATGCAGAAGCTCGACTCAAATTGAGCATAGATATGGCTGTTTCGCATAAGCTACAGTTAATATTCTCCATATCATTTAATATTTTCAGAAAGACCCATTCTCTATAAATAGTTTTTGACAAAATTGGACTATTTATCTGCCACAACATTTTCAGTAAAACTCTTATTATCAAGTGAATAATGAACATTTTAATAAATTCAACGATTAACTTAATAAGTTGCCAATCGAATGATTTCACTTTAAAAATGTTATCAAATATTTTGTTTATTCTGAAAGTTACGTCAAAGCTTCAAGTTAAATTTTGATTTTAGTTGAGTTATTTTTAAAATTTTAAAGTTTATTGTTTTCGGCCCGTGCGATAGAAATCCAGCGATGAATTCAACTCCGCCGCGTTGTCTGCGTTGTTGTCCGCCCTGCTGCAATCCATGCCTCTGCTGTCCGCCCGCCTGCTGTCAGCCATGCACCGCCTTTTGCATATTCGATTTGGAAACTGCGATTTTCGGTAAGATAAGAGAGTCTGCCCCTCTTAACCCATATGGATTTTAATAACAAATGCTGTCGCAGACACACGTCATATATATCAGCGAGCATGTCGCGAACTCCTTGCCAGCTACAATAAAACGCTGCCCAGTGAGGTTCTCATGCAATGTGCGCCCATGGAGACCCATGAGATGGCCGAGCTGATATGCCGTAAGTGTGAATTGCCCGTAATGTGGGAGAATTTCCTGGTGCAGCTGAACGAGCACACTTGCCGTCTAATTGCGTATCCGCCCCTTATGGAGGGTGCCGAGCGTCTGATCAATCATCTGCATGAGAATTGCGTTGGTCTGGCTCTGATCACCGCCAGCAGCCGTTCGATATACTGCAAAAAGATATGCGGACATGAGGAGTTATTCGCAAAGTTCGATCATGTGTTGTGCGCCGATGAATATAATCGTCCCAAACCGGATCCGGACTGTTATTTGATTGCAATGAAGCTGCTCTGTGATCCACCCTGTGCCGAGAGCTGTTTGGCATTTGATGGCTCCACCAAGGGTGTTCAGGCGGCTAAAGAGGCGCACCTTAGGGTCATTATGCTACCGGATCCAGAGTTACCCTGCTGCTGGTCCGAACTGGCCACCCAGCGTCTGGAAACCCTTATCGATTTCGATCCTGTGGAGTACGGCATGCCATATTTAGAACCACTGCCACCACCACCAGCAAACCCATCTCCTGAATCGCCTCTTTCGCCGAGGGACAGTGCTGTTAATGCGTATGTAAATACGGAGGAGGATATTGTGTCTAGCGGGCAAGACGAGGAAGTGCCACCTGAAGTGCCACCTGAAGAGCCATCCGCTTAAGTATAGATAAATCAAGTTTCAACCAGAAGCTGGGCTCATAAATTCATCGCTCTCATGCGGAAATTGTGTGAAATCTCATTAAAATTGGAAACAACATTTATTCGTTTATTTTATGCTCTTGTATGAAGAAAACAACGTTAATTGGTTAAAGTATATTTAAACACATATTAATCAAGAAATGTTTAATAAGACATCATATTTTTTACATAAGGTATTCTAATAAATTTGAAATAACAGCTATCCGATTATTTGATATGTTCCTTTATAAAGTTGAAACACATTAACAAAGAATTATTTAATAATAAATAATTATTTTTAAGAAAGTAAATGAAACTATTAATTTGTTGAGTTTATTCAAGATAATATTGATTTCAATGTGTAAGACCTTAACTTTTGAATGCTCTAGAAACTGTTTAAAAACAAATATAATGAAAATTTGGCGTGATGAATTTAATTTTGAAAAACGATGTTTTATAACAACTAAAAGCAGATAAATATTGAAAATCATCCAACATTTACTACAAATTATAGATTATGTTTACTGCATTCCCCTCAAAAACCAGAGCACCACCCATTTAGAGTATAATACATAAGTGCAAGTCTAACACTTGAAAACAATTTGCATATTTGAAATTTGCAACACCTTCAGCCTGAATATTATCCGCATTGAATGGCCATTATGAACAGGATAAAACAAACAATAAATCAAACTTAATTGCTTAAGCAAATGCAACATTTTAATGTCTGTCTGGGAGTCTTTCCGTCGAATTCTCTGTCTGGCAAAAGTCAATTGTTGACAATTAAACTATGCAATGCAGCTTAAAATGCATATGCCGTATATGGCAACTTTACACAACTCGACAAAGATGTCGCTTGTGTGGCATGCAGCAAGCAGCTCCACACAGCTCAACTTGCACCAACTACCAACTTTGTCAGCAAAAACAACAAAGAGAACTCTGTCCCAACTTATAATTACTTAATGCTCTCACCAGACTGCCGACAGCTGGAGCCAACTTGGAGTCTTCAATCTGCAGTTGCAGCTGCTGCAGCTGCAGCTCAATCTCAATCTCTGTCTATGCCTCATAACCACTAGCCAGTTCGCATAAAACCGAAGTGAATAAACCTTTTAACTCTTTACCCTGCTAATTGCGTTTGCTTTTCATTATTTGTGAATCATTTTTTGTTTTACTCTCACTTCCCTTTTTAGCCTAATGAGCGAACGCCACAGGAAGTACTCCAGAGCAGTGCTAAATAATAGAATAAAAATAAGAAAAACCAAAAGAAAAATAAGAGTATAAAACGACAGTGTGCAGAAAATCCGGCGTATATAATGCCGGGCCGACAAGTCAAAGTTGTTTAATTTCGCAATTAAATTAAAGACTTGGGACTCGAACATTTCCCTCATGCATTTCCAATTTGATTCGCTTCCATTATAGCTCATTAAAATTGCAACTGAAACAAGTTGATTGCACATTTTAGTCTTAAATAAATAATTAGGCCCGCCAACCCATTATCATAATGTCTAAATTGCTAAAGCTACACATCGCGCAGAAAACAAACAAAAAATGTAATAAAACAAATTAAAGAAATTTATAGAAAAAAGTTTTTGATCACAGATAATTTTGTGCAAGAACAGTAGAAAAATGTAGGCGTAGCTAACCAAATGTAAATTTCGAGACATTGTCATAGGGCGGCAGACCAAACAGTTCCGGCTCAAATTCGGCCATGGAGCGCAGAACTAAGGTAGCGTCCTTGGTCAGTTCCGGCGGAACAATGGCATCTGGTATCATGACCACCTGCATGCCCGCTGCAATACCACCCCGCACGCCAAGTGGTGAATCCTCAAACACCAGACAGCATTCGGGTCGAGGAGCTGGCTTGAAGCGCGATGCAGCCAATAAAAAAATATCCGGCTCAGGTTTGCCACGCTTCAGTTCCGGATCATCGCCGCAGACAAAGTGACGAAATGCGGCCATCAGGTCGCAATGATTTCCCGCCTTCATGCCAAATGTTTTGCGGGTAGCCGATGTTGCCACAGCCATGCCCACCCGATGTTCGAACAGATGCAGCAACAACTCTTTGACACCTGGCAGCAGATCCACATTGCGCATCAATCGGTGTACCTCAGCATCAAATTTGACTAGATACTCCTCCGGTTTTAGCGGCAGTTTCAACTCGTTGACGACCAACTCGCTGGCCAAATGCGCTGGAATTCCCATGCAACGCATCTTAAGTTTTGGGGTGTAGATCTTTCCATAGGGTGTGAGTAAGTTCTGCACTGCCTGCGTATACAAATGTTCCGTATCTGTGGAATGAACATATCATATACATATATGTATATGGCTAGCTGTAATTATGTTGCGACTTATATGCATTACCCATGAGAGTTCCATCGTTGTCAAATATGCAATGCGTCACTTTCGAATAGCAATTGTCGTGTTTCGTTTTCGTCATCATTGCCTTTTTCTTGCATTTGCATTTACAACATTTTCTGGAAATAATTTTTGAATTTCGTTTTTTTTTTTCAAACCAATTTTTTGTTAATTTCTTACAAATTTGATTTCGTAAACTGGGTTTTTGATCTTCGGAAAAGCTAGCAAAACCTGATGGATTTGTTCTAAGCAGCGTCTTTTTGAGTATGTTTTGATCTCGCAATATTTGCTGCTCGAAATTAAATAAATTTTTAAAATTTCTAGGCCTAACTGTCAAAATTTGTGTTATGAGTTTAGAAAATTGGTACAGCTAAGACAAACACTAGTTTCGTACTTCTCTGTTCTGGAAATTTAAAGTTACAAAATTCAGAAATATGCTCAATGGAAATAAGGAGTTTATTAATCATTATATTGCAATTAAGGCAACTTCACTTAAACTTGTTTGCCTTAAGAGTTGGCTGCCGTTGCAAGATCACGTTGATTTCATTAGGCAAACCAACGAAAATGTTGAAAATAAAATGCTTCACATGCATTTTAATTAAACTATTTTCGACTTTTGCAACGTGCAGTTTAAAATACTTTGCCAACTTGCTAGTGCAGGCGGTGGGGGTGCCCATTTGCGGAGCAATTGGGGGCAACAGCTGCAAGTGGAAGGTGCTTGCAGCAGCTGTCAATTTAGTGGCGCCTCGGGATAGCAGCCTTAGCCTTAGCTTTAGTTTTAGCCAGTATGCATGCCACGAGCTCGAACTCTACGGGGGTAGCAAGGGTCGACGCTGAATTTTGGCTGCCAGCTTCAGCCTGTCGCATGTTGTTTCAAAGTTGCGTAATTGATTAAGCAGTTGGCAAGCGTGCCACAAGACGCTGTCGCAGCGGCAAACTTTCTCATACGACTGCACGTGCTGCCCCACGTTGACAGCCGCTTTTCGGAGTCGAAGTTGAAAAGAGGCAACAACTACACCAGCTACGTTGCTGGTCTTAGCCACATTCCCAGGACAGCATATGAAGTACTCAATGCGGCTGAACTCATTGCAAAACTATTAGTTGTATTAACAAAAGAAAGACCTTTACTTGAGCTAAGTAAATTATTATCAAAATTCCATAACTTGGTCAAAAGTGCCCGAATTTCATAGACCAGGTCTTGTTGATCATTGTTTGATTCGAGTAATGAAACATTCAAAGTCGAAAACGCGATTGTAGATTGAAATTCAATTATACTCCCAAGATTTTCCAGACCCATAACTTTTTCAAAAGTGATCTGATTTTCAAAAACTAAGGCTTGTTGGCCATCAATTAACCTGTAGAATGATAATTCAACAAAAGGTGACTCTTCTGTTAACTCTAAAGATTGTCTGATGGGATGAGTCGAAGCCTTCCAGACCCACAACCTGGCCGTAAATTATTCAAAAGCCAGGCATTTTTGATAATGATTCGACCTGAACTACATTTAAACTTTAAAACGCGATTTTGACTATAAATTATAGACTCAAATAGTAGTCGTTCTAAACCGATTTAATCAGGAAAATGGCAGTCGGCATTTTATCTATTTAATGACTACAATGTATTCCACAACAGACTTTGTTTTTTAGCAACATATTTGTTAAGTGCGGATGTATAACCACAGTGGTGCAAAAACCCCTAAAGGTAAAGCGGCTGCTAGTCAATAAAATGGCTTTAATTAATCGGAAGCGCTGCGTCAGCTGTTGTTGCCGCACACACACACACACACACACACACACAAACACACAGCAACAAAATGGACAGCAGACGTTGAGCATTTGAGTGCAGCGATGAATTGTGCGCATAATTTATGCAGCCGACCATTTTGGGCCAAGCATTTATGGCCACGTTTTTTGGCCACAAAACGGAATGGCAGCAGGCGGCAGTGAAAACGGCCGACTGCCCAGCAACAATATGTTGTAAACTGTTTAATTTGAAAGCACCTCCCCTCTAATCGCTATCCTGGCAACGTGTGCCAACACCCAGTGCCAAAAACGCCGCCACCACAACTCTCCGCGTGCCCCAAGCAAAACGCAACCAGGTCGCTTGTAATTGCGTTCATTGAATTGTTAACTGGTTTCGTTGTCTACGGCGAGCCGCTGGCCGCAACCGCAACTTGCAGCGACGGACGCGGTGCCGGGAAAACGGCTAAAAGCCGTTGTTATCCTTGTGGTTCCTGCGGCTATCCATCCTGTGTGTGTGTGTGTGTGTGTGTGTGTGTGTGTGTAAATGTGTGTGTGTGTGTGTCCCTTGAGTTGATTTGGTTTTACAGAGTACTACGACGCATTGGGATTTGAATTTGGCTGCAGACTTCACAAAAAATCCCGGTCAATGCACATCAAACTTTTTGGCTAGCTCGCTGGCTCACTGGCTCGCTGCATTTGGCATTTATTGGTATTGTTCCAATTAAAGTTCGACTAGCTCCATAAAATATGCAAACACGTAAAAGTTCTCGCAATTCTCGATTTTGGCTGTCACAGGACATTAATGCTTAACGGTCAATGGTTTTACACTGCAGCATCCTGACCAACCCAGAGGACATTGCCAATAAAAGGTAATAAAATGGTATGAACAGCGTTTCCAGATCTGCTCAATTGGAGCTCGAGTGCAGTTGGAAAAGATGGAAGTTTCTGATTGCCTCTGTGTACTTTAAGCGTCTCTTACTCTTGCTGTTCTATATTTTTATTTACAAAGTTACTAACATTTTGTGTTCTGATTCGTTTTTGAATGTTGGACCATTTTCTATTATATTATGGTTACTTTCAATTTTATTTTCAAATTTCAATTTTATTAATTTATTAATTTTCATTTCAAAAACATTTATTTTCAAGCATTAATTATATTGAAATTTATACTAATAAAATAAGTATTTTTAAAATTGTGAACTGTATTTGAATAAAATACTGTCGATTCATAAGAAACGATTTCATTGGCTTTTTCCAACAATTTTGGTAAAAGTCTTGAAAATATACAATCATTTGGTTTTAGAAATATTTTAATATTGTTTAAAATAATTTTTTTTGAACTTGACATATTCTTATATATTGAAAATGTGTCAATATAGTATCTGAAATATCATTGTCTTGAGTAACTACAAGTCAGGCACATTCAGCATTTGATTTCTTATTTTTTAAGTTGCTTTAAAGTAGCTTGTTTGTTGTTTTATCTATCTATAAGTCCATCGGTGCGTTTTGTATTACAAGCGGGGATGGTGATGGGGAATATAAACCCTCATTTGGCTATACCCCAAGGCAAAGCTCACACATTGCATGCTGAGTGTTTTTTGCACTCAATAAATATTGTCTGACCGCACAGTATAAGTACGTGGAGGGAGATATATATGTATACAGTATACATATCTATCGCTCATCGAGGTCTCAAATGTCAGACTGAGGCAGTCGCACACATCCACATCCTTGTCGAGGCATCACGCACAGCAGCAGCAGCGTCGGCTCATGGGCGCCCCCGAGGCGCACTTGAGCTATTTCCCAGAGGTGCCCCAGCTTTTCAGTTCTTTGGCCAAAAATGCAAGAGCAACAACGCAACAAAGTACAAAAAGCATGGCACAAAGTCCAATTTGTTTGTAATGGCATTTACTTTGTTTACAAAATACATTTTGTATGCATGGCGAGTAGTTGTCCCTCCAAACTTGCCCTCTCCCGCTCTGTCTCTCTCTCGCTCTCACTCTCTCTCTCTCTCACTCTGTCTCTCTCTCGGTCTCTCCGTGTGTGTGAATGTCTCTGTCTATCTACATCTCTGAGTCTGGGTCTGAGTCTGAGTCTGTCGCGGTAAGGCGACTACAAGCTCAAAAAACCAAAAAGCAAATAACAAAATAGAAAAGAAAAAAGAAAAGAGAAAAAAGGGAGCACTAGTACAAAAATAAAATAGTAGATGGATGCATATACAAATTCTAAAATCGTTGTACCATAAAATTTCCCCATTGGGCGTTTGGGTTTTTGTTATGCCACTCTAGGCAAGGACGATTGTCTTGCCTTTTCGCTGTTTAATTTTGCAATTGTCCTTTCCGATAAATAGAGCCGGAGAGGGGTAGACAAATATAGAGTTTTGGGTGGGAGTTATCTATTCCGGTCATGGCTGTTGCGGCTAGTGATTTATGTTTGTTTATGTTGTTCAACATTTGTTTTATTTACCGCACATACAATACAAAAAAAATAAATAAAAAGCGCTACAGACCCGCAAACAAATAAGCAGCTTAGAGACAACAGCTGCCAACAACTACTACCTTAGAAAAAAATTGAAATAATATTTACGTTTAGTTTTGGTTTTGACTTTGCTTTTGTATTTCATGCATTTTCCATTGACATTTGGGTAGTTTCAGCATTTGCTTTAAACTCGAAGAGTTTAAGAATTTATTATTTTAAAATATTATTGTTGACTTTGAGTACTTTTAAGCTTAAACGGATCATTATCAGCATTTATGACATATATGTAAGCTACAAGAGTGCTTATTAACAACTCATAATTGATTATTAAAAAAAACTAGAGATTTGTCTGCTTTGGCTTGAGTTATTCTACTTAAAATCCGGTTTGTGCCGTGTTAGAAGAGACTTAAAATTGTATGAATAACTGCTCAGATCATTATGTCAAACGGTCTTTGAAGGTCAAGAATATTATGAATAGCGTCGCTATGCGGTTCATTCAATTCAAATAGCAATTCAAAGTGCAATAGAGTCTGGTCAGTTCCACAGATTAGTTCAAATTAGAATGCGTCATGAACGCTGAAAAACATATATAAAATGCGATTATCGCATATTCAAGATTTCTTGGGCATATTTAAATTCAGAAGAAACATTTTATATATGTTTTTCAGCATTTGAATTACTTGATACTGAACTCAGGCCATGTTCTTTTAACTTTAGTTTTAATTTCAAGCTATTATTTCTAGTATGACACACCATGAAAACATACTCATTAAATGTGACTATAATCTATTCTGGCAAACATAATTAGCAATTTCAGGGGGCAGATAGCGCTCGAGGGGCAGAGAGAGAGAAAGAGAGAGAGAGAGAGAGAGAGAGAGATAGAGAGAGAGAAGCTATTCTCTTATTATTCTTTATATATTTCGTGTGTATAGTTGAATTCAACAAGCTTCTCACATTAATCACATTAAATTTAGCAAAATATTGTTCACTCACACAACAATTTACTCTTCGTGGTGGGAGGCACAAATCTCTTGAAAGACCTAAGAGGTGGATTGGATAATTGGTACATACAACAAATTTTAATTCTAATAAAAAAATTCTGTCTAAAAATTCGCTCTATCAATGCAAGGCAATAATATAGATTTTAAATATTGAACAACTATATATATATAAATATATTTTACCATTGTATAATTTCCTGTTGCCATCATGTGATCAATTTAAATCTCCGATTTGATAAATGTACATTTTCACAGATGGTGCTAGAAATATTTTGAAAAATATAATGCCCAAATAAATTGTATCAATCATTCCACCAATAATTACAAATGATTCGTTTATTTTAAAAATAACAGTGAAATCAAAATATATTCATATTACTTACTTTTTTTTGGTATATTCGCTGACTATGTATACCAAGTATATAATATATATATATGTGCATATTATTGTTCTTATTTATATAAATGTAAATAAGTATCTGGCCAGTTAAATTATTCAATTATTAGTAACTTTTCTCTTTAATATATATTTAACATTATATATATTTTATATACATATCTTGTGCGTTGCTTGCGTTTAGTCGTTTAAGAAATTCATGTATATATCGTAGAGACGCTGATAGAAGCGTCTTAGCCATTCTCATGCCGCCTCAATGGCCTCGGGCAAAATATTGGCGGCAAAGTCATCCAGCTGATTGTAATTGAGTGCATCTGTGTCATTGCCTGTCAATTGGGGACAGTTCTTTTGTAGGGTTTCGATCAGCAGGGCCTTCGATATCTTGTTGTCATCCAGTATCTTGTATGCGGTCTCAATGGTCTGCTCGGTGGGTTCACGTTGTCGCGTCAATATCCAAACTATTTCTGTAATGGTCAATGAATGCAATGTTGCATGATTGTAATTAACGTTGTTGGACAAATGTCTCCCTGGTTGATCATAATGCAATTAATTATGGAGTTGCATTAATTATGCCAAATGCAATAACTGATTTCTCATTTTGCATGACAAATTAGCCAAGCTTAAGGCGGGACGTGACTAGCAAACGGGGCCCAAAAGCATCCCGGCTTCCGCATACTCACTCAAATGGGCCAGGGAGAAGATACCGGTGCAGCTATAGACAACTGCATATGAATCGTAATCGGTACCCAGAACCAAATAGTTGGGCTTCGTAGCTTTCTCTGCAATGCAATAGATAGGTATACTATTCGCTATATGTTATCTTCTTTGTACATATCCAATTTACGTACGATTCTGGGAGAATGTCACTGCCAGTTGGGCGGGTGCAATGACCTTGGCTGTGCCAGTCACATTCGTTGGACTTCCAATGCTGTTTATTTCGAATAAAATGTTACGAGTAACCTTCAACTATACTAAATGTCATACTCACAATCGATTGATGGCTGCATTTACAACAGATACTGTGCTGTTATCGACAATCTGATAGTTTGCGTAATTACATTTCTTGCCAATTTCAAAGGCAAATGGATACCTTGAGTACTCATACCAGATGCCCATATACTGTAAAATATTGCAAAAATATGAAAAGCTTGAGTAATCAAATCAAAGAATCGGTCAAATGAGAAAAGTAACAAAACCTGTTCAAATTTGTAGTACTTCAATCAATTATTGCTGCGAATATTAAGTGATAGGCAAACACATATTTTAATTAAAGTCCATATATACACCTAATGTTTGTTGTTTCGCTAATAGTAGCTATGACAAATATTTGTTCATTTAATCTAATATATTTCTTGTTCATCTTAACGAAATTATCGCATTTAATTGATCAATCTGTAGAGTGACTTATGGGTGAACTTTAGTTTCAATTTGAAAATCGAAAGTTTTCTTAAGACTCCTGTTGTCCCCTATCAGTTTTCATAAATATTAGCAACAAGAGATCTTGGTATACATTTGGAATTGGAATCGATAAAAATACATTCTACACTTTTCATTGAAGGTTTGTTTTGACAACATGATTGCTTTAAGGACTAAGTATAAAATTCTATTTGAAACATATCAGATTAAAATACTTATGAATTGATATGTTATCTGTAAGAATAGCTTAAGATTTGTGCATTTATATTGGTAGCTACAATTCGTAGTTGAAGATATATTAAATAAAGTATTGAAGTTTCCATAACTATTTCAAAATAAATCAAAAAACATATCTTAAAATGATATTATAATTATTATCAAGCCAAGGTAAACATAAATGATTCATGATTTATCTTGTTGTGTGCTCAAAATGAAATTCTTGGAACTTCTGATAAGCAAACACGAAAATTAAATTTTGCCAACATCTTGATTGCCCACTTTGTAATTAATTAGAATAACTTTACAATTGCGTCACATTTGATTAATTAAGTGCTTAAGCTAGAGTGCTCCGACAGTTTTCAAATGAATTCAATTGTTTTTGAGCCACTTACCGCTTCCAAGTCAAAGGTGTCCATTATCTTAACCTCCGGACATTTGCCGGGAAAGGGCACTTGAGCCGCAACCAAGATTCCATTTATTGCCACAAATGTAAGTAGCCAAATTGAAGCACTGCAACATGTGAAGAGTTTTGCAAATGAAATTAGTTGCTTTTCCCGTTCTAGGGGTGGTTGAAGCGTAAATTCACCTGATTGGTTGCCGCATTGTTGTTGATTGCTCTGATTAGGTTGAGTGTGATTGAAAGAAGCGCTCAGTTTGCTGTATTCTCCGTCTGCTCGTTCGTTTAGTACTGCAATGCTAGCCGGCTGCAGTGCATCATTTATAGATTCATCTCTAAAAGCTTTTACTGTTCATTTGTTGTTGTTGTTGCTGCTTATGTTCTGCTTCTATTTGCAAAGCTTTTTTCCACTGCGCTGGCGCTGCTTTATTTGTTAGAGGGGCAAACAAACGAAAAGTGAAAAGCTGACGATCCAAAAGCGGAAGGGCTTTAAGGCAACGAGGGGAGAAGAGGAGAAGAGGAGAGGAGAGAGATTGTTGGGGTTACATGTAAATCGAAGCTGTCAATGTGCGTTCTCGTTACACTCACTGCACGCAACGCTTTTACTCTTATTACTTATCAGCAGCACCGTTAATTCAATCAATAACGAAATCAACAACATAACTGCAACTGAACAATGCGCTTGAAATAGAAATTCATACAAATATGGTTGGCAAAAAAAGTTGGTTTGAGCCTTCCGCATTTTCAGACTCAATGCCAATAATTCCATAACTGAAACTATTTTATTTGCATATAAAAAATGAATGAAATTAAATTTGTTTTCATTTATATTTATTTATGTCATATTGTATTTTATTCCACTTTATATTTATTTAGTATATTTTACAAAATTATGACTTAGCAATAAAGACTTTATATTGGTTTCAATTTTACTAATGATAAAAACACTTTAGTGTGTTGTAAAAATCGCTTGTTATTTTCTGAATTTAAACAGAAACACGTAAACAATAATTCAACATGTTGCCAATTAATATTATCATCTGTTTAACCAGATAATGAGTAATTAACAAATAAACAAAACAACACATTTCAAATGGCATCCACACGTCTGCAAGCAAAACAAAGCTTTCGCTTGACTGTGGAATGTGTTTGGCATCGCCATCTATTGACTGCGCACAATCGCTTTCACACTGGCGCCATCTCTGGGGCGCCTTTGGCTGAAGCTGTAACTAACTGTATCACGAGTCTTAGCCATTATTTATTGATATCTCTCGCATACACATGCACACACACACACACACACACATATACATAAAGTACACATACACACACAGAAAATGGTTGTGCTGCGGTTATTTATAGTTTTTTTTTAAGTGCAATTTCGTATTATTAAATTAATTAAAAGTAAGCCACAAATTGAGTTAAATGTGCAAAAATGCGCCTTTGGCAAGGGGTCAAAAAATTCTGAAAGGCATTTACATATGGCCCAGACAAACTGGCTTACAAAAGTATTTATTTAAGCGGGCAGTTTGTTAAGTTAAGCACATGTTTTCTATAAAATTAATTCTTGAACGTTCTCAAGTTCCCATTTATACAAAATATTTAATTACCACCATTTTTGGATATTTAAGAACTATATGATATATTGTGGTGTGTTACTAAAAGTTATAACAGGTTTTTAAATTTGAGTGTGGACAAATATTCATTAACAATGGCAATTTCGAATATGTATTTATAAACATTTACAAACGTCAGCTGTACATTAATAATAAGATCTCGAGCAGCCCTCGCATATTAAAATGCACACAGCTGTATTGTGGACAGCAGAGATCTGAATGGCCTGCCAACTATTCTCGAATGGACATTTATGGCGTCCTCCAATGCTGAGCCACTGCGACAAATGAAAGAATCTGTGGAATGGGCTCAGGGAATGGTTAACGGGAAATGGGAATGGGTTGGCTGATCTGCTTGGCTGGATGGATGGATGTTTGGATGGATGGAAGGCGGGCTGGTTGCTTGCACTTGGTGCCCTTGTGGCTGCGTGTAGTAATTAAATTTAAAATATGTACACACACACACACACACACACAAACGGATGTTTGAGTTTTGCAACACAGGTGCAACTCTGCGTGGGATAGATTGGGAGGGGGGGGGGGTGGTGGTGCGAGTGTGTGTGCGGCGATGTAGGAATATAATTTTATCAAAGGCAACCGACACGACGGCGATAGCCATGCTATAAGCCAACCAACTGGACAGCTCTCTGCAGCTGCAGATTCTGCAAATGCAAACAAACACACACACACACACACACACAAACATACATTCACACATACATTCACACACATAAACTCACACACCCCTACACACCCGGGCACAATTCAATCATTTTGCCAGCATTTTAAGTGTATTTTGCGGTTATGCGCTTTATGGGCATTTTGTACTATGTAATTTGATTTATACGTCCCTGCCATAGGCACCCCCCGCTCCCCCCGCTCCACCCCTCCAGCCACTCTGCAGTGTTTTTTTTAAAAGGGGAAAAAAAACAGTGTTTGTGGAAAGAGGATATGCGTCCATTTAATTGACTGGTCATTGCATATTTTGGCCACAAATTGAATTAAAAATTGATTATTGTTATGCCAGCAATTGCAACTGCAACATCTGCTGCTGCTTCTTCTTGTTGCAATCAACAGTTGATGTGGCAGATAGAAGCAGCCGCAGCATTGAGCTACATAACCAACTACGGCTAAACAGCATTTGGGCAGAACCCACTCCGGATGACCTTTAACCCAATTCCTTGCGGGCAGAAGGAGTGTTTGAGGGGGGTGCAGCTCCTGGAAAGGACACAACATGACGCAATTTGGCTTTCTACACACCCACACACACACACACACACACCCCCAAATTGTGACATGGCTGCGCTTTTTGCATGCCTTGCGGCAAGGATTTTACAAGGACTTTACAGCTAGAACAGTGCACAGTCGAGTGCACAATGGAAGCGAGTGAATCTCATTGAAGTTCAACTTATATACATAAGTTATATGTTCAATGGCGTAAACTGAAGATTATAATATTATTAACATACTGATATGCAAAAGCATTGCCACCAAGCAAAAGTGAGGAAAGCCAGCTTGAATGCTAAAATATCATAATAAGTCGAATCATTTTGTGTGCTCTGAAGATTAAAATATAGACTGCATCATCATCCTCAAAATACATCCATTAATTTTAAATTCATAGTCTCTTTAGAGGGTATTTTGATTTTATCATGCTGTACATAATTCGAAGGTATATCATATAGCTGTAATAGGAACAATTCTTGTTGCATGTTTTCCAATTATTAATTAATTAAAAATATATATATAAGAAGAACGTTTCGTTAAAAAAGAAGAAGTCTATGTAAAACACTCCTATTCGATTGCCAAAGTTACAAGAAATTATAAGAAGTATTTGAGTACCTATAGCAAAGAAGAAAACAAACCACTTTATAGCTCTGTAAAGTTAGCCGACTTTCAAATCGATGTATTATTATTACTTAGGTGTTGTTCTAGATAAACATTTTTCTGAGAAAATGGAATAACTTTAAAGTTATCGATGTTGGCAATACTAAATGCATAATTTATTTATCACTTGGTTGTTTGCCTGCTGCTTTTTTTTTGGGGGGGGCATCCGTTGTATACGAGGAGCAAACAAACAACAACAACAACAACAATAACAATAAGCGACACAGACAACAAAGACAGAAGTGGTTGCTGAAAGTATTTTGATTTGTGCAATGCTCGAAAGTATTGTCGTTTTGGCTGCTATTTGGCGGCAATTTCTTAAATATTTTATAGCGCATAACCTGTCTGGCACACATGCGCCCCCATTCCACCTTAGCTCCTTGCCACCTCGCCACCAGCCAACACCAACACCAACTACACGCTGCTCCTTGTTGCTGCTTGTTGTTGTTTGTTTTAAGGCTGAAAGTTTCGTGTAGCAAGAAGGGAAGAAGACAATGTCGTCGCTATCGTTGACTACGCTTATTGCATTATGCCATCGAGTCAGCCAAGTCAGTCAGCGTGCGTGCACAGCCAGATAGAGGGAGGATGTGGAAGGAAGTAGTTGGAAGGCGGCTTCAGGATATATCCTTGCCAAGTGCAGCTGATGCCACTTTTCGACCCCGCGGCTGTTGTTATTGTTGTTCGTTATGGCGTGCTAAGAAGAAAAACCCAGCACGAAAAATAACAAGAAAGGAAAAACTGAAATTGCATAAAAGTGATTTAGAAATACCCTTTGCCAAAATGCAACTTCAACTTCAGCAAGTACTTAATGCGTTTATAAACTTACTTGAGTCCAGCTATCTGACTCAATATTATTTAATTTATTTAATTTAATTTATTTTATTCGATCTATCGTGCCCTCTGCTGCGCCTATAACACTTTCTTTAAGCCTGATTCTTGTAGGAAAATACCAATTTTCATTTCTGTTTGTAGATGCCCAAAAGATATTTGGTATGTCGAATAAGGCAACGTAATTAAAATTAAATAAAAGAAACCAATATTTGAATACAAATTGTGTTTTATGTGTGAAGTGTAAATAATTGTGTAATTAACAAAGTCTGATTGTTTATTTATTTATTTGTAATTCAATACTTATTTTAATAATATATGCAAATTGTACGTGGTTTAGATTGTATTTAACCCTTACAAACATAGTGGCAAATGTGGTCAGGTTGATTTGCAGTAGGGCATACAAATATGTGAATTGGCACAGCTTCTGCCACGCGTCTACCAACATTTCCTGAAACCGCACCACCCGCCCCGCCCCCCCTTCCAGTCGGTGAAGTTGCCAAGTTGCTGGCTGGCAAGAAATGTTAATACCAAAAACGAACCATTTGCCGCAATGAAAATCGCGTAAATTTCATACTGATTGTAAGTGTCGCCGTTTGCTTGACGCTGTTCGCAGCTGAAGCTCAAGCTGGAGATGAAGACATTGTCGAGCATGGGCTGTGGGTGGCTTCTGTTTGCCGTCTGTTTGTCTAGCTGCCCTTCTGTTTCTGTCCCCACCGGCAACCCCACCCCCAAACCAACCCCACCCCACCCAGTCTGTATGTTCGTTGGCTGTCGCCTGCAGATTGTCACCATTGTCACAATTGCAGAATTTTTAGATTTCTCTGTCGCTTCAGCGCTGATTTGCTTGCCATTTTTGCGGCATTTACCATAAGCATTCGCTGGCATCGCCATAACTGAAACCCAAGGCTCAGAGGATAAGCTAAGGACCTCAGCCAAAATGCCCTTCGATTGCATTAATGGCAGCGAATGACAGCGTCCAGCGCCAGCTGCAAATCTCTCAAATGAGAAAACTTTTACTCCGCTGCCAGCCAAGTTGTTCTCCATGTCGTTTAGTTGTCTTTCGAATTCACACACACACACACACACACACGCACACACACACACACACACGCACACACACACACACACACACACACACGCACACTCATGCACAGAGTGTGCTGGAAAGTGATTCTGAAATTAGATCAACTTTCTATGCTGAGAATTAAATATGGACGCAAACACAGAAAGACCATTGTTGACATGTGCTTTTAGAGTTGATGGTTTGATTTTTGTTTGACCATACACTCAGAAAAAACCGTTCTAGTTCATAGAAAAAATGTCTAAATATATATAAAAATATATATATATATATATATATAAATAGCAACAAACAAAGCTAATAAAAGAGGTCTGTTTACAGAGTTAAAAAGAACATCCTGGAAATTAGATCACTCTTATGTTTAGAAAGACACTCAGGTGGATTTTTTGCTGAGTGTACAAACAAAGAATTAAGTAAGTACACAGAACTAATATGCCTACAAATGTGGAAAAGGGTATATTACTGAGAAATATATATCATATGCTGTGAAAAATTTGTTCTTAAATCAATTTTATGTTGATTTGTTTTGTAAGTGCCAAATGTGGGAATGAAAATAGAATTTTTGTTCATATCTAAAAAATATCGGTGTCTAAAATTTCTGATTGCCTACGATAAAAATTTGCCAATAAAGTAAAATAATCAACTTTTAAGGCAACAATTTGTTAGATACTTTTCACTGTCAATGAATTAATTTTATTTTCCACCCAACTAGATAAGACATAATACTATTATTATTAATATAATTTTTGGCGCTGATTGTTGTTTAAACAGCAACTAGTAACACACCCGAGTGACAACTGCGACAACTTGGAACTGTGATTAAAAAATAATTTCAGTCAAATATATGACAAGAGATGAAAATGTAGCCAGGCACGTCTCATATTTGCTAAAAAGGGAGTGAGGAAGAGGGGGTGAGGAGGGGTGGGGGAGGGGCACTCAAACAAAAGCGGGAAAAGTCAAAGAAAACATTTGTCAGACATTGGGAAGACTGATGGCGTTTTTGATGGTCGAAAATCAAGTTGGTTTTTACGTGCCGCTCAACGACAGAAACTGTACTGACTCTGTCGTAGTGTGTGTGTGTGTGTGTGTGTGTGTGTGTGTGTGTGTGTGTGTGTGTAGGAATTTTGCTGTGGATATCAAAGGTCGCAGCTGCTGCAAATGGCTGGTGCTTTGGCGAAATGAGAGCGCGTCGAAGCAGTGTGCCATTGGCTATGAGAAATCGCTCGTCATTATTGATGCTTGCGAAAATTCGCTAGAATCGCACACATGTACCCCTCACCCACCAACACCCACACCCACATCCACATCCACATCCACACCCACACCCACCGTTTACACCCACCCAACTTCCCCCTGCTCCAGGCGGCGGTGCGCCATAAATTATGCCACTTTCTGTGTTGGCTTGCTGCACGAATATAGACATCTGTAGCTGTGTGAAAAATCGTGCCCCAAAAACTTTGACCCGCACCTCCCACTCCGAAATAAACCACCCAAATCCGACCCCTCAAGTAAAACTGATGCCAACTTATTGAAAATCACTTAGACACACATGTGACGCCCGACTTGGGCCGAATATATACGTTACGTGAGCGTAAAACTGAAACTCCCAACTCCGCCGTAGTTTACTCCGCCACTTTGTATAATTTATGTGTGCACATTAGAATTTATTTTGCTCGGCCTCTCGGCCAGAAATGGGGCTAATCTTATGTGGTGTGTAGCCGAGTGACATAGGCATGACAGGCGTATCCAAGCTGCGACCAGTTGAAACAATTTAAAAATATTTTAAGGCAATCATGGCTAATAGATTTGGCTCAGAGATTGAGCAAACAGAACAATAAATTAACTATATCTGTAGCTCTTCGATCGGTTTGGTTATACTGGCCAACAGACATGGCTAAATTGACTCCGTCAGTTGACGTTGATCAAGAATATATATAAATAATGTTGCATACTTTTGCACAAAATCACTACACCCCTTGTCCATTTTTAGTGGCCCTAGGGTATCAAAAAGAAAAATAGTATTTAATTAATTTATGTCTGCTGATAAGCAGAGTTTTTCTATTTATTTTTACATTCTTTTCGTTCCTTGCACAATTGTTGTTGTTTTTTGATTATTGGGCCAACTTGTTGGTTACCTGAGAGTTTTTATGCAACGACTACCTGCAAATGTTCTCTGGTACACAAATCAAATCTCAAGCGTTGCTTTAAAGGCTGTTTAAACTGGATGCTGAGCGGGTGGGTTGGATGTGGTCAGCAGCAGTCGCGCTTGGCTGCACTTGATAAACGATTCGTCTTCCGAAGGATATGCGTTGAGGAAGAGCAACGGGTTTTGTGTCCCAACCAGGGCAGGGCAGTGCAGGGCAAAGCAGAAACCCAAACTAAGCCTAAGCATTGTCAAACATCGGACATTCTAAGGCTGCTAATAGACACAACCGAGTGGCAGCCAGCGACGACATATTTGTAATTTATGGCCAGAGACGCCAGCATCGCTGAATGAATGTTGACTATCTTCGCAGTTGGAAAAGCGGACAACGGCAATGACAACGACAACGACAACGGCAGCGACAACGGCAACGGCAGCGACTATCTCAGTGTTGGTCTTGGCGAGCTTGTCGGAGAGTATTTCCCAGCGAGTCCAGTTAGCATCCTCTACGCACTGCTTTGTGTCGCTGTCAGTGGTCGTTGCCTGTAATTGTTTTCCTAATGGAAGGCACCCCAAACATTTTGACCGCACTTAAGTTGTCATCCGAGTATGTGCTGTACAAATTTATGAGCTACCCATGCGATGGCTGCGTTCAGTTCTGGCAAAGTTGTACTTGTTGGTCTGGTTACATGGCTGTAATTGGACGGTGTCAATTTGAAGTACCTCGAATTTTCCCAGGTGTATCCTACAAAATAGAGTTTTTCAATAAATATCTAAACATTTATTGAATATACATATTTATTTTGCATAATGTGTAAGAATGTATTTCCATTCGTATTTTAAAATAAAGAGACAAAAACAGTTTCCACGACCAGCAAACGAAATTGTTCGCTCGATTCGGTTGAAAGTTCAAGAATAATCTGTAATTTGAAGCTAGTTTGGGAATCGAAACATTAATCGTCATTATGTTTAAGGAAGGAGGAGAAATTGAGAGAAATTAAATGACTTAAAAGGACTTCTCTCAGCCACAGCATTATTGTCTTTTGACATATTATCAATTGGTAAGATTCGTCTTCGTTCATTGGATTCTAATTTTAAGATGCGTTCATCTTTGGTTTCATCAAGTTTCCTTTACTTTTCTTTTTCCAAGAGGGCTGGCTTTGATAAATACTTTAGTTTTATCTCAACATATTTGGATTTTTCAAAGTATTTATTCATATATTTTGAATGCATCGCCTAATGTTTTCTTAGAACTGTTTTTGTTTGAATATTTGTTGCTTATCAGTTTCTCTCTCTGTCTTATGCACATCAGTCGGAAACAAGTATCAATACTCTAAATGACGGAGATCGACTTGGAGATATCCAGTATTACAGCTCTTAATCAATAAGAAGGTTAACAAAACCGCGTACTCTGAGTGTACTCTGAGATTACCGTGCTTATGCAGATACTGACTTAAAAACAAAAACATTTTAAATTTTATCATTTCGAAAAATGCTCAAGCTTTAACGCGGCAGCCATATTCTTTGAGTTCTTTTTATTTTATAATGACTTTTTGACCTGTTCAGTTTTTGTTTAGCTTGGGGTCCATTTCTTAATTGCAAATCCCTCTGACTATGACATTAAAGACTAAGCATTTTTGGTAGAAAAATGAGATCATGTAAAAAGGTTTGCCAAAATGCAAGCATGAATCCACAATGGCGAAAGCAAATCCTTTGGCCAAGAGCTACACACATATATACACACACACACACACACACACACACACATAGCTAACAGCCAGCAAGGAGGCAACTCAATTAGTTGCACGCATCCATTAGATATTCCAGGCACAGTTACAGAACGATTGCAAAGCCATAAAATAGCCAAAGGCCGCATTGAAAAGACCAAAAGAAGATTATTTTTGTACGCAAGGAGAGGATGGGTCGCCCAAGGAACGGACTCTCTCGAAACCACAAAAACAAAATGAGACCAAAGATGTCACGCAGCGCAGGGTTGCCCGAGGGATTTGCCATAACCCAACAAAATATTATGTATTATATATTGTATGACATTTTGTTATGAATACTAATCTGACGGGTGGAACTTTAAAGGGGCCACAAACCACTTTGCATAATGTACAATACGACTACTAGTGTGAAAAGCAATGAAATTTGCAAGTATTCCCGATAAACAAAGAGTTTCACTGTTTCTTTGGCGATTCCATAGAATTGAATTTGTGATTTTTTAACAGGACTTGGATTGATTGAAGCCCATTAAAATGACCGATTAATTATACAATGAAACCATTCAAATGAGATAAATAGGTTAAGAGGCAGAAGGAAACATCTCCGATCAGGTATACAAATTCTTGATCTGATTTTCACATACCAAAGTTGAACACGGATAGACAATTTTTGATTTTCACTATATTAAAGTATATGCAAATTATACCTATAAGCTAAAACTAATAGTACTTATTTACAGAAGCTTATCTGGATGCTTAGTCTTGGAAGCTGTCAGATAGGCTGCTACTTTGTTTGATTATTCTTATTATTGCTAGAGTCTGTGCACTGGAAGCACTTCAATCGCTTGTGTCTCTTCATCTATAATCCAGATAGAAACACACAAAGAAGAAATAGTCACAAGTTGAGGTTGAACATGGTAATAGTTGTTGTTGCTGGGCTGTCCTGTCTGCCACCTGTTGCTCATTGCCTGTGCAATAATTGATGCAAGTCTGTCAACGTTGTCAAGTGACACAGCCGTTGGCTGCCTTTGCAATTGCTTTTGCTGTTGTCGCCGTGCCGAGTGCCTCGCTCTTTTTGCAACTTGTTCACAAACGTTGAAATGCAAAAAAGAAAAACACAAATAGAAGAAAAACTTGTCATGAAAACTGTGCAGCTGAGTGTGGCTGGGAGGCAGACTGTTAATGGAGCCGAGAGGCAGAGGCCCATGTATTATTGGCAATGCCATTGCTGACCCATATCAGGCATTTGAACTTATGCATAAGCACTTGGCAAATGATAAATAGCACTGGAGAGAAAGCAGAACACAGGCTCTCACCTTAGGAATGGCAGACATATCCTTATTGCTGTGAGCTAAGCCCAAAAGTAATGAAAATGAGATGAAAGTTATTGCACCGTAAATCAGCTGCGGCTCGGGCGCCCAGCTGCGTCCTGCAACCTAGCAACAGTCTCTCTCTCTCTTTCCCCATATCTCCCTCTCTCTCCCTCTCTCTCTCTGTCAATCTTTCTTTTGCGCTCCAACAGCTAAACGGTTTCAACTGCTTAATTTGGCTTTCATTGCGTCTTTTCGTGTGCGATTCTTTCTTGTTTTTTTTTTTTTTTTTCGTGCCTGACATGAATTATTTAACGATCTCCAGCTGCGCTGATGCGATTCCCCAAGTATATCTCTAAATTAAAGCTATAACAAGCTTAATGCACGCCAAAACCGCAAAAGCGGACGACGGACTATGGACAAAGCAGCAGCTAAAGCCAGAAACTTCATTTAATGCTACAATGGTGGCCCAAACAATAATCTGATGCCCGTTAACTTCCCATACCCTACACCCCATCCACCCCCCCTTCCTCTTCACACATACCCAAACTTCAACCCTACATATAGAAATCGAGGGGGAGGGGCACAGCTACGGATGCAGATACTGCCACACAGACATTGAGCCCGTGCCATGCGTCATGTGGGGACTTAACTCTTTGTGTCGGCCACCACCCAAAAACGTCGTCGACGACTTTCCAATTTCAAGTGAAAAATCCCGCGAATGAACATGTAAACAAGAGCAAGAGCTACGATAGGTGGGCACTGGCCAAAAACAACACGACGGTAACAAAGGCACACGGGAAGCGACTAAGATTGATTGTACACCCCCAATTGGACGACTGCCAGATGCACTGTAAACAACACAGGTGATACACAGGTGTTTGTCAATTAATCATAATAATTTAAACTTGTTTCATTAATTTACAAATGCATTCGTTAGACTAGCATTCATGCGATATGTTGTCACATCGAATTGAATTCAGTTTTGCAGCTGACATACCCATTGATATACACTTCACAGCATCAGATCCAGCAAATCTGGACAGAACTACTGACAGACTTTGCTGTGTGCATTGAATACCAACGCTTGTTTCCTGTATCTGCAGCTGCAACTGCCAAATGTGTATCTGTGTGTAGTGGCAACTGTGTCTGTATCTGTTTCTGCATCTGTAATCTGGTGAGTGGTGTGTGGTGCGTAGATGAAAAATTTGCAATGAACGCTGCAACATTTGGATGGCGTAAAAAGGCAATCCTAAAAGCAAATAAAAAAGCTCGGCACATTTGCCGAAAACCCACTTGAAATATTTTGGGCAATGAAAATAACCAGATAGGAGATAAACACAGACATAATAAATGGAATGAAGCGCAGAGCGCTAAGCTGCGCGTCGAGAATGTTGCAACATTTGCACCGCGTAGCATTGTTGCAAAGTGCAGGCAAAGCGCTGGCTGCTGTTAATCCTGGGAAATTTGTCTGAAAACCCGAAAATCCGCGACGCTCCGTATCCTTCCTAAGGCTGATGAATGACGTCGTCGTTGTTTTTCTTGTTGTCGCTGCTGTGCAAATTATAAGAGCAATTTGCATTATGTGGGTCGCTCTTGTCCTAAACTAAATGTATAACGGCATGCGGTGCTCCCAAAAGCCCCTCCACCCACGACTTACGTGCTCCTCCTGCAAATTACTCACGCTCCGACATTGTTTGCCAGTCATTTATTGTTGGCTTCAGCTTAAAATTAGCTTTTTGTTGCTTGAATTATGATTTGTGGAATAATCGGAGTTTGCGCTGCATTTAAGTTGAAGATCTCTAATTTGTAACGTAGAACAACTTTTTTGGGTTGATTTTGTTGAGGTGAACTGGCTTCGAACATTGTGTTTGCTAATTTAAATATAGTAGTATTGTAAACTAAAAAGATATTCCATGCGAAAGTTGGTTTAGTTATAATAAAGTTACAGCAGGGTAAAATGTAGATCCATTTATAAAGTTATATATAATTTTATCGGGTTGCTTACGCCTATTTTTCCTTAACATTTAAAAACAAATATTTTAATTATTTGAAAATTATTTACTTAATTTGTTTGTTGTTTAAAAATTAAAAATGAATTCTTTCAAGATTAAATGTGCTTAATTGTTGTATATTTAATTAACTAATTCAACTATCGACGATTAAATCATGTATATATTGCAGCTATATGTTTAGTTAATCGATACAATCAATTTATCTAATTCACTTCTTGAACTCATGGAAGATGTTATCCATTAAATAATAGTTATCACGTTGCTTTGATAAGTTTGACTAGCTAATGAGTTATTAAATTACTTAATTGAGGAGATCGATACTTTGACATCATGGGAAATACTCTAAAAATGTGTTTTAGTTTTCATTTCAATCAACTTAATTGAAATTGAAATTAAAATCAGCGGTATAGTGACTGCATTTGATTATACCATGACTCAATCGTATTCTGGCACTGGCTGCTGCTGTTAACACAATCAACCCCGTAATCCTGAACACACACACACACACACACACACACACTCACACACACACACACATACAGTATATAAATAAATGTGATGTCAGTGCATGGTTTAAAGCACAATAAATTTTTGAATGCGCCATTAGCATGATTTATGCCTATTTAATTTTTCATAACAATGAAAGAGCTCACAACAACACAGCCAGGATAATAAGTACAACTGCATATAATGTGACAACAGGCGCCGCATTAGCGCCGCCCCGCAACAGGACAAAAGGAGCTGTGCCCCGGGCGCAGTGGACACACTGTGCCCCATAAAGAAGAGTGCATAAAAAATGTGATTGGCAGGCGGTGGATTGTAGGAGGTGGTGGAGTGGGTTGCGGCGTTTGGCCGTCAACATAATTGAATAGTAAAAGCGCTCACTGAAATTAACCACCACAAATGACGCAAATAATGTTAAAATGCCAGTCGGGCGCAGTCAAGAGTGGAGAGGGGTGTACAACTTAAGGGGGCAGACCGCATATACGGACGATTAAATTTCATTGAAATTGAATTACATTAAAAAGTGTAAAAGGCGACGCAGCACACAAAAGCGCTACGTTCCAGTAGTAGACAACAACCAACGCAACAGCAACCAAAACAGCAGCGATCACAACAACAAGAACAACAACAACAAGCAGTTGTACTACAACAACAATCCTGGAGGGCAGGACAATAGTGCGCAAATTAACTTACAAAAGCGAAATAAAAATCGCTTATGCCACCATTTTTACTACTAACTAAAGCAAAGTGATGTGCTCTCTCTCTCTCTTTCTCTCTCTCGCGCTCTCTTTTTCTCTCTTATTACGTCACTCACTCAGTCGCTCTCTCATCCAGTCTTTTTGTCTTTTTGCAGTTGTTGCCTTGCTTAAACGTCATCTGCCACAATTTGGTTTAATGCTAAACAGCCCAGCTACCCGTTTTCACATTAAACAACAAAACAATTCTAGTTGCAGTGCCCCCCTCCCCTCCCGTCTATCCACCATTCCTCCTAGCATCCCTGCCCCCCCTTGCATGGCCATCCTTCAGTTCAAACGTATAGCATAGTTTACAGCGCTTTGTTCATGGTCGCTTCCTTTATACTTCCCTGTGCCTTATCGCATTTGTCGTCACTGTGCAGAGAAAAAGGAGTTGCTTATTAAGTAATTTGCGGATCTATTATTAAAAGTTATGCGCCTTTTGTCATGCTGTCATCTCTCTTTCTTTTGCTTCTTTTGAGTTTGCCACAACCCCACATCCACCCGCTCAATAATTACTTGCTAAGAGGTCAAACTATGATTAAAAAACCCTGCTTTTTTGCAAGTCGAGTCACTCTTGACAAAGTTAGGACTCTGAACATTTTCGACTCTTTTCGGAGATATTTTGAGCCAACTTTGATTGTAGTTTTAAGGAAGGGCTCAAACAATGATCAAAAAGATCTTGTTTTTGAGAATCGGTTCAGTTTTGACAAAGATCAGGCTGTGGCAAGCTTTGGCTCGTCCCTATAATCTCCTATTGGGAGTTTGCTTCAATGTGAAAATCGTTTCCCACTGCATTAGTGAAGTATTAATCTTGAGTCCAATACATGCTTAAAAAGTACTGAGTGCCATGCATAATCGTTTTACATTTCAGATATCAGCATGCGTTAAGTTATTTCTCATATCACAAAGTTTCTTTTTCTATAAATTGTTACCTCCGCCAAAATCTGCAGAATGTCTTTTTCTTCTTGGTTGCTTTTCTAAAATTTATATTTATTTATATTTATATTTAAATAGAGTTTTGTCATTTATCCTCATTTGAGATATGTACTGTTTTTAAAATGTAGAATATCAAAAAAATTCCTTTTAGGCATAACAATTTAGTTGTTTGACATATAAGTTCAACCCAATGCTGAATACTTTCGCCAATTCCATATTTAAATGTGTATGATCGTGAAATATTTGTACTCTATGCTTTTGCTGTTGTTCAGTCAGCTTGAGACCAAATAAAAAACCCCACTTCATGACATTCGTTTGGCGTAAATAAATCAAAACAGAACTCATCAGCGAAAATTACAGAACTCTGTAATCACACTGGCATAACATAAATCTACTTGACGCAACATGCCCCCAACTCCCTTTTGGAACAAAAACACTGCCAGCCCCCCCAAGAGAACTGGAGCGCAGCGCAGCGGGCGTGCTGAGCGCAAAGATTTATGAAACAGTCAAGTATTTTCTATTTAAGTTAATAACAATCATAATAATGGCACTATGAAAATTGATGCAGCTTCAAGCTGAATTTTCTTGGGGGCGACAGCAGCTTCTATGTGTGTGTGTGTGTGTGTGTGTGTTTGGGTGGATGTGTGTGGGTGTCAGGGTGTGTTGTTGTTATGTTAACCTGATGATAGATGATGTGTATATAAGCTCAAATAAACACAGAATCGCTATTGTCTACCAAATAAGTTCGTCTCACACACACACTGCGATATTTTTTCTGCTGCATACTTAGGGGCGCTAGGCAGCGAGCAAAAAACCAGCAGGTCGTATACGTAATAAGCTGTTGAGGTGTGCGTATGTGTGTGTGTGTGTGTGTGTGTAAAGCCTTTGCATATTTGAGCAGCTGCTGGTGTTCTTTCTGCATTTGTGACATTCACTTAAAAATTCCATTACAGTATGCTCGAATAACCACATGAGAAGCAGACGCTACAAAAATCTTATTTCAGGCAGCGTTAAGCACACAAATTGCAGTTGACAACAAAGCAACTAAGCGGATATCTTTATATTGGTATAGCATCCATCCAAACTGGGGGAACCGTCAGACCAACTCAGCTACAACTCATTAAATGTTGAAGAGCCCTTGAACAGCTGCTCGAAACATTTGAGCTCTCATTTTTCATGCTGCTGCTCATAACTTTTAAAGATGAGTTTGGTGTTTGACCTGCGGCTACACTTAACGAACACCTCGATGAGCAGTCAAATATTTTAGCGACATTTTGACACATTATATTAGAGACATCCACCAGTTCGTAAGAATGATAGAAACGGCGAGTGTTGGACAAAAATATACCCTCAATTCATCATGGGATTGGAGATATATACATAAAACAGCAGATGTAGCTGTGGCGGTATTAGAAATTTTAAGTAAATTGGAATGGTTAATTTTGTATCCCTTGTACTTAGTAGGTCTTAAGCATTTAACAGGTACAAAAAGAAAACATATTTTAATGCACATTCCACTAACCTTGTCAAATCTCTATGCTTTTGTACAGGGTACAACAAGATGGACAAGAAATCAAGGCCAGAGGCGCTCAACTGTTTTGTAATTTTGTAATCAAATTAATTTTGTGTATTTAACAAAGTTTACGTACAACATCAGGCTTACAACAATCTTGAGGCAGACATCCCCTTCGCATTTTGTCCTAGAATAAGTTGTTTAAGTTTCTGTCTACTGCGCAAAACAATGAGGCAACAAATACAAAATAGCCTGCAGCAAAGTGCAAATCAAATGCGTCAAAGAATTCACTTTCATGTTATCGATAAAGAGAAAAATCAATCTGATTGCTGAAAAGGCGCAACTTGCCAGCCTCAGGGGTTGTCACATTAAATGTTTAATCAGCATAGGGCTGAAACTAAATGTATAAATGGTCAGTGGCAAATATTGTGTGTTTATTAGACCAACTTGAATGTTGTCCATACACATTCACCCAATTCTATGTATTCCTGCAATGTCTGACATCTGTTTGCTTAAGCATTTGTGTGTGTGCGTGTGTGTGTGTTGAATAACAACTGGCAAATATGTTTTAGGTTGTGATTTGGTCATGTACATTGGATGCAACAATAATTATTATGCCTCTTGAGGGCGTCTTAATATTGTAAACGAGCTGCTTTAATTGATTAACAGCAAATGCAGCATCAGCAAGCTAATTGAAATGATTACTGAACGGCTTAAATGCAGCTTAAAATAAGCTCAGCAGATAAACAATTAAAGTGAGTAATGCCTATGCATTTGTGTTAAAAGTTTGCTTAAGTATCGCTTTTGAAAGTTTTAGGTTTTCTTTTGTATAACATTATGAAATCCTTTTACAAATGTTCATTTAAATATGTTTTATTAGTTCTTCTAGACAGTCTTAACTTATTTAGTGCTTTGACTTGTTGTTTTAAAAGTTCTAAAATCATTGTGCAAAGGAAAAGTCTAAACTTTCACATTTGCTTTCTGTGATAAAAATAATTCACAATTTCTACTCGCATTGTGTCCACTACAAGTAATATTTTCACAACATACTAAGCCCTTCATATCCTTTCAGTTACTGGAAGCTCTAGCCTGCTGTTAACTGCTCAATATGCCAATCAGCACATCATATTGTCAATAACGAGCACTGTAATAGCTCTAGTCAAAAACACACGCAGCTAGTTGGCAGCATTAAGCGGATCAGTTTAAATATGCGCAAATCCTTTAAGCGGTTCTCCGACTCAGACAGTTGATGGCCAAACAATGACAGCCAAACAACAAGACCAAGAGCAACAACAACAACAACAACAAAAACAGTAATAAACAACTATTTTGTGTGTTTGTTTGTATCTGCATACATAGGTATGCGATTCAAGGCAATTTCCTTAATGCTATTTGAGGAGCGTCTGGCGTCGTCTACCAGATGGCCATAATTAACGCACGTTGTCTGTCAGGCATTTTGGTTGAGGAAAGTTCTCTTTATGAACACACGCAAAAACTTTTCTCAATACACTGCAAGCAAATATGTATTCTAGAGAATATTAGTTATACTTGCTTTATTACCATTGATTAATTCTTAAAAATAGCAACAAAAAAATGCTATTGCTGAAATTCAACTTTTCACATTTTGTAACAGAATATTTTATCATGTCATGGAAAATTGTTGGCGAGTTCTAGAAAACAATTAAAACGTTTATAGAAAATATTTCATATTCTATTTTATTTAATTAGGACTACAAATGGCTCAGAATCATTTAATTTTCGACTTTTTAGATTTGTTTTCGAAGATTTTTTTCTGAGTGCACACACATGACAATAATAATTATTGTCTTTATTATGCTCGTGTGCATGTTTTACTGTTTTACTTATCCGAGTTTTGCCATTTAGCCAAATTGCCAGACATTTGTCTTCAGGTCGAGCTGACTGCTTCAGACACTCAGACTCCAGTCCTCAGTGGCTGCTTTGGTTGTCATTTCTCATACTTCTCAGCCTGCTCTCAGTTATAATTCTAACATTGTTTTGCTTCGCCGTTTTTTTTTTTTTTTTTTTTTGCCCGACTTCAGCTTGATGGTCTCAGCTCATCATTGGATACCTGGAAGCGTTGGGAGACTTGCTGCCTCAGTTGCTTGATGCTTAAAAGCTTTTCATTAAGCTTAATTAACTTATAACAATTTGGTGGTTTATTATCTTAATTTATAACCCCAAGGCATAAATCGTTTCACTCTTTTGTTCGGACTGTCGTTCTGTGCAGACGTGCTCTGATTAAACTTTAAGTGAATTTCATTTATGAAGTTTGCCGCTTTCTCATGTTTATTTAATTTGTTTGATAAGCGTCTGCACATTTTTGTGTGAGATATTTACTTTGATTTATTAGTTGTACTAAAGGCGAGCTAATCAAATCTCTCGATCATGACTTAATCAATTTGACAACGTAATTTATTTTGTCTCACAAACGCAACAAAAAATGTATACAAACGAAAATCAAATGCAACACTGTAATACAACTAATTTATTTAAAATGCTCATTCATGCCATGTCGAATTCTTGTCCATTCATCAAAAGCCAAAAGTCCAGGCAAAAGGACATGGGTCAAAGCCTTTTGTGCTTGCGCTGCGCACTCTGACCCCCTAAAAGATGTCCTTTACTCAATCCCAAGCAATGCAATTAATATTGAAAAGCTCAGCACTATACAAATCTCGTCATCAGCTTAAGGGTAGCAGCTACCCTGAACTTCTTATAAATGGAATGAAATGAATGAATGAAGCCCAATGAAGATGATGGAACTGATGAAAGCGAGCGTGTGACAAATGTCCCAACTGTCCAAAGATTGCCAAATCTGGCTAAGCATTTCTTGGAGGTAATTAATTGAACTTTGGTCAAACAACTTTAGACGTAGGTCAAGCAAAAGATGGCAATAAAAATAGCAAAGTCAAATTTTTGATAAATAGATGTAAATAGAATATTTGATAGAAGAATGAAATTTGTTTAGCAATATAATCGAGGTGGTATTAAATTAAAACTCACTTATTGTATATTCGATAGTTATAAAATAAATTTAACTAGAAAATATATTTAAAATGCATTTTTAAAACAATTATTCTGTTTGGCAGTGAGATTTATTAACTTTTGTTTGGTCAGCACAAAATCAGAGCATTCAGTATTTGAATTCTTGTTCTGTTACGCCTCATTATGTGATTTATTAAACGTTTAGCTGGTTTCAAAAATTTGTCTGTCAGCTGTTTGGCAGCTTATGGGCGTGCCATGACTTGCACTTGTGATAAAGCAGCGCCTGTTTAATGAGCTATAAGTATCTGGCAAAGACTCACAAAAGTGGCAGCCACTCATTCGTTCTGTCATCGCGCCACTAAGTATGCAACAACTTTTGACAAACGACATTACGCCCAATGGCAATTAATTTCAAGTCGGACACCCCCTCCCAACGCTTCACCGAGAGCATGAGTAGCCAGTTCTTCTTTTGCATACAGAACTATGGGGTCTATGTAAGCACCAGTCATGGACGCCACATTACGTCTCATTAGCGACTGCGGCTGCCGGCGGAAATCATTCATTTCCGCCAGTCGAAAATGAAAATGAAAATGAACAGTTTTTCGGCAGTTTTCAATGGCTGATGTGCGCTTCTTTTTTTAATTTTTTTTTTTTTTTTTTACAAGCTGCAAACAAAAGCGACATTGTCATCGGGTGTGGCCAGGGGGATTGGAGTGCGGCGTGGGTAGGTGAAAGTTCCCCAATTCCCAATGCTCTTAAAAAAAAAAGTATTTCAATTGAATTGATTTTGAATGCTGTTCACTGTCTGCCGCCTGTCTGCTGCCCATTGAAAAGTGCGTGCGTGTTTTTGAGGGGAGGCACTGAGAGTGGGTGGATGGGCGGCGGCGTAAGGATGCCACACAGTTCTATTAAGTTTCAGTCTGGCAGCGAATGAATGAATAACCCCCCCTCCGCCCAGCATGCCACGTACTGATTGACTTTTGCGTTGACATTTGCGCTCGGTTATCGCGCGCCGCCCTTCGCTTGTTTGGGGAGTTTTCACTGCCGGGATTTTCTCGCCACCCCCCTCCCCGCCCATTGGCAACTGACTGGTCCACATCTGTGACTGTCTGTCGCTGCCTGTTGTGTGTTTGTGATTCCACAATAAACGCATTATGCTGCCATTAGTTGAGTGCCAGAGCCTTCCGCTTGTTTGCCAGCATCCGTTTGTGTTTTTGTTTGTTTTCCTCACTTTTCACGATTTTTTTTTCTATTTTTTTTTCTTTTTTTTTTTGCGCCAACAATAAAACTGCCTTGTCAATGGGGTGGCGACGTCCGGCTTACTGAGCTCCGTTTCCCTATGAGGGCAAACAACGTTTTTGAAAACTTTTGCATGCAATGAATTGTTAATTTAGTTAAACAGTTGCTGCCATTTTCTACCCACCTGGGCACACAGGTCGGCTAAGCGATTTCGTTCCTTACAGTTTTATTTCCTTCAGACATGAAATGACATTTTCCTTGATTGCATTGCTATGAGCCGAGTTCCATTCTCATATAATCTAGTATCTATTACTGCGTAATAAGAAGTTCAACATTGTTGTCTTTATTTATAAAAAAAAAAAAACAAAATTGTTAAAGCTAGTAGCCATTCAGGATTAAATCCTTTGGTTGTCTTCCTCGAAGCTGCCGAACCAATTCATGTGCAATTAAGTGCATTCAATTTAGTTAATATGGCTTATAGCGCTCAACTCCATATCAGATTGTCCATAAAATATCCAGACATATGCAATATGCTTTTTATATAGCACAGCTCATTATTTACTTATTGTAAAAAATTGTGCAGTAATTTGTGCCTCATTTTGTGCTGTAAAATCCTTGTAATGCCTGGGCACTTTGCCGGCAATCAATTATGTAGAAAATGTTGCCAGTTCATAAAAGTTGCTGTCATTAATATGTAAGCAATCGCAGCAATTGTTTTGAAAGTGCTTGTGCTGACAGGGCCAGGGCCAGGGCATAGCAGAGACAATATCGTTATGTTGCCTGACTGCCTGCCTGACTGCCTGCCTGGTTGCCTGTTTGCCTGCCTGAATGCTTACAAAATGTGCTGCTCCTGTTGGTCCCTGGCACTCCTGGCAGTGCTGGCAGCTCTGCTGGCGAGCATAAAAACAACACATAATCATTTTATTAGCAGCAAAGGCGAAACGACGGACGCAGTGAAGCGGAGGCAAAGGATTCCGGCGGATTGTTCATCCTGTTGCTATTCGTTCGAAATGACTGAGCAACTGTGTGTGGAGTACGTGTTGGCCATGTTTCACTTGCTGTTGTTGCTGTTAACGCTACTTGAGTTAACATGTTGCACCAGAGATCCCATCATGTGTCAAGTGTGATGTTAGTGTGTGACTCTGTGTGTGTGTGTGTGTGCTTATGTGTGTGCGTGCGTGTGTAGCTCGACCAGCACGTTGAAGTTTTCTCGTTAGCGAAACTAATTATCCGTTGTCGCTGTCAGCAAAATATCGTTAAACGGTAGGTGACAGTCACACGCATGTGTGTGTGTCTGTGTGTGTGTGTGTGTGAGTGTGTGTGAAGTACTTGTAGCAGCATAGATATGTGTGTGTAAGTGCGTTTGCTTGTGGATGTCGCTGACCGCCATTTACTGCCTCAAGTACTTCAAGCGACGAGGTAAATGACCAACTGATTGTAGAATTATACCAAACGTAAGCAGACTTGATCCCGACTTTTCTGATTGTCAGATAAATTATTATATTATTATCTGTTATTATAAATAGATCGAATTCAGACAGTTTTCCACTTATAGAAGAAGATGTATTTTGTTTGATGTAAATTGGTTAACTAAATTGAAGACAATGTTAATCTGCGTGCATAACAAAGTATTGAGAATTATACACAAAATTAGTTAAATGGTTCATATTAAATAAGTTTAAATGCCAATTGTAATATAATTTTTGTGACCAGAATTTGATGTAATTTTTGGGATTGCTCTCATAACGGTTCGAAGCCCTCTCTGGCTGCGATGTGATTAAATTTGCATTAAGCATATTTCGTAATGCATTTGCCTTTTTATTTTTCCGGCATGTTTCGGCAAACCGCTCATAACAAATGTTGTTAAGCTCGCACTTGCCTCATGCTCCCTTGCCCCTAGGCAATTGCCCTTTGGCTCGTCAGTCTCTTCCCCTGGGCAGCATACGCGCGCCGGAAGTGGCTGTCGATTTGCAACAAATGGCTGCCGGATGTTGCCACATGGCGCACGTAAGTCGCTCACTGCTTCCCATTTTTTTTTTTTTTTTTCGGTGGTACTCTAACCCCTTGACAATTAATTGCCTAACACGTAATTATTTTATAGTTGAAATGGTCGCGGTCACATGAACACGCACACACACACACACACACACACACACACACGCACACACACCTATACATACACTCCAGACACATATGCGCTGGGTATATGCATAATTTGGGTTTTTGCAGCTAATTAAAAGCGCGTTGCTTTGTTGAAATTAGTCGCAAAAGTGTGGAACATGGCAGGGAACATGTGTTGTGTGGGGGGGCAAATGGGGTGCAGTAACTGTTGGAATGCTGTGACTTTTCAATTAGCGGTGCACTTGAGCGTTCTGTGTTGTACACAAATTAAAATTAATGATGTCTACTTTTGAGCGCCAAAGACATTTAAACCATTTTGTTGATGTTGAAACTGCTTTCCTTCCAAAATTGTTATTTAGCTCGTATACAATTCGACTCCCTTCCACTAAAAAAAATAAAAAAAATACTAATACAATAGATATTTGATTTTGTTGTTTTGTTTTAAATTTCATAATTATGGCATTTTTATTTGCATTTTAATTGCTACATTGTGAATACGCGTATTCAATATCAATAATTACACATAGACAGTTCAGTATTACAGTATTTTCTAATGGATAAACAACATACGAATATTTTATGGTAGTTATTAATGTATATGCACTTAATATTTTATGGTTTTCGTTTTCGTTTTTTGTTTTTTTAATGTTGTATATTCTGTTATCTGTATTTATATATGTATGTATATATGTAAGTGTATATGGCAGTCATACAAATGCATATCTAATTGCCTGCCCTATGCCAAAGTACAAAGTACAGTTCATTAGTGCGGCATTTACGTAAGAAAAACGGGGTTTTACGAATCGTATGTTTAGCCAGTAAATTGAAGGAGTTTTGCCATATGCCTGGTGGTAATTACGCACTAATTACATTGTGGTATATATATATATATCTATATATATATATATATATGTATAATTTATGTTATGTGTATGTGTGTATAACAACTAAATAATGGGCTCTGCTTTAATTATACGATTTTAATTACTATATGCACAATTTGATTCACATGTTAATCGTAGCTCTACACATTATTTGCATATTTAAATACATGTTCAATTGAAATTTTCGTATATGGCTAGCTTAATAAATTATTTACACTTATCCAACTAGACATTTAAGTTCACATAATTTACGATTACAATTATTAATTAAGCCGTTAAGTAACAATCTAACTAGCCATTTAATATAACTTTAAGCGCTGGCTTTAGCTGCCCGCATACTTGGAGGAACTTATCATACGTTTCTTTAACATGTACAATGATTATCTAAATCTAAACTAAGCCTAAACTGCAGGATAAAGCATTATGTTAGTGAGTGATAGAGAGAGAGAGAGAGAGAGAGAGCGGGAGAGGCAGAGGGAGTGGGAGTAAGAGAGACAAAGACATATAGCGCGCTTTTGGGTAGTAAGTCTATCACTAGCATAGAGGCAATCGCAGCAAGGACTGGCACATTTTTAATATTTATTTTTTAGATGAGTCGTTAAAGAACGAAACCAGCAAGAGCAAATGGAAACAAGCATTTCTTGTTAAATTTTCAAATAATCAGCTTAACTCACAAATGCTCTCAGTCTTGGTCACGGCATTGGTGACAAAATGCACTTGGCACGGGCATTATACAATATTAATGTAATTAAGTTATCATAGTCACAAAATGCATGTACTAAACATGATTTGCAGAGGAGCATTGCACCAGAATTGAGTTCACACACATATCTGTAAGTTAACACGAGTAGAGTTGGCGATATACTCCATCTACGAGAGAGATATGCAAACACTTAAGGAAAGATAGAAAAATGCTGATAACGATTTGAATTTTGAGACACACAACAAGCTTTATTAAGACTTGTTTAGTTTGCTTAGTCAGCTATCAAAATTTAAATGAATCTTTGAAATACAAATGCTTAGAAGCACTTGCAAGCTTTAATGGAGCTTTTAGCGTACTTAAAGCTCAAAGTTTCCCCGCTCAAAATATTATCTGGGTATAATATAATATTGAACTGCTGTTTATGCTGCCTTCAAGTGTTTTTGTAGTTTGTAGCTTTAATGCTTTTATTGCATACTTGCAGCATTATTAACTGACTTTAATTTCTCATCTCACGCTCTATGCTCTATTTTTTTGCTGCTTTCATTGCTGATCATCAAGCTAACTGATGCGTACGAACTCAGCGCTGAGGCACTGTCAACCATAAATAAAAACAAAAATAATATTGACCAGCTCCTCAATCGCTTACTCAAAGTTCTCTGCGCCGCCATTGTTGAAGCGTTCGCACCAAGCGAGTAATTCGCGCACCTCCCTGGCATATAGCTGCTCCTGCTCCTTCGCCTGCTCCTGCTGACTCAGCTGGGTGGCCGTTGAGGCCAGGGGTCAGACATTGTGGCAGGGCTGCTGACTGCTGCTGCCGCTGCCGGAGTTGCTCAACAAACTGCGCTCGCTGGCCACGCTGCCGGGTGCATAGATGAGCTCCGTTGCCTCCTTGGCCAGCGGTTCCTCAATGTGCACCTTGCGCCCAGACCGTGTGCTCTGACCACGCCAAGATTGCTGTTCCAGCGATTGCAATTGCTGCTGATGCTGCTGCTGTTGTTGTTGCTGTTGTTGCTGCGTGTGCGGCACCAATGGCAACAACTGTTGCTGCTGTTGCAATGGCTGCTGTTGATCATCGACCTTAACATACAAACGCTCCATATCATCCACATCTCCGTCGGCCGTGTGATAAAGCGCCTGATCATCCTCATGTGACATCAGCATGGCCATTGGCGAAGGTGAACCGCCGCAGCCCGAATCCGCTAAGCCATTGTAACAGAATGAGGAGCCATCCAAGTCGAGCAGATTCTGCTGATGATGATGGCTACTCTTGACGAGCGTTTGATCCATTTGATTTTGAGCCGGACTCGCGTTGAGCACCTTGAAGCGAGCACTGTCCCGTCCAATGCTGCAACCGTGTGGCAACTGTTGACGTCGCACGCTGGCAAATTGGGTTGAGCTGCCGCCCGGTGTTGCCACCTGCTGCTGCTGCACATGTCCACCCGGCGCCGCCTCATATGTATGACAATTACTCAACTTATTCTCAGTGATGTGCATATGCATGTGCTTATCCTTGGGATAATAATACTGATCGGAGTAAACCGAACGTGATCCGGCTGTGTTACTCGGATAGATCTCGCCATTGGTGGACATTTGCTGATAGATGTTGGCACTGGAATGCGGCTGCTGTTGTTGCTGCTGCTGCTGCTGCTGGAGTTGCTGCTGTTGCTGTTGCTGTTGGTAATGTGGATGCATGGGTCGCTGTACGCCGTAGGAACCAGGCAACGCAGCTGGGCCTGGTCGCTGCTGATAACGTGGCTGTGGCTGTTGCTGTTGGTGCTGCTGCTGCTGCTGTTGCTGTTGCTGCTGCTGCTGCTGATGTTGCTGACCGGTATTGAGTATAGCTGAGGTGGCGTAGGGGGCGGGTGAGGCATTGCCGTGACGTCCATACTCGCTGGGTGCCTTGCCAAAGCTGGAGACCTCGGCATAGTCTGTCGGTATATTGGAGTATTCGCCCACATAGCTGCAAATGAACAGATAAAAACAATAAGAAATGAGTATGAGTTGCGGCGACCAGATACCCTATAGTAGCTTTCAACTCTTCTTTCAAAAGGGGAACATATATTTGTCAGCTAGTTTAATACTGATTTTAAATTAATAGGAAAAGAAAAGATTTTTGATTGGAGTATATCTTCAAAATCCTCTGCCGAAAATTCAGTTGCTTTTTTTGTGCTTGCTGCTTAATCTGCTTTAATCTCATAATACCACTTTGATCCATCTATAATGGGTATCCAAAATACATTTACTCGCCGGCGCTTGTTTATTATACAATATTCTCACGCTCAACGTGTGAGTGAGGCGGGGGAGGGGGGGAGATGGGTGGGGAAACGGCTAGCAGCCAAAATATTTTTCGGCTATAAATTTGTGTCGGTTTTGGGGCAGCGAGTTGGGTGCTTTGAGTTCGTTGTGTGAATTTATGGCATGCGGTCTGCAGTCGGAGCGGAAATTTGCATTTTCGAAAACGCCCGGAACCAGTTCCATGAGCAGCTCATGTGTAAAAACGGAATTTATTTCGGATTTAACATTTTACATATTTACACCTGACCGCCTGACTGTCCATCTGTCTCTCACTCTCTCTCTCTCTCTCTCTGTCTGTCTGTGTGTCTGCCCGTCTGCAGTTGCCAGTTAACCCAGCTAATGTTGTGCAAATGGTTTTGGCTCTAAGCAGCGATAACACATATCACCAGCTTCAACTCGACACAGGATCTGAATTCATTTTCAACTCAGTTAAATTAGCGAGTCAAAGCTATGCAGAAAAAAAAATAGGATGCCTAAGAAATACCCTTTGCTATGTTTGAACTAAATTCTATATGAGATTGAGAGACAAAATTATTAAGCTAAAAAAAACACTGCATCAGGTATTGTATGCGTTTCCATTGCCTTGCAGTGTTTAATGGTGTATAGTAAATTGTTAATGCTTAAAATACTCCTGTCAACCCGTTACACAGTTATAAGGTATAGAAAAGGTGCAAGGTGTTTCCCACACACACACACATTCAAATTTTTACATTGTTTTCGTATTTAAATACTGAAAGCGGATTAAATGGCAAAAAGAAAAAAAAAAAAACCAAAAAAAAAAAAAACAAAAAAAAAAAAAAATTGTGAAAAATAAAACGAATCCAGCCAAAAGCTACAAAAAAAATATATGGCGTATTGATGGAGTCGTCATGGTGCAGTCCACATGGAAAAACTCCGGTGCGTGCATTTCAAAATACGCTTTTAATGCCCTTAATGAGTTTTCATTTGGCGAAGGGAAATGTCTGCAATGAATGAGTCCTTTGTACCACTGCGAGAGTGGGCCTGGGGCACTGTTCAACATCAGTGGAAACTATGTACAAAAAAATAAAATACAAACAACTGAATAGCTGTAAGTAGTTTAAATGGAGTGCGCTTTACGAAAATATTCGACTTTTTTTAGTGTGGTTGGAGTTGTTTGTTTTACACGGTGCAGGGTATATTAGAAGAATGTTGGGTATATAATACAGGACATGTCGTAGAAGCATTTCAATTATACTAGACTTGATAAATGTATTATAAGAATGACTTCAATTTCCTTCAAGTATTTGACAAAAAAAATGTTGCAAGTAGATTTTATTTAAGTGAAGAATTGATAATAATAAGAATCAGCGTAGCTCGAAAACCCAAAAAGAGTATTTTAATTTCGTTTTGAATATTTAACTGACTGTTAAAAATGTTGTTCTTACTCATTTTGTTGAATCTTCTCTCATTTTTATTCTCGCACATATGACACCCATTATTGTGTGATTACTTTTATATTGTTATTGTTATTGTTATTGTTACTGCAGTGGTTATTGCATATATTTTGTGCTCACGCACAATTTTGTTGCACTTATTATTAATGTTTGCGTTGAATTGCACACATTTTCAATTTGTGTTTTTAATGACTAATTAAGTGTGCGAAAATAATTTTAATTATGTCGGGCAGAATTGTATACGCCCGGTAGTCGCATGGCAAATTGTATTTAAATTATGGATAAATTTAAATATATTTTTATTTTGTTTCTCTTCTCATTTTTTAAAGTTGTTTTTTATTATTGATATTTGCAATTTGATGTGGTTCGAGCATTTTTCTGGGGAACACACTTCAGCTTTTCACGCTTGATTGATATTTAATTGCCATTTGGCTGACAGCTGCGATTTTTGTTGTTCGACATTAAAATAAAGCACTCGTACATTTGTCATTTTCAAAGTTCTTTAAACCATTGTTGTATTACTTTAAATTTGTTATCATTTTGTTTATCAATTGAATAATTGCATCAAATTTGCAACCTCGACTATGCTATTACTGTTGGTATTTTGTGGCCGGCACAAAATTAGCCACAAATAAATACCAATTACCGATTTGGCTATTTTAGCACAAGTACGCAAACATTTTATGCCGAAAATAAAACAATTCTACAAAAAGCAAACAATTATTTTACGCCTTCTGATTGCCAGACAAATAAATTAGCCACGGCTGCAATTGCCAGTTGATTTCAACATTGCCAGTTTTGATTAACCATTCCACCAGTCCAAAGCACATGTAAAAATGTGCGAATTATTACAAAAAAAAAAAAAAAAACATGAAACAACAACATACAAAACATTTTTCAGGCACTGCTCCAAAATGAATGCAACATTTTGCAACAGTCACAAATTAAAGCTGCCAACATTATTAAACATGTCTGGCTTTGGCATGCCGATATGTTAATACTCTTACTGATCTGTTTGAAATGGTTGCCATATGGTATTATTTTCTAATCTGTGGAAACATTAGATTATAACTAAATGTGGTTCTTTAAATGCCATGCAATCCTCTGATTAACTTATCTGAATAGTTCAGTCATATATACAAACTGCTGCTGCAACAACTGAGCTTTCAATCAAGGATTATTCTAATATAACTGCATTACATTATGTATATATACAATTCATAGCCAGATTATAAGACCCTCGATGAGGGCAAACATATGGGCGCCACTCTCAAAAGAGCATGACACATTTGACAGTAAGGAAAACTTAAAGCTGACCAGTTAAAGCTGCACAAATGTATTTGCCAAGGTGGCCAAAACTGTGCAACACCACGATAATTACATTTGGGCCTATGGGGAGCTGGGAAACTATGCAGCCACTGGAAAATGTCCAATGGGAGCCAACTCCACTTTGGGAGCTGTCCACTTGCGAGTGCCCGAAAATCAACATAAATAGCGTGCCAACATCTCCATTTCTAACTTGATTTTGTTTGGCGCAGCCGGGAAAAAAAAAAAACAAAACAAAAAAAAAAAATGTTTTGCGACGCGCCAGAAAAATGCAATTTCACAGTTTGGTGAATTTTTATTGTCGTCGCTTTGAGTGGGTTTCCAGTTTTATTTTTTTAGTTTGACGTCCATTTTTCTTTTTCTTTCTGTTTTTTTCTGGTTAGGTAACTGTGGAAAAACTTACCGCTGATGGTTGCGTTCGCTGGCGTGTCCATGAATATCATCGATGCCGCCGCCGCCGCTGCCGTTGCCGTTGCTGCCGCTGCCAGTGGCGCCGTTAACGCTGCCAGTTGCACCACAGACTGGGGCATAGTCGGCAATGTGATCCTTCTGCATGTCGAGGGTGTCGCCGCTGGGCGAGGTGCGCCACACCATGCCGCCAGTGGAGGCATCCAGCCAGTAGCCGTTGCCATTGCGCGTCGATAGACTCGGCATTTTCAGCACGTCGCTCGTGTGATTGCCTACAGGTGAGAGCAGGAGAAAAAGGAGAATTAGCGAATGAGAGACTAAATCGTGTCTGGGAGAGTGTATGAGAGAGTGAGAGAGAGAGTGGGGTGGGGTTTGTGAGACAGAGCAATTAAATGTTTTGCAACAAATTGTGAACCAAATAAATTGTTGTCGGAAATTGAGCAAAAAATACAAAACGCATTTCCATGTTGCATGTGTTCCCAACAACAATTTCACTAACATTTCAAAACAATCGGTTTCATATAATATTCCGCATTCTCGCATTATTAACAACTTTCAAAAATAATGTAATTTAATTTATGAAAGATTTGCAGCTAAGCCTTTAATTTTAGGTTGATTAACAGCTTTTTAAGCTTTTTTAAGTCCCCAAAAAAAAAAAATGTATCGGAATTGTGGCGAAAGTGTTTTCGACCAGCTTATGGGATTTCCATGCTGAGCGCTGCAATACTATAAATTCAGCGCATTAAAATAATATTATGAAAGAGTGGGTGGCGGGGGCGTATGCGCAATTTCCCCTATTGTCCCAGTTCACACACACAGAAAACACACACACAGACACAGCGAAAAATCAAATAAATTATTGTCAATTTTCCAGTTGGCGCCCGTCGCTTGTATAAAAATGTGTTGCATACTTTCAAGCAAGCCGCGAGCAAGTAAAACACCAAAAAAAAAAGCGACGAAGCAAAATGATTGCATAAAAAATGCACCAATTAAACTGTCCCCGGGTTATAACTGCGCATCAGGCGAGTTTTTTATGTCGCTTATTGTTGGAGTTGTTGGGGTTAACGGGGGGCGGCCCAATGCTGCTATTGTCTATGGCTGTTCAGGTGAGGGCATGAAAAGCTTTTGCGCTTTTTGCTGCTTAGTTTATGGGCAACTGCCCTCCATGAATATGCATTGCTATTTTTTCATCCATTTTTTGTCTCTTTTTGTTTTTAGCTCGCTTTTTAAAATGTCGGCTAGCTGCGGCTTGTTAAACAATGCAAACGTCTGTGCAACAATGTTGTTTTGTCCACACGTTAGTGTGTGGACAGAACTATATGTTTAACTATAGAAGTTGAAAATAATGGAAAACAGCTTGACAGGCTTGTAACGTATTGTAATGCTTAAAAATTATGAATTATGTATGATTTTGGCACTTTTTAATTTTTTTTTATTTAGCCTATAGTAAGGCTTGGAAAAAATTAAAACATTTTTTTTTAGCTCCATGGGCTTAGTATTAAATCAATGGAGGATCGAATAAATTTCAATAGGATTTACAAAATTGATGCAATAGCAGCCAATTGTATTCAATATAAAATGAATTCTGAACAATTACATATACTATTCCAATTAACTTATAACAAGTATAATATCCAAAAAGCATACTTAGACTTGAGTTCTCTAATCATTTCTCTTGAATTTGATCAGGTTTTGTGAATATAGTTCTCAACAGCTCACAATTCGTGTTGTGCATTATTAAATACGTATTCGATCAAATTCCCAATTGCAATATTGCCTTCCATTTCAACGCCTCGTTTAGTTGAGCAATTTCATTAATAGTGCCTTGCGAGCAGCATTTACTGTGCAACTAGCTAAATGAAAAGCCTAAGCACTATTGCCATATTTGGAAGTCGACTCCTTCTGTTCCTCGTTACGCAGCTAATTTCAATTAGACCACAAAGTCTGCCCCCAACTACAGATACTAAACATGGCAGGAGCACACACACACACACACACACACACACACACAACTTGTTGGTTAATAATGCACACAAAACTAAATGCATAATTGCAGTTGATTGTTGAGGGTAGGCAATGAGAGGAGAGAGTACAGCTGGGAGTAGGGGAAGTAGGGGGAAGTAGAGGGTAGTTAGAAGGACCCTTGGAGCAGTACAGAACGTCACGTGCAAAATGTTAGTTTCTATTATGTGCCCAGCACGAAAATTTGTGCTATTCTGTGTTGGCAGTCTGCTAAAATATTTATTCTCACCTATTTTGTTGTGTGTGGTGGTATGTATATATATATATGTGTGTGTGTACCGCTAACAATGGAAAATTAGCGTTATTTATATATGCAAATCTGCGAGTGTGTGACTGGAACAATTCCAGCTAGGAAGGAAGCGCAACTAGCTGAACGCTACTCGGATGTGACTCGGATGTGACTGGAGGATGTGCCTGTGCGTAAAATGTAGGTTTTTATACCCTGAACCCGCTGAAGATAGCAGTGTCATCTTGTTATCATGTTAAAACGAATGTAACAGTCAGTATGAACCCCATCAAAAATATATATAATCTTGCATAAACAAGTCGATCCAAGAGGCGTTAAGAGCTAGACAACTATCTGCAACTCTCTAGGCTGCAACTAGAGTTTATTTATAGCTTTATAGATTATATAGAGATTATAGTTAAGAGCTGGATTCGGGGTTTCTCCTAGTTTATCTCTCTCAACTAGAGCATTCTCAATGTTCTTTTGGTGTACTCACCTCGCATGGTGTTCAGCGCGGACTGCTTCATCATCATGTGTTTGCGTTTCACAAAGACCATCGCGCCAAAGGATAACATCATGATGGCCAATATGGCGCCCAGGAGTATTATGAACCAGGGCTGTGTCAGCACATCGTTCACATGATCCTGATTGATGGGATAGCTGCAAAAAAAACAGAAACAAAAATATAACCAAATCAAAATAAGTAAAGTAAATTGAGTTCTGATTTTAGAACTGTCTGCTGATGATGTTGGATCTTGTTCAATGAAATTTATTGCGCTTGACTTAAATTATCTTTACTATAAGTCAAAGATTTTAGATATTATTCTTTTTTATAAGCCTTCAACTTACCGCTGATTGATAAACGGATCGAGTCGCTTGGTAATTGGATCCAGACGCAGTGTGGCCGGCACACAATATGGTCCAATGCCAGCATTATTGCCTGCTGCCACGCCCACCGTATACATGACGCCCTCCGTGAGATTGGCCAACACCAGTGTGGGTGACGCAGCATCAATTGTCACATTGGTCAAAATACGCGAGAAATTGTGAGCGGTATCGATGCCACGCACAATTACATGATAGTATAGCAAAACACCTGCAAAGGGTTAAAGTCAAGCGTTAAGGGTCCTAATGAGGAAGACTTAAGGGTTAAACTTACCATGTTCTTCCTTCAGTTCGGGTGCCTTCCATTTCAAGAACACCGCCGAGGCATTCAGCAGTATAGCCTCCATGCCAAATGGCGCATCATTGGGCACTGAAAAACAAAGGGGAAAATAACAAACAAAAAAAAAGAAAAGATGAGATGAGTTAGGATGGATGTTTTTCAGTGGTTTTTTTTTTGGTTGTTGTAGGCTGTAAATGCGTTTTTGATTGTTTTTCCCGCAGCTGTCTCTAATGAGTCGCGTCTGCTCTAATTAATTACCATTTAGTGGTTTAGGTCTTGAGGGTAGTCTAGTTTTTAGAAACAGTTCCGGGGTTGCTCCCCATTGTGACGGAGCAGAAGAGTGAGCGGTATTTTTAGAAAGGAAGCGAAGAAGCGTATCAAGTGGATGCATTCATCACAGCACCTCACGTTGCCACACTTCAAAAGCTCATCTTCATTTGTTTATTTATTTCCTGATGTCGCTGCCATATCCCCCACTACCACAGATCTCTATGCGTCTGTCTGTGTCTGTGTCTGTGCAACGGTTGAAGCAATTTCTTTAAATAAACACACGTGCGAATGCGAAACAAAACCAAGAAAAAAAAAAAGCAACACACAAAAAAAAAAAGAAATACAACAAAAAGAAACCCAACGTCTCTAAATAGGTGCCCGTCTAGGTAGACGGTAGTATATATAGGGTTAGGATAGGAATACTTGGGAGCGTGCTGCAGCGATTTCTCTTTTATTATTCTTTGGCTTTGTTTCTTCGGCTGCTGCTGCTGCTGCCTCTGTTGCGACATGCTAAAGTGCTTGTCAGGCTTTTTGTCTAAGGGGGTTTTCTCTTTCTGTGTTTCCTTTTCTTTCTGCGTCTGTTGTTTTTCTTTTAAGCCATGGCTGATGACGCGCTTAACACGTATCTGCCATTGTGTGGAATAGACGACCTCGAGGCAATTGCTGCAAAAGAGTGTCGCCACGTCACATTTGACAAACCAATTGGAAAATTGCAATTGAAATGACGGTTTCCAAGCGATGTTTACACGCATTTGCCTGCAACTACATCGCTGTCTACTAAGAGCCAAGTAAATGATCAATTGTTGCAGTCACTAACTACTTCACAGCATAATTCATAGGAATTATATATACATAGATTATATATATCGAAGGTACTTCGATTTAAAAAAAATTGCTTCTGTATTTTTAAGAAAACTTCTTTAATTTTCTGCACTTCTTTAAAATATAATTTTAATTTTCTCTTCAGGTTATTTGTTATATTTCTTTTTATTTATATATCTTTCCCTTTTTAATTTTTATCTATATATCCTATTTAAGCATTTTGGCTTAATGATAGACATTACTTTCTTCAATAGACATTTTTAGATACATATTTTCTTCTTCTCTTATTGCTTGATTTTTAATTGCAGAGCATTTTGTAGTCGTGGGGAGATTTGTAAACTGAACTCTGAACTCCCCAGGTATTTGTCTACCTGTATCCGTTATTTGCCCGGTTCCACTTTGGCTAAGGGACCCCTGTGTACCCTGTGTAAAAATGCTTCCTGTGTGAATTTTCGCTTGAGTACTTCCCGCATTTTGGCAGGACTAACAAACGCGCATCAAATTTGCATTGCGAGGCGCTGCAACACTTTGCGGGTTGTTTAGGGATACGGGAGAGGGGGGAGGGATGAGGGAATGTGTGGAAAGGCGTGTGCTTCATATACGAAGCAGTAATAATTGTTGTTTATCTTTACACAATTGCGTTGGCAATTTCTTTGAGTTGTTGTTGTTGTTGTTGTTGCTGTTGCCTGGAAAAAGTCAGCAGCGTCAGTGAAAATGTGATGCATACAAAATGAGTTTTGATTTTGAGGAACAGACGCCGCAGATCCCAAAGATCTGGCGGACAGACTCAACAGACGAACGGACAGAGGGACAGGCGGTCGGACGGACGGAACAGATGCAACAGAACCAAGCGACAGACAGCCTGCATTTTGGGGCAGACAGAGGGCACTTTGGTGCCGCATGCCAAGGCGCAACGTTTGTGCATTTTATATTTGCAGCTGGCGCAGCGTTTGTTGACTTATTTGCGGCACTGTCATTCCTCTACTCCTTTCTCCCTTAAACACACACACAGACACACACACACACACACACACACACACACTCCCATTCAGTGTTTGCCTTTGCGGCATTCCTGGACCTGTCTTCTGTTTTTAGCTTTGACGCTGCTGCTTTCTCTATCGCTCTGCCCCTATCTCTGTCTCTTTCACATTTTGTATTTAATTATTTTGTAAAAAAAAAAAAGTCAGCTCATTGAGAATTGTTCACTTTTTCGCAGCGCTTTCTTGAAGTTTTTTTTCGGGTGATAAAATGAAGTGATAAACCTGTCTGCAAAGTTTTCAGCATTTGGCAGTTGGCATCTTTGCATCTCTCTGCCGGCAATTGAGAGAGAAAAGAGAAAGGAGAAAAGAGAAGCAGCTCGAGTTATCTATTTGGACAGCCTTATCAGGTGCAGCTGGGGAAAAGCGCATTTGCTGGATATGTGTCTTAGTCATGCAGCTCAACCAAGATATCAGCCAAAGTCTGTAATCTGGCAAGTTTTCAGCTTGGATATGTCGAACTTGGCCATTTCTGAAGCTTAAACAATGTCTTAAATAAGCAAGAGACGTTAAAGAGCGCTGGTAGCAGTTGAAGAATGATTAAGTAGTTAACAGAAATATATATATATATATATATATATATATATATATATATATTTATGCATTAGAGAGCTAAATTCAATGCTGTTTTTCATTTTATAAATGAGTACGTATATGTATGTATGTTTATATATATATCTATATTCAGATATCACTAAGAAATACTTTTGTTTTGATCTTACAAGAATGTGACTGAATTGAAGATACTTTGAGTAGCTAACCTAGAAGATAACTGCGATATCAGGGATTGAACATATGTTTAGATTAAGATGCTAAAGTCAGAGCAGTATTCGTGATTTGATTTTAGAAGTTTACATTTATGTTCTATTCACTATCCTAATTTGAATTCAGATTACAGTATAGAACACATTAGTTTTGGATTTCACAGGAATGCATCTTTTAAACTTTTTTGAGTTTTGACTTTCGGTTTTTTTAATTGAAATTTGTAGTTAAGCTGCAGGACACATTCCTTAAGCACATGTCGAGTCATTGCATTGCGATGTTGAAGAATCCTTTCACCTGTCTGCCACAGGCGGCATATGTAAATCGCCACATCAAGTATTCCACACACTCAACTCAACAGGCACACACACCAACACACACACACACACACACACACACACAGACACACACACACACACATTCCTACACACACTCACGGATGAATTGCCTCACACGTGTCCTGGAACCTGAGCCTACGTGCTTGTCGCGTTCTCCTACCGCCTGATAGCCGATATTTTCTCTCGGCTTACTGCACATGCCGAAGAGGACTTTACACACTTTCCACACGCATGATTCGATTTTTTGCAATGTTCGTTGATTGACATACTTTTTATTTGCCATATCCGAAGTCTCACCCTGACCCCCTTGCCCAACCATTTGGCAGTTTTTTGTTGGGTTCGCTTGGTGCTTTTTCTTCTTTTTTTTTTGCGACCCTCAAAAATTATATGCGATTATGGGAGAGACCCGCATGGCAGCTGATGCCAGGCAGGCAATGGGATAAGGATAACGCTCGCTTCTGGCATTTATGTAACGCAGTTTCCTTTTAGCGCTCATATCCCTTTATTGTTATTGGGTTATTGTTGCAATGCGAACAAACCCCCCCGCCAACCCCTCGCCATGCTGCTCGGCTGCTGCTGCTGTTGCATGTGTCAACCCCTCACTGAGGGTTGCTGCTCACATCGGATGAGGGGGTTGGTTAGTTGCTGTTGTGTAGGTATTTATATGGTTTGTCGAATTTCGCAGGATTTTAGCTGGTTCATTAGGCGCCGGGCGTGTAGACAACTGCATATTTGCCTATTTGGCTCCACGCATAAATAATACATCAAAGGAGCAATGTTACACATACACTCAGAAAAAAAATATATGAGCTAAGAAAATGTTTTTGGCAACTAGAAATATTTGTATGGAAATAAAAATACTTTGCGTTTATATGAAGCATACTTCTGCACATTAGAATAGAAACTCATTTTTGCAGCTTATAGAAATATATCTTGAACATTTTTATAATGATCTTTGATTAGAAATTAATTTCCAATTAAAAGAAAAACTATTTTGGGACTCTGAAATGTTTTCCAAATATGCAAACCAAATTAACTAAATAACTGAAAAGATTTCAAGCATGGTATTCAAAAAAAAAGATGAACCACTTGTGAAACATAATGCCAGCTGCCCGAAAATATATTTTTCTGAGTGTACTTGGTATTGGTAGCGGGTAACTAGACACTCACCATCTTCAAGGGTGCGCGCCAGGCGCGAATTTGAAGGTTTGCCCTCGACGGATTTGTAAAATGGCACAATGAAAAATTCATAGAGCGTATACTGAAATAGTCCTGTCAGCGTACAGGACGAGGCGCCTCCACCATTCAGTATCGTCAGCATGCGATATTTGTTGCTGTACGATGACTGGATTTCGGCCAGGCTCTGTTGATGCTGCTGCTGCTGGGAATCCATTGCATCACGTTTGCCGGCAGCGGCAATATTTGGTTTTGTCGAAATCAATGCGGATGCCGAGGCAGAGACGGAGGCAGCGGCAGCGGCAGCAGCATCCGATGCTGCTATGGCGTCCAACTGCGGATTGATATAGGCTGTTACCATGTTTGTTATTGGATTTGGTAACTGGCGTGCATAAATGTAGAAGCCCTCGACGTATTTGCCATTGATGATCTACATGAGTAAACGACCAGGGGTTAGCTGTATAGTTCGCTAGGGGTATGTGTGTGTATGCAGTTACAAACCTGCCAAGTGAGCTTCATGCTGGTGGAGTCCACAACGCTGGCATTGGTTAGCTCCACAACATCGCCAGACAGCAGACTGGCGCGTGCCTCACTCAAATCCAAGCCACTATTGAAGTAGCGCTGTGCGAGAAAAGAGAACAAAAGTGGTGGTAAAGTTAGCTAAATAAAAATAGACACACATACAAATTGTTATTTATCAAGCATATTATTCTATAAACTTTATATATGTATATACATTTATAAACATATATATTTTCATATATTTATTTTCATATTTATTTTTACTGTCAGCAAAGCGAAATAAAAATTGAGTTTAGTTTTTCAAATGCCCCAAAAGTGAACTTTAATTGTTCAATATTTATTAGACTATTTAAGTTTCTAGCAATTTTCTTAACAAAATTTTATATATTTTATCAAAATTGAATGTAATTTTATTAAATAATTCAACTTCTCGTTGACTTTAATAGCCCAAAATGTTTATTTTAAATTTTATTGGGTTTTTTTTGCCAGCTTCTGCTTTCAAATTCTGAGCTCCAAATTATTCAAAAGGTTATTAAATTATTCAAAAACACTTTAATGTGATGTTTACTGTGTATGAGTGAGGATTATTTCTGCACTGAAAGCAACTTACCGCGCCCACAGCAATGGGCTCCGACATGGGACTCGGCAAGGAGAGGCCGTGTGAGTTCTCCGCTCGTATCAGGAAGAAATAGTTGACTCCAGCCACAAGACCCGCCTGGGTGTATGTTGTATTCTGTATGCGTGTGCCGACGGCTACCCAGCCGTCTGTCTCATTCTTGCCAAACATCTCGACGACATAGCCGACTAGACTGGAGGCGCCCACTTTGTTGCTGCGCGTCCAGCTGAGAGTGACTGAGTCGTCGCCCTTCTCCACCAGCTGTGGCTTGCCGGGCGGGCCCGGAAACGTGGACAGCTCGGCAGCGCGATAGAACTTAATGTTCGGATTGGTGGGCGTGTCCAGACGCAGATAGCCGCTCCACGAGGATTTGCCATTGCGATTGCTGGCGACACACGTATAAAGGCCCTCGTCCTCGTGCCGCTGCAGATCGGAAATCGTCAGTGTGCCCGCATCGGAGAGATTCCTTCGTTCATGCTCCTGCACATCGATGGGTATGCCATTCAAATACCAAGAGATTTGAGGCACCGGCGTGCCCAGAGTGCGGCACGGTAGCACCACAATCGATTTCACTGGCAGCGTCTGATTGACGGGACCCTGTTCGATTATCGGCGGTGGCAACTCAAATTGTGTATCCACATTGACCACAGTGCGGCTGCTGACGCTGCCGACGGCATTCAAAGCATTGCAAACAACCACCTTTCCGGAATCCTCACGAGCAAAGCGCGCAATCGAAAGCACCGAACGACCCTCGGGCGTAAGGGTCACCTCCAGTCGACCATCTCGATAGCCAGGCAACAGCAGCGAACTGTTCCCCTCCACAGACCAGTAGAGAGTGGGACGCGGATGACCGCTCGCCTGGCACTCAAACAGCACTTCATCGCCGATCTCAACTAGCTGATTTTTGGGGCGTGTCAGGAATTTGGGCGGTGCTGCACGTGGATGACGAAGAAAGCCAAGTTAGTTGAGTGAGTTGGGCAGCTGATGCTGGATGTTCGTTGTTGCAATTAACTTACCGTGCACGGTCAGAATGCCGGTGGCTGTAATTGAGCCGACAGCATTGTCCGCCTCACAACTGTATTCGCCCATGTCCTCGAGCGTGACGTCGTCCAACTTCAGACTACGGTCTTCAAGTATGTGCACACGACCTAAACATAACCCAGAGGAGAGAGTGAGTGAGACAGAGCCGTTAAGAGTGAGTGAGGACCAGAGACTGGCTTGTGATATAAATATATATTGTTAATATAAATATAGAAAATAAATACTGATTCAGAAACATTCAACACCCGGTCATATCTCTATGCCAGACATGTGAGTTTGAGCTTGGGTTTGTTTTCGAACCAAAAACGAGCAACTAACTCAAAAGTCATTGGACGCTGTCTTCATCTACTTCGTTAGTAGTTCAAGTAGCATAAAAATGGCCAAGACACAACGGGGCGGGGAATGGGGCTAAGAGCCGCCGCAATGTAAGCCAAAAGAGCCAGGACCGAGTTGGAAGCAGGGGAAGGAAGGAAGTAAGCACACACACATTGAGCAGCCACCTTTTGTGGTTGTACCTCACAAGAGGGGAGAGAAACGGATGGAAGACAACAACGGCAACACGAGGATGAAGGAGGAAGAACTTTGCTTTCTTTTTGGTCGGTTGGTTGACTGACTGCGAAATAGGTTTTAAATGTTGTTGTTGTTGCTGCTGTTATTGTTGATGTTGTTGTTTTTGTTGTTGTTATTGTTGTTGTTTTTGTTGTTGTTGTTGTTGCTCCTTCAGTGGCCACTGTGCCAATTGTTTGGTTAACAAAAGTTTAGCCGCCCCAAGAGCTGAGCCACCTTCAAAGTCCTTGTCGTATTTTCTTTTACGGCTCTCGGCTGCGAGGGCAGTTTAAAGAAGCGTAACTAGCTCCAAAGTGGGCAAGCATTTATCTAGCTGGAATAGGTTTTTTTTTTTTTTTTTGCAACCCCCAGTCCAAACCGTACACCTTGCCACATTCGGTTAGTTGCACTCTCTTTCTGTGCGACGGGGTGCGTCCTGTCTGAAGGACAACATTGCAACAGTCGAGTGTTGTGCAAGCAAAATTGTTGATTGCTGCCAACAGAGATTGGCAATTAACGGAATTAAAAGTTACAGTTGTGTTTACCCAGTTTACCCAGTGTTTGAGGCGGGAAAAGAGGGTCGTGCGTCGGTCTCCACAACCACAATCACACTAACCACAACAACAACAACAACTGGAACCAAATAGAACTACAACTAAAGCACCGTCGCAAAAGGTGTTTATTATTTTGAGAGAATTTAAAGTTAGCATTTCAAGAATAGCTTAAGATTGGAGACGATTTAAGTTTGGTTGGGACTTGCTTTAAGCAGACAGAATTCTGTTTGGTTTCAAATTTTGACTTATGCAGATTAAGTGCAATATCTTCCAGACCAGTTGAAAGTCTAATCTAAAATGTTGAATTTAACTAATTCCAAGTTTCTGTTAACTTAGGAGTCGTATAGGCCGACAAATATTTGAACTATTTCCGTCACTTCACAGGATGCAGCTGGCTTCACTTGTCTTTCACTGGCATTTCTCTCCGTGTAGCTCTGCAAATGCTCGCAGTTCAAACAGGAAATGCCACAGGTCAAAGTAACCGCATAAAAACCAACTTTTTTTTTTATTTGTCGAACGTTTTGCACACATGTGTGCACCATCCGAGGAGGTCAAAGTGCTGGGGAGGGGGAGGGGGGGTTGCAATCGGCAATTGAAGTATGGTAAACAAAAAAAGCTTAAATTATATTTGAGATGAAATAAAATAACAAAATGGCCGCTCAATTGGCTGGCCAACCAACTAGAAGGAATGCAGAGATACTTACGTAATGGCATATTGCCGCCGGAGGCGGTGCGTCGCCACAGGACATCCGGCAGAGGATCACCGCCGATGCGACATTGAAAGACCACCGAACTGCCAACGACAGCCGTCTGATTCTGCGGCCCACGAATGAGAAACGGACGCACTGCAAATGGACAAATTGTGCAAGGATTGAGTTAACAACTGTTGCCAGATGTGATTGAGTGTGGGATTGGCGGGGACTGGCAACTTACCATGCACTTTGAGAAAAGCGGTAGCCGATTCACGGGTGCCAACAACATTCTTGACCACACACTGATAGCGTCCATCATCGGATTGACGGGCATCCTGGATGGCCAGATTGCCGCCATCGACGATGCGAATGCGCTTATTGCTGCCACTGCCACCACCATTCAGGTTCAGTGTCTGTCCGTTCTTGCGCCACGAGATTTGCGGCTCGGGTGAGCCGCGTGGTGCACCGCATTCCATCAGCGCCACCTCGCCCTGAGCCACTCGAGTGTTTTGCGGTTCCAGTCGAAATTCATCGCGCAAAACTACAAATACACCGAGAAAGACAGATAGAAAGATATATAAAGATATATATAGTGTGTGTAAGAGTGAGAGAGAGAGAGAGAGAGAGAGAGAGAGTGAGAGAGAGAGAGTTTCTTGGATAAAGCTTTGATTGATTCAATATTAATAACTGTCGTTGTAAGGACATGCTCAGGTGAGCGTCATTCAGTTAGTCAGTCAGACAACAACAACAGCTGAAAAACATCCTGCAGCACTTGTATTATCCTTTTGCGCGAGCTGCCTGCCTGAGCCAAGTGCCTGCTGCCTGCTGCCTGCTCGTTGGGTACGCTCCATATTTAATGCGTCTGCCATTTGAAGTGACCTGCTCTGCCCTTTCCTCCCCCCGCATTCTCTCCTGCCCACTGCCCCTGGTTCTTAAGCGCCCTCGCAGCCCACTCAATATGCCAATAAAACCTTGATAATGATGAGCTTGCTGTCCAGACTTTGAGCTTCAGCTGCTACTGCTGCAATATTAATAAGCTTTGGCATTTGCAATGCGTATTTCTCTTTGTACAAACAGGAATTGAAAAATTTACTATATTGTCAGATGCCCGACTTGTAGATACGCTGTATGTGTACTCTGTATGGATTATACATTTCCATATTTGTCATCGTATTCATTTATTTCTTTATTTAGTTGGAGCTCCAAATCTAAAGCTCCTCAAATATATATTTATATTCCGTTAACCAATATTTCTTATATATTTTCTGGACTGATAAAATTGATTTAAGTACGATTATTCTACAATTTTGTAAAGATTGTTGCTAGTTTAGTGCAAGTATACCCAGTGTATGCGCTTAAACAGAGTATTGAAATGGAGAATACAAAATTTAAAACGTAAAATGTAAAATGCAAATTGCACTTCAATAAACGCATAATGCGCTTCACTGCACGCCAAAGGCAACAAAGCAGCTTCGAAACCGAGCTCCGAGTTCTGGACTTGGACTTGGTAGTTGAACAATCGCAAATCCTCATTGTACAATGTTGTTAAAATGATAAACAATTGTGAGCAGGTGAAGACGATCAAATGCCAAAGTTGATAACCCTTTAAATGTGGCCAAATTTCAAACCTTTTGCCGACTGCGGCTCAACATTATTAATTAATCTGGTTGGGAACAGCCCCTGGCAACGCACAGCAGCCCCAAAAAATACAACCCCCGATTCTAATAATCTGACCATGGCGGGAATTGCTATCGTGGATATCAATTACAAAACATTTTTGCGAAATGCTTTATTTTATTAATTAGAATGAAATGCGAATGCATGACGTGCCTGTCAGCCAACAACAGGCAACGGCACGAACCGGAACAGGAACAGAAACCGAAACACAACTGAAACTGGACATGCAATGCAATTGTTACTGCCTTTTTTTGGGGAGGTAGACGCATTTAATGGGGTTGGACTACTTCCCGAAGTGCAAGCCACAAAAGTTCATTAGCTACAAAATGTGCAGCGTCAATCGATCAACGTCGTCAAATTGATTTCTGTCAGTGTGTGTGTGAGTGTGTGTGTGAGTGTGTGTGTGTGAGTGTGTGTGAGTGTGTGTGAGTGTGTGTGTGTGTGTGTGTGTGTGTTTGAGTGTGTGTGTGTTTTTTGAGCCTATCGTACCTTAAAGACAAAATATTAACCCTTAACTCACGTATAATTGGGCCCAATATAGAATATAGACTTAGATAAATACAAATTAAATATTAACCCCTAACTCATATGGAATTTGGCTTAAGTTTGTACACTATAGAATTAAACAAATACAAATTAGTTTTACTAATTATTTAAAGAGCTTTCATCAATACTCGAGACGCTATAAACTAAAACTAACGCAAGTTCAGCTCTGCTTTGCAGCATATTAAATCATTTTTGAATATAAAAACCTCTTCGCAGAAAAATTGTAACCTGAAACTCTCGTCGAACTCGGCTGAAACTTGGAGGATATAAAGTTAGGTGTGTATATCCAAAACTTTCGACATAATATTGAAGTTTGGTAACTATGATTTTTGTTTGTTTACTTATTTTACTTACATGCGACTTGCAATGTTGCATTTCTGGAACGTGCAACGCCGAACTCGTTCTTGGCCTGGCACCAATAAGTGCCCGCATCGCTCTCCCGTCGCGAGTGTATGACCTGGGTGAGAGAGATGAACGAGAGCAGAGATTACGGATTAGAGACATTATTAGAGATATAGATGTGTGTTGGCAATGTGGGGCATTAAGTACGAGAGTTGTTATATAAGGTTTAAGTTGGACACGTGTCACCGGCACAAAGATCAAAATAAACGAAGCGAAATGCGCTCAACCAAAATCAGAATCAAATAAAGCTGAAAGTGAAAACGTGCCACACGACCCTGACTTTTACAGCTATGTTTGTCTCCGGCTGAGCCTCGCTGTCCAGTCCGTCCACTCTGCGTATACGCAATTTAATTTAATTAAAAATAGAGAAGGAGAAGGAGAACGAGAGAGAGAGAGAGAGAGAGAGAGAGACAGAGATGGGGGAAGAAGTAGAACGCTGTTACAACCCCAGGTCCAGTTGAGGAGTCGGTGGGTCTGTGTTGTGCCTTAATCACTTGGCCACTTCAGTTTTAATTGGCAACAAACTGTAAGCATGCCGACAAGTCACTTAGGATTGGGGCATGACTCCAAAAAATGCCTGAAATAGCCCTAACCCCAAGCCAAAATGCCATTGAAAACAATAAAAATAAACGAGACGAGGTGGTGGAGAGGGGGGCTGCGGGTCTGGGAGGGGGCTGGGAATGTGGACGGGGCTTTGATGGGATCTGACAGGAACTCATCACAAATTGCCGGGGCTGTTTGGCTCGAGATATGCACAAGTAACTGTAAATATGCGATTGTATGATGTTGCAAAGTGATTTTTTAATGATATAAGCATCAAGCAAGCCCCTTAAAACCCCTTGCCAACCCCTTCCAGTTCCTCTAGTTCCCCACTCGAGTTTTTCAAATGCGTCCGGCTTGAAACTGGCATCGAAAATATTGCAACCCATTCGCGCATTATTTGAACAATTTAACAACATTTCAATTTAAAACTTGCTCAACTCAACTGAAATAATTCGTTAAATTCTTCCAGCAAAGGAAAAAAGTAGAAAAAAAAGCAAAGATAAACAAAAACATAAATAAAATAAATTTTGTTGCATTTAATGAAAAAATCAACGGCGCGGGGGGTTTCAAAAATGTAATATAAACCAGACAGCAGCAGCAGCAGCCAAACAAAAAAAAGAGAAAGAAACAGAAACTGCAATCTAGGGGTTGAGTTGGAGGGTAGAGGTGGCTGTTAACCCCACACACCCCATGAAGCGACCCCCGCAATGCGACTCGTTAGCTAAAATTGTGAAATGTGCACGCGCGAAGGTCAACCAGGGTTGGGGCAGCAATAGAGATGGGAACGGGACGATATGTCGCAATAGGACGCCATCGCGAAATATACTTGATCTGGAAGTGCTTTCAAAATTGGATGACATCAAATCAATCCTTAACCCTTTAAATGCCACTGTTATCTATAGGCACCTTTTTGGAATTATTTTGCTCGTTTTATTATTCATTTCATTTTCAGTGTAATATAAACTGAAAATTATTTCGATGCTGATAGGATTCATTTATACATCTATTCAACTTGGCCATTTGCCATAACTTTGTCAAAATTGAAACTATTTAAAAAAAAAGGGCTCTTTGTACATATTTTGAGTGCCGGATAAAAACTGCATTTACAGTTGAAAACAGGATTATTTCGAAAAACATGTTATGATTGTATTTCCACAAAATATGGCATTTTGATCATCTATCGTTATTTCCACTGCTGAATTGTTTAATTGTCTTTTCTCAAACATCGCCCATCTCTAGAGCCACAAGAGTTGGGCTAGACAATTGGCAAGTGTTACAGGCCTAGACAGAAAAGGGGGAATGTTTTCCCCTCAGCACACCCAATTGACAGGCGATGTTGTTATTGTCTGCCCTTTGTTTTGCTTGCCGATCAAAATGCAACCAGTTGGAAGCACATAAAATAATATGAATCAAATTTATGCACAAATGTTGCGTTTCTCAGGCATGCGAGCTGAAATCGAAAGATGCCCCTTACCAAATGACAGCCATATCGTATCGTACACATAATGATAGAGTATTGTTGGGTATCTCCTTCGCTTAGGCACTTACCTTGAGAAAGAATAAACCACCCGCGGGCAGCATTATGCGATGCGAGCCAACATCCGCTTTCAGTTCGCGTCCATCCTTGAACCACTGGATGGTTGGTGTTGGACTGCCTTCGGCTTTGCAATTGAATGTGAATGGATCGTTTTTCGGCACAGTCGTATCCATGGGATGCTCAATGATGTGTGGATTTTCACCTGTCATAAACAAAAAAGGAGAAGATAAAACAGAGTTGCCAAATTAAACACAATTAATATTAAGTGCCCTAAATTGCAGTCGTCTTGTCTCAGCCACCACCAAGAGCGTATTCTAATGTTTTAGGACTTAAGATCAAAAATGTGCAGGTCTGTCAACTGTTCAAGTGCCCCTCTAGGGATCCGACCTTAAACAAGTTTTGTCACTTAACGTTCAGCAATTAATGTGCCATTAGAGTGTTGTGGAGAAGGAACACAAAAAAAAAAAATATATATATATATATAAATATATATAATGTTTTGTAAAGCCCCCCTAGGAGTAAAATCGTGGTTCATATTATGTTAAGCAGCAATGGAATTCACTTGAATTTCGTCCTCGCCTCAAATTCAATTAACTTCAAGAAAATATTTGCTCGCCCACGGTGCAGGACCGAAAAAAGAGGAAGACTAAACATAAATTTACAGCATGTCGATAAGGATGAAACAAAGGACAACGCTAGATAAACTTTATTAAAAGCAGCACAAAACAACAACAACAACAACAAAAGCAACAACAAGAACAGCAAATGACCAGCGAAATGGAGAACAGTTGAAATGTAATTACAAAAAGCGCTTAAAGGTGAAAAATATGTGTGTTGTGTGTGTGTGTGTGTGTGTGGGAGAATGAAAATGGAAAATGGAAGATGCAAGGTGAAATTTTTCGGTAGAGACAGAGAGAGAGAGAGCAGCAGCAGCACTGGCAGCACTGGCAGCACTGAGTGATGGTAACATCATTCAGCCGGAAATTAAATTCTGCAGATTTATTGAAAGCGGATAGTAATGAGAGCTGGAGCAGTGATTGAGCAGCTATCATAGTTAGAGAGAGGGCAAAAAGCCTTAAAGCGAACTTAGCAGTCTTCAAATGAGTAAAATGAAAATGCGAGAATGACTTGTTGACGGTGAACATTAATTAAGTGCAACACAGTGCCACAAGAGAACCGATCAAATTTAAGAGGCAACATCAAGTTTATATACATATAGTTTTCATATTAAAGCTGATAAGCTGACAAGAGAAGCGCTAAATTCTATTTTCATTTAAAACAGTTTATTCACTAAAACGGTGATTTACCAAAAGGATTGGCGCATGCAAATCAAATCACAAGCCAACATTGTTATCACGATGAAAAATCATTATTCAGTGATTTTGAGCTGCACGACGCCATTTGTCCAACAATGCGTACGACACACAGATAGAGAGAGAGAGAGAGAGAGAGAGAGAGAGTCATAGAGGAATTGCGAGCGCACCTTGAACATTTGTCAATTGCTTTTGTGTATTGCCAGCAGCAGCAGAATCCTTTTATGCTCTATGCTTTGTTTGATGCTGAGCTTTGGCCATTGTCTGATTTTGCATTCTCTTCTCATTCCACTCACTTTCTTGCTCTCTCTCACTCTCTCTCTCTCTCTCTCTCTCTTTGTGCATTGCGTGTGGCTCTTTGTTGTGCTGCTGCTGTTGTCAAGGCGACAGTGTACTAATTTATATGATGAAATGCTTGTAGACATGTCAGCCATATTGAGTAAATGCCAGTTGCATAGTTTCCTTAAGCTAATAAAGCTCAGCTGATTACACAAACTGCACCAAACCAAACCAAAGCTCAGCTGTATATGAAAAGGTATTTTTTACGATTCATTTCTTCTTTTTTTTTTTGTCATGTAGAAAATATATAAATAAGTAAGAGAAAAACCGCAAAGAATTCCTTAGGCTTAACAAAATATTTAATTAAGAAAAAATATGCTACAGCAAAATAAACACAAACATATGCAGCAAAAAGTGCAAAAAAAAAAGAAAACAAAATTGCACGTTGAGAGAGAAAATTGAAGTAAACAAAACCACACAAACATATACACAGAACACACATGCACAAGGCACACATACACACAACACACACACACACACAAGGAATCACATACATATGCAAACTTTTGCAGTAAAAACTTCGATAAGTTTTTTCTAAAAGCAGAATTAATTAAGTAAAAATATGTTAGAATTATTTTTTTTTTATATTAGCGTGTAAAAAGTATGAAGCAATGAGAAAAACTAAACCCTCATTTAAGGGACTATTTCTGAGGATGAATTTAAAAATAGATATTGCCTGGCAGCTCTGTCTCTCTCTCTCTCTCTCTCTCTCTCTCTCTCTCTCTCTCTCTCTCTCTCTCTCTCTCTCTCCCTCTCTCTCTCTCTTTACCTCTCTTATTTTGAAATTTTGATATAGTCTATTTTATTATTTGGCTTGCTTTTAAATCCTTTTACAAACATATTTTGGCCAACTTCAAAGCAAGAGAAATTCCCGCTCAGCGAAGCCACAAAAATTTGCTTGGTTATTAAAATACACAGCAAATGAAAGAGAGTGAGTGGGTGGCTATGTGGCTATGCGTGAGAGAGAGCAAGACTTTGCACTTAATTACGCTCATTTGGCGCACGCACTTAATTTGCACAAGTTCAGTAGAAGTGCATGCATGCATGTGTGTGTGTGTAGGTGTGTGTGTGTAAGTGTGGGTTTGCTGCGTGCGTTGGCAATTTATGCATATGAAATAATGTGAAAGAAGAAGTCTGTGTAAATAAACAGCAAAGTGCTGCCGGCGTGCAATGCATACTACACCTAAGCAAACAACACAACAAGCAAGCTGTGAAGAAAGAGAGGGAGAAAGGGAGAGAGCGAGAGTGCGTCAGCCCATAATGCAAGAGATGAAGAAGAAGCAGCAACAACAGCAATAATAACAGGAAGTGCATTTGTTGTTGCCGCTGTTAAGAAATCTACTACGCCTGCTGATGCTGCTGCTGTTGTTGCTGTTGCTGTTGTTGTGCGTAGTATGTTATCTTAGTTTATGTGCTTTTGCGCGTCTTCTTCTTGTTGCTGTTGTTGTTTGCTGTTTGCTGTTGCCGCAGTTGTTGTTATTATTTGTCTGGCATAAGCATAAAAATGTCTGCCTTTCTGATGCGTATTCCAGCAGCAGCAAAAGCAGCTGTTATTTGTATACGCTCCCCCTCCCCCTTTCGTTCTCTCTAACTCCTCATCATTCTGCTAATTTGTCGCTCTCTTATTTGAGTTTGGACCCACACAGCTAACAGATGCTAAAAGTGCCAATATGATCGTTATTAGCATGTCAACAACAACAGCAGCAACGGCAGCAACAACAGCAACAACAACAACATTAACAGCAACACTAACAAAATCACAACTTTCACAACAAACACAAAACACAGACGAAGACGGCAACATGAATCAATGCAGTGACAAAACACCAGCTGAAGGCATGGAAATAAGCAGGAATTGTGCACAGCAGGTGTACAAATGCATATATGCAAATATGTAAGCAACTATCGCCATCTTACTCTCACTCACACTCTCCCTCTCTCTCTCTCTCTATCTGTCTCTCTCTGCTTGTAATCAAACAAACACCAAATGGGATGCTAGTGGCTGCAGCCATCCCAGGTGGAAAATGTCCACACAATGTTTGACTGTTTTACTTGCTGTGCAAATGTTGTAAATGCAGCATCCCGGAAAACCACTGATTATGATCCGTCTGTCTATAAACTAGAATTGAGAGCGTGTTGTTTTCTTGAAAACAGTTATATGTTATGTGAATTTAAGGAATAGGTTTCAAAAATGAATGAAAATTATAGAATAAGAGAAATAAATTGACATTTGACGAATGCAGTAACAAAAATTTATGATTTTACATTTAATATTAAAAGCTAATCTGAAATCGAGCTTATTATTAAATAGAGTTCATTAATTTGAATTTCGTGATTTTATTGTACGTAATTTCGTCATGCGATCTTCTCCTTCTCTCTCTCCTTCTCTCTTCATTTGTCAATAACATATGATTGCTGTAAATTTATCATAATTTCAAGGAACTCCGACAATACAAGCAAAAGTCAAATTGCTACAGTTACATGCAGAAGGCATCATCAAATCGATTGCTTGAAAAGCTCTTTCGCATAAAGTAACTGTATCGTTGACATTGTGTCGCTGTTAGAAAATTAACAAAGCTTGACAACGGCGGGTGCTTCAGTGAGAGAATTCAGTAGCTGTTATATTTCAATTCTCATCTCAACAATAATTTATAAGCTTTTAGTGCAATGGCAAAGTGACTACAATAAAAATACGAAGAACAACAACAATAACAGAGAAGAAGTTTTTGATTTGCCGCCAGCGCGCTGAAAGTTGAATGTTGTTGTTGTTTCTATTCTTACATTTGCGACCATTTACTTATTTATGTTGACTGTTTATTTTTTAATGTAATGTTCATGCAACTTTCGCGAATGTTATGAGCTTAAGGACGACCGAGCACAAAGAGAAAGAGAGTGACAGGATTGTGGAAAGGGTTGCCTTATAAGGTAGTGGAATAGAGGGGGAAGGTGTGGGAATCGGGCACTGTGTAAGCTTCAAGAGTTTTGCACAACTTTTGCCACTTATGCTTTATGTAAGTAATGAGAGTGTGCGTGAGAGAGACAGAGGGAGAGAGAGAGAGAGAGAGAGAGAGAAGAAGTCTTAATACCCATCCATTACCTGCAGACGCTATTAATTTGTGGAAAATCACTTTTCTCTACTGACTTAAGTCGAATAAAAGCTCTTCAAAATTGAGCAGATGCAATTTGTAAGGCAGTCGGCAACAATTTTAAAAGTGATTTTTGGGGTTATGCTAATAATTTTGTAAATTCAGTTCAATATTATGTTTGCAACTGTTTGAGTCAGCTTGAAAAGCTTTTAACTTGAAATAGCAATGCAGAGAAGGTGAACACTTCTTTAGATATGAGCATAATCCACATACCAAATGTATGCATAAAAGTTGCATTACTTTTTGAGACACATTAAATATATATCTATTGGCTGTTAATGGAAATTCTGTTTAAATGCAAATTTTTTTTTAGCGCTTGCATTTAACTGCCTTATTTACTGCAAGTGATTTCAGTCTTTGAACACACACATCAAGTCTTAACCCATAAAACTCAAAGACTACGCTTTGTATTCACCTCTATTATTTGGTGTAAATAAGGTAGTTCGTACAATAAATATGTGCTGCAATATTCACAGCAGCGCAACAAAGTGCGAGGCAGTTCAAAACTTTGCCCCAACAAATCTGAGTATGCAATAAAAGTTTGTCGAGTGTGTGTTTGTGTGTTTGTGTGTGTGTGTGTGATTGTTGTTGCAATGCAAAGTGTAAGAAAAAATGGTGTAAAGTGCGCATTGTTCTTCCTGTTTCTGTTCAACAGTGTTTGTCTTTTGTATTTGCGCGCGCCCCTCGCTTGTTGTTTATTTGCTTAGGGGCAGCAACAAGAGGGGGGGAGCTGCGAGGGGGGCCTAGAGCGGAAGATGCCTGGCTGCCAATTATTTAAATGCTGGTATTTACCTAACGACGCAACAGCAAAAACAACAGCAAAAGCAACAGCGGATGTGGGCCAAGACAGAAGGAGGCATGAACCGGTGCCAGGAGCCAGGAACCAAAAGCTGCCGCATAAATCATTATCACATTTATGTAATATGCACAAGGACTCACAGAGACAGACACACATTCAGACAGACACACAGACAGACAGACGACGAGCCGAAAAATATTTGCCCAGGCCGAGGCAATAAAAACCGCAATAAACCAACGGGGATTATGGCCATAATGTGGGGATTTACATTTCGAGTGGGTAGAGGCAAAGTGTGTAAGCAAGAGACAAAATAAAAAAAAAAAATCCACACACACACACACACACTGCCACTTTTATTGTCCTTTTTGATTGCAACAAAATGCAAGAAATCAAAAAATCAAATAAATTATTCAGTTCCATTAATATGGAATACCCAAAACAACATAAGGATATATTACAAACGAACCCTCTTCTCTCAACACACATTTGATTAGACAAAACAATAACAGTGAAACCGCAGGCAGCCCGCGGGCCTTGTCGACTCTGAGGGTTTTTGCTTTGCTAACTTCTTTTTCTTCTTCTTCTGCTCATTCTTCTTCTTCAACTGTGGACCATTCAAGCATATTCAATGTCAAATTTATGCCAGAGCACGCCGCTGTCTGGCAACGCTGGCGCCCAAACACACACACACACACACACACACACAACTCGGGCGAGTGGCTGTCGTCGCGCTAATGAGCCAAAACGCCCCAAGGTGCTGAAAATTGTGAAAATGCTCAGACAGCTTTTCAGACATCATGTTCTTTCTTGAGTTCCCCCTCCCCCTCCCCCCTCCCAATCGTCTCCCACTCCCTTGCGCCCGTCTTTGTTTGGCTTGTGTTCTTTTTCTGGTTTTCGCATATTGCACGCATATTGTTAATTTGGCGCCGCCTTTGGGTTCAAATCCCGCCGAACCACAGAAAGTCAAGCCAAAAATGCACTCAAAACGTTATTGATACCCTGCACCAATTTAAGAAAGGTAAAATGTTATGGAAATGTTCTGAAATAATGTATCTTGAACAGTAGAATATATAAATCTATCAATTTTCACATGTAGCTGTTTCATTGATCTCTGAATCGGATATGCAATTGGGTATTAAGATTTAGCTTAGTTAAAACAAATAAAAGAATCTAATACAAAGCTAACGTTTTTCGTAAATGTTACGGAAATTGCGCTTCATTAAACTAAATTAAATAATTCAAAATTAAAGCTTTAAGGCTTTCGACTTTGTCCAATTAATCAAATTCTTTTTTTAATAAAATTTAAGCTTTATAGAAAGTCAAATCAATTTTCTCGCTTCATTCTTGGAATCTGTGCATAGATCAAAGTAATATAAAAACATATGCTAAATCTGTTCAAATAGAAAAGCAGGGTATCTGCTAGTCGAACAGTTGTGCACTCGTATTATGGCTTTATATAATTTTGTCTGGTGGGTTTCATTTGCTATTTCTGGTTTTCGAATTTTTTTTTTTTTTTGTTCTTGGCTATCTGTTTTCCCTTGTGACTTTTTCAACTGTTAATTAAATTCAACAGGATATGTGTAGTACCCAGTACGGAAAACCCTCCCTGGGCCCCCCTCAGTGATTAAACACTTTTTTGTCTTAGGTGCAGTGCGGTCTGTATCAAGTCGAGAAATATGCATTGAGTTTTATTATTATGAATGAATGCAGGCAGAATTCCAGCGAGGCAGATGCCGCAAAAAGGGTTCGATGTCGGGTTTCAGTTCTCCGTTTCGTTCGCTTATCAATAATTTCATAAATACTGGCGAAAAACGAAAACATTGAAATCCTTTTAGAGCTGCCAGCAAATATAAAAAAAAAAAAACGCACCAAAAGCCCCAACAGTGGCCCTTTTATCCATAAATATGCGCGAGCTCCAAAAAAAAGAGGAAAGAAACCATCGGAAAATAAAGAACGGACACACACACACACACACAACACACACACACAACATACACACATGTGGCACAGCGATCAATGTCATATAGTCATATATACGTTTATGCCTCCCCTACCCACTTTGTTTGTACTTTATCAACTTTATAGTTTATATCTTTGTTTTCTATCTTTGTGCGTTATCTTTGCGGCATTCCTGCTTTTGTTGGCCGAAACAACTGCTTCTTTTTATCATATTGGAAAATTGCATTGGCATTGACCGGAAGAGGGTTGGGGTTGGGGTTGGGGTTGGGGTTGGGGGGAGATGGGAAGTGCGGAGAGGCTTTTAAGAACTTATATACATTTATCTGTGGAGCTCTCGCTGATGGCCATAAACTTATAAAGTGCTTTATCTTATGGCATATGCAAATAGCCTTTAAAAATATGATGATGTAAGCGACTGGACCCCAAAGATTTCATGGCTGTGGATGTGGCTTAAGCCGAGTAGTTGGCTTAGCCGGTTTCGAGTTACGTTAAGACCAAAATCTGCATTACAATATGCGGTCCATTTGTCAAAAAAGTTCGTCTGATGAATAATTGTTCAGCTAATCAGTGGCAAACTAGCAGACTTGCAAATGCTCTAGGGCTGAAAGAAACTTGTTGGAGAAATAGTTAATAAAAAAAAAAATAACAAATCAGATATGCGATTGTCGAGGAATGAATACCACTTTAGTAAATATAGCCAGCTTAGTAATTGCCTAAAACAAATCTATTCACATATTTAAATTACAATCGCAACAAGCTGTTTATATTACGTTTGTAGTTGTCAAGTTAAACCGAGTGAATAGAGACAAATTGATGATAGATGTGATTTTTTACAAATAGTACTATTCACATTTTTAACCTTAGTCTCATATTTATATTAAAAGTCAGAAAAAGCTGTTCGTTGTTGACAGTTGGCAGCAGATAAGAGCTGTATAATAATAGTGACTGTCAAAACAGAGACTATCAGTTTCTGCCCTACCCTAACATTTCCACATAAATACATCAAATATGACAAGCAACAAAAACGATAAAAAAAAAGTAAACATCAAAGCAAAAAAAAAAAAAATCGAATTAATCATTTGCTTAATCTCTTAATTGTATTATATTTAGATTTCTGAGTTTGTTTATTTCGTAAGCCGATTTAAAACAAATTTCATAGTTCACACAGCGATAAACTTTTAAAAACCTGCCTGCTAAACAAAACAATGTGAATTCATATTTCTATTTTTCATAATTTGTCAAATGTGTTTTGTTGTTGTTGTTTGTATTTTTTTTTTAAGCTTAAATTAATTAGATTTGTCATTCCCATTGACATTTCGACAACTTTTCTATTAATTATATTTGATAGATGTTTTGTGCGTGGGGCGGGTTGGGGACGGGACTGGAAATTGTGAATGTGTCAGTCGCTGGACTGATTTATGGGCTCGACACAGTTTCCAAAGTGCTCCACATTTGTATTACAAAAACTTGCCTGCATACACAGAAACAACAACTGAAATCTGTATTTGGGAATTCTTCTTTTCTTTTCTTTTTTGTTTTTTTTTTGTTTTTGTTTAGCTTACCTGCAAGTAGAAGAAGAGAAGAAAGTTGAAATTAGAATTATGTTTAAATCATTATTACGAGTAGTGCATAGCTAATGTTTCGGGGTATTCCTTGGAATATAAAGAAAGACAGAGAAAAAAAACCAGTAGCCCTATCGACGAGAACTGTCGCATGTGCAGCATAAATGATTTGAGCAGTAGGTTTTTGTATTTTGGGATTTATGTCGGTTCGCTGTTCGTTTTGACATCCCCGACAGATATGCATCTAACCCCTGGGCTCAGCTGCCCAGCTGCTCGCTCACAAAGAGATCATTATCGAAGGGCCAACAACAAGAAGCAGAACCCAACCAACAAAAATGAAATGAAAACGAAAAAAAAAAAAAAGAAGAAGAAGAAGAAAAATGCACACAGATGTCGTTTATTGAATATCGATTTACGCTGAGTTCGTTAAGCGAGTTTTGCGCGAAACGCATGTTAAATATAAATATGAATAAATGAGCTGAAAAAAACTGGGCAAAAACTGGGCATATCATAAATACCAGTGACTTATTTCTCTATGCAGGGGAGCCAAAGTCAAAAGTTGAGTCGAGTTGCTCTGACTCACACAGCCCTCAAGTGAAGTTCAAGTTTGCATTTTTTTTTTTTTCATTTCATTTCATTTCATTTGTCGTTTTTCATTTGGTTTCAATGTCACATGTTGCATGTCCTGCAGTCATCGTCATCGTCATCGTTTCTGTTCGGCAAGGGGCTGTTTCGGGCCACTTCAAGCGCGAAACTCAACACTGCTCGACGACAATGCCGCCAGGCCAAAAGATTTTTGCAAATGGATAAGACCAGGACACAGGCAGAGGTATTGGCAGAGGCACATTCCCAGTCGTTGGTCCCAGGCCCAGACCTGGGACTCGTTTCGCGACGGCGGCCTGAACTACAAAAAAAAAAAGGGCCGTCTACGTCGATGATTGATTTCATGGCAAAGTTGATTTCAATCAGCAAATGTTTATGCAGTTTTTTTTTTTTTTTTTTTTTTGTGTTGCTGGCCCAGTCGCTTGGGGGTTTGCAAACTGACAAGAATTATGACACTATCCATATTTGGAGCCGTCTCTTGGGCTCTGCCACAGCCTGTCGTTTAATTGCCAAAAGCGCATAATTAAGTAACGTACATTGAACCTCCAAAGAAACAATAAAAAGCAAAAAAAAAAAAAAAAAAAAAAAAACGAGACCAAACCAAAAAGTTAATACGCTTTGTGAAACATGGCTCATTGTGCCAGGGCTTAGCAGAGCATGAGGGCAACAACAGAAACTTAATCAAGAGCCATGAAATCGCCTTCAAACGAAAGAGAAAACCGAGCAAAACAACGAGAGCAATAAGCCATAAGCGAGAGCCCGAGAAAACAGCTAAAAAGAGGAATTCAAAAATGCTTAGCAATGTTTTTCTTTTTGTCTTTTCATTGAGCCTGATGATGATACAAATTGCAGTCGTTATGCTCGAAAAGGATAAGAGAGAGAAAGCAAGAGTATGGGAGCGAGAGAGAGAGAGAGAGCGAGAGAGGGAGAGAGAGAGAGAGAGGGAGTGTATGGAAATATTGCCTGTTAAATGAAATTAAAGTGCGGGCTGAGGAGCGGGAGATGCATATGTGTTTATTATTATGTTATGCGATAGAGCAAATGTGTTAGGCATGTTGGTATACACTGAGCGAAAATATATAGCAAACAAAGGGAAAAATCTGTATTTAAAGTAGAAACTGTATTTCCATTGAATTTAAATATTTAACAGTTGGCAACAAAGGAGTTCATCATCGGTTATTGCCGGCTAAGACTTGCTGACTTGTTGGATTTTGTATTGATAACTGTCAGTCTTTTCGCCAAGTGTAGCCTTTGCACATGCTGCAGCATAATTGGGCGGATAGTCAGGAGCAAGCATCCTGAATCCTCATCCTTCCACAAATGTCCAGCAAAACTGATTTAAGCAGCTCCACACAACACGCAACATTTAATGAACGTTGAAAGTAAATGTCATTAGAGAGAAACACTTGAAGCAACTCTGTGTGTGTGTGTGTGTGTGTGTGTGTGTGTGGGAGGGATTAGGGGTTCGGGTTCAGGTCGGATGCGCCTTTCTGCGCTGACACTTGATGAGCTGTCATAACATTAGATCATGTCTGGGGCAGCATGTGGCGGAGGCTGCAACAACAGCAGCAGCAGCTCATTAGTCGTGAAAAACTGTTTACTCTCTGCTTATTATTATAAACATTAAATGAGGGAAAAAGAGAAAAGATGGCAGCTGCCAAGGGTTGGGGGTTGAGGTTCAAACGTTTACTTTAACGGCTTCAACTAAAAATGCACTTTAAGTTAATATTTTGGCTGTATGCGCGCCCACGAGACAGACAAAAGGCAAAAGAACAACAGCAACTGGGCCCTAATTGATTGATTGATGGATTGAGTGTGATTGACTGCTTGGCTAAGCGACTGAGCTATAGACGCCATATGCCAATGTCAAAGGTGTCAGCGAAAGTTGCTTTATTTGTTTGACTTGTTGAAATATTTTTCAGCATTTCATTTTCCAAAATACCCAAATAAATATATTTTCCTTGAAGATTTTTTCTCGCAGCTGTCATTGCTTTTAAGTGACTGAAGTGTGGGGGAAAATTCGATGCGCTTAATGAAAGCGACACTTGACGGGTGGAGGCAAAAGATATTATTATTATTATTATTATTATCATTATTATTAGACACAATACACAGCTGTGGCTGCCTATTTGGTAGCCTGACTAATCAAAAAATTATGAGACGATTTGCTACACCAACTATTAAGTTCATTGGCAGCAGTACTTATGAATTGGAGGGGAAGACTTGAGTGGGAAATGGGGAATGAATGAAGAAAAGAATGACTTGATTTAGATGTGGGCGCACAAACCAAAATCCAAACAATTTGTGAGGAGCTGAGATCGAGAAGAATTCAAATGATGCCACTGAAAGAAAGAAAGCTAAACACAAGTGTGACAAATGGTACTTTATGGAAATCTATCTATCGTATTAGAAAGTAATCTTCATTAAAGTGAGAAAAAGAACAAAACTCATCTGAATAGCTGTCAAAATGACTCCAGAAGCTCATTTAAGCTCGCAGTGAGCTTAATTGCAGCCACTAAACACAATTAAGTTGGCTTAAGGCACAAAGCTTTCTTGGCCAGCTAATTAACACTTTTTCAGCTCTTCTCTAAGGGCACATGGCAGCTTTAAGCTACTAGTTTAATTGTACGCACTCAAAATTTCGACAACTTTCCTCTTTGAATATTTTGTTAATCGTCTAAACATACAAGCCGAAAGCACTTCCCGGCCTAAGAGTGCTTGGCCAAGGTGCGATTTGGCTTAAAGTATGGCTTGCAATGAAAGCAGATAGCAAGAGCAAGACAAGAGTCGCCACAAATGACTTCCTTTACAGACACAAATTATAATGTAAATCGATGCAACATGAACATGAAATATAATTGAATTGAAAATGTTGCCACACACGGCAGCAACAGCAGCGGCAGCAGTAGCAACTGACAAGCAGCAGCAGAAAACAACAAAAACAAAAACAAGCAGCGGACTAACCAAAGGGCAAAATGCTAATAAATGCTAAAAAAAAAAAAAAAAATGAAGGTAGAATAAAACAGCAGGAAAAAGAGCAGCCAGCAAACTAAATAGAAAAAACAAGTAAGAAAACGCTAAACACAACATTGTGGCTCGTTTGGCCAATGACAACAACGAGAATGTCATGTAACATGTAACTGCACATCAAATATGGATGGATGTGCCGCAGGGGGTGGGGGAGGGGGAGGGGAGTCGCATAGAGTTGTGGGACAGTTGAGTGCAACTTGGCGGCGATATATCATCAAAGCGCAACGAAGGCAGCTCAAGCCCAAGAGCCAAAGATGTTGCTGTTGCTGCTGCTGTTGCTGTTGCTGCTGCTACTGCTCTTGCAGTTGCAGTTGTTGTTGTTGTTGGCGCAACTGCAAAATCAATGCAATTTCTATTTGTAAATGACCAAAATGAGCAGAACAGAACGTTGTACGTTGCTGTTGTCATTCAGATGCATACAATTTGAGGCAACACAAGGCAAAATGTTGCCAGCCAAGTTGCTGCTGTCTGCTGCTGTCTGCTGCTGCTGCTGCTGCTGCTGCTGCTGGCAAGAGACCACCTTTGAGCCATGCAGCAGCAATTGGTGTTTCTGTGGCTGCTTGCATTTCAATATATTTCACAATAATTAATAAACACATTGCAAACAATTTATCAGTGGCAAGTTATTTGTGGCTGCTGCAACTTGTTGTTGCTCTTGTTGCCGGTAAATCGATTAAGCTATCTTTGGACGCACAGAAAACAAATTAAAACGAAGAAATAAAACACAGAAAAAACAAAAAGAAAAAGAAAAGGAAAAAGAAAAGGAAAAACATGTGAGTCCGCGCAGAGGCAGCGAAATATGAAAAACGGGCGCCGGCTTTTGATGCATGTTGCTGCAGGGCATTGGCAACAGCAGCAACAGCAGCAGCAGCAACGGCAACAGCATCAATTGCTGCAGCAAAAAACTTGACTTGCCTTGCCTTGCCACGTTGTTGCTTGTTGCTCGTATTTGTTTTCCATCTGTTTTTTTTTTTTTCTTTTCTTTTTTGATTCTTTTGCGCACACACGAAAAGAAAAATTCAATTTAAAAATTATTGCTGCACTTGGCGCTGCGCTGCTGCTGCTGTTGCTGCGGCTGCTGTGGCTGCTGCACGGCGGCAACATGTGCCTTGTGCCTGCCCCTAAACATGTTGATTATTTAGCAGCAACAACATGCAGAGTGCAATCTGAGAGGCGTGCATGACAAGTGACCAGGCCTGCGAAACGCAGTACACTGAGAGCAATTTGGCTAACATACGCTTATTTCATTGTATATATTTATTTATATAAAACAATTTTAATACAAATATGTTCCCAATACAACATAATTTACTTAGGGGAAGTCAGAAAATATTTGTATTTAATTTGATTTCATTTTAATCAAGCCACTGTCGTCCTAGAATAGAACTTTAGAATATTCCAACGATAGTTGACAATTTAATTATTGATTTCGCGATATTATTTGTTCAGTGTAGATGCTTGTTGCTGCCGTACGCAGCATCATCAGCAGCAGCAACTGGCAGCAGCAACAGGCAACAGGCAACAGGCAACATGCAACCGACAAGCGACAACAACAGCAACATAATTTGTTGCCCGCAACATGGTCCGCGCTGTCTCAAAGTTTAATTTCACGTTTCGCAACTCGCATTTCGCATTTGGCATTTGGCATTTGGCTCATTTGCATTTTACTGTCAAATTAATCCAATTTAACACAAGCAGCAAAACATTCAGCTGAATGCTGGACGGGCTCTTGGATTCTTGGGTTGTTTAGTTGTTTGCTTGTTTGGTTGTTTTGTTGTTTGGTTGTTAGGGCTACGCAGAAATGCATTTTGCTGCCAAAACGAACAACATAATTACCGTTAAGAATTGTGCGCGCACAAAGAACACAGAGAACATTTTAGTAGTTGGTATCCCCACTTGACCGTACCAGCTACCTCACCCCCCACCCCCCACCGCCTGCCCTGCTCCGCCTGCTAGTCTTGCCCCTTAATTGCCCGTGCAAATGTCCAGTGGGCAACCATTTGAGGCAAAACTGCAGCTGCCCCGTGGCCAGGCGCACGATTTTCACTCTCTCTCTCTCTCGCTCTCTCTGGTGACTTGAGTCTTGTGGCATTGGCAATATGGGAAACGAATCGCTGACCAGACGCGCCACTCAACATTGCGGCATGTGCAACATGTTGCTGCTGCTGCTGCTGCTGTTGCTACTTAGCTGCAGGAGATGACCGCACGTATCGATCGCATTCCGCGTTCCTAATTCGCCAGCATTTTGCAGAGACTTGCAGCTTCTCCTTACCATATTCAGCAGATAGCGCGCGAAACGCTCGACTGTCGCAAATCAGATACCACCAGGGACAGGCAGAACAACACACACAGAACAGATCGAGACAAGCTGACTGGACGGGGTAGAGAGAGAGAGGGGCAGAGAGAGAGGGGGGCGGGGAGAGAGGCTAGAGTTGGTCGGTTGGTTGGTTGGTTTAGCATATGCAGATGGGTTCAATTCTACGCAACACGTGAAATTATTTGCATACATTGAACAGCAGCAGCAGCAGCAGCAGCGAACCGAGAGTTGGTCGCATCTTGTATCTACAAGATACAATATTAAATTGAAAAGAGCGCAAACGAAACGAAATATGTTAAACGCGTGACTAATGTGAGAACGTTCCAAAAGCAGATACATTTTGTTCGTTAGCCCCCAAGAGACAAACTTGATCAATGATCAGACACCGCAGCAAACTTTGCTGGCAGCGGGCAACTTTGGCAGACAACTGCTGCTTGGCTAATTAGCTATGCAAACTATGAGATACACAGCAAAAGATACGCGTAAATCTTCTAGAGTTTTTCCCTATTTCTCTTCTCATGTTTTTTTTGTTTTCTTTTATTTTTTTTTTTTTGGTATTTTCTTTAGCTGGTTTCGTGTTATTTGCCAAATGCCTGCTGCGTCATGCGTGCAATTTATATGCGTTGTTGTTGTGTCTGAACGAGTTGAAAAGAAAGTTTAACTCGATTTACTTCCAATTAGCTGCCATTTACGGCTTATGTATCTGTATCTGTTGCAGCTGTATCTCGCTATCTCTCTCTCCCTCTCTCTCTCTCTCAGTTCCGCTCGGCGTTGTGTGGGCGCCAAATTCGCAGTGTTGGCTCAAAAATTGCTTAGACCCAATCTCAAAGTCTTTGGGAGTATTGTTTTGGTTTTAAAGCCTGTAATTTAACTAATGACCGACATTTGATGCTCCATCTAAGTGGCCTTGGCTCTGGTCGTGTTGTTGTTATGAGCCAATCTCCTTCAGCTGCAGATCTGTATAAACGTTGTTATATGAAGAGTGAATGCGTACGCATTTAGCCCACAGGCATTTTCTGGTCATTATCAGATAAGATTAGCTATATTTAGTGTGCACAGTATTTGGAGCAGTGTTTTGTATACCCAACTGCATTCAAGCGTTTATCATAATTTGTATTGGAAGATAGCTGGTTGAATTTCATGCATCGCATTAATGATACATCAATCCAACGATTAAGCATGAAATCACGCTAATTTCTTAATGATATTTCATTAAGAAGTTATTATAGTGAAATTCCTTTCATATTAATTAATAATAACAAGTTGTACGTATTTTAATTTTTGAAGTTTTTTTGCTTTAATTAGAAAGCATTTAAGCAGGTGATAGTATCGGATAGATAGTTGAGATCATTAATCTGTAGTTTCTGATTAAATGGCAAAAAATTATAAATAGGCCAACTAGTTTTTTGTTACCCTCAATTTTTAGATTACAACTAGCTACACGAATTCCAGAAGATTGTTTTTCATCTCCGCAATACAACACAGATTATTAATCAGTATTAAATGTATAAATTTCTGAGAAATAAAAAACATGACGAGGTCTTTTTGTGTTCAATCTTGGACGGAGATACAAAAGTTGTTGAAGATTTGTATTTATTTTTCAGAAATACAATACAGATAATTAATTAGTATTTTATTGATTACTTAATGTATAAATAGAGAAAATAATAATTATGCCAACGATATATTATTGTGCTCAATTTTCAATTACAAGCTGATACATTCATTATTTTTTTTCATTTCTGAAAACTGTTCCCATGGCAAATTTGTTGAATTAGCTACAGTTCTTAACAGTTCTTTCTGTCTATGGCTGAATAAAATATGATACCAGTTACATTCAGTTCAAAATAACATCCTGCCATAAAATAGGATCCCTAATCTACTTGCTTTCATCTGTTACAGTTTTCTAATCGCTGCCTTTCACCAACTGCTGCTGATTCCGCCAGCAAGCACCTGCCTGCGCATTCAGGATATTTTGTCGTAGTCCTGCAGTTAATGCATGCTATGGCGACTTTATCGAATGCATCGCAACTGAAAACAAGAGAGAGAGAGAAAAACTAACTAAAAGAAAAGGAAATAGAAGAAAGAAAGAAAAACTATTGCCATCCATCTACCAGCACAAATTGTCTACCTACACTCTCGAAACATACCAAAATGCCATTGTTGCTGTTGTTGTTGAACCTTTTCTTTTATTTTTCCCATTTTTATGTCTACATCTCTCTCCCTCTCTCACTCACTCACTGTTCCCCTCTCTTTCTTGGTGGCGTTGTATGTGTTCTATTGTGTGTACTTTTTCGACTATTTGGTTTTTATTATTTTTGGTAAAATTTATGACTCGTTGCCGCCACAGACTCGAGTTTAGAGTCTTGTGTCTCGAGTGTGACCGTGCCATGTGTTGCATTCAACTTGAGAATGCGTTTCTTGTTTCTTCGGGTTTCTTTAGTCTCTCTATAATGAACACACACACACACACACACATATATATATATATATATAAATATCTGACCATTGTTTGGGCATTCGTTTAGCGAGCTGCAGCTAATCGGCTGGGTGTCTTCTTCGTTTTCCTTGAGCTCTACCTACGCATTTGGGAATCTTGGGAGACCGCACTCAAAACGAACCCGATTCCGAATACAAAATTTCTACTCTATTTGGCGGCACAAATTGTCTTTGACCTTGCGTCTTTGTCTGGCCAAAGGGAAAACTGCAGGCAAACTTCAGAGTCGTCTACTGAGCACCATTGACGGCCATTTTGAACATTTACAGGAGTTGGAGGCCATTGAAATAATTTTGCCGCCTTTGCATTGTTGCTTCAATTAGGCAGCATTTTGGTGGCAAGGCAAGCGAAAACTTTGCACATAAAATGTTGAAATGGAAATGGAAAATTGCTCTAACTGTCTATCCGTCTGCTCTGTCTGACTGTCTTCGCTGCGCACTTTTGGATTTTGTTTTGTAAAAAGAGATAATCATAAAAATTTAGCAGCATGAAAATTGTTTAATTTTATTAGCAAAGTTTTTTGGTGTTTTATATATGAACAAAATTTTAATTTGTAACACTGTCCAACATCAAAAGCATCTGTTTTTATTTGGCTACTGTCGTGGTACACAAAAAAAATAAATAAAAAACGAACTTAAAGTTCTTCAGCTGAGAGTACTCGATGGGAAGTTACCTCTACTTACATATTGAAAAAAGACAGGAAATTGGCCAAGTCTAACTTTAAACTTGCTAAGATCAGCATGAAGTAAATAAGTACGATGCATGATCAGATTGATAATATTTTTGATGAAAATGCTGGTAAACTGCCTTTCATTGACTACAGGCTGTGACAAATATAATCATAAATTAGTGTAATATTTTCCCATATTTATTTAACATTTAACTTCGCTGAGATTGCTGAGATCAACGCGAAGGAAATAAGTTGAGTTAAGCATCATAGCTAAAGGATACGATTGCATTGGTCCTTTAACAACCTTTCAAGCGCTCCATTTGAATGCAGGGTATGACGGATATAATCATAAATACGTATAATATTCTCTTTTCCCAGCCGACTTTCTATTCGACTGTTCGTTATTGCAACTGCGTAGAGACTCTCTATACACACACTCATATAGATTACTGCATGGGTGTGTGTGTGTGTGTGCGAGTGTGCGAGTGTGTGTGGGTTTTACCTGACTCTGTGTGGGATTATGCCTGCCAATGCGAAATTATACAACTTTGGCAACTTTGGCTTTGTTTTCCGTCTGTCTGTGTGTCTGTGTGTGTGTGTGTGTATTTTTCGGTCTTTTCATTTTCATTTTTATTTGATTTTCTTCTTGTTGTTGTTGTTGTTGTTTTCGTTCTACGAAATTGTTGCTTATTGCTTTTGGACGCTGCGTATAAGCCGCGCTGCTCTGCTTTTGGCCAACTACCTCCACCCCACCACCAACCGGCTCCTGCGCTCTCTGAGTTATTGTGTGGATGCAGGTAAGCGTGAAAATTTTGCTAAGCCAACTTAATGCAACTTCTTCTTGGTAGGGATCAGCCGCTGCTGCTGAGGCTGCTGCTGAGGCTGCTGCTGCTGCTGTTGCTTCCTGCTGACCCCTACGCATTGTTTGCCAGTTTTCTCTTCTCGTCTCAATTCAATTTTTCGTTATTTTTTTTGTTTTAGGTGTGTTTTTGTTGTTGTTGTGATTTTGGCTCTTTTGTTTTCGCATACTGCGTAGTGCAGCGGGATGCTGCTGACCCTGGGCACCCTGTGTGTCGTCATCGAACCTTGTCCGAGTCTCTCTCTCTCTCTCTGTTTCTCTCTTTCGACAGTGCAACAGTGCAACTGTCGCCTTTTCCCGCTGCGTCGGCAATTTATGCGGCATTGTCAGCTGGCATTCACATTTATCGCCAAGTTGTATCTGTGTCTGTTGCTGCCGCCTCACCTAATAGAGATATGAGTTGGAACCTGAACCAGGCTTTATTTAATTTATACATTAACCCCTTTGGCTGCGACAACGACGTCGTCGTCGTCGTCGTCGTCGTCGTGTCACACGATTTACATTGCATGTTGTCACGTCATTCTGTCAACAGTTTGCAACTTCAACTTGGCCATGAATTATCCAAACACATCGCACCTTGAGACACGCCCCAGGACAAACACTTTTTCTTCTTTTGATCATGTTCTTTTCCTTTTACTTTTTTTTTTTTTTTGGTATTTTATTTGTTACGCTACCGTGAGTAATTAAGCCGCATGCCTTTGGCCCCTTTTTGCCGCGCCCGTTTGCCTCTTGGCCAAGCTGGGCCGCTTCAAAAGTCTTGGCCGCTGACGCAACTTTGGCGTCCCATTCCTAGATCCAATTAAAGCGCTATAAAAATCACTTAAGTGCCGCATTTGACAATCAACTTTAATAAAGACCATGAATGGCAGCCTGTCGCCCCCCTGCGAACCCCGCTCGCCTGCTGACTCAACCTTGACCCAAGCGTGAGGAGGAAAATGGCGTTGACAATAAATGGGCAACAGGATTCGGCGTATAGCTAAACACAGACTGAAGAGTCATGCCCAAGAGGGGGAAGATGACTACGAGCCGAAGGGGAAACAAGTTGCGATAACAACAGCAGCAACATCGACAACAACAACAACGACCACACCGACAACAGTAACAGCAGCCACAGCAGCAACAACAAAAAAGGGCGCAAAAAAATTATGAAAAATTAATTTCTGCCCGACGGCAGACTCTGGCTTTTTTTCATGTTATTGCTGCTCTTTTTTTTTTTTTTTTGGTTTTTTTGGTCTGTGGGGAGACAGACAGACACATGGAAACTGATTCGCAGGGTCAGGAAAATTGTTGTCGTTGTCGTTGTCGTTGTTGTTGTTGTGGATGTTTATGCGTGTGTGTGCAGATAAATACATAATGTGAATCATGAAATGTTGCCAGATGACTTTCAGCTGAGTTTTAATAGTTTTATGCGCACTCAAATGGCGCAACGAGTTGATTGAAATAACAAAGAAATGTTTAAGTTAATTAGATTTTGGCTAGCGTTCGGCAAAGCTGTCATTGTTGATTGGAAAATTCGACAACATATCTCACATCTCAATTTAAATATTTGGCCAAAACTATTTGTGATTTTCTTTTCAGATTACCAAAACTGTGGCATCTGTAAGTCTTTAAGTCACTCTATGTAAACTCCACTTGTCATCTGGGATATTTGACAATCTTTTGAGATCATATATACATTAGTATAATATTTTTCAAGACATATATTAACGTTTTCAATTGAAAATCATGGGCAACTCTGACGCATAAACCCCCATTTGTGGAATAAAAAAGTGCTCACATCATGCTTGAGTTTGCCCTCAGTTTTGGTTGCTCTTGCCGCATTGGTGTGTTATGCGCTTTTGTATGAAGGTTTTACAATACATTCCACTGTTGCGGTAACGATGACGATTGCCACCACCAGACCAGCAACTGCAGCCACATCAGCAGCAACGACAACAGTGGCAACTTTGGCTGCAGGCGTGCCCCCCTTTAGTGTAGACTCTCTTCTCTCTCCCTTTCTCCCTCTCTCTCTCTCTCGCTCTCGCTCTCTTTCTGTGCGCTGTCGCCCTTCGATTTGTTGGTCTGTCATCATGCCTCATCATTGTCAGCCGCCTGGACGCTTGACTCGCTGCTCCTTCCACTGAACCTCTACTTCTCAACATCGTTTACTTTGTTGTCGTTCTCGTCGTTGTCGTCGTCAGCATGTGCAACATTTTCATCATCATTATTTTATGTTGCAGGAGGCAGGCAGTGGAGGCAACGACTTCACCTTGCTTACACACTTTTTATCCTCCGCGCTTCTTATTTATGCATTATTGAATATTGTTTATAAAGCGACATGTTGCTGCTGCTACTACTGCTGCTGCTGTTGTTGTTGTTGTTGTTGTCGTGTTCGTTGTCGTCGTTGTTGTTGTTCTTGCTGCAATTATGATTCGTTTTTGTTTACTTTTGCAAATGCCTGGGAATGTTTATGGCGCTCAAATATTTACAATACTCCCGCAACGCCAACAGCAGCAGTAGCAGTAGCAGCAACAGCAGCAACAGTAGCAGTAGCAGCAATAGTTGCTGCTGTGAGTGAATTTGAATTGAGCCATCAAAATGCCAAGCCAATTGTCACCCATTTGGAGCCAAATCACAGCAAGTGCCAAACAAATGTCAGCGATCACTGTTCACTGTTCAGTGATCCATGATCAACGATCAGCGATCACCGATCACCGATCAGTGTTGATCAACAACAAAACCGCAACAACACCAACAACAACAACAACAACAGCAACAGCAACAATCTTCACTCGACACAGACAGCTTCTCTTCTTCTGGTGCAATCGTCAGACTACGTTGATCGTTGATTTTTATTGACAGCTCACAGCGGTTTATTAATGATCGTGCTGGGTTGCAAAGCGAGCGCAGCGAGATCTCTACCAGATTGAGATGGACGGCGACTTTCAGACTAAACACGCGATGCCAACAACAACAACAACAACAGCAGCAGCAACACACATCAATCTGTGCACATCCAATGTCTATCCGAGATGTCCGTCTGTCTGTCCGCGAGGATCACTCAGCTGTCCTGCGTGCCCAGAGCGTTTCTGAGGATTGCCATGCAAATTCTTCATTGCTGCGCTCGCGCATGATTAATTAGCCGCACAAATTGCAGCTGCGACCGTAATTAATTTTATACAAGCTTATCAAGCAAACTGAGCATATATACATATATATATATATATATATATATATATGTTATAGAGATTTTTGCAGTCGCCGCACGTAACAACTTTGAGAGCCTGTGCAGCTGAATGCCTAATTAGGCGTAAGCATAAACGCAATAATCGATCTGACAATTTATACAAAATCAAGCCGAATCAATTAGTAATCGTCGCGAACGCAATTTAAGAGTCGCGATATGCTACACCGCTAAAAATGAATGCTTATATTTAATTACTTGAGCCTTACTCACAAAATTAATGGGTTAATAAAACTAAAGCATTTTTGAATTGCAAAATAATTGAATTTAATAATTAGCATGTGATTTAAGAGTGTTGTCGACACGGTGTCGGTTACACGATTTTTTATTACAGTGCAGTTTGTTCTATGTGGCTGTGGCATGACTCGACATTTAACGAGAGATGCGAACAGTTCGTGGAATCTGAGCTGAAAGACATGCCGCCGTCATTTGCATGGGCGTCGCAACGAAATATTTTCTATCTGGAAATCATTTCCCACAAGGTGCGTCACTGATTAAATATTTGCTGGAGGCCACACCCGGCTAACCCAGTTCTACTTCTCAGTTCCAGTTCCAGTTCTCATTTCGATTGCAATGTTTGTCTAACAAGCAACCAAAAATACAACAAGAAAAAAAAAAAAGAGCATATGTAAACAATGCCACAACGCAACACTCTAAACAAATGCCGGGGCGCTGTAATTTGAGCCTAGCAATAAGAAAAATAAAAAATAAAAAAGAAAAAAGAAACCAGACCAAAAACAAAAGAAGAAGAGCGAACGTCTGCTGTCACTCAAGATGGTTCGGCTCTTAAAATGTAAATAATGCTAAAAACAAAAAAAAAAACAAAAAAAAAAGGAAAGAAAATAAAAATAAAATAAGAAATGCCAAAGCGACGGCGACAAGTGACGCCTTATCTTAAATGCATGCCTCTTCGAGAGTTGCCCCTGCCACTGCCACTGCCGCTGCCGCTGCCACACTGTCCATGTCCACGCTTAGAGGCAAAGTGTCGCAGCACTCTGAAGTGATTGGCCTATCGCATTTCTCTGCCCATTTGCCACACTGCGAAAAGTGCAATAAATTAAGTAGAAAACCAGCTTCGCAAAAAGTGCTATATGACAGACTTTAGCAGCGAATCGCGTCACCTAAAAACTAATGAATTTGATGACAAAACTCGTTGAATTGAGAGCTACCAGCATTTTTAGTCTAGTCCATGCACGTGGGTTGTCTTCAATGTTTTAGTAGCTAACAAGAATAATCACATATGGAGTTTGGAGAGAGTAAGTTGTAAAACAAGTTCGCACATCAAATTATTACTTGGCGTAGAAAATAGTTGAATTTCATTTAGTGCCTCTCAAAAGTACATAGGCGGTTTATACTTGCTATTATCGACACATTTCACATATTCAGAATATGATTTGTTCTATAAAGCTAATTAATTCTATAAGGTCTGGTCTGGTCAACATAAATAGGTTTAGTTTGATATAAAAAGGTTTCCCAATTATTGCTCGACTATAAAAATATTTTATTAAAAATTCCACAGCCTGCACAAATCTTCTAGCTCTTCTTATTACTCATCGATATAAATAATGCTTGGTTCAATTGAAGAAAACTTCAACTTATTATTTTATTATTTGCTTTGGACATTAATAAAAAAATCGACATGCCTAAATTGAAGAAAGGAAATCAACTATTTTTAGTCTTTATCATTACTCATCGATATGAATAGTTTTTACTCTTAATTGTTTTTCCAATTATTTCTCGAATATTTAAGATGTTATCAGTAATTGCCCCAGCCTACACAAATCGTCGAAGTCCTCCACTCAATTTGCCGCAATCAAATGAAATCTCAGTGCAGTTAGGCAGAGTTAGATATTCCCTTTTATAAAACATTTCGTATGCAATGAGTAAAGTTCTTTTTTTAATGTTTATGGTAAATGCGATGGCAACGCAATATCAATATCGAATTCAAGTTCTTAACATATTTCAGTGTCTTATCAGGAGGCGGCAAATGAGTCGAAGTCCAAGTCCAACTCAGAGTCAGAGTCAGAGTCAGAGACTCTGTGGGCAACATGTTGCAAGAATGGACATTGTAGGTTGTTGTTGCCTGGGTTGACAGTCATTTAGATTTATGGCTGATTGTCTGCCTGGCAGCCAGCGTCTGTTTATAGTTGCTGTTGTTGTTGCTGTTGCTGTTGTTGTCGTTGTTGTCGTTGTTGTTCCGTACTTTTTGTAGTTGTTGCCGTTTTAGCCTTATTTGCACGCAGCGCAGTCCAATTTTGCATGTTACGGCTGAAACGTTGCCCGTTGCACGTTGCACGTTGCACGTTGCCTGTTGATGGTTGTCGTTGTCGTTGTCGCTTACGCAGGTGACTACAAGAAAGCAGCGCCCAAAGCCAAGCGGCAAACTTGTTTAATAACATGGCCAATTTGCATGTGTCGCACTCGACGAGGCGGAAATACACTGCTCAAAACATTGTGCTTCAATTTTGAATTAATATTGGAATTGAAACAGAAAAAATAGTAAACCTAAACGGATCAATACTATTTCCAAAATTGTTGAATAAATCTTTTGAATAATAATATTTGAGATTTGGACTCAGATTCTCTTTTCAAACTGAACTACAAATTAACGATTTTTAGATTTTTGAGATAGCTTTCGTGACGCATTAAAATTGAATGAGAAATATAAAACAACATAAAATTGAGAAGGATATAAAAAAAATCCAATAAAAGCTAATTAAATGTTAAAATGCCGTCAGATTGTCTTAAAAAAGCTTGATCAACTAAATTAATTGCTTGTGATAGAAAAATAAAAAATGTATTCCACGAATTGGTAATACATGCATATGACAAGCGTTTTATTTGCAGTGTACCAAAGATAGAACCAGTGAGCGAGAGAGAGAGGGAGAGAGAGAGAGGGAGATATGTGGAGACGAAGTGAGGCAGCGTGGAGCTTGGTGTTATTGGGCGGTCTAAACACCACAGGTCCCCGTCATTGGTATTAGATATCACAAATGCGATAAACGTCGAATGGGCCGTGCAACATTTTATTGATTTAAATGCCAGCGAATCGCATCGTATCGCATCGAATCGCATCGAATCGTATCGCATTTTGTGTCGTCTTTTTATTTTGGCCACAAAATCGCACAGTTTATGCTGAGTCTGGGAAAAGAGATTAGGATTAAGCCGTTTGTCAACTTGTCATAATTGCAGACTGCGATGGCGGCGGCGGCGCCGTCGATCGGCTTGTTAGCAAATTATAAACTGTTTTTTTTTCTTTTTTTTTTTTTTGCCTGCAACTTGCTGTTGCTGTTTGATGGCGACGTGCTTCAACGCCAACGTTGGCGACGCTGTGGAACGTTGCACGTTCGAAACGTGGACACAAACGATGACTCAAGGCAATTCCTTACACATTTTTCGTAATTTCTGTTTTTTTTTTTTTTTTCATGCTGCGCGTAGGCAGCACAAATCCAAATCTCAGCTTGCAACCGGCAAAACGCCGGCGGCAGCTGCCAACTCCCAAACTGAAAACACCAAACTGCAAACTGCAAACTGCAAACTTCAGACTAGGTAAACTGTAAACTGCGAAATCCAAACTTCAACTTCATCAAGTGCAAATATGCAAATCTCAGTGCAACGTTTCGGTTGCAACTCCAGAGACCATGCTCCATGCTAGCTAGCTGGTCTATTCGCCTATCTGGCCAGAGCAGTCTTGGCAATGCCTTGTCAACTGGGGAAACAACAAACCTACTCAAGAGCCGCAAATCAACCTGCCAGTTTGAATATATTTTCAGCTATCCAGTTAAATTGACTCCTTTTCTTTGTGGGAATTTTTGGCTTGGTCTGCAATGCATCTGAATCTGTTAACAATTATCTTGTAATAAATCTAACAAAATGTTTCTTTTTTTAATGCGGCATTTGAATTAGTCAGCTGGTTAAACCAAAGAAAATGTACTAAAATAAAAAGTATGTTAAGGAAGGCAAGAAAATAACTCATACTTGACTTGATTACTCATATAATATATACTATCATAAAACAAATTATATATTTTTTAAAAAATAATATTGAACAGAGAGGGAATCCCACTAGACGAATTTATAAATGAAACATATATAAACTAGATAACTGATGAATTATCAAAGCGATTTATTGGGCATAGGTATTGTTATCGCCAGTCAGACCAATATTTATTCGTACACTCTTAACTTAGAAGTGTTTTCTTCACATTGGGACTAACTTTGAATACTTCAACTGCTCCTTTCAAATCTTTTACTTTGCAGCTTGACTAAAAGCAGAGCTTCAGCGCCAAAAAAAATATGAGTTACAACTAGCTGACAAGTCTTTTATTATTATTTTCTTTTTCTGTATGATTTCCTATGGCATCGCATAAGGTTTGCTCTTTGATTATAGCTCAGCTGCAGAAATCTATCTGCCACATCACCTTTCAACTTTTCCAGGCGGCTGCGGAAAAACGCTTCGAGCTGCCCGCCATTGCAGCAGCAGCAGCAGCAGCAGCAGTAATTTTGTACAAGTACAAGCAACGCCTTCTACCAAAAAAAAAAAATAAAAAATTTATGAAAATCCATTTTCCAAAGCGTTCATTACGTTGCATGCAAAAATGTGGCAACCAGCACAGCAACATTTGGGCAACAAAAAAAAAAGGAAAAAGAAAAAAAATAAAGGCTAACTGCTGCAAGTTTGCATTTAACGCGGCTGCCAGGCTTAATTTTTTCCTTTAATATCGCGCTGCTCGAGCCAAAAACGAGGAGAGAGAAACGACATGAAAAAACCCACGGCTATGTAAAGCAACAACAACAACAGCAACAACAAAAATAACAACCACAACAACTGCTACAAAAGGCAACTCGTTGCATTTTCCACACACACACACACACGCACACACACTCACATACAAATAGAAAACACACACAGTAAGCCGTAAGTCCATGTCCAGAATCACGTCCATGTCCAGGAAGCAAAACTCTTTGCGTATTTGCGTAGGCAAAACTTGGCGCTTGTCTGCTCAGAGACCGGACACTGCAACAGGCAGCGACAGGCCGAGAGAGAGAGAGAGAGAGGGAGAGAGAGAGACAGCGACAGCCCGAGGGGAGTAGTGGGGTAGACTAGAATTGAGACCCGGCCTGTTCGCTAGTTGGTTTTTCATAATTAATTATTATTTAGCTGGAAAGTACCCGTGGCATATCAAATAACTCAACTGAGCAGACACGAACAAAATGCAAGTGCTTAATTAAAAAAATCGTATAGAAACTAACAATTATCTAAGCCAGAACGAAGACTAAATGCACTAACGGAATAAATGAATTCATATGTTCAAATCAAGTTAAGCCAATAATAAATGAATCAATTTCAATATGACAAAAGATTTTTCGGAACGAAGTTCAAATCAAATATTTGCAAATTTTAAGTAGGCCAGTTCGAACACATTTTGGAATGAGGCTAACTAGAGATCTTAGCTGGGCACAGCATTTCTATTGTTCGGAACTGAACAGCCTCATTTGCTTAGCAAAATTATGCTACCACTTTAGAAAGTGTATAACTAGGAGCAAATATCTTGTCTTTTGTTCCCAGGCAGCAGCAGCAGCAGCAGCAGCAGCAGTCGCTTTCGATACGTGATTGTTAGAATTCAGTTGGCCAATCATGTGATTGTTGAAATAACATGTTGCAGCAGCACTTGACTTCATTTACATGACTCAAAGGGTGCCCCGTTCGATCGACCCAAAAACCAAAAAATACGAAATCCATAACCAACTACTACTTAGCCCAATTTCGCATAATGCACATGAGTGTTTTCCCTACGGTTCCCCTCGACAACTCCAGTTGCAGTCTCCGAATCTCAAAAGTCTCTTTCTCCCTCTCTCTAAATATCTCTTTGTCTCTCTCTCTCTCTCTCTCTGTCTCCACGGTCTCTTTTGTAAATTACAAAACAGCCAACGGGCAACGTTCGAAAAATTGAGCCGCAGCAATTGTAACACTTTTTTTTGTTGTTTTTTTTTTTCGCTCAGCTCTAGCCAAAATCTGAACTAGGCAATAAGAAAAAAAAAAAAATACAAAACGGCAACAAAAAATTGCTCATGAAATTCCCTCGAGACAAACTGCACGCCAAGCTGCAGCCTGCCGCCCCTCTTCACCCTTCTCCCCGCCCCCTGCCCCCTGCTCCGTGCTCTCCCTCCACAACTTGTGCCCAGCGTTTAGCTGGCTGCTATTTGTTGCGTTGAGATTGTTGTGAAAAGTGCAGGCTAGCTGTAAAAACGCTCCCCAGAGTAACATTACAAGCCATTTGGCCAGAACTTTAGCTAGCTGCACTGCGAACAATTTCTGATTCATTTCATTTACTCTTTTTATTTATATGAAATAATAGTTTTGATAAATTTAGCTATAGGCCAGATTGGAATTTAAACGAATTTTATTTTAGTTTTAGTTAAGTGCCAAATTCCAAACTACATTCTTAAATAAACTTTTATTGTTTTCAGAATTCTCAATCTTTACATTTTGGTAATTATGGTGAATTTGGTGAACAGCGAGAGAAAGGAGTTGATAAATCAAACAAATCGCATTGGCATTGAAATGGAAAGCGCCAGTTTTTTACGGTGCACATCCCGTTCTCAGTGTCAACCCTCGGCAACATGTTGAGGGCGTTTAGCAGCAGATAATTTTTATGACCCGACTCGCTGAGAGTTGAATTGTTGTTGTTGGCGCGGCACAAGCAGCCAGAGATTGACCCACCACCCAATTGGACACACCACCCGATCCATCCCCACTCACACACACACCCCCTTCCGTAGCGATTTGCTGTAGCTGTAGCTCGGTGAGATAATTTTATACAATTTATTATCAACGTGCGTCGCGTGCAACACTTGCCACATGGCCGCATGGACACACAGCTCATCAGAGCTCTTCCAGTTGCCCGTTGCACCGTTGCCAGTGTTGTTGTTGCGTGTTAAATGTTTTCACGTGGCACACAATCGTAATACATATCTGGCACTCGGAATCGGTATTCTCTATTCGATAATGCCCAGCATTGCGTGCAGTCTTCGCTCGGCTGCTTGTTGCATTAAAAAGCGTTTAATAAGCATTAGATTACACATTTCAGTATTACGGTATCATTCACTGTTTGAGCTAATACTTATGTGGGGGGATTCCCTGTCTCCCTGACCGGGTTAAGGGTGACCAACTTATCTCTCACTTAATGTCCCACAGTTGCGCCAATTTAACGCTGTGGGCTTAAAAGTCAGATATATATATATATATATATATGTATATATATATATGTGTATATTTATACATGTGTGTGTTTGCCCCAAGCATAACTGATTTAACGGGCTTATGGGCTTATCAGCAGCTACAGTTTAAAATTTGTTGGCTTTAAGTTTGAATGGTGCAAACTAATATCTATAATAAGATATCTATATCATAATTTATGTAATCGTCAATTACTGAAAGAAAGTTATTAAGTTTGCTAAGTTTTAATATAATTGAAAGTATTTTAAGCACTCAATTTATGAAATAGTTGTTCCTTATTTATAATTGATTCGAAGCTTTTCTATTTACATTCCCGAATATTCCTTCTCAATTCCAATCTTCTTAAAAAAAAAAACAGATTTTATACGTATTCCGAATATTGAATAATTTATAATAATTTACGGTTCAATTTTGAATTTTGTCTTTATTTTCTTATAAAGTTTGCATAATTTTAAGACAGTAGAAAGTTTATTATACGCCCAGATAATTAAATTATTTCCCCAATAATTGATTCTACCGATTTTATTCCAATTCTCAATTCTATATATATTTATCTACACATTAATAACAAAATGTAGACATTTTAGAAAGCTAAAAAGCCGCTAACTACTTGAATAAGCTAGATATCAAGTATATATTTCGTCTCAATAATTATTAGATTATTTCTGTATTTGTCTTGCATAGTTTCAGTTAATTAACTGGAAGCTTGTGAAGTTGCACATTTTCCTTTAAACCAACCGCAACAAATGATGGCAGTCCCGAGTAATAATCGACTGTCAGACTGCCAGATTGCCAGACAGACTATGTCTTTATCTATCGGTATGGCAATATGTGAATTTGTGTGCAGCATTTTGAAATATCCAAAAACTTTGAAAACAAACCGCAAAAACCACACAAAGGCAACAAAGCCGTTTTCATTTTATACTTTGTTATTCTGTGTGTGTTTTTTGTTTTTTTTTTTTATTAAGTATTCTGCGCCTATATTTGTTTGGCTTTTGATGTAATTGACCAAGAAATACGGAGTCTAAGGCAACGCAATCAGTTTTATAATTATTCTGTGCGCTGATTGTGGGACAATTTAATTGCTTGCCTAGGAATATATACACAAATACAAATATGATTTTTGTATATGTATATTAAACGAACAGCTTTGTAAACAAATGTGTTCCGTCCATTTGAAATGTCTTTTGATTATCAAGAATTATGACACGGGCATAAACTGTGAATGTCGACTACATAAATACGTTCTTTATTATCATATGTATGCAGATATATATATATATATATATATATATACGTATACACATAAAAAACTGCTGATGAGTAATGTTTCTCCTTTTGTCAATTTGCAATCGGTTTGTCATTTGAGCTATGCTGGGATTTATAGATAATTTTTTGAGGCTTAATTTGATAACTTTAATGCCATGTTAACTAATCTACAAAGCCCACACAGCGACGGCAAAACATTTAAGGATGAAGTAGAGAGAGAGAGAGGAAGAGAGAGAGAGCGGGCGAGAGAGCAGAATGCATTTTGAATTATGTCCAATGTCGTGTTTAAAAGGCGGCATTAAAATCCATTAGCGAACACGGCGCATAAATAAAACCGCGTAGCCTTAATTTCCCTGCTCGGATTGTTGTTGTTGTTGTTGTTGCAACTGGCCAAAAATAGCCAGATTAGGCGACGAGACAACGAGAAAATGGGAAACAAATGACGCTAATAAATATTGAGAGTGCGCTGCATGTGCCACAAAGGATTTGGTGGAGGCGTGGCGGCCATTAGAGAGCGGAAATGGAGTTGCCCTTCAAAAGGAGTATTCATGTAATATGTTGCATATTGTACATGTTGCATATTGAATATTGCAACTGAAGACGAGACTTACCCTTGAGCGCTGCAACTTGTGTTAATCCATTAAATCCAGCTAGTAGAGGCAGCAGCAATGGCATCAACCGTGGCAGCCACGCACAAACTGACAATGGAGGTGAGTGACGCATCTTTGGGCTGCTGTCGCTTTTCTCTAATTTTAGCTGCAACGTTGCAGCGACATTTGGATTGTTTCTTTTCTGTCGTCGTCGCTGGCTGAACTCGCTTTGATTTTTATTTTTATTCTCAATTTTTAATTTATTTTTAATTTTAATTTCGTTGGCACGCATTTCACATAAATGCATTTTGTCAGGTTTTATTTTCTTCTTCTTTTTTTTTTTTGTTGGTTTTTTTCGTTTCAAATTCTTGATTTTCACTTTTTCGAAATTCACTTTTCTTTCACTTGAATTTTTGGCACACGTTTCTCTTTCTACTCGAAAATTTGAATCCTATGCCATGGCGCTTAGACCGGAAACCGGAATCCGCTGGCAGCCAATGACGTTGCGACGTTGTCGTTGCTGTTGTCGTTGCTGTTGTTGTTGTTGCTTACGCACGAAACCCAAGTCGCGGCCGAGCGACCGAATCTTTAGCCGTGTTCAACATGCGAATAGCCCCGAACGTGTGAGCGACGAACGCAAGAAAAACACGCACACGAACCGCTCGCACAACCGATGCGACCGACTACCAGCAGCAAATTGAATGCAGCCAGCAACATGTTTGTCGTTTACCCTGTTAAGCTAGCAGCGCACACAGTCCACACATGGTCCACACGGCCTGCTGCTGTCGCTGTGCCCATGCTCAAAATGGCACTGTTAAACTGTTCGGATACAAGAAAATGCGAGCTGTTAAACTTGTTGCATGCTGTGGATGCTAACTGTCTCAGTCTACAGTTGCTTTGTTTACAATTGTAGGCGATACGTTTGTTTTGTTCCATTTGCCGTTTGTTTCCGAAATGTTGAGACACACTTCTGTCTATGTTGCAAATGTTGTTGTTAATTTGCAACATATTCTGTTTGCTGTGCAAATGAATATTGCATTAATAATATAATAAGTCTATTTATATGTTAATTTTATGATTTCAGTCTGAAACATGTACAGCATATTATATTTTTTACTGCCCGGCTTTTGTCGAGTCTATTATTATTTTTATGGCTGTCGTTAAAAAAAAGAACGGTAAACACGCTTATAATCAACATGCTCTAGTAATTTTTAATAATTAGCTAATTAATCTTTTAATGAACGCTGTGATGAAAACAGGAATTTACAAATGTATACCTATATATGCACAATAAATTGAAAAACAAACAAAATACAATAATAAGTGATTATTTTTTTTTATTCATTTAGCCAGCCAAAAATTAATAAGCTCGATTTTCTCAACAGTTTCAAATTATTTGATGATTATTTTGTGATAAATATTCTATTGAAAATGAATAAAACTAATTTTATCAGACGCAAATAACAAAAATCTAAAGATTTGAATAAAATTCCTTTTAACAGCTCTAAATTAGTTATTAAATTAATGATGGGATCTTTTATTATTAGGCAAGTCCATTTTGTTAACACTTTCATTTTATTATATTTATTTGATTTAATTTCATATAACTTTTTATGCATTTACTCAACTGAGTGTTTTTTTTTTTATTTTAGCTAACGATATCCAAAATCATTAAGGTGTTGATTGTGAATACCTTTGGCTTTTGACAGTAAAAGAAGAAAAGTTGTATTTTCATCCATTCTTTTGTTCGATTTTCTAGTTGATGTTCGCTCATTGGCAACATGTTGCTTTTTTCCGACTGTTTTTTTTTTTTTTGGGTTCTGTTCTGTTCTATTCTATTCAAATCTCAGGTCGTCGGTTTTTTAAGGCCCGGTTCTTTTGAGAGTGTTGACCATTTGCTATCTAATCTGAACGAGTGCCGCACTCGCTCTCCAGCTGTTAGCTCATCCATTTCCATTTCCATTTCCATTTCCAAACTGCAATAAACGCCACACAAGCCAGACAAACATCGAGCGCATTTCACAACAAGCCCAAAAAGAGGAAGACACCATTGAGAACAACAATAACAACAACAAGATCACATAGAACCACTTGGGGTCATATCGTATCCATATCGGGGCAACAGACGACGCCTCGGCGTCCGTTAGAAGCCGCTAATGAATTTCGAAAAAGTATAATAAAAAAAATTAAAAAAATAACAAAAATCAATTGAATGGACACAAGATATTGTATTAATTTATCAAAAAGTGCATATCCCAAAAACGAGGCTTTTTATAAATCGCTGCCTAATTTCCCAACGTTTGTTAAATAATCAATAATTTCTTAGTGCACTCCACTCCGCCCCCCGTCCCCCTCTCAGATACAGGTAGTTTTAGCTGGAGTGTGAAGTTTGTTCATTAATGCAGCTCAGATACAGATACAGAGTTTGACCAAGTGTAAAATAAAGGTGTGTATCTTTTTATACAAAATTGTGCGTGCATTCACAAGACAGGGCCAAAAAGGCAGGCAGCCAGGCTGATAGTCGAGGCAGGCAGGTGTTGTTATTCGTATCGAACTTCTACTTCGACGCTCCTCTCGACAATGTGCATTGTCTTGTCTTGCCCCGAAAAGGTCACAGTGCGTACAATGCACAATGTAACCCAAAAATTCAGGTAGAAAACTAACTGCATATATGTGTTATACACATATATGTTTTGTAGGCATGCAGGTAAACCATATTTCAAATGCTGATAATTGGCCAATTTACAGGGGAATCGAGTAACTCGAATTTGATGTGGCAAACACTGAAGTTTGACAACGTCGCACAGTTTTGCAGCTCTCGATGTACTATTTTTAAGATTCGATTAAAGTTTAATTTTAAATTGAAATCTATATTTTAAATTTTAAATGAAAAATTGTCAATTAATATTGTATTTAATCTTAAGTTTTCAAATACTTTTTAGTATAGAAATTAAGGAAACTTTCCGAAATTACTCTAAAGCAAGTTTTGCATTTTAAAATATTTATTCAAAAGTTCTACCACAATAAATGCCATACAAATACGCTTCTAAATAATCAATTTGAGTATAGCTTCTCTGTCTCTGCGTTGTTGCCGCACTTCACTCAAGGCAAAAAGGCTCGAAACTTGGCAACGTCGCACGCTTTACGTCTTTTTGGCAAAATATTGTCAGGGCTTAGGAAACGCTTGTCGCTATGAGCCATTTAAATGTTTGTGTTAGCCGTAACTTGTCATTGTTGCCTGACTGAGTGACTGACTGGCTGACTGTTTGTCTGTCTTTCTATCTCCCTCTCTGCCACTCGCTCCCTCTCTGTCTGTCATGTCTGCTTTCGGATGGGCTTAAGCCCCTGTTAATGACATGTAAGTTGCGTCTCAATTGCGGATTTGCTTAGCTTACTTTACTCACGAAATAAAATGACATTTTGATTGCCAGACAAAGTTCACTCTTCTGCTCTAGCAATAAATATTGTGCTCGTATTTGCTAATGGGTGCAGGTTTGAGTACATTTAAATTTAACATGACTTTTATTTCTCGTAATTAATTTATGATGCCTGCTAATTTGCCAATCAAAAACACTGAAAAGGCGTTAATGGCAACAGCAGGCGTTCGTCGTTCGTCGTTTTAAGTTTCATATTTGGGTATAAAAACTAAGTCAGCCAGCTTGTCATGGTTAAATTCTAGAAAATTTTGACACGTATTAATTAAATAAGAGTTGAGATGGGTTAAATAGACTAGCTTGATTTGATGAGATTTTTTTTTTTTTTATTCCTGAAATATATATTTTGTTTAATTATTATAAGTTATACAAATATTAACTGCACACTGAAAATATCTTTTGTACTTTATTCTGGGTTTAATTACTAAACAATCTATCGAAATAAAGCTCTTGTTTGTTGTTATTAGAAGAGTATGCAAACTTTAACTAAGGCAAATAAAATAAATTTGCCCCTCTTCAAATGTTTTAATCGGACTCGAAGAATCAGCAGAAGAAAATAAATCTTCAAAAGATACACAAATAAAAAAAAAAAAAGAAAAGAAACTGGCTCAAGAGGATAACCCTTGAGTTGCCTGAAAAGTGTTTCCGCATTTGGCGTAAGCTGCCAGCATTTGGTTAAATTTGCGCACATTTTGGCTGCGGCTTGCAAAAGTCAACAAATTACTCGTCTACACACTCAAGATAATTGAAATTAGCGACTGTGACAGCCTGATTGCCTTCGCATGCCCCCTCCTGGGGGACTGGCAGCAAAACCAGATACCGAACATGAACCTAAGACGCTGCCACAAATCTCCACAACTTGACTCAACTGGCTGCTGGCCGCCCACTCGTTTTGGGGGCGCAAAACCAAAAACCGAAAGCCAAACCCAAATCGAGTGGGTTTTTTTGGACAGACCAACCACATACAGACAAACAAACATCCATGTGTGCTGGAAGAACTTGAGGACTTGGGTTTGGGTTTGGGTTTGTCAGTCTCACGTTGAACATCCCAAAGCCAAACGGATGATTCGAGTCGATTGCGTCCGTCCAAGTTGGAGAAGTTGGTCTGGTTGTGCGTGGAGAGGAGCGCATGCTCATCTAACTCGGCAGAGATATTGTATAATGTGTATGGAGGGATATGATAATGAGCAGGAAATGAGTTGAGTGTGAAATTTATGTACACAGGAGTGTTTTGAATTCTAGCACGTCTCGTTCCCAGTTCCCAGTTCCCAGTTCCCAGTTGTCTATATGGCCAGCCAGCCCTTCGTCTTGTTTGGCCAACATGACTGATGGCTATAATTAAAATTGTGTGTGTCTGTTTGCGTCTGTGCGTTTGATAATGAATTATGCTTAAATTATGTACTCCATTGATATCCAACCAAAAACAAATCGTGTTTTGATTGACTAAGACACAACCGATTCTTACTTCCTGCACTTACAAAACTCAATTTTAGAACATAACTCAGTCTCAAATGTTGGTAAATTGCTGACAGTGCATATACATATGTATATATAATCCCAATTTTCATTAACAAACAGTGCAGCTTTGCTTACCAAATGTATTTTGAGCATTTTTTATTTTGAAAACTCAAACGTTATCGTCTTCACACCCAATTTATTGTCGATGAATGTAAATAAATTTTCAGATACTTTTTAAGCACTGTCAAAAACGTATTTCTTTCAATTGTTTTAAATTATTTTTCCTTATAAATAATTGCGGTTATTTTTGTAAATATTAAATCTGTTGAATGAAAAGCATCCAGTAAAACGTTTAAGAATGCTGCGGACAAAAAAATTGGTAGATTTATAAAAACAAAGAGCAGAATTGACATTGATTTGGAAATAAAAAATTACAATTTTTCTAAGCTCTTAGAAAAACCGCTAAATTCAGGAAAAACCAGAACAAAATTCTTTTCGTCGTGCTCTCAAAATTTCAAGACGAAAACGAAAACATTTTTGGCATTTTTCTTTTTGTTAATTTAGCTGAATCAGCGTGTGCTGAATGACGCACTTATTTACTTATTCACAGCTATTCTTAGGCTATGCTTGGAATAACTCAAAATTCAATAAACAATGAAGGGCTTTTATACAATTATAAAAAGTACATTTATAGAAATTGAATTGTGTGCATAGAAATCCAATACGAGGCATAATTCAACACGCTGCGCAGTATTTGTCCAGCAAGAAATAAACAGACAACCAACAAGCATAAAAAATGTTTAAACAAATAACAGAAGAAGAAAAAAAAAATGAGAAAATTAAAATTTCGTAATCCGAATGTCACACAATTGAAATATGTAATTAATTATACAGAAAATAAACAAAATACATATCTAGATACATATATGGATATGGGCTGCAGTTATGCCGCCTGCTGTGTATTTGGTGCTACCAAAACAACAGCGCCACAGAGTTTCGATAGAAATCTACAAAACTATTTGCCACAACCGGCATTAAAGGGGGAGGGGGTGAGTATGTGTGTATGTGTGTGTGTGTGTGGGGAGGAGGGTGGGGTAGGCGTGTGGTCCGCCAGCAGCTGTGCTGCAAGCAGCTCCATAAAACTGGCGGCCTTTTGTTTTTTGTTGTTGTTAATGTTGCTGCTGTATTGTTGCTCATATTTCGTTTTAATGAATCCACTCTATGATTATCTTGATTTCGAAACATTTTGAGCTGTGTTTAAGCACAACACACACTCACACACTCACACACACACACACACACACACACACACACACACTCATAAACACGCACACACCCACACACGCATTGAATAAATTGAATGAATGAAAATTAAATGCGATGCGATATCAGATGCGCCCCTGGTGGTCGTTGACTACCGAAAAATATATTAATTAAATGCCATAAAACACAAATATTGATAAATAGTTACCAACAGTGTTCAATTTGAGCGCCATCCAATTTGTTGCTGGCAATGCAAATTAGGTGCCTAAAATATGAGACTTGTTTACCTAATTTTTGATATGACCTATAATTATGAAGAGAAATAAAGTAAACTACAAAAAATTAATAAATGTCATAGATTAAAGGATTTAAGAATCAAATGCAAGTTAAAATTTGAATTAAAGTATTCTAACTATATCATTTCAATCAGATTATAAATTTAGATGTTAAACAACAAGACGTGTTAGTCCCATATACAGGGCATCTTCTAGTCGAGCACTTTCGCCGTAGAAATTACAAAAACATATACATAACCAGTGACACAATGTAAATATTAATGTTTAATTATACAATATATAATACGTGGATAAAATAATGCCTGCTTTTTGTTTGTCATTGAATTGATGATCTTCTGTGTTTAATTTATGAATATTTAAACTGCAGTTTTGTTTGCACACGTTTGCAATTTAATTGACGTTTAATTTCATTAGTTTTATTTGCTGTTTGTTAATGGATTATCGTTTATTTTTATGCTTGGCATAAAATTTAATTTCCAATCTATGAGTGCTTAAATTTTTATTGTTAAGATTTATGGAAGGGATACCATTAAGGAGTATAGCCAACAATTATGTTAAACAATCATATTATAATTAACTTAAATAGAAGAAAATGGCTTTAAAAATGGAAACCAAAGCAGCTAAAGCTGGCTACCGATATGCCACACACGGGGAGGGATCAATCGGCCAAAGCATAATTCCATTGAATTAAATGCATTTGGAGTGAGCAATGAGAATGATCGGGCAAGTCTTATAATCACTTAATACCCCCCGAGCTAATGATGCCGGGGTTATATAAGCGTAGCCAACAATTTAACAACCATCTATCATTAAATAATTTGTTAAATTTGAAACTAAAAGCGCCACGCAGCTACACACAACGAGACCTTAACGCAGCACGGCCTAAACACGATCTGGATCTCGATCGCAGCCCAATTGAGGAATAGGGAATGGGGAATGGGATATGGGATATGGCTCTCTGTCTCAGTCTGAGGCTGAGTCTGACTTTGGGTATGTGTGTGTGTGTGTTTTGTGAAGCGTTTTTTAATTAGTTGTGCAGTCGATAAAAAAAACTGCGCTGAAAATGAAGCGAGCGAACCGAAGCGAAACAAACAAACAACAAAAAAGAGCTAAAAAGAACACAAAAAGGCGAATAGCGAGGAGAAGTGAGGAAAGAAAGAAAAAAAATTATGAACTGGCAAAAAGATTCGCACGCAGCAAAAGATCCACATCCACATCGGCAGCGGCAGCGGCAGCGGCAGCGGTTGATGGCCTGTACGTGATCGGTTCATAAAACTAAAAGCACCCATAAACTGATAATTTGAGAATTTATAAATTTAAAACGCAGACCGGCTGGGGGCAACGCGCAAGGGGCAACGGGCAATGAGCATTATGGGACTTGAAAAACGTCGATTCCGATCCCGATCCCGATCTCAATCCCGATCGAACTTGCCATCGACTTGGTAGACAGGAAGCGATGATCTTTCATAATGATGATGATGATGATTAGCTTGGGGGTGAGACTACCAGTCTGCCAGACAGTTAAACAGACAGACAGACAGACAGACAGACAGACAGACTGTCTGACGGTGCGAGTGTTAATATTGTTAGACACTTCCAAGAAGCGATTCATGCTTCTAACAGACTCGAGTCCCCCCAAGCGTTAAACCCAGTATTATGGGGCCAAGAGTGTCAAGGATAAACTTAAAGTTGCAATGACACCAGTTTCCAGTATTGAAAAGCTCTGAATTTTAGTTATTAATATGAGCTTTAAGTGTAATGAAATCTACTTTATTTTGATGCTTTTACAGCCTTTATATTTATTTGATTTGTTGTTGCTTAACGGCAATTTTGCTAATGATTTATTCAAGCTCACAGAAAGCTGTTAACATTTACATTGAAATATAACAAGTAGAAATTTAATTAAATGCAGTCAAATCATGGAAACTTGCTTTTAAGTCTAAAGTGGTTTAAAAGCTTTTAAGCGAGTTTCGATACAAATTTCCATGTGCTTACAAACTTTTTACTACAGATTTATCTAATGAAGATTAAGATCACTTGCTTATGTATCACTTTCAGCTCGTGTCATTGTTGCAATAGAATGAAAACTGTAGAAAAACAGTTTGGGAGCAGTTCTTAGAGCAGAGAGAGAGCAAGAGAGAGAGAAAGAGAGAGAGAGAGAGAGAGCAAGAGAGAGAGAAATGCTTAAGCTCTAAGCCCACTCGATTGTTTAATGTTAAGATTTAATGTGCGTTTCTTAAGACGATTTTTTACGCGCATTTAAACATTTTATTTGCCGTTGCCTACCGAGTGCCCTACACGTACCTCGAATACTTGGTGCCCGGGACCTGCTACTGGCAGGTCGTTAAGTTGCCACATCTTTCGGTTTTTATTTTTACGCTACACGAGAGAGAGTTTAACGACCGTTGCACTAATTAAAATATTAAGCAGAATTCGCTGGCCAACAAATAAAATTCGTGTTAATTTTTATTGAGTAGGCTACGCGACTCCGGTATGCAATTTGCAATAATTAAGCATTAAGCTCTCTGCGATCGTAAATCGCAATATTTGAACAGACCCAACACAAATCAAGCATCGGTTTGTGGCTGCCTGATAAGACTTAGCCGCTTGAGATTTTCGATAGGATCTGCTATCTGATCGCCTTGTACGGGGTCAAGAGCTCAGGCGACGACCCGTGATGACAATAAAAAATTGAAAAAATTGAAAATTACGAAAGAGATCGGACCGCAGGCGTCTCAAATCACAGCAATGAATGAAACGTGTGTGTGAGTCTGTGCTGAATGAAGTGGATACAGTGAGTACTCTGCTCTAGGCGACAATCGATTGGGTCTGGGCATGGAAATGGTAACACAGACCCTTATGCATTATCCAAGCAAACACTCCAAACATCCTCTGTGACAATCTTGTTGTTGTTGCTGTCGTTGTTTTTGTTGTTGTTGTTGTTGTTGTTGTTGTTGTTGCATCTTTCATTCGCTTTGTTAATCGGAGTACGAGGGTTGCCTTGACAGAGGCGTCGATAAAGCCACAGGGGGTCATAAATTCTTGAGCTTCTTGCGTTTGTTTGCCACTGCGAGAGATATCAATGAAAACGCCGACAACGTTGTGTCGCCGTCTTGCCACATTGTCTTCCCTTAAGTTATCGCCAAAAAAATAAACGACAAAAAAAAAAAAATAATAATATAAAACAAGAGCAACAAGCACATAATAACAATAACAACAAAAACATGGAATTTATCTGTCAGCTTTTTTTTATTCCAAGCCCTGCAACCTTTTGAATGCGTTATTGAATTTATTTTTTTTTTATTTTTTTTTTTAATTTTCCAGCAAGCATGTGTCATGTTTTTATATCGACTGAAATTATCAGGAATTATATTTATTACAGGGTATTACAAATTGTTCAGGGCTTAACTTATAAAAGGTATAAGCACAAATAAAACTTGAAATGTTACACACTAAACTAGCAGAATAAATTTGCTGGCTGGATGAAAAATGTGAAAATCTTAGAATTATATCATGAATTTTTTGATAATTTTCCAAAATTTTCCTCAATCTCTTCATTCAATTAGGAAGTCAGGAAAAAAATAAGAGAATTGTATCAGATGGTTTTCCATATTTTCTGGTATCGGTTCAAAAAGTTTTAGCACAGATATTTTAACTTTTACCATAATAATAATATAATAATATAAATCTCTTCAATATTAGTTGATTGGTCATGAAATTTCTTATTATATTCATGTACTACAATGTTTTCTTGAATTATAAAATATCTGAAATCCCAGGGTATTCACGAGTTAATCACTTATTGTCTTAATTATTCTCCTTGCGGTGTTTATTTTGTCGTGGTGGTTGCTGCTATCGCATTCGATTTAGTGTCTTCTTTGCTGCGCTTATCTGCGGCTTGCTTTCTTTCACCAACAAGCCACAAGCGGCGACTCTTCACTTCGTAGTTTAGTTGTGGCAGAGTGTCGCGGCAGAAAGGGGGGCTAGGGATGAGTTTCGGGGGTTTCTGGACACACAACTCTCGGCGTATGTGTCATCGGCGTTAAGTGCTACGGCAAAGAGTTAATCTCGTCGATAATTATAATTTATGGCTTGTTGTGTGTTCACCTTCCTCAAAAAAAAAAATACACATATACAAGTACCAAGTATGCGTTATACAGCGACTTGATTTCTTCTTCTTTTCTCTCCCTTTCTCTCTCTCTCTTTCTCTCTTTCTCTCTCTCTCTCTAGCTCTGTTTTGTTGTGTGCTTCATCATAATCACAGTTTATAATTGGGGTTTGGGTAGGAACAACGCAAAAAAAATAAAAATAAATAAAAGCATCGCATTTTGAGTTGCTGTGCTTTTTTCTCCAGCTGCTGTTCATAATGTCAAACTGACAATATTTATGATTCAGATTGCTTATTGTAATTGATCATTGTCTGAGCGATCATAAACTATCTCTATGTGAGTGCGTCTCTCTCTCTCTCTCTCTCTCTCTCTCTCAGTCTCTCTCTCTGTCAGTCTCTCTCTCTCTGTATTTGGTGTCTTGTGGGCTTATGTGTTAAGCCCAATTATGTCAATCAGAGCCAGTGGCTACCGTTTTCACTTTCACCTACTTAGATAGGCGTCCTCGGAGTAGTTGTGCCCAGCTATACGATATCTGTATCGTAATTTATCATATTGATAAGCCAAATGTTGCGACGTCAAAAGCAGCGGCTTTTGATGTAAACCACTTTGACTCACACCACTTCGCACCACAAACCACAGAGTCTCAGCAAAAACACTGGTAGCCAAACAACTGCAATCTAGACAAGTTCGTGTTGCAGCTCTATGAATTCCAGTTCTATAACTTTAATCTTTTCCACATTAACTTAATTTGAGCGATAAATCCTTGAGAAAACAAGCTCTACTTGTGCGAAACGAACAGATACCCTGTATTTGAGATGAATATAAACAACAAATTAATTTGTAATATTCCTTAAAGACTTTGCTCAAATATATTAAACTTAATTATAAATGTCACTTTAATATGCCTATATGAATCGAATAAAAGATCGATTATTGTATTTTTCTTCTGATCTATGAAACTTTTCTTGTCTTCAAATTATAGATCATTTATTATAATATTCAAATATAAATAGCAAGTCACTTAAATTTGTATTTAAATATATAAACAGTCTTTAATATATAATTGTTAGCGAAATTTCATAATATTCATATTTAGACATATGTACATACATAAATCACACACATCGTCAACTGAATATATATCTTCGCTGAGTAAAGGGTATGTGAGATGAAGACAACACTAATGTGCCTCCATTTTCAGGCCGCACTAATCATAATTCATCAGTCAAGGGATACCAAGTTGAGACTATGCGAAATGTTTCTATTTACGGGGCACATCAACATACCAGCTCGTTGCCACTTCCACTTGCCACCTCTTCTGCCCCCTCTGCGCTCCTTGCACAGCAAACAAATCAACGCTGCTTGAAGCACTTAATCATGCGAAGGCTGCGCAGATTAACTCATTACTTAACACTCTTTCACTTCTCGCTCTCTCTCTCTCTCTCTCACTCTCTCTCTCTCTCTCTCTCTCTCTCTCTCTCTCTCTCTCTCTCTCTGCCTCTACCCCTATCTCTATCTCTTTCGAACAGAGGATCTGCTTGAGTATGTTGACGGATGCTGTAGATAATTGTGTGGCCACAGCTGAAAATCTCTTGCTCCCAAACACCCATTCCCCGCCAGCTAATGCGCGGGGGCGTTCACCATCGATTTGGCGGCGAAAAAAATGTTTCTCAAAAAAAAAAAAAAAAAAAACTGTTTCAAAATTGATGCTCACCTTCTGCCCCTCATACGCTGCCCCCTTTGCATTCACCTACCTCTGTGACAGAGCGACACGAGTGTGGCCCCAGCCACCACCACTCCTCCCCCACCACGCCTGCCACACCGCTTGCTTAATGACTCGGCGACGTTTGTAGCTTTTGGCTGGCACATTAACATTCCACTGGTGCTGTTGTTATTGTTGTTGCTGTTGTTGGGGGTGTTGCACAAACACAGCAGCTTAAGTGGAGGCTCTTTAATAGCAGCTACTCTGCCTCACTTGTTATTGCTGCTACTGCTGGTTGTTGTTATTGTTGTTGTTATTATTGTTCCACAGCTAAGATTTGAGTTCATTTTACTTAATCCACTCTGCGGTTGTCCCCAAGGAATACAAGATTCTTGATCACTTAAGAACATTTTCGAGATTTTAAGTTGCCCTTCAGCATTTTGTAAGTTAATATAGGTTCAATCTTTTTCAATAAGGAAGTGATCTTTTATGTGGGTTTTGTGGAAATGAGAGCCACATAAAGTTGAGAAAGTTTTGCAATGAAATGTTAATTAATTTAAAAGTTGTTTATTTTTCTTAATATTCATAAAAAATGCAATAAATGGTTATTGGCTGTGAATATGTGTGTCCATTATTCCACAAATCTCTCTATTTCTACAACAAATTGCTTACAAGTCATTTCGATTTAAAATATCAATAATTAGTCGGAAAACATACTTAATATTTTTTCCTATATTAAAATAGTAAACAAATTATATACAAATACACATTATTTTCTTTAATTGTTCCTATAATTTACTTAAGCTTTTTATAGCTTCAAAATCCCTTTCTCAGCGTTGTGATAAAAGATATTTTTCTGGTCACTTCATAAATATGCGACACCCATCAAAGAATTTGTTATGTGTGTGTGTGTGTGTCGCTATGAAATTTATGATATTGCTGAACGAATTTACAACAATAATTAAATAAAACACACACACACACACACACCCAGATACACACGCATAAAATGATGGAAAATGTATCTGTATCTGACAGATGTCAAATTCGAAATGCGTGCATAAAAACGGAGAATCAAACGGAAAATCAACTGACAGACAGACTGAAACAGACTCGTAACGGCAAATCGCTGGGAAAAGTCGAGTGGCATTTTCTATATATTTTTGATTTAAGTCCCCCGCACCTCAGCCCATATTGCTACCATCAGAGTCTGTGGGATTGGCATTGGCCCATAACCAATTATTTACCAACACTCGTATCCTGCACAATCTGCACAATCGGCAAATCGGATATGCAGTGAATGCAAGAAGCAATAACCTCCCCTCGTCCCTCGTCCCTCGTCCTCGACCTGTGTATCCATACCCTGGCCATTTTCTGTAATTATAGACATTTTCGCAACTATTGTGTTACAACATTTTAATGGTTCTTTACCTGAGCAAGCGAAAAATCTGCTCTACGAAATCATTTTAATTGCTGGCATTGCTTGCAAATGTAGCAAAAATCGATCAAAAAGCAACAGCAGGCAAAATTCATGTATATCTACAGTTGAAATAAAATATTTACCAACAACGGCTGTAAGCACAATAAAATCGAGAATAAGTCGAAATCGTTGCAGCAACAACTTTAGATAAGTTAAGACAAATCACTCGCTTTAAGCGCAATTCCCATTAAAGTTGCATTTTAAAATGCAGCCACAAATCCCCCAGCTAAGAACCCCTTTTAAAAAGATAGCCCATCATTTATAATCCTTTAATAGGCGTCTATAAGGCATAAAACTAACAATGAAGCTGATAAATTTTTGATCATTTCTTTTCGCTTCGCCTCTCGCATGGCCTAAGCCCAATGGCCCATTGTTGCACATAAGCACTTCGGGTTCTGGTTTTATTATTGTTCGTCTTGTTGTTGTCATTGTTGTTGTTGTTGTTGTCATTGTTGTTGTTGTTGTTGTTGTTGAAGGGGTAAATGTCAAAGCAACTAGAAATGCGCACAGATTTTTATAGTCAAGAATGTGCGGGCTGCTAAACTGACATTTGAATTTTTTTAGAAAATAGAAGAGAAATATTTGTGCAATGAGTTGCGCCTGGTTTTCTTTCTTTTCGGCATCATTAAATCTAATGACTTTTGCTCAGAAGCACAAATTTGCAGGCACTAAAAAAATATATAGCCAAAACAAAAATATATGTATATATATATTTATACATTCCATTTATATTTCAATTATGTTTCTTTGTTATTAGTTAAATAAGGAATTGATCGAGTTTTCGTTCTTGTTGTTCTTATGTATAATTCAATGAGTCTATTTAGAAATTGGTAATATTATAATTACAATTTGTACATCTAAATATTCCCCCAATTATTTATATATATATTTATATTTAGAAGTGGTAACGCTCGAATAAGATTTAACCTCATTACAAGATTAAGAAAATGAGTTCAGGCTCGAAACGCAGGAAACTAGTTGTAGAGGTATTTAGGGAATAATGGAAAAACAATCTGATTTTTAGCTTAAGGTTAGCTCACATTTCATTGGCATTACTCAAAATTCACATGGCGTATCGCTTTCTTAGTGTACACTTTATTTTTGTTAGTTTTGTACATTTTGAAGTAGTTGTCATTTGACATTTCCCATTGCACATTTCACATGCCCCCTCGATTTGGCATCAATTGTGCGATTGTGAAGAGGTCGTCAAGTGTCTGGACTGGCGAAGAAAGCAATGCATATGATTAATTGCTGGGTACCTTCTCAGTCAGTGAGTGTGACAGCAACAACAAACGAGCATTCCTCCTCCTGGCCCCACTCTCGCTCCGAGTTGTATTACCAAAAATAACATCAAAGCAAACAAAAGGCCGCTGAAAATATGAAGTGCTAACTTCGACGATCTACCAGGGAGGATGCCGCACGAGGAACGAGAGGATGCCGATGACGGGCCGGAGCAGGGGCAGAGGCAGGGCAGAAGACAAACAGCAAGTCAGATGGAAATCTTGGCGACAGTTGAAAAGTTGAACAAATGTTGTTGCTGTTTGCTGTTCGCTATTGGCTCTTGTATCGCAGATCGGGCAACGTATGTATGCATATATATGGGCTATAGGGGAGCGGGGGAGTGGGGGAGTCGGGGAGGGCTGTTGGGCAGGCAACTTGTTTCAGTTTTGGGCTCTCTGACTGTCGCCTGTCGTCGCTGACAGCCGCCGAGACATTTCGCTTCCTATACGTGTCTGCCAAATTCCAATGCCTGATGGCAGCATGCAAATTGCATTTTGTGTGGCAGCAACAGGCACAATCGAAGGGGGGAGGGGGGAGGGGGCTAAGGGCCTGGGCCCAAGTTGGGTTGGGGTTTCGAGTTTTGGGGACTGACGCACAAATCGAGTTGTCGTAAAATTAGCACTTAATGCTTTAATTAATTACGTCGACGTGAGTTGGGCAACAGTACAACAGTAAATGCTGCGGCTGCTGCTGCTGCTGTTGTTGCTGCTGCTGTTGTTGCCTTGTTGTTGTTGCCTCGTCCGTTTAATGCATTTCGCATTTATTTATGGCCACGGCATGCGCGTAACTCAACTCCGGCGACAGTAACTCCGCCTCCTTGATGCCCCTATGCCTCCACGTCTCCATGTCTCTTGCAGATTGCCTCATGTTTGGCAACGTCAAGTGTCGGGGCGAACAAAAAAATAATAAAACACAAATTCATTGGCATTCCTCGGACACGTTTCACACTTTCACAGTCAGCAACAGGAACATCAGCAGCAGCAGCTACGTGCTTTACTCTCTTGCAGGCGCTGTGCAAGCGTTTTATGAATGAGTCTCTGCCCCTTCGGGCGAAGGCTACCTGTGTAACAATACATAAAAAAAAAAGGCAAAAGGCATTTCCTTATTTTTCATCTGGCTAGTCAATCTGGGATGTCTAGTTGAGTATCTTATCAGTGACTTAGTTTCAGTTTAGCCGAATTGCAGCGTTCTCAATTGATGGCCATAACAAAACTCAGGTTAAGCGACACTTTTATTGCATCCGAGCATCCTTTTGCAGTTTACAGTTATTTCGACATATTGATTTATGTGTGTGTGTGTGTGTGTGTGTGTGTGTATGCACACACAAAGTATCTGAAAAGTGGATGACAAACAACTTGCAGGTCAATTCAGAGATATTTTACGGTCGAGAGTCACTTTAAATGACCGGTGCAGATACAATTACACAGATAGAAAAGAAAGTTGAGAAATTAATATCTGCAGATACATATGAGCAATTGAATATTTAAAATCATACATGCCCAGATAGATAGATACATATACATATCTAGATTTAGTAATATAGTAATGTTATTACTCCAACAGATATTTGGATACATAAGCATGCCTATGTAATATTTTTATACCTGGATGAGTCACAATAGGAGTCACATTCAATCAAAGATGGTTGCAGTTGCACTTGCAGCTCCTCTAGATTCCTCTGGAAACTTGACTTGCAACTCAAACTCTCAAACTATGGCAATCAAAACGCATTCAGAGCCAACTCGCGCACTTTTGAAGTGAAGTCAAAGGCCGCTACACACACTCATAGATACATTTGTATCTGACGCCGCAATCGGTGCGATTGTCACATGATTAATTAAACAAATAATGCGCATCAGAAGCCGCAACAATAGCCAACACCTTGAACGTGCCACTCCTCGCAGCGCTTGAGTAAATGAGTAAATGATTGAATGAATGAATGATTGCATGAATAATTGTTATATATACGCAAACACAGTCTCAAATGTGAACTCATCCCTCTTGAAACACGATTGTGTAGACGTCTTATCGCCTTGTCTTGAGCCTAAGACGACACTGACAATGTTTTTGTTGTTGTTGTTGTTGCGTCTCTGTCTGCGTGTTTGGCCCATGATTCATTTTCAGCATACAATTTATATAATTTATCTGGCCTGGATTAGCCACTGACCCACGTCGCGACGTCCAGACAAACGCACCCACAAAATCCTTTGGCCACTTGACTCATTAGGCGAGCATTGATACGCCATGCCACATCATCAACATCATCAACATCATCATCATCTGTGTCATCATCATCATCATCATCATCATCATCATTGTCATTGTGGCCAGAAGCATCTTCTGCTGGTCGCATGATTTGCATTAATTTGGCAAATGCTGTCGATGAACGAACGCGTCCGATAAGCGCTGACATTGCCCAGATTCGATCCGTCGGCCATTAATTAGCCCACGCCATGACGCCGCATAATAAATTACCAATTCATTTCGGGCTTTAGCTGTTGCTGTCTGATTTGCTTTCGCTGTGGCCACAAAGCCTTTCGTGTCCAACAAGTAAACTGCATTTCGCAATTTCGCACCACAACTCAAAAAAACAGAACGGAACCCATTCCATATTTTGGTCAAGTTGGCAACAGCAACAGCAATCACGTTTCTGATACTGCCTAATTGATATGTATTTGAATTTCTATACCAAAGGCCGGAAACATCAATTTTGGTTCAAAGTCATGCACAATTTCTATTGTAAAAACGATGTTAAACTTGCTCAAAATTAAACGGATTTTCAAATGCATGAATAAAAAATAGTCCATTGATTATTTCCTGGACGTAACTAAAATGCAGAATATTTGTTAGGATTTATTCTATTATATCAAGTGTTAATTTTTATTCCTTAATTGAGAGTTAATATTTTCTTGAATAAGAATATATAAATACATATATATATATTTATTGATGTAGTGAGCAAAACACAGTAAGCGTTATAAGCACCATGTAAACTAGTTTACTCGAGTTATTTTTGTACTTCTAGAAAGAAGTCAATTTATATAGTTTGAAATACGTTTAGAACTTTTAAAAAATCATCTGTTCACTTTCAATAACATAGCATTTCAAACACACACTTTATTTAGCTGGAGGACGTTTTGTGCTTCACACTTTTTTGACACTGTCACAAAATAGTTTCTACAGAAAAAATGCAAGTTGATGTCAAGTCAATTGATGGCTCCAGCACTGACAGAGTTATTGAGCATATCTGTAAAAACGACAAGAGTAAAAACAACAATGCCTGTGTGGGTTCCACTGTGGTGCTTATGCAAATGAGAACAAAACACACAGACACACACACACACACACACACTGAAAAAAGACCACGCTCAACCAAAATTTAATTAATGCGCCGGCAATTAAACATGCATCATTTACAGCAGTCTCTGTGGCAGCAGCAGTGGCGTCGCCATCAGCGGAGGCGGCAACATCGACACATGCGGCATCCACAGATCTGTCAACACTTTTGGGGGGGCATCGCATAACGTAACGGAAATCCAAAGCTCAAACCAGCTTCATCAGCATAGCGATGGCAGCCTCTTGACATTGTCCAATGCCATCATTTGTCAATATTAAGTTTAATTAGCGAAATTTCGACTTGATATGTTGCCAGAATATATAGAAATTATATACATCTGTGTACTATATATATATATACAATTTGTTCTTACTTCAATGGGGCACAATTTGTTTTTTTTTTCTGTATTTGTGTAGACAGCGCCCAGTTTCCTTATTATTATTTTTATTGTGGGCGGCTGCGAAAGATCGTTTATTTTCATTTCGATACGCCGACGAAGAATTCTGTAAACTTTCCAGATTTATGAAGATACAAATTTAGCTGGACAAACAAAAATAAAGAGAAGTGCTTGATATAATACTTAAGTTGCATGCACGATATCGACTGTGCTTGAATCGTATGTAAAAGAATTTAATACTTGCAGCGCAACTATCTTTATTTGATTAAATTCATTTACTCACACTTAATTTTTTGTACTATCAATTTTCTTGAAGAAATATTCTATTTGTTTTTTATATCCAGTAGTTGCACTAAAAAGCACTTAAAAAACATAAATAATGATCGATTGTGCAACGGAAAATGCAGCGTAACGAAACAAATAGCGCATACGCCGCATTAACCCTTTCCAAAAAAATACATAAATTTCATTTTTCATGCTCAAGTTGTTTTATGTGTCAGAGACACAACTCAAAACGGAAGCAGAACATAAAAAATAAGTTAGAATTTTCAGACAAGAGTAACAGGCTAAGAAATACCCTGGCTTCGTGCAATTGTTATGAATTATTTCGGATAAATAATAGATAAATAAGTGTAAAATGTTTGGGGTTCATTTCCGAAATAAATATATACAACAAATAACAGCAGAGGCCAGCGAACTCTTCTACCACTTCAAATAGCTACAGGGTATACTTACATACATTTAAAGATAAAAAGACCATTTGCAATTGACACTCGAATGCATTTTTAATTGTTGTTTTATAATTTTGCCAAATTATCACATAATTTTTCTCTTTAGCTCGCACTTCAAAGGCCTCGTGCTCTTTGCTAATGTGTTGATTTTGGGACGATCGCAGTCGCATAAATCATAAAAACCAAATGCAGTCGTAAGAAAAACAGATCGCACAAACACTTTTACGGGGAGATGGTGGGATGAGGGGGGGCGGGGTTGGGTCGGAGCACTCGAAGCCATTTAACCATAGACAAATACAAATTTGAAATGTAAAAGAAAATATTTTCTTACTCGACAAACGCTGCCAAGTGGGTGGCAACTGAATTAATTTGCGGCTTCTTCAGCTGCACCACCACCTTCCCCCCCTGCCCCGCTGGCTTACCCTGCGTCTTTCTCTCATAGTTTCATCAATATTTTTTGTTGTTGCTGTATTTTTTTGGGTTTTTATGTTTGCGTGTCGAGCAGACGCAAAATAAATAAACTTTAAGTACTTTTCGAAATTGCTGCTGGCTGTTGTGTAATCTTAAGTAGTGCGCCGTGCACTCAACACACACACACACACAAACACACTCTCAGTCATTCACACAAACACACACACACACACACACACACACACACACATACACACTCACTCGCAGACAGCTTGGCATGTTGACATATTAATGCAATTAGTTTAGGGCGCACTTCGTGCTAATTTTATAGTCCTGCTCTTTGCCATATTTACATTATTCATATCTGTAACGCCCATCCACCTCCCCGTCGCCCCTTTCTCCAGTTGACAACCCCTAAGCAGTTGTCATTCCATCTGCAGGCACGCACTGCAACCATATGCAGTTCCCAAAAAAGGGGGGGCAAAGTGGCATGCACCAGTGCTGCAGCTGTTTTTGCTCCCAAATTTATGAGCCAAGCTCCAAAATTTATGCCTCAAATTGACATCGTTAATGAAAACAAAATATGAAAAGCACTGAATAAGCTTTGCATATGTGAGATATACGATGTGAGGTGCTTTTGATGGCGTTCTTAATTGATATTTTGAAATATGTTAACATAACGCTTACAAGACAAACCAATTTACTTTAGCGAAATATTTATGGGAATTTAGAGTACCAACGTGATCTATATACAAAGATACTGCTCTTAGACTCTGTCTAGAAAATGACAGATCCCTGAACTTAGACTCTCTCAACTGGGGACCTCAATGAAGACCCTTACATCAAAAACAATCATTGTATTCTGGCACATGATTGATTAAGAACTATGACTAATTTACAACGGAGAGCCACAATAGATCTAATAATAGTAATAAGAGATAGTAATAATAAACATATTGCATTACTAATATTTTAAGAGAAAATCAGTTTTTTTTCTTTGTTACTCTGTTTATTCTGATTTTACACACACAACAAATATTTCATCAATCTCTTCAATTTTCACCCCCAAAAAGAAGTGCAGAACTGCGATCGTTTTTCGACTACCTGTGACCAATTGCCTATAGAATGTTGTATAGAGAAAAACTGTCGCATTTGTCCATTGTTTAGCCAAACACAATTTACACAACTCTCCCGGCAATTATCCTGCGCAGTTTGTTATTTTTTGATTACGAGTCTCGCCCCACCCCCCCTGGCACCTTAACAGCCGCCGTGCCAAACCAAATTACATGGCTACAACAAAAGGCCGTACCAAGTTTAGCTATAATTTATGGAAGCAGCACATAAAAAAGAGCGCAGCAACTACAAAACGGGACTGCTGCCAGCCCATTTCCGTTGCGCAGAAGGCTAATCAAAAAAAAAATTCTAACCCCTCGATGAGCAGGCATAAAAAACAATGAGTAAAACTACGAACCACCCGGCGCGAAACTCTCAACAGAACTCATCCCATCTGTGAGCTGAACTCTCATTCCAATTTGAATTCATCTCGTGCTGGGCTGCCGAGCAGCCGGCTTGTAATCCCAGCTGTAAATATGCCGCTGATCCAGCACCGATCTTAAATCATGTTTCTATTTATGTTGTCACAAGAGATTTGCGTGTTTCGCTCGCATTGCAGTCTATGAATCTGCAACTGGCGACTGGCGACTGGCAACTGGCAACTGGCAACTGTAGCTGAGCACAACTTGAGAGAAGTGTTGCTAAGCTGGTTTAAGAACAACACGAGTCGCATTCTTTTAAATCGCCCCTCTCGCCAAAATAGTCTTGGCTCTCGGCCATTTCCGGTTCTCAAGGGTTGATTACGTGAGCGCATTCGCGTCATTTTTTTATAGCTACCCTTACCCCAGACTTTTGGTCCATCGATCATCTATTTTAATTAGCAGCAGCGTGTCGATGGCATTCACAAACTATCAATTTCACTTGGACACCCTTCGCAATTGCTATTTACATACACCCAAAAGACATGTGACGAATCTGAAGTGCAGTTTCAGTTTCAGTTACACTTACAGGACACATTTCGCTCTCGATAAATCGAGCTCTTTACCACTCTCTCTCTCTCTCTCTCTCTATCTGTTAAGTGGGCGTGGCCGTATACACTTGGAGACAGCAAAGGACACTTACATATATGTGGTTTATCTCATTGAATTCGTCCCTTAACTGTGAACCAGCGGCAGCTGTGAACTGCATTTGATAAATGGCAACCCAATGAAAGATAATCGAGCCAAAATCGAGGCACACTCTCAACCTAAAACTCAATCTCAATCTCATACAAAAGACACGGGCCTGCACAGGATGTGGCTGTTTGTTGTTAACAACTCTTCAGATATTTATACACTTGCTGAAGGGTACTTTGAATAACTTATGTGGTTTGCAGCCGCAATCTTATATTGAGATTTTTAATAGTTATTATTCCCAAAAATCAAATCATGTTCATGAGAAATATCTTTTCAAAAATTCTTTTGCTTGCTATATAAATTCCACATTTAAATATCATTCCTCTATAGCTTTTAACTCTTTTTAAATAATTATCAGATTTGGGTTAGGGTATTAAAATTTGATATATTTAAAAAGATTTCCACATTTTCCGGTAAATTCTGTTGATGATTCATCATCGAGCAATTCTCATTCTTGTTTGCTTGTTGTTTTCTTGTACAAAAAGGTGTTCCAAGGATTAGCCTTTCATATCTCCATGTTCAGGGCGATGAGTTTGAAGTTTTGATGAGTGCGTTGGTGCCTGATTTTCTATGAGATGATGGGGGTCTTATAAATAATTATTGATTGTATTGTTAACTGAATGAAATGCATATCGAATGGGTTTTCAATTAATTCTTATTATTATATATCATGTGGTTTTTGTTTATTGTGTCTGTGTGTCTGTGTGTATCTGTGGGTAACCAAATGTTGTTTTGCTTAGCTGCGTCTACAGACTACCCTCTACCCACTCTCTCTCTTCCTCTCTCCTACTCTCATCTCTCTCATAACTTGTCTCCTGCTGTTACTCTCCTGTTGCTGCTGGAGTCCGTTTTGCTACTGTTATTGCATTTTGTAAAGTAAACATGCCAAGTGCTGCTGTCGCCCATTGCCACCCACAAATTACACACACACACACACACACACACACACACACACACGCACATACACCCACAGCTGCACCATATGCAAATATTTACTTTGCGTTGATGAGGCTGATGAACAGGATGAACGCTGCCTGCCGATGCCGTTTGAGGCTGACGCTGAGGATGTCCATTGATGAAGCCACTCGCCGCACAAAGGGGGTAAAAACGTAAAAAGTGCTGCACAAATAATGTCATACGGATGCCTCATTTACTTTGCCAACTCGCACCCCCCAACCCAGCCAGAAACGCCTACCACCCTGTGGCAACCCCTTGGCAACCTGCTGACTGCGTTTTTTAATACCCTCTTCAACATGCAACTGATCAGAAAACGGGTTGCTCAAATTTGTGTAAATTCAAATTTAGAGTCCTGTTTGCGATATCTTTAACTCTTTTGAGAGAACACAGCTGATTCTGATTCATCTACAGTATGATGACAAGCTGGAGACAAATGAATGTATCTGGGTTTCTTAAAATCATTGTAATCAAATATTAATTTTGTGTTATATATAAATGTTGACAAACCTTGAGAATTTTCTGGGAAACTCAATAAATATTTATTTAGAAATATTAACTATAAGACAATCATTAGAAATAATAATGCTTAGCCAATTGCAGGGTAATTCTTAGCTGAGCAGCTTTACTAAAATATTCCAACTTGTTTTTTTTGCTGCTCCTTTGTCGCTTTGCAGTTTCTCAAACTGCTGTTAGCATAAATTTCAAAATTAAAATCGTAACTGCGACATATGCGCTTGGATGTACCCAAAAGTGGGTGGGAGACAGGCTCTAAGCCAAGGGGTTGCTAGCGGTGGGTAGGAGGAGGAGCAGAGGGGTAGGGGGTTGTGCTCTCAAAAAGTAATTATTTCAAGCAAAGACGAGCGCCAGGGGAACCCAGTCAGTGTCTTTGTCCAGATTCTCGATGCGCGCTTTTGTTGCAGCTGTCACTTCACTTTGACATTTCGCTGGCATTAACTCTCCCTTTCTCTCAGTGCTCACCGGTGTGCATCTCTCTCTATTAAGCCCTGACTCTCTCTCTCTCTCTCTCTCTCTCTCTCTCTCTGTGTGTGTTTTTCACTCGTTGAACAACAACAATTCTTGTTTACATGCGCAATAATTATAAAATTTACGTTTGTTGCAATTGTTAAATAAATCAATGTCATGGCGCTTTTCCCAAACTGCATTGTTCGACACGATAGCTCAGTGTTCCCCCCTCTCTCTCTCTCTCTCTCTCATTGCTTCTCTCTATCTGTCTCACTTCCCTGAGGGGTTGAGTGCTGTGGAAGTTTTTTGTTTCGATTTAATTGCTTGTTAAAGGCGAATTGTGCAGCCATTGCACGTTGAGTTAATGATCCAGGAATGTGCTGACTTGCAATGGCCCGTAAACTGTAAAAGCCAAAGGCAAAGGGGTTGGCGTTGTAAGGGGCAGCGGCGAGTGGTTAGTTTAACTCAAGTGTAATCCAGCAGAAGCAGTTGGCTCTCCTTGAAATTTGATTTCTACAGCAGTTTAAGCTCAGGCGAAACTTTCGATTGAAATGCAGCATTCAAAATAAAAAATTAGGGATGGGCTTTGGTTTGATTTGTTCTCTAGACAAGACTGTCAGAGACAGAGACTTTTAAGCTGCAGGCAAGTGCAGATATGCATTGTGTAATGTTGGGCTTTTTTCTACTGATTTAAATGCTCTTTTCAAATTGAGCATAAAGCGCTTGCCTTGCAAATATTTGTCCTTTTTAAAATTTATTTTGACTTGGGTGCTATCTTAATTACAACAGTCCACTTTAATTAGACAACACTTTTAACTATTTCAAACTAAATCTCATAAGACTCAAAATAAATTTACAGAGCATCAATATTTCGGCATATTTCCCAAAAGTGTGTTGCCTTCTTTGTTGCATAGGCAAAAGATGCAGTCACACACACAATCAATTTGATGTAACATTTTTTGGAACACAACAATGAAAATGTAGCTTCATTAAATATGAAATTCAAACTAAAAGCAATTGCAGATTGCACTCAAAACAGTTGCGGAATGGGCATGGACTGAGACTGGGATTGAGACTGGGACAACTGCTTCACGCTGTGTGCAACTTACTTAGTATGACATGTCTCTGGGCCTGCTACCAAACACTATGTGCCCTGCACCCAGCCACATCCTCTGTGCTGTTTCTACAGATATTTCACAATTTTTGCAATTGCTGGGCGAACACAGAAAAAGCGGCCAGCAGCCAAAGCGGCGACTTACACACACAGATACAAATACATACACATATGCAGCTGCAGATGCAGATAGAAATACAGACACTTGAAGTACTAAATAATTTGGTACCATTGTGTTGACACCACGACAGAGAAAAGCAACTGCAACTGGTATTCATGATTTCAAATTATTTCTTCATTTTGTGCTAGAATGTGTAAAAAGTAAAACAAGAAACTAGCACAAGACAAACATCGTTGGCATCATTATTAAAAATCCCAGGACAGAGTATTCAAATTTTAAAATATCCTTTAGTGAGATTCAATAAAGTGTTTTTCGCTTAAATAAAGTATGATCTTATAAATAGTTTGGCATATGAGACAAGCATTTGAAAATGTAGAGAACTCTAGTAGTTGGAGTAATTTGTCAATTTTGAAACGGAAATTTATAGATATTTTTGGAATGAAGTAATAAAGTTCCATTCTGTTTGAGGTATTTACTTTTTTTTTGTACTACAATTGGTAAATGGAAATGAAATGCAAACGTAAAGTAAGTTTTTTCCTTTTAAAATCATATCATAAATTAAATTCAATATACTCCAAGAAAATATTTTTGTGGTTGTTAAACTAAATAGCAGCGTATCACCTACAAATATAGTGTAATAATTCGTCGATGTTATTTGGTAATTCCATAGTTAATATTTACTTTCTACTTATGTTATTGTTGGCATTGTCGTTGTCTGCATTATTTGCCGTTTGATTCCTACAATTTTTCATCCATGTCTGCATGTTTGCATGCACTGACAAAGGATAATAATAACGATGCCGATGCCGATGCCGATGCTGCTGTTGATGATGGGGACTGAGCAGATGATGATGATGTTTGCTGGTGTTTGGCTGTTAGACTTGGTTGGTGACTTGGTTTTTTGTGGCAGTGCATGCCAGCATTACAAGCAGCAATGACTATTTGTATGCATTTCCCATTTGGCTCTTGTCATTTAGAATAAACAGCGTAATTGCAAGTTTGTGTGGGCGACACAAAACGCTGGCGACAAATAATCCAAATATACATATGCATATATATATATATATCCAGATGTATATATATCCTCAACACTCTTAAGAACTCTCATGCTTATTTGTCTTTCGACTCTAGGCAGCCGGACAGCGAGCATTAATGTCAGCAGCTTGATGATGCAACGACCTTTGACTGGACAGCGTCTTCAAAGAGCGTACCCGGAAAGGCTAGACTCAAGCAAACATGCTACATGCTGCTACATGCAACATCATGCTATAAAATTTATGGCACACGTGTAACTACATACATATGTATATGCGGCACGCGGCACAGTTCCCTCCCTCCCATATCCATAACTATACTCATAGGCATACCCATACCCATCCCCATTCCTATTCCGATTCCCATTTCCCATTCCTGGAACACATGTGGGCAACAGAGTTCTGCATCTGCATCTGTGGGAGGGCTCTATGTGTATGACATGTTCCAAGTTCCAACCTCCAAGTTGATCCATGTTTACTTCATAATATTCTTTCAAAACCCAAAAACCCTTTACTTTATGCCGCAGTTTTACGAGCGAATCGCGCGGATTGTTGTCGCCGTGCCCGTTTTCTTTCTATACCCTGTAACTATAAAAATGAGTGGAAATCGGGTATCTAGAAAATCAAATGCTGTTTTAAGTTGTATCACATTTTCGATTTATTCTTCTACTTCACTGTATATATAAATACTTGAAACCAATTTGAAATTGTGTTAGTAGAATTTTTGACATTATTACTACAGATATTTATAAAAGATATTTATGAATTGCTACAGGGCATCTTCCAGTCAAGCAGTTTTTAGATTTTCAATTTGTTCTCTTTTTTATTTAGCTATTCTTCCGCCGGCATCGGCTGTCAGTTTTTGAAGCGCCTCTCATTTTAGTTGGGCAATTAAAGTGCAGTTTTGCTGTGAGACATTTATGTGCCGCAGCCGGCGACTTGTTGAGTGATTTGTACTTTTTTGAGGCACTGTGTGCGTGTGTGTAGGCGTTGCCCCGTGGCAACTATGTAGCCCAGTAATCAAGTTGAAAAATGTCTTTATTTGCAGCATTCACACACACACATACACACACACTCTCTCATACACACTTAAAAGTCAAATTCGTTGAACAAATTTATTTTCAATTGTTTGCAAATTTCATTTGTCAACAGTGGGAGAGGGGTGGAAGCTGCATCAGGAGCAGCTGGTCACAACCATGACGAACATCCGGCTAATGTGACCATTTCATTCCTTACTACTAAGTACTGAGTACCCTCTGGACACCTCTCCCCACCCCACCCCACCCCCTCCCCTCACCTTAATTCACATATGGATGCGTGCAGCTTCAGTTTTTCACAGTTTTCCATTAGCAATTTGAAGTTGTTGTTTTTGTTTTTCGCACTTGAGCGCATCGCAAAAATGCCGCAAACCCAAAAAATCTATTTCGATTGCGTGTTGGTTGCCCCTATTTCACATGGGTCAGCGCCGCGGTCCCGGGGATTACACAAAATAATGACGCATAAATCCGGCAACGACGAAACGCATTCAATGCTCACTGATTGCTAGCTGCCCGACCAAGGGGCTGAGGTGGGTGAGGGTTGTGGGATCGGTGGTGCAGGGTGGTAAATTGTGGTAATAACTATGCAGCTACTTACATAGATCATTGATGTTGACCAACATATCTAGTTTGAGTAGAAGTCTAATACACACATAATAAATCAACAGACTCACGAATCAATATGTAAAGAAAATTTAAAATTGATCCATATTAGAACGAAACTACTATATTCTACTGTGTAATACTAAGAAAACGTGTTTGAATAAGTATTATGGCTGTGTAGACATGTTATTTTCTTTAGTTATTTCATTAAATTTGAGCACTTTCAATTATGAGGATTTTGGTATGCATTTGCCGACTTTAGAGTCCATAGCATAAACCCATAACCCAACCGAGCTTATGTTTTATTTTTGTTCAACTTTTCCTTTTGACTATTCGCAACTGCAGTGAGCTAATTTAGAATTTTAATTCCGTTTATTGCCGCATTGGGAGCGCAGAAGAGCTGCCAAACGAAAAAAAAAAAAAACGAATCCCAAGAATATGATATGGAATGGATTGAAATGCTCTCTGCTCTGGATAAAAATATGAGTGGCAGCCGCAGACAAGACTAAGGATTTTCGACGTATATATTTCTGGCAACGTTTGCTGGCTCGGCTGAGCAAATGCTTGCCAAATGCCGCAGATGCTTTGATGCGCCGCCAGACGCGGAGGCGGGGGGTTGCAGTCTCCCTCCCGCTGGCAAGCGAGTCCTGGGGAAGGAAGAAGCCGTGAAAAACGGGCACGGGAAAAGGGCCACTCGATGCGACAATTGTTGAAATTTAAGAGGACGAAACGCATGTTGCAAAATGTCGCAATTTGCTAGCTGCTCTTGCCGCGTGTGGCACGTGATGTGAAAAATGATGCACGCACACACACACATTCATTGAGTAGCTGCGCCGGTGATCGGATCACAACATAATCTGAGCCACGTTATCACTTTGGTAAACAGCAGTGGAATCGGCCAGCTCGAATATCAATCAATCACCCCCCCCTCTGCTCCACCCTCTCTCTCCCTCTCTCTAATCTCAAAGATACTCAACACATTTTGCAAATTGCATGTTGGACTTTGGTGGGAAACGCAACTGTTTTGTGGGGTTGAAAAAGTTGAGGCACAGACAACAAAAGAACTCGTAAAAAAAAAAAAAAAAAAATGTGAAAATGAAAGTAATTTCAAATTGATTCTGTAAACTCGTGAAGGTTATCAGCACATGACACGCCCTGACCCGATAAGGCAGACTCTTCAAAACAAAAAATAAAATCCAAATACTAAATACTTTGAGCTCATCTTGTCACTTGAAACTGAAGAGCTGGCAACATGTAGCATCAAATTTCAATTGAAGTGGCCCATTAAAATTGGAAAGACCACACATAAATATATCAAATTAAATGCATTTTGTACCAACCTTTGGAGTGCAAGCGATAAAGTTGCAATTTTATTATATATATATACATATATATACATATATTTGATTGAAAATACATATTTCGCTTCCGCTCCAATTGTTTAAAAAACGTATATCAACTAGTATTAAACTAAAAAGATTCGTATTATAAATATGACAGCGTACTATAAATTATCAAATATATCATGCAGTTATTTATGAATATATGAAATGAAATATTCCAATAGTTTGTTTTGATTCTCAGCTAAGTAAACAGAGCCAACTCAAGTTGGTGGATTGGAAACCAATTTGAAGGAATGGGAAGGATATACCTTCCCTTTCTTTTTTCCAATTTATTGCTATATATATGCCCTTAACTATTTTCGATTTTTCTATACAGCAATCTGAATGATCTGGTTAGCCAATGGTTTACCGGGCCGAAGACTTTTAAGTCTGTACTAATGATGATACGTCTGCAATTGAAGGCAAACAATTATAATGTTATTACAAAAAATTTATCAAAAAAAGGATGTAAATATAAATATTAGTTTATAAAAATGTTTATGTGAGTGAAGATTCCCTTAATGGTGACAAAACTGTGGATAACATCTGTTCGAATAGTGTCACGATGCTGGATGCATATTGCAGATTTGCTGCTGTTTTCTGGTTTCTGGTTACTGCTACCCGAATTGGAATCTTATACAGAGCAAATGGTACTCGTATGCAAAGCAGAGCAAAAAGTATTTCATAAGACAATATCAGCCGATTAGATCGCTTGTGTTTAAATAGAATTAAGCAAGTATTCATGTTGGGCAGTCGAGTTCTCTGGCAAATGGATAATAATGTGTGGTTTATTCAGTCCGAATATGGACGATAGATTTTCTTTATAGAACTTGTGCAACAATCGAATGCTAACAGACAAGATCGGACGCAATGTGGGAATTCTTATCTACTACTTGCCAACGAAATGGGGTCAAGTTCGGGCCGACAAATGATGAATCGGAGGAAGGAGAAACCCAGTTGCCAAAAGGTCAGGCATTAGTTCCGCCCTTATCTCAAATACATCAACCGAAATACAAACACAATGAGACAACGAGCTCATCCCAAATCGGAGCAGCGACAAAGCGCGTCATAAACGCCAGACTCCCAGTCATTCTCACTCTAAGCGACCCTCAGTTAGCTATAAAAAAAAGAAAGAAAAAAACCGAAACAGAACTCGGCGAATATGAAAAAGCATATAGTTAAATGTGAGCGCATTTCTATGCAATTAGAGGCAAAGACCCTGAAAGATAAAAAAAAAAAAAAACAAATAAATATAAAAAAATCAACAAATGATGAGCTCGACGTGTAGCAAATAGTAAATTTCATTTTGTTTCATTTTTTATGGGAAGACAATAAAAGCCACACACGCGGCCGCCTGCCTGTTTGCCTGCCTGGCTGGCTGGCTGGCTACCCACAACGATGGGTACCATCATATCTAAAACTGGAGACACTTGACAATGGCGACGTGTGGTCCAGAGTGTCGAGGCTTGTGACTTGGTTTTGGAATTGGGGATCTGAGTTATGAAACACTTTCGGAAAGAAAGAAAGAAAAAGTCGTGCAATAAATAAAATGCTTCAAAGTGCACTTAAGATAAAAGTGGAAATGAAAAAAAAAAAAAACAACAACAACAACAGCAAACCACAAAGATGAAACTTTAAAATTCAAAACTCGAAACTCTACAAAAATATGGGTCAAGTTGTAGTTCGGTTTCTGAGTTCGTCACGCATTCAAAAATTATAAATTGCAAATCCGAAGACAGATTCACAACATTTACTGGGGTTAGTTTTCTGGGTTGCCATTGAATTTGGCATGGCAAATTGAGTTATCAACGTGTTGGGTTTCAATGTCAGACGAAATCAATAAATCGCATAGATAGGTATTACTTCCAGGTGATTAGACGAGTATCCATCTCTCACACACCACTGCCCACAAGGTAAATGCCCAGCATACGCTCAGCATCTAACCTAACCTAAAACCCAAACCAGATACCAAAATCCCGGACGCACTTACGCCTGACTGAGTTTTTCACACGTAACCGGCGCACAGGCAGGCAAATATCATAAGGCAAATTATTTGGGGTCGAGAGGCGAGAGTTTGGGTCTTGCCAGCCGAAAAATAGCTGTCAATGGCCAAAGTTTGTTGGGCACGTTTGCCAAAAAGGTCTTTCTGCCAAAATGGGACCCACAATAATTTATAATTCAATAAGTTAAAGTTGAATGCAGTCCAACTGCGTTAGCCTGTGCCTATACACAGTAAAAAAAAAAAGCTTGTTTGCCAATTGATATGATGATGGAATTTAATTCTATCAATATTAAATGTTGCAAATATTTTATTTATATTTATTTTACACATAAGACTTTCTTATTGTATATATTATTGCTTTCTTTATCGCCAAGATCTGGCCCAAAGAAGAATTTTCTCAAATTTCGCATTTTAAATTTGCACATCAACAAAAGTTGTCAAGTTAATATCTGAGTTTTTCCACTGTGTGGAAGATAAGTCAAGGCACACACGCACATATGTGTCTTGCCCCGGGGGCGCATGCCACACAATTCACCTTGAAGGCAACTCAGAAGCGAAGATTAATTGCTGCATCGCCTTTTGTTGCCGGCACTTATCTTTGCCCCTTCTTTCCTTGCGTCTCCATCTCTCCACCTCAGCCGATTGACTATGTGCGCGATAAGGAATTTTATTCGCTGCCCAGTCCATCGTCCATCAACCGTACCTAACCCGTTTTACCTTAAAGAGCGAACGCAGGCAGCAGTAATTGCATTTTGTTTGGCATCTCATTTTAGTTACGGTCTGGTAAACTGGGCAACTATGCGACTCGACTCAACTCGCCTCTTGATGATGTGGATAACGCGCCTACGAGCTGAGGTGTCGCCAGGGCGATTAGGCAGCAACACCAACAACAACAACAACAACAACAACTATAATAACAATGAGTGCCCACCATGAATCAAAACCAACTTTACTAGAAGCACAGCCAGACAAAGATAGAGAGTGAAAGAGTGGAAGTGGCTGGGGGGGGGGTTTCACTAAAACTGACTGACTGACTCGATTCGTTAACGCCGCCGACTGTCACGTGATTTTGAATAATGCGGCGCTCATTTGAATTATTGTTGTCGCCACAACGACCCTCGAAAGTGGCCAAAAGGGTTTTGGCCTATGCTCTCGTCTCTCCCCCCGCTCCCCGCGCCCACCTTTCTACCGAATTCGAGCAACGGCAATTTGTCAGCCTGTCGCTCATAAAAGTGCCGAGTGATCTAACGATGCTGTTCCATTTGAATGTGATAAGAAGAAAAGCTAGATGAGCTTGATACTGAGCAGTGGGAAAAGGCAAGAAAGGGAAGGGAGGGGGAGCCCGTATATCGAAAGTCTGATATAGATGCATAAATCATGTCCCTTCTGTGTTGAAAATATAATAGACTAATTTTGTATTGGTTAACTCACCCATAAATACGCTGTTCATTCTGTAATATTGTTCATATGCATTGAAAATCTGAGACACGCTTAATACAATTCGATAATCTCATATAATACTATATTTACCTCATGCGTTCTTTTGGTTTTCTTAATTTTAAATAATACTTGCATATTCTCTAAGTTGCTTAAACCAGACTATATCAAACATATTTTAATTCATATAAATATAAATTCGTAGAACATTTGATTGCGTGTCCTAGATTTTGATAACCTTGATTAATATAATAAAATATGATGCTTTAGTTTTATTAATTTTCCAAACTATTTCCAATTTCTATTTGCCAGACATTTTGCTAAGATATCTGATTTAAAATCCACTCAACTTCTTGAGTTCGTATTGGATTTCACAACAAAATTATCGATATTTTCTTTCAATTTGAATGCATTTTCTTAATTACTTATCTCACATGCTTTGAAATAATTTGTAACCTTTTTGTAACCTTTTGCTAAGCAGTCTCGAATCACATGGTAATTTTTCATTAACCTACTAACACTTGATGATTAAGCGACGCCTTTCTACAGTCACCTGTTCGCTTTGGGATCATAAAATAGATGCATTTTATAATTTGTTTGTATCGCCAGTTCAACGTTACGAGCGGCGCCTCCAATCCACACACACCGAAGCGAATGAAACGCGCTACTCGAGTTGTGTTTTACGTGATGGGGAAGGGGAGCATATATGTCGAATAGAGTGAAAGTAATTTTTGGTATTTGTATAGAGAGAGAGAGAGAGAGAGAGAGAGAGAGGGAGACAGAGAGGGAGAGGGATCGAATGCCATTAAGACTGCATTCCTTTAGTGTGGAGCTTGTCAAAGCATTTTGACTGGGTGTTGAAAGCTCTTCGACTGTAAAGAGCACATCCAAGCACTTCACACCGAATTGCTTAATCCGAGTGGTTCCCTCCCCACCCTCCCATCCCCCCCCTCCCCACTCAGTCTCTTTGTCTGTCTATGGCACATTCTTTTATTGTTGCTGCGTTGACGAAAAACGATTAAAATAATTGGCTCGCGACGTCTTGGTTTGTGTAAAAGCCATTTGCATCTGATTTATTGTATTATAAATTGTGCGCATGCCTAAGTAGCTACAAAATTTAATTTTTTTTTTTGTTTTTTTTTTTGTATAAAATTTTTAGAAAGTTGTCGTCATCTTGAGAACCCCACTATAGACAATAGTTTACATAGTACGCTCGTATTTTATTGAGGGGGCATTCATAAATTATGCCTAATGAGCCGGCGATGGCCACAGACAGCATTTCCACACACAAAGTTTGTTATATTACCTACAGTTCCTAATCCCTCCATGCTATTAAAATTATAATTGGAAAGGAATGTGCAATGAGGCGTCCAACTAATGCAAAAGCTAATGCTGACATTTATCAACTAGATCTAAATATCCATGTGATCTAGAACTTGATTTCACAACTTGCATTAGGCATGAAATAAAGTATAAGAAAGTCCGATTTACTGATTAAAGACAAACCAAGATACATATATATATATGTATATAGATATATATACAAAATGGTGACAATTTATTATTAATTTTAATTTTATGTTTACTCTTTGAATGTGGAAAAATATTCTAAAATTTAAAGAATAAAAAGTTTTGGCAAAATATACATTTTAAATGAAATTTAACATTAAATGAGAAATTCAATTAAAAATTGACAAAGAAAAAAAATACAATAACGAATATTATAAAACTGATGATATTCAAACGTAAAAATTATTCAACATTTATTGCAACATTTGAGTAAAGAAACTTTAGCCAGCACTTAAAAAATCATTTCGGTTAGAGAAAAAGAAGATTTAAACTTTCTACAATATTCAGAATGTAATATTGATAAATAAAGCAAGTGCTAATTTCTCAATTTTGAAGATACGTATATATAATAGAATATTTACAATAAACTATTAGTACAGGATTCCATTTACAGCTGCTCATTAGCAATATTTTGTTGCACCTCAGGACACGTTTTCTTTGCTCTGCATATCTTAAGACACACAAGTCCTCAACTTCCCCTTTTGCCTTTTTCCAATGTCCTCCTTTGGTATCTTTGGTATAAACAAATTGTCATCTGCCCACGCAATTTGCGAGCAAACTCTAAAAAAAAGATTTCCATCTGAATCGTGGCACGCTGTTTCCAAGTGAGAAAACCTTCTTTGTCGATTACTCAGCTCTGCAATTACAAATTGTCGTATCACTCACCGAATGAATCCCTTTTCTTTTATATGCTTGGCTTATTCAGATGACAGTGTAAATTTCCTATCAGTGACAAATATTTACCAACAACTGATCAAAAGCCGAACACCGCCCAAAAGTGCGACAAAGGTGTGCCAAGGGGGATGAAGAGGAGCAGCGGGGGTGGGGGGGAAATTTGGGGTTGGGGGTTGGGACAGCGCGTGCTGCGTTCTGGTTATTAATCAAAAGTATACAATTTTTTAATGATGTTGGCGCACGACATCATATTGTGTTGTTCCTATTGTTGTTGTCATTGCACGGCTGCGATAATATTTGGATTAGTTCAAGTCAATTGCATCTTGGCCAACAGTTGGAAGGCGGCGCGTGTTGCTCTGGCCAAGAAGCAAGACGACGCCTGCAATGAGTCGAATCTAATGTTGCACACGTGTCCAAGCGATGCCTGCACTCCACAGTGGGTGGTTGGTTGGGTAGCTTATATATATATATATATATATATATGGCTTTCAGATAGCCGGCCAAGAAAGAATTGTTAAATGTTGTGTTAAGATTAGAAATGGCCAAACGCCACAAAAGCGGCTTATCGAGCGGGTTTTGGTGCAAGGGGTTTTGGGCTCAGTTTCGGTTTTGGGTTTTTGGAGTTGTCAATATACGTGCGCGGCATGACCAAAAACGAAAGCAAAATGTTATGCGGGCGACATTATCGGCAAACAAACTGTACAAGCCCGAAATTTTTTATTTTTTTTTTTTTTTTTTTTTGGCTATGCTCCTGGACTGCCTAATGACGTCGCCAGGAAATTGAAAGCCGCAGGTGTTGCCTGCAGCCTTATTCGACTTGTGCCCCATAGTATATATATATATGCTCACACTGCGCATAATTTATGACGTTTAATGCTGGCCATAAAAAAAAAAAAAAAAAAAACATGAAATTAAGTAAACCCTGCGCTAAATGCTAAACAAACTTCAGACGACAGCTTATCAAAAGGTCTGTTCGCCTATGTTTGTAGCGCCTCTGCAAACAAGCGTTTGGATCCAGATAGAAGACAGGGTATTTAACACCTTGAAAGCGTTGTGTGTGGCCCTTAATTAAATGCGATAGCAGTGGATAATGAGGAAACGGCTTATCGGAAAAGGAATCATCTTTTTTTTATGCAATATCTACGATTAATTAAATTTAAATTAAGAAATTATATTTTATTATCGTTGAAAAATGCATGTAAATTACTTTAAATTAATATCAAACTATACAGAGCAAGAAAGGGATCACATTTAATTAAAATTTATTAAAAAAAATATGAACAAAGGAAATGTGCTTGCAATTGATATGCCGTAGAAATATTCATAAGAAAACGAGAAATGCTTTTCGACCAATTTGCAAAGCATTCAAATTAAAGACTACAAATTAAAGAGTACAATTGCTTGCAGTTGATATGCCGTAGAAATATTCATAAGAAAACGAGAAATGCTTTTCGACCAATTTGCAAAGCATTCAAATTAAAGACTACAAACTTATAAATGTGAATGCATTTATATTTCATAATGCTGAACAATTCTTACAAGAGTTGCACACCTGATTCAGGATTTAACCTTTCCACTCTTTCCCCCCTTTTCAACTCTTTTGGTCTGTCATGTACACGTGTATGTACACATGTACCTGAAATCACACTCACACGTGCACACACAATCTTAACTGTCCTGTGGGCAAATTGAATGGCAAATTTGTCTGCATGCAGCAGCAAAAAACTTTTTAATTGAAAAACAATTTTTTTTGCCATTTCTTGTTCAATTTTTTGGATTATTTCGAGGCAGTGCTTGGAAATGGGTGGCTTTTGGGGGTAGATTCTGTGTGCGCTTTTCGGACAGTTCAAGTTTCATAAATGTTATTGAGTTTCTTTCTGATTTTTTTCATGTTTTTTTTTTTTTTTTTTTTTTGATTTTACTTGCAATTTGTGTAACTAGTTTCTGTAACTCGTACGCAGTGTGGAGTGCTGACAGCGGGTGGTCGGTGTTGGAGGGTGTGGGTGTAGGTGGAGGGCACTGGAACGTCGGCCATTTATTGAGTTGACTTCCGTGCGTATGTCGCAATTTCCGGTTTACGGCAAACGAAATAAAAACGTAATTTAATGCTATATGAAGCAGAAGGACTCCAGCTAACTAACCGCTGCTGTGCGACTGGTGCTGATGGCGATGCTGATAATGGTGCTGACCCACGCATCACTGCCCCGTTAATTGAAATCATAAGATTTGCTACTTTATGCAGCACTCGGCGGACAGCAATTAAAAACGTAATGCTTTGCGAGCACCGACAACTTTATTGATATCTATTATAATTTTCACACTTTTCTGTGAATTGTGTGCGACGAGTTTTCAGCTTTGAGTCCTGACTTTAAATTCCAGTTCAGTTCGCATGCAAATGCACTTGGGCATATTAGTCGATTTCATGAGGCAACATCGATAAGCAGGACGCATTGAAATACGCTGACGTTAAGCCACTTTGGGGAATGCACAGCAAGAGGGTTGCTTGACAAATGTGTGGGGATATACAAAATTATATATTTAAAAAAAAGTGTGTTTAAATATTATTTACAAACGCAGTTTCAACTTGAAGATATACTGCACTTAAATCAATACTGTTAGCTTTGTCATAATTTTAAGCAATTTCTTATTAATTATTAATTAATTAATATTATCTTTCAATCAATTTAAAGTTCATCATTATACAAATCTCTATAAAATAATATTGATTTAAACTTGAATTATTTTAATGCCTTGCAACGAATTTATCGTGTACAATTATAAAACTAGCTCAATTGAAAACTGTTTGACCCAACCTCGCTAAGCACATCTGACCAATTGCTAGCATGCACACCACCTGCCGCTGAGCCACTCACTGAGCCACTGAGCCGCTGAGCTACTAAAGTCACTTGGTTTATGGCGCCGTGAAACTGCGGGCGCTCCATTTGCACATCTCGATGCGGGTTAAGCTCCGACTATCCATTTCTCCCGCTTCGCCCCGTTGTCTCAGTCCCTCTCTCTCTCTCTCTCTCTCTCTCTCTCTCTCGGTGGGCATTAACATTAAAGCGGATCACTCATTGGAGTGGACTGCAGGCTTATAGTCGGCTGCCTCTCACTCAAATGGCTAAAGATAAGCAGCCGCAGCCGCAGCCAAGCCCGAATCGAACCAAACCAAACCAAAACGAACCGAACCGTTGCCAACGGGTTCAACAAACTAAACAATGGACCAGTCCAATGGCTGAAACTTAATTACCATCGCGGGCAGAGAGATGCACTCTGGCTACTCATCGAATGCCAATGAATTATCCCAGACGGATCATGTGAATTTGTTGAAAAGTCATCCAATTGCTGCTGACACATTAGCGCATAATTTGCCAACAACAGCTGCTACTTTTACTAGCACTCCCCACTCTCGTGGACCACTCCTCCTCCAGCTGTCGCCGCGCCTCTGACTCTGTCTGCACTCTTAATTAACCGCTTCGGTTAGAACAGAAATTAACTCGATTGCACGTTAATTATGAACTCAATGTGCGTTTAATGAACTCAATGTCAGTGTGTTTGTGTGTGTGTGTGGGTGTGTGTGCGTACGTGGGTGTGTGCGGAGATTTTTCTATGCTCTACCAACAACTGGTCAGCTGCGGTCATCATAAGCAGCAGGCGAGCAGAGATCAGCGATCAGTCTGCTTATCTGACTTTGGGGTCATTGACTAATTTATTCGAATTGGTCTCAATATAATTCAGTATAATTACCCAGCTCGAATTCTTAAGATCAAAATCAGATCTTCATCAACATATAGATTCGACAAATCACCGAATTGTTTGTCATTTGTAATTTAAGCCCAAGAAACACATAAATATATTTATGTCGTTGATAGAATGAAAATTTTTAACATTTACGACTTGGCTAATTGAACTTTTAAGGAAGTTTTAAGCTACTGCTGGTAAAGGTAGCTTACTTTATTTTAGTTGCAGAAAATACAACTTAAACGTCAGCAAAACAACTGATAAATATATATATAAAATAAATTAAAAAAATATAAATATTCTTATGTATTTGAATAGTGAGAAAATTGACATAGGAAGAATAGTTTAAATATCCTCTTCAAAAACTATTTAAAATCGACTTCCTTCCGTCTTGCTTATTATTTGCGAGCGATGCCAAAATAGAGATTAAAACAAATCGAGATATTACTAATTTTCTCTGTGTCGTCATAGGGCATAGGGCTTCATAAACTATCTAACTTTGTTCTATATATATATTTTATCTATCCATAACCGCTTAACTTTTGCATCCTGTGGCACTGGCCATTCATCTCCTTTAAATGGATCCGTGGGGTACTCGAATCGTGGCACGCGTTCGATTCACGCACGGCCCATTGAGTGTGCAAATAAATGCGCTTAATTAATTGCATTTTTGCACTTTCGAGTGGTGCCGCAAAACTCCTGCACAAGCCCCTCTGACCACCTACCAATCGATGATGCAGAGAGCAGCGCATGGAAGTTGACTTCAAATATGCATCAATAAACTCAATTAAACGTAAACGAGAAGTGCTTCAAATCAAATGCACAGCAGCTGCAAGTTGAGCAGCGACTCCTCCGCTTTTTATTGAGGGGGAGTAGATGATAATGATGAAGCAGTTTTTATACCCACTTTTCATACAAATAATATAAATAGGGTATAGCTTGGTATTACGTAGGATTAGGCAGTAGGATAAAGTATTTATTTTAATATTTGAGATTACTTTTTAATATTTGAAATCACTTAAACAACCTTTAAATAACCTTCATTAATAAGAAGAAAAAATATATCTTTCATATACCATATATAAAGTCTTAAAAGAAACTAGAGTATACCAAAGTGGAAGCTTTTCAATGGACTGTAAAAGTGCATAGGGTATAGCTTATTTTATCACGCCCAACTTTTTCAGCTTTGGCGTGCTTACTTTTTTGTATTTTCTTTCCGCACAAGTCTTGGCTGATAGCAGGGCATTAGTTGGTTGTCATGGACATGTAGGAAGCTGAGGATTTGCCAAAGGCAAGATAAACTGAGGTGCAAGTGGCAAGGGGCACTCGTGTCTGTTATGGGCGTTGGTGGGCGGGCGTCTTAACTTGTTTGGCCTTAGCAGCCGCATCTTTCTTCTGGCCTTTAAACACCTTTAGCTTATGTGGCACAAACGCATCTCTCAACGGTGGCGCAGATACATTTGTTATAGTACAACATTTGGACATGGAATCAAACCCAAATTCAAAACCAACAAAAAAAAAAAAAAATGAAAAAGAAAACCCGTCTAAGTTTGAGTGTTGATTGAGTGAGGGAGGATCATGGGCAAGGGCAAGGGGTGGAAGAGGCGGGGTATATAGCGCCATAAAATTAGCTAAAAGCAAACAAATAAAAACATCAAATAAATAAATCAATTTGAAACGAGACTCTTCTTTGCACTATATTTCCCTTCAACTCTTTCCCGGCATTTTGGTTTTCGGTTTTCGGTTTTCGGTTTTCATTTTCATTTTCATTCTCATTTAGTTTGAGTTTCACTTTGAAATGCAAACCAAGAAACGTGGCGCATCCGCTAATTATCCCCAGCTACCACATATTGCCGAACTACCCCCCGCAAGTGTGCCATGTATGTAAACAATTCTTGAAATTGTACCAAAAGTATTTTCTAAAAGTAACTTTAAACCCTTTACGCCAGAGCGAGACAGATTCGGAGTGCGAGAGTGAGAGGCAGACACATGTAGAAAATTTCATTCAATGCCTTTGACTGATGCGTTCGGGCAGCTGCTTAGCTGGTCGGGAATATCCAAGGGGGGGATTTACAGATCAAAGTGTTCGCTTTTTTCTTCTTGTTGGTTTTATTTTGTTTTTTTGTTTTTTTTTTTGTTTTTTGCTTTTTTGACAGAAACAAACATTGGCCTGCGTTTTATTTACATCGGCTTCCGGTTGAGTTTGGTTTTCTGGTTTTTCAGTATTTTCGGCATTTCATTTGTTGTTCTAGCAAAATAAAAAGCGAAAAATATGTTCAAGCCTTTGACTGCAATCGTAAACAATCAAAAAAAAAACAAAAAAAAAAGTCAACTAACAATGCAATTACTAACTGAAAATATTTTGAGTAGACAACTTCAAAGGGCAACAAATGGAAATGATATCATTGACATAGTTCAACGATACGATCTCTGACCAGTATTTGGGGCTTCCTTTATTTTCCTACATATATATTTTTAGTTGAATTGGACTCAAGGCAACTTTGAAAATTGTGTTCTTTAAACTTTAAGCTCACGACTGTGTCATTTGTTCAATTTCTTATTGCATTCACGTTCCCGTCATTCCCCATACACATAGCCTTCCCGTATTATCTGCAACGTTTATCGAAAAGCCATAAAGTTTTCATTATTACGCATTTACCGTTGCCTCTCGTTTAATTACATTTCATATTAAACCCGTAAAGGGGCCACAGCCAAAACAAAAACCCCGAACCCGAACCCGAACCCAAATCCGAAACCCATACCCCCATAACCCAAGCCCCAGAAAACAAAGCCAACAAAAAGGGCCAAAGAAGTCGCAGAGCTTCATTTCTGAATCACGTGCCATGCGCAACGTTCTAAATTTCAATTGAATTCAATTTAATTAGCCGAAAGCGTAAGAAAAATACCAACCAGCCAAACAAACGCTTCGAGCCAACTTTATTATACTTCGTGTACTTGTGTATATGCCCGGCTAATGCTAATTTGTATGCATCGATGCCAAACGGCCAAAGTTCTTGTACAGGCGTGGACAATAATGAAACTGACATAATTTGCATTTAATAGTTTCTCCATTTACATATCTGGGGTCGTGTGCCATGAGCTCTTTCAAAAAAAAAAAAAAAAACCAAACAAAAATTACTGGTATTGACCAAGTTTGCAAGCACAATTGAGATAACATTTATAAACCTATACTGAAGCGAAGCTCAAGCCAAGTGTATTGTGACGAATCGTGTTAATTCATTAAAAAGGCTTTTGATTAAGAATGCTTTAAGTACAAAATAAGTTTAGATTGGCAACTTGTAGAATAAACTGATTTGGTAGATAAATATCGATAAGATGACTGACCAAATCTGCCTTTGAAATTCGGTTTTCAGTCAGTTACTCAGTCGGCTTAAGGTGCTTGATTTTTACCATAAATATCAGTTTCATGATGTGCACATATTTAAATCTGCCATACCACAATATCTATGACTTGGTCAAAAGCTTACTCTTACTTGGCCTGAACTATTATTCATGCGAATAACTTTTCTCATTTCTGTAAATATGCGAATTGACCAACAACGGCGGCTGGCCAAAAAGGCCGCAATTTGCAAAGCAAATGATCAGCTTTGGCAGCAGGACATATAACTAGGATATTTAATTTACAGCCATAATTTGATTAGAGCAACAATGACTGTGCCACTTTAACACACCACCCGCCCACCCAGCACACTCATTCGGTGGCACTCATGCCATTTTACTCTTAAGCGGCTGTTTGGAAATTCAATCAGAGTTGCAATAGAATTTGCAATCCTGAGCCTGCGTGCTGCGTCCTGTGTCCTGTGCTCCGCTAGGATATGCGGATGTGCGGCGGGCTTATCAACGGTATACGCATTTCAAAGCAAACACTTTAGGCAGATTTATGCACACACACACATATCTCTATATATATATATATATATATATAGAGAGAGAGAGACAAAGTTTATCTTTCGCTTTGTATACCGCCATTTTCAAGGACAATTCAGCTATACAACATGTCGAAAGGCTGCCAGGATACAGACCCCGTTTCCGTGGCCATATGCATATTTATTAATTCGTGTATCTGTACATATATCTATATATCTATGTATTTGTATTTGTATGTGTGTATTTGTGTTCGCATTCGTATTTACACGCTGCTAACATATTCATAGACAATTGGCAAATGTAATTAAATACGTTTACAAAAGCCTTTGCCAACTCGGGCGATCCGTTTGGAGTTCGGTTCGAGCTTTTTGGGGTTTTGGGCTCCGTTTGTTTTGTGGGTTGCTGGTTGTTGGTTGGTTGCTCCGCCTGCAGACTGCCTGATTTTGCCGTTAACAATGCCAATCGATGTTAAATATGAGTCTTGTTAAGAGACCCAAATGCTTATTAAGTTTGCAACACACTCGTTCAGCCATTTAATTCATGTTACAATTACAATTCATTTAAGGTTAGTTGTCTATTTAAGTACTCCAGTTTATTTAACAGATAGAAATTATCAGAGTTCGATAGGCAAAATGCTTATTAAGACGAATAAACATATTCAATGAGCAGTTTGACCATTGTTTTGAGAACCCTAAGTGCTCTTAAATTTAATTTAATTTCATGTGTTAGCTGAGACTTGAAATCTGTGTTATTTTTCTTTGTTTAAATCTTTGCTGAAACTCTTTTATATATTTATGGGCATCGCCCCCCCCTAAACCTCCTTTTGCCAGTTTAATCTCAAGACAATCCCATCTGCTGCTTCTCACATAACAAGTGTATCGTTGAGATTCTCATGGCAAATGTCCCCAGCTAAGTTTTATTAGAAAGCAAAACTTTCTTTGTAGCGATTTGTTTTTTTGTTTCTTTTCTTTGCCCAGCTGAGCCAGGAAAATCAAATGGCAGAAAAGTTGCCTCTCCATTGCCATTGGTGGTACCCAATAACAATGGGGTTGACAGTGGTACCAGGTCTTATGAGATTAGCAAACGTTAAGCGGATTGTAAATTTATAAATAGCATCAAATGTTATTGTAGTTGCTTTGAAATGTCATTAGACTTGAGTTCTTTCTTTGTATACTGCATGTGGCTGAGTGTGTGTGTGTGTATGTGTGTGTGTGCCACACATTGGAAACAGAACTTCGACTCAAAAGCCTTTTTCGGGTTGCTCTACAGCGGGGGTGGTGCAGATGGTGTTGGTGTTGGTGGTGGTTAGTTTGCCGGTGTGGGTTTGTGCCTTACATTTGTCAACTTGTCATCCGTCTCCTTGACAATGGACGACTGCTCGTCGCGTCTTAGCAATTAGTTAATGTCAAACAGCATTGGGTACAATGACGTTAGCTGAAAGTAACAATTAAACTTTAGTTAAGAGGCAATAGTCAAAACACAAAAAAAAAATAGTGTCTGATTGTAGACAGTTAATCAAGATTTTGGTGCTTTAGCGCTCAGCAATAAATTCAAGTAATTTATCTAGTAAAAAATGCATAGCTGCAAGTGAGCTTCGCTGAATGCTGTTAATGAGATTGAAGCTTGCATCAGCTTTTAAGTCTATTTGTTATTGAGCTAACTTAAAATTTTTATGTTACATGCTTTAAGTTGCTTATAGCTAGTTTTATACATATATTTTGAATCCAATTGAAGCCTTATGGTAAGTCGAAAATCTCAGACCTATTAATTAACTTTATTATGAGCCAGACTTAGGATTTAGTTAAGATCAACTGCTATAATAAGGCAAGAAAATACATATTTTTTAACTAGCTTAGTAAGATTTATTGTTTATATAATGATAAACAAAGTACAAAGCCTTTATCAATATTTTTGCTCAATTATTGATTAAAATCAGTGACTGCATAATTGCTGTTAAAACTGATTTACTAACATGTTGCGCGGCTGCTTAAGATTAATCCAGCCATTTACAGCTGGTGTAAAGGGTAGGAGATCTCTGTCGAATCCTAATGAATGGAGCCAGCTTTGGAGATGGCACAACTTAATCAGCGCACAAGAAAAGGTCAAGTACGAGTGCCTCGCTAATTTGTTGTCTCCCTGCGCACGTGTGTGTAAGTGTGTGGGTGTGTGTGTGTGTGTGTGTGTGTATATGCGAGACATTGTCAAGTGTTGTGCCTTTGTCACGTAGCAAAAACTTGACTACAACTTGCAGCACTCGTACGGTTTGGCGGCTAATGAGACCAACAGCCGGCGGCCAAAAGCCCAGACCGACCCCAAACTACAGCTTCAGCCACAGCTCCAGTTTGGGTTTTGTCGGCAGCTGCACGAGCTAAAGGCAATTGGGGCATGAGGCAAGGCGGCATACAGCATAGGGCGGATGCGGCAATTTCAGCCTGAAATCGATATGGCATCAAAGCGAAGGCACATTTATGCCATTATATGCAGCTTGTACACTGTGCAAAGTTCCATCCCAGCATTAAATAAAAATAAATTCGCATAAGTTAATTAACATTAGTATTAACATATAATAATTGAAATATAATTATTCTTATTTGTTTACCAAGAGTCATAAATCCATTTGATATTCTTCTTCTTTTCTTTTTTTTTTCCCCAGTCGAGGAGCTCAGCTCAACAAATGAATCTGGCATCGATAACCAATTATATTTATGCCCAATGCTAACAAAAGTGAAATGTTTTTACAATATCAAATTATTCCAAATTTGTCTCACTCACAAACGTCACAAATATTTGGATATTCGAGCTGGCATTCTCAATTGTTATAAATAAACACCGAGTGGTATACAATTGAAGCTGAAATTGTTTACTGTGTTCTGTTGGGGTCGCTGTGGTGGCTCGACGTAGGAGAGATGCCCCCAGCTACGTAGTCTGATATATTTTTATTATGCTAAAATAATCGGCATAGACAGCGGATTTCGCGTTTTCGGTTAGCTTAGCAACCAAAAATTATCTGAGAGATGCATCTGAATATTGCAAACAAAAGATAAAAGCCAAATGCAACGACAACACCGCACCATTTGCTGCTCCCAATAGTTATTGTTGTTGTTGCTGTTGCTGTTGTTGTTGCTGTTGTTGTTGTTGTTGTTAGTAGTTGGTACAACGGCTGCTGCTCCGTGTGCCTTTCGCTTGCAGCCACGCAAAAGGTGATTTATTTGAACATGGTTATCAACTTAGTAGAATAACAGGAGCAGAAAGCGCCGCACCGCAGCAACAGCAACAACATACTGTGCGGCTGCCCACTCCACTCCTCTTCCCAAAAAAAAAAACAAAAAAAACACAATGAAGAACAAACAATGCAACGCGCTCGCAACTTGAACTTGTGGCTAGAAAGTGCAGAGCCCGTAAGATACGATTGCATTTACATGCATCCGTATCGGTATCAGAGCGCCTGCATCGGGGCGTGTGTGTGTCCATAGTCCCCGCCTTCCCCTTTCCCCATCACCTTTCCATTCCTCTCTCATCACTGACTCCCCCCCCCATCTGTCGCTGTGTGCGCGCCCAAGACACACACCCACAGCTGCATGAGGCACGAACCCTCGACGGCGACTGTGACTGCGACTGCGACTGCAACTTTAGCAATGGATCTGAGTTGGATTCAAAGCTGTGGTCGGAGACTGGGCTTTTGGGTTGGGGTTTGACTGTGGCACTGGCAACCGGCATACAATTTGGCCGGCAGCGAAATTTATTTGAAATCAATGCTTCTTGTTGCATTCTTCAGTTGCTCTGTGGCTCAAAAGATTTTCTTTCTTTTTTTTACCTCTTGACTGTTGTTGCACCAGCAGCAGCAGCAGCAGCAGTTACAGCAAATAGTTGCAACTGCAGTTGCGCTACATCTCAATCCATCTGGCGTATTGGTTAATCCAGTAAATATATTCAAGAATTTCATATATATATATAGTCTTAAATAATCTTTGCATTTAAATCAGGAAAACAGCTTTTTGCTTATCTTAACTTGTTTCATAAAAGGAATTCAATTTTCGAATTACAAATACTCAAAGCCGATTTTTATATTATTTTTTATAATGTTTTATTTTATAACAATATTTTTTATCATAATTTATAGGTAATTAAATATTATTAAATTATAAATATTTAATAAGTACTTACTCTTTTTTCCCCAAAAGTTAATTTATTAAATAATTTGTAAATACTTTATTTTCCTTAAAGTTATCAAAAAATCAATTTTTAAATGAATTATTGAAACTTTTTACTCAAGTTTGCATAGCTTTTCAAAAGTTGACATTATTATATCTTATATTAACTATTAAGTTCAAAATGTATCTTTTTTTGACCATGATTAATAATTAAATATTTTTTAAAATTATCCAAGAAATACCATGAAATTGTTTCTTAAACAAAAATTCCATTTCTTATTCTTCCAACTTTTTCACATTAATGCACATTTTTCTTTTATATGTTCAGAAGAGGATTTGGCACACCCTTATAGTTATGTTAGGAAAAATATATTTTTTGAATTCCTCCCTTTTTGTGTTGAACTCAACCAAACCAGCAAAGCCGGCAAAAAGAAAATGTGTTACACTTGGCATTTAGAGGAGCTGTGGCCAATTGCACTGCAGGCAGCGCAGAGAAAGACAATAATTGAATCGCACATACATATATGCATATATAGTATATATATTAATATATATATGTATACAGTATAGTTAGATCTTGTGTTGGTATTTATTATGCATTTCTTTATGATGATTTCAAGCGGCAGCTGATTTAATGTGCATGTTTAGCTTTTTCTCTCGCCGCAACGGTCACGAGTTTTGGGGGCAATGTTAACACCGGCGCGGTTTTTTTTTTGTTTTTTTTTTTGGCCATGGATAAAGCTCCAAATCGCAATACATAGTAATATTTGACCATTAAAATGCAGTTGTTGCCACAGTCCATGGGAATTGATAATGAAAGCAAACGGTAAATGGATGCGATTGCAACTGCAACTGCAACAAGTTGCCAGCTGGTTAAGTGAAATCGATACATTTCAGAACTTCAGGCAGTTGAAGTAGCTCTTTGAGAGACTCCGACTCCGGCTCCGACTCCAATTCTGACTCCGACTTTGACTTTGACTTGCTAAAGCAAACAACGAAGTGCTGGACACAGTCGCACATCAAATGGATTTCGTTGAGTTTATTGAATGCCAGACCTTAGGCTTTTGGCTTTGGCTTTTAGCTTTGGCTACGCTTTTGATTTTCATTTTCATTTTGTTTGTCTGTCCAACAAAAAATACCCACAAACCTCAAAATCAAAAGTCAGGCGACGACCACCTTGTAGCTGCACAGAGTCCGAGTAGTTGAAGCTGGAGCTCGATTGCTGCCAGGCAAATACGGAAAAACACAAATAGAAACGACACACTTCGAAAAAAAAAAAAAAAAAAAAAATTATACACGCTCTAAAATCTAGAGAAAATGTATTTTAACATGTGTCATTCCTAAGTTTCTAGTTGGTTTTGCATTGCTGCCAAATGTTGGAATGCATCATCTATAAAAAGAAACAATAACAAAATTCATTTAGTTCTTGGTCTTGCGTAGAAATTATTTATATTTCTGAGCAATGTAAGATGATTTCTGTTAATTTGACTTTAACTGTATAAATATTGTACACATTTTAAATAATTTTACTGACTACACTCAAATTTTGGTCAACATTTTTCATTTGGCTTACGAAAAAAATAAATTTATGGAATTATTGAAGTCAATAGAAAGAACTTCTTAAACTGAGTTCAATTGTTTGTATATGTGGCACGTATTTTCTTCGAGTGCACTCAAAGTTTGCTCAAAATTGTGATTTCCAAAACAGAGTTTACGCTTTCCCAAACAAAAATAAATAGAATTGTTTAAGCCAATAGGCAGAGCATCCCTTCCATCCAATCGTCGTTCTTCGCTCGGCTGTTAAAGTGTGAAATGCCATTGCCTTAGTATTTACCTATGCATTTAGAGGCCGCTTAGCTGCTCAGCTCTTTGCTTTTTGGCCATTATTATGAGTCGACGATGCCGAAGTCGACGGCGGCGGCGGCGGCGGCGACAACGCTTTGATTAATGCCAAACTGCGCACAATTCACAAGATCTTCGGCACAGGTTTTGTTTTCGGTGCGCGATTCACACATTATTCATGTGCATTGTTCCGCGCATCGCAAAATAAACAAAATCTAGACCCGAGAATCTGCAACCATTCTTTAGGTTCCAGCGCTACCAATCCGCATACCCTGCCAGCCAGTCAGCCAGTCAGCCAGGCAGCCAGTCAGCCTTCCACTCCCTGCCACTGATCTGCTCTTTTCGCGGCTCTGTGCAAATTCAATGGTTCTTTGCATACATTTGCGTTTAGCCAGCCATGCGTAGCCAGAAAGGCCACAATACACACTAAGTACATTTAACCGAAACGAGATCGAACCATCAACATCGACACCACAACGACTGATGAATGCTCTTTTTGCATACGCCCAAAAAAATCTAGTCTACTATATAGAATTATCTTTTTAAATCCAAAAAACTAAATTTAAAACAAGTGCTGAAAGTTGGTTAAACAGCAACGGCTCTAGAATTATTCCATAATAACTTAATTTGATGCCAAACAAACACTAATAAAAACACTGAAGATCTGCAAAAAATTGTGAAAAGAAAATATTAGTTCAAAGGGTCGTAAACTGGTTCCAATACTTATTATACATTTACGTTACTAAGAAGCGATCATCTTGAAATTTGCTTTAATCACATTTTTGTTTTGCTTGTTTTGTTTTGTGACAAAATTTCAATTCGACCCCTTCACAAAAAACTGATCATGATCTTGGTTATAGGTATTTGCATAGCTCCACTTTAAGACAGACAAACCTCATCGTTTAGTCAATAAACTCTTTTTATGCGCTGCAACTCTATCCAAAGGCAGCCTAGCAAAAGGCAAAAGAATTGCAAGAGTCTCGCGCAAGTTGCAAGTCGCCAGCGGCAATGCAACAACAACAACAACAACAATGGTGAGCAACAATGGCCATTGAGTTGGTGCTGCTGCTGCTGCTGCTGCTGCTGCTGCTATTGTTGTTGTTGTTGCTGCTGTTGCAGCCTGCCCAAAAACAAAGGCCAAATAACAACAAAGCGCGCAGCAGCAGCAGCAGCAACAGCAAAAAAAAAAAAAGAAACGACGAGAAATATGTATATCAGATTTAAAATAAATGTAACTGCGCAGCTCATTATGCTGCGCTTACACACGGACTGCCAACAGTTGCCTCTCAACCCCCCCACATCCACCCCTCTCTCTCTCTCTCTCTCTCTCTCTCTCTCTTTTAGCCAGGCCAAATGGAGCTGCGCATGCTCAACAGTTTGGTGCACTTAATGGCCGGGGCAATCAGTGGCTGCCCCTAAAACCTGCTCCCAGTCTGTCTTCCAGTCTGTCTCTCAGTCTCTCAGTCTCCCAGTCTGTCTGTCTGTCTGCCTCTAGTGGAGTGTAGAATGCTCAACATGCTGGCTAGTTAGCTGCAGGTAAAACAAGAAAACGCTGAAGACACTAAAAACAAAAAGGGAGCCTATCATAGCAAACGCATTTCGGATTCGCATTTAAATAAACATTTTTCTCAAAAGGAACGCGCATTGTTCGCCAACTGCAACTCTGGCCAAAGCCAGCGATCTTGGGGCAAGTGGCATGTGCAACAACAACAACAACAACAACAACAGCTCAACTTTCACTCCACTTCAGAACACTAGGCAAATGTGTCTTGTCTTTGGTGTGGCACGTGCAGCTACTTTTTGTCCCCTTCCTGCCCCTGCCCCTGCCCCTGCTCCACTCTCTCTCTCTTTTTTTCATTTTTGCATGCTCATTTCATATTTTTGCCATGCTTGGCTCGCTTTGGCCAAGACGACGGCCAAAACAACTTAATCGATTAACGTTCATTTGCAATTTGTTATCGAGTGGCGCGCATCTATGCAACGTGTGCTGTGCACAAATTTGTTGCAACGATTAGCTGGCAACAAAATATTGTAATGCCATTCGTTTATTAATTACCCACGATAACAGCCACTGAGTGATGCATTTGTTACTGCCCCTTTTCCCCACTTACCACAGACTCGCCTAAAAAGAAGAAAAAGAAGATGTGTGCCACTTCTGGTGGCAGCAACTTGCAGGGGCATCTCAGGCGGCATTCTTCACTGTCTGTTGCCAATTATGATTGAATTTTTGAAATTATTATCTCTGGCGGGAGACAAGTTTTTTAGTCTGTTGCCTGGCGGCATATTTTGTCACTCCTTTGAATGAGAATACTTTTCAAATGTCGCACATTTTTTGTTAATAATAAAAAATAATCTAAAGGCAATCTCAAAGGGCAGAAACAAAAAAAAATAATGCCATAAATTCTTCACATCTGAACTTCTTTCTGATTGTAGATAAAACTTGGTTGGGCCAAGAATCTGTTTCATTTAAGATATAATTAAAGTGAAATACATTTTAGATTTTTTTATTATTTATATTAAAACTAAAATGTTGCATTTCATTCGTAAAATGTGCTTTCATTGATTAAATATATGTGAATTTATGGGTACAGGGTATCCCCCAGTGGAAAATTCTCTAGAGACTACCTCCATTTGAACTAATGAATCATTAACTGAAAATTGAGCAGACAAATTCTGCTGTCTAAGAAAATACAGTATTTTAAATTCAATAAATTCCGCGGCGCGCCTTCTTGCGTTGAGAAAGGATCCAACCGTAAGGGGGATGGTGGAGGGGGAGGGAGGAGGGCAGCTGTAATGTGGGCAGGTTGTTGCATCGCCTGTGGCAACATAGACTCAGAGACGTGCCGACGTTGCAACTGCAACCGTTGCACATTTTCATGCTGCATATTTATGTTATTTTAATGTTTTTCTAGCATTTGCATAAAAACTCGTTGGCCCCGTTGCCAATGTTAAGCTCCTTTGTTGCAGCAACCCATTCTCTACTTCCCCTCTCTCTCTCTCTCTCTCTCTCTCTCTTTCTCTATCTTTAACCCTCTCTCTGTGTCTCGCTTGACATCTACATTTTTTTAGCTCAGGTATTTTTCACGTAGGTTGCACTATGCCTTACAAAAATTAAAGCACACAATTGGGAATTGTTTTTTGTTTGGGGTTTTGGTTTGTGGTCTCGGATTTTGTTGAATGAAGCAATCAGCACCACGTGTGGCAGCAATAAATAATTAGTGCTGTCTCTTTCTGGCAATTGCTGCCAATAAAATGCACCAACTGAGCATTTAGCATTTAGCATTTTTAACGCCTCTTGGCTTAAACCCCGTCAGCGATAAGGAGACACGCAATGCCTCAAAAACCCGAACTGAAACTCAATTCTCGGCTCCGAATTCAGACTCAGACTCTGCTTGTTGCATGTGCCAGCCATGTGAGGCACGTGAGCAGAAAACTTTTGACACGCCATATCCACATGCCCCCTCCCCCCTTTGCTGGCAACCATAAACACACAACATTTAGCAAAAAATGAGTTTTAATTAAATTCATTGTGATATTTATTTGATAGCATTTAGTTAATTGAGTGCGATTTATTTGAACGCTAAATATTGTTGAGTACAGAATTGATATTATTTAAGATTTGTTTATAAATTAATACTAATGATTTAGTAATAATAGTAATATTAATAATAATAATAAAATAATTGGCTAAGATCATCTCATTGGCAATTTGAAATCATGTTGCTATATTTTTGAAGCTAAACATTTTTCAACTGCTATTCTCTTCCCTCTCTCTCTCTCTCTTTCTCTCTACTCATTCTTTTGCAGTGCGTGCAACAGTGTGTCTGGCTGCTGTGCCTTAAGGACATGTTGCTGACTGTGAGTCTGGAGCACAACTGCTATCATCATTATCACGCATGCACATGACAGTTCTGTCGCTGTCTCTGCCTCTGCCTCTGCCTCTGTCGCTGTGTGTCATTAGGCGCTTTGCACTCGACTTTGGCCTGCTGTTTGTCACCTCGTTCAAGTGTCCAGCCTCTAATGAAGTCAACTCTGCCTACCTGAGCAGTCATTACACTGCACTACTCAACGAACGCTACACTGCACTACACTCGAGTTATCGGCCCACGGTCATGTGCATTTCCCTGTCCAGTTTCGTTACACGAACTGCCCCCAAAGACCCGAAGTCTGTGCGCAACTTCGGCTTGTGGAACTTGTTTGCTCGGTTCGGCCGTTCGTTTCACTTGCAGCTGTGTATGTTTCGTTGCCATTTCGTTTCGCCTGGCACGTGTTTCGGCTAATGTTTAGCAACATTTTGAGCTGCCAACAGGTTTTGGGCAACAGCAACACAACAGCTGACTGTTGAGGCCAAATGGGTTAACAGCTTGCAGAGTGATAGAAAAACGTGTTAAAAGGTTTTCAGTTTTGAAATGAATTGTGCAATTTATATTATCATGTATGAATGTGATGCTGCAATGTATATGAAATAAAAAAACATTCAGCTAACACTTATCTTTAATTTATTTAGATAAAATAACAATTAATTAAATGAATTTGCTTTTTAAATATTAATCTCATCTCTTAAGCTTTAAGTTTTGGAATCAATTGTAAAATATATATAATTATTTATGAATGTGAAATGCATATAAAGGAAATGAACAGCTCTGAAAGTCTTACTTCAAAAAAAAGCTTACATAAATAGTCAAATATATCATTTTTAAATAAGTAAAGAAATTAATAAATAAATTCACTTTTAAAATGCTTAACTTGTCTCTCGAGCCAACCAATCCATTAAACAGTCGGCTTACAGAAATCTTTGATTTGTTTATTAAAAATAAGTAATCAAATAAATAAATAAATTCACTTTTAAAATGCCTCATTCATCTCTTATGCCAACCAATCAATTTTCATAATTATTTAATAAAACTAAAAAAAAAAAACTTAAAACTTCCAAAGAAGCTACTATCGTGTTTAATTTAGCCACTCTCTCTGCCTCAACTCTTCTGGCGCTCAGAGTAATTGGATCAGGGTCAAAAAATCTTGGCTCTGTGTAACAAGCTGTAAGCAGTTAAGCACCAATCGGATGAGTTCTGTTCAGCTCTTCTCAGTGTTCTATTTAACCTCAAGAGTGCTTTCGAAGAGTTCATGCACAAGTTCTTTTTTTGATTACTTCATTAAGAGGACAACGGCAACTGCTGATAATAATAATTATGCTTTGCCATAACTTGAATTTAGTTTTGTGCCAACTCATTGCAATGCCACCCACGGCAAATTCTCGTCAGTATATTTTAGGGAGAGTACACACTATATATGTACACACTATATGTACATATGTTGATATTGTTTATTATATTGCCAAAGCCAAACAACTCACGATATTCTAATTAAAACAGACCGTACCACAAATATCATCATCATCATCATTATGATCATCTGGAGTCGCTTTGCGGTGTGTGAACTTCAATTCGATGAATTTACATTGAAGCATGATGCAGCATTTTCTCTACTCTTTTTCCACATTTTTTTTTTTTTATTTTTTGGCAGAGTGTGCCAAGTCATGTGGACAAAGCTAATGTCAGTGGATTTAGATGTGGATGTCGATGTCGATCTGAATATGTATATATATATATGTGTGTGTGTGTATGTATGTACGTATGTGTGTGTGTTTCTATAGCCAGTCAATGGATCGGATTGCGGCTACATGAGATCGTGTGCTATGTCTCGATGACATATTCCATTAAAAACGAGCAGGAATCTAATAAGTAAGAGAATGCTCAACGAGAAGATGCCCTGTAGTACACACACTATAGCAAATAGTTGCCAGAACAACTTATACAGATTTTCAACATGTAAAAAATGTTTCGATAGGCGAGAGAGCTTCCAAGGAAGTAACAGTGTAAAAATGTAGAGCTTATAAATTAATAATATAATATTTTTAAACATTTTCTGCTTTTTATCAACAAGAATTACCATATTAAAATTTGTGGAATACCTATTAAATTTTTTACAATTATTATATGATTCTATTGTTGATTTCTGTTGCGAAAATATTATCCATACACTATGCATATATATCTTATAAACATAAACTTATATTCTTTTGCTGAGGTAACATTTCTGCCAATTGTAAGTTTTAAATACCCTGCCCCTATAAGTGTTATAGGGTATAGGGTATATAAAAAGTCACCGTGTGGCCCACATCTGGGCACATGCATTGCATGCACACCTCATTTCTAGACTACCTGACGAGACAGCTCATTGGAAATATATACATATATTATATATATATATATATATAAGGTATGTGGGTTTGGCAGTCCCGAAATAAGAGCGGGTCGCTCGGTTGCGCATGCTCAGAGAAAATGAGTCGCTAGACGCTCAAAGTGGCAGACCCATAACATGCCACACTCACATGCCACTCACACTGTGCGTGTGTGTGTGTGTGTATTGGTGTTTGTGTGTGTATGTGTGAAGGGAAACAAACCCAAAAAGTCGTCTAATAAATTGACATTTATAAATAGTGTAGTTCAGTTGCAGCAAGAATTGAGAGTGCGTGCTTGTGGCACATGTGTCTGCATATTGCAAGGGTATCGGTGCATGTTACCTATAGGCTGGCACTCTATGGCTCTATGGCTGCAACAATGTGCATATGCTCCAATAGCCATCATATAACTCAAGGGCAATGAGCTGCATAATTGCGCTGAGTAATTCTCACTTTAGTTTTTGGGCGATTTAAAATTTAATTGCTGAGGGAAAAATATGTTTGGAATTCACACGAAATGAATTTGTTACATTTCATATAGAAATAAATCCATAAAAACAGCTGGAAAAAGTGTGTATATAGAGGTACACTAAAAAAAAAATTGACGCTTTAGATCTGATATCAGCTGAAAGATTTATTTACCGCCAACAACTATAATAAATCTGAGATGTCTGTTTAATTAAGAATAACCCATACTTTGGACTTAGCAAATATTTATTAATATTATTGGATAATCATTCATCTCTATCCCAATATTGATTATTTTAAAAGGTATACATTAAAGCATTTATAATAAATATTATAAAAACATTTATCTCAATCAATTATAATGTGTGTTATATTTGCAAATTTAAATGAATAATTAAACTAGATACCAAACCAAAACCAAAAATATATTGCTTTTCAAAAACGGTTCAGTTTTGATAAAGTTATGGCAATGTGGGCCAAACCTGAGAATTTCGAGAATATAATACTTGAATTTCTTGGCATAGCTAAAGAAACCCAATTGAAGAGTGAGTCTCAGTGACAGGTCTACATTATAAGTTGTCCAGAGCCGTCAATTAGTTGAAGTTCTCTGGCATATGTGCCACATATGAGTGACATTCTGACATTTAATAGCGGCGATAAGGTGCACAACTTTCACGGCTATTTTCAAATGGAAATGGAAATGAGAATGAGAATGAGAATGAGAATGAGGCCATCGTATATCGTCCCCAGTCCGATTCCGGGCAGCAGGCACATAGATATATTTAATTTCAATTTATTTGAATGTCAGCGAGCATAAATAACGTTAGCATAAATAAATGGCATGATATCAAGACAAAACAATCTATATAGAGCGTAAAAAGCTGAACAACAAAAGACGCCACGGCGAAACGGAAAAAGGAAGTTAACAAAATAAGCCAGATAGAGCGATTGAGATACCGACACAGCGACACAGAAACAGATACCACACTACCACCACAGCCAAGCCAAACTAAGCCCAATAAAAGAAAAGATAAATGTCGAAGCGACAGAAATAACAACACACACACACACACACACACACACAAAACGAAACAAAAAAACACAGGTAAAAATCAACGGCTAACAAAACTGCGACGAAACTCAATACTCGAAACTCCGCCAAGTGAGATGAGATGAGATGAGATGAAGAAATATATTTGGTACCGGGCTACCGGGGGTATAGTAATAATTTTTAGCAAAGTGCGCCGGCGATGAGTGCCATGGATCGCATCGTATCGGATCGCATTTCACCTTCTTCTCTTTCAGGTGTCACCGATAGGCATCTCTTAATGCACAGGCCAAGACCCGGCCTAAGACATTTTGCTCAGACTCAGACTCAGACACAGACACAGACTCGGGGCTCAGGTCAATGTGAGAATACGGAGGCAACACATTTTACAGCTCCACACACACACACACATCTATATCTGTATATATATATATATATTTCCCTTCCTTCCTTTGGTCAGTTCTCAGTTGTTTTTCGGCATCTTCCAAAAACAAAAAAGAAAAGAAAGAACGCTGGAAAAAAAAACAAATGCAGCAGTGTGGTCCGAAAATTCTCATTAAGCGAAATATTCACATAATCCCGCATTTATTTGATATGCGCTGCACGATAAAAACCAAAGGACCAAACAAATAACAGCAACAACAGCACTGCTGCTTTTGTGTGTGTGAGTGTGTGTGTGTGTGTGTGTGTGTTGATGTGTGTGGATGAGTGTGTTGTTTAACGACGTTTCGAGCTGGCTGTCTCATTACAGGTACCAAGATGTCAGGCTCTAGATTTGGCAAACAGAGCTAAGAAATATGTGAAAGGAGATTGAACCCAATGTGAGAAGATGTTTTTCCACTGAAATGAAAAGTTAATTAGCACTTCAATATTGACATATTGATTTTAGTTAATTAATAATACAATAATAATATAAAGAACACATTATTCAATTCATATATACACAGATTTACCATAACCTTTATATTATTCAACATTTCTCATTTTATATATGTTAATTTCATTTGAATTATGTATTTTTAATAACATGTTTTTTCAATTTTGAACTGTTTTTAGTTAGCTGAAATTCATAAATAAATCTAAATGAAAATCATTTCCCCTCTCTTTATAGTAGTAGTATTTTCTTTAAACGACCTCTACAAAGTCTGTCAATTTAGCTTAGACTGTGTTTCGTCCACCAAAAAATAAAGAGACAGAAGAGATTTATTCTCTCCCTATCTCTCTCTCTATATACTGTAGTATCTCCACCTTTATATCTCCTCAAAAGTCTGTCAAATTAGCACAATCATAGCCATACTTCCTAGTCGAGGTGCATGCAACAAAAACTCAAATAAGTGACGCTACAAAGTATGCAACATGCAAAAGCCGCAGTCGAGCGTGCTGCGGTTTCTATTTTCCACAATTTTTCGACAAGTGAGAGAAGTTGAAACTGCGCAAAAAATTAAAGGAATGAGTCTGAGCTGCAGTCACCTTAAGGTTGCTACCCAAATTATACAAATTCTTGAATGAATTGAAATGCAATGCAGATAAGCATTTATTTTACAAGCGCAATGTTTTCACATATTCAAGAAAATTAAATAGACAAATCACTCGTTGTTTTCGCAATCCCAAATCTTTCTTCATGGCCTCTAATTAAGACCATTCCCAGGCGATTAGTTTAAGTTTGGTTCGCCTTACATCTATCAGGGGAGTTTGTCATATAATAAAGAAATTCAAATCTAATCGGCAAAGACTTAGATTAATTTCCCCCCCTTTAGCAGGTATTGCCCCTGGTCGGTTGCCACAATTTAGTTCCAAGATATGTACACACAGTGAAACCATATTGTTGTGCAAATTGGCATAATGTTACACAAAGCTTTTAGTTATAATCTGGCAGCTTAAGATTGTTTCTACATCAATCTATATTACGCATATTAGCCTCGAACAACTAACGAATACACTAAACACTAAACACTTCCGCCTTCAACTAAACACATAATGATGGAACGCAATTTCTGTGGCATATCAGTTGTTACTTGTATATAAATATGTATGTTTTTATGTATGTATGTGCATATATACCAGATGATTGATGACATACAAAGTAGTTTGCATGAGATTTGCTTAAGACCCCTTGTAGCCCATATCTAAACACAAACATGTGCCGCGGATTGCGTTTGGGAACTGAGTCGAAATCGAGACTGGGTCTCAGCCTGGTCAGTTGTAATCCGTTGAACTGTCACACAGTTTGTAGCTGCTGTGTGGTAATCGGGAATGACAATGACAATGACATTGCATATACCGCAAATCGTGGGCATTACTTATGGATATGGGCTGTGGATATCTCTCCAGAGAGCATCGGTATTGCGTCTACGGTACAATAATTGAAATATTTTTCCAGCTACTGCAGCGGGTTTTGTAGTTTTTATGGCTGCTGCTGGTTTGCGATGAAAAACCAATTGTCATACAAATGAAATTGTAGTTTGTTTTATTTATTTATTTTCTTTTTTTTTTGTATTTTGGCATTGAAGAGCTAACGCTTTGGGGGCTTCGTTAAGCGGCTTACAAAAATCTTGCGTGTTTCCCGACTGCTTGTATTTAACGAAAAGATTAACAACAAGCAATCGCCGAATCTGACTTTATTTTGTCACAGGGGTTGCTCGGGGGAGTTTTTGCCAAAAGCCTAATTACGAGTCACATGAGATGGTTTGTTGCGGGTAGGTAGCTCTGGTGGAGGGCTGTAAATTTCATGCTGCAACTTTGATATTTCATTTCTGATTTCTCATCCAACTGATAAAGAGTCAGGGGAAAAAAATAAGAGAAAAATGTCATAATAAGGTAAACAAGAAAAAATATATATTTTCATTTACTTTTCATTGATAGAGCTTTAAAATAATAATAAGAAGAGACTTAAAACACAAGTTTAATAAATTTATTTTAGAAATGAAGTTTTCGTAAGCTTTGATATTTCAGATACATTTTTAGAATTGGCAAATCTATTGAAGATAAGAGCTTTGGTGCATAACAAATAATGCAAAAGAAAATAGTAGTTGAAATAAAATTGTAATATAAATTGCTAAGTACTTTTGTAATAAAAAATGAGAACAACTTGACTTAAAAATGTATTACTTTAATTGAATTAATTTGTATACGTTTTGTATTTTTTTGCGTAGACTCACATTAGTACAAAATACTTTAAATTAGAAATGGCTTCGTTTGTAGCTGCCAACTTTTGTTTGAGCTTCAATAATTGAATCTAAATGTTGATTTGTCTGGCAATTCTGCTGACTGGGCTGCTAATTAACTAATGAAAATTGAGCTTCAGCATTGTGTGGACGTCGGATTTTGGTTTTGTTATCATTTGCCAGTTGCATTGTTGCAAGTCTCGACTGCAGTCCGAGACTGAGCCAGATACAAAGCGGCTACAGCAGGCCATCAATCAGAGCGGCAGTTAAAGAGAAAGACTTGGGGTGGGGGTAGGGGTGGAGGGGTGGAGGGGGAGAATGTAAATCTGGCAACCTTTGAAATGAACGTGTTTGTCTTTTGTTTAATTGTTGCTACCCACACACACACACAAACGCAAAGCAAATGGATCGTATTCGATTTCTTTGCTGAAGCAGTATCTAGATAATTGATTAATGCACACACACACACACACATACACACACACACACACACATAGAGAAACACACACAAATATACACACGCGCACTGCCCTCTTGCTTTTAATTATGCGTTACCAGCCATCAGCGGACCAATAAATCATAATCCATCAAAGATTTTGCGGTACATGTCCGCTTCGTGGCGGCTGCCACCGTTCGCAAACGTCTGTTTCCCCTCCTCTCTCTCTCTCTCTCTCTCTCTCTCTCCGCCTGCCCTCTCCCTCTTTTTGGGTCAGGCATTCAGTTAATGTTTAATTGGAGTAGCTGCGTTGGCTTACCGCTAACTATGAATTGGCAGCTTCTCAAGTCGCAACCAGCGGAAATGAATACTTGGCCAACTACTTGATGTCAAAATAAAAAAAATAAAAAATATTTAAAAAAAACCATAAGAAAGCTGCCGATGCTGAAAAGGTTTTCACAATTAACCGCTCGAAAGGATGCGAACGGCACAAGTCGTCAGCAAGTCGGTCTACCCCCGCCCCGAATTGAGAATCTACGTCGGCTGCCACAACATTTTACCCCACTAACACACTAGAGAAGTCGGGTAGGCATACCGGAAGGGGCTGACGGTGGGGCGTGGCTAAGGACCCCCCGTTGACTGGGCAGAGCCGCCCTTCAATGCGTCGCTTGATTACAATCACTTGAAGCTTGCGAAGGCAGTTGGTTCTACAATTGCAATTTAACCCGTAGTCAGCCCAAGCTAGTAATTAAAATAGTCGAATAACTACAAAATTTGAGTATTTTCCTAATGTGGGATAGAAAATTTGTGAGAAAACGTTACCAATTCTATTGTAAATAATTTATGATATGCATTTAATTATGCACTAACTAATGTTTAGCTTTAAGAATTAATAATGATATATATAGATTAAAATTTACCATTTAATGCAAAGGATCCCAGTCCTAAGCTACTATGAGATTGTTAGAGTTTACTTAGTAATCTATTATAAATTTACTTAGACAGCTTTGAATCTTTGACAATCACTCAATATATATTCTGACTCTTCTACCGAATTTTTTATATGTATCGTTTTTATTTTGTTATATATTTATTTATTTCTATTGTTTTTTTTTCAGCACTAGTGCATTGCTTGGATTTTTGAACCACGGTGTACCGTCTACGGGTTAAAGTATGTACAATTTATAGGGTAACATTTGCGTACCAAGCGATTCCGAGCTGTGTTTACAATATTTCTATTGCCTGTTGTTGCTTTACGACTACAGCGAAAAGGCTGAACCGTTAATTTGATTCGATTTTGAAAATGGCAACAACAAACAACAACAACAAAAACAAAAACATCAACAATGCAACATGAAAATACAAAATGCTATTGAAATTTTGTTGTCGAATTGGAAATGTGGAATGAGATATGAGTATAAAATAGAAGGGATTTTGGAATTATATCTAAGAGAGAGAGAGAGAGAGAGAAAGAGAGAGAGAGAGAGAGAGAGAGAGAGGAATATGGAATGAGACCACCAGTTCTCATTTGAGCATTGATTTTCAAACGGAATGTGAATTGTGAAATTGATTGACAGCTTAGAGATGTAGAGAGTTAGAAAGAGAGATATATATAGAGAGAGAGAGAGAGAGATGTAGTACTTAAGTAATGCTCATTTGTCACTCACTCTCTCACCTTCTCTGTCTCTCTCTCTATCTCTCTCTGTGAGGCAAAGGCATTTGTCTTATTTAGACAGCTTTGTGTAGGAAAAAAGTTGACGCCACATCAGCATCAACTTTAGCTTTAGCATCAGCAACAACGTCAGCGCTGCAAATCGCATTAAGGACTCTTAATGAAACTTACTGCATCCTGGGGCATGTGACACACATACTAGAACAGTGTGTGTGTGTGTGTGTGTGTCTGTGTTTTGTATTTGTATGCGTAGACATCGTTGTGCGATGATTGATTTCACGCCAAAACGATTTCAATCAGCATTTCCGTTCCAACTTGGTTTCTTCCTTTCCCATTTTTTTTTTTTTTTTTTTTTCTCTGCTCACTTTCTTATTGCATTACGTCGATGTCAGCCCCTGCATGTTGCTGCATGCGGTTCGAGGGCGGTTAATGGGGCAGCTGCTGCCAGCGTAAGATTGAGTTGAGTTCGAGCTGCGTCTTGGGAGTATGCGGCAAGCTGTTACATTGCCACAAAACTGGGTCAGGGCTGTGGACTAGTCGTTAATTGTTTATTTCATTTCATATTTACCACTTGATTTACTTGATTTTTCACTGTGGCATGCGGGCGACAAAGCGCTTTCAGAGCACTCCCCCACCCCCCTGCCACCCCTTGGATCTCATGACCAGGCAGAAGGCACTCGTCCTTCTCTCGTGTCTAGACCTGTCATGTGGCGCATATCCTTGTGCCAGACAACGATAAATTTATTACCTATTTAGCTTTAATAGCCTGGCTTGTTTTTATGATGATGCCGCTGACATAACACACGAGAGAGAGAGTGTGTGTGTGTGTGTGTGTGTGTGTCGCTGTGTGTTTGTGTATGTTATTTGAGGGCGACAGTTTAATTTGTGATTAATTGACGTTAAAAGGGTTTAACAGCCTCCAACTCCAGCCATGGTTCCATTTGACGTCCACTTGATTCACAACCCATCACTTTCACTCACTTTCGCTTTGAAAAATAAAAGACAAATTTTAGGGGCATGGCCTGAAGTCAATTTTTCGCTTTATAGAACGGAAATTGCTTCATGAGTGCGGATGTTGAATATCAAATTTATTTCGTCCATTTAATCAACATGATAAAAACAAGTATTCAAAGTCCAAAGTAACTGATTGTCCCCGTCTTGCAAACGCCCACATCTTTACTAAAACTAATGCCATTTCCTTAAGGGCCAGCTCAATCTTGAGCACTCGTCTAGATTAATTTTCCATTTGAATTTTATTCATTTAAAAGCAATTAATTTTTTTTTTTCGAATTCTTCGGAAGTTTTGAACAGAATTCATCTTTATTTATTTATACAAAAGTAATTATATATTGAATATTATTTTTCTTATTTATAACTCAAATAATGTATTCAAATCTCATTCGATTTATTTAAAATTCAAGGGAAATATGCACTACTTATGTGCAGTCTGTGGTACTCAGAGTGTTGCCAACTTAAATAGACTTTCAGAGCAGACAATTAAATTTGTTCATTTTGTTAATGAAGACAATTAGCATTCGAAAACATTCAGGTAACACTCAAGTTTGCCGCAGGCTATTCATTTCCGTCATTACCACATTTTATCTGCCTACCTGACATGCCGCACCGACAAAACTTGACTACAAAACTTCCGTTTTTAGCCGGCTTTAAGGCAAAGAACACCACCAGTCAAACAAGGAGGCCGAAAACGTGGAAGACAAGCACCAACTGCAAATGACATTAATAGTCTGAATACGTGCGACTTCTCCAACTCCTACGAAAAACAAAGAAATAACAAAAAACAAAAAACAAAACACAAAACACAAAAAATAAGAAATAAGAAATCTCCCACGCCTTTCGTTGACGGGGCGGCAACTAAAAGTCGAGTGGTTAAGCGGTCGTGTGGTTGAGTGAGTGGTTGAGTGGTGTTCCGTATTCCACACTGACCGCTTGATTAACATTTCCTCAACATTTCTCCAGGCCATCATCATATTAATATGCTCGCCCGTCTGTGGCCAATATGTCAACGAATTCCTAAGCGGAACACGTACTCCAAAAACACCCGAAATTCGTGGAATGTGTCTTCTGCCAGAGTCCCTTGGTCGTGTCCTTCTTCTTCAAGCTGGACTTGAACTGGGTTTTGGACAGTGGCCAAAGTTTTAATGCGTTTAGCGTTTGGTTGAAAAGGAGCAGAGGTGAAGAGTTAATGCGACTGCGTCTGTCTAAATGTATTCCCCAAATCCCAAAGAGCAGCGACACAACCTAAAGATGAAATCACTTTCACAAAGTGCTGAGCGCCAGACAAACGAACCGCTCCCCGAACACCATCTACACCACCCCGCCCACATCTACATTCAACGCTTATCCCCGAAAGTATTTGCATAGTGTGTGTACGGACTGGCGAGGGGCGAGTGGGGGGCAAGTTTATCTAGCCGTCGACACGACTAACCAATTTTCAGCAAATTTAATGCACAAAGGATATGCACAGATTTCCAGACAGTCGCCAGCCTTTGTCTTTAATGTGTTTTATAATTGAATTCAATGCAAAAATTCATGTCCCTTGATTACACAGCGCAACAAAATAAAAACAACAACACATAAGTCAAGCAATTCTTTGAAATACTTGATGAATTTGGATTAAGTACAATTTGAGCTAAAATGATTAAGCTTCTATTTATAAGTAGCGCAAAATACTTGAAAGAATACATTAATTCATACGAAAATAATATAATTTCTATATGTTAAAGTTGTTGGCAGCATTTTCTTGTTGAATTTGAGGCGTAATCGAGAAGTACCCACAAATGCTGTTTTATTTTTTATGTACTACGATATATTTCTAATGCAATCAGGATTCGTGTTCACGGAGATATTCACAGCATCCGTTCAGGTATAGATTTTGATAGCACCTTTTACGCCTATAAGAATCCTGCTGCCTTTTTTATAATAATTTCTAGTATGAACAAAATATCTTATGGAGTTCAGTTTGTTTGTTGCGTAGTGTTAACAGCAGCAGCAGACACATCAGCGATTCATATTCGAGTTCATTTCGTCATCTCACTCGCCGTCATCATTTTTTGCCGGTTTCCCATCGAGCTGGCGTTGTTGTAACTGTTGTTGTTGTTGCAACTGTTGTTGTTGTTGCAACTGTTGTTGCTGCTGCTGCTGTGCCTCTTGTCTGCCTGCCATAGAGCTGCATCCTTTGTGGCGCCGTATCGGTATCTGAATGGATTTGGCTTCGACTGTGGCATTGGCTTTGGCATTCACATTTACATTTACATTCGCATGTAGTCATGTGCACATATCAGTTGTCTGGCAGCTGTCTGCGGCCTTGAATCGTCCCAAAAGTCAAAGCCACAACTTAATCGCTCTTTGTGGAGCAACAACAGCAACAGGCACAGGCACAGGCACAGTAACAACAGCACAGTAACAAAAGCAACAGCAGCAACAAAAGCAACAATCACTACTGACAAATTGAAATAAGAACAGACTCCACAGATATCAGATTATTAGATTTGTGTAATTAAAATATTCACAAGCAGAAATCTAAATTTGCGATTTATTTTTTATGTAAGCTTTGTAATTTTGTATCTATTATGAAATCATATAAAAGATATCAATGGAATATTATCTATGATTTAAATGAATTATCAACATTTGAATACAAATATGGAGTAAAATCAGGGAATTCAAGGTATGAATGCTTAAGCAACAAAGATTAATTTAAGTATATTATTACATAATATTTATTGCCTACACAAGGAGTAATGCTTTGATAATCACTTCACTCGAGAGTTCCCGTTATATATATATACATATATATATTTAGATAGACATTAAAATCCCATCAGAGTCGAAAGTGAGAGCTCATTGTCAGTTGATATTTATTTTTGGTATTGTATGGTTGCAACCCTGGTCGATATTGTGGTCACGAAACTAAAGAACCGCCAAGTGGCATAGCTAATGCCATGTCATGGGGTTTCTGGGACGGGCGCGAGAGCGTAACGTTTGAACTCGAACTCGGCATTGACGTTGGCTTCTGCTGCCTCGGGTAATAGAGCGATATTCGGCGTCGCCTGCCCCTTAGGGGCACTTCACTTGGGGGCACGCGCACGCTCTGGCACTTCCTTGCGCCTGCCTGGCCACAGAAGTGGAACAAATGGGCGCAGGACGTGAAAACGTGAATGGGGATGAGGCTGACTGGATATGCGAGACCTGACTCAGCTGCCTGCTTTGCATACACTGCACGAAATTCTAGTTTCCATTTAATACCTACTGGTGTTTGACATTTTCAAAAAGTATGCCAATAATATCTAAACCAAAATATGAATTAAACAAACAATTATTTAAAAGAAAATATAAATTTTCGCCTCATGCTATATTTAATAAAATTTAAGCTTAACAAAAATTGTTGGAAATGAAGAGAAGTTTTTGATTTACTTCGTATTTTATAAGTTCCAAAGTATTTTGTTAATATTCTTGTTGAGTTTAGTTCTTTGCCAAAAAGTATATAAATGGATGAGAGCACTTTTAAAACATATTCAAGTATATTATGCAAACTGAGTGTTGAAATTTATAAATTAAATGTTACAAGCAAATATACCTCAAATTTCTCACTGTGCATAAGCCGATTTTAAACTGCGGGCAGCGTCCTCTCCATCGTCGTCATCGTCATTGGCGGCATTTTCAATTTCATGGTTAATTGTTCTGCACGCAGCATTTGGTTGCCAGAGTCCACGGATCGAAAGTTGAAGCAGCAATGTGCGCCTTCAATGCCACATTAAGTTTCATAATTAGCACAACAAATGATTGGAATCCACATGCAAATTGTCTCGTTGCAAATAAGCAACATATGGATGAGATCGTCTGGCCTCTATGGGAAAGGGACAAGTGCATTTCTTAGCACTACCACACTTCTGACAACTGGCAGTTGTTTCACTGGCAGCTGCTGCTCTCGGGCCTCACTTTTATCTTTGACATTTACTAATGACAAATTTATTCACGCTGTCACTTAGCCGCACAGTTCCCTGTCATGAAATGCTTTTGCCCTGTTTTTCCTTTCCTTTTTTTTTCCGTTTCCCATTCAAGCTGGAAAATGTCCTGAACCTACTTCGAGTGTCCGAGATCGTCACAGTTGTGACTCAAGATTTACTTGCACCACTTTAATTAGAACGCCTCTTACAATTTCAATCTTAACGATTCCGATTCCGAGTCCGATTTCAATTCCATTGAAGTTCTGCTCTTTGATCTTTCTATTCATGGCATAGATGATTGATTGATTTCCACGGCATAGTCACACAAGAAGAGTCGCTCTCTAAGTAATTAATCAACTACGAGTACATAAATAAATGACATTTATGGCATCAGCTGTGAGGAGCAAAGTCCAAGACCAAAGTGCCAGAAAAGCGACAAAATTACGCTTAATGAGCATCTTTTAAGAAAATAGAATTTCATTAAGAGGGATACCCTCTAAAATATGTGCATCTTATCTTATTATTTATACAAAAGAAATTAATAATATTCACTATTTATTTAAAAATTGAATTTTGTAATATAGACAGAACTGGTTCCCAATAAAGAAATACTCTTCACCTTCAGTTTCGATGGAAATCAAATCGAAATGTTACTTTTGAGACATCAGTCTCTTTGCGGCTGCTCTAACAGGGTATAAGCAAATTACTTTGAAATTTTGGTGGTCGTGCTTATCAGTTCTGAAAAAATCATCAACTCGACGATCATTAAGACCCACACACACCACACACACACACATGCAAATAGCCGCACTGAATAATTTTTGTCCGGGGATCGGTTAACGAAAGCGAAACGAGATCTTGATGGGCAGCCGCCAGTGGCGCTGTATAAGTCGCAATTTTTTGGAATCGTTTTGCCAGCCTTAATGCTCACCAGACACGCACATTGAAGTGAGTTTGGTACGGTGCAAAAAGTAATGTTTGCGAATGGAATACGATTAATGAATGCATAACGCATTAAATTCGTAAAATTTCAACAATGCCAAGCGAACAAATTATTGCCGCTTGAATGGATCGGATCGTACAGAGAATTACTTATACTATTGGCTGGGCACGCCCCGGGCTAATCACACAACAAAATAAAATAAATGTACACACACACATACACATACACACACACACACATACACATACATCCATACAGCCATACAGCCATACACATATTTTTCTTTCAAAAGGGTTGCACGAATGAAGCCAATAATAAAAACTGCCTGCAAGTGCTTCCGCGCAATTTCATTCAATGCGGCTGTATTTCAATAAACAATGCCACATCAAGGCAAGAAGTTGGCGCCGAGCGGCTTTTAGGTATTTCTGCTCGCACTCCCCCCTGCCCTCGTTAGCCCCTTGGCCCAAGTGCTTTGTCAGCGGCTCTTTGATTTGTCTAGCTGCCTACATAATTGGCCAACGTTCAGAGCAAAATCAGCGGCATTGCGACGCTTCGAGTGGCATGAACTTCGACTGCGGCTGTCCCTAGGGAGAAACTGGGTGCTCATCGGTTTGTTTTCGCTTTGGAAGAGCACAATTTGAAATGCCTTTCAATACAGTTTACCCACGCCATATGTAAATGAATTGCTTAAAGTTGACAGATTAAAGACAACAACAATGCATGCCTCAAGAACTAAAGTTATATATACAGAATCGAAGTAAATGGGCTTGGTATCACAATCTTATATACTGTTTTCAAGTGAAGCCATACGGAAGCATATAAAAACAATCTTTTATGTTTCAAATAAAAAATAAATATCTTAAAAAAATTGAGTGTGTATAAGTTATATTCAACTCTTGTATTTTATATATAATTAAATACTTAAGTTTAAAAAACACTTAAATTTTAACAAATCTATGTGAAATTAAAGTTTCAGAAGCGATCTTCTGAGGACTTGGGAAAAATAACATTTCATATATTTCTTATGAGAATCTTAATAGATAATCCGAAAATATTTATTGTGTTTTTTTTTATGGGTTTCCATAATCCTTGCACTAACCTCTTTCAGAATTATGGACTGGTTTTAAATAAATAAGACGATATACCAAAATAAAAAACTTCTAATTCTAATGCAATTATTTGTGTCAGATTAATTTACATATTAATAATCAAGACGATATGTCTTCTTATTACTTCAAAATTAAAACACCTTACACCTTTGTAGGCATCCTTGAAAACATTTAAAAGACAGCTCGCATAATGCACTTCCCTGAGCCATTAAATGCCTATTAATTATGCATAGACTCAATTTCAAAGACTGTCAGAGCCTGTCCTTGGCCTAGGCCCTTAAATGCCGCAGCACCACAAACATCTTGTCAGCTTATAGAATTTTATATACATTTTTCTTAATCAAGCAGCAGAATGAAGGCCGCTTCGTTTTCATCTTGATCAACATAAGGAGCATATTGTTAACGGACGCCGTATCATTAGTAGACGCAAATATTTGCATAATGTCGAAGAATTTCCAGATTTTTCCCATTAGAGGCAGCCGTTTTGAGGCGATTGAGTGGACAGGTGTCTTCAGTTGGTTCTTAAGCCTGAAAAACTGCCCATAATCCCGAAAAGTGAAATGCTCATAATAGCCAACAGTTGAGTTTACCCTGTTTAGAGGCACTGTCCATGCTAATTTCGAGTAGAGGGACAAAAAATGTGTGACAGTTGTTGGGCTAATCCCCGGCACAAATGTCATGAATTCTCTGTCCACGAGAGGTGTCAGCAAGCCAAATGTAATAATTTTAATGATTTTTCATAAATGCAAAGTCCAATGCCGGAAAAGGGGGTTAGTGGTTGGTGGGCTGTATGGTGTGAAGGGGTGGGGGGCGGGGGTCGGCACGCGTTCCTTGGCAAAATGCTAAAATGTTAAATGCACTTAAGGGTAGCGTCCACATATTAATGTGGAGGGTTTGAGTATCGCCTCTGGGCTCTGTACCGCTGTTATGACATCGGCCATCCCCCTCATCCGGGCTGCACCCTTTTCGGCATATTAAACATGGAGACTACACACCACTGAACAATCGCATTGTTGTTGCTGTTCTTGTTGTTGTTATAATTGCGCATATTTTAAAATACAAATTAGCAACGCTGTAGCTGAAATTTCAATAGCGTTTTAAATGCCCGCCGGGCCCATGTAGTCGAGTGTATTCGTATTCAAACACGTATTTCATACACGCAATCTGGGAGTGTGCTAAGTTCTCTGACTTTGAACAGCAGCGTGCAACATGAGCGACTTGAGAGGGTTGCCTTGAACTTGTTCTACGCCACCGAACCAATCCGCCTCACCAAAATCATGCCGCAGACGCCGTCGCCTCGTTGCAGACACATCCATCCATGCATCAGGCGTCAACAGTCAGTCTGTGGCATTCTTTTTGGCATTTCATACATAAAACACAAACGCAGCAGCAGCAGCAGCAGCAGCAGCAGCATCAACAGCAATGCAGAAGACAGCACCCCAGGACAGAGTGTGGAGTAGTTTGTCAAGCGAGTGGCTTACAATATTGGAGTAGTGTGTAGTTCGCTTTCGCACTCTGATTTATGTTTACAAAAATACCCTGTACTACAACGAAGAGTCGTTTATGGTTGCCTTGTCTGTAGTATTTTAAAATAAATTACATGCAGAAACCTTAAAGTTTAGGCAGACTTTAGATTGTCTTCCGATTATTTAATTTGATGTACACTTTGTACCTATTTGTTTTTATAAAAAAATTGTATTTAACTAAATTTTTTTAGCTGCCTGGAAATGTATAACGATTGTTTAGCGGATATTTCTTTATGATTTACACTGAGTAATGCACATGTACAACAATCTTTTCCGAATATTTTATTTAAAACGTTTATCTGTATCCGTAGTATTTTAATAAAAATGAATTCAAATACAAAGAACTTTCGAGCAGCTATTTAATCTTTCTTCCTGCTTTTGTTTTGATTTATTTAATAGTTTTTCTTTATATAATCTATAAAGTAATTTCAGAAAAGATAATATTTAAATAAATGTGTTTGGTGGCTGGTGAGAACATTTTTAACCTGCTTTTCTTTACACTGGACAATGCATTTTTGAAACAATGTTAAGATATCTCTTTCTCTCTCTCTCTGTCTCTTTCTTTTATAAAATATACAGATCCACTCAAAGAGTATACTTTTACTGAGTCACTCTTTTTTTTTATACCTTCGCATAAATAGCAAACACTGTTCGAGCTTGCCGCTTCAAACATGAAGCTGTAGCTGAAGCTATAACTAAAGCTGATGCTGCCTTGACGCTACATTTATCACTGCCAATTCGGGGCAATCGTCGTCGTGACATTGCAGCCCCTTCGGGTGGAGTCATGGGGGATGTGCTCTCGGGGCATGGGCCAATAGCCTGAACAGGTTGGAACAAAGCGCTCGAGTGTAAATGGAATTCTGGGAAATGAAATTGCACAAGGCAAAAAGCAACGTGAGAAAATACAAAACAAAACGAAAACAATATATAAGAATTGTTGTTAGCTGAAATGCAGCCACATGATTGTTTGATAGTCGGATTGTTGGGTTCTTGTTTTTGAGTTATTGGTTTTGAATTGATGTGGGGCTGCAATAGTCATCGCCATATCACTACAAAGCTCAACGAGCTTAGAGATTTCACTTAAAGCTTTGGACAAATGTTTTTGCCCAGCTCTGTTGACACATGTGTGGCACATGGCATGGCCAGAGCGCAGACGATATTCTGATTTGCATTGAAATACGCTACAATTTTGAGAGTATGATGAGAGCTGTAAACTAACATTTCAGACATTCTTGGATATATAATGTTATTAACGAATTAATTGATCAATCTATGCTAGATGACTAATATATCATTTTCTGCCATTGTTTGCCTATTTAAATAAAATATATATAGAACATATACAGAGTTCATTATAAATCCTTTTAAAGTGCAAGCGTATTCATACTTCGACTTCAGAGTTGAGGCATTCACTTGCTCGTTAGTTTTTTTCATTTACCAAAATTTGTCATAGTCACATTTTGCAGACATTGGACACATGTAACTACCTCCAACAATGCAACAACTTGCTGCACTTGTTACATGCTCCAAAGTTGTGAATTGAAATTTAACAATCGCAGTAAACCACACAGACGAACAACAGCAATTGAGAGTGCTGGACTAAAATGTACCCCGTAACCAGTCTCAAGGCTGCTTCACAAACATGTTTGAGCATATATACGTATTATGTAAGTATTTATTAATGGATCGTTATGAATGTTGTAGGATGTTTGTAGATGGCATGTTAAACATAAACCGAAATACCGCTGTCGAGTGTGAGTGGACTTCATTAATTCATATAGATATTTTAAAATATGAGAAAAACCTAACAGACAGTTGAACAGGTCTCGATTGGCAACTGATAAAGATCAGCAAAACATTTAATGCAAGGGGTTGAATATGCACCTCCGTATGACTTTACCACACTCATACACACTCTTATAAAGTGTAACATTTGTTAGCTTTGAGATCCTTACGACTATTTAAAGCTGCAGCTATTATCCTGTATCAACCGAACAAAAAACCAAAAAGTCCCCCCCTGAGGGCGGCGTGTCGTCGAGCTTTGGCATAAAGTTTTGCCAACCACATTCAGCACTCAACTGTGCAACATTCGCATGCCACATCGAATCCAAGTGTGTGGTGCCCCGTGTGTGCACTTCAGTCGCTGATAACTTATCTCTAGCTGGGGCGATGTCTGTTACAAATGCTACAATATTTATGCTCCATACAGGGCCGAGGCACAGGAAGTTCGTATTATGATTTGCACATTATGCAAATTGCGCTATCGTAAATACATTTTTTTCTCTCTCTCTCTCTCTCTCTCTCTCCTCTCTCTCTCTCTCTCTCTCTCTCTCTCTCTCTCTCTCTCACACTCCACAAACACAAAGAACAATAAGCGCCGCTGTGTGCACATGATAAATGTGATAAGCGATATTTGGCAACAATGCCACGCATATAATTTATAAGGCAACATATCTGTAAATTTATTTGTTAATAAATACGACTTGTTTAGCTTTTTGTCACAGTAAAAAAGCAAACTTAATATTAAGTTATATAAATTGAAAAGAAAATCTCTCGTTTTATATTGCTTCAAAAAAAAATATTTTTAACCCTACTTTTTATCATTTTTATAAATGCGAAAAATGATGAAAATTAGTTAATTATAAACGAAATACACAGAAAGTGTTTGTCTCAGCTGTCGCTAATCTTAATGAGCTCAAAAGTGCTTAAGGGATTAGCACGAAAGCATAGGCAAGAAGAGCAGAAAAAGAAGAGGGGAAAACTGCAAAATTAATTAATTAATAATGGCGTTTAAAATTTTAAAAATGTTTCAATAACGTCAAACAGATATATAGTCCAAAAGATAATATCTCGACGAAATCATACACAACTTAAACGGCAAATTCGATTGGACTTCTATTATTATATTAAAGTAGCATATAATTAACATAAAGCGCTGTGCATATCAATTTGAAAACGAATTTAATGATATCATCGTGATTGTCAGACTGAATGGCTTAATGTACATTGGATATGATTGATTTATGTGCCACATTGTGACGGCTAAATTATAAGAGCTGTTCGCCACATCTGAGATATGCAAATTGATTATGTAGTCTGTCACAAATTGGCAACATTTGATTTGCCGTTTTAAAGATATGTGAATGAGTATTGTGCCAAGTGCCAATATGTAAATGATCAAGAGGAAAAAAGGAGAGAGAAAAAGACTCAAGCACTCACAATTGTCACTTGAGTCGGTTGCACAGAATGCAAATTGATTAGAATATGACCAGGAAAAAGGGAAGGACGAGAACCAAGAATGCATGCAGATTAGGATTGCAATACTAGAAAATACCCTATAAAGATAAAACCTGCTAAGACTATCTGTTATTTGCTAAATTTATTTCTTAAGCTACTATCTGTAAGACGGATGACAAATCTATTATTAAAATTATAATTAAATAGTCCAGGGACTGTAAGTATACATGCTGTCAAAGAAGAATTCTCATTGATGATTTACTGGGTATTAGACAGCCTGCACTTTAAGATGTGCATTGCTTATGCGAGTACTGCAAATATGCCTTTGTCTCAGCGGGACAGCTTTAAGATCTGCATCGAGTAGCTGCTTGAATGATGGAGGCTGCTCATAAAAATGTATGATTCATTGTAAACACTCGGACCTGAAGTGACTTCCGCTACGTTGCGCAAACGCATGAAATATTTATAAATCCATCCATAAAGCAGTTGCCAGCAGTAACCACTTGCTATTGGCAGTGGGAGTTGGGGTCGCTGCATGTGATCACTCATCATCGACGACTTCAAACAGGAGTGGAACGTGTTGCCACTTTAACTGCCATTTAAATACACAATTTGCAAAGGCCAAAGAAAGACATAAAAGGAGCCAGCTACGGGGGTAATCGAGCGGTTGGAAAGGGTACTGGGAGGAGGAGGGGGCCTGTGACATTTATTGGCCGCATTATTTCAGCACCAGCAGCAACGCCGTCAGTCAACACCCCGAGGGATCTGCAACTGAAGCTGCATCTGAGTGTCGCTCTGCTTCATGCTACGCTTTTTATGTGTTTTTTTTTTTTTTTTTTGTTTTGTTTTGCTAAACTCTGAATTTTTGCATAAAATCTGAGCTGGACCGTCAGTTTAGGCGCAGGCGAGGCGCAACGGCAATTTATCAATGCTGGCGGCTGCCTAGAAGAAACTCTGCCGAAGTTTGCAGCTCACTGTTCTCGCCCCCACGTGGCTGGCTGTAAAAGTTTTTAGTTTGGCGCCGCAGGGGGCAGGTGCAGCTGCAGCTGCTGTTGAAACAAAATCGAAAACCGAGAACGCGAACCCACCTTTTTGGCCAAGGAACACGATGCGGCGCTAACGAGGACAAGCGTTTATGTCAAAACCCAATACGTGATGCATTTAGTGAGCTGACTCCGCACCTACCACTCACTCCCACTACTCACTCTCCCTCTCTCTGTCTCTGTCTCTTTCCCTGTCTCACTCTATATATATATATATATATATGCCAGCGTCTACTGGAGAAGTTGCCCTCTTCTTTTTTTGGCTTGCTGCAGTTATTTTAAATGCATTTCGCTGCTAGTCAACGACAGGATTTACACGTTACGCCATTCTTGGTCTAATTGGATGAACAAACGGCGAACAGCTTGGTCCGGATAACAACTCAAGTGATTTAAAATCGATTAAATTTTACTAACCAAATTTAAGGAATGTGCGATCGTATTACTTATGTATATAGATTTTCATTGGATTTTTACGAACTCTGCCTTTGCCTTTTTTCTCTTTCCCTCCCTTTGCATGAAAATATCTATGATATTTTTAATTCTTCATTCATAAAATGAATAATAATAAATGTATTAAAAATACAATTATTTACACATTTTCAATATACTCATTCATTTTGAAAACCATTTTTCTTCCACATTTCTTTTGAGTGCAATTTTGTTTTAGAACATTTCAATTTAATGCTGGCCACATCATTTGCCAAAATACAGAACACAGAGTTCCAGTTGGTATCAAGTAAATCCCACGCAACAAATACAATCCAATCTATTAATTTATTTTTTACTTGTCAACAATTCCATTCGGGGATAAAATTAATGATTGCCGCAAAAAAGTTTTACAAAACAGGGCCTAAGAATTTTGGAAACTTTTGGATTACTTTGAAGGTAGCCAACAACGATTGCTGTTGTTTACTGTTTTTGTTTTTGCCGGTGTGGTATAAATATACATCTATCATACAGGTCTTAAGTATGTTTCACAATTTATTTACGTCACCTGGCACTTGCCACTTGCCGCTTGCTACTTGCCACTTTGCATATCTCTCCATTAGTTCGAGACGAGTTTTCGTTGTTCTCGTTACTTTCATTTGTTGTTGTCGTTGTTGAAGTTTCTTTCGATGTTGTAACGAAGATTTTTTTGCTCATTTTTTTAGCTTTTTTCGCTGTCGTTTTTATTTGTTTAGGATGAGCGGGGTTCAGGTGGGGAGGCTGCCAGCTTGCTGCCAATTTGACACTCTTAAGGATTTTGCGAGCTTGACATGCGTAACGCCATTAAATTTATCAATTGCTCAACGCACCCTTCGCTGTCAACGCAACACTCCAAGTTGTTGTTGATTCTGTATTTTTTTATTTGACGTTAAAAATATACAACTTTTTTCAATCAGCGCTCGATTTGCGAATGCTTCGACGGGTGGCTCCTGCGGTTGATTTCGATTATTTACCGGAGCAACTTTTGGTTTTATCCCTGACTCTGTATAGTGGCAATTTATCATTAAACGGTGATATGTTTCCCAAAGTGCAACTTAAGCCACGCTATTGGGTTTTTGTTGAGTTGTCAAAGGAGGTGCAGAAAAGGCCCTTGAGAAGTGTGGAGTGGAAATTGAAGTTCGGATTATTAATTAAAGGAAAGGTAGATTTCGGGTCACTTTATGCACTTTGAAGAGTTCTAAATAAAAATTACATTAATGGAGAAAATGTCGCTAAAATCGAGTATAAAAATTCAGAATTAATTGTTTACTAAATAAATATAAAACTAAATTAATTTTCACAAATTTCAGGAGATTTGCGCAAGCAAATGTTGTATTAGTTCAATGTTCTGGTAAATTTAATGGCAATTGCTTATAATTTTTTAAACTACTTATTATTTAACTCTTTTACATTAGCTTCAAAATTTAAATGAGAAATAAGTAAATTTTTCTTGTATTTTATTATTATTTTATTTAGTTTACACGCTCAGTTCTGAAATGGTATTTAATGAAGTTATATAGTGATCAGCTGGTAATAAGTCTAACATATCCATTTATGTATCGTGTAGTCCTCTTTCTTCAATTGTATCTAAAATTATATTTAATAATATTTTCAATTTGCCAACCATAAGTGTTTGCTTTAAGATTTATGATGGCCCGCATAACTTTTACTCGTATTTGCATTTTCTTCATATGATTTTATGGCCTGATTTATGGATACAATAAAAGAAGAAAAAAAACAAGGTTCTTTCATAAATCGATGCGTTCGTTATGTTTATGAGCTTGTCACAGGTGTGTCCTATACAATGCAATATTGGGGGGCGTTAAGATTCTGGAGAATGCATGCGGCGATGACTTTAAGAGGTTAGAGCTTTATGTCTGCTTCTAAAGTCGCTTATGGCCACTAAATGGCAAACTAACGGCACCGCCGTATGACAAGAGAGTTTTCACTTTTATTGCCAACATTTAACAGGCCATGACACGAACACGAAGCTTTTGGGCACAACTTTTTCATCATCAATTTGCTTTATGGCTTGGAAACGGCGAGAAGCGGTGCAGCCACTTGTCATAACAGCGTCGAGTTTGAGCAGCGCCAGTTCGCAGGTCTGCCTAAGCGAAAAAAGATACAAGATACACGATACAAAACTGCAACAGCCAGGCAAACAACCAGCAAGGCAGGCAGACAGGCGGGCAGGCATTTCTAGCAATCCCCGTAGCTAGTCGGGCATTGTCATTGCCACTTTGCCAACATTTTCACACCCAAGCACCGACAATTTGTCTACGAGTTCGGTGCAGGGGGTGGTGCTGGGGAGGGCAGGAGCTGGTCGAGAGAAACGAGAGCTGCCTGAAAGTGTTTAGACGGGTCGCATGTCCGTGGCATGTAACTCGCTTGTATTTTTTGTATCTATTTCTATCTTTCTCTATCGGTGCAGCCCACGAGAAAATAATGTCAAAATAAAGCTAAATATATATTTTTTTAAATATACTGCAAATAAGTTTTTGTTTTTTTTTTTTAAATAAATATTGATTACTTACTAGATAAAGTACTAGTAGAAGAAACAAACTTAGGATAGCAATAATGAATAATAATAAAAGTTGCAAAATTTTTCAATTGACCAAAAATTATATTCGAAATTTTAAGTTTAATTTTGAAATAAATAAATTCTTCCATGAATTCGAAACATAGCCGTCATTGTATTTAAACATAAATAAATAATATATTTTGTATTTAGACATTGGTAAAACAAAGCTTCTTATGTATATCTTATCTGTATATCTTATCTCCAATTGTACATTGGAAAAGGCTAGATTTGATTTGATAGAAGTAGACAAGCTGGGCAACACTGCTCTCCATGTATCCTTGGCTGACCGCAGTCGCTTCAGCGATTTTGTCAACATTATTCAAGCATAAACATGACCCAGCAGAACTGGGAGCTGACGAGCCGGCAACGTGATGCCACGAATCCACGAGTCCACGATACCGAATCCAGTGAGCAGTCTGCTACAATGGTACAACAAATGGTGCAAAACGTTTGCAGCAAGCATTTAAACGTCGTTAGGTTTGTACAAATCAAGATAAATGGCCCCGGAGCATGTGAGTACTACTGAGTGGGTGGTGCGAGTGGCTCAGGTGGACTTGTCTGTTTGCATAGGACAATGCAAGTTGTAGCTAAATAAAAGCAACACAAAATACATAAAACCTGATTTGAAAATTCACAATTTAACTTAAAAGTATCTCAGAGTGAAAATAGTACTTTAATAATATTGTTTTTAAGTGTGTGACTCATAAAGTATATCACATCATATTCTTATACATATTGTTGTTCAACATTAATCGTTGTGCTCCATTTGAAAAAAACAAAATATACTGCTTAGCTAAAATTCCAAGAATGTGACATTGACCAAAATGCTGATAAGAAGCTTGTTCCTTCTACTATTTTTAAGTTAGGCAAAGATCAGTTCATCAAATATGCTTGTTACTCATCCGAGCGAGTGTGAGTGGGAGAGAGAGAGAGAGCGAGAGAGAAAGAGAGAGATAGAACGTGGTTTGCTACTTTGGTAATGGTAAGCCACAACCAAAGTTTATAGCTAAACAATTTCCGGCCGTACATTTACATTATTAGCATATTGACGAACGATGCCCAAAAAGTGTCTAGTCATAAAACTTTTACCAGGGCTTATCAGTATTTTGTTGGCAAACTTTTGCTTTTGCGACTGCACAAGTCAGAGCACATTATCATCGCTCGAGCTACTCAAAAACATCATGCCAGACATTCGAAGCTTAATCTAAAGTGCGCGGAGTGCGAATGTGCTGCGAGTGCGGAGTGCGGAGTGACGGGCTTATACCATATATGTAAAATGAAATTAAGTCACAGCTAAGTAAACACACTTTAAAGTTGGCTTTAAAAAGCCATGCAAATTGGTTGCAATTCCCATAGCCAAATGGCATTTATGTTCACTACATTCAGGAAACAGTAAGCAATGAAACTAATTAGAATATATTTTACTGAAGCTTCTTAAAAATTCTAAGAGCGACACATTTTTTCATTTCATAAGAAACATGGATTTCTACAAACTTATAAATTGCTTATGGTTCTAAATGGAGATTTTAATTAGGCGTCGATTTTTTTTAATTCTAGACCATATTTTTTTAAATTTTTATACATTTTGAGTGCTTTGACTGCTTCCGGCTAGGCCACAATGTAGCCACTAGTTTCTCTATATGCATAGAAGATAAACTGATACTCGTTCATCTTTGGAGCATCCATTCATATCCATGCTGTGCACATCATTAAACATCAAACGTCGGTGCTGCCTTATTTACAGCATAAAACGCACAATTTACCGAGCGTTTATTAAGGCAAACAAATGCTTAAGTTGTCCATCCACTTGAATATGGCCTCCTCTATAAGGCTAAATCAAATGCAAACATAATCCGCATCATTAAGGGCAGATATCGAGAAAGAGAGAGAGAGAGAGAGAGAGAGAGAGAGAGCGACAGATACACTTGAAAGTTCAATTAGATTTGCCATGCCGAAAACAGAGATTCAATTAGCGGAATTATTATTAGTAGGTATTTCAATTCGTATCTGCGTCTGCTGCATTTACATAAAAATAATTACTGACTGCTAGTCTGACAATGAATGAAAAACAATAAAATTCAGATATTTCTTGTCTATGATATAGCAGCTGAATAGAGTTTAAATAATACCATCATAAATTTATACAATAACTGCAAATCAATTCCAAGTATAAATTCCATATCGCTTTTTAAATAAATATATAAATAGATTTGTGCAAAAACAAGAAGTAACGAATATTACATACCCTTGCAGACCGAAATCAACCTCCTCATTTTGATTTTTCCAATGAACTTGTTTTACAATTTGGTACTCAAATTATAATCGTTTTATCTAAACCTACGGCACATATTAGTAAATTTCATCCGTAGAAAACTCTTCTTGGATAGTCAAAGAAACCGACGACCGGCGACTCTTTAAAATCGGAGACGTGTCCTTCAATGCGTTCGCGACAAATTTATAATAGTCTCTGGAAGTGTATAGAAAAGTTTACCTTCCCGCTATGTTGAGGTTATTTGACTATGTGGAAAGAATAAAGTAATATACACTACGCTGAGAGCACGCTTGCAAAATTTATAAAACATGATAAGAAAGCAGGCCCAGCCCAATGCGAAAGCTGAATTCAACAAGCTTCTTAGCATATTCATTTTAGTATGTGTCGGCATTATGTCAGAGACGGTAGTGGCAAACGCTTGGTAGAAGAAAATAAAGTAAAATGGAAAAGTGTTTTGCTGTGTGTGTTATTCTGTTCATAATTTTGTCAGGATGTGGCGCCAGCTCACATTTCGAGGCGGAAAGCACAATGGCATTGGAAGAACTAAAAAATGAATTGCTGAAGTTTGATAAAGTGATCACAGAGAAGGAAAACGAATTAAAGAAATTGGTATGGGAAGTCGACGAGGATCAAATAAATACAAATTTCAACGAAGCCGCAACTTTTATTTGGGAATTGGAAAATCAAATTAATGAATGCCGGGCTCAGTTAAATAACCAAACAGCTGAAAAGCGAGAGAAAATATTGCCTGAGATTCGAGATATAATAAATAACCAAACTAATATACTAGCTGAGACTTTATGTAAGCAAAGTAAGATAATATGATAATACAGATTGTATATGTATTTTTTAATTTGTATCTATCTCTACCTCCCTCTCTTTCTATGCAATCTACTTTTTAGAGCTGTTCCAAATTCAAAAGCCAAAGGAGACAAGAAGCAGTGAATATATAGTTTAGCTTATATAGTTTAGTTTTTTTGTTAAATTCAAATATTTTTCAACCTTCAGCCACCTTGAAAAAGTACAATACAGGGAAGGATGAAAGCAGCTGCATTAACACGTTGGCTGAGTATAAAAAACAAATTCAAGATAGAGAAGTTGAAATTCAACAACTGCAATCTGATGTTGCGGCTGCCGAAAAAAAACTAACAGAAAATGATTTCATTCTAAATGATTTAAAATACAAAGGCTCATTAAATAATTCAACAATTATTAAGCAAAATGAAGAATTTGAAAAGTTAAGAAAAGGTAAGATAATAATATAAGAAAGGTCATACACATATTTTCCTAATCCTCTCTCTCTCTTTCTCTATTTCTTTCTAAAGATCATTTGAAATCAAACAGCGAAAAGTGTAAGTAAACTTTTTAAAGTGTATTTTAGATTAAACTCAAACATTTTTTTTTAAATTTCAGACCAGTTGGAGTTAAATCTGAAGAGTAAAGATCAACGCATTTGTAAGTAAACTTTTTAAAGTGTATTTTAGATTAAACTCAAACATTTTTTTTTAAATTTCAGACGAGTTGGAGTTAAATCTGAAGAGTAAAGATCAACGCATTTTACAGTTAGAAAAAGATCTTAGTTCAATGAAAGATAATTTAAAATTGCTAATATACAAAAAGTATTCGCTTCCAGGTAGCTGTTTGAATTCAACAGCACTCCAATTCATAAAGGTTTCTTGTCCGGAAATTCGTTTAGAAGTTCCTTGTGATATTTATTCGAATGGTTGGATGACAATTCAAACTAATTATCGCATTAAATATTCACCTAACTGGGAAAATTACAGGATAGGATTTGGAGATTTGGAGGATCACTTTTTCCTTGGATTGGAAAGTCTGCATCTTATCACATATTCACAGCAATACGAATTAATTGTCCGTTTAATTAATAAATATGGATTGGTTTATGCTAAATATGATAATTTTCGGATTGGTAATGCGGCAAGCGCATACACTTTAGAATCTCTCGGAACATACAGTGGCACAGCATCTGATGGCATGCGTAAAAGTTTAATGAAAACATTTTCAACCCCCGGCAAAAATATTAGGTGTGCAATGGACGATTATGGTGGCTGGTGGTATGATTATCAGTGTACATTAAGGTTAGTAAAAAATATTGTACATACAATGACTTTTAATTATAATTCAATTATTTCTTTCAATAAAGTCACTTAAACGGAAGGCTGAATTACTGGAATGGACGGTTGTTGTCATCTACGAAGGTAGAAATGATGATTCGCCCCAAGAATGAGCCATTTAAATACAATTAATTATAACCAAATAATTTGATATATAAATAAAGCTTTTTGCAATTATTACACATCGCATTTAGGTAGTTGCATCTACCGATAAAGGAGAATTAGAGCATTGGCCCGGTAACGGTCTACCCTCTTAGACACATTCGAATGCAGCCAAGACAATGACCGGCTAATATTGCATTCGATATCAAATTAATTAATATAATCTCTTTGGTTGAGGGACATACTACTAATACTTACCTATATTTAACTAATACTGTGTCTGCATCCAATGCCAATTTCATGCTCGCTGCACATTGCAAACCGCCAATATTTCGCTTAGCGGCCAACAGCAATTAAATACCAGTAAATTAGTCGAAAATGGGCAACTGGGAATACCAGGGATGGTCACGGCGAGGGGTGGGATTGCGGCTTAAGTAGATTAAGTGTATTTCATAGAGCTACAAATTATCATCGGGCTGAAGATGCTTAAGTTGCGCCCATAATGAACAGCATAATAAAAAATCCAAAAGGAAAAGGAAACCTTTTTTTTTTGCAAATACCAAGTCAAATTTTATTCAAAAGAATTAAAATATTGATTCTAACATCAATTAAAAAACAGTGATTTATATATATTTTTAGGTAGTGAAACAATACAAAATTTTAGTTAAAGCTATTTAGACCATAAAACTGCAGAACAGTAGCGTTGTTCTTTTTGATTGTTAAGAAGTAAATATACTGTTAAGGCCAAGCCCATAATGCGATTCCAAAATACTAAGTGCACTGTGGGCTACAAATACGGTGGAAACTAAGAGCCAACCACCGAACAGCATTTGCGACCCGTTGCTCAGGTGACGAAATGCGTTTTGAAAGTACGTGATGTGCCTAGTAAAGGCCCAAAAATGAAGGCAAATAAATGCCAAACAGTGAGAAAGCAAATCCTCACCGGTGGGGGTGGCACATTAAGTGCGACCAGTTATCAAAAAAAAAAAAAGAAAAGATTTCAAATCCCAAGTGGATTGCATTTGTATTTGGATGCCAGACAACAATGGCTGGCATAGGGTATAAGTGAAGTAAATGCAATCAATACGCATAGACGGCACATAACAGGTATTACGTATTATGTATAATGCATGATATAGTAGGTACCTAGACTCAGCCGTGACTCTGATGATACTACACATGAAAAATCAACGCCAAGCGTAATCTATTAAATTATCCTAATTTCATCACGCACCAAATCCCTTTAGTCGTGAACCGTTGCCGTGACACGGTAAAGGGCATGCGTGGGGGCGCCTAAGCCGGAGGGGGACCTCGTGGCTGTGGTGGTTGGCAGGGCATCCGGCCGGGCACCCGCATGAAAAACAATAAAAATTTGCATAATATCGGTATAATATTTTAGCATTATGTGCATGACAAAGGTGCAGAAAGTAACGGCATTATGTGCCAGACATTGCGAGCAAGATTTCCGCAAGCTCTTCGCATCAATTCCAAAAAGAATGTTGGGGATAGAGGAGGATGAATCGAGGGGGGTGCGATAATGGCACATAAATGTGGTAACACATGTTACCAAACATTGCCGAAAGGCATTTGTTATTTAACGCCTGCCAAACGTTCGACAGTTTCGACTTGAAATATATAACTATAACTTATGCTTCCATATACATACATATGTACTTAGTAAATACAAATAAATGTATTTATTCATGTATATATGTAGTAGAAGAAGCTAAGGCAATGCTAACCAACTAATTTATATTCTCTGGCTTTGCTTTGTTCTTTTTTTTTTGCAAATCCCAACTAATTACCTGTCTAATTGCAGGCATTTAAAATTCAGCTAATTAGTTGCAATTTGTTAGCTAAATTGGATTTTAAGCAGCGTCAAGTCAGTAAAGTAGAATAGAGCTGCAAAAGGTAGATATATTGGTGTTTGAAACACAGCAAGATTGCGTTCTCAAAATAGACTTTTTAGGGTCTTAAATAATGATTTAAAATAATCAAAGTATGTATATATATATATCTGTAAATAAAAAAGTTATGAGCATGAGAGAGATAAGCATTATAATTTAGCATGTATATAAGACACCACAATTGGCATCACATAGTTATGCAGTTTATTTTTGCCAAACTATAAAAATCAGATGCATAAATCTAAAAGCATATTTGTCTCCATTGTCTTGGCATACTCTCAGCAATCAAGAATAATTTATCATATCTATAAGTAGGAGTAGTTTTGTGGGGGCGATGCTCATCTTGCCAAACAGCGTGCAATGAACTTGGCACAAATATGATTCTGATCCAAATAAAACAAAGTTTGCCAAATAAATTGCAATGGCTCTGTTGATATTTTAGCCAGCATACTAATAGGCAAATTTGACGCATATGTAAGCCATTGCGGTTGTGCTTTGATGATTCGATTTGGGTGGCAGGACATGCCGCGGGACATTGATGCGTAAGAGAGCGTAAAATGAAAGGAAATTGAAATGCGGGTAAATTGAATTGGACAAGGACGAAGCAGGGCAAAAGCATGGGATGCCCAATCCCCACACTCGCCCGCAGCAAAATGATGTGATCTGTGCTTCGTTTAACTCACAGCAACAACAGCAGCAGCAACAACAACAGCAGCAGCCCCAGAATCGAATCGAGACATAACGCCCGAAAGTATGCAACAACTTTCACTTGGCAAACTCATTGGACTCAATCAAATATTCAAAGGCAAAGCAAAGGACGCAACTCCTTTATCAATCTTTCTTTCTTCTTTATTTATTTTTTTTTGGCTTTCTAGCTGCGAGACTTTTGCCAATGCATAATTAAAATCCATTAAGTGTAATTTTCCAACTCTTTCGATTACTTTTTCTTACAGAATCCGGCTGAGCGGTCTGAGTAAACTTTTCTTAATGAATCCAATTGAAAACAAGTACAAGAGATTGTAGGTTTGGGTGGCCAAAGATTGAATACCCTTACATAGAATACGAAATCGCAAAATAAATGTGTGGCACTAAAATAATTATTATCTTAACTTTATTTTGTATTATTAACAAAAAATTAAATTAAATGAAAGCAAACATGCTTTGCGGCTGATTAAATTGATGGAATGCCAAACTCAAATTTCTTTTAAATTGAATCATACAAGTAAATTAGCCAACTCAACTCGCTATATACACTATATATATTTATGTACATATAAATATATATATAATGGTATATATGTTAAGCAAATTCTTTGGAAATTGAGCATTTTTCGTACACCATTAATTTTGATTGTTTGATTTCTTTTTTGGACATTTTGGACAGAAAAATCATTCGTTCAGCTTTCAAGGTTCATAAATTTTGCAGCAGCCAAATTTGTTGGTCTCATGAATGCCAAAGTGCAAAATTCAATCAATTTGAGCCATTTACCCATTCAAGTGTTTGTAGCCTGGCCACAATGGTCATTCATTCTCTATCCGTAACTCAAATATGTGTGTTGATTGTGTGTGTGTGTGTGCGTTATGTGTGTGGCTTGTGTTTTTGACATACCTAGCAAAGGAGAGCCATTGAAATATTTGTAAAGTTCATCAATCGTAAGAGTTTTTCAATTAATAGACATACAAACACACGTATATACTCGAAATCTATTGGCTTTTGTTTGAGTAATGCGCATTGGGAATTTTCATGATCCGTACTATGTAGTTGATGTTATTATTACTTGTTGTTTTTCTTGCGTTGATTTTGCTTGCTGTTCATGGCATGGCTTTGATGGCTTGTTAATTTTGTAATCTCTCTCTCTGATATGTAAAGCCCAAGGCTAAAAATACGCATTTAATTGCAATTTTTTTTTTTTTTTTTTTTGCAATACTTAGCACAGAGATTTCTAAGGGGTATATGGAATTTGTGGAAAGGCTTGTAACTGCATGAAAAGAATTGTTGATTTTTTAGAGACATCAGCTCTTAGTCTAAATAAAATCTTTGAAAAGAAAATATATATTTACAAAAATTATAATTAATAATAATAATCAGAGTATTCCACCGTTGAGCACTGAATTATTATTTTATTTATGTGTGTTTTCAAGTTGAATTGTTGTGCAGTTAACTTGTTGCCTGCTGTGTTTTTGTTGGACGCTTATTGCCGTATATTGGCCATAAATAGCCATCATTTTGTTTATTAAAACTGTGCATAGTGCTGGCCAGGACAAAAAGTCAATTTATGCGAAAATGAACTGCAAACCGGTAAACTGTCGCCCAATCTGAGTTTATAGCCATTTAAACGCGCTCACCGACAAAAACAAACACAGACCCGAACAGACTGTGCAAAACGAGTTGACAACGAGGAGTGCGGGAATTGCATGTATTGATTTAATATCTGTGCTGCCTGCGGCCAATTTAATCATCATTTGTAGAAAATAATTAAAATTTACAATAACAGCCGGCAATTGGCAATTGGCGACTGCCAAACAGGCACTGGCCATGTGATCTGCCATATTCGTAAAATGCACCGAAAACGTTGTAATAACCAGCAAGAGCAACATAATCAAGGAGCGGTCTGAAGTTGCACCCACAGACAGGGAGACGGAGAGACACACAGGCAGACAAATATCTCAATGAAACTTTAAGAGACACCAAAGTGCAACTGCAATATAAAGTCTGGCACTTTGCCCCAGAAGCAAGATATCAATGGTTGTAGACGCAAAATTACCCTGTATATATGTAGATTAAAAATCTTCTAGTTAAAACTTTTGTATATCTATCGCATACACATACATCAAATTAATGGATATTCGTTTGGCCACAACTAATAGGGACAAAACATAAAACCATATTGCGTGTTTAACTTACATATGAGAGCTACTTCAACCAAATAAAATAAGTATATGTCATATAGAAAAAATCACACTTATTTCGACTGCAGATGTTTGTAATTTTTTATTTTATCAGACTACACAGAAAAAGACAAAAAGTAAAAAATAATGTATGTAAAAGACAAATTTGAATATTTAACTTTAAATGGAGAGCATGTATATAGAATCAAATATATTCCCCCTATGTGTGCACACCTCCAAAATATCCCTGCGATGAGCAGGGTATACTTAATGGGTGTCTGCAACTCTGTCATTTAAAAAGATATATTTTTTGCGTGCATGTGAAAATGTTCAAAATTCTGTCGGCCCATAAAATGTGCTAATTTCGTTGACATTGCGCAGACAATTTGTAATTGTGCGCTATAATTTTGTTTAACTTGGGAAGTGCTTTAATGTGAAATAGCTAACGCCGCCCCTAATCCATAACAGCACATACTTGGTTATCCACGATTTAACTGTGGAGTTGGCCCATCTCATAAATTATAGAGTAAAACACGAGCACACATGTAGGTTCTAAGTGCTAAACGCATTGCATTTGGCTATTGGTTCGTCGCCTTTTGTTGCCCCTTTTACGATGCCAGCAAATGTCTAAATACGAAGTAATACAAGTTTTATATATGTGTATATGCGTTGTGTCTTTTGCATGGCTTGTGTGTTTTTGTTTCGATTTGTGCAAGTGCCATTTCAAGCTCATTAGTGGCCATAATTAGCCAGCTCCGTTTATGGCCCACAGACACAGCAGGCGCGGAAACAAATGTACCACTGCAGACCAGATTCCCACTACAAATGCAAAGGAACGCAGAGCCAAGCAAACTTCGGGTCTGAAATTGATACAGAAATGTGTATGCTCTTACCAATAAGAGAAAAGTCTCTAAAAGTGTAAAAAAAAAAAAGAAGAAGAAGAATTAGAAGAAAAACTTCTATTTAGATTCAGAATCAACGTAAAGGCTAAGCCAAGTCGCAAAGTTATTTCTTTCTTTCCAGTTTTGAATAGCAAATGTTTTCAATGCGTATTTGTTTTCCAGCGGCATTGTCTCAAACCACAAATACTGATTTCGATTTCATGGAAAAACTACCAATTTATAAACTGAATGCCCATTGTATGCTACTGCTCACATGTCCCATTGTCAAGCGTAATCCCCGCTTTGAGCACACAAACAACAGAAATGCCAAACCCTCGACCGAAAAGGGCATATGTGTTCGCACAGACACAACAGATACTTAAGAGACGCAAACACAGATACTTTTCGGCTGCCCTCGCATTATATTTTACTTTTCTTTTATTTTTATTATTTGCTATATGTTTTCTTCTGTGTTTTTTTTTTTGTTTTTCTTCTTTTTCTTTTTTTGCACCATTTTGATGTTGGGGGAGGGGTTAGGTAAGAGGTCTGCGCGTAACTTTATGGCCTCATGCATTACAAAGTGAAACATGTGTTTATTGTCCAACTGCCTCTTCATACCCGTCTCTGTGTGGCTGTATCTGTAGCTGTATCTGTATCTATATCTGTGGCTGTGTCTGTGTCTGGGCTGCTGAAACAATTTTTATTTTCGCTGTCAGCGAGGCGATGCAAAGAACTAAGCTGCAACACTTCAAATGACACTGGCCCCACTCCCCATCCACCTCCCCCCGTGCGACAGCCTACAAACTGATAGTAAAATGTGAGACGTCGCTTCTGCTCATTTGTTTTCATTTAGTGCAAGTGTGTGGTGTGTGGTGTGTGGTGTGTGTGTGTATGTTTGGAATGCAGTTGTTGTTGCCAGTTTTTGTCAGGTTGTCATTAACAAATGGCAAATTAAATTTCGCTTCAACCCTCAACCAAAACACGGAAATATCGTTTCTGTAGCACGATCTGCTATTGGCACAGTCCCTTTGAGTAAACTCAAGATGAAATGTGAAATGTGCAATAATAAAACATAATATTTGAGAAAACTTGTGTAAGATTTAACTTTTTTTAATAAGTACAAATTATAAATTTAAATAAATAAATCCACAAATTTATTATACATTGTATTTGCAATAAATCAATAAAATAAATAATATGTGTCATATTTGTACTAAGCTATAAAACTAAAATATTACAGTATTTGTTAGAAATTCAATCTAAGAACATATTGAAACATACAATGAACTAACTTGTATATACATTTTTCTCAAATGACTTAAACTTTGCTCAATTGCTTAACTTTTCAACATTGGAGCCGAATAAGGTAACTTTGACATATTACCCGATTCTTATTTATATGTTTTTGATTTTTTTTTTCTTTGCGCCAACTAAATAGGACACAATGCAACTTAAGAGCCCTATCAGTTAGTCACGCCCATGCAATTCAAGCTGTGCAAAAAAAGGGAAAAGTTTCAGTAGTCCAATTGAAATTCTCAAGAGTGAAATAACTCAGCATTGAAAACGCCCACAAAATTCGATTGTGCCGCACTTCAATTAAATGCTCCAGAAATCTCAGAACACATGTTGTGGGGGAGTTGGCGCTCCCCTAACCCCCATAAGCATCCCCCATAAGCACACAGCATAAAGAATGGGGATTATTTTGATGTTGAGATTGAGGTTTGTTATGGGTGGGGAACCTCTATTAAGGTTTGACATTAGCATGAAAAACGCATTTTTCTTTGCAAACGAATGCGAACGGAAATGTTTTAAATAACTTCCGAAGTTCTTAGGTACGTTTTAGGCAGACATAGGTGACAAAACGTTCAACATCTATATGAGAGGAAGGGGCTTTTCACGGGGAAGGGCTGGGACGGCTGCTGCTTGATTTCTGCTAAAGTTTGCATTTCTTTCTATCGTTCGTTCTTTTGTTAAACGGAATCGAGTCGACACTTTGATTGAATAAAATTGTAAAATAAAATTATTTCTTGAACATTACCCGGCCATGATATAAAGTGTGTAAGTGTTGTCGGTTTGTTATCCATTGAACTTTTCGAAAAGTTTTGCATATTTATGCAATTGAATTGTTTACACCAAAACGATGCTTTTGAAGGGTTCAAATTTGACAACTTTTTTGAGTGTGTATGAGTCGGATAAGAAAAGTTTTTTAAGAGCCTGGCAAACATGTCGTATACTTTATCAAATGTTGATTGATTTTAGTTTGGCCATCACATGCGTACCGGTGTCAAAACAATATAAAGAGAGAAAAGATGGAAAAGTATAAAATTGCTGTAATATATTGATAAGTCAATCACTCACTTCTTAATTCAAGTTGAATATTATATCTGTGAAAGCTTATAGAAAAGTATATTTATAAAAACACTACTTTTGTGTTTTGAGTTTTCTGTGAGCTTAGTTGTATTTAGGAATGGCAATCCACTCTGCTAAAGTATGTGTGTCAAACAATATATTTTCATTTATTTTACATCTATTGTATTATTTATGCTGTACGCAATAAAATCTGACAATTCTCTAAATGAATGAAATCAGTTTCAACTTTGCAGATTAATATTTATGTGTGTGTGTGTGTGTGATTGCGTGTGTGTGTGTTACATGTAGATAAGCGAAAGCAGACACACACAGAGCTCCTCTTCTGGCCATTATTTGCTTGTTCTCTAGTTATCCGAGCCAAATCTGAAGCAAAAGCCAAAGCGTAGACAAAACGATGCAAAAACTTGGCAAACAGACGTCTGCGTTGCAAAGAAAAGTTTTTGCTGAAAACTCTTGGCCCATTGACAAAAGTTGACATATGCAAAAACACATACAAATTATCAGCACATTTATCTGGGGAAATAATGCACGAATGAAAAGTTTTGATTTATTTTTAAGCACAAAGTTTTTGCCCTGTCACAATTTTGATGAGGGTGTAAGCGACAGGGGAGACGGGCAAACAGACATCCAAATCGAAGCACAACACGAAAATTCAAAATCAAATATGACGTCTCCCATCCCGTGAGACAATACTAGAGCCAAAACGAAGCCAATAGACAACGGCTCGAACAGCCAGGATTAACGAGCTTAGAGACGCTTAAAACCTATTAACGTCTTCAAGTGCCAAACTTCGTTTGCATCTCTTGCTTTCTCTCTACTCTCTCTCTCTCTCTCTCTCTCTCTCTCTCTCTGTTGGCCATTTTTCTGGTTGGCTTCTGCTAAGCTGAGCATTCAAGTTATTGAGTTTTCGCCAAACATATTTCAAGTTCTTTAAAACTTTCACCTCAGCTTAATTATTAATAGATAGTACATAGCTTTACCTTTTGTATGAGTTAGGGGTTGTTTCAAATAGCTGTGATTTTCATATTTAACTTGCAATGCTTTACTATTATTATTTGGAGGGGAGGCTTTATGCACTGCTACCCAGTTAGATTTATAGTACCCCATTCTGAGTCCATAACTTGTCCATCAACCCTGATGATTTTGAGATACGTTTTCTTGAATTTTGTGTTCTTGGTTTGACCTGTTAGGTTCATCATTAAGCTGTGCTACACTCGAAATTTCATAATTTTTTTAGCAATACTTGTAATACTTAATAATATAGGTATTCAAAAATAAATGAATATTTCGAACATTATTATTATTATTATTGGGGTAATCCTTATGGACTGCGACATATTTAGATTATCTTTTGAGTCTAAGACATATTTTCCTCGGATACTGCATCTTCTTCTGATTAACATATTTTTTATACTTTCTCAACGTACAATACTAACTAAAATTAGAAAAGATTCAAATAAATAAATATATTTTACTTTTATAATATTTTATTGTATTTAACATTAAGATATTTATGTATATTTTGAAAATATTAATAATTATGTAGCAATAATAAATATATACCGAATGCATAGAAAGTTGTCAATCGCTGCTGCATTCCCAAGAAATATCTTTATTAGTGAACGCCGCATTGAACTGCCCTGTCTAATAGAGTCAGAGAGGACTATTACATCGATTTATCAACATGTCAACATATTTAATGAGACGGGGTTAAGGACATTTACTGTTATGTGTGTGTGTGTGTGTGTGTGTGCTCGATTCTCAAAATGTCGGCTGCCAACTCAATAATATGCCAGTGCCAATATTGCGTATACGCGCCATAGGACCCGGTCATTGTTCCAACAATTGTTGTTGCTGCTGCTTGCGATGTTTTGCTAGCTGGGATTTGTTTGCAGCAAGCGGAAATAGTTGCAGAGGGTTGAAGTGGAAAGGGGGAGGAGTGGGGGAGGGTGTGGGCATTTCAATGTGTGTACACGTATGTTGTTGAAGTTTATATTCTGGATAAACTGTACAGCCAACTGACGTATGCATGTCCTCGACAGACACACGCACGCACACAGCTGCCATAAAAGCAAATAGCTGTCATGCGTGTGTGTGTGTGTGTGCTTGTGTGTGTTTTCTACAGAGAGAGAGAGAGAGAGAGAGAGAGGGAGGAGCTTGTGGCTAACAATTTGAATGGATATCGGTGAACCAAACCGAAATAGTTGTCAGCGCATACAACATGAAGAATATATATATGTATGTATATATATGTATATATATATTTATATATATGTAAGTGGAGTTGGGGAACAGATCCCTGTTTATCCTGTCAATTGAACTGCCAACAGCTTAGACCCATCAGTGGGCCAAATCCTTATCGTAGCGCCTAAGCCAATGTTTTTAGCCCTCAGCTCATAAATATTTGGTCAATAAAAAAAACATGTACACATAAAACTTGTTTAAAAAGCAAAAATTTCTGCTCTCTCCGCAATATTTTGCAACTCATGTGCAAATTGTTGAAATTGTTTCTATTGTTAGTTTTGCGGCTTGTCCTGTTATTAAGCCAGCAGCTGTTGCATTTCACAAAATTTAATGAAGTGTTCACACACACACACACACACACCCACACACACACACATACACCAATTTGAGTGTGTGTGTGTTTTATGTTATTTGTGTTTAGGCACAAAAGACTTTCAATTAGACTTGCAAGTTTCCATTGTTGTTATTATTGTTGTTTATGGGCTCCGAAGTGCAAACAGTGTGTGCTTAGGTCTCCTTGCCATAAATACAAATTAATTGGCCTTGGCTATTGTTGGCCATTGTTGTTGTTGTTTGAGTTGTCGCAGTAACAAACGTTAGAATGGGATATTGAAAATTGCTGACAGGTCATTCGTTCATAAAGTGTGATTTGGTTGAACTGATATGAAATTATTTTAAGCAAACCAAAATACAATCAATTAGTAATTAACTTTACCAAAATAGCAAACAAACAAATTCGTTTATTATTGTACCAATTATGAGACGAATTTCGATTTCTGTGATCTTTCTCGTGATTCACTTATATGTTTCAACTTTTTTTTTTTCAAAATATTTGCTTGCAATAATAGCGCTTAATTTGACAAATTATCAAATAAATTACATAATAATTATATCTGATTGTGCCAAATATGAGACCAATTTCTATTTTCATCAATTTTAGTCGTCAGTTGGCTGTACTATTATTATACTTTGTATATATGTTTTATCTTTGCAGGAACATAAATGTAAAAAATATTTGCTTACAATTTGTAGGATTATGCTCACGTTTTAACCATTTTATGGCTCAGAGGGTGTAAAGCGTTGCATAAGTGCCGAAAATCAGTCCCAAATACAACAGCAAGTGAAAACTGTGAGACATGTCACCAGCTGCCATTTTCAATCTTAATATTTGATGTCACACGTCGCATTCAAACAGCAGCTGCGACTTGGTTCGGGGTCTATTTTTCTTGTGTTTTTCGTACCCGCATATATAAACGACGCATGTTATCGGTTTATTGTTGAGCCCCGTGACCTAGATGGCAGATACGGAAAACTGGAAGAAAAAAGAATAAAACTTCAACTGATAACAAATGCGCAACATTAACAATTTAATGGCTTTACACTTGATTTTGCCACTTGGTTGTCCTTTCATTTTTTTTCCTATACTCCATACTCTTTGCATAGTGTGCAGTGCAATGCATAAATTGGCCATGTTTGGGGTCCAGTTTCGAATGGTCCTGCATACGAAATGAGCTCGTGTTTAGAATTTGTATAGAATTGTAGTTATGCTCGTTATTCACTTGAGATGAATGAGCGAATGAATGAATGAATGAATACATGGAAATGAGTGTATTGTCTGGTGCGCACGGCTAAACACAAATGAAGTGATTTCTCCAAGACTAATGCCCACTGAGAGATTGAGAGATATTGCAGCGCCAATTGAGACATGGATTGTCAGTTAAGAAGATTCAACAAAAAAAAAAAACAAAAAAGAAGGAAATACAATAGTATTGAAGGAATTGTAACATCAGACTCAAACTCTAAAATGGCAAAACAATTTAATGCTTCATTGATAACCGCACATGTCGCTGGCAAATGACAGCCAATTGGGCGATAAGAACAGTTCCTAACTCAGACATAACCAGCAAACAACTCCCGACTGCAAAGACACGCGAATGCACTGGGAAAAAACAGATTTTCCATCACGGCATTATTATTTATTTTTTGTTTATTTTTATTAACTTATTAACTATTTTCATTTTAACTTAGTTTGAGCTACTGCATTTAAATATTATTTTATTTATGTTATTCAATCAAATCATTGTTTTCTCTGAAATTTATTTTAAAATTGTTCCTAGAATGAGGTTCATTAAACTATGTAACACTGCATTAGCCGTTATTAATTGAATTTAATTTATTGCTGAACTTGTGGTTATGCAACAATGACTATTTGTAATGATTGGTCACATCGGCATTATACAAAATAAATTCCAGCGGATGGTGTCCCTTTGGTTACCATATGATTTTACATTTAGTTGTTATTCCTCTTGTCTTCTTTCAGTGTACAATTTCAGTCTCGTCGCAGTCACTTTCATTGCGCAGACATGTCAGAAAAAGCGGCCCAACAACAAACAAACCAAACAACAAAGCAAGCAGCACAAGTGGCAGCGGTATAGGTAAAGTGGTTAAGGGTAAGGGAGAGGATGGGTGTGGGGATTGGGGGAGGCAAATAATGGCAAATATATTGAACACTGCGATAAACATATGAAAAATGCACATGCGACTGGCGCCAAGTTCAATTCCGCAGGCCAAAAGTTTACGCCACTTAATAGAACTTGACGCAAATTCAATTACAACGTTGCCCCCGCCACTCCTACTGCTACTGCCCTGCAACACACAACACACAACACACACATACACGCATGCACACACAGACGGAAAATAAGCAAAAACTTGTTAAAGAAATTGGCGGAAAAACGTTGCCTTCTTGGTTTTCTGTGGAAAACTTTTGTCCACCGGCGGCGGTTTTTTGTGTGATTTCTGTAAACGTTGTCACAGCTTGAGGGCTCTCTCGATATATCTCTCTCTCTCTCTATATATATATATATATATATATATCTACCTCTGTGTCTTTCTCTGTCTCTTTCGAATGCCTATGGTTGTTGGCCAGCATTGGAATTGAAAGTTTTGTCCTTGAGGCTATTTACACTGCAATCGCTACACCTCCCCACAAACCATCTTCTACAGCTTTGGGCTGCAATTAGCAAATAAAACTTGGCATATTTTAAGCGTCAATGAGGCGGCTGTCTCCTTTGCAAAACTTTTGCAATCACTTTCATTTCGCTTCTTATTGGCCAACAAAGTATTGGCCAAGTGCGCCTTTTCAACTTGAGCGTCAAAGGAGTATTTATTTTGAAGAACTTGACTCTTGCAGTTTATATTTATATTTCCGTTTACCACAATTAAATAAAGTTAACGTATGATATTTACCGAATACAATCAAAATGTTATTAATAATTACTATATTATATTTAAACGATGCATTTTACGCATGAGAAATATAGATTTGAGATGCGCCCATTCAAAAAGATTGCGCTATTTTTGTAAGAGGTAAGAAAACTATTTTAGCATTCGAGGATATGCAGGTTTCGAGATTTTCTAGAATTTTACCAAATCTTACACAATCGTCCTTTCAGTTTCCGAGGAAACCAGGATTTTGTGATTTCGACTTAGTTTCCATTCGCTGCTTCATAAATTCCTCCATAATCTTTGAATGCAGTTCGATCAAAAATATACTTGGGATTCCTTAAAAATTCTTTAAAGATTTAGTCGACTTAGAGCCATTTTTCTGATGCGCTATGGATTTGAAAAGCGCTTTTGTTTTAAGCACCGATGTATTCAATTCAGCATACCTAAGAATAAGCCGCAATGTTTTGAGATGAAGGAAAATTAGCGAGTTCAGCAACCTGCAAGGTGACCATATTTTTGCCCTGAACTAGAGTTTATTTTCTCATCACATGCTTACCCTTAAAAGTATGCTACTTTCATTGCATTAGTTCAATCCAGTCAATGCAGCAACCTAATTTGTAGGACTGGTGTATGTACTTGCTATTCTAAACAGCAATGAGCAAAGAAAATTATGCAGAATGACTAAGACATAACAAATAATAATATATGTTTGTAAGACATAAGCAAATCAAAAAATAATTTGTTTTGGTATAAGATGTGTTGAATATATATATTTTATATTTTTTATTTCGAAACTTACAGTATTTTATTTTGAATCTCTTGAAATATATATTTTAAATTGTACAACTGATATATGTACCACATTTGGTTGTTGTCTCGATTTACAAACGTTTCGAAATATTTCGCTGCCTACAAACAGCTAGTCCCAAGAAGCGGCGAATGCAACAGTATACTTCAAAACGCTAGATGGCGCCAGCGTGTATTTACTTTAGCTGCCGCTTACTACCACATGGCAGCAGCCAATGGAATGATTAATTGTATGAACTGGAAATCATTACTATTCAATTACTCATTATTGCGATAAGCAACATGAGAATTGAAGCACTGCATTCAAATTACATACACACAATGCAATTCCAATTAAAAATTAAATTAAATAAACTTTTCACTTAAGAATTATTGGTTCAGATAATAAAACTTGAGAATATATTCGCATAAAATTGTAAAATAAATAAACATTAATTATTTGACTATTTTTGGACTTTGCTTAAGCTGAATGCCAAGAAAATAGATAAACAGCTGCAGTAGCAGAGATTTGTTGGTAGTTCTCTCATATTGTGTACTTCTTATAAATACGTGAAGTCAACTTAAAGTCAGTTCAGAACTGAAAGACAATGCATTGGAATTGGGTGTTGAGTTTTGTGCTGGGACTGCTGCTCAATGTCAGCATTGAATCGAAACGAAGGAGCAGGGGTCATACAGTGCAGCTAATCCGGAACTCGAATCAGGATTCGCTGAAGACTCTGCAATTCGAGACGACAGCTCTTCAATCCAAATTTAGACTGAGAGTGTCCACAACAAAAGCAAAAGTAACTGCACAAAGTGAGCCGCATCTGCCGCTCGGCAATGCCTACAATACGGAATACTATGGCGAGGTTCAAATCGGCAGCTCGCAGACATTCAAGATACTCTTCGACACGGCCTCCTCGAATCTGTGGGTACCCTCGATACAGTGTCCGCCAGATAATTGCACACGTCAGCATCGCTACGATTCGAGTCTCTCCAGCAGTCATGTGGCGAATGGGCAACCGTTTCAAATACAATACGCGACCAAGAATAATCAGCCGACAATTCTTAAGGGCTTCCTCTCCGCGGACACTCTGACACTGGCTGACCTAAGCATTGAGAGACAAACTTTTGCGGAGATCACTTCACTACCGCCGGGCGTCTTTAGTCTCGCCAATTTCGATGGCATCTTTGGGCTGGGCCTTAAGGAGATCTCCATTGATGGCATCGTACCGCCCATGTATAATCTCATTGAACAGGGCCTCATTTCGCAGCCAACATTCTCGATTTACCTCAATCGCACTAATACGGGTGTTATTGACCCAAATGGCGGCAAATTGATACTGGGGCCAAGTGATCCAACCTTGTACAGTGGTTGCATGACGTACGTGCCCCTCTCCAAGATTGGCTATTGGCAATTAACAGTTGCCAGCATTGTCATGGGCAACGATAAGGAACTCTGCTCGAAATGCGAGGCAATTGTGGATGTGGGTACCTCGTTGATTGTGGCGCCTCGAGCTGCTTTGAAGAGTATAAATACAATACTAGGACTGACGGAGAAAGACAAACGGGATGGTGTCTACACAGTGGCCTGCTCCAGAGTTCCCAGCCTGCCCAAAATCACTTTGAACATTGGACGACGTGACTTTGTACTCAGCCCGGCCGACTATGTGGTTCAGTATAAGGATGTGTGTGTTTCCGGCTTCACCAGCTTGGATGAGTCGGGAACGGAGTTGAAAGATGAACAGGGCACCGATTATGGCAATCTTTGGGTATTGGGCCTTGTTTTCATGGGTCCCTACTACATGGAGTTCGACATGGAGTACAAACGCATTGGATTAGCCCCAAAGGTTTAGATTAAATATTTAGACAATTTTAGTTTAGTCCAATTTTTCAATAATAATAATTAAAGAATAAGTTAAAAATAATAGTAAATGCTCCATTATTACGAAATTTTTATTACTATTTAACATAGCTTAGTACAAATAATTTGGTCTATCAATCGTCATGATTCATAACAATATATATTTTTGTCAAGTCTTTTTCTAAAACCTGATCTTTTTTTTATAAATTTTCAGTTCGATAAATAAAGTTCGTAACAACTTAGCTTACTTTCCAATCAATATAATTAAAACCGATAAAGATTGTTTCTTTCGTTTTTTTTTTAACCTGAACGAACACTCAAAAATAAAAAACGAACTGGAATTCCGAAATAACCATACAATGAAAATTACTCAGTAAACTAGGACGGTTTTCGAGGTTTCAGAATTTCTAAATTTAAAAACGATCAAAGAAAATTATTCAGAATGACTAAATTTTCTAATTTTTTTGGAATAAGAAGTGTTGATTTTATTTATTTTTTATTTTTTAATTTGGAAGTTACAGTATTTTATTTTGAATCTCTTGAAATATATATTTTAAATTGTACAACTCAAATATCACATTTGGTTGTTGTCTCGATTTACTCCGATTCGAAATATTTCGCTGCCTACAGTATACTTCAAAACACTAGATGGCGCCAGCTTGTATTTACTTTAGTTGCCGCTTACTATCACATTGCGACGGCCAATGAAATGATTAATTAAATGAACTGGAAATCATTAATATTCAATTACTTATTAATCAATTGATTATTATTGTGATAAGCGACATGAGAATTGAAGCACTGCATTCAATTTACATACACAGAATACAATTCCAATTAAAAATTAAATTAAATAAACTTTTCACTTAAGAATTATTGGTTCAGATAATAAAACTTGAGAATATATTCGCATAAGATTGTAAGATAAATAAACAATAATTATTTGACTATTTTTGGACTACCAATTATTCTATATTAAGAACAATTAAATAATTTCTGCAGCACGTGCTATAACTTAAGCTGAATGCCAAGAAAATAGATAAACAGCTGCAGCAGCAGAGATTTGTTGGTACTTCTCTCATATTGTGTACTTCTTATAAATACGTGAAGTCAACTTAAATTTGGTTCAGAACTGAAAGGCAATGCATTGGAATTGGATTTTGAGCTTTGTGCTGGGACTGCTGCTTAATGCCAGCGTTGAATCGAAACGAAGAAGCAGGGGTCATACAGTGCAGCTAATCCGGAACTCGAATCACGAGGATTCGCTGAAGACTCTGCAATTCGAGACGACAGCTCTTCAATCCAAATTTAGACTGAGAGTGTCCAAAACAAAAGCAAAAGTAACTGCGCAAAGTGAGCCGCATCTGCCGCTCGGCAATGCCTACAATACGGAATACTATGGCGAGGTTCAAATCGGCAGCTCGCAGACATTCAAGATACTCTTCGACACAGCCTCCTCGAATCTGTGGGTGCCCTCGATACAGTGTCCGCCAGATAATTGCACACGTCTGCATCGCTACGATTCGAGACTCTCCAGCAGTCATGAGGCCAATGGGAAACCGTTTCAAATACAATACGCGACCAAGAATAATCAGCCGACAATTCTTAAGGGCTTCCTCTCCGCGGACACTCTGACACTGGCTGGCCTAAGCATTAAGAGACAAACCTTTGCGGAGATCACTTCACTCCCGCCGGGCGTCTTTAGTCTCGCCAATTTCGATGGCATCTTTGGGCTGGGCCTTAAGGAGATCTCCATTGATGGCATCGTACCGCCCATGTATAATCTCATTGAACAGGGCCTCATTTCGCAGCCAACATTCTCGATTTACCTCAATCGCACTAATACGGGTGTTGTTGACTCAAATGGCGGTAAACTGATACTGGGGCCAAGTGATCCAACCTTGTACAGTGGTTGCATGACGTACGTGCCCCTCTCCAAGATTGGCTATTGGCAATTAACCGTTGCCAGCATTGTCATGGGCAACGATAAGGAACTCTGCTCGAAATGCGAGGCAATTGTGGATTCGGGGACCTCGTTGATTGTGGCGCCTCGAGCTGCTTTGAAGAGTATAAATACAATACTCGGATTGGCGGAGAAAGACAAACGGGATGGTGTCTACACAGTAGCCTGCTCCAGAGTTCCCAGCCTGCCCAAAATCACTTTGAACATTGGACGACGTGACTTTGTACTCAGCCCGGCCGACTATGTGGTTCAGTATAAGGATGTGTGTGTTTCCGGTTTCACAAGCTTGGAGGATTTGGGCAACGAGTTGAAAGATGAACAGGGCACCGAGTATGACAATCTTTGGGTATTGGGCCTTGTTTTCATGGGTCCCTACTATATAGAGTTCGACATGGAGTACAAACGCATTGGATTAGCCTCAAAGGTTTAGATTAAATATTTAGACAATTTTAGTTTAGTCCAATTTTCCAATAATCATAATTAAAGAATAAGTTAAAAATAATAGTAAATTCTCTATTAATTCGAAATATGTCTTACTATTTAACATAGCTTAGTACAAATAATTTGGTCTATAATTCGTCATGATTCACAACAATATATATTTTTGTCAAGTCTTTTTCTAAAATCTAATCTTTTTTTTATAGATTTTCGGTTCCATAAATATCCATAGCTCGTAACACCTTAGCTTACTTTCCAATCAATAAAATTAAACAATATTCTTAATATTTTATTTACCTTGTAAAATCCGATAAGGTTTGCTTCTTTCTTTTTTTTAACCTCAACGTACACTCAGAAATAAAAAACAAGCTACCCGGAAATTGGACATATTTGTTTTACATTTTTTTAAATTTTAAATTTAAATAAATAAAAAAAACCATCCGCTTTACAAATATACTTTCTGAATAATAAGGTGAGTTGCGCTTTGCGACAAAAGTATCGCGATTTCCTAAAATTCAGAGTGATTTTTTTTTGTGTACTATATTTGCATACATTTTGTAGACACTCGTTGAGTTCAGATCGGGCTTGCGAAAAATAATAACAAATGCGCTGTCTTTATTTATTTATTTATTTTTTTGCTTGACCCTTCCGGTCTGAAGAAATTTGAGCTTTTGCATACCTTCTAACATTTAAGACATTGAGAACTTAAGATAACTAATTGATAAACAACTGAGCTTAGCTTCTGTAATTATTGTGAATTGGCACTTGCTGTAATGCGGGTACTTATGGCACGAGAGCGAAACATGACAACACTGAACAAAATTTGGGACTTTGTGTATATAAATCAATGCATTACAAAATTAAACAAAATTTGCAATGAATATAGAACAGAATTGTAAATATATATGTATATATATTTTATATATTTATGTATATTCAAGTTTAAAACTCAAAGAAAAACAATAAAGAAAACCTATAATCAAAGTGACAAGTACCCTTGCAGATTTATAGCAGATTTGTTTTTAAGCATGCTTTTTTTTAAACAATAATATTACCAACTAAAACTACTAAAATTGTACTCATTTAATTCAATACAATTTCTTTACACATTTTTTTCGAAATGTATTTGTACAAAAAGAAACCTAATTGCAAATGAATCAATTTATGTTATCAATTTATAAATTTAACGATAATTTTATCATTATCTTGAAGTGATCAATCCTGAACAGACTTATGGATTTGGTATATATAGCAGAGCCAAACATAATTGAGTTCAGTCTGGCCCAGTCAAGGCAACCAGTAAACAAAAGAGTCAACCAAATAAAGCGAAAATGTTGAAGCAACTGCTGCTGCTGGCCATTGTGGTGGCGATGGTCAGTGCTGAACTGCATCGCATACCCATCCATAAGCACCAGCACAAGAAGACCCGACAGCACGTGAGGTCAGCTGCCCATCAGCTCCGTCAAAAGTATCAACAGCAGAGTGAACTCTATGTGGCCAACAATGATTACTCTGGTAGTGTGGAGGATTCCAGCGCTGACTATACAACGGAGGAACTATCCAACAATCAGAATATGGATTATTATGGTGAGATTGCTATAGGAACACCACCCCAGTACTTCAAAGTCGTGTTCGATACGGGCTCGTCAAATCTGTGGGTGCCATCGGTGAACTGCCTCCCTAGCGATGTCGCTTGCCAGAATCATAATCAATACAATTCGAGTGCATCCAGCACGTATGTGGCAAATGGAGAGAGTTTCAGTATACAGTACGGCACAGGCAGTGTAACGGGATTCCTCTCCTCGGACACAGTCAGCATTAATGGCTTGAGTATTGTGAATCAAATTTTTGGCGAAGCCACCTATCAGCCAAATGGCAGTTTTACTGGAGTACCCTTCGATGGTATATTGGGCATGGGCTATTCAAGTATTGCTCAGGATTCGGTTGTGCCACCATTTTACAATCTGTGGAACCAGGGACTGATTGATAAGCCCACGTTTGGTTTCTATTTGACGCATAATGGTTCCGCTGAGCAAGGCGGTGAACTTATACTCGGTGGAGTCGATAATCTGTTGTTTGAAGGCGATCTGACCTCGGTCCCTGTCTCACAGATGGGCTACTGGCAGTTTGCCATGAATTTCGTTGCAATGGATGGCTTTGCTATCTGCAGCGACTGTCAGGCAATTGCGGATACGGGCACCTCTTTGCTGGCTGTACCCGCTGATCAACTCACATATCTAAATAATATTATTGGTGCTTATCAAATGGAAGGGGATTACTTTGTGGACTGCTCCAGTTTAGATTCTTTGCCAACGCTCAGCTTCAACATTGGCGGTAGCATTTTCAATCTGACATCCGTCGATTACATTACCGTCATTCAGGAGGGTGGCACCTCATTCTGCATGTCCAGCTTTACGTCTATTAACACAAGCTTCTGGATTCTAGGTGATACCTTCATTGGCCATTATTACACACAATTTGATTTCGGACACAATAGCGTCAGCTTTGCACCACTGATTTAAAACTGCGAACTATTTTCCAAATAATTATTAGCAATGGAAAACAAATATTAAAAGAATGCAAGCAAAAGAAACATTAAAAAAAAAATTGTTTATAATTACCCTAATATTTGTTTTCATTAATGTATTTATTATATTATACATAAGGTATATCTGCAAATGGAATATGAATTTGATTTGATACAGTTTAAAAAGGTGGTTAAAAAGGTGGAATAATGTCATGCGCAGAGTTTTCAAAAAAAAGTTTTGCAAAATGCATAAAATCGTAAAAGTGCACTCTAAAATTTAGAATCCTTTTAATGTGAATAATCGCTTAAGGCGATAAAATGTTTTTGGAAAAGAGAAAAACTCTCAACAATTGCAAGAAGGCATTTGGAAGCATAAAAAAGATTTGAGTGTCAAAATGAATTCATTTGTTGCTCGCTTTGGGCGCAATGCGGGGCAGTTGTTGAGATGGTTGCAGCTGAGCCGGTTGCTGATGACAGAGTTGCTGCAGTTGTTGTTGAAGCAGCACGCGTTGCTGCAGCATCCCCTCATAGAGTATTGCAGCAGTTGCCGCATTAGTAAATTGTTGCTGCTGCACGTGTTGCTGCGGTTGCTGCTGCATCTGCTGCAGCATAGTTTGGTGACGCAAATTCGCCATCAGCAGTTGAGTGTAGGCCTGAGTGAGATTGAAGGCATTGCCATTGGCCAAGCCGTAGATGGGCATCGACATGTTTTGCGAGCCGCCAACAAGCTGTTGCTGTTGCTGCCGGTTATGCTGCTGTGGCACCTGTTGCTGCAGCAACTTCAAATACAGCTGCGACAGTGCTTCAGTGTTGGAGCTGTTGCTGCTACTGTTCAGACCGGTGCCACGTCCTAGTATCGACGCCCCGCAGCTCTCCCCGCTGGGCTTTGGCAGTGGATTTTTAGGATTTATAACGGAGCTCTGATAAAAAAAAATTATCGAAATAATTTGCTGAATAATCATCAAAAAATCATCCTTCCCTCGAGGCAGATTAATAGATAGATAAGCCACCTTCAGCAAAAGGACGAATATAGCCATAGTTTCTCATTGGCATAGATGGGCAGGCGCCATCAAGAATATTAACATTATTACTCACGCTGGCAGAGTGTAAGTGCTCGAAACCCGGCGACGATTCGGTTCCCTCATCCGAATTCCAGTTTGGATAGTCGTAGAAATCGTCACCAAAGAGTGCATAGCACTCGGCAGTCTTGTGATAGGTGAAGCTGCCGTGAGCCGGATGTCCCACGGTGTCGCCATGGAGTGCGTTCAGCACCTCAAAATAGAATCCAGTAATCTTTTCATGCTTCGGCTGTTTAAAGGACTCATGCTCGGGTTCCATGGGACAGCAGATCTTCTTGGCCAGCAGCTCGTTGCCACTGGCTTTAAAAATAATTCAAATCTATTAATTTTCGTGTGTGGAAAAGTTGAATAGGAATCTAACTTACGCTTTGCATATAGTTTGGAACAGTTGCAATACATTCTAATATTTTAACTATATTTAAATATACATATTATACTATTATCACACCTCTACTTGCAGTTTTTTCTGACACTCCCTGCTTCAAGTTTTGGAAATCACTGTAGCTGAATTTGAGTCTATCAAAACTGGTGCAACGCCTCTCTTTGTTCCTATCGAATGTTTATGATATCAAATTGTACATAAGCAAAATGCAAAACACACCTTTTTCCACTTATTCTTATTTAACTTTAAATCGAATTTCTATACTTTGCTAGCCAACTCCGAGAAATCAACGTGACATTTAAGTTGAGCGATAGATGGGCAGCACTGGCTGTCCAGATGTCATTCTTAAATATGAATGACGCTTTTCATTTAACTTACATCTCTAGTTAGTGACTTAAATGGATAATGGATATACATATATCTAGATCAGAAAAAACGTATACCGCCAGGATTTAGAAAATGTACCTGTTTCCTTTCAAAGGTGGGCCCATCATTCAGTTCAATCATAAAGAAATATATATATATATATATATATCTCCGAAAGAATATATATTCCTGATCCTCATCTCTATCCGAGTTGATATATGCATATGTGTCTGTCTGTTTATATATTATATCCATCTTTATTGCTTGTTTAGTTAGTCGTATGGGAAACCGTATATAATAAGTATGGCATAAATTCATAAGCTTAAGCTTAAACAGTTTCCCTTGGACAAATTGAAGCCATTTCTTAAAAGTAACAATTTGTTTTTCTTTTTTTTTTTCTACAATTATAACAACAATAAAAGACAGACGACAAACTCATGAAAAAGTGACTAGGGGCGGATAATATTTTTCTTTTTTAAGGCACTGTCGTTTTATCAGCATGCTCCTCAACAGCTTCCACAATGGCATAGCAAAATCCAGCACCAGTTCCGGCTAATTTGACAAATCCTGTTAGCTTCAACAGCGTTGGCTGGCATCTAAAAGAAAAAAAAAAAAAAAAAAAAACAGATGTATAATAATAATATTTATTTAATGGAATCTCAAATTGAATCTTATTTCGCTTATAATTTAAATCTCAATTAACTATGCCATTTAAAGTTAAATGTTTGTCAGAGAGAAAGTAAAAGATTCCTTTCATCAAACCACTTAACTATAAATAATTCATGGCAATATTTTAATCAAATCATGACTATTTAAACTAAGAACCAATCTGTTCTTCATCCCAGTTACACTTACAAATTCTCAGTTGCGTTATTGCCACAGTTGCCATGTTCATTCCAGCCCCAGGTATACATTTGACCAGCTGATGTGCGCAGCAGCCCATGCTCGGCGCCCATATGTAAATGTGCCGGCGTCTCTCCCTCCTCCAGTTCGAGCTGGAGCGGCTGGGGCGTTGCGTGCTGCTCAGTGAAGCCACCAGTGCCAAGTTGTCCGTAACAATTGCGACCCCAGAGCAGAATGCTATTGTTTTTTAGAACGACCGCATTGTGTGTCCAGCCGACAGCAAGTTGACGCACATCCGCCTCAAATTGAAATGCATTCGACTGACCAAACTTGTTGTCGCCCAAGGCTATGATGCGTCTGCTGCCGCCCGCATCCAAGTTGATACACTTGAGCAGCATGTGATTCTGTCCGCTAACCAGTGCGGCAATCCTCAGCTCATTGGGATTATGCGCCTGGATCTTCATTACGTTGCAGCGATGCAGGGACGTTGCCGTAATGTCCAGTTCAATGGGTGCGGGATCCATGATACGTAATCGCCCAAAAACATAGATCTTCTGATCCTGGGTAAGCACAGCGCAGAAGCGCATACCAAAGCTAATCCTTTGCGCTGGTTCATCGCGTGGCAAACGCACCGCCATCGGACTACGCACCGCCATAAAACCACGCTGGCAAATGCCAAGTTGCTGAAAGGCATTCGAGCCCCACACAAAAACTCGCTTCGTCAGCGTAATCGCACCAGAGATGTCCCAGCCACAGCTGATGCTCTCCACGGGCACTTCCTGCGAACAGAACGGATAACTTAATAATTTTCAACAGTGAAATTAAACTGAGAGCACACCTCAAAATATTCAGTGGGCACCATGCTAAACTCGTTGTGGCACTCCTCCGTCGAATTGAGTCCGAGTTGGCCGCGATTGTTCCAGCCGCAGGCATGGACACGCCCATTATTGTCTAGGATTAGAACATGACCTCCGCCACCGCGAATGCAGCGTATGTTGTGGGGCTGAAAGGAGCACTTGGCGAGGCGCTGTGGCGACATGCACAGCTCCGATTCGTAGCCAAGGCCGAGCTGACCGTGAGAATTGGCGCCCTGTGCGCAGCCAAAACAAAGGAAATCTCCCATTAATTTGCAATGCAAATGTTATTTTTTTATTGGCGATGTCGCCGAACGGCTCTTACCCAGGCATAGACACTGACATCCACCATTGCTACCACCAGTTGCGCTCAGTGTTGGGGTTACGGTTAGGGTTAGTGTCAGGGGCAGTGTTGGGGGCGTCGTCGTCGTTGCACTTCCGGTTTGTGTTTCACACGTTGATTTAATGCGCCGCAGTCACGCCAACAATGTCGACGAATCCCTGCCGTCTTCTTTTTCTTCGTCCTCACTTCACCAGTTGCAGTTCGTCCTCGCAACGCGTTCCTCTGCCCGTCGCTGCTCATGTAAAACTGAGCCACTTTCTTGCCGGCCAAATTACTTTTATATCGTTTCGCTTGAATATATTTCGTGTCCACTTTGTGTTTCCTTTGGTCGGGCAAAAGTTGCGCCTGATTCACATGCTGCTCATGTTCATGTTTTACTTTGCTTTTAGATTACAATATTAAGCGTTCAATAAATTGTTTACAAAACATTCTTTTCATTTCGTAATTGGCAGCGTTGCCAGTTAGCTGAATCTATCTGTTTGTTTACAAATTGTGCGCATATTTGTTGCTCATCTTGCCGGCTTAGCGAGGTGGCAACATACAGCATTCATATGTTTTTGGTATTTATGGCTAGTACGCTGATCGCGCATATGGCAAGCAAGGCAACATAATTAATTACACATTTTATTTTAAATTTAAATTTAACTAAGTAAATATTATGATAATTAACAGTACAATATTGCTTGTTAAAATACAAAACTTCTGGAATATCATATTTTTGCAGATATATTATTTGTGCAACATTTCAATGGTTTGACCAGCATGCCATTTCCTCTTGCAACACTATTCTCGCTGTTTAGGAATCAGTGCTGTATAATAATTAATACATGTAGCTTAAATCGATGTTTGTAAAGTTTTACATAATTGTTAGGCACAGAAAATATAACCGCATATCATATTCACGCCACCCTAAATGGAAAACGATTTTGAGCAAAAAGTGTTATTCGATTTTTTCCGCAAGCAGTACGCTGTCTTAGAATACTCTATGTAAAGTTCAAAAAATATTAAATTACACCTAAAAATTGTTTCTGGATACTGTGGTGTGAAAGGAGCTGTATTTTCGCTTAAGGTAAGCTCATTTAATTATTTGAATTCAAAATGTTGACGTGCAAACTAAAAGTTTGCCTCTGACTGCGTTGTGTGTGACGACTTTTTCTGACTCGGTGTAATGTGCAAATGATTAGTTTTGATTTGTGGCGTTTAGGGTTGTTTGGCTAACTCGATGCTCGGACGCTGTTTTGCATTGCAAATGCGAATGCAAAGTGCATTTTTCACCTGAAACGGGACTTACTTTCTGCATCGCATGCTAACGGCACAAGGCAGTGTTTCTTATGTCCCGCTGTTAGTGTTGGCTAGCGTTGCGCATTTGCTGGTGCCGTTTCTTTGAGTTGCCATTGTTGCCTTACAATTCGAGGTAGACACATTGGTTCTAATACGATGCATTTGGAAAGTAAACCATTTGGGGAAAACCCATTTAACAGGATATTAAAGAAAGATAGTTAATTATTTCAATAATGGTATAAGAATAAAAATTGCTTTTGTTTTTCTGTATAATCTTTATGATTATAATTTTTCTACCTAGCGTAGGGAATTCATAGTTCCCTGCCTTCAGCTCATATTCAACTGCTCTTAAATATTACTTTTCGCTTTTGCACTTCGTGCTTGGGCAACAATTAAGACTTAATTAAGAGCAAATTCACTTTAACCTTCGCCCTGAACTTTGACAGTTATGATTACAATATTTTTATATACGAATCGCGTGTCGCTTAAGGCGGAAAGCGGGTTTTATAACCGATTTATATTACTTCATTAAAACAGTCAATTAGGGTAAGCCCACGACTTTAGCTATTGAGCTTTGGTAAAGAGTTGCTCAACGTTGCCAATACCCATTTTGAAACTTCATTATTGAATGTTGGAGAAATTATTACAGCTAATTAAATTAATAATTTTCCTTGTTGGATTCTTTGCTTGAAAGAGTCCAATTTTTTAAAGGACCGGGCTTTAGAACTTGTTCAAACGGCTGTTGAGCCACTAGCTCAAAACTGCGCATGCGATAGCCGTGCCGATAGTTTAGTGATGCACAACACGCCGCACACACAGTGCTGCACAGCGGCCGTAGATAGAGCAAGCGCGCGTAATTCAAATATTAAACCGTTCTTTAGGACTTGTGGATGGGTGGATGGAAGATATCTAGTTTTCCCCAAGAGAGTAATTCCATTGGATGCGCACGTGACTCCATTTTCTATATGCTATTCTCATGTTGTGACTTTTAACTGCTTTTCTGGTCTTTTCGCTTTTATTATGTGGGTAGGGAAACATTTTAGCTATTTTCAGATGAAATCTAATTTAATGGGTAAATATGTTGTTGTCTCTTCTTTTACACTTTTGCTTTTAGATGATACTCAATTCAACATACACACACAATTAATAGTTAAGAGTGAAAATTGCACATGTTGCCATTTCCTTTTTTATTTAACTCTTTTTCTCTTTATTTTAATGGCAAGGTTCAATTGGGAAGAACTGTAAAACTCGATTGCCACTTGTAATTAAAAGCTTGCCTCTTAATGCCAATTGCTGTTTCTCTTTTATCTGGGCCACAATTTTGTTCATTTCCGCGGTTTTTTCTTTTCCCCTTTCCTCCTTTTTTTTATAGTTATTTTGCTACTGAAAACACACACACAACTATAAATACCTAATTCGATGTAAACTTTGATAAGAGATATTTATTGTAACTCTACAAATAAACCTAAATTTAGTTGTTTGGTACTTTTGCAAAATTTGCGTAAAACAATCATTGCAAATGGGTCAAAATGAGACTCGTTACTGAGAGCAATTGCAGTAATTTTATGATAATCCAAAGCTGAACTGATTCGATGATAAACATCACTTTATTTACATAATAGAGCGCTCAAAGGCTCTCTCTATCTCTCTCTCAACTACACCAACATCAAAATTATGAAATTCAAATTGCTGGACTGATTGCTTACTTATATCTCTCTCTCTCTCTCTCTCTCTCTTTCTTTGTCTGTCTGTATTTGTCTCTGTCTCTGTCGCTGTTTCTGTCAAAATCCGGCACATAAAACCAGGGAGAGCTGAGTTTTGGTGAGTGGGTTTAACAACAAATTCCACGGCTGCTGATGGCGATGGCACAAAAGTCATTTGACCACTAATCATGAGTGCGGTTTTGTGCTGTTGTCCGTTGCACGGTTAGGCCACTCCCACATTTTGTGGGAGGCAAAGCGGTGACCATAGCCGTAGCTCGGATGCCAAATCAAAATTGAATTCCCTACACACACAGCAGGCAAATTATGAAAAGTGTACACTTTGCGTCTGACACTTCAAATTAAATTTCAAATGCCAAAATGCAAAAATAATGATAAAATTCCAGAATGCGCCCCTTCAGATCGGTGCCCCTTGCCGGTCCTTTATTTGTGCATTCCCTAATTGCTCAATCAAAAACGTATGCAATTCCTTTGGGGTAAATCCAACACTGAAGCTTAAAATACATTTTGGAAGCCAGAAAAAAAAAAAAATAGGAAAAAAAATTGTGCGCTTTATACTTAAACTTTGCGCCACGTAACACGACGGAAGCCAACGGAAGTGTTTGGTGGTTCAACGAGTTGCCCAAGAAGTGGCAGAGGGTTTGGGGTTGAGTTGGGGGAGTTGTTTTCGATTTTTGGGGCGTTGAGAAGAAGCTGGTGGAACGAAAGCGATTGCCACAGGCAGTGCCAAAGACAACAATGCCAAACTTTGGATGCTGTTTGGGGTGCTGCCGTGGTTGATGGCATGGTGGCAGGTGACGGAGTATGCAAGGGAAGCGGTTAAACGGAAACGGAAGCGCATTGAGCAAAAGCTGTTGTAGTTCTTGGCTTTTGTTTCGTCATTGCAGCAACAACAGCAGCAGCAGCAGCAGCAGAAGCAGAAGCAAAGCAATTTAAGTTAAACAAGCGCACAATGTAAACTCAACAGCCCCACAAATACACAACGCTCCAACTCTTAACACCTTCCCACAATGCATTTGTCAAATTTATAAATATATATACATGTACGTATTTCTTTGAAAAATCTGCTCATGTTTTTGGCATCGGAATTGTGCTGCACACTTTTCAAAAATTGTTTCTCTTGATTGACTTAAAGTTTCGACAGCGTGTTGCGCGTTATTTGTGAATAGTGAAAAACAAAGTTGCTTGTTACGCTTTCCTTAAACGAACTGAACTTTAATCATGTCAAATATGTCAACTGTCAACAACAAAACAATCATATTAAATACATGTTGACTTCCTAGCTTAACAACTGCATTAGTCAATGTTAATTTTAGTTTATTAAAACGTATTTGATTGCTTTAAGTTTCGATTGCTTTTAAATTGGTCACATTTAAATTGATTGGAATACTTAGTTGGACTCGTTGTTGCAATTTGCAGCTAGCACAAGCTGGTGAAAACTAATTATGCACTTGTTATCAAGTTGCTCAAGTTTTTCAATATTTCAGGCGCAGTCCCAATGGGCTGGGCTGGCTCGTTTGGCCTGCGTCTGCTCGATAATTATTATGTAAATTGCTTAAAAATGCACCGCAGGTAGTAAGCTCCAAGGACACACTTTGTTCCGACCCCGTCGACCGCAGCTACCGCCCCCAGTCTAATCGTCTCGTCGTCTCGGCCAGCCGATGCGCTGCATTAAGTTTGATTGCATTAAGTTTGCTTTCGCCTTGACAGCAACTCTTGCTGTCTCACTCAATCTCTCTATCTATCTATATATATATATATCTTTCTCTCCCTGCTCACAGAGTCGCAGAGAAAAGGGGGCTTAGCGTCCTCTCTGGTTTAAGCTATGCACTCGGAATTTCTTAGCGCTCATTTCGTATTAGCCAAATATTCGCATGCTTCGCTGAGTTTTTCTTGGTCTTAGATGCGGTTACTCTCGTCTCGTCTCGTCTCGTCTCGTCTCGTCTTGACGCTGCACACGGCTGGGCGCCACTGTGGACGCTTGATTAAAACATTGGGGCACAGTGGCATGCATACAAATTTGCTTAACTAATTTCTACATTTCTCGCTGCAGTTGCTGCAAATATTCCTAATGATATTTAAGTTTCTTAACTTAACACAGTTACGAAGTTAATTCTAAAAGTTGACTTAATAACTGCCTAAAACCAATCCACATATATTTTTTTATACTATTTATACTTTTATTTTACATACGTACTTTAATCTTTATTTTTAGAACGTTAAAAAGTGTCAATTGAACAAACCAGCTGTAAGTTTGTAGTAGTATTTTACCTGTTTGGCCCATTGTACACTGGCCTTTGAAAATGTACTTGCACTCGGTAGAATATTGATGACTTGCTCCATGAATGACACCCCCTCTCCCCCAACACGCCACCAGCCGACAATTACAACACAAAGCGTCGTCAGTCAGGTATTCATTGAAGTTTCCGATGCTGTTTAATCTTGAGAGATTTTCGCACATTTTGTGCCTAGTTTCCACTTTGCTATCTTGTTGTTATAGTTGCAAATAATTAATTTGTGTAAATGGCAAAACTTGGCCTTTGCCTGGTGAATGCATAATGTAGCAGTTTATAGGATTTATGTGAATTTTTCATTGCTGCAGCCTAATTGCCTCATGTGGCATGTAGCATTTGGCATGCGTACTGTTAACCAGTTTCAGAAGTCTCCATTAGTCATTACCCCGTTTAGCGGCAAACACACACATTCTCAGCACTCGTTTCGTTTCGTCCAATTCGCTACGGCAGAGTGTATGCAAATGAGGCGAGTGCGGTTCTCTTCATGCAACATGGGATACGATAAAGTTCGGGGCGTGTGCACTGTCCTTGTCTTTGGCTAAATTGTCGGCCCGTCTGGCGTGTCCTTCGAGCTATGCCTCGGACTGTTTTCATGCCCAATGGGCAACTAATTATTTGTTAACATAACACGAGTGGCAATTTAAATGCAATTAAGTTCAGCCGCGTAGGCCCAGAGACCGACTCAATCCGAGACGCATTACTCCTTACCCCTTAAAACCTTACCCATTACTTCAGTACGTTGAGGGTAAAATGGCTCATTAGGGCATGTCCTTCAAATTTTCAGTGCACAATTGAATGTGCAGCGATTGTGCTTCAATTTCGAGATAAAAGCCATTCAAATGGATCAAATATCCTTAAATCACTGGCAATTAAGCTGCCCGACGATTTATGCTCAGCTTAAATGACAATTTACAAGTATTATACTTCAGTAAAATTATCTCAACAATTCGAAATCAGTGGACGCATTGTAATAGTGCATAAATTGTTATTAACAATTAATATTTGTATGCCCTGAAATGTTAAGAATTTCAAAATAAAATTAGTTTGACATTTTTGTTTCTATTCAAATGATTAAATGATTAAATAATTCATAATTGTTATTGCTTGACAAATTCAGTTACAAAACAAGCTGTCGCATCGTATTTTATATTTCAAATATATGTTTGTCACTTCAAAGATAACTTTATTGTTCTCATAAATATTGGAGAGAGAGACGCATACACTCAGAAAAAATGGCATGAAATTTTAAAAATGAAGTGAAAGTCGCTCTGAAAAGAATCAGTTCTAAATATATGAAATAAAATGCCGTTTAACTCGTATATTACAGAAATATGAAATATTTCTAAAAGTAGAAAAGCAACCCTTATTTTTGGACAAATCTAATAAAATAACCCCAAATGGGAATCTTACTCTATTTAAGTTTAATAATAATTAAAAATTAATAAATTGGAGAAAAATGTGCTCTGGAATTAAGAAAAGAAAACGCCTGGTTTTTATAAAGACACAACTCTCCAATTTATAAATATATCTTCTGAACAAAAAGAAGAGTTATCCCAGCCATCAAAGGGTTTCCAAAATGTCTCATAGTGTAAGCTCTACTGCATATGTTGTATACATAATTGACAAATTGTTAAACATGGATAAAAACTTGTGCTTAATTCAATCTAAAGTCAACAATGCGTGACTCAGCAGGTTACAGGCTGCAGGTTGTCGCCTGCAGCTAACTGCTTGAAATGCCAACCTGACAATTTAATTACCAAAACCAAACAAAAAAAAAAGCGAACAACAGAAGGACTGAACCTTGGACAAAACTGTCTGTTCAAAATACAAAATGTATATCCAAATGCAAATCTGACCAGCAACAGGCATTACATTTTCATTTCTACATTGTTTGTTTGCCTGCAGAGTTCTTTTTTTTTTATTATTTTTTATTTTATTATTTTTGAGTGCAAGGGGCAGCACAAAATCTATTTAGACCAGAATGGCTGGCCATGATTTTGGGCAAATTGCATTCGCCACCCCCCGCCCCCCCAAAACTGTGTTAGGCCGACTTGACAAATGCGATTACATGGCCCAAGCACAGAGAGTGCTGAAAGCTGAATGGGCATCTACAGCCAGGCAGCAATCTGCCAAATTTGGTACTATGAATTATGATAAATTGGGCTAATTCACTTTCTGTCTGCTCTTGTGAATATTGACTCTAAAGAAGCTGTGTTGAAATAGGCTTTTCAGAATTGTGCTCTAAACCAAGAATAAGTTTAAAGTAATTTACGAAAATTTCCCATATACATATCAGAGAGAGGGAAAGGATATTCAATTGTCGATGTGGCAGAAAGCATTCACAAACAATTGTATGGTTTTGAATGTTAAACTCCGACTGTAGTGCCACCAAAAACTGGACAAATGTGTTTGTGCCATGAGACGAGGAATGAGATGCATGCAAATGAGCTGAATAATGAGCAGCCAGATCTGGTGGCACAATGCCTGCGGATGCCAACCAGATAGACAGGCAAACACCCCCCAAGCACACGAATAGCTTTTGTTGCACTAATTTCCAGTCTGTTTCAGTGGCAACAGCCAAACTCGCAAATTATGTGCAATGGAGGAGTGGGGGAAGGGGGGAGGGGGGAGTGGTGGGAAGTGTCAAAGTGTCAGTAAGTCAACAAGAATGCACTCGGCAAGGACGGCAAGGGGCAGCATGTTTTGGACTCGTGAGTGTTCTCTGGCCCAACGGCCACTCGACTTAACACTTTGAATGCCATTAAAAGGTCCGACTGAGCGAGCGTTGACTGTTGCTCTCCTCTTCCTGCTTTTCCTGCTCTCTCTCTCTCTCTCTCTCTCTCTCTCTCTCTCTCTCTCTCTCTTCTCTCTCTTCTCTCCCTGCACTCCCTGCTCAACTGTCTCGACACTCAGTCAATGTCTCACTAACAATTGTCAACAGGCTCAAGCAGCGTGCAGCTCTCTGAGTTGATGTTGTTGTTGTCGCCTTTGTTACCCCTTTTGTCATGTTGCCTGCCCTCGCCAGCATTTTAGACCAAAAACGTTTGTCAATTTTACGCTTGTCGACTTTGTGAATTGTCCTTTTCGTCCTGCATCCCTTCCGCTGCTTGGGCATACGTATGCCGGCGCTTTATGTGTCTGCTGCATTTGTCTTAGCCCCTTGCTCGACTCGTCGGTGTAAAAAGTACACTTAACATCTAATTCAAATCTGGCTTCTATTGCATAATAAAACGAACAAAAGGCAAAAAAAACCTGTTTTAGTCATGCCGAAAATTGCATAACCTTTGAAACCGTACACGATCTGTCTAAATTTTGTGAGGACTTCGAATTCGTTGAATTTGAGTTTCTTGTTTCGTCCTTTTTTACGTTTTGTAAAAAAGAGTTATCTGTTAAACGTTGTGATTACAATTTTGCTTAAATAAAATAAAACTTTCAATAAATAAATATTTGAATAAAAAATAATATATATGTATATGTATATATATATTTTTTTTTTGAGTCAAAATATTTGATATTTTTGCAGATATTGCTTTCACTTTTTTTTATCATATAAATAAATTAGTCTGGGACATTTTAAATTTAAAAATTCCATTTATAATATTAAAATTCAAATTGCTAATAATGGTTCTGGCTGCAAACCCATTTTCCTAAATGGTTCTGGCTGCAAACAAGTGATGATAAGCCATCGATAACAAACATTTACATAACAAACGCATAGCAGTGGGGAATTTGTGCTATGAGGGCAGCTTTAGTTACCTCAAGGCATTTCGTATTTATAGCCATTGGCAATATGGGTAGTCATTGAGGCCACATAGAACCAGGCCAGCCAGAGCTGGCTGGGCCAACGTTTAGAAGCTTATTAAATTGCTATTACCTAAGCCGGACATCGGTGAGGCGACGACTGCCCAACGGAGAGACGCTGGAGCTTGGGATGGGCCATGGGATAGGGCTGGGGCAATGGTGCGGCATTTGCCACTCAAACGAGGGATTAGCGGCGATGCTGACAACAGCTTGACGTCGCATCGGCGACAGGCAGCAGGACCATTAGTCGGCACAATGGCGTTCTCCGTTTGGTGTGGGCATGAGGAGTACACACACCCATACACACACCCATACACACACCCAAGCACACACACACATATATACAAATAGGATTTACGAGGTAAAAAGGTGCGGCTGCTTTGGTAGGTGCATAAATCCAACAAATATTTAACATTTAAATGGCCAAAAATTAACTGAAACTGACTGACGATGTGGTTGTGGGTGGAGGTGGGTGTGGCAGGTTGGCGTCAAAGCGCACACCCACACACATACACAAAGTAAATGCTATATAATCCACAAAAGCTGCAAAAGCTGAAACGCAAGGACTCGCAGGAGTCGTAGGACTCGCGGACAATGTGCAGTAAAAGTTGAGCTAGTCGACAACAAAAGCTCTCAACTCCTGAATGGTCCACAGCTCGAGTAGAGGAATACATACACATACATATACACAATAAGCAAGTACTTAATGTGCTTTAAATGGCTAAATAAGATTTGGAGAGTGGCACAGAGAGGGAGAGAGATAGAGAGACCGAGACTGAGAGTGAGAGTGAGAGAGAACTGGAGATCATTCGCCCGTTGCATTCATGCGGCAAATATCAAGTGCATCATCATCAACCAGCGGCGACAACAGCAACAAGGACGAGTCTCCTAACAATATTAAGCTGTCCTGTCAGCGAGCCCAGCTCAAACTCTCATCCCTCCCCTCCCCCATCGTCTCCATTACCATTCCCACAATAATCACGAATCACAAGTCAAAACCCAGAAACCAGTTCGTCTTGCTCAGTCTCAACAACATCCTTGGAAGCAGCAGCAAGAGAAGCAGCAGGAGAAGCAGCAGCATCATCATCGTTATTATCGCACTGAGCACTCTAAAGTACCGAATAATCTACAGGATAATGAGCATGAATGAACGTGAACCGTTTTTTGTTTCGTTGAATGACCAAAAGTGTGGTTGGCAGGGCCAAACCAGGCGAAGCATGAAGGGCAATCCATTGAAAAAAAAAAATAACAGCAGCCCAGCAGCTGCCCAAGTGCACTCAACTAAGGAGGCAAATTCTGAAGTAGATCCATCCTCTGAATGCTGAACGCTTATTTAGTTAGTACAAAATGAATATCTGTAAGCGACAAAAAGTTTGCTCCATGCAAATATGAAAAATATATACTGGGGCCACTCATTTCGCTGAGAAGATAACTATAATAAATTGTCTCAAATTGCGAGTTGAGAAAGTTTAAGAAATGCATAAAATTCACACTGACGAATCAAACTTGAGCAAAATGAAAATGCATAATAAAATGAAGAGTAAATAACTAAAATCAATTAGTCGACTTTTTAATTAAAAACCAAAGAGAAAAACGTTTAAAAAAATGACAGTGGTCAAATCGAGTTGTAATACAAGATTAACTTGGGGTAAATGTCCTTAACTAGGACAATATGTACTGGTTAAGGATGCCCGATAGAAGTTGAAATTCTTTATTGAAATATCTTTGAATGTCGTAGCATTGTGTAGACATTTACTGTGCACGTCATGTCATGTGGCCATAGATATTATATTTAATTTCATATTTTCCATATTTACATCATAAATTTATAACAGCGTCGGTCACAGCGCACACAAAAACTGGAGGCAAAACATTTGCTTTTTATTTCATTCCCTTAGTTTATTTGTTGCCATTTTGTCATTGGTTGGCTGGTGGTCAGAATGGAGTTCATTAGTTTTTGCCAGTTTTGTTGTAGTTGCTTTTGTTTGCGGCCGGTCATCAAAGCAGCCTCGGAGATGTGGCATCTCTCCTGGCTCCGGGTTCATCTATTCCCAGTCTGCACCGCAAGGGAGAGGCCGACAGGGAATGGGGTGGAAACATAGTACTCTATTCATAGCAGCTGTATGAATGAATGCCTCGAAGCTGTTGTAATGAAAAGTTGTGGTAACTTGTTGTGCGCATAATTTGAGCCACTGCACTCATGTTGCATGTTGCACTTTTAAAGCAAAAATAAAATATATTTGCTTTATGTTGTGCTCTTTACATGTAGATAGTTTTAGCATGAACAAACACAGATATTGTTTTAGAACTATTGTTACTTTTTAACTGTCGCAACATTTTCAAGTGTGTTGCATTTTTTATCATGATTTTTCCCTCCTTAATCTAAATTTGTGACAGATCCCCCACGGCACAAACTTTGTCAAACTTAAACTATGTGTATTTATCAATTTATAAGGTAAGCAAATATATTCATGTATTCTATATATAAATATAGGGTGGTAGGAGGAGAGTGTGGGAGACCTCCCGCATGAGAATCGCATTGAAGTACTGATAGCATCCGCTTCCGGCAGACAGATTCAAATCGCCCACACAAAACTGACAAATTCACGCACATCCTGTCGACATTATCAAGCAAACTTGAGTGTTTTTTCATGTTTCGCATTTGCAATGTTTATTGTAATTTACATTTAGCTCACAATGATGACGTCAGATACACATACATCGCATACATTCACACACACACACACACATTCACATAGAGATACACTCCCTCGATGGTTTGTGGCTTTATCAAGGCGCAGGAATCAATATCAAATGCTATTCAGGCAACCTGCTTTCTCTCTCCATCTGTGTGCGTGTGTGTTTTTGCGGCTTTTATTGGGGCACATTTATTTCATTTACTTTTGGCAAGATGGTGTATACTGTGTGGCATATAGTCCCCATTCGGTGGCAACTGTAACTGCAACTCGGGGAGTTACTGAAACTAAAACCAAGCAATGTTTACAGCTCGGTGCACAGAAGCAGCGTGTTTCGCTCGCTTCTTTCACTTTGTTTTCAATTGCAAAAGTTTCGCTCGTAATTTTTTTCTCTATCTGCCGCTATTTATTTTTGCAAATGTCTGTCTGCAAGTTTTTTTTTTCTGCTGTGAAACGCCCCAAACCGAAATAAAGTCGTTGAAACAAAAGTGGTAAGCGAGGTGCTCTCGAAAGATTTGTGAATGCTATGAACTTACTCAAATCCGCGAGAGTATTCAAAAAATGCTAAAGCTGACAATTAATAGCATTTCATATAATATATAATTATTGAATATGAGGATTTCCCCCTCGTTTTCGCTTATCTTGAAAAGTCGTCATTACTAACATTTTGCAACCAACTTTTTTTTCAATATTTTATTCCACTGCGACGAGTTTTTATATATTTTTAGTTAATTTTGCATTTTTTGTAGAATAATTTTTTTTCCAATTTTTTCTTACTTTCTATTTAACATGTACACACAACTAGTAGCACAACCCTCTAATATTTCTATAGCTATTGCCTGGACCTATCCGAGCAATCATAAATATAAACATACTGCATTGCATCGTTGAGCAAATTGCTGAGTGGAAAGAGCAGACGATATAGAAAAAAAAAAAACAGAAAAAGTAATCAAACTATTCGCGACTATTTCTCGAACATGTCCACGGTTTTGAAAGCTAAGCCAGTTCCAGTAGCTCCAACTCCAACTCCAACCCCTACCCTAAAAACCCCACTCCCCCTTAGACAGGCCATCAGCCATGTCCACATTGAAGCGCCTGACACTTGAAAACATCAATTTATTTTTATTTCTCCAGCTCGTCTCGCAGGAATCCTTTCGCTGGGGTGTTTTAGTGTCTGGAGTTTGTCATCGAAACCCCCTGCAACCCTTGCAACCCTTGCAACCCCTGCACCCCTCCCACCCGCCATCAAAGATAAAACTCAAACCCAAACCATTATAGCCCAAGCGAGGACCTTGCTTAGTCATTCAATTCAATTGATTCAATTGGGATTGTATCGGTTTTTTATGTGCATTTTGGCCAACACTGTCGCACATATCCTGTTGCCAGTTCTCCCACTCCTTGTTGCTCCTTTTATTGTTGTTGTTGTTGTTGTTGGCAGCAGCTCCCGAGTGTCTCATTTATCTGCGGTTAGTGGATGGCTCTGGCGTTGTCGCCTCGTTTTGCACTTTATTGAAAAAGGAAAACGGTCCTGCGTGCTTGGGAGTCGAGAACCATTTGTAAAATTTAATAATATATAATTTTCGGATGGGCTTTTTTGGCAATGCTTTTATGTGCCGATAATGTTATTAGCCTAGGAATGCATAGTATAGTTTTTTTTTTTGTATATTTTTTTTTTTGGTGCTTTTTTTGGCATTTGCCCAGCACCTTCTTAAATTCAAGGATGCTATCGATATCTGGCAATAGCCGAAACACTCAAATGCCATGACTTGTGCAATTTGCATCAGAAATTGTGTCACGACTAGTTTCGTTACACTTCATTGCGGCAGCAGCCCCCCCCCCCCCCCCTTTCCCTTTCCACCCTCTCCACTGACTGTGGTTTTTGGCAGGATGTGAGGATTGTAGTTTTGTGTGCGAGACTTGCCAGGAATTTTGTTCACTTAGGGTAGAAGCTGGGCGCTTGTTGCTTCTTTGCATGCTTTTACGTAGGTTAAAGTATTTGGCGACTTGGGACCAGGGACTAGAGTCCTTATGGCCCAGCGTGCTTTGGTCTTTGGGCAACATCCCAAGATATGTGAGAGCTGGCAATGGTTTGGGGAATTCAGGACTGTGCTCATACGTTCCTATTTTGTCGGGGCCAGTTGGGTGCGGGTAAATTCAAAGAATTTTTAGCTTGTATGTGAAATGTTAAGCATAAAATGGGGCTGGGTTGCAAATACCTGGCCTCTTTATGCATATCTCTGAAAACTGAAACTCTGTCGCAACTATTTATTGGCTTTCTCTTTTGTCACACAATATTGTAAGAGTGCGTGCCATTTTCTGTGTTTAAGTTATCCATTTTAAATTATCTGAGCAAATTTCAATCTAAATCGAATTGTATTGTAATGCTTGTGTAAATATCTTATTTTGAGTTTTATGTTGTATATTGATACGATATCTCACAAAATCTGATATACAGCTAACAGATTGCCCCACTTTATATAAATACAATTTACAATCATTATTTTTTGTTAGGTGACCTGTTAGGGAACCTGTCTTTTTTATTTTTTATAATTTATATTCCGATATATTTCGAATCTGGTCGGGATTCGTCTTCTGGCAAAAATTCACAGCGTTCCTCCAGTCAGCTGTGGAGTTTGAAGTTTCAAATACAAATCCCAAAAGCATTCATAATTTTAATATTTTAACCTTCACCTTTCACCTTGTCCTATTCTTTCTTGCTAACCTAGTGGCCAGAATCAACAAATAGCTGCTGAACTTTTCAACTTTTATTGTTGCACAACTATTTGCTATCGCATGCAATAAGCAACACACTTTGAAATGCTGCCAAATTGTGTTTGTGTTTTTTGTTTTATAAATTCTCAATTGGATTACGGTGCGTCTGCGTAATATTCGCCATCGGTCCCAACACGCGTCTTTTGGTCGAATCTTGTAGATAAATTTCAGAAATTGAGCCAATTTTATTTAGCTTCAACTTGGTCCATTGTTGAGGAACTTGCATCAGCAAGTTTTTTGACGGCGAGTTCTTTTTTTTTTTCTTTTTGGTGCTGGCTCAAATCCTGGTCACAAGTGCACAAAGTTTTTTACTTTCAACTTCTTGCACTGCACATTTTTGTGCATTAATATTTTTCATTCGCTTCAAGCTTTATTTTCTATTTTCTATTACATACATTCCAGTGCATCTTCGCATCGAGAATTTTTTGCTATCTTTGTGCTCTCTTGTAATGTAATTCTCAAAGAAATATTCAACTCCAGAATATCCAAATATGCAGCACTGGCATCTACAAGATGAATGAACTCTGAATTTCTTTGCCTGGTGCCAGTTAGTCAGACCATCAGTCTCTCAGTGAATGTGAGCGAATGCGCAAAACAAAAAAAATCACCATTCTTTTGTCGCCTTTGAAGCCTTTCTAATTTTAAGAAATTGCTGTTAGAATTGTTAGAAATAATTTCTAAAAACTCGAAAATATTTTCAGTTTTCATGGCGAATTTCTAAATTTCAAGTCGATTATTTTTGTGAGTGTGTTTTGGTCAATTCAGTCCAGCTTCCACATCGAATTTGATAATTATGCTTTTAAGAAAAGTCTCTGATAAAGTGTCTTGTAAGGGAATCCATGAAAATAAATAGTATATTTAATATTTGAGTTTTAGTTTTGTTAATTTTTTGGGGTTTATGCTAATTAGGCTTCGGTTCATAAGTAAATATAATGCTCTCGAAGCAGGCCTTTTAATAAAATGTGCTTACTCAGCACATATGACTAAACTGTGGTGAGTGTGGCAACTGCATACTGGTAGTGGGAGCTTTCCCCATAAGAATTGCGTGGTGGCATGGCACATAAAATGCGGTTGCAGAAGTTGCAGCAACGCACAGAGCACACCATTGTTTTGCATGCAATATAGCGTTGCTTGACTTCCTTCTCACTTCCTTTTTGCAGCTGCGCGAAAAAACGACATTTCAAATGCCGCACTAAATTACTAAAAACACACAACCGCACCACACCCATAGCTTTACCCCACCCGCAACATCGTTCCTTCCACTCGCTTGCCTTGCTTTATTTACTTATACGCCGAAAACCAAAAAAAAAAAAAAAAAACAAAATAAAAAATAAAAATCATCTGCGACTACAATTTGCGCTTTTCCTTGCATTTTTCATGTGAGTTGTTCTTGTTGTTCTTCATGTTGACAAAGTTTTTATGGCCGCAACATACAACAATGGCTTATTTTTGTTGTAAGTGGTTGCCAGCATGTGTGTGTGTGGTTCTGCATGTGCGTGTGCATCTGGTAGAAAAACTTTGGAAATCATTAAGAGCAGCACCCGAATGCAAACACACCAACTTCGGAGCCAGTTAAAACTCAAGAAGTATGCACGAGTGCACATCAATGGTCCCCCACAATGTTTCCAAGAAACATAAATGCATGATTGTCAAAATGTATTAATATTTATTTACAACTCTGCTTTCACACATAACATAATATGATTTCGAATAACAAGAGAGAAAGTTTATCTTTGCTAAGACAGAGATTAAATAGAACGGAGTCCGAAGTTCGAAATAATATTATGGTTTTTTTTTGTAATGCTGCTCAAGATTGCATATATAATATGTGGTGTGGGTGAAATTTCCTTTATTGCGTTACATATGTATTTCATGACAATATTATAAGTACTATGTTTCTGAAGGTACCTAAAAATGAACACAATAATTCTACATTATTTTTTCTACTCTATTTTAGAATTTATCGCTGCAGACCAACAAACTAGATTCTCATTTGACGTGCACATGCATGCATACCATGAACTACCATTTACCCAGTAGGTTATCTATCTCCATATCTATTTGTATTTCTACCTTTATCTCTACATCTTTCTCCCTGTCTCTTTCTCTTCCACACTTTCCGTTCATCTCTCTTTCTCTTTGCATTTCTGTTTTGTCGCTTCAGGAGCTGACAGACACATATCTCTCTCAATCATCTTTCGGTGATTAGTGAATCCTTGTAAATCGAATTCTGAATGGCTTCTGAAAAACTCCAAAATGTAAAAAAAAAAGAGAAAAAGAGTCCTTTTTGCCATGGTGTCTATTAGTGCCTGCAGCGATGCGGCTAAAGCCGCCTTCTATTCCAATTGACTCCTTTGTAAGAGTGTGCTTGTGTTCTGAACACAGCTACAAAGATTAACCGTCTAGCAGAGAGATATGACCTGGCCAACTGAAAGTGGAATCTACAATTAACCAAAACTATTCTGTGACTGCTGCATACCCTGTAATGAACAAGGGATGGCAGATACTGTTATTACTAGTTGGCCACTTTAAAGAAAACACAGAAAATTGTACTTTTCACAGATTTAAATTTGTATATAATATGTAAAAAAAATGATCCATATATATTATATGTTATTATTTTTGTTATCAATTCAGCTTACAATTGAGTTTTAGAAACTTGAGAGCTTATTAACTAGGTATTTGACATGCTTGGAGTATGTTTTGATATGTTGTACACAGTTTTCTGTTGCTGTTCGCTTAGTTTTGGTCCCAGGGCACTTGGGTTAACTGGCGAGGATCGACATTGAGGCCCATCTTCTCCAGCTTGCGAACTTTTCGCATCTGCTTGGTCAGATTGCGCTTGAAGACGATCTCGCGATTCAGATTCATTATCTCTATGGTATCCAATTGTCGTATGTTCTTAATCGTTTGCAATATCAGATTATCGGTGAGATGCAGCTTGATTGTGGACATCTTCATGAACGGTGCGTCGCGACGACGCAGCTCCTCGCGATAGGCGAATAGAGTGTAGGGCAGGGAGGGAAGCTGCGGTAAAGGTCGCTCCAAGCCCGGAAATAGTTCTTCGGCCATGGATGGATTTGTTTTCTCCTCTCTCTCTCTCTCTCTCGCTCTCTCTCTCTCTCTCTCACTCTCTCTCGGTAATAATACTTTTAAGGAACAGACAGTTGTGTGTTGTGTTTGGTTCGTATGCTCAAATCACAATGCGTGTCCTGTTTGCAGTAGTTGTGATTTTTATAGTCAGCCACGGTATACCTGCCAGCAGCTGCCTGAAATCTATTGTTTTGGGAAATTTTCAACAGTTGCGTCGCCTCCTTTTCGGAGAAAGTTCAAGCAGCTGCCCGTTGAGCTACCTGCTGCTGTCAAAGTGAATCCTGGGCAGCTGCAAGTGTCACGCGATAAGCCCGAGTGTATGGGTATGGAGCTTGTCTCGAAAATTCTATTAGCTACGAGGCACGTCTGTGCATCCATTTGTAATTCGAATTCGCAAGCAGCTCTAAACCAACCGCGTTGTCGCATCTCCTCCAAAGGTCCAGCGCTGCTAAACATTTTATGAGGCCATGACCTGCAAAGCCCCTCCTCTACCTCCTCTATCTAAAATATGGTATATATATATTATATTATATCCTGTTTTCAATTTACTTTCTGCAGCTAGCGTTTTACTATTTTTTTTTTTTGCATCTTATGACTTTTTTAAATGGTTTTCTTTTATGTTCTTTGAATTTGGGTGTAGCACTGTAATTTAATTGAATTGCATTTGCTCAAAGGATACTGCAGCACAGTTTTGGCTCCAGGGACTGCATAGCATTCACTTAATTATACAAATTAGCACTGGACCCCCTGTTTATTATCCACTAGGGCTTTAAACGCGCTCTTTTCTGTATCAAAATAAATGAAGTGCTGTTTAAATAATTCGATTGCAATTCAATTGAATTGCGCGTGAACAAACAGTTGGATGAGTAAAGTGTGTTGCGGACTCCTAAAGTTATAACTACTTAAATTATTGCTATTACATACTTAAATCGTTTACTGAGTCTTTTGGTGCTTATTGAATTGATAAATTAACGCAATGAATGAACTTAAGAGTCTTTGACTGGAACAAAGAAACAAATAAATATATGTGTGCACCGACTGTCTTTACTTTGAAAATATTTTATATTTATATGCCTATTAAAACAAACTCGGAATTTAAAATATTTTCAACAACTTGAACTAAGCCATTGAAATGGTAGGCATCTAAAATGTTGTCATTTGTATTTTTGCCACAACTACTCAAATTTAAATGAAACAGTTTCTTTAAGCCTAATCCTCATCGAAAAACAATACAGCTATAAGATTAAACTGATTGCTATCAATAATATCGTGTAGCGTTGAAGCTGTTAAGCAGCTTTGACTCTGTTTCACTTCAGCTGTTGAGTTCAATGTGTTAATCACAGCAGCATTTGTGGTATGCAAGCCGAAACGATTGCCAAACACATTATCTGTGTTATTAATGAGCTGCATCCCACACATGCCACACGGAGCAGACACACATACTGTTTCCTCCGACAACTGCCTGACGCATTTTGTCTGTATTGTTATTGTTGATGGTTCATTGGGTTGGCATTTCAGTGGGTTTGTTGGTTATATGAACTGGTCAGTTGGTTGGTTTGTTCTCCATTCTCTTAACGGGGCATTGCGTTTTAATGATTGTGTCGTTTTTGGGTGTTTAATTAATTGAAAGCATTTTTGCCGCCATATTTTTGTGGCTGACACCGTCGATGTTTCTTTTGTTTCGCATTTACCAACATAATATTGACTTTCTGCCTGGCACACAGCCACAGCGCCTGTAATCGCAGCAAGGATGCACCAGTGCATATCCTGGACTACCATTTGGAACACATTCAATAAATGCCGAGCAATAAATGAACCTGAATTCCAGTTTTCAGCCATTAATTAATTGCAATGTGCATTCTTATATATGCATGTGTATATTAATACATATACTTTTGCTGAAATTTCAATATATATTTGCAGCAATTTAACTTATGATTAATTTTAAATACAGCATGCGTCCATATATTTAAATAGCTTTTGGCGATTTTTTAATTGCTTACCATTGAATTATACGTATTTAATTTATATGAGTTAAACTGAAAGTTAAACTTCTGCAAACAATTTTTTTTTTGTCAAACACTTAAAATGCGAATTTGGTAAATAATATAATCAAAAGCATCTGTGCAAATTTTAATTCACAAACATATCTGTGCACCTATCAAATATATTTTTTGAAGTCTTTAACTTTATTGTACATTTATGAACTGCTTGAATTACAATATTTTCCTTAATTTTATTTCTAAAAGCACACTTTATTTATTAGAAATTGAAATTTACTAGGACACAAATAAGAAAAGAAATCACTATTATTAGCACAGCTGAATGTCTAGTCGTTAGTACTCCCGTTTTGTGTTATTGTTATATGCATTTAAATATATTATAGCTCATTTTAATAAATACAAAATATATGTTCTTTTCATATCTATCTGTTATTGGGCTGCATTAAATCAAACACTTTACGTTTGCTCAGCATTTTGCAGGAAGCTAGCAATAACATATTCAATAGCCGGCTTATGCCTTTCGCCAATACATTTGTCAGTTAGCCAAAAATGGAAGGTAGATGGCTAACTGAAGAGCAGGCAAGCGTGCGGGGCTTAGTCCAAAAAGCCAGCTTGAGGTGGCCAAAATCCCATAATGCCTGAGCAGGCAAATATCAAAGATCAAAAGTGTATTTGTCTATTTGCATACATATTGTGTATTACACATATAACCCAAAAGAACAGCAACAACAATAATAATAGTATGTAGTATGAAATATCTAGCAAGAAACTCCTTTCGACAAAGAGCTGTTTATTTATTGGTATTCAACTGGCTGAAAACATTTGAATAAATATTTCAAACAGTTGCCTGCCTGCCTGCCTCATCGACGGGCAGCTACCTGTGCAGCATATTGAATGAGTTTTTCGCAGAACTGTGCACACACACAAACACACACCCGCACACACACCCACACACCCACCCACACACTCGACTCCGCGACCGCCCTCAATTGAATTACCTGGAAATTGACTGTTCTGTTCCTGTTCTGCGGCATGGGCAAAGTTGTCTCGAACTGCGAGTCCCTCCAAATCCAGTAGAGAACTGTGTATTCTGTAAAAGCGTGCCAGACACCAAAGTAAACAATAGTTTGTGTAGTTGTGTAGCGCAGTCGGCGCCTAACCCTACAACGAATGTGCAATTAGTGTTCCTATTTTGATTGATAGTACAGATCAATTTCATATATTGCACTCTCGCTCTCTGTCTGCTTCCCTGTGTGTGTGTGTGTCTAAAACTATAGAAAATTACATAATATCGCTGTTACTGCTTGTACTCAAGATAATGTTTCTTACATTTTTATTCGACTTCAATAGTAGCGAACTAAACGCTAGACAAAGTGAAAAATAAAGTGTGGGACTTTCCTGAGTAATTTTTATAGTTTATATTTTATAAATGTTCGAAATCGCATTAAAGCTTTTCAAAACATTTGTTCAAACTTTGGTAATAAAGCTTTTAAGTCACATGGGAATACTGGTACAAAGAGCTTTTGAATCAGACTGGAGCAAGGAGCTTTGAAAGCGCACTAGAGTTTTTTCAACATATTTGTTAAGGATCTAAGGGTAAGGACTTTAAGTCATTTAAGTCATAGCTGATATTTGACTAACTTTTTGCTTTTACCTAAAAAGATTACTCTTTGTAATATTGTATTTTCTTCTATTGTATAATATATTCTATTCTATAAGAAATAGATTTAGTATGCTATTTTATTCTATTTATTTCTCTGTTACTTTACCATTGATTCAGTAATAAGAGTAGTTGACACAAATCACCAGTCACTTTAAATGTTGATTTCGTTTATCAGCAGTTCAATTAGCTAATCTTTATGACAATCAATAATTTGATTATTCAATTAGGCAAAATACTCCAGTGACAAATGCAAATAATGCTTGCCTCAGTGAGCGCATATGCATAAATGCAACAGTGCAACAACAACTGAAAGCACATTAAAATCTAATGACATTCATATTTGGATTTTATATTGTATGTTCTGCGTGTCCATTTCCTAATTAAGTCAGCAACGACAAAAATAGTCTCTTGTAAAACAGGTAAAATGAAAGTCAAATATTTTCACATTTAATATAATCTCATTATAATTTATGATTATTACTATTATTATTATTTGTATTTCCACTGCACAATTGATAGTATTGTTGTTGTGGTGAGCGATGAGGTGCATTTATTGTGGCAATGCACAGAATTCAATCCAAATATGAAATTGTTTTTTGGGGTTTCGATTAAAGCGATGCACGGAGTTTATACACTTTTAGTCAGTTGGCTATCATATAAAAATGAAATCGAATTAAAAAAAAACGTATTTAAAATTCGAAAAGACAGAATATTGTATTATTTAACTCATAAAATATAATTGGAATTATTCACATATGTAAAAGTTGTGCATGATTCAATTTGTGTGTTGTGTGTGTGTGTCTGCATTCGATGTGAATGAAAATGAATAACATTCACGCAGACACACGAATACGCTTCAAAAGTATGCAAATGCGTTTATTTCTTGGAATATACATTTTTTAACAATTAATCAATATCAATAACCAAAGATATAAGCGCAATAAAATTTTACAACCGTTTTTGTAATCAAGTGGCCAAGAAAATAAAACAAACGAAAGAGTTTTTACGCCGAAAGGATGAAAGCAAAACCAAAAATGCAAGCACTGCGCCTCAATATGTGTGTAGGGGTGAGTGTGTGTGCGTGTGTGTGTAGGTGTGAGTATGTGTGTGTGTGTAAGTGTGAGTGTATGAGTGTGCGCTTTTCCTGCCCGTGTGCGGCCATAAAGCAGCTCGTAAATTTCCGCACAGTTGGCAGACACGGACCAGTTACCAGTTACCAGTTACCAGTTGCCAGCTACCCGTTGTCTTCGCCTTTTGGCCATGGCCATGGCCAGATCGCCAGAGTTGCCACGCGGCGCGGCTGTGTCGTTGTTACACGGCTTGTCCGGCACATTGTCCCGTTTTTGTGTTCATTGCCAACCAGTAGCTGGCTTTATTTTCTCCTTTTTCTTTATCTCTTTTTTTGGTATTTTCCTTTTTCTTTTTTTTTTCGGTTTACTCTCACAGCTTAACAATGAAAACTCACGCTGTACATTTTTTTTTTTCGCGGCTCTTGTTGTTATACTCTGACGTGGTGTGTTCCACTCATGTTGTGCAGCATGCAACGCATTTGAATTAAGAGTTGCACGAGTGCATTTGCATATTCGTTGCAAATTTCTGGCGCATCTCTCCTTTTTTATTTGGTGTGGCACAATTCTTCGTTTATTACGCAAATCCTTAGTCACGCCTCCGCCTCAACATATCCTGGTAATATCCCAGTGACTGTTACGAAACGCGAGCAGTTACAGTATGTGTGTGAGTGAGTGTATGTGTGTGCAAAGGGTGTTGAACAATAGCTATGAAATAATCACTTGCTTGCTTGCACTTTGGATTTTATTAAGTGATAGTGCAACGCGGCATGTTTATTCTGTGGTGCAGCTTGCAACGCTCGAGGTAGTAGACTGTTATAAAACTGGAGGCTTACCAAGCCAGAGACTTGAGCAGTTTTGCAACACAGAATAATTCGATTTAATATATTTTGAGAACATAATAAATAATAGTTGCTTGTAATTTTTTAATATAATTCAAAGATTTACAAAATTGGGAACATTGAACAGAATCTTATAACAGGTTTTATATTTGCTTATAAAAATATGTTTTTAATCGAAACAAATGACTAAAAATGTATTTAAATTCAAAAATGACATTATTTTATTATTTTATATATTTGCACTTAATATTGAGTATATTGTTTCGCCTTTAATGACTGATATCATAATGTCCAAGTGTGATTCATTTGTCTTGAAACTTTTCGGCAATATTCAATTGCTGGACAAATGTGACCACAGAAAATGCCAATTTTGCGACCTGTGCGAATGCACAAAAAAAACTTATTAAGTGATATGCAAGACTTGTTAATACCCTTACTTACGGTGATATTTGTGGCCATGGAAATGATGAAAATGCCACCCGCAGTGAGGACAATGGGTTCCTGCATATTGTGCAAAAAGTAAAGCAATGATGTTACATAATGACGAGTGGCACCCTGCCAATTGGAGTGAAAGAGATTATTGGCCAGTTCGCCACAATCATCGCCGATCATATTGCATATGTAGCAGAAGGGGAATGTCTGTAGTATGAGATCGAACAAGAATATCGCTGTGCCCAGGCCAGTCCAAAAATTCGAAAAGTACATTATATTGATCATGGATAGACCAATGACGATGCCACAAAGCAGAAACTGTGTACAAATTGTGCCAGAGACAACAGGTCTGAGAGCCTTGCAGTAACTGGAAGAGGAGAGAGAACCGAACAGAATAATTTAACCAGAACATTGTGTAAACTTACTCGAGTATCAGCCGATGATCTCCAATGCACTTGATAAGCTCCACATGGTTATTCTGTTCGCTCATCGTTGGATCTGAGCGCAGTCGTTGCAATCGCTCCTTGAGTAAAGTGATATGAGTGCGTATGATCAAGAAGTATATGATGGGATAAACATCGGCCATTTGGGTTTGAAGGACAACACCTGTCATCCATACGTATTCGAAAATAGCAGCTAGCCAAAAGTGTACGTAACTCGCCTCCCAATCAATTAGAGGATTATATAACTTCCAGGGCAGGCGACCAGTAAAAGCGCCAGCCAGAAATGTGGATGTCGTATACAAGGAGTATAGAATTTGATATGCCATATAACACTGATTGCAATATGCCACAGTTTGATGCAGCTGACTGCGCTGCTCGTCACTGGTGCAACGGTCATCCAAACGATCCAGAATCTTTTTGGCCTGCTTGAAACGCTTGACACCAGCAAAGGTGTAGCTCGACTTGACGCTGGAGCCGAAACAGTTGAAGCCCACCTGCAGCGAGGTGAGAAACTGGCCAGCGGTGAAGGTGCGAAAATCCTTAAAATAGCTAACCAGCAGCGATACATCCAGCAGGACAATCGCAAACGTTGTTAAAAACACCGTCCACACGCCATAGATCCAGCGTTGGTATTTACCCTTCGGCGGCATCCAGCCACAAATCTGCATGCCGCGATCCAAATAGACAAATGAATCGCGAGATTTCACTGTCTCCTGTAGGGGCCAGACTCTCAGTCGAGGAAATAGCTTGTAAAGCATGTCCTTCGATGTCGGATATGAATTAGTCAATGATTTTACTGTTGGAGGCAACATAACGCTTTTATACTCTTGACTTTTTCCTGTTCAAATATTAATTATGCATTACAAGTTGTCGCAATGGTTTTGTGGCGTCAATTATTTAGCTTGGAAAGTCTGTGGAATTAAATATGTGGCTTGTAAAGTTTTCTGCATTAGAATGGGAATTTCATTAAGTTTTTTTTTTAATTAGTTTTGAATGCGTTTCACTAAGTTTTTTACTCCGCCGTAATTTATTATTAAAGATCAACTTCAACTTTTTAACAATTTCTTAAGCTGTTTATCTATTTTTGATAGTTAACTTGTGCTCTCCAGTTTTTATTGATTTCGCGTATAATTTGTAGTTATCTATTTGATGTACGCTTTGAGGTTTATTGTGTTCACTAGTTGTATTTTTAATCTATTTACTTTCTCTCGCTCTCTCTCACTCTCTATCTCTCTCTCTCTCTCTCTCTCTCTCTCTCTCTGTCTGTTTGCTTTCAATGTCCAAGTTGAACAGTTTTCCTTGGCTTTGGCCATTTTCGTTTAAAATATTTTTTGTCACGTTTCTAATTGATGGTGGCAGCGAAACAAATGAAGCTTGAAACCACTTTCAAGTGTGTCTTTTGTGCTCGCTCTAATAAGGTCGTCATTCAATGCAACGTAAAGAAAAGCGAAAAATGTCAGTCAGCTGTTGGTCGGCCTGCAAGTCGTTCGACTGAGTTATTTGTGATATTTGAAATACGCCACGTATGAAATATTTTCTGAGTTGGAGCCAAAAAGGCTGCGACTACTTGAGCTTTCACAAGGATATCGTCGCCAGCTTGCTTTCTGCTCAGCTGCCCCAGACACATGTGTGTGTGTGTGTGTGTATGTGTCCTATTATGTATCCCAGACGCCTTTTTTTGTTGTTGTTAGTTTCCTCCTATTGAAAGCATCTGTGAGTTATTTTTATAGAGCTACTTGATGTTTGTCTCTGTGTGTGTTTGTGTGTGGCTCGAGCTTAATCCTTGACAAAATGAGAAGAATGGCAATAACAGCGTTGCACAAAATGCACTGTCAATTTGAGAGATGGTTCATTTATATATAAACCGACAGTAAAAAGGCAACGCGTTTTGATCATCTTTGTATACTCTAACAAAGCATTGATTTCAGAATACTAAATATAGAGAAATATAAATAGTCTGGTAACTAGTTAGTCCGAGAAGTAATTTCTTTTTAACACTTGATAACTTACATGTGCTTTAAAAATTTCAACATAATTAATTAATTTCAACTTTTATTCTCAACTTGTATCATTCTATTAAGTGGAAACAAACTTCGACTTTATCATAGCAAGTTGCAAGTCGCTTGCAGTTGTTGCTCATAATTTATTGCTTGTTAGCAATCAAATAATTCAAGTGGTGCAATCTAGAAAAATTACGCGCTCTCTATGCAGCCATCTATTTTAGTTGTTTAATTAAAGAGCACAGCTAACAGCAAACTAAAAGGGGGACAAAAAGGTCGAGAGCTGTTGCCACACCAGCAAAAAACACACACAAACGCTAATAAATCAAGCAAACTAGAAGCTGTCTCTTCCTGTTCGCAGCCAGCACATTGGGCAAGGACATACATAGCATTGGACACCCAGCTCAGCAGTTTGCCAACTGTTTCCCAAATTTGTGAATGACATTGCTGAAATGCTAGTTTAGACGAGGCTTTTAGTCAAGTTTTAGGCAAGCATCAGTGTAAACTACACTCTAAAATTAAAATCGTCACAAAAATTAAAAATCGCCCTGAAAACTAAACTAGAAAACTAGATTTTCTTGAAAAATAATTTCTAGATATACGAAAATAATTCTTAAAATTAGAAAGGTTGTCTTATATTTATCGCAAATAAACTATTAAAAAGTGGAAAGAAAAACCCAAAACTCTTATTTTTAGAAAACATAATAAAATTAGCTCTCCCTCTTTCAAATTGAACGAAAGGTCATCGCGTTCTATAATTCAGTGCAATTTGTGCTGAGTGTATCGCGTCGAGCTGTTTCATTAAATCTGCAACTTAAATAAAGCAAAAAGCATAGATGGCTTCCTCCAGCGCATCAGCTCTAATGACCATATTGCACCCTGCGAGATTCTCATGTAAACATTTTGCAGCGACTTCAAATCAGCTATGCGATTTTTCCCGTTGCATACTTTAAGGCATATTTGATTGCGGCATACGCTGCCTGAAAGTATAAAAGAGCTGATCGGATCGAAAAGTAAATTAAATCAATGATTCTTATATTGTTACTGCTTCGTTCGTTTTTGTTTTAGTAGCCTGAGTCTTACTTAATTTTTATTATATATTTTTTTTGAGCTTATAAAAGAATACGTTTTAGCTTTGAGCAAATTTTTCTATAAAAAGTAATATAAATGCATTTTAAATCAGATGCAATACCACAGAGAGCATATAATAAAACTTGTGGATAGTATTATAGTAGATTCTTTCTGATTTCAAATGTATTCTAGTATTGAATAATGTATTGTACTGCGAAACTCTAAAAACTTCTTAGCTCAAAAATCTGTCAAACTTTTCTTGGTACGCATAGTTGGGGGCATTTCTAACAAAATATTACCAAAAGGTTTGCCCTCGACAACACAATGCAACTAGCAAGCGAATAGATGTTTCGGCAAAGCCTCTCCCTCCCATCCACCATGCCCCATCCACCATGCCCCATCCACCATGCCCCATATCACCATGCCCCTCTGTGTTCCTTGTCCCTTGTCGTGTATGTAGAGCAAAGTTTTGCAACATTTATCTTCGTTATTATGACGCCCGAATGGGCTATCAGCGCCAAGTGGAGCAACTGTTAAATATTTGGAGAGCCAGCGACAGTTGCAAATATAATGCGATCTAGGTTCTAATGCAGGCACGTAGCAATAGCTTCTGGCAAAGCAAACCATGCCCTCCCCTCAAGATCTAATACTCCTCAGTGCGTAGTGTCTAAAAATTATACAACTTGTCTTACAAGCGAGGCAGAGGCAAAGGAAGCGAAAGGACTGCGTTGCAATTTTGGCTGGAAGAGAAGACAAAAGCAGCTCGCAACTTGCAACCACTCCCGGCGCCCAGGATCAGAGACTGGCGGTTGTTAGCGGAAAGGAAATGGTAACTTTTTTCCTGCACTTAATTAGTTTGAGGGTAAGTGGAGCAGAAAAAGTTGTGCGCCATGTTCCAGAATTTCAGCGAGCTGCACAAGACGACGATGGGGCAGTTCAGAGGATGAGCTCAGATAGCGGCAGAGGGGAAAGAGAGGGGGAGTCGAGGCGGCGTTGTGTCATCAGTCTCTGTGTGTCCCTCGTGTGGATGTGTGTGTGTGTGTGTGTGTGTGTGTGTGAGTGTATGTTGCCAAGGAAATTGCCTCATAAATGTTCATTACACAGTTCTGTGCAACTGTCGAATGAATGTCGGTCGAGCGTAGCCGACCTGGTGGGCGTTGCTGGTTGTGCAGCTCCATCTAATGTTGGAATTCAAGCCAACCTCATTGGCTCAAATAATTTTTCACTGATTTATTAACGCAATTCAAATGAAACAATAGATTTGCCGTCGCCAAGGCTAATATCATCATTTAATGGAAATTTATGCGATTCACATATAATGGCCTGTTTATGACACTCATTGAAATTGCATTGTAATTGATCGCAATTTTAAAGTGGTTACACAATTAGTCTGCGCTGTCAAAAATATATATCTATTAGGTCTTGTTTTGAATTGTCATTTTATTAAAATTGCTGCCGGCAATGGCAAGAAAGTCCGCTTTTAAATATAATTCAGTTTATATAAATTGAATTCATTAAATATCATTTGAGAATGCAATTTTATTATGGCAATTAATTAACGAGCTATAATTTGACAAATAAAAATGGAATTAATTTATAAGTGGAGATGGCGCAAAATATTTATTTATTCTGTTAATAATCATTTATTCATTTAATTAATCTGAATAAAGTCAAGCAGATCAAAAATTGTTAAACTTTTATAGCTTAAAAATAGGAATAAGAAGGGAGAGAGAAATAGTTGGAGCAAAAATAAAAAAGAAGCGATTTTGAACCTCTGACAAAAAATAACAGCATTAAAAATGTGATTGATTCCAAATATGACAAAAAATACAATTTTATTTAGCATTGCTATTTAATTAAATTTGACATGAACAAACCGAGTTGTAGATAGAAATATTTGAGTATTTAAAATCACATCCAATGAGAACGCTTATATTGGCGAACAAAGTCCGACCAAATGAATGCCAGCAACAATAGCCGAACCAGCACCTGTGCTATTGTAGCAACCACAGGCGACAAACAGATGAATTGGAAGCGCTGTTGTAAGCAGCTTTTGCCACACAATGTTGTAGCGTTTTGTATCATTTTGTGTATTTTATGTGCAACTTCGCCTGACCCCAACGTGTTAATTATACACCTGCAGCTATAGCTATCACAGCAACAGTAATGTCGTAAGTACACAAACACTGCTGCACAGTGACTGCCGACATTTATCCGACACACTTGTAATCGCACATTGCACATTAAGTTAAATCGCGACCGGGTGCTCCTGCCATCATTTGTAGCAATAAGCGAACAATAAAACATTAGCGCCAGCTGATAAAGCAACCCCATATACTTGACACCCGTGTCTTTTACTCCAACCTCCCTCAACCTCTCCTTCTCTCTTACGCCCCTCTCCACTGCCAGTTGTATGTGTCAGCGGGCTGCTTAGCGCCCCTAATGCGATTATTAAGTGCCAAGTGCGATGGCAGCGTATAAAATTCATTATATTAGCTCCGTTGTTATGCGGAGAGTTCATTGGCATCCCTTCCATTTCTACGCTCAGCACAAGAGCACCCTTGACCTGCCTTCCGCCCCTCACATGCGTCACTCGCTCATGCATTGCGCGTACTCAATATCCTGCCACAGTTCTGCCACAGTTCTGCCACCGGCTCTTCATCTCCTCCGTCGCCAGCTGCAAAAGCGAGAACCGCTCGTCGACTGTGTCGCAATAAATTAAGAGCACAAATAAATCATCCATTTTAATGTGACAGTTCCGACAAACGCGCAGCGAACGCATCGCTTCAGGCTTCATGCTCCCCAAAATCGACTCCACAATCGACGACAACAGGACATTGTTTTGAATGCGTCTTTATTGCGCACACCCTACCAACCCCTCCAGCCCCCTCACTCTCTCGTCCCTCTCCCTTGAACGTCTCGTGTTTGTTGGCCATATTTAGCGGGTTCATTCTTATGGCTCGGTCTCATTGTTTGCACATTCTGTGGAATGACGCTTCCGTGGATTCTGCTCCTGCTCTTGGTCCTGGTGCTGGTCCTGGTCCTGGTCCAGGTCCTTCTTTACCGTCCACCTCCCTCTATACGACAGAGCATTTTGTTTGCGCTAAGTACTTGCCCTAACTGTGGCACTTAATATTTTCGATTTGGGGCGCGTGTTTTCTTTGTTGGAGGGGGGGTTGTTGGTGGACAGCTTTCTGCTTTGCCGAGTTTCCGTCGCGGATGTGCCGCCATTGCACAGTGAGGAAAGTAGTGTGTGTGTGTGTGTGTGTGTGTGTGTGTATGTGTGGAGTATTTGTAAAATGACTATTTTTTTCAGCTGTTCAACTGTGCGTATGATTAATGCGGCAGATTGATGTCCACAGCTTCGTATAAAGGTCATCGATTGCTATCAAAGTAATTGGAAATGAATTTCCTGCCAGTCGCAACTTTAAATATTGATAGTGGCAAATTGCATTTAAAGTTCATTCGTTATTCTAAAAGCTGGTGAATTAAAGCTGTTAAAATATAATTATGGCTTAAATAGTGAAAATGGATGATAACACTTTTGTGGTTTCATAAGAACTCTTTGCATACGCTGTGATTAAAGTATATAACAATTGTTTTTCCAACAATTTAATTTTGGTTACTTAATTTTGAGCAGAATTCGCAGCAATGACAATTTTATCTACGACTATAGTTTAATTTGATTACTTAATGACTTGCACAAAATAACTTGTTGAGCATTTTATTGCATTGCTTCAAAATTGGTTTAAAAATCGAATTTTAAAAAAAATATTAATAAAATATAACTCGACTTCCACGTTCATTTACTGTTCGTATCAAAAACTTTAGCTAGCAAAAATTTCAATTTAGTTTCAAGAACTTTTGTGCACTTCTGCCATAAATGAAGATTGCAATCATTTTAATTAGGCTGCCTTTGGCGTTAACAAAAAAACCAAAAAAAAAAACTGCTTTCTCCCAGTTGTCGCATAAAAAATGAAGCAACCAAGCTTTGATTGCAGGCTGCCTTTTCTCAGGTTACTGACAGGTTCCTCGCCTCTTGTTTCAATTGCATTGGGTGCAAGAAGCAGGCAAAGAAACTGACATCGTCAAGTTAGCTGTCTTGTCCTGTTCTGTCCAGGATGTGTCTGGGCTGCGAGTTGAGAGTGCTGGGCACATCTTCATCAGTTGACACCTCATATCCTTTGAACATTTTTCCATTGAACTGCCCTTGCGCCTTGCTCTCTAACAATTTCTCTATCTCTTTCCATCTTTCGCCCAGGCACCATTAGAAATATTGCGCGTCCTACGATTTCGATTTCTTTATTAGAAAAATCTTTTTGTTGCATTCGATGCGCTATCAAGTGGAAAATGGGGGCAAAGGGCAACAAAGCAAAGGCAATGGCAAAAAAAAAAAAAAAAAAAAACCATTACTAATGCCAATGGCAGGTAAGGCAGGCATTGATTGTGAAACACAGATAGACTTTGTAAACAGATAAAATGTTGCACAGATACAAAAAGCACGATACACACACGGAGAGAGGATAAAGGAGACACTATGCTAGTGTATTGGCTTAGCAATTCAATTGACTTGAGCACTTTTCAAATTTGATTGAGTGAATAGCTCTACAATGCAGCAAATAGCAATTTCAGACCTTTTATATCAAATACCAAATATAACCAACTCAACTAAGTCGCGCAACGTTCATTGGCACTTTTGCACTTACTAAAGATGAAGTATTCATGAGAATTGGTTTTGTGCCACGATTACTATAGTTATTTAACTATTTCTTTCATTTCATTTCAAAATGAAATACATCAAAAATTGGCCAAAGAAATCGATTTTTAATTTCACTGATTTATTTATTCGTTTCAATGAAATGCTAGTTTTATTGTTCAATAATTTTTAAAGAGAGTTAACAAAGAGATGTAAGGTATAATCTTGACTTTGGGACACGATAACTTCCGTTATTTAACTGTTCTTTTTTTACGGAATTCAAAAAGATATATGTATATTGGAAAATATGCAAAACTGCGCAAAAATTACTTTTTTTAATTTGAATGAAAAAATCCTCTGTCTAGTTAATATCAAAGCTTGAATTAACTTTATCGGTAACCATTTCATGATGTAAATAATAAAAAAGTTTAAATGGAATGACTTGAACCAAATTTCAGTTAATATTATACTTAACGCGATTGCTGTTGTGTCATTTGACGATAATGTTGTCCCAAATCGTATATGTATCAAAACTCATTACACCCATTCAAAGCTTAATAACTTGGTGGTAACTATTCAAAACTAAGGGCGTGTTAAATTTATCTTTCGCTTAATTGCCGCTTGTAACCAACGAAAATCAAATCAGGTAGCTAATAAGTAAAATGGCGAAAGCAACAACATTAGCAAAATTGGGGCGAAAATTGCTACTTTTGATTATGAGGGGCTTATCACACGGCTGTTGCTAACTACTATTGCAGCTGTGTGTTGTTGCTGACAAGGCAGGCATCCCAAAACAATCCGAATAGCAACCACAACCGCTGTCTATTGCTGACGCACTAATCAACATCAATTACTCTGAGTGAACGCCGTAGCGAAATGTTGTCTAATTAGACAAAAATGAATAAAACCATATTCATTTCTAACAGCTGAAATTGGTTGCGATGATGTTACCGTCTACCTCGCCACGCCCCCGCTGGGGCAACAGCAACAGCCTCAGCATGAGAAACATCCAAAACAGCCCAAATACCCTGGCAAACAATTTCACCAAAAACCAAAGAGCAAACGAATATGGTAAAAGTCATTAGTGGCAAATGCAACTGCATTGACTATTTGAAAAATCGAAAATATGTTATATATATATATATATATATTACCAAATTTCATATACTCTGGCTGCGGGCGATTATAGCAATTATGTTGAACAATTCATAAGCATGTTATTATTGTTTATAATTTTGGCTAAGGGTTATAAATGTGGGCAAGCTCTTCAGGCTATAACTATTATACATACATATATACATTTCAGTGTTCTGTGCAAATTTAGTCAACATTTAACTACTATGATCTGTATTACTAAATATATTTATATATATATATTAATTTATTTCATTCATTTAATATACAAACAAGGCTATTTAAAAAGTATTCATCACTGGGACGCAATCAATTTTTGAAGTGCGGCTTTGTTGTGCTGTGTGAAATTTGACACATTTTAAAATGGAAGCCAAAAATTGCGCAGCAAGTTATTGATAATTAGGAAGTGGCAAAGGTTGTTTTTCCCTAAAATGTATGACATGTGCGCACAAAATACTTGTTGGCATTAGTTAAATATTAACGAGCAATTTGCATGCAACACAAATATTTTTCAGCCAATCCGGTAATATTTATTTCCAATTTGAATAATGATAACAAAATGAAATGTTTTTCGTTTCTATTTTGATTTGTGCACTTGTTTGTGAAAATATTTTTTGGCTGGTGATGGCAAACTTGAAAATCTATACACAATTTGTTAGCACATTTGAGAGGTTGATTAACAATATTAGAAGCCTTTAGATTATGCAAACATCTTTCTAATTTTTTTTTGTTTTTTTTTTTAATATTTATTTTGTGAACTTTTTCGCTGCACATTAAATCTAAAAGTTGACAGCCTATTCTTAGAGTTTTCATGCGACGCCCACATTCTTAACTTTCTGCAAGTATCATCTATAATATATAATTGCTTTAATTAGCCAAACACACACGGAAACACCCAGCCAGGAAAATAGCAAAAAAAAAAAAGCAACTCATATGCGATGCTTAAACTGAGCAATTTCTCACAGCCTGCATTCATTAATCAGCTTTCCGCTGTCTTTTGACGGCAGGTTGGGATGCTCATATCCTGCTGGCAACTTGACTGTTGCCTTAATTTTTAACTTTGAGCACAGATGTCAACTTGACGCCTCAATCCAGCTCCAATCCAAGCCACGTCTACGTAACACCAATGGCTGCCTCCTCAGAGCCACAAACTTTGCCAGCTAATTTGCCTGGCAAAGACTTCGCTGCTGTTGAGTGGAGCGGAAAAACAGGCCACTGACGTCATTAGCGTCTATGTAAAATAAATAAGAAGAACAGAAGAGAATAACAGAAAAGAAAGAAAAGAGGAAAGTTTCCAAATGGCATTTTGTCACATGCAGACGAAAAAATTTGTTAATTGAATATTTTCGGGCGCTTGCAATATCTTAAGGACAAACACAAACAGGGCAAAGACGAAGATGAAGAAGAACAAGAAGAAGCTGCTGCTGGGCGGAAAATCAACGTCAAATTGGCTTAGCTGCTAAACTTGATGGCGCTGATGTTGAGCTAAGCAAATCGAATCTGGGGCGCATTATCTAGCCCAGGCACTTGGCCTCGTCCTCGAAAAGGGTATGCGACGCTGGCGGGACAAGTTGCAACGAACGCAAAATCATTAAAATTAGATTACAGAATCCTTCGGTGGTGTCACATTTCCGGCGGAAATTGCACTTTGCGTACGGCATACAGCAGCGCAGTGGGCAGGAGCGGAACGGGGCACAACCGAGTAACTGGCTCCAGAATTTCCATTTACCAAGTGAAATGACAAATTAAGTTAATAAAATGTTTTTTTTTGCTGTGCATTCGTTTTATCCGCAAGTGGTTCGGACTTGGGGCAAAAACTTTACGAAATTTGTCATGAGACCTTATAAAACATGCAAATATAACAAATTATGACAGTTGTTGAAGTTTACGGTTTCGTTTCGCCAATTGTTTGTTTATATTTTTTGTTATTGTACATTTTTTTCGCTGTTTTAGTGCAATGGGCTACATTGTCGAAAACTTCCTTCTGGCCAAAGTCATCGTGCTGAGTTTTCTTTGTCAGTGACAAGTCAGAAACTTACGACAGCCACACAAGTTGCTACAACAAAAAGTACACAGCCCACAGGCCCTGTGATGGCAGCGTGACGTGACTTTGTGTGTGTGTGTGTGTGTGACATCGATAGAGACTCTAGAAAGCAAAATTGTTCGCATTGTTATCTGATCCTGAAACTATCAATAATTAAATGTTGTATAAATATAGTTCAAAATGAGAACTGATTAACTTTTAAACTCTCAAAATAGACTCTTTGAAAAGCTTTGAAAATTAATACGGAAATCTTTTCTTTTTTTTTGCATATTGGACGTTACCTGAATATTTTTGGTAAAATTACCCAACAGCAATATCTAGCGAATACTTTTTACTGATATCTTTCACAAAACTGAACCCATTTTTAAAAGCCATTTTTGGTCATTTTATTTATTTTTTTTAATTCTCAAGCTATATTTTCAATTATTTTTAGGAAAACTACAAATTAGCAACTATTTACAATATATATTCACGCCCATCTCAGCATCTCAGCTAACAACAAAGCCACCACAGAAGAAATAAAGAATATGACAAGTAACAATGGTCTAATCGGCAGTGTCCGACTATGGGATACCCTGTGTCCATTACGGGTCTACCTACCAGTTGGCACCGAACTTAGTACCTGTAAATATATACATATAACTACTTTATGGTATCGGAGATTCTTCCTTCTGACTTTTGCATACGTTTGCACAAGTTCATTATACCCTTTGCACCCATAAAAAAGGGATTCTGGATTTAGGTATTATAAACTGTCAGACTTGTTGCATAATTTGGCGGTTTTCTCATGACGTCAAGTACGCTCAAGATGAGAGAAATAGAGTGAGAGAGAAAGGGAGTGCGAGAGAGAGAGGGAGAGAGCGAGAGAGAGAGGGAGAGAGCGAGAGAGAGAAACCGAGCAGAATGTTTGTAGCAGTAGCTGTGTCATTTTTGGGGTTTTGGGAAATACATTAGCATGTTATAAAATATGCACACTATAAAATGCGAAGCGAGCTAGACAAAAGCCGAAAGAAATTTGCACACTCATGCAACAAGAGAAGCGCAGACACATTTTTTTTTTTTTATATGAATGCCTTCCATAATTTCCTTCCTGCATCGTTTTTTTTTGGATCTTTTTGTGTTGCAAACTGGCTGCGAAATGTATGCTGACATTTATTTATTTATGTTTTTCGTTTTGACAGTTTTATTTCTTGTTACGAACATCTTGAAATATAAATATTTCTTACAGCAAGATTTTCCAATGCAGAAAATGCAGCAAATATATATATATATATATATATATATCTATGTAGATGGTTATTGCAGCTTATGCAATAAAAGTCAGACAAAAACTGATTCAAATGTGGATTGAGTGAAGTGCGTTGCAGAAATGGTTACGAAGATTTTAAAGTATCATTTTAAATGGTAAAAATGAAATTACATTTTTGAAGGATTATCTTCATTTTGTTAGAGAATTTAACGAAAATAAATACAAAGATTGTAAAATATCTGTTAAAAAGTCAAAATAAGAGGAAATCCTTGGGGAATACCGACATTTTGTTAGAGAATTTTGGTTTGTCTTCAGTTGCAATAAATTGCAATGCATTGGACATCAGTTAACTTTAACAGAAGCAAAGAAAAACAAATCGAAACCATTTGCTATTGAATTAGTTGGCCTCTTGTGGTCCAAAATCGAAAGTCAAACAATGAATTTGAAGCCACAATGCAATCAAGTCAAACAAGATGAACGAAAAAGCAAATATCACACAACAAGCACTGATAGGAGAGGAGCAATGTGAGGAGTATGTAGAAAATTGAAATCAAATTAAAGTGCAACACCATTTTGCAATGAAAATCGGAAGAAAATCATTCGACATCGTTAGAGTTTCGACTTGCTGCTGCTGCTGCTGCTGGTGCTGCTGGTGCTGCTTTCTACTTGCTGCTTGCTACTTTCTACTTGCCACAGTTGTATCGAAAATAAGCTCAGCCAGAGGCAATACGAAGTGCACTGAACTATGCTGCTCTGTCACGCCTCCAACATCATCCCAACCGACTCCTTTCACTCCATACGGCAGCCAAATTGCTGAGCAGCCACTGTTGATGAGTTGAACGCGATTCAGTTGCCAGCTGTGTCCTGCATTGCGTATTTGTGTGTGTGTGTGTGTGTGTGTGTGTGTGTGTGTGTGTGTGTGTGTGTGTGTGTGTGTCTGTGTGCTGATGTGTATTTGTGTAAGAACGTCACATAAAATGCATCCGGCAGCAGCTGCTTTGCCATTTCCGAAACATTTAGCTTTTTCTCAGTGTATGTGCGTGTTTCCTGAACTCAGAAAATCAGTTGAAGTTAGATGAAATTCCAAAGCAGCCTGCAGGGCATTTTACATTTCTCAGTGTCGTTTTATTTATAAGGACACTAACATAAAAATCTCGCCATTAAATTGATCACGTTGAGCTTGCGGCCCTTAAAGTGTGCCAACTGAAGCCTTGAAGCCGTTCAATTTTATTGGTTTTCTTTAAATATACAAATTGAAATGGTTTAATGATTATCTAGCTTCTGTTAATCTTTCTGTCCTTTTTTCAAATCATTTAGCCTTATATTGGTTTTGATTCCCGATAACTGCCCTCTACCATTTCTTGTCATATCACTTGCGTTCCTTTAAATTCTTTTACTTGTGTCTATGCTTTAGTTCAGATTGCATCAATATTGATTTCATTCACTTTCCTTTCTTTCTTCAAGTGTCCAATGCCTGATATCGATTTTAGTCCTCATAAGTCAAAGCTTTCCCGACAAATTTGTTGGTAGTTGATTTTTATTATTTATATACTCTTAATATTTGTCTTGCCAATACATAATTTAATACTTTTAAATTTAAAAAAGGTGTATACTTTTGATTTATATATGTTTTTTTTTGCCGCATTTTATTCATTTACATTTCTTGACTTTTTTTTTAACTTAACAGCGCCCTGTTTACAGTCTGTTAAACTCAATAGCTGCACCGTAAACATGAAGTTATTTATTTAGTGAACAAAAAACTTGATTTTTTTTGTTTTTTTGTTTTTTATTTTGAGCAGCAATAACGAAAGAAAAATTCCGATTTTCAGTATTTTATTTCGTATACAAATAAAAAAGCAAAAATAAAAATATCATTGAGTTCGACACGTTGACACATTTTGCCTGTGTAAATATTTTTTGCACACTTCATGCTATAAAAACATGGAGGAAATATATATGAATATCGGGGAATTTTGCATATTGTCCGTAAATAACTAAACTATTAGGGTAACAATACTGCCATGGAGCTGTTTGTTGTGCCTATAAAAAAAACTCTGATGGTTTGAACTGATTTTCATTGAATTATACTTATTTCACTGCTGTTTTGTATGCCGAAGTTCTTTTTGCTCGCATAAAGGGCTCCCCGGAGTAAAATGATTGATTATTTATGATCTGACGAAAAGAGAAATGTGAAATCCTTAACCCCGTAACGATAACGACATACAGCACAAAAAATAACATTAATATATATGTATTATATATTACATATATATTTTCACATAGTCTACATAAAAAGTCAATTTAATCTTTTTTGGGTCTGACACGATTTAATGGTGTCTGCGCAACGCTGACAAATCGTGCACGCGGTCAACAACCAGCGGTTGAGGGGATGGTGTGGGGAAAGGTGGTAGAAGGGAGGGTAGGATGTGAAACCATGTCCATGTCATGATAAACGTCAGTCACTCCACAACTTCCCGCTTATTGCTGAGGTTTGATTTTGACGAAATCTAATCAAAATGACGATGACAAAATAAATTGCCAACAAATCAAAGACAAGAAATTGTAAAAAAAAAAAAAAAAATTGATGGAAGTAAAAATTGTTCTCGGAACGAGCAAAAAACACCAAGCAGCACATTAAGGGATATTATCAGTATTTCCGGTTTCTAGGCTGCATAATGATAATGATTATGTTGATAATGGTCGCGGTGGTGATGATGATGTTGATTGTATTTATGTTTAGGGCACTCTCATGACTCAATTAGCCTTGGCAGCCGGCGACAGTCGCTGGATTCGTTCTCTGCTTAATGGTATTTAAAGCATTATAAATAAAATTTAATAAAAGTCAACTTTTGACTGGAGCTTAATTATAATTTAGTGTCCTGACACGCGTCCTCCACGCAGAAAGGTGTAACTGTAATTAGTCCATGCTCCCAACTCTATCCCCACCGTTCTCATTGCAAGAAATGTCCATTTTAATGGCTTGATTAATGCCAGCCACAATCTGTCCAGCGGTGCACAGTGGAACAAAATATCAGGCGAGCAGGAAAAATTAAAATAATAAAATTGATAACTTTTATACGTATAATGAAGCATTTGAAGTAAACATTTTTCCTTGCTTAAGCTATGTTGGACCACAATTTTGGGAAGCTTAAACCGATTTCGGAAACTATAAGAACTAGAGACTAGACTAGAGACCAAATTTGGAATATAAACTCTAGTTAAACGTTAAGGAAAGATCTAGTTTCTGTCATTTTATCGATAACTGCCCCCGTTTTGCGAATATACAAAGATACAAATCGATTTTCAATAAAAATAAAATACACAATAATAAGTCTATCATCTCTTAATTCTTATTATTTGAGTAGTTTTTAGTTATCTTTCTTGTCTGCCCCTGTTCAAAATCGGTTTGATTTCCGTGCTTCTTTAATCATCCTAAATATATTAGTAATAAATTATAGTTATTATTATTATCAAATTCTTATTCATTCAGAGGTCAAACTCTAAATACAAATGCAGTATACCATTTCTTAGAAAATTTAAATGTTGGGACCATTGTGGTGTCCCAGTTGCTTTGGCGGGCAGCACCACCAACAAACCGACTCGTTTTTGTTTTAAGTGTATTTCTGTACTCTTTATTTTTATGACTGGCCCCCGTGAAATTGACGCTGAGCACGCACTGGACCGCATTCTGATGGCTGTATGGGAGCTCTAGTGTATATAGTGAAATGTGAGTGAATGTATATGGATTGAGGGCTAGGGGTAAGGAAGAATGGTGCCGAAGGTCGGCAGTGTTTTGCACAAAGTCATAAAGTGCATGCTGCTTGTTTTTATGCTCTTTAGGTTTTATTTTTCTCTGTTTTTTTTTTTTTTGGCATTTACTTAAACATTTTGCATCGTTTTGGCTTTATGTTGTTGGTGCGTAGTGTGTGTGTGTGTTGTTTGTTGTGAATGCTCAGCTTTGCTCATTTACATTTTTAATTAAATTTAAAGTGCGTTTGGTGTGCTGCACACTCAATTCGTGTGTGTTAATATGCAAATGTTTTGCTTGCACTCGGTTGACTTTTGAACGACTGCCGAAACTAAAAAAAAAAAAATTAGAAAAAAAGTTAATTAAAAAAAACTGAAAATAACTAGTAATTTGCCAGCGCTTAGTTGATGCAGCTGCCAATTATTGTCAGATTTAATATTAAAATGCAATTCGATGGCCCCTTGACAGGTTTCATTGCAATATCACTTTAAAATTAAAAGCTTTTAGTACACCAAAAAATATAAATTTTTTCAACGGCTCTATGCATTTAAAATTAAAAGCTGCATGCGATCATAATTTAAGTTATTTCGAATTGCGTTCTGGCAGAAATTCAAACATGCTCGTTATAAATCATGCCGGGAACTAACCAAATATCAACGACATCAACAACAACAGCGGCATCGGCAATAACAACATTTAGGACAACAGAAGAAGCAGTTGGCAAACATGATATTCATTTGCATGCAACACGTTGCCGCCAACGCAAACAAGAGTCGGTACCATGCGGCGTATGAGTAACGCGCAAAACACGCCGCTTGTAGCAGCAGTTCACAGTAACACACATGTCGACGGCAGACAGCAAACCAGCCAACCAACCATGCCAACCCAAAGTTAAATGTGCATCTAACTAAACAAGACCGGCAAGTGACCATCTGATGTGCACTATTTTTAACCAGGGCTGGAAACGGGCTACAAATTAAATTAAAATGTAACAAAACTAATGTGAGCAATTGGTAGAAGTGACGCTTAGTAAATTTTAAGTCCGATTCCAACGAGATTGTTTTGTCACTTTATAGACATTGCTTTATATCCTGTAATATGGCATATCATATCGCTTATGGCATATGGCTTAATCTTATATTATATACCTAAATTATCCTAAGCATTAACAATTAATTTGATTGCTTTTTACCTGAGTTTCTTAACAGAAGTTTACTTAGTTGGCTCTGTTGCCTCTGCCTTACTAAAGTAATTAGTATAATATCTACTTTGTTGTATAGGACAACAGAATGTTTAATATTTCAAATCGTAAGATAATTTATTTTAATTATAAAAAATTTAAAAATCCAATTTACTTAGCAAATCTTGTAGCAAGCAGTTAATTCACGCTTAACTCTTAATTGAGTGATTAACCTTTTGGTATTTGGTATGAAATTCTTCTGCCCTCGTGTAGCACATCGTAATCTGATTTGGGATATTGCCGCATGACAGTGACAGTGACAGTGTCCATGCCTCTCTGCATACATTGCACTTGGAGTTGACAGTTAAAGCACACACAAAGAGAGAGAGAGAGAGAGAGAGAGAGAGAGAGAGAGAGAGAAAACTGGATAGATGAAAAACTACAAATCATTCGGTTGACCCGTTTGAAAACTAGTTTTAATGCAACTCACAGACATGAATGCTTTAATCTGTAACATCTCAATTACATATATAAAGCAGATTTTTATCTCGACTAATTGAATCAAGTAGCCAAAAAGCCAAGTATTTTAGAATGATGAGTCCTCAGACTTATCCAAAGACTGAGCTGGTTTTCAATTTGGTTTTAATGTGCCTGCCGCACGAGTTGCCCGTGTTAAATAAATGCAGTAATTTTGACTCGACCCATTGTGAGCAAGCGCTCGAGAAACTTTCAAGTGCCCGTAAAGGGGAGGGACAAGGCGGTGTTGGGGCAGTAAAGGCACTTGAGATTGCAACAATGTTGCACTTATGTGTGCACCGCTTCCTCTTGCTGTGAATCATGAGCTGAATTTATTAGAACCGTGTAGCAGCAGCCACAGCTCAACATTACTCTAGTTAGTTAGTAACCCGCAAACCACACTCAGCACTTAAATACACTGCGAACTGTTGACCTTGTGTATGTGTGTGTGTGTGTGTGTGTGTGTGTGTGTGTGTGTGTGTGTGTGCTGCATGTATGTGTATGTATGATTATATATTCTGTTTACATCTGACACGAACACACTTCAATTTGTTTACAGTCAGCAGGATGATGATGGACAAGAAGTCAGTCAGCCATGCAGTTAGTTAAGCAGACACCTGAGGCAACAATCACAACCATTTCAATAACACAATTTCCACATGTATAATTGAACATTTATATAAATAAATATTTGCAATAAATACCATTAATATCGAACTATTAAAATTTAATTTAATTCAATTTAAGTCAAATTTAATTGATTTGCTTTAGCTGCAATCTTTTGTTGTAGCCTATTTGTAAATATTAAAGATTTTTTATTTTAAAAAATGGAATAAGACCATAAGACCAATTTAATGTTATGGCTTTGAATAAGCTAAGCATTTTACTGAAACTAAATCTTAATTCTTAAAAGCTACTTATAGCTGTAGATATGCGTTAAGAAATTAAATTAATCTTAGTTGAAGCTGATAGCTTGAGACACTAACTATTATATTATTACGACGAATCAAATAAACGAACAAAAAGATGATAGTTAGATAAAATGAATAAAAAAAAGTGGTTAAAGCTTAATATAATTATAATTAAAATAATTTTCTAGTTTTCTTCCATTTTGAACTTTGCTTATTGTCTAGATCCCATAAATAATTTTCACTGCTTAGACAAATTCATTTAAGTATTCAAAATTCTCCCTCTCAACTGTCTAAACTCATTATATGCTACAAAAATAATATGCTTTCAGCTGAAATCTTAACAGTTCTTATCTCTCACACTCAACTGTCTAAACTTCTCACATTCTATATAAATAATCGATTTTTAAATTGCTGCTCTCGACGGAATTTTCTTACTCGCACTGATGTATTGAAATTAATTTGTTATATTCTCATTTTAAAGTAGCACTCGAAAACAAACTTCACAAACACACACTCAGGCACACACACACACACACACACACACAAACACACTCGTCACACACATGAAAAGCTGGCACTTAAATAGCATTTTGATATAATTTCTTTCGGTTATCGTCTCTCAGCCCCCCAGTTACGTATCAGATTACAGCTAGCGCATTGCTCGTAGATATTTTAGTTGCCAACTCACCGTCAGAGCTTCAAGTGTGGCTTCGCTTTCGTAATGAGAAAACTGCAGCGCACAGCTTCTGCTACTGCTTTTCAGTATCTCTTATCATCTTTGGCTCACTTCCTTCCCGTTTTTCAAACGACATGTGCTTGTTGCCGCCTGCTTGTGTGTGCTTTCTCTCACACTTTTACTTAATGGAATTGCTTATTGCATTTTATGCTATACTTTTGCTTTCTCACACAGATAGCCAGAGAGAGAGAGAGAGAGAGAGAGAGAGAGAGATGAGCTAAGCTCAAGCCGCAAGCTGATTACGGCAATGACAAATCAGTTTTCTTGTCAACACATAAACTCGATGTCAACTTTGCGGACGGCATTTTCCAATTTTATACTCAGCATTCGGATTACTGCTCGCAATCCTGTGCAGACGTGCTAAAACTGCACCAAATAGAATTTTATATAATTGCTAAAAGTGTCACTAAACACACTAAACGACAATTAGATTTAATTAGATTTAAGTAGAGCATAAACCTGATCTAGGTGTGAAATGTAGTTAAATAAGAAAACTAGATTAACTAGATTAATTTATATTCATTTTTGTTCACTCTCATTTCAGAAAATCAAGAAAATAATTTCACTGCGTATTCCAATAATAATTCTGATGAGTAAAATCTTTGAATGCCTTTATTCAAGTAAGTGCTTGAAAATATTTTCATTATAATCTGGGCAAACAGTAATCTATTGCTGAATGAGAGTAAAATAAAGTTACCAGAGCACATAATGCTTTTTGGAATCAGCTCAGACTAAATCTAATTGAATGGACGAACATTTTATTTCGTTATATTTTGTTGTTGTTGGCCTCTTTGTTGGGATTCTCTGCGTTCTGCTTAACGTGGCTTTTTATGCGCATTCAAATGATTTTAATGACAGCAATTTGTGTTTCGAAATCGCGCAACATTAGCTTTCGACTTGGCCAGATAGCTTAAGGGCACCCGGGGGGGTGTGGCGGGCCGTGTTAAATGAACGTGTTTAAAACGCTTCACTTGAAATTAAGGCCCAGTGCCAGGCAACATGCGGAAGTTTCGATTTGTCAGCTGGTCCGCCCCAGGGCCCTTTGAAAATTACGCGACGCGTCTCGCAAGGATAAAGCCACAGACAGCCTACCACCTACCACCTACCACTGCCACACCCGCACAACCCCGCAAAAGCCCGCATGGCTCAAGGCAGACAGTCTGTCCGTTACGTCATTATCAGTTGCGACTGAGGCTCATCATGACCAACGTCATCGTTTCGGGGCAGAAACAAATCCGTGTATAGACGCAACAAAGTTGGCCAAAAGCAAAGCATGACAACGTGCCTCTTTTTCCCCTTACCCAACACTGACTGCTTCTTCTACTGTTCGTCGTCATCATCATCGGCATCGTCATCGTTGGCCAAATGTAAACTGAAATGTGGGTTAGGGGCAAGCGACAACAAGCGCCGCTGTTTAGTTGAAAGAATGGAATGTTTGTGATTTCTCGTGGCGTTCTACAAAATTATCACACTAAGATTTTGATTGATGAGATTTTTGGCTGATGTTGCTGTTGCTGCTGCAAACGTTTTGCCCCATATTTGTTTTATGTGGCCGTTGCCAGTCTCCTCACAAAAAGCCGCAGGCTTGATTAGTTTTTTTTTTTGTACATTCAGTTCTTTCACAGACAGTCCACAAAACGGTGCCAACAATTCGCTGGCTTTTTGTGTCCTGTCAAACGATTCGCCTGTGTTATTCAGGCGGATTACATATTCCATGAGTGAACCAGAGAAACCCTATTGTAATTGGTTTTTCTGCCCCAAATAGCGACATTTAGAACTGTCATAACTTCGTTAAAGCCGAACCGATTCTCAGAAGCCATAACTTCTTCATCTTGATTTCGATTATGTTCCATTACAATTTGACCAATTTTCAGTATATACATAAATTATACTGAATTATTTTGGGGCATACGAAAAGTCAGCTATCTGAAAATTAATCGAGTTAAAACGATTATAAAATTTAGTAACCCTCACAGGTAATAACTTGAGAGTGTTTTGATATCCATAACTTGTCTGAAATTGCCGCATAAATAAGTGAAAAAGATTTGCAGACGCCCCACTGGCTCCAAAGCCGTTGAGATGATTATTATTGTTGTGTTTGTTGTTGTTGTTGCAACAACAAAAACAATAACAACTTATCACACAGCTGGCAGTCATAAAAGAGCCGTAAAAAATATTATACACATGGCTTGCAACATCAGCGCAATTTGCAGCAAGGCATAAAAAAACATAACCTGCAACTTATCTAAAAATTGTAGACAAAAAAAAAAAAAAAATATCGAAAAATCCTACACAAGATCTTTTGGGCAGCAACACGAGTAAACTTAAAATGTGCAAGTATTTGTTTGTTTGCCTTTTGCAAGAAGTGGCAGACCAAAAAAAATGAGAAAAAAAAAACCAACAACTACAATAACAATTGAGCCTAAAAGTCTGTTTTTTATGATTTAATATGGGAAAAGCATTGGGTGGTGCTGACCAAAAAAAAAAAAAATAGAGCAAAGCAAATGAAAACAAACAGAAACACATTGTGAGGGCAACGAGGACGTGAAGGGGGTGTTTAGAGGGAATAACTCACGTGAACAACATAATCGCACATTTAAGCGGCAACATTCTCTTGCTCTCTCTCTCTCTCTCAGTCTCTCTCTCTCTCTTTCCCACTCTGAACTAATGTCGTTGCCCCACAAGCATAGAGCTCCGCTCGGTTGCGGCAATGGGGCAACAAGTGTGGACAGTTGCCAGCCTGTGTCGTTGCTAGTTGTTCGCTGTTGCAGTTGCCTCATGTTGTTTGTTATGCTGGAGACGTAATAGCCAGCTCTGTGAATGAAGCCAAAAGCATTCAAGCTGTTTACTAAATATTAACAACAAGAAGAGCAGCAGCATCAACTGACTGACAGCTTGTGTGTGGCATACAGCTTTTATGTAATTATTATTATGTGTTCTGAAATGGTCAACAAACAGCACACAAGTTCCATTTATGCCGCTCACTTACTCTCTGCCAATTGAAATCTCATATTTCATATGTATATTAAGACTTTAAAAGAAGAGCCAGTAAAGCATATAATTTTGTATATCCTTGAAAAAGTTGTTTCTGACGCTTATAGCGCTTTCTTGGAGACGTCTTTTAGCCTCTTCATTAGCCGATTCGATGTAGCAATGTCCGTCTGTCTATCTGCCTGTTTCTTTTCCAAGCCATCAGTTTAAGGTTATCCTAATATATCAATACAATAAATATGATAAATGACAGTAAATAAAATAATTAAAAGGGTTAATACCATTTTATATTTTTTTATACTCTTTAATCGCATATATAATTGACCATTAACTAATTGGCTTTTCATCCCAAATCTTAAATCAAAATTAAATTAAGCCAACTTTCAAATTTATATAAACATAAGATAGCAATACATTTTTAATGTAACATTAAAATCATAATCTTTTTGTTAATGGGCTAAAAATATTTCATATTTTTTCGTACCATTAATTTAATCACTAATAAATGGCCGTTAACAATGTCATCCTAAAACTTTAATTTAATATTAAATTAACTGCTGACATATATCAATTTAAAAAAAAAAAACAATGAATAGTTAAAGTTAATTGGAAGAAACATTAAAATATTTTTTTTTATTCCATGATTTGATCAACTCTTTAATCGCACACAGTAAATTACCATTAATTCATTTTAATGTCGTCCCAAATCTCAAATCACACATTTGCTTATTAGCTTTAAGTTAAAGCATGACACCATCAACGAATAAATATTTAATTGCAAAAAACGAATTTAGCCTTTTTTCTTTAATAGAGTTGTGTGCAAAAATAGGTTGTCATATTTCTTTTGTATGTTTACGCTTGACTTTTAACATTTGCATTTAGCATGCAATATTTTATTTATTTTCCATTATGTGTCATGTTGGCAACCAATTGTTAAATTGTTCTGTGTGTGTGTTGCATTAAAGTTCAATTCAAAAGTTTTTGCATGTCAAAGGTTGGGGCAATTAGTGAGCTGCATTTTAAGTTGACCGAGACCCCCTTTAGTTATTTGAATGTTTGATATTATGACAAATCCCAAAGCTGCCAAAACTTCGGAATATTATTATAAGCCCCAACACTTGCCGGCCTTACAGCTTGTTGGCAAAAATATGCTAAGATGGCCAAGACGTTGGCGTGGAATGAAGGGAGAGAGGGCATAAGCTGATGGCTCCTACGTACTTAATGAACGCACCTTGTGTTGAGCTCTTTAATATGCAAAATTACCAAGGCTGTTGCATTAATTAATACACAGCGATGGTTGGGGCGGTATAGCGGAGTCATCTGCAAAGCAATTGTATAATTAGTGCCCTGGCCCGATCTCTGCCTAACTCAACATCAACATCAACATCTCTTGCACTCCAGCAAGCAGCAAACATTTTGCGCACCCCAAGTTGAATAAACGCCTACTTGCTCAGTGGCAGCTCAGTTAAATTTGTCAATTTGAGTTGGTGTTCAATTACACAAGCTACAAAAACAACAACAACTGTGTAAAAAAAGGGTGCAGAAAATGTCAAAAGCATTTGAAGAAATATTTTCAACAATAAATTCTCTCTGCTCGAAGCGTAAACGAAGTCGTCGTGCCCAAAATACAGAAAATGATTCGGTTGACTTTGGTATTGGCCGGGCTTAAAATTGAAATGGGTTTGCTTTGGTTCAGCTGTTGGTTGGTGATTGTATTTGCTTTATTTAAGGAAGCATTTTACAAGCACAATTGACTTTGGGCAACCTCATTTGTGCAAGACGTAAATTTAGTTACCGGTCGCCTTTGGAATATATATACATATATAGTATATTTAAATTCTTGAATTCGGTTTCAACAAGTCCAAGATTTATTAATGATGAATTCATATATAAATTACAATTTTAGTTCTGCCTTGCCAAGCATTCGTAAACGTTACACGTATATTTATTTATTTTTCTTTTCACTTCATTCGTAAACTTTTTAATGGCATTGAAACACATTCATTCAGCGCTTTGAGCAGATCGATTTGAATATTTCCATAGAATTGCAGCTTACAATTATCACCATAATCGCCGCCACGCGAATTGCGTTGCTTGGTGGGCGTTGCCATGCCCCTGCCCCAATAGGTGTCTCATAGGTGGGCACATAACGATGCCAGGTTACCGTCAAATTACGGCCAAAGCCAAAAGCAAAACTTGTTGACGGTTAATGACGACGCCAGAGTCAGCCGAGACAGTCAAAGAAAACAAAACCAGACATACTCATGCCAACACTCAGACTCAGGCTTATGAGTATGCTCATGGCTCATATGAATTTACACACCCCTCTTATGACCTTGTTCGTAAACGTTTTGGTTTGCAAGAGGCGAGCGCGTGCTTAAGTAATGAGGCCCAAATTAGAAGTCAACGGCAATTAGAAGATGCCAACAAATATGTCAACCCGATTCTCTCAACGAGAAGTCAAAAGGTGGGGCAGGAGATGGTTGCATCTAAATGTTAAGCATTCAATTAAATGTAGTGCAACCAAAGTAGAAGCAACAGAACAACAAGAAAGCCAACTTTAAGGCAGCGCTGTCAAAGTAAAAAAGTGAAAACTGAATACCAACTGACCAAAGTAATAAAACGAGGCGAAATGAAATGAAATGAAATGAAATGAAACGGAAATGAAACCCAACGGCTGACAAGTAAATAGACAAATAACTGGCAACAAGCCGAGCAGTGCGCAACGAGCAACCAGCAACGAGCAAACAGCAACGAGCAACTTTTCTCACATGCCGCTACATGCAGCAAGCAGCATGTGTGTTGTTGTGTTGATGCCAGTTAAACTTTATCAAAGCTACAATAAGACGAAGAACAACAACCACTAAAGCAACAATGATCCAATGATGAGAGAGAAAGCACGACTTCCAGATACCACGTACCCAAATCATCATAAGTTGCTTTAAGTGTTTAAGGCAGCTACGAGGACGAGACTTGTGAACACATTCTGGAAGATGTTCCGGTCAATAGACTGAGACTCTCTCTGAGACTCTCCCACACCCTCAACGATAAGGAATTGATAGCTCTAAGATCAGGGGCGTTATCAAGGGGCAGCACAATAGATCAAATAATAAATATGAATATTTTGGCAGGTGATCTTAACTTGTATCCAGTTATATTCATATCAAATTGGAAAGCTCTATCTATAACATTTTTGGTGTTTTTCTTCCTATCGATCTATCTTTTTATCGGTAATCGATATTTATATATAAGAATAACGTTATCGATAAAACGAGAATGTCGTTTGTCTATTGTGTTGCATGCTTCATTGAAAAAAAAAAAAACTGGATTAGAATTACATCAAAACGATGCACGAAACTGATTCCATTTGGAGATTACAACCCGAACTCGGTGTTGTTATTAATTGCACTAAAGTTTCTTGAAGACCTGTTTTATTATAGGAATTTATTTTTTAAACAATATTGTTCTATAGTTCAAATTAAACCATATTCCATTTGTTTGTATTAAGAACTTTAATTTAAGGCCAATTTTTGATTTGGTATCCAGTCGAAGTTGAGTACTTTAACTTGTTACGTTGCCGATTTTAATGGGTATGAAAACTACAGCCACACAGGAGCAGCAACAGGGAACACATGCAGCAGCAGCAGCAACAGCAGCAGCAGAAGCAACTACAACATCAGGAGCAGGAGCAGGAGCAGGAGCGGTAGCAGGAGCAAAGTTTTCGCTCAAAAACAAGTTGGCATCGTTCCGACTTGGCTTCAGCTACTGCTGCTGTTATTGCTACAGCTCCAACAGTAACTTCAGCTACAACACACCCGCTCCAGCTACAGCTTCAGCTGCAGCTCCAGTTGCTGTTGGCTGTGCTTAAGTCGTAATTCCTCTTTGGGAGTTTTTGACTTCTCAAGTTCAGTTGTGCGCGCTTGCCTAATGCCAAGTTATATAATAAATAAGGGAAACACGCACACACGCTTAAGCTCCACACACACACACACACACACAGAATAAATGGCTAGTGGAAATGTTGTATTTTATACTCAATTTCATGTGCAGATTTCTCATATAAGCAGTACACAGTTCTTAAAATAAGTAAAATGCGTTTTATTCAAACATGAACAGCTTGTTTTAAACTAAAGCGGAAGTAGACTCGACACCATTTGGCAACCATTGACGTTTTTTTTTTCCAGTGCATTTGCTACTGGCTTCTCACTATATATGGTTAGATACTTTGCTTTTTCGTAAGTTTACCAAGTTTATTTGATTCGTTGTAAGACACACACACATATCTTTTACTTACTTCTTTTAGTTCGTAAATTTGGCTGGGCAGAAACTTTCGCCATAGACTGTCCCATAAACTTGGTAATGAATTGAAAGGTGTTCTGTGCACAGTAGTTACCCACATATGTTCCAACTTATTAACTGCTAAATATTATACCGGGATCAGCTGTGGTGTCGCACACAACACACTAAAAACAGAGTTTTTAAACCAATTTCGATGGTTGACAAAGAAAACCAACTAAGTTTTTACGAATCGCTTGTTCTTGAATTGGTTGGTTTTACTTACTTTACAATACACTGTCTGTTTAATTATTGCCTCGGACTGTCAGGGCTGTCCTGCAGAACATCAATGTTCCTTGCCGGGATCAAGTACAGGATCTCAGCCACACCTGTTGCTCAACAAGACTAGTGGTGTCTTTGATTCCTCAAGGATTGCCCCCAGTAATCCTATGAGTGTGGATTCACTTGTCGCACTCTCTGTGTAACCACAAGATACCGCCTGTTGCTGCGATTCTAGACTGCCAAGGATACGTTGTTCAACTAAGCGTGAAATGATCCTTGGAACTTTAATTTGTTTCTGCACTCAGTAATTTTCGCACACGCGTTTAAATTCACTACGAGTACTTAGTTGTCCTCTGATTGACTCTTCTCATAGGCTTCAACTGACCCCGTCTTGTGCTGCAGCGCTCCTTTTATACCATTGTTGGCCACCTTTTGTGGGGACTGTACCAAGGTGGCGTGATCTTTGGGAATTTCCGTCTGCCATTTGCTGACGCCAGCCATTGTCTGCCGTTAGTGTGAGTATGGACAGCAACATTGTGTGTCCAGTTCTCCTTCCGCACCAACGGCACATGTCCTGATGGGCACGTGTGTCAGACACGTTCAGATGGCTGACCAACTGCCTTAGAAAGGGGGCGGGCTAAAGAGAGCCAATTCGCCGCAACTGCATCGGGGCCTATTTTGTTAGCTCTCCTTTTCCCTCTATACTTTTCGATAAGCTCGAGTGCCTCGTGTGGATATCCTCATGGGTTCGGCCTACGCGTGGAGCCGCAGCACCTGGAGTGGGGCCACCTTGTCCTCCGGCTCTGGGTTCGGTGGCAGCTCTGGGTTTTGCCAGCGTCTCCACTCAGAATTTACGTTGTCGAGGAGGAGATGCGACGTCAAAGATTTCTCGTCGTCTGGGCGGAGTGTCTGCCTCATTATCCGCACCAAGCGTCTGCGCTGGCGTGACGGCAGCTGTTGATCCTTCTCCCCCATCAGCAGATGGCAGCATCCGAATTTTCCATGTTTTTTTTTTCCTTTTGTTATTAGTCTGCCAAACCTCAGTGAAACTGAAATTGCGTCTGTGAGTCGTGTTTGTGTAACTGTTACTGACACAGGAACTGTGCCACTCTCTAATTGTTGCAACGGTTCCTTTTTGGTGCAAGCGCCTAGCTAGGCGGGAGTGTCGAGCGGACGTTGACCTTTTGGTGCAAATGCACTTGTGCCCCACTTTATGTCCTGGCTGCTCCTGCTCTCCTCGCATGCCGTCTCTCTTGTGCTCGTTGCTTTCGTACGTTGCCCGAATATTTTCTTTAATTGTTTTCAATTATTTATTTATTATTTATTACAATTTAAATGATTTATTTATTATTTATAACAAAGCCTTTGGCAGCTTTGGCTCCCGACCCTGTGAGTTGAAGGCAGCGCTATACCCTGTACAGCTTGATACGTCTTTGATTATCCTCTGTGAATTGTGCTATCATCGTTTTCACAGTCCGATCGGTACCCCAAACCCGGCAAAAATCATAGGCATTTTGTAATGTTGCTGTTGTAGCTGCTGTTTTTGGAGGTACCATTTCGGTCCATTTCGAGAAGCTGTCTATGACAACCAACGGCAGAGTGTCTCCGTGGGAAGCTATGGGAAATGGTCCCACGAATAAATCGCACACAGTTCTCCGGGGCTCCTGACTGATCTGGATCAGCTTTTGTCCTGTCGCGGCCAATTGACTCAACTTATTTTGCTGACTTGTCTCGCATTGTTGAACATAAGCTCAAATGACTCTGTATAAGCCTGGCGTGGTGTTACTTAGGCTAATAACCTTCCTAGTAGGAGCATCCGCTTACCCTAAATCGCAAGGCATTCTTTTTCCATTTAAAGATCTGCTTGCATACGATATGACCGCCCTCCTCGCCCTGTCGTAGTTCTCTGACGTTTCCAGGGGTCTTAAATTCAGCGATCGCAGCTATTTTCCCAGGATCAGTGCGTATCCCTTCATCAGCCACCTGGTGGCCCAGGTATTTAAGCTACTTCTTGAAGAATTTAGTGTGAGTATGGACAGCAATATTGTGTGTCCAATACTCCTCCCGTAATAACGGCACATGTCCTGATGGGCATGTGTGTCAGACACGTTCAAAGGGCTGGCCACCTGCGTTAGAAAGGGAGAGGACGAAAGAGAGCCAATTCGCCGCAACTGCATCAGGGCCGGATTTATATTTATAAATATGCAAAATTGTATCAAATGTAGAAATCGTAGTCAGCAATTTACCAATTTAGATGAATTTATGTGTGTACTTTGTACTTTGGCACTCTCATAAGTGACTACTTTTAGTTTGTATATAAATATTTTCAATTGGCATTTAACATTCGATGCAATTCAGTAAATCTGTGGACTAAAAATAAACTATTAGAATCGTGCATTTTAATCTATTATGCAAATGGAAATCAAACGATGCAAATTTAAACCAAATTTAAAAGGACAACAAATCTAAAATGTCGCCGACTACAAAATGTCCACAAAACAAATCCAGAGCCAGAGATAAAGCTAAAGCGAAGGCCTACAGAATTTCTGAACAGATTTACTCGACAGCCTCTAAACAATGGCCACAAGCAAAAGCTTCTGTTTCCGCTTTTGGTTAGAACAATTTCCATGGAAATGCTCGAGAGGTTGGAACGGCTAAAATATTTGTCAAATGTTGCACAAATGCCCCACAAAAGAAAAAAGCAAATGTGTACGTCGATGGGAAATGGGGCAAGTTACGGGTTAGGGGATAGCTGCTGGCTTGCAGCATGTGTAGAAAAATGCAAATTTTTCTTTATTGTTTTCGCATCAAATTGAAATTTAGTATTAAAATGAAAAAACGCATCGCAAAAATGCCAAGACTAAAAAATACCCTATATGTTATAAGCTAAAAAATAATTGATGATTGCAATCAAACATTTATTTATAACTGTATGAATCAAAATTTTCAGTCTCGATTATTTCAATATTTTTTCTTTGATATATATGCATATATATGCGTATAACAAGAACAGAGAGAACAGCACTTGCACGATATGCCTAATAAATAATCAAATTTTGTGAAAGCAAAGAAAAGCCTGTACCATGCTCAAAATTCCCTTGCTGCAATTGCTTTTGTCAGGATGCTCTTTAAAGCTCTGGCCACTTTTTGGTTATATTTCTGTATTAAAAACGGTTTTGTTGTGTGGAACGTTAGAATGTTTATGGGGTGGACGCTGAAGCACCAAGAACAACAGCAGCACCAGTAGTCACTGCAGATGCTCGCCAAAGTGGACGTGTGTGTGTTGGAGTTTATAGCATACTTTAAGGCGCCATAAGCTTATATTGCACTTAATAGCACATAAAAAGTGGTACGTGATAATGCAACGCACCACAAAAGTGGCCATTCGATGTGGAAAACTCAAAGTGTGCCAAACACACGATAGCATCCGATGTGTTTGTCGGAAAAGCCCCGGAAAAGACTAAAGTTAGTTAAAGTGACTACAGTTAAGGGCTAACCATTATGGCGTTATCAAACAATGAGAGCGTGACAGTTGCATCCCAAAAATAATCTCCAAGCTTCACATAAAAGAGAATTACAAATTAAAAGAAAATTAGTGGTACAATCAACCATGGAGGCGACAGATCAGCTTTTATATGTAGCAATTGAAGCGAAAAAATAATTAATAAAAATAATAATTAAGTAGAAAAACAACTCATGTAAAAGTTAAAGCATGTTGTAAGCAAATTTTAATGAAAAAATAAATGCAAAATTGGAATTTTTTAAGGACCTATAATCACTGAAATACTCGTGCTGAGTGTAACCAAAATAAACTTTATGCTTAACGTAAAACCAATTTGAAATCCCAGTTGAAACACATCAGATAAATATCAGCAAGTAAATGAAGTCCTTGAAATGTGTCTCAGCTGCCGAAACTATCTGTCAACTGAGTGAAAAATCTTGAACTTTGATGCCCGGACCACATCATTTATTGAAAGCAAACACCAATCAGGATGGTGTCATTGGGGTGCCAAAAGCTTTTGCTATAATTGACAATATCTTTCTTTTTGTTTTGTATAGTTTTGGTATCTATTTTAAGAGTTTCTGAAGTGACTTTAAAAACTTATAGCTACATGTCACATGTCCCTGTGTGTCAGTTAGTTATTTAGTTTTGTTGCTGCTAATATTGTTGTTATTGTGATTGCTGTTGATTTCCATGTTGTTGTTCGAACAACAACAAGGAACAACAAGGGGCAGCAAAACATGCAGAACGCCCAACGCGTGCCAGTAAACAAGGTTCGCACATCAGCAATATAAACAGGCCAATTAAAGGTTATCAACAGCCTTCACGCATCGTTAGAATACATACATATATGTCCTCCATTCTCACACCCATCCATCAATCAAAAATGGTTTACCATGTAAGTGAAAACATTGCGAAAGCAACACAAATACACTCAAGTCTCTGTGTGTGTGTGTGTGTGTGAATGTGGGTGTTTGTTGTGCGTGACGGTAAATGTTAAATGTCAAATGGAAATTGAAAAATGGAATTTTCTCATTTAATCATTGCAACTACAAATAAAATAAAGAAGCTGCCGTTGCAATCTGTTATTCATTTGTTGCAGCCACAAAAGTTCTGCCACACACATGGAAATTGAGTGAAATATACCCTAGAATTTAGAAAATCCACTTACACTGTCAGTATTTTTTTTTTTCACATACAAATGTGTAAGTCAATATTCCTTTTTAAAATGCAGATATAAATCCTGGAAATTGTTTATTAAAGATGGAAAAATAAAATATTATTGGGCTTGTCGATTTTTAAAATAAAAATTCTGATTTGAAAAAAAAATATAATCAATTCAGTAAAGAAAATCAGCTTTGTCTTTTTTCTGAATTTAGAAATTACTATCGTTATTGGGAGAGTTGATTTTATGCAATTGTTTGCACAAAAAAATATATATTGAACGTATTCCCAGTAATTTGCTAAATCTGTGTCATATTTTCTTCTCTGAGTGCACACACACACACACACATAATTGAATTCAAATTCAAAGCCAGTCATTTAGTCAAGCACTCAAGTTGTCAATTGCTGCCGAACACCAAGTCATTTATATGGTCAACAGTCGGTTGTGGTTCGGCTTGTGAGCTCCTTGAATTATTTCCCTCATTTCACATGCATGCACATTGTTGCCGCATGTTGATGTTGCTGTTGCTGATGCTGTTGCTGTTGCTGTCGTTGTTGCTGATGTCGGACAACAGTCTGCTCGACTCGTTGTTCTTCTTCTTATTCTGCCTGCTGTTCCCTGTTGTCGTTCATCAGCCATAAAACTTGCACTTTACTTGCCTGACTTACTGGCTGCTTACTGCTTACTACCTACAGCTAACTGCTTCCAGTTTGCAGCGACCCATAAAAGTATTCTACAGTTTTTATATCCCATCTAAATAGAGTTTATTTCGCTGCGACATGTAATGTGGAGAAGCTAAAGTGGGCTGCAGCGCATATTGTTATAGTTGTTCTAACAAATACGTGAATAAATTTCAACCGAGACATTTAATAATTTATATTTATATCTCATCTATTTGATTTATTGTGACAATTTTAAAATTTATTTCTAATTAGTTCGAATTTTATTTATTATCATCATTAAATACAGGAAAATAGAGATTATAATCTGGGCAATCTAGCTTGCGGCGTGGCGTTCGTCTGCAATTTCTATTTATTATAGAGCATTAATTGCTTCGTTCAAGCCGCATTTTTTTATCTTTTTTTTTTTTTTTAGCTTATCTCTGTTTTGCTGAGGCATGCTCCCAGCTCCCATGATGAAGACGCAGTCAAGCACACACACAAACACACTCACACACACACACACACACTCCCCGAAACCCACACAGAGCCACACAGTGTTGTAATGTGCCGATAAAGTTTTTGGAAATCCTTTAATTGGCTTTGCTTTGAATTTTTTGCCATTTCTTCACACAGATGAGTAGCTAAAAATTGTCGAATGAAGAGAGAGTCAACTAAGGACATGGGATTTGCAATTATGGGGAGCTGTCAAGCCTGACGCCCCCCAACAACAAGAAGCTAACAGATTTTTGGTTTTGGTAGCCAAATATTCGATTTTGTGTGCATTAGGTTTGACTTTCTTTCATTTTTGCATAATCGATTTTCCGGCAATGGAAACTTTTCGTGCGTAAATTGTGATGACTCGACTCAAAATGCCATACAAATAAACATATGTGTTGTGTAACGTCAGACAATTATAGATATTTATGATGATGCGCTACAATTTGTAAGCTAAAGATACGGGGAACACAACACACGACTAATTCTAGGACAAACGCCAACACCAAAACCCAATTCTAAACAATATTGACATGCATATACATACATGGGATATATCCATACTTATCTGTCTATGTGTCTATATATTTTCTATGGCAACCACACACATCAACTTTTGTACATAACAATGGATTCTAAAATATATATTTGTATATGTATGTGTCTATTTTTTCTTTATGCAATCTGGTTGCCCTTTTTGTTGTCTTAACATTGCGTTCGACAAAAAGTGGCACACACAGCGGGAGCTTTGACAAAGAAATCCTTGGGGTCACACAGAGAATGAGAGAGAACATCTAAAAGAGCGAGTGGGGTTGATGTATATATATTTGATATACCCTGTAAGCGTTTAAAAAGAGTAGAGGGCTTTTGATATTTAATGTCGTCATTTGTTTTGTGTCAGTTTGCATTTCCTTTTTCCAAAATTCCAGAAAATAATCGGCCCAACATGAAAATCGCTCTGAAAATTAGATAAAAATGTTTTTAGAATAAATTATTTCCGCCAAAATGAAGGCAATCTTCAAAAACGCATGACAATTCTTTTATTAATGTAGATAACATGCTATCTAAATAGTATTGGTATTATTCAAGAATATTTAAACCGATTTATTTAGGGTATCTACTAAAACCTTTCGGTTTTTTTTGTAATATTTATTTTGTGTGTGAATGCATTGATAAACTGACAACATATTTTGCTGTTGTTCGGACCGGCATTTGATGCATTGTTCTAAGTCGGCCACTCGAGTTCCATTTTAATAGCTCCTGTTTCTCATCGCCATCTTGGCCTGCTCCAGTTGCAATTTTGAGGCACCCCGAAGGCGACATACACTTTAATTGCTTTTGTCTCTGGTAATTTATGGCAAGCTTGGAGGGAGAACCAATTCGAAATGTTTTGCCGGCAGTCAAGTTACGTTCAGGCAATCGGTGTTTTTGCTCTTGTTCGACAATAGTACACGTGTTAATAATGTTCCATTAGGCAACAGTTCGGAGGCAGATGTGCCTTGCACAGCAAATCACAAACAGCTAGTCGAACTTTGAGCTCGCATATTTCAAGAGTGGAATGTGCCTTCACAGCTAGTGAGTCAAGCTTAAGTTGCAGCATTTAAAAGTATCATTTTTAAATTAATCAACAACAATTATATTCAGGAACTTTAAGGTTTTCGGATGTGTTGTGCTCCGCCATTTTAAATTTAACACCCTTTTTATTTGCCATTTCTTTTCATTGCCTAAGAGTTTTCCGCCTCCTTGAACACTTTGCCAGACTCTCATTTCCATTTACTATTCTTTTGCCTGTTGTCGCAATGTCAGTTCTTAATTTTCATGCCCGGAAATGTTTCACTCAGAGGCGACTTCGTGATGTCAATTTGTGTTCTGCTTTGTATAATTTGCCTTTTTTTCTTTTTGAACAACCTTTCCGTTTCGAACTGGTTTTCTTTTCGGCACCCTTTTTTTTTTTTTTTTGAGTCGCACTTTCCTTGGCGACTATGAGCCTAAAGAAAAATCGGAATCCTTGCCACTTTAATTAGATTTGTAGCATGTGTCTCTCTCTCTCTCTCTCTCTCTCTCTCCAGCCCCCGAGCTGAGTGTGTAGCAATATTTGGCCAGAGGCCTTAAAGTTCATTTAGTTGCCGTAATGCCACGCCCACGTATTAATGTCAACTCATTAGGCACTGTTAACCATAATCGCCATGCGATCCTTGGGGAACCCAACAAACAAAGTTCCAGGACTCGGAGACCGCCCCCCAACTCCTCTCGAACTACGAAAACAAACACGTAGCAGCGCATAATTACAACTTAATCGCTTGACAAACAACACACACACACACAGCTATAAACACAAAAAAAAAATATATATATATAAATAAAAAGAGCAAACCAAGATATTCGTGGTGCTGTTGTGGCTCATGATTTTGGGGCTTGTGGCAATCTAGGATCTGTGGGCGTGCCTTAACTTTTAAGCAGTTGCCAAAACACTTTAAAGAGCCGCCCCCTTTCCGCCTGGAATAGCAGGTGCTGCTGCTGCTGCTTGTTCTACATGTTTATAGACTATTGTCCCTCGGTTAATAGTTAATGGGCGGTTAGCCAATATAATGAAAGATATAGCGTGGGCAGCCAGAAGAATTGCTTATGCACAGCTGCTGTTGTTTAGTGATCCTTTTTGTTAAGTGTAATGATATGGAACGGTATGGATAAAGAATGAGAAAAAAATATGTCAGAGTATTTTTATGAGTGTATTATTATTATTTATATATGTATATATAACATACTTATCAATATTTTATAGCAATAATATTCATGGGTTATTAGAAACATGACCGATTTAAATATCTTAAAAATCTCAGAAGCCCAAGGAATCATTGAAGTTTTTCATATTTGTAGTGCAGATTTGAACCTAAATCTGATTTATAACTTTAATAATTATTAAAGTGTAATATTCAAATGTATTACAATATTATAAGCAGTCCTCATTTAAATTAAAATAGATTACCACGACTTAAGAATTTTAAGCTTCACACTTAAGACACACACTTTCTGCCGCAAATTCAAATATAATTGTGGCGCTGTAAATCATTTTTATTAACCTTATGGATGGGGTGCATATATTTTACTTATACTTGTACTAAATTCACATTTGTCGAGTACTTTTCAAGCCAACCCCGTCATATAATTGTGTGGTGGCACAGTTTCCAGCATATGTACTTGGATATATTTATGTACATACATATGTACAAACATACCAAAATATATGTTTTGGGGACGTGCGAAAACTATTTGCATGTTTAGCTAAACTTGCCTACGGCTTCCGCCATTCACTGAATATTTCATGGCAGTTAAAATGTTAACTCTGTGAAGCATCAACGCACGCACATCTAGCCCTGTCCCCTTGCCACCTCAAACTGCTGCAATCCCTTGCCCTACAGTTGCCCCCTCATCGGTTTCGCATGCAACATTCATGGAAATAATGCTGCGGTCAATTTCGTTAGCATCCTGCGTGTGTGTTGCGGAGAAGGGGAATGTGGGTTGCAAGTGTGTAGGGGGCATGTCCCTTTGGCGACCACATAGCTTTGGCTTATTGGCATTAGGCAAAGGCTTGGCGAGGCTTTTAGCTCAGTTTGCATTGCTGCTGCTGGTGCCGATTTGACAGGCGCCTGCGGGCAACAGCAATGGGCAGCGATCACAATTTGCATTGTCCTGCGTCCCTTGAATGCGGCTTAAGCCAAACGTTAAATGATATAGCAGTTGCCTGCTTCAGATTCTGTGCGCCTTTTGTGCGGGTTTTGTGTAGTTAAGGGCATATGCATATGCACATGCATCAACATCACTTCATCAAGCGTATTAACATCAAAGTCGCAGCATCAGCAGCCCGAGCAGCAGCATGACTAGCAAAGGCCGTTGCACGTGCATCAATATCACTGTACTTGCCTCATAACGTTACCTCTTGACATTAACATGCATCATTTGTCAATTTGCTGGCCCAACCATATCCTCTCTCTCTCTCTCTCTGATGTGGCATATTTGCTGGTCATCTAATTGCTGCAACGTTGCCAGCGTTTGCGTTTGCGTTTGCGTCTCTTATGTGTGTGGCATCAAATGCAGCACATGAAAGAAAAACTAACACAAGCCTCGCTTGGTGCCAACTTTGCCTTTGCCCTGTCAAAAATACTGAAAAGCCTTTGGCGGCAATCAGAAGCCAGAACGGCTATTTAAATACCCTTGCAAAGTTCACCATACTCTACAAAAAAAAAGGCTGAAAAAACCAATGTTGATCATTCTTCTCTTCTTTTTTATTTTGTCAAAATGAAAGCAGCTTTGTGAAACGCATATTTTTAGTGATTTTAGAAAAAAGTTGTTCATAGAAAACTCATATTTGTTCATATGGCAGCTTAATTGGCTTCGCTCTGAATATTCATATGAATAAAATGACCCTCATATCAAAAATTCGACCATTTTAATCAGATTTAAAAAAGAAATGAATCGTTTTATCCGGTCTTACCTGCTCGCATTAAATTTGTCGGTTTTTGTATAGCCATATTTCTAATTTACCTTCAGCGCAAAATCATATTAAGTATACGCAGCGCAAACTCATTTCGCGGCTGCCTTTGAAAGGTTTTGATTTAATACCAGCAAAAAAAAAAAAAAATGTTAAATTGATATTTGATTAAGCATCCGCGGAATGTGGTCCAGAGATACGAGTCAGCATTCCCAAAAATTAATGTATTCCCAAGATTAATACATACATTTGTGTGTATGTATGTGTAAGCGAGTCCACAGATGAAGCTAAGGGCGAATAATAATTTTTATGAGGAATTAATCGAGGCACAAGCGAAAAAAAAAACAATAATCCACAAAAATCTGTAATGCAAATACAAATCAAAGCATTTTAATAAATTATTTAATAGAACATTGTATATATTAAAAGCTCAGTCTGCAAATAAATTATATTTTTAAGCAAATGCTGGTAAAAATAGCGAAAATTACGTTTTCCAAGCATAATTACCAAATTGAAGTAATTTTCTTTCTCAATTTAAAGCAAAATCGTTTCAATACAACCAATGAATCATTGCTATTTATTGTTATTTATAAAAGCAAATATGCGTCAGATAAATGATTCCCATAAAAAAAGAATAAAGAAATAAAATAAATAAAAAACTAATAAGATAAATATATATAAAAAAAAATATTGTAGAAATGATAAACAAATACAAAGAAAAACTCGCAAATAAATAATAAACAAATGCAATACAAAAACATGTAAGAACATCCCACTTTTCCAGAGAGATCGACTTGCAGTTACCCTGAATTAAATAGTTAAATAAAGAAAATTCTCTTAAAGACAATTTTACAAATGCGAAACTAAAATCAGCATTCAGCAAAGTAGACGTGTTGATATTGGTTTTTACGATTCGATTTATTATATATCAATTTAAAATGTTACATTATTCTTGCACAACTTTGTTGAGCATTTTTTGCCATTTTCAGTTTGATCAACAAATGGATTCACAGCACAAACATTCAATGAATATTGTGCAATTAAATATTTCAATACTTTAAATATAAATATTAAATAAATGAAAACGAGCTGTAAAATCAAATTGAGCTCAGACTTAAATTGGATTATTGTACAATAAAACATTGCGAAGGAAATAGTTTTTGATTTCATTATTGACTCACAAGTTGATGGAGCAATGGAGCAATATAAGCACTTAATTGAATTCAATTTCAGGCAAATTCGTTATAGCTGTTGATTTCTTTTTGCTGTCAATCAAATGAAAGTGAAACAGCGTATATAATTTGTTAGCTTTTAACTACATTTTGTTTTTTGCAACTTTAACCAATTTATTATAAAATTATGCATAAATTATGATAAACATATGTACGTATTAAATACGTACATATGTCATTTGCCAGGCTCATTTAAAAATATCACGCACACATCGTGCCTCATGGCGTATACATAATTGAGTGGAGAGTATTTATTTGGATTACATTTGTATCAATTAAAACAAAATGCAATGCAGCTACGAACAAATTAGAAATTAATTATAAAATAGTCGCCGTCAAGTGGCATTTAGCGTGGTTCAAATTAATCATTTATTCATTTGCAATTGTATTTTTTTCAACCCCTTTCGGTCTTTGTAATGCGTACAACAAAATGCAAATTGTTAAATGGATTTCCATGAAAATTGCTTGCCACAAAGCATGCGAATTAAAACATTTTTATTGCATTTGCATTTGATTTTTTTTTTTTTTTTGCAATTTGCAAGGTAATTCTGATTAGTTGTTTCTGAAAAGTATTTGATTTTCATTTTATATACATATAAACAAAATTTGTTTAACAAGTCCGGCATAGCCGACAGCGAAATACTCTGCTAGCTGATGTGAGGTGGCAAATAGCCTTCTTGCTGGGTTGTGTTGATGCCACAATGGGTGTGTTTGCCTCGATCATTGGAAAATCAATCACCTCTTCAGAGTCAAAAGTTATCCGATTTCATAGTTCGACCTCTAGATTGGTACTATATTTAAAGTTGAACACGTGATTCTGAGTCGAGACTTTCCATAGCTATAAATTAGTCAAAACTGAACCGATTTTCAAAAACCAGTGAAACGTTTCTCTAACAAACACAATATATTCTTCTATATCTTCAGAATCAGTGTATAAAAATATGTATATATTGTAAGTGACAATTGTTATCATTGCAAAATGTGATGCAATTAACGTTAGTTCAGTAATTAGAAATATATTTTTGTTATTTAGTTTGGCTATGCTTAGTCAAACATTGGGGCTATAAATATGTGTTGGCCATTTGTTAATATTTAATAATTAGATAAATAAATAGTTTCCTGTAATTAGCAAATGGCAAACAATAAAAATGCACAATTATCGTTTCAATTAAATAGTGACACTTTTGCACAGAGTTCAAAACTCTCCCCAGCAGCAAGAAGACTACAAAAGAGGAGGAGGAGGAGGAGGAGGAGAAGCATTGGCAATTTAAGCGTCAATTAGCCAACATATTCACAAGACCCCAAAGTGGCTTATTATGCAACAATTTGTATTCAAAATTAGCTTAATTTCAACGATTTAAGTTCGACTTGGAGCAATCCTCTCATGATTGTACTCTAATAAGCAAAAAAAATCAATGCCTTAAAAATATTTAGATACAAGGAATAAGAAATCACATTTGAGCTATGAGCAAGGAGATAAATTCTCCACATGTGCAATATACAAAATTTTAATGTGCTAATTTTCACCGACAACATTTTCGTAATCTAGCGAAGCGTGACTGCCAAGCTTTCCGGCGTGAGGCATGAGGAAGGGGCAGGGATGACACGTGCAAGAATTTAGCTGGAAAATGATGATGATAATGATGGAAATGTTGACGTCATTTGCAACTACGTCTTTATCGACGTTACTTCCTGACGTGGCTGCTGCTGCTGCTGCTGTTGCTGCTGTTGCTGCTGCTGCTGCCAAGATATCCCCTTGTTGTTAACGTCTTTGACTTTTATCGATGCTAATATGCTAAGAACCTTAACCGGTTCGCAACTGCAGGCCGGCGGCATAACACCCTTTTAAGTGTTCTTCTTTCCAAAATGTATACATCTTTATGTGTATATGTGCGTGTGTGTGTGGCATATTCGAAAAGTTTTGAGTCTGCTTGGGGGCAAGCAGTCAAACAGGCAGGCGGGCAGGCATATAAAAAATTGTGCGCATAACTCGAACTTCAGTCGAAAATCTTTGGCAACCAAACAAATTTCACAAGTCAGCTGAAGTATTTCACTTATTTCTCAGGGCTGCCTTAATTTTTAAAGAGCCAACTATTTGCTGCTGCTACTGCTGCTACTGCTTGCGACTGGTGCTCTGTGCCACATATTTCAGTGCCATAATTAGTTCAAGTTAAATTTTGTAAGCATCACCTCTCGATTGCTACCCAACTTGCACTTGCATAGTTGTGGCTTGCAACGAGGCATCGTTCGTTGCAGCTTTAGGAACTGTTAACGGCAAACTATGCAGTTTATTATGTTGCAAGCAATTGCAGTCAATGTTGCCCAAGTGCTGTTAAATGTTGCCCACATGTTAACAGCTTAACCGTCTGCTCTTAACAGCCCGTTACCAGCTTGATAAAATGTTGCACTTCTGTGGCATGATTCAAATTGGTTAATGCAACACTTTTGTTGCAGTTTTGCTTTTTGAATAGAAATTTCGGACTATTTTTTTTTTTTTTTTGTTTGTTAAGGATTTTCCAATATTATGCATTGTTTTGTAATTAGTATTTCAAACTACATTTGTACTTGTATTTTAAAACTACATTTAAATTAGAAAGAGCTCTGCTTAACTTAATTATAAAATTTAAAAATTGCTTCTAGAATATATCAAGGCGAAGACTTCTTCGCTCGTCTTTCGATTTGTTTGTATTGTAAAACATTTACGCGTCTCTTTTAAATAGTCTTAAAAATTCGTAAAATATTTAAGCCCATTTTACCAGTTCACATACCAAATTTAGGCACTGGCATATAAAAAAATTATGTATCACCTATGCTTTAAACTACTTTTCAATATTTTTCGCAACAGTTTTGCCAAATTTAGATAAAGTCATTGACTATTTCCCACTGCATATTTGCAATAATTTACATAACATTCAAAAGTTTATTAACTCGTTTTGTGTTTTTTAAATCATCTGCTTTTCCGCATGTTAATTGCAGACGGCTACTTCGTTAAATACCCTTAATTGTGGTTGCATGTTAATTGGCGCCTATAGTTTTTTGGGCATACATGCAAAATCCGCTTTGTGAATGCGATTAAATACACAAAAACAAAAAATAAATGCTCAAAACATGATTTTGAAAGATTTGGCGTGCATGTTACTTAACAGCGACGCTGGCATTAACAGAACGCTCGGTTGCGTTGCTGCTGCTGTTGCTGTTGCTGCGGAGTCGGCGTCGCAGCGCACACTTCGTGTCGACAATAACATGGGTAACTTCGGCTGTGACAGCTAAGCTGTTAAGGCTGATGTGCTGCTGCTGTTAGTTGTTGCAGCAGCGCAGTTCGTATTTCCGTTTTATGTTATATCAGTTCTTTGCTTGAGGCCTGTTGGCGCTTGTCTCAGTCACCTGCCAAGGTTTGAGCGCGTCGCAACGTAGCGGCAGATTTTCGCAACGGTTTCTTCCAACGGTTTGTGTGTGTGTTAACCACGCGTCTCGTCTCTTTGTGTTCTGTGTTTGTTTCGCTGTGCATGTGTGTGTGTGAGTGTGAGTGTGAGTGTTAAGCGCGTCATCTGCTGCCTATGCGTGTGCCTTGTTTTTATTTACATTCTGGTCAACTCTTGCACTAGTAGTAGTTAGCCCTGCCATCCCCCCACAACACGTTTTTCCTTTTTATTCTAAGCACATCTTTAATATGAACTCGATGGCCGATGGCCAACGGCTTTTGTTAATTGGCTGACATGCAAGAATTTTAAGCGCGCGCCCCGCGTGACGTCCCCTTTCTCATCCCCCTTGTTCACCCCTGGCACTAACTCGTCTAACTTCTTACCAACACTTCTCAACACTGCAGCTGCAGTTTCGACTGCAGAGTTTAGCTATCATTTTTTGTTTACCGCTACATCGCTGCTTCTAGTCTCTCTCTCTCGCTCTCTATCTCTTTCTCTTGCCGATTGGTTTGTTGTTGTTGTTGCTGCTGCTGTTATTCTTCTTGGGAGCTGTCCAGCTCTTCTGTCCTCTTTTTCCCTTGGCCAACGAAGCGTGTGGCTTTATCTCTTCTTCTTGCAACTTGCTTTGGGTGCTTAGAAAGCCACTCGGCAAACTCCAGACACAATTCTTCTTCTTCTCCGTCTCCGTCTTCTTCATCTTCTTCGTCAATATCATTATTATTATTATTATAAAGCGGTTCTCTTCAGCCTGCCAAGTCTGGTTGCTAAACAACAAATGCTTAATTAAATTTAAAGCAAAACTTGTCTTCTTTTGGGCTCTTTGGAAAATTGACCGACTTCTTGTACCGAAACCGAAGAACCGTTAATTAATTCGATTGTTGTTTTTGTATAACGCTTCTTCTTCTTCTTCTTCTGCTGCTGCTTCTGCTTCTGCTTCTTCTTGATATTTATTTGTCAAACATAACAATTTAAAGACCCAATCAAGGATGCATACAATTTCAATTTCAGCTTAAAGAAATATCCTGCTTATATACCAATATACAGCGAATGTGAAATGATAAAAATGTGTCGGGAAACATTTGATTAATGAAGTTCTTGCTTGAGTTATGTTTGTGAGATCATTCTGAACAAAAAAGTTTGTGTTTTTGTTTTTGAATGCATCATTTCCTTGCATCATAAATAATAAAATTTTAAAGCATTTAATCACATTAAAGTTCATTCTTTTGTATTTAAATCAAATGATTTGCAAATTAAATGTTTGATTTACATTTAACAGCTTTTTTTTTTATTTAATTTTGCAATAGCCTTTTGCTTTAAACGCTTTCAGAATTTTAATTAATTTGAATTTAAATTGATAGATGTGATTTATAAAGCAAAATAAGAAATAATCTATTGAAAAAATAAACAATAGAATTGATTCCGTTTTTCAAAGAGTTATAATTCCATGCCAAATTAAGTTCCTTACTGGAAAAAAATATATCTGCTTAACTCTGTTGTTAATATTATCCAATAAATTCAATTTAGTAATAAGAAATAATCTTATGAAGCAATGATTTGCATATTATGCCAATAAGTTGGCAAACAATTGTTGCCCGTCAGCTTAAATATTTTGAATTGTTTTGCCAAACAGGTTGCCACAAGCAACAGCAAGTGCAATAATAACAACAACAACAGCGACAAAAAAACGCACACCTGCAGGGCTCAAATAAAGGCTAACGAGAAAAATCAACAGTTACAGCAACCACAGCAAATGTGCAAATAACAAACCACGCAACAATTTCAAAAACGCGCGCGCTAAAAAAAGAAAAGAGAAAAACAACAACAACAAAAAAAAATATTAAAAAGCCAAAACACGAAAAATGCTGGTTAAAAATTAAGAAAAAAAAAAAAAAATAGGGGAAGCGAATATAAAAAAAGGAATTTCAAGCGCTGGCGTTTTTTGTCAACCGAAAAAGGGCCAAGTGGCCATAAAAGCGCACAAGTGGCTGCACCAACAACAACAACCACAACTACAAAAGCAACCCTGTGAACCGAACGACAACAACAACAACAACAACAACGACGACGAACTGAGGCCCATAACGAAAACCCTTTTGAACCCGAAGGCAGGAAAACGCTTGTTTCGACAAGACAAAAACAACAAAAGCAACACGAACAAGAACAAGAACAGCAGCAACAAGAAGGAGAAGAACGACAACCAGCACACACAGGTAAGCAATGCATGAATGAAGTGAATAAATGAATGAATGAATCATTGGTGGTGCTCGGCTGGTGCTCTACTCGCTGGTTGCTGCCACCATCCGCCTGTATGCGATTGAGTGATTGAAAACTGATAAAAGAATAATAAAAAGGCCTGCCCCACCCCCAAACACACACACACACGCACACACACACATACAAAAAATCCCTTAGCTCCAACCCACTTCCTCCCCCCCTCCACCCTACTGCAGCCCTGGCCTGCTCAATAAGCAATTAATATGCACAAGTGTCTGCGAGGGCTGCCAACTGAACTTTTTTGTACGTCTCGATAAGCAAGCAAGAGTTGCTGGGGGTTGAACGGCTGCTGCAGCTGGCCCTGAACAATAAACGTTAACAAAACAATCAAAAAAAAAATCTCTGCCCCATTGTATGTGTGTGTGGCACATTGTTTTGGTTTTTGGACGCAAACAACAAAGCGACAAAACGAATATTATGCCGCACATATTCTTTTTTTTTATTATTTCCTTTGCCCTTTTAGCGCCCAATCTAATTGCAGATTTCTTTAATGTTTGATATATTTTAAATAAATAAATTTGGCATTTTCTCTTTCTGCTCTTAAACAGCAAATTTCAACATTTGTCGAGGCAAATTTTTGGAATGTTTACATTTGAAGTTCAAAGCTGCAATAAAAAACATATTCTGTGAATTGTATTGCAAAATACTTCAACTGAAAAGGTGTAATAATATATATATATATATATATATATATCTAACTAACTAATTCTCAAAATGTAATGAAAGGAAATTAGCTTTGTCAATTCATTCTTTTGATTTGCTCAAATTTCTAATTAACTTTGCATTTCAATTTTTGTTGTTGTCTGCCGATTCGTTTGACAGTGATTATTTTTAGTGTGTTTAACTTGATTTTTACGGTCACGACTTGTCTGATTCAAGCCAATTTGTGTGCGTCTTTGTCCGTTGAAGACGAAGAGTCAGGAAAAAAAAAAAATAGAAAAAAACTATTGCCACAATACGAAGTCTGTCGCAGAACTTTTTCAAGTCGAGTGCAGTTACAAAAAAAAAAAAAAACAGGAGAGGATAGAAAAAAGTATGTAAGGAAAATAAGAATCTTAGATGTGGAAAAATGCGTTCAAAGAAAAACAAAAAGCGACAAAAGGTCGACGAGACAGAAGAGACGATATCGGAGACGAGTGTGAGATGAGTTCGAGTTAAATTTTAGCCAAATATCGCACATTGCATATATTGTAGAAGTTGTTATCGTTGCTACAAATAGAAATTGAAGAAAAGTTCAAATCAACAGAGGGAAATATGCAAGCAAACAGACAAACAGGCAAACAGGCAAACAGACAGTCAAAGGCAACGAAGGCAGCAGTGCAAACAAAAACAAACAACACACACACAAAACACACAACAAGTAATGTAAAACACAATAAAAGTGTCTAACTGTATAAAGAAATGAAAGTCAAAATGTGTTGTGCTTAGACACAAATGCGCCAACCCCCCCCCTCCTTCCCCACACTCTGTCTCTTTTTGTTGCTATTCTACAACTCCTCAACAGCTTCCCTACACTGGCAGCATCTTTGGCATCTTTTTTTCTTTTTCTTTTTCTTTTTTTTTTTTTGGCATCATTAGCGGCAATTGAGTTTTTGGCTAAAGCGTTTTGTCCGACACAATTTAACTGCCGTTTTTATTCGTTCTTCCTCTCTCTTTCTCTCTCTCTCTCTCGCTATCTCTCTCTCTCTATCTGTCTGTCTTAAGCCTCTCATTCTGATCTTCATCAACAACTTCATTATCGGTTCGTGTTGATCGTGAACTCAAAAATATGTGAAAAATGTGCTAAGGTGCCGCCGCTGTAGAAATATGTTTTGAAAGCCGAAAGTTTCGGCCTAGGTTGAGAAGAAAGCGTGCAAATCTTGTCTGTGTCTTGCTCAGTGTATCTCTATGTGTGTGTGTGTGTGTGTGTGTGTGTGTAAATGTGTAAATAAGTGTGTGTCTGAGTCGCTTAGAAACAGCCAGCAGTCTTAGTACAGTGGTCCATTCTGTTGAAATTATTTAGAATAAGAATTTGTTTGAGTAACGAAAATAAATGGCCTAGAAAATATATTAACGACACTCCCTTGAACATCGTTTGAGTACTGTGTATTTATAGATATATATTTGATGAAAATATTGAAATCATCAGTCGCCGAACTGAATAACCTTTTAATAAACATTTTATTTAAATACTCAACTGAATCTACTTATATATATTTGATTTTAATAGGTAATTTTTAACATCATTACAATTGATTCAAAATTTTATTTAAAAATACAATCAAAAACCAACTGAAGACTACTTAATACAAGAACACTTTGTAATAGTAATAACAGTTTGTAAATTCCACTAAATATCCAACTAACTTTAAAAAAGGGGAAAAATGTCACATTGTATAGGAGGTTATTTATTATCTTCAACTGAATCATACACTTTCCCACACTTATCATTTATTTTCTAATTACGCAATCTCTCTAACAAATGCGAGTACCGTCCCCTCCTCTGAATAAGTATTTCCTGCCACAGGCACTAACTTAACTAATTTGCAGCTAAACTTCAAGTGTTATAAAGCCACAATTTTCGTAATGTTGGCCACTTCCTCTAGCCCAAAAAAAGAAGAAAAAAAACAAAAACAGAAACAACCCAAAGTATAAAAAAAAAAATAATAATAATAAAGCCCGAGAGAATAGAAATGTGTGTTCCCACTGTGGGATTGGGTTGCTCTCATAATTGAATTATGATCACCGACTGTGTCAAGCGTTCACTCAGACCGACAAACTAATGAACACGCCAAGCCAGAGTAGGGTAGTCAACTGAAGCGCATGATGATGATAACGATGATGATGACGATGATGATGATGATGATGATGATGTTGATGATGAGCCAGTTGCAGATGCAAAGCGGAATGAATGTATAAAAAAAAGAAAAGCAGTGCAAGTGCCAGACTCGAACTCGAACTCAAAGGCAGAAACCAACTCGAGCTCTGTTTGCTGTGTTACAACAGCGCGGCAATGAACTCTACACTGAAATGCCAGACAAACAGAACAACAACAACAAAAAGATAAGAAAAAAAGGGCAGCTGCAACAGAAGATAGAACAGCAACAGCAGCAGCAACGAGAAATGCAGTCAACAAATGCCAAAGATGCACCATTATCAGGCAAATAGACTTTGGCTTTTAACCGTAGCCGCAGCTCGAATTGAGTTTAGCCAATTAGAGAAGAGCATCAAAATAAACGCACTCTGAATATTTACACTCACCCTGCACCTCCCTCACTCATGCATTTCGTAGCTGTGGCTGCAACCAATTTTGGTTGAATATCACAACAACAAAAGAGAAACACAAACACAGAGAACAGGCCGTGCCAGAAAGCGAGAGAGAGCTGCATAGATAGAGAGAGACATAGGGAGAGAGAGGGAGACATAGAGAGAGAGAGGGAAGGCCAGCTGTAGAGGTCATTCATCCAGCGAAGCGTTTATCACGTTTATCATGCCGGTCCCGACGGACTGCGGCTTGATTAACATATTTCCATACCCTCTAAGCAAAATGTTAGTTTCAGCTGTGCATAATGGGCGGAACGAATATGGGAACGGCAGTTATCAAAACTTGATTTGCCGAGTAACTGGTCACTGAGAAATTAAATGGATTGAAAAAACAACCCACTTGAAAATTGATTCACTTTAATTTTAATATAATCCAAAAATGTACCAATATTCCCACATGAATTTCAAAAAATAATACGTTGTTTTATGGAGCTGGTTGAGGGTTACAAATAAATCAGTGATTAGCCTACAATTCCGGAAGATGTTATAATAAGTAAGCTAAGGTAATCTTTTGGTATTTAAGATGGTGAAACGAGCCAAAATAGAAAGGATTTCGGCTGAGAGATACAACCCAAACCACTATTTCATCAAACATTTTTCTGAGGATTTTACTTATGTCTAGGGGATAACAACACATACAACTTCTTACTTTATGGAAAGATATTTTAATTAGCTTTCATATATCATAAAAAATATCAACAGGTTTCATTATGATTATTATAATTGGGGGACTAGATCAGGTTTCATATAGGTTGTTGAAATGAAGTTAACATTTTGATGATACATTAAACATAAACTGTAGCTTCAATTTGTTTACATATGTTTTATTTGCATATATTGATAAGCTATCATTAAAGACTAATACTTATGAATTTGTTAAGGAGTTTGGTTAAGCAAGTCCTTGTGGAGTATCCTTTAGTGCAGCATATCTGTTTGCATGTGCGAGCCTGTTGTTGACGTTGATGTTTTTGTTGCAGTGTCCCCATTTCCTTTGCACGTTTTTCGCGCTCGCAAAAGAAAACCCCAACAGGCATAAGCCAGAGTTATGCACTATACAGTATACAATACATATATACAGTGTATAATATATAGTCGCCAGCCGAGACCCATTTCGACAACCACTCTTTCCAGCTGTGCTCTGCACACTCCACTCCGCTGCTCCGTTTGCTGTTGGTGACGCACAATTTAGTGACCCTTGTGCATTTTAGAATGCTTCATGTTGCCTGCTTTTGGCTACTGGCTCCCAGTTTGGTTTCTAGGGCTTCGGCCGACAGGAAATGGCCAACGTTAGACGCTTGGCACGTGTCTTCTACAGCTGCTTATACATATATATATATATATATATATATATATATATATATTTTATGTGCAAACGGAAATGCGACAGGCAACATTATAACAAATTCATAAATAGACATAAATATATACATACATAAAGTGAGCAACTGACATTTATAAAAATGCGAAATGGGGTTGAAGAATACATTATCAATGTCATATGTATTATTATAACAGCAATTGGAAGTTTTAAATTCATAAGATACTTTCTCATGTGCTGAAAAGTTGCGCGTTTATCGCCTGTTAATGGTGCCATTCAGCAAGTTGTCATTGCAAGTTGCGATTGTGTGCTGACTTATGCCATTGGAAATGAGAGGGTTCCTTGCTCATTCATCTCCTTAAACTGCTGCTTCCGATTGTCTACCTCTTTCAAAACTTTGCACAGGGTATTATATTTCTGAAATCCAATGAGACTCCTTCTGGCCTATCAAGTATTTTTTTACTTATATTCCTTATTCAGAATCAACGGCATCCTTCTCTCGATATTGAAACGAATTCTTAATGCAACTTTTGGCTATAAACAAATTATGAAAATTATATATATTTCACATGGTTAAAATATGTCTATGGATTGTAAAGATCAGTCTAAGCTCAAGTTCTTCTATAAATCTTCTAAGTCAAACTCGTTGCTTTCTGACTAAAATATCCAACTGATTGTCAATTAGCTAGGGTATATAATCTGCTGGTTGTCCAGCATTGCTGTAACTACATGTTTCATCTTTCATTCACTGTTCCTCTTCTCAATGCTGCCAATGCCTTAACATTCAAAAGTCACGCTCCCAGTTACAGTTTGTGCACAAACCAAAACCCCCCACACCACCTCCTGCACCACATCCTGCACCACCTCCTGCACCACCTCCTGCAGCACCTCCTGCACCACCTCTTAATGGGGCACTGCAAATCTTATTCGCTCAACAATAACAGCTTGCAGCTGCTGGGCAGCCAGCCCTTTGGTCATTATTGGCTAAAGCGAGGCTGGAGAATCAAATAAGAATAGCGGGCAACTTTTCATTCCTTTGTGCTCATTGTCACTCTCTTTGCCACACTGTTTTTTTTGTGCACTTTTCTCTCTCCTTTTCTCGCAAATAGTTCAGTTGGTGGCTCATTTGCATTATTTAAATTCATTTCGCTGTGGCATCCCTATAAATAAAACGAAATTCATTAATGTTAAATTGAAAAACTTACTACAGCTCTTGTCGTTATGCCTGTTGTGCACACTTAATTAATTTTTGACCAGGTCTAATGAAAGAAAAACTCCAACATCGAAAATATACAAAAAGGAAGCGGATGAAATGCAATGAAATCATATGGCAAAGTTGGGCATTCAATTTATGCTTGCCGAATGCAAGCCAAATGACAAATTACCAACTTTTTGGGGCCAACTGAAATCATAGTAGATAGTTTTATGCTACAACTTCAGGTAACAGAATACAGAAGTGAGTGCAACGGAGCGAGCTGAGTCCCAGAATCAGAGAGAATCAGTCACAAAGCCATAGGAAACTTGGTCCTGGCGATGCCAGCAGGAAACTTGAAACAAATTGCAATTTGTTCCATGCCAACACGCAATACATATTAAGGGGGTTAGCCAGTGGGTCGAGATGGTGGCCCATAAGCAAGTCTCTGCTTGGAGCTAACATCGTGTGGAGCCTATAAATTAAGTGCAGCAATTAATAATTAAAATGTGTGTTAATTAAAGAACAGCATCAACATTTGCTGCCGTTGGCTAATTGCAATTTCAATTAGGAACATTAGAAATGCGGACGAGTAGCTCTCTCTCTCTCTCTCTCTCTCTCTCTCTCTCTCTCTCTCTCTCTCTGTGCCTCTCTGTCTCTCTCTGTCTCTCTGTCTATCTCCTTCTGTTTGGTAAATAAATTTCACAAATCTAATCAGCGCTTGCTGAAAACGATCGAAAGGTTAAGAATGCGAAAGTAAATTGAATTGCTCAACTTTCATTATTTCAAATTCTTAATTATAAAAGTAAATGAATTCTAACAAAAATTTAAAGTGTTCAACTCAAAACAGAATATAAGCAAATAACATTTATTTATGCTTTATGAAAATGTACCAAAATATCTTCAATTCTATGGAAAATTGGGATCCCAAAATAATTGGATTACTTGTGTGATATTTTTTTAAACGGCATCTGCTCACAATTAAATATATCGCTCTGTGTTAGTATGCGAATAATTCAGACATATTATGCGCAGATTATTCTTATCACATTTTCTTTTCTTTCGTTTTCTATTTGCGCACCATTTCATTTGTCGTTTGCCCAAAACATTTTTTTTTCGCTGAGATTGGCTAACAGAGGCGGCCGTTCCGGACCTGGCCGGGCCGGGCTTTGTGTCCGACTCATATTTCATTTGGCCAGGAGGAGGCGGAGTAGCAAAAACGAGCGAAGGATGCACCAGGCGACTGTTTGTTATCCTGCCGACTGCTGACTGCTGAATATTTCAGCTGGTGCTGGCGAATCAGTGAATCTTTTATTACTTAACACGGATTAGGGGCCTGTGGCCCCAAACTTAAACTGTGTTTAAATGTCCCTCAGCTGCTATTCAGTCGGAGCTCCTCGAGCAGCTCTGGTGTGGCATGCCCCTCACGTTTGGGCTCTTGCCCATTTGTTTTTCGGACGCATAATTGTGTTATGCAGTAAACACTGGACAACATTCGACTTCCCTTTGCCATCCCTGTTCACATATTGATATATGCACTGAATATTAACATCAATCAGCGTATTGGTTTTCTTTCTTTTCTTTTCTTTTTGTTTTTTTTTTTTTCATTCATTTTATTTTTGTGGCACAACACGCAATTAGCTTGCAACACGTGAACTCAATTGCGTTCGTAAATTGTTTTTATTTTCTCTGCCAATTAGTTAATTAAAGCTGCTGAAAATATTTTATTGATTAAATAAATAATCCGTGCGTAAATTAAAAACATCATTAAGCAAAGGCAAACAAAAACAATACAAAAACCCTATGCAAGAAGCCAAAATCGCGTTTCGGACTTTGTCAATTTTCACTCTGGCTCTGGCTCGGCAAAGACTCGACCTGTCCCCATAAACACTTTTTGAAAGTATTATTTAAACATGAATTTTGAGCCTGGATTTTTTTTTTTTTTTTTGGTTTTTGATAATCGGATCACTTTTGCCAAAGTTAAGACTCTGAAAAGTTTCGATGCTTCAGGCGCTTTTTGGAATGAATGAATTTCGAGCCAGAATCGTGTTTCCAACCGTAAATTTAGTATCAAGCCAAAGTTATTACTCTAAAGAATTTGGATGCGTTCGCAAACAAAAAATTGTTGAAGCATCATTTTACCAGGAATTTCGAGCAAGAATCGCGCCCTTCACCTCCCCAGGACAGCAATTTGCCACCTCTTTTCAGTTGTCAGAGTATTCAGCAGTCGATTACACCCCACTGCAATGTTCTCTCTTGTTTAGCTAACTTTTTAAGGCCATGTTAAGCTAGCAATAGTCACATTAACGAGCTAAGTATTTTCAATTAATGCCATTGCATGATTTACTTCAGTTAAAAGACTGTTAACCAACAATAACCAACAATAAGCAACAACCAACAATCAGACCGGGCACAGTATTAAGTAATCGCGATTACCAATTAAAAGCTGAATAATTCGAATCTTACCAACGCATTAATATGTGCATGGCAAACTAAATTGCTGGTAGCATTTAATTTTGTTGTGCAACACTCTGCGTATGGGTAACATGTGCACAATTTTCATAAATAATCTATTTCCGAGACACTGGCTCACCTCGCTGCACAACAAATTCTAATTTTAATTTTCACAAACCACCAATACCAACTAAAATGGTCAAGACTAAGAAAAAACAGCAATTTCAAATAAACTCGACTGTAATACTTTGAAATAAAAACAATAATTGACAAAAAATGTCAGCTGATTAGAGGCAATTAATTTAGTTGCAAGTATTTTACCAAACGAGAAACTACAGATTGTAAAACCTCGGGTCGCGGTAGGTATATGTATGTCTGTTAGACCCTGCCCACAGCTGAGGCATACAGGGTATTATGCTTGTGCAACAGGAGCACCCTGGTTGACTAATGTGGCTAATTGATGGCATGACGAACTGACAAACTGATGGATTGCTCTGCCGGCTTGCGAAAAGCAAACCAGCAGCAAAAGTGCTCGACCCAAATAACAAGCGAAAGAAAAAAAAATAAAAAATAAAGCAAAAAAAAAAAACAAAAAATGTTTCTAATGAGGCAAATTAAGCAAGAGCCAAACAATTAAAACAAAAGCAACAAATGAGCGCATAATTATTTTATAATTAAATTCCATTTAACGTAGTCGACACACAACAACACACACACACACACACAGTCAAAAACACATATGGGGTACGTCTTGCTGTTGTTGTTGTTGTTGCTGTTGTTGTGGAAATTGCTAAATTTTGTGTAAACTTTTGTGCATTTTTCATGGGTTGACTTAGCGCCAGAGGCAGCGGGCCAAAAGCGCAACAGGTGTAAATTACAACAGAGCGCGCAAACTGGCACGTAAGGGTTGAAAGAGGCAATGTGAAAGGGGGCAAGTGGCAGGTGGGCAGGTGGGCAGGTGGCAAGGGGTTTGCGGTAAGCGGTAGGGAAAGTAAGCGGTGCAGCTATAATCGCTGTAATCAACTCAATGAGCGAAAATTCGCTTGCTACCATAAAATTTGTTTGGCAAAATAATGGCGCAAAAAAGTTGAGCAAGATGAAAGAGTCAACACTTTCTTCTGCTTGTAACCGAATTTTAAATACCCTAAAGCACTCACACTAAGAAACTCATTTTACTGCCCGATTTATGACTGAAAATTTATGTAAATCACCAGTGATTTAATGCCAAGTTATTTTTATCCAAAGTAAACAATGCAATATGAAATTGAACAGATAAAATCTGGATATGTTGACAGAAATACTTCGGTGACAAGAAAACAATTAAAAACACGTGTTGCCGTCACAAAATGTGTACATAAGAAATAATCCAAATAATTATTGGGATAATCATAATGTTGTTGTTGTTGTTGTTGCTGTTGTTGATGTTGCTGTTGTTTTTGTGCTATTGTTGCAATCGAAGCAGCTACAAATTGGTGAAAGTCCACACAGATATTTGAAACAGCATTGTAGGCTGTCTGTCTAACTGCCATTGGCTTCTCAGGTGCGTGCAACAATGTGTGCCGTGTGTGTGGGTGGTGGCTGCAATCAAGAAAACAAAAACATTTCAGGCTGTCTAATGGGGGAAAATAAAAGGAAAATGCCTGCGAGTCGGACAAAACAACAACTTCATTGAGCTTCTTAAGAGCTGGCGTCGTGAACTAGTTTCCATTTTAATAGCCTATAGTTGTCGGCTGTGCAACGGCAGCAAAGAGAGCATGAAATGTGCAACGAATTGTGGCAGCCACAGAGATTTATTGAAGCCCAATCGTGGCAGCACCATTGTAGCTACATTGGGCTATTAACAAAATTACTTAACAAGCGGCCAACTGCAATGGGCAGCGGCAAAATGCATCGCATTTTGGCCAAACATGCCGACGGCAGCCAACAAACTATCGGAAACAATTCCCCAAAAACAACCAACAATAAAGAACAACGAACAGCAAGTGAACATTGCTGAATTATTGCCAGGCGGTTGAATTTTGAGTTTTAGCCGAGGCGCAACCGAAGAGCGTCAGTTCTGAATACACTGGCTGAGCTCATGGATTTCTGGAGTTCTGGCTGCCAGACGATATATATATTCTATTTAATTGCATTGCCGTGCACGATGCCAGGCACATCCAGGCACATAATCACTCCAGCACTGCAGCCAGCAGGACACTAAGCCAGTCCCTAAGCCACGCCTTATCCGCCCAGCCCTCACACACCCCTTCTGGCCATGGTCAGCGGCTGCTGCTTTTAGTGGGGGTCAGTAAAATGTTAATCTCGGGCTTAAGCCTGACAGCAAAAGAAGTAAAATGCAGAATGGCATCCAGTTATACATAAATTCAGTAATGCCTTGATTTATAATCTCTCGGCAGCTGTGAAAACTACTTGAAGCCAATGTTGCACTCTTTGTAATGTGAAATTTATTAATACATCAAAAAGCATCTTAAATTTTTTAATGAATTCAAAAAGACAAAGAAACAAATTTACTTCAAAAAGTTGAGCAGGCATTATGTATTGCAATATAACTAGAATATAGGGTATATAATTTTAATATCTATATTTTTTTCCGATTGGGTTTTTTCCTTGCGTTGCTTATTGAATTAAAATACATTTTAATATTCACAGATTTATTTTATTTTGTTTTACTTCTTTTGTTTATTAATTCATTATATTTCACTACCATTCATAATTTATATGAAACAATTTGTAACTGAGTAAACAATACAAAATGAATACTTATTTGTCGACATTTTCAATACACTTTCTTATAAACATAATAGCCAATATTGAGAATAGTTCCGTTCCATTTAAGCAAACATTTGAATAAATTGCTCATACATTTCAGATTACGATTAGTTTAAGTACTGCTTAAATTCATTTGAAAGTATAATGCCGTAGTTAGTTATTCAATGCCTACGTATCAAAAATATCCAACGTACTCAACTTAAATGGGAACCCAAAGTCAGCAACTTTTGCTTTTGCGAGTTTTTTCTTATTTTTATTTTTTTTCTTTGCTTTTTTGAAGTGCAAGTCATTTTTACTTTGTAGCTCGTGCTGCTCACGCCCCTGTACCAATTTGCGCCAACGACGCCGCTGGCACTATGGCTGCATGTTTAAAGGGAGGGAGGGGGGGCAAGTTCAGTCACAGTTTTATAGACAGCAGCAAACAACAACAACGACAACAACAGAAATTGTAGCTGCAATCGCGGTTGCCGCCTGCCAATCGGCAAAGTTGATGACCGCAGTGACTAAAAAAACAACAAAAACAACAAAAACAAAAACGAGCATCAGCAATAGTAACTGCAACAACAACAACAACAACGCTGCGGCAACATCGATGCAATTTGTTATTTTGAATTTTCGCCATTTTGCGAACTAAAACTATTTTTGTACGCAAGCAATGCACAAAAAGCAATCACAGAACGCAGAACGAACACACGAGAGGCCTTTGCCAGCAACTTGGTTAAATCATATATTTAGATGAAGGCGGGGGGGGGGGGGGGGGATGAGTGTGTTATGGGGCAGGGGCAAAACTCAATCCCACATAGTGGCAGCTCCTTTGTGAGGGCAAAGGCAAAACCATGGCGAACTGCAAACAAATATTTAATTAAGTGGTGAGTCACACAGCTCCACGGGTGCTCACTATTTTTAGTTTTTTTGCTCCCACACCCTAAGCCTCGCCAATCTCATTGTAATAATGCTTGGCGAAGGCCATTATTAAGCCATGGCACTGATAATGATTGGTTCACAGTCAATTAAATGATGCCTGGCTAAATATAAATATATCTTGAGCTATTTTTATAGAGCTCTATAGCAGCAGCAGCACCAGCACCAGCAGGAGCGCTCTGTTTACGCATCACGTTGCCATTTTCAGAGCACCTGGATGCTTAACTGCCACTCCTTGTCAGCTGATTCGATTTATGCAGTTCGTTTCTCCTTTTTTTTCCGAATACCCATTTCATATTGCTTTTAATCCCGCACTTGAGCGTCAAAGTCGTTGAGTTCAAATTCCAAGTCAAGGGCTAAATAAACTTTGTCGCGTGGCGCTGCAAAAATAGAGCATATAAAAAAACTTTTTTCCAGCACTTTTGGCATCCCATCGAAGCTCAATTTTCATACCCTGTAAGCAGTCAAGTGGGCAAATAATGGCTTTTATAGAATTTTGCATATTTTTCTTTATTGCAATTTGAAGGTACTAGAAAATAAAGTATGAAAGTTATAAAACTGAAGTCTTCATACATCTTACTCGTATATGTTGGTATTATAACTAACAAAGCTACGAGTTTCAACACAATCGTAGTATATTCTTTACATTTACTCATAAGAACAGAGTGTCTTCGAGTCGTGCACTTTTACATGTTACATTCTTACTTCTCGTCCTCCATCTCGCACATATTTTATGTGTCTATCAATTTACACTGAAGTCAGTCGGGCAGCAACCGCGCATCTATCCTTTGGCTATATAGGTAAAAATGTGCCCCTACATACATATACACCTTTAGATATATCTAGAAGATGATATGTATGTATATATATATATCAGCAGTGTCGGTCTGCCTGTCATTTTATCTTAGTTTACTGTTTCGCACTATGTAAAATTTATTGAATTTAATATGCATATTGCAATAAATTTTATGCACTTTTCTATCTTCATTTTTTGCCATACACTTTTATCATTGGATTTGCAGCATCAAAGTTGAAATTTGTTGTTGTTTTGCAATGGATTTTCAATGTCAAATTTTGTTGAAATATTTTCGGAAATTAAGGAAAAAATATTGTTGATAACTGCTGAGTAAATTTTATGAAATTTATGTGCTTTGCCAAGCTCAGTGATAGTAATAACATCGCCTAGAAAAATATGTTTTCTTTTTTATTTATAGCTCAAATTGATATTTGCAAAATGGACAACAAAAATGTTTAGTCTGTTCTTTATTGAAAACAGACAGCAAAGACAATTATTCTATTTTTCGACAGATATTTTCTATTTTAAGCCATTTTTTGTTGTCTAATTGAACATAATATTGTGAATATAATAATTCGATTAAATAAACTCTGTTATCTCTGGTTTCTTTTCAGGTATGTTAACTACCACTTTGATGTTGGTCAAGGTATTTGACAATTTGACTCTATTTGACCCAGTCTCCCAATTTTCACCGTGGTCAGCTAATTAGATGTGAAGCTGTTTGTGAGTGTCTGTGTGTTGATCACTTTTCACAAAGTGCTCTCGAATGACCCATTAAAATAAGCCATTAATTTTTAGCCAATGACCCTCTTAAGTGCCAGCTAAGACCCCAAAATAAAAGCTGCCAAACCAAAAGCAAAATTAAAATAGAAATATAACAAACGCAAAAAGAGGAGAGAAGAGAAGAAAGCCTAAATACATATTTGGTGAAACGCACATAAAACAAATTAAATAAGCAATTAACGGCAAATAGCAGAATTCTGTGCATTACGATAAATGGGCGTTGTGGGCGTGGCATTCTGGCATTTTGGCATTCTGCTCTAAGCGCCATAAATTTGTGGGAAATGTAGTGCGAATACCATTAATTAGCTATAATGATTTGAGTCAATGTGTGGGCTGCATTGAAATATTGAAAGATTGAACGATTGACATTTGTGGCATATGTGGCAGCCACATGTGGCGCGTGTCATGTGTGGTAAATGTCGCGTGCAACATTTAAGTGCAAAGTACAAGAACAGGGCACACAACATGAAACGAACATAAATGCGGCTAATTGCCGTCCAAAATGGATGCCCTGGGGTCAGTTTACAACCACTCACAGCCACAACTACAGATAAACTAACACACTACTAACACAGATACACTCACACACACACACACACACACACACGCGCACCCACATAGATACATGGATACATTTGGCAATTACAGCTGCAGATACAAAACGCATAACTAATACTTAGTTGACATCTATAAGTAGCCTCATAAACTCTGCGTGTATGCGTATGTGTCTGGGGAGAGATGGGAGAGGGGAGCTTGTGCGGCTTTCCTGCCCAGATTAACTGTTAATAGCATCAAATTGTTGCCACGCTTTTTGATTTTTGGACATTTCATTTTCGTAGCCGTTGCCGTTGTTGTTACGCATTTTTCCTCGCTTTTCTTTTTGGGTTTTCGGTATGCGACTCAACTCGATTGACTTGTTTTTCGTTTCGTTGTTTTTGGCCCGCCTCTTTACGGTCAACTGCATAATGATGCTCATGCTAACAATGTTGCCGATAATGATGATGTGGTAACTGAATCGCCTCTTCGTCTTCCGCACTCCACTCGCCTCAGTCACATCCAATGTTGGCCAATGTTGGCAATTGCCAATGTTTATCTGGTCGTTTGACGTCGTTTCTCGAGTTCGAACTCCAATTTCCAATTGAGATATACATTTGTTTGGCGAAATACCAATCTCCAAAATTGTGGCTTGAGATAATAATTCGATACGCGACTTATGTAAAAGCGATTTAATTCAATTAAGTCGTATGATTATATGATATTATATAGATGTATTGAATATTTCAATGTATAACACATCTCAACTAAAATCACACACATTTAGAAAGAAGAGCAATGAGCACAAATTTGATTCGTACTGTGTAAAGTTGGAAATAGCAGTTATAATCTGACACAGACTTGTGAAACTCTCTTGATGGGAGACTGCAGACTAAGAGGTCACCCAGCTAAACTGGGTATTTGCCGATTTTGTGACTATGAGGAGGAATCCTCAAGGCAATAAAAGGTTTAATGGACGAGATATAGGCTCAGAAGGTGGTTCAATAGATCTTACTTGATCGCAATACATCACCCCAATAAAAATAATAATCAAATTCGAAATATCTAAATTTTATTTTTTAATATCAATAATATAATCAAAAGATGAAAACCCGATGTTTCACAGCTTCAATTAAAATGTTTAATAGTAAGAGCAAATACCTGTTGAGTCAAGTACAACCAATTCTAGACAGCTTGTCCCAAAACCATCTTGAAATAAACAAAAAACAGTTTTGGCTCTTATGGAATTTCGGTGATCATATAAAATGTATTCAAAGCAACTCTAAAGTAATATTTTATTACCATTATTTTTATGAGTAATTGTAGTGTTTGTCTTTTTTTAAAGGTCAACACCGGTTAATCGTAATCGCATAACTGTCTTAGAACTTTGCAACAAAGGAGTTGTCTTCAATCTTCGCCCCATTACAATAAATACTTTGTTTGTTCGCTTGCCTTTCTATGAGTTTGTTTACACGTTCTATTGAGCACACTAAGTACAACCCACGCACACACATAAACACACAAACACACACGCACACACATAAACACACACACACACGCACACACACACACGCACAACATTCTGATGACAAATTCAGCTTTTTCTTCAGTATTGCTTACATATGAATTACAAAGACTGATCCCCACACAAATCTCTTCGGTAACTCGTTAAGAAAACAATACCAAAAAAGAAAGAAGCGGGTCTACAAGTCAGACAACAGTTACAACATAAATAAACAACAAACACCAACAACAACATCACGACGAAGTTGAAGTCATGCGTATTAAATACCAAAAAAAAAAAAATAAAAAAAAAAGATGAGAAAAAATCCAAATAAAAAACTGAGAAATAAATTCAAATCGTTGCGCACTACCAAATTGTAGGCAATCATTTGGAAATACACACACACACACACACAAATATAGAGTGATGTGTGTGTGTATGCGTAAATGTTGATAGTTAGTTATTCATGTGGCTAAAGAGCGCAACATCATAGCAAGATATATGCCAGTTCTTCCGTATATAAATGTATTGTAACTGTGCTCAACTGTCCCACTTGCAAATAATTTATTTGAAATCTGAGACAGACGAGGAGAGTTGCACACACAGTAGTGGGACACACCAGGCGGGAGGGGGGAGTTGGGGAGGGGCGAGTTTATTTAGAACAATCGACTTCAACTAAATCAGTGCAACTAACAGTGCAACCTGTTTGAAGTGCAACGAACACACACATATACAATCCAATCCCGGGCGATGACAACGCTCTGAGCACTCAGAGAAACAAGTTTCAAATGCCAGCCAGCAAATTGGCCCGTAAACACAGCAGATCACCACCACTCCTTCCACCTTCTCATCCCCATCCACGAGCGGTTTTAGCCACCGCAGCTTGTCGCGTGTTTGGCAGAGTGCTTCACTGTCCAGCGAACGGGACACTTAACGTTTTGGCCATTGACAACGATTAAAAACAAGTTTCCCAGCCAGACCTCCTCGCAACTCACCCAACCATCGACATCTGCAAAAAAAAAAAACAACACATCCTCTGGCCTCTGATGTGGCCCAAATAGATGCCGCTGCTGCAAACTGGTAATGGAACCGGGACCGGGCCAACAGCATCCAACCAAGCCAGGCGAATGGCAGCCAGGCGCGACAGCATTGTTGACCCACATACAAAAGACATTCAATCGACTCTGAACTGTATTTTGTCTCATATTGTTTTTTACTCTTTCGCTCCTTTTTATGGCCTTGCTTAAGAGAGTGTCAAAATGGGGGTATTATGAAGCGATCATGAAGTTTGAAAGTCTGGGCGACCAAAAGGCAGTAATGAAAATAAAATAATATACAAGATTCTTTAGCCTTACAACTAAGAGCTGCATAAAGTTAAGAGCACGATTATTTCAAATGTGTAAAATCAAGCAGAAGGCACATGAAATATGCGAAAATGCTGTGTTTTCTTGTTAATTTTCATATACTCCAAAATATATTTCAATATTCAGATAGGTATTAGAAATACATTTAATACATTATTTTAGAAATACATAGACGATTATAGACGGCAATGAATATTAAAATATATTCAGGATTTAGTGGATAAATTTAAATTTATTTATTCATGTTACGTTGTTAACTTTCTTCAAACATCTCAGACATGAGAGAAATGTGACGACTTAAACACCTACGATAGTCAACAGTATATTTCCATAACATAAAACTATTCTGCACCCTCTGATTGAAAAAATGTAAATTCCATTTATAAATCTTAGAAGAAAATATATATAAATAAATGCAAAGTGCAGAAATACGTCGAGGTGCAAATTGCAGTCTGCGATTCATGTTGCGGTTATAAATAAAAATAAAAATGAAAATCTAAAAAAATGGAACGGTGTTGGCAAAACGGGACCAAAGCGAGTTGCAGGTGCAGGGTCAGTGCAGCAGGTCGCGGCGTGGCAGTGACAAGGGGAAAGCGTGGTGCCTGCTGCTGTTGCTGTTGCTGTTAAATTGGCGGGCGAGTTTTGTCGTCATCAAAGCGCCCGAATGCAGGTGTGTGTAAGTGTGTGGCTGAGTGTGTGTTGTGTATTGGTGTTTATGTGTGTTTATGTGTGTGTGTGTGTGTGTGTATATGATGATATACCGTTGTGGCCGCATGCACACAAAAACCCCAACAACAACAAAACAAAGAGCGCCCGATGCTTTCATGCATTGAATGTTGAGATCTGGTCACCTGGATTCGTTGGTTCATTCGTTTCGTATCCTCGTCAGCAACAAACGAGCTACGGCTGCCGAGCAGGTTCTCCATGCTATCTGCATTGCTCTTGTTGTTGGAGATGTTGCAGTTGTTGCTGTTGTTGCTGTTGTTGCTGTTGTTGCTGTTGTTGCTGCTGTTGCTGCTGATGCTTCTGTTGCAGTTGTTGCTGCTGTGGCTGCTGTTGCACTTGTGGCCGTTTTTACTGTGCGCATTTAAACGTCAGTTTCACGTAGTTAGTTGGCTTGTTAGCAGATGTACGGTACTTTTGCTAACACACACGCATAACAACAGCAATACACCAAATACACCAACACGCGCAAACACACAACACACACACACACACACAGCCACACACTCAATCACACACATTCCAACAGCCATACCCAAAACCCACACTGAAAACATCAAAGTGAAACAATTCATTTTTAATGCATAATCAAACAATTGGCCAAGGCTTAAGCGAAATTTTCAATTGATTGATTTTATTGTTACGCTATTGAGGTGGAAAATTGCTTTTCTATTTTGAGTAGCTTACATTTAGTGTAGACCATTACTTAAAATGTCGTCTTACATTCAGTGCACTTTTCTGCTATTGGTTTTCTTTACGCTCATAACTGTAAACACAATGTACAAAAAGTATTCACAGTTTTTTTTATTTTTTCGAGGTTACTCAATTTGATTTATTTTTATGAAAAATTTCTCACATGCCTGGCGAGGATGATGATGATGATGATGATGAACTGTGTGCGCGGAGAGGTTGGGGATTTTGGGGGGGATGGGAAGGGGGTCTCTATAAAAAAGAGCAAATGAGTGAAATGAAAGAAATGGGCACAATGTGCAGCACAGGTGCTTGCCACGCCCACACCATGCAAAAAGTGGGCGACCGGTGCTAGGTAAAATAAAACTAAGGTAAAGCTAACAGAAAAAGAAAAAGAAAAAAAAAATAGCTAAAAAGCAAAAACAACACCGGCAACTTTTGCTGCTTGAAAGAATAAAGGCCGCCAGTCATTTGCAGTTTTGAGCAGGGTTGAGGGCGAGCTGGATGACAGGGGAGGGGGTTGGATGGGGGTCATGATGGTTAGTTGCTGGGGGCGTGGCACAGCCCTAGTTGCAACATGAGTATTAGCTTCATTTTGAGCAGCATTTAGCCATGCCACAAGGCGAACCAAAAGCGGCACAACTACACCATCCACCATCCACCCTCCCACTCCCTCGGCTCCTTCAGATCGGGCTCGTCTTTGTAACTATGTTTGCGTTTTTGTTGGCAGGCCTCAAATGAATTGAATGTGAAAAATTTAAATGCAAACAGCCGCAGTCAACGCAACATGCAACCTGCTCTCTGATGCTGAAGCTGCTGTTGCTGTTGCTGCTGCTGCTGCTGCTGCTACTGATGCTGATACTTGATGCAGATGCTTTCTGCTTGCGTTGCATTATACAAGCCGACCTCCGACAACTACCCGTACACTCAGGAAAATAGTATAAAGATTTGCATTCACATTTCGCTGAAAGGCAAAATAATAAATAATAAATAATTTTTTTTCCAAATATTTTCCAAATTTACTAAATAAATTTATTTAAAATATAAACTTCAGCCATAAAAGCATATATTTAAAAAATGTTTACACTTCAGAGGCATATTTTCGAAAAGTATAAATGCAGCTGCTTATTAACAATTCTTTTTGTTTAAATGTATAAATGCAACTCCTTCTTAACAATTCTTTTTGGTCATTGGAACTATCAAAATAAAAAAAGTAATCTGGAATTTAAGTTAAGAAACATATTTCCAAATAGTAAAAACTTCAACTCTTATTAAAAGTTTTTACAAAAACTTTCATTTTAAAACTTATAAGAAGATAATATTGCTCAACAATGAACTATTTGGCCCGGAATTCAGTAGTTTTCATGTATATATTACTTTGTATTTAATTTATACACTCTACAAAATAGGAAAAGCTGCTTAGCATCAGAGTAAATCGCTTTCCTTAAATTGCCTTCATTTCTTTCTAAGTGTAACCCCCTCCACGCCGCGCAGACTATAGTACAAAATGCCCCCAATGCTGTACAAAGTTCATTGTACCGCGCTTAGGCTAAGAGTCGCAGCAGCAGCATAGGCAGCAGCAGAGGCAGCAACAGCAGCAGCAGAGGCAGCAACAGCAGCAGCAGCAGCATCGCATTCGCAGCAGCCGAAAAGGAAAACGCCGCCGCTTTTGATTGCCAACGGCTTGTGTTGACAAGAGGGGTTGGTCGGCTGGGGGGAGGGGAGGGGGGGGGGGGGGGTGGGGGCGTATAGTGGGTGTGCTGCTTTATAGTGCTATAGGTAGTCAGGTCATAGACTTCAGCGCCTCACTGTGCTTGTTACTTAGGCCTCCTCAACACACGCACAGCATTTTTCTCATATTTGTTTTTGTTTATTTTTTTTTTCTCATGAGAGATTTTTATTGTGGCAGAGTGTTTGTGAGTGATTTTTTTTTATTTATTTTTTTCATTTTTTTTTTTTTTGGGTGCGTGTTGATGTACTGTTAGCGTTGGTCGTTTGCCTCAGTTGAATGGAATTTGAATGGGTTGCCAGAGTGGCTGAGTGACTTTCATTGAATATTCTGTCCTGACTAACAGCTGTTAGTTTCCTGTTTCCCCAAAAGTAATAATAAAAGAAGGTTACGATTACTAGAGTTTCGGGATAGGCAAGAGGGATACAACTCCTATTGATTTATTTTCTTACAAATTTACAAATACAAATAGTCTAAGAAATCCCGACTTGTTTGCTGACCAAGTTGCTCTTTGAAAAAAAACTTTGTCTAACAAAATTCAAAGCGATTGTGTCACCTTAAAAGCCCATTTCATGTGGTCAACTGATTGACTTTCTTCATAGTCCATCTCATTGTGTTTACCTGTTGTGTACACACACACACACATCACATCATCAATGTTGGGTTCGATACACTCACATATATATACACACACACACACACACACACACACAGACATGATGTGTGCACACTTTAGCACCTTCTCTATTCGCTCCATTCTCTTTGACTTTGGCAAACTGAACTTTCTCGTGTTTTGAAATTGACGCATGCAAAGTCAAAGTCAACTGAAACCCTTCACACACACAGGCACACACTCTCGCACACACACACACACTCGGCTACAAAATTAGCACTTTAGAAACTACGCGTGGGCGGCACACATGCCACTGAAATTAGCGACTAACCAACCCACAAAACCGAATCTATTCCTCTCCTCTCCACCTCCATCTCTCCTCCAACTTCTCCGCCCCTCGACACTATTCTCACCTCTGCCATCCTCTCACTTTAGTGGGTCTTATTCGTGGCACTAAATATTACGCCTTAACGCGTTCAGAGCATTTTCCAGCTACTAAAGAGTCTGATATACAAAGGGTCTATGCTACGCCTCCGCCTCATTCCCCCCCACTGTTCTCTTGGCAACCCGCAGCATTTTCATTATGCAGCACACGCGTTCGCCATGAGTTCTGGCAGTTATCTATGAAGTCCTAGACGCGCCGACTGCCAGATAAGCAGCCACATTAGCACACACCTGCCACCACCATCACAGCCCCCTTTTCTCGTTACTCCCTTTACACCCTTTGTGGCCGCTGTCTCCTACAGAAAGATTTCTTTTTTTAGAATTTAGTCAGCGAGAGCTGTTTGTGGAGTAAGGATTCTGCCTGAGCCTGCCATAATAGCACACATTCTTTGACAATGGCCCAACAAATCTAAATCTCAGATTTTTTTACTACTCACATTTAAATATCGAATGTGTTTGTTGAATCAGCAATTTCTGGAAACCAAACAATAAACAACCTGAAGTTTTTTATGTACTTTTATATACTGCAATGCAATTTAATTTACTTTGTTGTGAGTGTTACTGAGTTGTGAGACTATTAACTGTAGCTTTTGTGTTTATTGTCTAAAACAAAATATACGTCTGCTAATTGATATTACATTTTAAACAATTTTCTATAACAATCTATAAAAAAAAAAAAAAAATAGGTTCTTTGGCCTTTCAAACAACTAACTCAAAAATTGATTATAATTTGAAATTTTTTAGTCTTATGTTAATAGCTGACCATAAATATTGTATGTAAATGTTATATTCGGTATATTAGCTTGTTTTTTATTAGAAGTTCTAGAGCTCTGAATGGGTGTCTTTAGATAGATCCATTACGTAACGAATGAAGCTCCCACATTCCATTGTGAGGTGCGTCATTCTTTAGCTGGCACAAGTCTTGATTTCAGTGGTTTATTTGTTAACAGTTAATGATTGCCTACGATGACAGACTTTTCACTTGCAGCCACAAGACAATTCACACACACACACACACGCATACACATACAAGCACACACCTACAATGTGTATGCAAAACACATAAATTACGCATACGCCGCATCGGCCAGCCTTCCAGTCTCTATTTATTTTTGTGATATTTTTTTTCTGTTGCCTGGGCCCCGAGTCGTGGCCATAGTCTCTGGGCCATTCATAATTTTTCATGGCGTTGACACTTTCACTTGTTTTAGCAAACAAACACACAACAACAACAACAACAACAACAACGACAACAATCTGTAGCAAAGTTGACAAGTATATTTTTTATAGCCAGAGGGGGGCGTATCCGACTCTTTTTCTGGTATAGGTAACGCTCTGTCAAATTTATTAGTTCTAGTATAAATTGACAGCGACGGCAATTTGTTTGTAAGTCGTTCGTGCTTTAATATATATGTATTTGCAGTTAATATACCCTGCTAAATTGATCCTAATGACATAGAAAGGCGTTTCCTTTCTCTAATGTTGGATATGAATGCTATTCCTTTGGGAGGTGATAAATGTATGAAAGTAGAATATATTTTTTTACAGGTACCTCACAAAACTTTTTCACAATCGCCTTGGGAGCTAATAAAACGATAACAATGTGTTTCTGATTTTACAACTGCAAACTAAAATCACAAGCAAATACTCACGTTAAATATTCAGCTAGGAGACACTTTTAAGCATTCACATCAGATCTATTTAAAAAGTATCTCAAAGTCGAGCTGATACTGAAGCAGTTATTGCCTTATTTATCACACTGTTGTCATCTTTTTGACTTTTTGAACTGTTTTTTTTTGTTTTTTCTTTTTTTTTGTGCGGGACACTGGCTTTAAATTTCACTCTTAACTTAGATTTATGTGTAGACCTTACCTGAAATTATCATAAATTGCCCCTCATTACGGCTATAACAAATAAAGTGTAGCAAAAGCAAAAGCGAAATTCAAAAAAGTAAAGCACAACATAAACGAGCCGACAATAAATATGAAAAGCGTTTTTCATAATGCGCCCATGGCTCACTTCAGTTCAGTTCAGTTGAGTTGAGTTGCGATGACTTCGGTTCGGTTCGGTTCGGTTTTGGTTTTGGTTTTTTCAATGGATGCTTTGGCAGTTAGTCAGTGAAAATCGCTTTCATCTGCAGCACGTAGCGAAGGAAAACCAATGGCAAAGTGTTGACTGTCCAACCAAGCAGCAATCCAAATCAACAACAATTCAACAATCCATCCAATCCAGATATCTTTAATGCCTTCACTTTTATTGTTGCCGACAACATTTTTGCTGTTACTCTTGATGTCTTCATTATAGTGCTGTGCCGAGCATTATAAACAAGTTCAGGTAAATTTTTGATGAACTTAATTAACATTTGGCACGGCTCTTTCAATGTCAATGGCAACTGGTGAGTGCACGCATCTAAATTATATTTTATTGTCTACGTATGTATAATGAGCTAATTTCTTTCACTAAACATGAAAAACCAAAACCATCTTAATGACAAAGAGCCATTTCTTTTGTTCATTCAACATTGTTGTGGGCGCATACGAATAGACAGAATGAGGGAATTAGTTGATTAATATTGCGATGGCATATTGCGAATATGAAGGCTATATCTTTATTTATATAACAATGCTAGCAATTGCTTATTTTCGGCACAGGCCACAGTTTGAATTTAAGTATAGGTTAACGAAAGAAGTTCAACAGTCAATGCACTCAACTTAAATGTTAAATGTGTCTTGAGAACTTTAAATTTAACCACTGGCTTAAGCAGAATAACTAATGTCAACCTCTATCTGTAAGCCATTTAGAATGAGAGAATGTAAAAGAGCTCGACTAGGAGATACCCTAAATTGAGCTTTTGAATACATACTAGGCTTGCAAATAGTAAAAAACGTTTTGGTTAGCAAAATCTGTGTTACTTTTCCGATCTAAATAGTATTATGGCTGTTCAATTAAATGTCTAGGTATAATTTTAATTAGCATCGATATTAGAGAACCAGAATTTATATTACAAACTTGAAGTGTCTTGCATGGACGGCCAAACTGACTTGGCTAGATCAACTCACAACTTAATGTTGATAAAATATAAATGTACTTTATAAAGTCGGAGATGATTTGTACCGCCTGCTACGTTACATAATTGTCCAGAGCTTCATTACACTCGTTTTCCCATTTTTAATAGTAGTAGTAATTAAATAGTATTTAATAGTAGCGCTTGGCACATAATCGCTAACTTAAAAACACATGCTTCAAGCTACCCGCTGAGGTTTTAATTTGTCATGCAGCTTCAGCTGCAATCAATCTTCAAATCGACCAAAACACGTTCTTAACTTGGCCAGACGGCTGCTGCTCCCCATCCCCGTCCCCATCCCCATCCCCATCGTACTGCGAAGCGAGCGAGTCTGGCAAACATACATTTTGCATTAACAAACACTTGAGTACGAGGCAATTCACTTAACTTTATTTGCTTGGGGAGTCTCGAGTCGAGAGTAAACTACGGCAATCTATCTATCATAAGCCATGAGCTTCATATACCGTGCATTCGTATTTACAACTCACTTGGTCACACTTGACCCAGCAAGCCAACAGACCCAACAGCGGCGACTCCTCGTTACGCAACTCGATCAGATGCCACTTTTGTGGCACCCAAGCCGCACTTCAACGAGAGTCACTTGAAAAATGAAAAACTCCTAAGCCATAAAACAAAAAGGTGTAGAGCAACGAAAAAACTAACAAAAAAAATTGTAAAATAGTCGCAATTTGTTGTTTTTATTGATTAGCTGGTATTGGTGCGAATGCTTGGCCTTGGCAAGTGTATTTCATCTATTTATATGGAATTTTAAATTATAAAAAAGCATGCGAGGCACTTCCGCAATGCGAAATATTTTACTGCCCACATCATCTGAATTCATCAGCGTATCTGCTGTGAGAAACGTCATCAACGTGTCATCATCATCATGGGTTTTATTTTTTTTATTTTTATTGTTTTGGTTTTGTGGCCATCTGACATTTTGGTCAACATCTTTTTAATCTCTTAACGTTTTGTTGTTTTTTTTTTTTTTATAAATTTTACGCTTCATTGTGCACGTTGAGTTTTGGCTGTTGCTGTTACTGGTTTTATAGTCTTGAAATTAGCATATTTAAGAAATTTACTCAGCCCGCAAAACTCTATGAGACATTAACAGAAACTTTGTCATTTTTATCGGCATCTTACATTTGTGTTGTATGACTTCCATTCAATTCGCTTCTTTTTTTTTTTTTCTATTTTCGTCTGAGTTCTGCTTGCTTTCATTGTAGCAAATACAAACTTTTCGTGAAGTTGTTGTATTCGATAAACAGGAAATCGCAGACGAAATGTCGTTTCGATATTGATAAACAAACAAAAGTTGATGCCCGTTGTTTGTATCCATGTTATTATGATGCCTGACTTGACAAATACATTTGTAATATAGTTTTTTGTTACTCATGTTATTGCTTATCAGGTTTAGCAAGTTATTTAGCAAGTTCTTCAGAATGTGACAATAAACAGGTTAATACATATAAAATCTGAAGATGAGTAATGCGATTAATAATAAATAAATGTTTATCGATTGCCTAAGAGATATGACAATACAGATGTTTCTCCTTTCTTTAATATTCAATAGCACAAGAAATATTCATGACAAGACCTGGCAGAGGAATTAAAGTTAACAAGTTCATTTCTAGTTACTTGAAGACTTTAACAATGATTTTCAACAGAAAAAGCTAAGAGCGCTCTCATAAAGTCAATGCACTTCACAACCTTTCGAAATCGGTTCAACTATTAATCATCGTTCGAAAGAAATGATCTCAACTATCCAAGCACTGACATCACATTTCTTAATACATACAAATCATATTTTGATACAATTTGGCATATGGTAAAACCACCTTATAAATCATGAACAAAAAAAAGTAAAGGGACCAGCTAAATCACGTAGCAAATCACTTTACAACTGTCAAGCATACAATGCTAAACAGCAAAAGAACACAATAACCCAAAATCCCCAGCTCTCAACTCTGTCCCCCATCCCAATGGCCATCTCCAACTCCTTGGACTGTCCAAGGTTTGACTTTATCACACAAATTGATTGGATGCAGGTCCAAGCCATATGCCAATATATTTGATTGATAACTTATTAGTTGGGTTGCTTTCATGTCTGAGACTGGAACTAATCCCCAAGGGAGCAAATTTGGGGAGGGCAGGGCGTGAGATGCTGGTGGTGCTTTTGTGGCTGCCCATTTTCAACATTTTGCATGGCTCTGCAAAACTTTTGTCTTTTCTCTCGGACCGTTTATCGACTTAAGCTGAACGCATGAATGAATGCCTCATAAAGATGAATACACCCGACAGATACGAATGTAGTCACCACACCCTCCCTTTAGCCATCTGATTTTACAGCAACAGCAGAACACAAATTTAAATATGTATGTATATATATATAGCATTTTTGTATTGCTTATAAAAATACAAGTTTTCTCTCTCAAAAAATTTAAACGACTTTCGGGGAGCTACAAAATTTATTGACGGTCCAAGCCAAATGCTAATACAAACAAGCGGATTTTGCGGTTTATGCAAATTGTTTAGCCCAAAGCCACAGCCAAAAATAACAACAATTTTTTTTTTTTCCTATATATTTTTACTTATTTGCGTCTATGTCTATGTGTGTGTATATTTTGTGTATAGTTTTGTTTACTATAAAAAAAAAGTAATGGTTAAACGTTAATTCGTGTGAGAGCCAAAAAAAAAATGCAAGAAACACAGCTAAATCGGAGCTGCATCTACTCAAACCAGCTGGATATAAAATTGTAGCCAAGATTATCTTCACTTTAACATTTTTAAGATTAAAAATAAACATGGAAAGCTAGTAAGTGTATAATAATGATGAATGATGCTTCCAAAGAAATAACAAACGACTATTCTTCCGCTGCAACATGCGCTCTCTAAAAATCGCACTACCCCATTGGTCAACCAGTAGAAAAACGAAAGTTATTTTTTTTTTGTTAAAATGTATTCAACCAGCATGGTCATGTGTAAGCAAATATAATATATATATATATATATCTATATATATTATATATATTATATATATTTATAAATATATACTTATTTGTTGCTCAGCTGTCAAACTGTGCAGTTCAAGGCTGACGCTGGCCGACTGCCTGGCGGGAATTGGGATTGGTAGTGAGTTGCGTATCATTTGCTTTTTGGGGTCTCCTTTCTATTCAAAAAGTGCGGGTGGCAAATGCCATCAAGATAATGCCAAATGTTGTTGTTGTTGTTGTCGTTTGGTGTTTTTTTATTGTTGCTTACTTGCTCTTGGTATTTATTTAAGAGCCGTCAAGTTCTCGGCGCAGTTTCCAGAAATCACTGGGTATGATTAATTTTCATTTTCATTTTGTATGTTTTCGGTTTGGGGCCGACTCACAGATTTAGGTCCAAAGTAACGCCCAACAGCAATAATTCATTTTGCAGGTCCTTCGTGTCTGTGTCGACGTGTTGAATTTGATGAAAAATCTTTTAAATTGAATTCATCGCTTCATACAACATTTGGTTAACATTTCAAATGGAAACATTTCTGCCCCAACTCAGCTGCTCAATTTTGCGAGTGTGCATGTGTGTGTGGATGTGGGTGTGTGTGGATGTGGGTGTGGATGTGGGTGTGGGTGTTGTTTATTTAAGCCACTGTTAGCAATTCAACTATGGGACCGTTGTATTGATTGCATTTCATTTTTTATGGTACCTATTTGAATTTTTATTCATTAGTTTGTTAAATTGGTTAGGTTGTAGCATGTTTTTGGCACTTCACTCGGCACATCGGACGTGTTTCTGTTTACTTTTCCATGTTGTCTAAGCTTTTGCATCAAATATCTGCGATTTGAATTGAAACGATAGTAAAACATACGATTTACTAGCAGCCAATTTAGTTAGAAAAATTTTAAATTCTTTAAATTTAAGTTTGATCTTCATTTACAAAAATTGGCCAGATAAATTGTATTGCTTTGCGACTTAGGATAGGCAATAATTTTGATTCAGGATATTTACTTGTCGAGTTATCTTTTTTAAAGTATTCTTGCTTGCATTAGCTCAAAAGTTTACTTATAATGATTTCATAATAAGTACAAGCCATTCTTAGGACCATTTCGATATCAGTTATTATTTGCATTTAATAGTTGCCTTTATTTATTTGCTAGCAAGCCATTCTTAAGACCATTTCGATATCAGTTATTATTTGCATTTAATAGTTGCCTTTATTTATTTGCTAGCAATCCATAATTATTCATGTACCCCAGGCCAAGTTTTAAACGTTAGCAAATCTTTAGTTCGATACTTTTTGGTCTCAATTGCTTTGGTTTGACTTTGGCAGCTCTTTGTGGGAAGTGTGTAAACACTCATTTAACAAAACAAAAGCCATTTGAGAATCACTTCGGCCATAGCCAGTGGCAATGGCAATTGCAGCTGCTCTTCTGTTAGTTATTTCATTTTAGTTTTTGTTATATTTTATTTACGCTTTAGCTCGTATTTGTTTGCATTCTCTGCTCGGGTCGACGGTCATAGCAGTTAAAGCAACGAAAAACTGTCAAAAAAAACTTCTTTTTTTATCGTTTTGCGGGTGTTTCCCAGTTGGATAGGCAGAACCAGGAAACAACCAGCAGCACAAGCAGAACCACAAAACAGTGCTGCAACTTTGAACATAGACACAACTCACGGACACACACACCACATGTTCAAGTGGTGTACATAAAATTGTTTTGCATAAAACTAAATAACTTATTCAAATAAATTCAAAATATACGTTTATCTCTATTTAATATTTGCATTTTCGCTGATTTTTCTTTTTAGGTAAGACACAAATTTAAAATTGAAAACTATTGGACATATCAATGGGATTATTTTTATTGGGCGAACACCGAAAACGGTTTATGGGGTAAGTAAGACGTGGTAACTGGAGCGAATTCATTTTTGGCACGCGCTCAATAAAACACACACATACACACACACACACACACACACACACACACACACACACAACGACAGCAACAATAGTTGACCTTCAGCGCTGGCGGAACAATGGGCGTCAAAAATGGCACTTCGTTATTGCAATTGGCTGGCAATCTACCTAAAGATTCGCATCAAATTCTTGGGTGTATTTTTTTTTTTGGGTCAGTTGGTCGTCGTCAAGACGCTATTTGCAAGTATTATTAGACAGTCGCTTGTTACCTATAGCTGTATTTTTTTTCGCTTTCCGTCACACTTCCGCTTCAAAAGACGGCGAAGTCTACAACAGGTGTGGATTCTTGCCAAAAGAGAATTAGAAAAGTATATAAACCATTTTTATATTTGTATTTTAAGCACATCTTACTGCCAAAAATATGTGTTATTCATTACAATTTATATACCAACTCTTATAAATAGTTATTTGTATGGGGAGTGAAGTTTTGGCAGCTAAAGTATTGTGCAGATACGTTTAAAAATTGTCCTACAAAATTTGTACTGAAATTTTTGAAGAATTATCACATGGTTTCTCTTCGCTGTGCCCCAGAGCTTTTAAATATATATACAACATTTTTAAGTTTGTATTTTATTACTTTGTTTATTTTATTTTTTAAATTCCTGTAGGGTTTTCGTGCTGTGCAGCTTAGGGGCCCATTAACTCAGTGGACCGGTCCGCCCCTGGTTGCTTCACAGTTAGTCTTATTGTCGCCGCAATTTCAACAGTTGCAGCCTTGAGTTGCCAGTTAGCAGCTCCATTGACTTAGCTCCGAACAACTTGATTGCATCTAGCACTCCGTCGCAAGTGTTTTATGTTTACACTCATTTTCGTTGAAATTTGCATTTTAATTTATTGTCTCGTGCCTGTTTTTGGTATCTCCATAATACCCTAACAGGGGGTACTCTAGAGATACTATTTTAATTAATACAAAAACTCGTCTTTAAACAGCGATTCACAGTCTTCGAACAGTCCGCTGTGGATTCTGCAACAGTTTATATAATGAAATTTAGCGTAGAAGCTCTATTTCCCTGCTGTTTGGCTTTATTATATTAATAGTTTATTTATATTTACTTGAATATATTTTATTATATTTATATATATTTTCATAGAGATGAATTAAATGAAACTTGCTATACAAACTATTTTTACTTATAGTTTGTCTTTTATTAATTATTTTTATTAATATCTATCTTTTGTTGATTGCATTAAGCGGACTTATCTTTTGCCCATCAACTTAGCCACTATATTTATTTAAATTAATGTTAAGCTAGTGTACTTAATCTGTTGCATACCTCACTTAGTTCCTCTTTTGTTAAAGACTCTTTTTGGCTCGTTGCACAATTCATGAAGTTGTCGCCGCTGTCTTTGGCTCTCTTTACATTTCGTTTTCCACTGTTTTTGTCGTTTGTCTTCCGGCTTTGCCGTTTTCTTACAATTTATGCACTGACCTGTTTTCATTTATCTCCCTGCTTGCCCCCTCTTAACTGGTTAAACGCTGATTGTTACCTTTAATTAATATTATAGTTGATTTTTGCAAGGTGTTGAGTCACTCACTCACTGCATGCACTGATTTAATGACATTTTCCATTGTTTGCATAACGAACAATTGTGATTACTTCATTAGAAAGTTTAATAATAAACAATAAACGGGATTAAAGCATTTTATGCTTAATGAATTAACGGAAAGCTTGAAAAGCGTTTTATTTTGGTCGACCGCAAGCCACAATTGTTGCAAATCTTCGTTGAAAAAATCGGTTTGCTGAGTTGAGCCTTAAATTTTAATCAGAACTTTCATTGGATGAGTTATAAATGCTTTGAATCGTCAATCATTTATTATTTAACACTTAAGTTTCTCACCTATTATTATACGACTGATCAGCTTAAATTATTAAGCCAGATTTAAAGCTAATTTTTTAATAACATTTCAATATTGAAATATCGAATACACATTGTGTAATATTTATTGCAGACTCTGCAATATTTGTTCCGTTGACTTTTCCACTATTTGTCAATGTGTACACGATTTATGCAAATGTAAATAAATAAATATACATCTGTCCTTATACGCTGTACAAATATATGAACATATTTACATACCTACATACATATGTACGTATTCATTCGCAATTATTGTTGTTTGCGGCTCGGTTAATGCGTTCGTCGTGTGCTTTTGGCAGCAAAGAGATAAACACTATTTTATTGTATTGTGGCAACGAAAAATGCATACGACAGAAGTGCTTAAAATAAATGATACGCATTGAATGCGGCGCTATTTTTATAATAACCAAACAATTATATTCATGCATAAGGGATAATTCTTTTTTAAGGATTTGCAGAAGAAAAAAATATGGAATACGCTTAATACGCAATTTCCTTGCAATGTGGTTTAATTTATTAAATTTGTTTTTATTTTTTCAATTATTAAATGTTAATTGTGCATTCATATGGCAATTTTATTTGGGTATTTGTCAGCCGCATGAACCTGCTTTTAGCAGCGTTTCAATCTGTGTTTTTTTTTTAGACAGCCTTGATAAACCAAATTTAAAATGCTATCGAAAATATGCTGCTAACTGTTCTTGAATCGGTTTTATACAAAATGAGTTTGAGTAAATTCAAGTAAAGTGTAAAGCTACCGTTCAAAGTATTTAATTGGTTACACCGCTTCTTCGGTATTCGATTCCATTCTGGTATTGTGTAGACTAATAAAATCTTTTCCTGTAACTCTAAAGACATGCTCAGCTTCTGTTCCTTTTGTGGTTCTGCATTTTTAATTTGATACTATTTTAATTATAGAAATATTTTATTATTATAATATGGAACCATTTCAAAAACACGATTGAACTATTTCGTAAACCTGGGCAGCCTTTTACACATATTTATAATTTTTCCACCTTTTTACGGTCAAATGCAATATTATAAAAAAAGTTAAACAACTACTTATAAGGCATTTTATAGCTACAACTTGTTAATTGACTCAATTGCACAGAATCCTTGTTAATTGTTTTATCTATCCATTTGGCATGCACTTGTACAATTATATGGAAATTCGCTTACATTATAATGAAAAACGACAAGCCGAAAACGCCTGAAACAAAGCAAACTGAAAACTCAAGCAATTGCCGAAACCTAAATAATTGCATGCAACTGCAAAAAGTTGCAAAAGCGGCAGCAAAACTTTTCAGTTTATCATTTTCCATTATTGTTTTTTTTTTCTCTTTTTTATTTTTCTTCCCTTCTTCCCAGACTAGCTGACATTGTCTTGTTTGAAAAATTGTGCATATTTCCAGCTAGTCGCATGCGTGAGTGTGTAAGAATATGAGTGTGTGCGTGTGCGTGTGTGTGTGTGTATGTGTGTGTGTGTGTGTGTGTGTCAATGAGTCTGTGTGTGAATGTTGTTTGGGATCGCTGGCTCCTAACCCCCCCGTCGACCTGTTCACCTTAGTTGTGTCTGTTGATGTCTGCGCATAAATTAAAATAAAATTCATTTTCATTTTTGCAGGCAAACACCTAAAGAGAAACACACACACACAAGTCCATCTTAGCCGGCTGTGCATGTGCATGTGTCTAAATTAAAAACCAAGTGCAACATGGCAGATAAATGCACAACTTTAACGCAATGCAATTTTAATGCAAAATTTGCGGAACGATTTTCTGCCTCGTAAATTTAGCTTAAAAATTCGTCATAATCTTTGCGTGGCCCTCAACTCGCGTCTGAACTCTGTCGCTGTCGCTGTCAATACCAACAACATTCCCAAACCCAGAGTTCCTCATTTACTGACAGCCAACTCATGCATGAATAGCTAAAGCCGCAAAAATACATTTTTATTTTGTATTTTTTTCTTGTGTTGCTCTCGTGTACTACATGTTGTATTGATAAAATTTTCATTTGTCAAGTTACTCATTTTTTATTTTATTTTTTTTGGGAAATATGTTTGGCAATACTTGGAAATTGGGTTGTGTGGTTGATGAACCAACACATCTACAAATGAAATGATATCTAGCAAGTTGTTCAATCAAAATCACTCAGTGGTAGAGGAAACCATTTAAAGCAAACTCTCGGACCAAGTGTTTACATCTCTTCAATTTGAATTTGATAGTTTGAAATAAATAAAAGACGAGTATTTTATTAAATTCCTATTTGTGTGTTGTCTAGTGTCTGTTTTCATTTAATTCAAATACTCTGCCAAAATCACGTACGCTAGCTAACTGAAATTGATTACAGTGTAACACGGGTATCAATCATGCAAACGGCGACAGACTCTCAGTTAATTTTGCTAGCGAGTGCTGTGTAAATTTCTTCGTCGTCAATATGTGGCATATTCACAAACTGACGACTGATTGCGTATACGTAATGTGACAGCTACTGCAAAAATATGTTACGTATGCGACGTGTGTGCACAAAAATAGTTGCGACTCGTCGCCGGGCGACACTGGTTGGATTTAATAATGGGTTAGGCAGGGTCGGGGGAGGGTAGTGTGTGGTGTTGTGCCTGGCAGATGTGATTTTTAATTTTACAATTTTTGACATTTACCTTTGCATTTATATTAGATTTTACGAGCCCAAAAATTTGAGCAGGCCAACCAGAGACCCCACACACACACACAGGTGGCTTCTTTACCGGGTCAATGGAGACTGACAAGCCGAACGTGGCGACCCCCGAATCGTTGCAGGCGTGACGAATGGTATTCGCCTCAACTATGTGTGTGTGTGTGTGTGTGTGTATGTATGTTATTTAGATGTGTGTATGTGCTGCAACATATTCCACACTCGTTCACATGCCAGCCACGCAGCATGGGTATGCTGGATGTGTGTGTCAAGGTAACCAAATGTTCGAGCACACGTACGACACGGAGTTGCAGATAGCAGTCGCTGCAGCCACTGGGAGCTTGGTTGGCAGGTTCAGGCTTAAATGTTGACTGCAACTAATAAATTTCACTGACAGACTTCATTTTGTAAATGGCCATTAAGCCATTTTTGCACACTGGCCTACGGCGACAGCTTTAATTAAAATATAAAATTTGTAAAATGTCTCAATTTGACTTCGATTTGCGGCCTGAAAGAAGCGCCATAATAATAAATGTATGTGTGTCGAGAGAGACAGAGACAATGTCTTGGCCAGTTGCCTGCGGCATGCCACAGTTTGCTGCAACATCATTAATTGCAGCAGTGTATACAAAAAAAAAAGCAATAACCGCTGACAAACTGCGCTTCAATCAGTTTACAGCGCCGTCGGCGAATTGCTGACACAAAATGTTGTTGCAGCCACGGGAGAAACAACAACAAAAAGTGGCAAGCAACAGCCGCAACTTAATTTTAACAATCATGGCGTTTATTTAACGCAAGTAATAAGAATTAAAGACTTGCACCAGAAGAGTTTTAATACCCACCAACAATTTATTGTAAGCAGTAATTAAGCTTTGATAGCTACCGGAAGGGGGAAATTTATATGTTTATAATTGAAACATAAACATTACTACGTTTAGCACCAACCAGACTCTCAGTGAGTATTTTTTCATTTTTATCGAGCAGTAGAAAAGACAGCAGCAATCCAAAAATAATAAAAAATAAAACATTTTGTTAAATTTTCATTGCAGAGACTTAACTTTATTTATGGCAAGCTAAAATCGGTTAAAATTTGATAAAAATGCTCCATATTTTATTGAATTTTTTTCAAATAAACTAAGCTGCTTATTTGCACAATTTACATTTGAGAGTTTAAATCGAACCAAAAATTATTGCCACACAAAGTTTGATAGAAATTTATACTTTATTTTTATCAAAATCGATTTGGGAAACGACCAAATTTTAACCAAATTTATTTATTATCTAAAATCAGATTATATACATATATATATATATACATACATTGTTTTTTTTTTTTGTGTACTTGATAAATGGAGTTGACATAATATTTACTTGATTGAACGGCCACATTTTCTGTTGGCATTAAATAATCAAATGATAAAGAGCCAATATGTAAAATGTTGTAAACAATTTCTGTCAAAATTTGTAATCGCAATGCACACAATTTGCTAACGCAATTTGAGCAATAAGAATATACACAAGTATATACACACACACACACACACACACACACACACACACACACACACGCGCGGAAAGAGCAACACACTCACATGGTCGATTGCACAAGCCCAAAACTTGGCAGCTTCTTCAGCTGCTCGTTTCCTGCGTTTCACTCCTCGCTTCCCTCGTCATCATCATCATCATCGACTACATCATTATGCCGTTTACAATGAGTCGTAAAGTAAATTTAAGCGGCTGCCGTTTGACTTTTGTGTGTGCGCCTATTTGACTTTGTTGCCCCTGCCTCCGCTGCCTCCGCTGCCAGCGTGGCAGGCTGGCAGACAAAGAGGCAACCAACGTTGGCTACAAATCTCAGAAGCAGCGACGTCAGCGTCGATGGTGACGGCAAGAACAATGGCCAGCTATAAGAGGCAAAAGCGCAATAACATTAACCGTTAGGCAGCGCTGTTGCCGTCGCAGCTGCAGGCCAAAAATGTGGCATTTGACCCACTTCTCGTAACGCGTCCCAAACTCTTTCACCGGGTTTTCGGGAGCACATTCAATCGTCTGCGTCATTGGCCGGGTAAAGTGTGTGAATGGAGGGCAGTTGCTGTGTGCTGTGTGCTGTGGGGTTTAAATTGCCAACTTTATCTGCGTTGCTTTGGCCATATTTGGCACACATACATACATACTCGCACACACACACTCGCACACATACAGTCACACGCACTGTTTGCCCAGTCAGGCATGCGTTGGTCTATCTCTTAAGCATCCAAGCAGTCACTTATGTGTGGGTCTGTCTCTGTGTGTGTTCATGTCAGTGTCTGTGTGTGCTTATGTGTGTGATTGTGTGTCTCTGTTTGGGTTGGTGTTTGTGTCAAAGTGTATGTGTGTGTGTGTGTGTGTGTGTGTGTGTGTGCACTTGTGCCAAGCCACTGACGTAATTTTCTTGAGCTCCAAATGCACTTTGGGCTAGAGACGAAACCAAAGTGTTTGCGATAGTTGCATAAAAATTTGCGAAAGTTTTTGATTATTAATTCTTGAGGTACATTGTAGTCACATAGCAATATCCTGGCATCCGATGCGATACTCTTAAGACACATAGAATAAAATAATATATTATAATGCTTAATTGTGAAATTACTTAAATTTTAATATAGTTTCTACATGTTATTATAGTTTAGCTCAGGGTTTCTACATTCTAGCCAGCTTGATATTTATCCAATTATATATTTTTTTTTATATAGGCTATTTCAAAGTTTCTATATTCTGCGTGATTCATTTGCAGATTCATCGTTGAGTCTGCGCTCAGCGCTGCCGCTTCCAATTTCTGACCACAGTCAACACGCGTTGTCCGCAACTTTGAGCAAATGTTAGTGTAACTGTGTGTGTGTGTGTATGTGTGTATCTGTGTGTGTGCATGCTATAACAGTTGTTTTCCAATTGAATTTCCAATTTGGTTTGCCCATCGCTACTTTTTTTTTTATCAATTGGACATATAAACATTAAGTTCGCCTTGCACGTTTTGCGCTTCTCGCTTGCCAATTTAATTAACCATTAAAAAAATGCTTTGGCCTGGACTCGCTGGAAAATCGGTAACGTGCAGACATTTTCATAAATTATTTCATTTTTGCAGCACTCTGGCATTTAAATACCCTGCAGCCATAAAAAAAAAACTTCAGCTGGGGTATCAAAGTTTGAATAAGTATTTAAATGTTATAACAAGATATCCTTCTTGCCGGCAGTAAAAATATGCAATTAAATATAGACAAATATGTCACATATATTTATTTTCTGCTCAAGCCAATGGATCTAAGAGTTTATTAGAGATTAAATGGTGAAGTTTGACATTAGAATTATTTTATGTTTTATGTGTAATACACATAAAGTCTGTTCAGTAGTTTATCAAGACTTTGATACTTTATTCACTTCAATCAAATAATAGATAGCAAAAAGCTATTCAAATAAATAAGTTTTGAAATTCATATTAGGGTGTGCCGGTTCCAGGATATATTGCCAGTCAATGACTACCAACTGGCAGCATTCTATATATTTATTATTCAACTCTTGTTGGGCTGGTTTATTTGTTGTAATTTATGGGGCAATGCTGGAAATTTACGCAGATTTCTCGACGCTCATATTCCGGGGGCTTTAGCTCGTATGAGTGAGTTTGCCTCATCATCATTTGCCCGTCGTTGTTGCCACTTAACACCTTTTGGCAGCATCTGCCACGCCCCAGTAAGCAATGTTAATAAATGCTTCGTCCTTCTCCCCGTCCCCCTCCGCAACCTACTCACCCCGCGATGCTATCTGCCGTCATCTCTCATGGCTTGTTGGCCGCCCCGAGACACGTGAGTACCGAGAGAACCGAGTTGATCTGCAAAAACCCAAAAAGACAATAAAAAAACAAAAAACAAAAAAAAAAATAAAAAGATGTAAGAAGAACCTTGCAACGCGTTCAAGTTTTCCCAGCGTTCTTTTTGTTTTTGCAGCTCTTTTTGCACAGGGTATAAGCAAAGTTTTTAAAGCCGCTTATAAGAATTTAAGCGTACCGGTAAAATATTTACCCAGCAATATTTCTCTCAGCTTGTTTCTTACTAATATATCATCTAAAAAATGCACAGCTTACAATGCTGATATCAATAATCCTATTTTGTCAGTCGCCTTACTCCAAAGAATTATGGTAACATGTGTAAAGTTGAACTTTGCATCTAAGAGCTCAACATATATTTACGTATGTGGAAACAGTGCTTTAGCACACATAACAAACTGGAAGTGATTTTGTGGCTCTAATACATTGAAGTCTTCTTTAGGCTACTATTATTGGAATGGCAGCCCATTCGTTCAGCATTTGTTATACCTATCATAAAAATATAAGCGATTAGCTTAACCAACTAGTGTGGCCTTCGACAAAAAAAAAAACACTTGTGAATAAATATTGATAAATGTGATTAAAGTAGCAGCCTGCTTAAAAATGACAGAGACCTCTGCTAAATACGAAGCATTGAGCTGATTAATTGCCAAAGCGGATGTTGTCGCAAGTTGAATTTAAATTTCGAAAGGCCAAACCTTAAGAGATTTTTCAAATGAATTCATTGACATGCGGGTGTAACATTTAACCCACACTATGTTAAGTATACGCACACTCGCACACTCGCACACACATAAACACACACGCACACACATAAAAGATGGCAAGACGGCTAATTGCTGGCAAACAATTGGCATCTTCAATTACAAATATTTGCAATCGCTCTTCGCCCGGCTCAAGACAAGTTATTCAACCTTGTTCGAGTATTTTCAAGTACTCTTGTGTATATCTTCATTTTTCCACACCCCAAAACTCGTAAATTAGACACACACACACACGCACACACACACACAGACAGACAGACACACATACATCAGCGTCAAGTGTTTATTTATACATACAGCAAATTTGTAATAAGCTGCTTAAGATTGGATTAAAGGCAGCTGCCGCTGACAAGCCTAATCAGACAATGTGTTACACCTCTTTAAAAAAAAAAAGAGGAAGAAAATAAGAGACACACACACACACACACACAGCAACAAATTTACAACACTCAAATTGACGCACCTTTGAAAAAAACAGTGTGTGCTCAATTTGTTGTTGCTCTTTGGCACGTTTTAATCTTAATTTGAGTTGCTTTCATGTTTTTATGGCTTTTTTTTTTTTTTTTCTTTTTGTTGGGCTTACTTTTAATTATTGAGTTGTGAATCTTATAATCGCAGTTCAGTTCAAGTGAGTTTTAATTTTTATATCTTTCTCTCTGCCCTCAGTTCGCTTATGCGATGACTATGCAAATTTGTGCAGCTTGACTTGCTGCACGTTTCCCACAGTTGGATTTTATGCGCCATTGTTAAAATTGTTAGACCTATATGAAAGAAAAAAAATGCTCTAGAAATATTTGCTATTTCTCTTTATGTAAATGGCGCTTCGCTCTCTATTTCATGCAATTAGATCTTTGAGAGCTCTGAGAGTGGTGAATACATTGGTTATGATTGAATCGCTGAATATCGCTGAATAATTCATGTGCGGGTAGAACGTAAGTCCCACTCACTCAATTCTATTTAACGAAAAGATTTTTAATACTTGCGACAAATAGAAAAAGTATGTTGAAAATAAAATCATTCATTTTGTATTCCCAGCTACTTTTCAATTTGCAACCAAAGCAACAGCCACATACACAGTTCTATAGAAATTGAAAATCTCAACAAGTCTTTGCAGCAGCACCATCTCTCTATCGCTCTCTCTCTCTCTCTCTCTCTCTCTCTCTCTCTTTCTATGGCTGCCATCGTTTCTCTCTATCCATGTCTCCCAATTTCTGTCTGCTATAATTCAATTTTCTGTGCGAGAAAAGAATAAAAATGCTTTCATTAAAATTCAACTGCATCAGCAAACTTGTAACACTGGCCGCACACACATCAAATACTGTGTGTGTGTGTGTGTGTGTGTGTGTGTGTGTGTAGGTACCACAAAACCAGCAGCAAATCAATTGGAAATGAACTTCTCCATTCAACAGCTATTTCATGCCAAATTGGTTGTGAGAATTTAATTAATTTTTACCATATTATTGAAAACTACCGCATTGCACATTTATAGTATAAATTGAATTCAATATTATCATTCATTGAATGTCATTTCATATTTTTAGATTGTATATGCAATTCATTTTTGATTTACTAAGTGGATTTGCATTCATGGTGTGCAGCAAGCCTATTTAGTGGCACGCATAACTCTACAGTAACTTATGAGTACGATTTCAGATAACAGCAAATGCATTTGGCAGCTGTAATAAATGAAATAATTATTCTGATAAAATATAGTCAATAAGTGACGTCTTACTTAACATTTTCGCTTTGCTTGTGGCCATGACTTTATTTAATATAATATTTTACAACATTTTTTTTAGCACAATTAAGAAAATATGCAAATATCTTAACAAGTATTTTCACTGCTCTTGAAGAATTTATATAAATAGAATATTATGAACATTGAAGCACGCTTACGAGTTATAAATACGAAATACTTAAATCCATCTTTAATTTACTATTTTTACGCTTTTGCATATTTTTGGGTGGCAAGGGTGTTGCAGGGCTCTTGCATGAACTGCTGTGGAAGACTCTTAATTTCCGACATCGCCTCCGACTCCGGCATGTGCACAAAACAATTATAGCCCGTAGGTAATTTAGTGGCGCAACATTTACGAGTACCGGATAAAAAAAAAAGCGCAAAAAAACAAGAACAAAAAAAAAAAAAAAACACAAGCATGAAAAGAAAAACTGGAAAGAGAAGAAATGTTTTATGTGTTGTGGCCGTGGGGGGAAAAATGTTGCTTCAGCTATGGCGACGAGAGCGCTTAAAATAATTTCTGTTAAACATGGCCAACAAAACGAGAGTTAGTTTGGGCCATCACACATACCAACACAGTATGCTATTTTGAAGGAGGCGCCTTTGGCGCAGACTTGGCGTTTACCACTTGGTCTTGGGGTATGTAGGCAATTTTCATGTCTGCAGTTGAAGTTGCACAGCTAAATTCAAGTGCTGGATGCCTTGCTGCCGCCTGTCATTCGAGAGTAAAGTTTTTTGGTGCTTGGCTAAAATGCCTTAAGGCAACTGGCTTAAAGTGCTACACAGCCAGACATTGAGTGTGGAAAGTAGGGGGGGGGGGGGGGGGGGGGGGGTTGGAGGAAGAAATGATTATGTGATTAGATGCGGTTGTGCGTTGTAGACACACATGTAAGTGTAAAGTGTAAATGTTGTCTTGTTATAATTGATATTGATTGCGGGAAACAGTTGCGATTAACAAAACGAGCAAGTTGAGCCAATTTCACACAAGTTTATGGTAATAATTTTATTGCAATTATGTTTACAACTTGAAGTTTAAACGAGCACCAATTACCAAAAGAACATTATAAAATATAATATCATATCATTTGCATACAAATTAAAAGCTATGCATAGTTAGTTAGCGGTTAGTTGGCGGTTTATATAGTAGATAATTCGGATATATATATATATATATTTGTATATGTCTCTAAACAAAAGTCGTGCTCTCTGTAAAAGCACCACAAAGTCTCAACTTGTCGCCAGTGACAATGGCTCGCATGAATTGGGGTCCCAAATAAAGGCCCTTTTCGCTTGATTGCGTATCACCATCCAGACGTATAACGTAATCCTTGCTGATCAAACGATTCGATATATCCTGCTCCAGTTTGGGACTCAGTATATCATATAAACTGCCACCGCTACCCATCATCATATCGCCTGCCGCACCCCGCTTCTTATCGACAATGGTGCAACTGTTCTCATTCCGGAGTATTTCCTCAAACTGACGCTTGACCTCCTCCAGTGAGCTGCGTTTCGGGTACCCAGCGAGTCGCTCAAAGCACTTGTACTGATAGAAACGACGCTCCAGTTCGGCCAGTTCATCCAGCAGGAATTTCACGTTCGGCTCCTCATTGGAGTGGGAGCGCGAGAGGCGGCAAAGATCGCCCAATAGCTGCTCGATGTGTGGGGCAAAGAGATCCTCCACATGCGCATTGCTGTAGATGTCCTGTGAAGAAACAAAAATAAGAATTGAAAGAAATGTATTCTAAGATTTATCACTTCACACAATTAAGTTAATGGCTACAAGTTGACTAATATGCTACAAAAATGATCGTATGAATATCTTAGATTTATAGCAAACTTACAATCAACTTGAGTATGGCCGTGTGTAGCGTTGGTAGAATAGTCAGCCCATAAATCTCACTCATGTTGCGCGTCTCCAGATAGTGCAGCACCTTGAGCGCCTCGTTCGTATCATCGAAGAGGCGTCGCTGCCTGGCAACCGGCACCGCCTGTGCCTGCTGCCACACCTTCTGCCACGTATTGCCCTCGGTAGTCATGCGCACGCTCAACTGATGCTTACGCTCACCACCATCTACATAGTTTATAGAATTATATACTAGATAAGCGCTGACCACTTTCTGCATGCTTACCATGCTGCACCTCCTCCCAATCCTTGGGACTGTACCACCGTATGAAGTCCTCCATTTTGCCACGCGGATTGGCCGCCTTGAATGCCTCCATGTCGGACATGAGGGATGTGCACATCATTTGTGTGCTCAGATCCGAACCGGGTCCCAGTTTTAACATAACCTCAGCATCGTCATGCAGCTGATCCTCGGTCTTGGGCACCGGCTCCTGAGTTTCGGGTATATAAAGAAATTCATCGGGCTCGTCGAGCAAACGTTCGTCACCCAAACGCTTTAGGCGACCCTCTGGCTTAAGACTCAACACCGCTTTAGTTGGTGAAAAACTTGCAGAAGTGGCCTCATCGCAGTCATAGAATTCGCTTTCGTCCTCCTCCTCATTCTCAGCCTCATCTTCATCCTCGCTCAGCTCATTCTGCTTTTGTTGTTGCTTTCGTTTGCCAAGCGATTCGCGTTGCACTCGCCGCTCCACGCAAACGTTGAGCATCTGCAGTTTCTGGTGCAACAGACACGTGCGTGTGTCGGGAAAACCAGGTGCAATCCTGTGCCAAGGAGAAACACGAATTATTAGCAAAGTTTTGTGTGTTAAGTATTTAATCAAAGTTTTCAACAACTACTGTGTGAATAAGTCACAATGTGGCTTATATTTGAAAAAAAAAAATTTCAAATCTAAACTCTTTAGACACTTCCATTGTTGCAGAACACTAAGAACTGAATAGATAGCCTAAAAGATTTAGATAGCCTTCTGCACAGCTTAAAAAGGAGCAGTGTCGCAAACTATTTGAAACTTATTTGATAAGTAATCAAACAGAAATCAGCTTTAGCTATAATTCAAAAAGCTACGTGCTGATATGTATCTGTATCTGCAAATATGTGATTTGCTATAAATAAACTGAAAGCCAATTGTAAACAACGCACATTTTTGCATACGTTTATTTGAAGTTGTGAGTCCCGTATTCGAGCCATCATCAACAATATGATAATATGGGCTGACGGTGCGACTTCATCATCATCATCATCATCATCATCATCATCATTGTCATCGTCATACGCTGACGGCAGTGACAATGGCAACCCACATATGATATATGTGTACTCGCTGATATATACACATATATATATAGATATGTATATATATAGATATATATTTATATATACATACGATATCTGTAATACATGACACGCACTGTCTTAAGGCGGAGTCTTTGTCACCGTTGCCGCTTGCCTCTTTTGGCCCATTTGGTATTCAAGTTGTTGCCGGCTTTGTGTGCTCTGCGTGGCTTTCGAGTTGTGCATAACAAATGAGTTAAACGTCTCTTAATGGAGTTGAAAGAGGTAGGAGGGGATCGGAGGGGCGAAGCGGGCGTATCTAGTCCCGTGAGTCATGGAAGAAAAGAGTTTATTGAACCCTCGAACAGTTATAAGTTACATGCATAACGCTTCTTTTAGCCAAAGAGGAGCTAACTTATTTGGCCAACAGCTGCAGACGACGGATGTGTCCAGTAAGTAGTTGCCAAAACCGCCAACTAACCCCCAACCACCCCATTGTGCATTTGCATAAACTTCGCTTATGAGTTTTGTGTGTACAGCTGCAATAGCTGCTTAAAAGCTTTTTTAGCCATCTAAAACCAAGTTGACAAGCGTCATCTTGGCCAAGTTCTGCCTAACAAATACTGACCACAATAGAGCCTTCTATCTGCTTGGACAGTAGTTTAAGCTCAAGTGCTCTGCACATCATTAATTGTTAAGCATGGGCGTGGAGGAGAGGAGGAAGGGATGGGGAATCAAGTCAGACTCCAGTCTCATCATTACAACGCCCAGCCATAAACTGGCCCTAATATATATGTATATGTATATATATGTATATATATATGGGAGCACAAACGTTACGTTTTAGTTTTGTGGCCAGGCCAACAACAGCACACAGCAATTTGTTTTCGGCCATTTTATGTTGGCCTAGTCACTTTATAGTTCTATTTATTTCCACAGCTAAGATGTGGGGAATGGATTAAGAGGCAACCACATGCGGAAATTGCCCAAGAGGCCTTAAAGTCCAATGCGAGTTAAGAGACTGTGACAAAGATGTGCAAAATAATATATACCTATTTTATATTTACTTTGGGTATTTAAGAGGCTCTCGATTAAAAAGATAAAGAACAGTTGAAATTAATAGGCATCTCGTATTTGAAATAATTAAAGCCAAGTTAAAGCCATGCCAGAAAAATACTTGAAAGAAGCTTAATTTAATGTGTATCTCATTAATACCAAATCATTTCGAGGTAGTCTTAATTAATAAATAACATTTTTGGCAATGATAACGATTAACTGAATACCGCACACAAAAACAAATAAAACACGAAACTGGTTAACAAATAAATTTCGCTTCAAAAAACGACTATGATTTGATTAATTGACGCACAATAATTTATTGACTAATTTTATAACTCATTTAATCTGCCTCTGACTTCAACAATTGTTTCAAAATGTCTGAAATTTAATTTCTTTTTTATGGACTTTTGTCTGTTTTTATAATCATTAACAAATAGGCGCCAGCTGTGAAATGGAAAGTGTTACATTATTCACACTTGCGTCTCACACTGATAACAACTTCACCTGACGTTGTTTCAACTTATCTCATTTAAGCATTTCTCAGGTGTCTAAAATTGCGCTAATCTTCGTCTTTACACCAAATGATTTATCAATGGAATAGACAATAGCAAAAATAAAAACAACAAAGTAGTCACAACATTTGCGCAATTGAGTAATATATAGTTCTATATACTCTTTGTTATTAGCTCACGCATTATGTGTATGGTATTAGGCATTAATCTAATCTCTGGCCATTTCTTTGCCAACAAAAATTAATAGAATTCTATAGCTGCCCGATAAAGCCAGCTACTTGCGATAGATCCTTTGATATAAAAGCCATGCAAAGTCGACATTTGCAATTGTTTCATTGATTAGTTTGTGGCCAGTTGGCAAACCGAACAGAGCGCAAAAAAAACACAAGAAGAAAGATGAAAGGTAAATTTGCTAAATTGGATTTGAAATTAGACTTTTCTTGTAGGGAGTAAAAACTTCAATTTCAACTACTACTTGCAGTTCGCAGCGGCCTTTTGGCATTAGTTGTTGTTATGGCCATCTGTGGCCTGAGCCAGAGCCAGCGTATTGATGATATTTGCGAGATATTCGCTGATAATACGGTCATACGTGATCCAGAATCGTGCAGTCGCTCGATAACCTGCCTCGATGGCAAGGGCACCTACAGCACCTGCACGGGCTCCAAACCATTTTTCGACAAGAACAAATTGAGTTGTGTGAGTTCGCTAGCTGAAGAGGAAGCGGACGGTTGCAACGTGTCCTGTGTGAACGCAACGAATACATGGATTGGGGATCCAAAGTCCTGCTTTGGCTACTATTACTGTATCGATGAGCAGTCGCCCGTTTATGGCACCTGCCCGGACAATATGCATTTCAATTCGGAGATACAGGAGTGCGTTTGGACCCATACATCTGACTGTCATTCGACCAAGTTTGACTATTGCAACATCATCAAGGATGGCGTCAAATTTGATAATGTGCTCGGCTGCAATCGGTATCATGTGTGTACCAAGGGGGTACTGGTGGATTCGTCTTGCTCGTCGGGCTACTATCAAAAGAGAACTGGCGCTTGTGAGCCCAAAACTTCAGTCTACTGCGATGCTCATCCCTTACCCAAAAGTGTCTGTGGCACGGATAAGGCGCCCAAGAAGAATGCCCTGGTGCCAGATGGCGCCACCTGTCATGGTTACTTCTTTTGTGCCGCACAGGATGATGGCTCACCGGATCCAAATCCGATTTGGGGCAGATGCAATGATGATCTGTTCTTTGACAAGAGCTCACAACAGTGCATTGAGCCGAACAAGGTCGTCTGCTCGGAGGATCGCTGCCAGGGTCGTACAATTCCGTTTGTCCTGAGCCCAACCAAGGGTTGTCGCCATTATCTGCGCTGTGGCAATGGTCGCACCATCGATCAGAAGAGCTGCGGCAACTATTTCTTCGATGAGGCCAGAGAAATGTGTGTGGACACGATATTGACGTATACTATCTGCTAGCCTAGGCCTAGTCAGACCATTTGAAATCATTAAATAGATCTTATTTTCAAGAGCATATTACTGATTTCGATTTTCCTAGTACATAAGCACGTATACATTAAACTCAAGGAACAATGCAATCTATTTGTTTTACTTCGGATTGTCTCAAGCGGCTTAAGCAAAGTTCGAACAAATTTTGCTCCGGTCATATTGAACAATTGAACTTTATAATAATTAAATGATTTCTATAACATTTTCGAGATTTTATAGCTTACTTAAAGAGTTGAGCAAATCGCCGACAATAATTTAAAGCACTCGAAGATAGCCTAATCTTAACAATAAGCTATTATAAATAGCTGAATATGTTGTTACCTTAACAAATCAAAAGCGTCACAGCAATTGAAATATTTATGATCACAACAGTTGATTATAAGTCGCTGCTTATTATTTATTATTTATAGAACAATTAATTAGCTACATATTACTGCAGCGAAACAATAAGTGGCTAACCTCAAGGTGGGCGAATCGCTCCAGCAAAAAGATTGGTAGCAACTGCAAAATGATTATCACAAACAGATGGGTTTTTTATGCTTCATACAATATAAATCAGTGCAAGGAGCCTTTGTTGAAATTTTATGGCCATTTAAAACATATCTCAAATCTATAATATACTAAAGCAATCTTTAGAATAGCGTTATCAGACGCTTAATGGATTATATTTGTTGCCAACCTTTAGTTACCATGCAAAATACCATTTTTAAAATCAACTTTGATAGATTAGTTCAGCAAACACAAATCCGGCTAACACTTTCACACCTTCCCCCACACGCAGACTGCCATCAGAAAAGTTTTGAATTGCCAATTTCTCATCTTAAGTACATAAAAAACCAAACACTTTTTTGTGCACCTGCAAAATTCTAATCCACTTAAATACTTAACAGAATTATCGTGCGGTCGTCCAAGCTAAAAATAAACAAAACAAAAAAAAAAAAAAAAAACTAAAAGAAAAAAGTGTGCCAGCAACAACTCCTCGCCCTTTTGTTAAATAAAACTTCAATTAAAACTCGTTTCAAGTGAGGCTCAGACCCTAAGGGAAAAATTGTTTGTAAGCTGTCCATAAAATGGATAGAGGGGAAAAAACGTAGTCGAAAAAGAACAAAAAAAAAATGTTGGCCCGCCTCTGATTCTCTTGGTCATTGTCTTAAAAAATGCAAATTTGGCAACCAAAAAAAAAAAAAAGACAAAAAGGTGAATAATTATGCGGCAGGAACACAACAGAAAAATAATATAAAAAAAAATACATTTACACCTTCAATTGGTGAGAAAAAAATGTGTTTTTTTTTGTTCTTTTTCCATTTTTTTTTTTTTGTATATTTTTTTTTAATTTTAGATTTAACTGGAACTTTGTTGCACAACTGTACTTGAATCGTTTTTCATTCAGTACTCTGGCGTCTTTGTAATATTCGCACTTTCGCGCATTAAAAAATTTTAGCGATGCAATTAATTCGACGGACGGGCATCAGTGGAAAAACTCGGCATGGCAAAATGGGTGCAAGAATTTTTTAATTAAAGTTTGTGGCCGGACAGACGAATGAGAAATGAGCGGCTGGATGGGATTGCACTCTGTATGCAGTAAGGGGGGTGCTCAGGGGGGGTGTCAAGAGGAATGCACACTCAAGCGCAAAATATTTGTTAGCCACGTAATGCAATTTCGACTTGAATTGTACAAAACATAAGGAAGCCAAGCCCGCAAATGGAAAGAAACAAAAGAAGCCGCAGGGAAGCGAAGTGGCGAAAAGAGATGAAATAAAAACGCAAATCGCATGAAAAATTAAGTCAAGCGAGACGACATTTTGAGCCGTAGGGCTGGCAAAGAAAAACAAAAAAAAGTAATAATAATGCTGCTGAAAAACTATCAATCAATAGACAAAACGTTGATTAACATTGTGAGGGAGCGAAGCGTGCAGCTTAATTCAGTTATTATTATTTTTTTATTAATTTATAGATATTTTTTTTGTGGTTTTTTCGGATGGCAAACAAATCATTGCAGCATTTGCTGTGGCATGCGCAGGGAGTAAGGCAATTTGTGGGGCTGTTGCAAACTTTACTTTTACTTTTGCCTTTAAATAATTCAGGCAAAACTTAACGTGTTGTTCAGCTGAATTGATATAGACAAAATGAAATAACGAATTCATTGAACTATATTGATATTTATTGTGCTACAAGCTTAAGCTAAGGAATAATCAGTATTAGATAATAAGAAGATCAAATAATATTAAATCAAATGATTGAATTAATATTAAGCAAGGAAACAATTGTTTTTCTCCTTTCGCTTTTTGTTGATTACAGAATAAAACTAATAATTACTGACTCGAAAGAATAATGAACGCATTTTTTTTTTTACATAGATGTCGTCATACTTTAATAAAACAAATGTTGCAGTCATTATTTCAACTTTAACAACTACTTTAAATTTGGACTATAGTCGTCTTTAAGTTTCAAGTAGTTATTTGGCATTGTTTGTTGGTGGCATAAAACTTTACAAATTGTCATTGTTCCATTCAAGCGTTGACCTTTCGCTTCGGCGACCATCACACGGCGAATACGTAACATTTATTTAACTTGCATTCAACCCGTCTTCGTTTTGTGTGCGTTGAATAAGAAAACAATGAAAATCTCTGAAGTCTAAAAATACAGACACCTCAAATGCGAAACTTGTGAGGCCTAAAATTGAGTGCGGCCATAATTCATGATTATGCAAAAAGGTCAACAGCTTTGACTGGACCAAAAGGGCCAGCCACTTAGCTATTGTTCTGGCTTTGGGAGTGGGAGGTGGAGGGTTTTTTTTTACTTTTTTTTTTTATGACGCGCCTGTCGCGTTGGCAAATTAAATTAAATGTCCGCCCGGCACACACACAAAACGATTTGGCTGCTGTTGAAAAGGATGCAGAATTTATTGTGCCTTTCGGTTTTTTTTTTTTTTTTTGTGCATTTTTATGCTTCTTTTTTTTTTTTATGGGAAGGCGAGCTTCGCACCGGAACTGACAGGCAAATTAATCAAACGAAACTGCCAAAGGATCAGCATGAGAATGATGAGCAGAGAGATAGGGTGGGACGAAAAAGGGAGGAGGGGGAGGAGGGGGGAGCGGGGGATGGCAGGATACGCACAGTTGGTTGTTTAACGAGCGTGAAAATGAAATTGAGAGTAACTGGACAACTGATTGATAAAGCTATCCGTCTGTCCGTACTGGACTCCCTTTACTCCCTTGGTGTCCTTTTGATGAACTGTTTGGGGCAAATATGTCACTTGTTTGGCAGCTAGCCAAATATCTTAATTATATATATTTTAAGATGTCGCTTTGCACCAGTGTATATATATATATATATCATCATATATATTTAAATCATTCCATCTTATTTTGTGTCACTTGCAGCTCTATGCCGGCACCAAGATGAGACGCAACAGCATTCAAACAGCGACGTCCACGTCCACAAATCGACAGCTTTGGCTGCCGTCGCTGCTTTTACTTCTAGCAGGCAGCAGCAGGATCAGCGCACAATGTCCTTGGCAACGTGAAGTGCCCGATCTGCAATCGAGCTGCATATGTGCCTACAATCTGGGACGAGAGCTCAGCGTACAATGTGATCAGGTAAGAAAATTGTCTGATTGGATAAACATATGTAACAAATGATAATATTTAGAAAGAATTCCAGTGTCGAGATTTCTATCCTAAAATAACCATATAATTTCTGTGCCATTGCAGGTGGAGTTCTCGCAACTGGTGGATGCGATGAACAAATATGCGAGACTGAAGCCCGTCGATTTGCTGTATGTGAACAATGCTACAATTGAGGAGCTGCCCGATGATATATTCAGCAATCTGAGTCTGCACAATGTGCAGCTATCGAGCTGTGGCATCAAGAGAATATCCAGTGGCGCCTTCAAGGGGCAGGAGTCAATGCTAAAGAATCTCAATCTGCAGGATAATCTGTTGAGTGAGGTGCCCATTGCAGCACTCAAATTGCTGGGCAAGCTCAATCTGCTCGACTTGTCGCGCAATCAAATCACCCAGATACCGGACGATGCCTTCACGGGTCTCCACAAGCTGTCCACGCTGAAGCTGAATGATAACAATGTGACGCTGTCTCCGAGCGCGTTTCGTGGTCTCGAGCTGAGTCTGAAGAATCTCAATCTGAAGGGCACAAAGCAGCGGCGAGTGCCGGAGAGTATACGTGGTCTGAAGAGTCTCGCATTTCTCGATCTCTCACAGAATGGCATCAAGGAGCTGCCGGGCGCTGGTGGGATACGTGTCTTCGATGGCTTGGATGCACTCACAGCCCTGAATATGGAACGCAATCTCATTCAGAGCATTGCGGAAACGGCATTTGCTGGTGTCCGCAAAACGTTGAGCTCGTTGAGTTTACTTAACAATCTGTTGGCCGATTTTCCCATTGGCGCTGTGCATTCGCTGAAGGAGCTGCGTGTTTTGGATATTGGTTTTAATTTGCTCACCTCGTTGCCGGAGGCGGCGTTCCGTGGCAATCCAAGCATTACACTGCTGGCCTTGGACGGCAATCCACTCAGCACGGTGCCGGAGGGTGCGTTTGCCCATTTGAATGCCACGTTGCGTGGTCTCTCCTTGGGCGGTCGATTCCTCCATTGCGATTGCAAACTGCGCTGGGTCGCCGAATGGATACGCAACGGTGACTTGCAGGTCAGCCAACGGGCATATATTATTTTAATCGATCTGTAGTTGATTGCCTAATTTCTTTTTCGTTTTTTTTCTTTTTTTTTTTGCTGTTTAGGTCACCTCACGCGAACGCAATCCTCAGTTTTGTGGCACACCGCCACGTTTCCGTGATCGCGGCTTCTACTCCTTACAGCCGGAGGAGTTGAATTGTCCCGAAATTGCTGATGCTGCGCTTCGTGGTCCTGTCGGGCTCGCCGACAATCTAAAGCCCACGTTTCCCTCATCACCGGACTCGGTGGAATTTGAAACGGGCTCTGGCAGTGGTACAGCTGCCGCCTCGTCACCAGTTGCCAACAGCCTGAGCACCACAACACCAAAGGCAACAACAACAACACCAACAACAACAAAATTAACCACAAGAACCACAACAACAGCAGCGCCAACAACTAGTTCCAGCACAACAGAGAGCACGGTGAGTGATTTTTGATATGGGCAAGCAATTTGCACATGAGAATTCTTTTTATCCCTATTAAAATGAAATTGATTTTGAACGGTTTAAAAAGTTGGTCAGCTAAAAATGAATTGACAGCGACCTTAAATAACGAATAGAAGTTTTATAACAGCTTCAAATATATTATGCTTTAAGCGGTTCAGTATTCAGTTTTAAGGAATTTAGATGAGGGACTCCATTTTCAAACTGAGAATGTGCTGAAAGCCATTTGAATTAACTGGTTTTCGTATAAGGCTCTATAAATTACACTAATAACAAAATTCAGAATTAGCAAGCAATTATATTCAACTTACAGTCAAGGATGAAGTGAACGGATGAATTATGTTTCTTACTAATGGAAAATGTTCCGCAACAAATCTGATTAAATGAATGAAGTGTTGATTTCAATTTTAGTCGATTTAAATAAGAGACAAGTGTCGCTCTGACTTTCTCCCAGTACAACTATAAATAGCAATTTACGAACTGGCTCAATTTGCATTTAATAAATGCTGAAGTGAGCACTTACATTTTACTGACGACACGACACGACACGACTTGACGCACTAAAAGCCCCAATTCGTGCAACTAACGCCAACAATTGCCATAAGCTGAACATCTTAATAGCAAATTTGAGAATGTCAGCATGTGATTTATGCAACATTCAATATCTCTCTGGCTCTCCCTCAGACTCGTCCGCCCACAGCAGCGACAACAGCCACAACGAAAGCCGCCCCATTGCCAACAGTTGGCGTCAATGGCACTGGCAGCGTTCAGGCCACAGCCATTACATCGACAAGCAGCAGCAGCAGCAGCAGCTCCTCGTCCTCCTCAGCTTCCGCCACATTGCATACGAATGGCAAACAGGCGCCTGGTTGGCGTCAAGGCGCCAATGGATCGAATGGTAGTCAACACAAGCCACAACGGCCGCCACTGGTGCTGGGCTATCCGCCGCAACGTGGCACACGGATCGATGATGCCAACGAGGTGCAGGTGAAACATGCATTCCGTCAGGACAGCGCTGTCATCATCCAATGGGACTCAGAAACGGCTAATATATTGGGCTTCCGTGTTGTCTATCGCCTGTTCGGTGAGAAGGCCTTCAAACAGGGTCCGCCCCTGGAGGCCAGTGAGCGTGAGTTTAAGATCAAGAATGTGCCCGCCCAGGAGTGCATCATTGTGTGCGTCATTTCGCTGGAGGAGCTGCATGTGACGCCCGAAACGGTGCCATATCAACAGTGTCGCGAGGTGCGCACCGTCTCCTCGCAGACATCCAACATGGATAAGATAACGATTGCGGCAAGTGCCGCCATTTGTGGCACCATTATTGTGGCCGTGATTGTTTTCATCGCAGCAAGCAGGTAAGAATAATTACGAACGTTTATTCCTCTAAAGCACATTCAGTTAGGCTCTAAGTCTAGTATATACACTCAGAAGAAATATGTCAGCATAATTGCCATTTTTTAAAAGCACGGTTTGAGTTGAGCCCATTTCGTTATTTCATTTATTAAAAATAGCAAATATTTCTACAATTGATATAGATTTGGAGCAAGCATTTGTAAAATTTTGAATCAGAAAATCTGCTTTCAAGCTTTGATTTCCGTTTTACGATGATTTTATAATATTTTTTTGAGTGTACCCTTGCTGAGAGTGCTAAAATGTTTGTATTCTGTTTCTATTCTTGCTAAACGTATTTTGTATTATCTGCACTCGAGCATTATCATCATCATTTCAATATCTATTTTTCTCTCTCTCTATCTCTCTCTCTCTGTCTCGTTCTCTCTCTCTCTCTGTCTCGCTCTCTCTGTCTCTTTCTTTGATTTTGCAGGCGCTCGCGTAAGCTGCAAAATAACCAGCAAAAGAGTCCATTGCCAATTGGAGGTTTGCCCGTTAATTGTTGCGGTCCAACCGGTTCGCCAGGACCACTTGGCTCCATTGCCACGCTATCGGCATTTAACAATCACAAGGTGAGTTTTTCCACTTGCCAATTGGCTATAAAAATAAAATAGAAGGTGGCTTTCAGCCCGAGGTTGTTGCTAAATTGGCCTGCGACTCGGAAATGGCTGCAATTGAAGGCAACCTTTTTTTCGCCTCGATATTTTTTTGTTTATTGACCAGCAAATGAAACTGCTACATTCTGAGGTCGAAATGGTAAAAGAGCCATCTATTTATTTTATTTTTGTCCATATTTCGGTTGATTTTTAGCTATCTGCCAAACCAATTTTTAGTTGACTTTTTAAAAATCAAACAAACCTTTAAAAGTCATCATTTAAAACGGTTACGGAAAAGCTATTAGAGCGATTGCATATATATTGAATATATTATACATTGCTTTTTCTATTCAACTATAGAAAGTCCCCAAAAAAAATAACAAATTCAAAAATAAATTCTTATTTGCGGTCCCTTTAACGGCTTTTATTTAAAGTACTACCTTTAAACCGTTGAATATTTTATTGTATATATTGCATTTTCTTTTCAACAAAAGGAAACTTTGAAAATGCACAAAATCCACGTGCTAATAAACGTAAATTTTTATTTGGGGTCTTCTTAAAAAATGGCATTTAGCTAAAAGTTTGAAATTCAAAAATTAAACTTTATAGAAACTAACTTTGACTATATATTTTCAACTATGACCCCGACTAACTTTCTGCGCTTCGCTACTCCATCCGTGCCCCTAGGAATGGGATCAAGTATCTGCGTACAGTGGACGCTCGATACCGCGACCACGCATCTATCCCGTCGAACAGCCCGACGATATGCGAAGTCATTTCTCTGGCATGCCCGGCAAGGTGGCCAAATCAAGGTAAGTCGCACAGAGGTCAACTCAAGAATCATGAAATATTCAACATGCAACATGCATCGTAAATCATTAAAAATGTTGCACAAATATTTGCCTGATTTTTGCGATTTAATTTTTTTTTTACACTTGTTATTGATTTAATTATAATTTCATATTTCATTATGTTTGTTGTTTACTCATGCACACACACACAAACACACACACACACACATACACACACATACACACACAACACACGCACACACATGCGACTGCGACTGCTACAATCGAATCTCGGTCAACAACAACAACAGCAGATCCATAGCCGATGGGCAATCGCAGCACAGTTTCTCGAATAATTCGCATCGCGGTTATTTGGGCAGCGCCTTCCCCACAAATCTGGTCAATTCACGCCCAGAGCTGAGGCAATCCCGCCAATCGTTGGCTGCTGCCTCCGAGCGTATGTCACGCGCCTCCTACGCTGGCTCCATACACGGCGGCGGCGGCGGCGGCGGTGGTGGAGGCGTTGTTGGTGGTGGTGGTGCCATGGGCGTTGGCGGCATGGTCAATGCCGGCAGCTTGATGGGCATGAGCGGAATGGTTGGTCCCGGTGGTCCAGCGAGCATTGCATCCAGCAATGCAAGACGCTCACGCCCGCGCTCCAGATCACGCGATCAACTGAACACAACGCATATACATAACCATCGACCGGGAAGTCGGTAAGTAGAACGACGCTACTAACCCACGTCTGGTACAGGCTTAAAGCTCACACACACACGCACACACACGCGCACACACACGCACACACACACAGCATGCACACACTCAATTAAGAAGCACACACACAACTGTCAACGGCTTATGAGCAGCTCAAAACATGTCGCTAATTACAAACGTCACACTTTCAATTTTTTATTATTCATTCGAAAGTTTCAAAGCAAAAAGAAAGAAGAAAAAAAAACTAGTTTTTATTGTCATCTTTTATTTGTTGTGCCATTAAATTTTATTAACAATTTGCGCTTTTCACCCTTCTTTGCTTGTTAACTAAGCTGCGACATAAAATGAAAGAGGCTTGGTCTCTTTTTATAAGCGTCTTATGAGATATGCATTTCAGATTTACTAATTTTGATAGTATTACGAACAAAAACGATTTAGTTTCAGATCGCTAGGTTGCCTAAAGGCATATATATTGTTATAAAATAGTTTCATTAATACAAATTGTTACGACAGATGGCCCCAAAAAGGTTATTTGGTAGTGAAGAGAATAGCAGCGATTTTTTAAGTTTGCAATTTCAAGAGTGGAATACTAATACCAATTTATACAAAGATGGCTTTTTTTATTTAGTTAGTTTGGCTTTTAGCTGTCGAACAGCTAAACATGAATAGAAACATAGTTGGGGTTGTTCCCTATTACCACATAAATCTACCGCTGCAGCTTGTGAAACCTAATTAAAATCATAGTTTATGTTACATTAGGCACGTGGCTTATCAAACATCAACATACATCAGTGCATACATTCCTTGCGAAACTTTATTGAAAACATCATATAAATAAATCAAATTCATCGCGCTCTAACCAATCATAAATAAACAATTAACACGCCAACTCTGTTTAACTTTGCGATTATTTGATTAAGTTACTCCCCCTCAACAGGCCAACTGGTAATTTTTGAATAATCGAACACAACACAAAGAGTTAATTGAATTAATTTAACAGTTTTGATGTTGTTGTTTGCTTTGCTCAGTATGTAAACCTGTTACGTTCATTATACAAATGTGTTATTTTTTGCTTTTTATTTTTGTTAAATTTCGATTTTGGCTTACTACAATTTGGCGCAAGTCATTAGCCGCCTTTCCCACCACAACTTTCCACACACAAGTTAATTGCTGTATTTGTAATCGATGCTCTCTTCTGCTCCACTCCCATTCACCCCGTTGATAGATATTCGCAGGCGGGCTCAACGCATACGCTAAACAATTATTGCGATACATCGGATAATTGGACCGATCATGATATGGATATATATATGGCGCGCAATCCGACAACGCGCAACGGTCTGGTGCCATTATGAGGGCGACTTATGTTATCCTGATATTTCAATGTTGTATTAAATTTGGATGGCATTTTCTGACAATATCTGACGCCGGCCATTGCAGCGGGTGGCGATGGTGGACGGCGTCAGCAGCAACAGCAACAGCAGCAGCAACAGCAGCAGCAAAGAGCTGCAGCACAACAGCAACAACGACATAGAAACAATCAGCAACAACAGCAATTGCAGCAGCCATATCAACAACAACATCAACAACAACAGCAACAACAGCAAGAACAGCAACAGCAGCAGCAGCAGCGTTTACAATATTACAATGCAGCGCAGACACAGCGTTGCACCTCGCCACCCGATGTGGTGCCCCGTGCAGCCAATTTCCATAATAGTAGCAACAGCCACACAAACAGCAACAACCCTAACCAGCAATCATTGCCGTTGCCAGCTGTTACAGCAGCAGCAGCAGCAGCAGCAACAGCAAACGTTGGCATTGTTGTTGAGAACTATTTCAACGAATATGAGCGTCAGGAAATCATTTATCATCCCACTAGCAATAACAACAGCAGCAACAGCAGCAGCACGCCAGCAACACGTTTGGGCAGCCGCAGCAACAATGCCTTTCGTTTACAGTTGCCCGCAACGGCAACAACGACTACCAATATTTTCTATAGGCGAAAGAATTATTCAATAGATGCAACTAATGCGCATACATTTAGTGATAACTGTAACTGTACTTGTAATTGTAGACTAAGCGAACAGCAGCAACAGCAACAGCAACAACAGCAGCAGCAGCAGCAACAACAGCAGACAGCAAGCACAACAACAACAACAACAACTGACAGCAGTGGCGTGACACAAACAGAAGCATCATCCTTGGCGCCCAGCACTTCTGTGTCAAGCATTGAGCAAGTGCAGCCAGCTAAGTATGAGCCCACGACTGCAACAATTCCAACAGCAGCAGTAGAAGCAGCAGCAGCAGCAACAACAACTGACACAGCAACAATAGCAACAACAGTAACAGCAGCTGTGGCCTTGTCTGAACTGAACTTGACATTGGCTGACATTGAGACGGACTTGGACTTGGACAGGCTTTGAGTGCAATATACTGTTGTTGTTTTTATTGTTGTTGTAGCTGTAGCTGTTAACAAAGTTGTTGTCGCATCCCAAGCAATTTGCATAAAAAAAAAAAACTAACTAAAAGAAATATAAATTCAAGTTAACTAAATATTTTTGTATGCTGTTTAAAAAGTGCAATGAATTACTTATACACATTATCTATTGTTTGTGTACATAAATGTAATTGTTATCTATTATCTGTAATCTGCAATCTGTATCCGTTAACTGTATTAGCGCTTTTTTTTTTTGGTTCTTTGTCGTTGTACGCGTTGTTCTACTTTCTTTTTATTTTTGGTAAAGCAGCAAATGTTAAGCAATCAAAGAACTAAAACGTAAGTCAATATCTTATAAAATGGTACTAAAACACACACATACACACACACACATACAAACACTATTACTAGCTATTAAATCACTAATCTATAAAGCAACATTATTTAATATAGCCTAGTAAAAACGAAAAGATAAAAAACCCCTAAAAACTACGGTGCGACAAACATGGCAAATTTAAAAGTTATTAAATTTGATATTTTTTAAATTAACTATAAAATGTAGATTAAATGATTCTAAAAAATGTTACACATAAATTTACAATTTTATTCGAAACTTTCTTTACGTTTGTCAAAATTCATCAACCTTCAAGCTGGAATTTTTAATGTTTTTTTCGCAAAAGTTTCGAAAAGAAGTCAAGAATTTAATTTTGAAATTGTATTTCCTATGCTTGTCGCATCGCGTCGAAACAAGAACGAAACAAGATAGCATATAGATCTGTGCAAAGAGGAGCGTTTTACTGCCTTGAATATTAGGATATAATGTTGAGAAAATCCATTTTCTCTCGATTCTGTTTGCAAGAAAATATATCAAGCAAAGAATTGTTTTCATTTTTTTAGAGCTCAAGAATTTACTTTTTGTATAAAAACTTCAGTCGAAAAGTTTGTGTGCTAAGTTGATTTAACAATTAATTGTTTAATTTTTATGTTTAAATATAATTTCATAGTGAGATTTTAATAAAATTAAAAAAAAATATATATATATTAAAAGAAATTTAGTGTCTTATGATTTTTATTTAGTTCCGCCTTGCAGGCTACGTTTTTGCCTTGGGTTTGTATTTTGCTTTTTTTTTTTTGTTAAATTTGATTTACTCTATTTTTAATTATAGTTTTAATGCGAAGAGTTTTGCTTTTTATTAGATTTTCATTTGATGACATCTGTAAATGTTTGTACATAAATTTAATAGTTAAGCTTTAGAGTTGAGTTTCAAGCATTTTTAATGATGGGATTTGTCAGAGTGCAAATCCAGGAGAACACAGTTGACAGTTAACAATATTTAGTGCCGATGGGCAGGATGAAGGCCAAACAAAAGGACGAACCCAATAACGCTCATATCAGGCACTAGATAATTTAGTGAAGTAAGACATATATATATATATATATATATATACACACATATATTAGAATTCGATTTAGGAAGAAGTTAAGACAACGCTTTGAGCATTAGACAAGTAAACACAATTTTGATGGAAAACGGGAGCAATTATTTAGAACAACAACAATAAAATTATAAATATATACATATACATAATATATTAAACAATTGTAGGCAATAAATTAAAAAGAAAAATTGTAGATGAAGATGAAGAAAAAAAAAACACCCAACAATTTTAGTTATAATAAAAAGCAAAAGCAAATGTTTCACTTGTAAAGTAAGCAAATTAATTAGTTAAGTACTCAATGTATCGATAACACGATATACAGCTGCGTTATCGATTCTAGTCATAGTCATATGAAAATTTGAAATCAAACCTAGTATTAAGCTTAATAACAATGAATTAAATTAATTAACTGCCTTAGCACCAGCGAAAAATGAGTTTAAACAATTCAAATGATAAAGACGAAGACGAAGACGGAGAATGAAGCACGTGCTTAGTTTTTAGTTTAGCGGCACTTTAGAGAAACGAGTTGAGCAACCTTATACACAAATACTGCCAAACAGCAACAAATAATACAAAATCACGTGACATTGGGCCTGCTGTATATATATCTATATATATATATATATATATATATTGATACCCTGAACCCATTAAATATAGGTAATAATCAAGTGGAGCAAAAGTATGTAGCAAACAGAAGAAAGTATATTCGACCCCATAAGGTATATATATATATATTCTTAATCACCATCACTGTCCGTCCGTCTAGGCGAACAAATCAATCATAGGGACTATAAAAGCTAGCTTAACTTAACTTATATATGAAGTATCGGTTCTTATATACCACACATAGATCAAAATCGATTTCCGATAGCAATAAAATACAAAATACAACATATTATTATCAACTATTCAAATTGCACTAAGATCGGATAAGCAAAACAGTTTTTGTTAATCAAAATAAAAATTCACATTGATCGACAAGCGAACTATATATATATAAAAGATGGGTTCAGGGTGATTGCTAGTCGAGCTGTCTCGACTGGATTATTTTAAATTATTTGCATTTGTTGGTAATACAAAAACAGACGTATCGCTTTAAGTTTTTGTAAAGACTCAAAAGCATAGTCTTTAATTATATTTTCCAACGAATTTCTTTACTCCAATGTCACGTTGAGTCCCACTCGAAAAATTGTATTGAATAAAAAACCAAACACGATAAAACACCATCCGATTTTAGACTTTAGAACGGAATGAAGTTACTCAAATCTTACCATAAATGTGCGTTAAATTGTTAATATACTAATTCAAGTGTTAACTTTGCGGCTTCAGAAAAACAAAAAAAAAAAAAAAAACTAAAAAAATAATGTATTAGCAAAAGTTCATTAGAGACAAGTTTTTGGCAAGTTTTTTCGTTTGTTGTGTTGGAAGAGAAACACGTTTTATTTCGCTAATCCGCATCAAGTTCCAAATAAAGCATATTTTTGTTAAGTGCTCAAGATTTTTTAATAATCAAAGGGGAACGGATTGCTTACTCACCCGGGCACCGATAGGGAATTGTCCCATAACAAACGCAATTGGCGTGTAAATACAGCCCACAACTGGGCCATGCCCTCCGCGCCGCCCAGGTGGGCGTGGCAAGTGGACAACAGGGAGCTGAGGCGACAGACCAAAGAATCAGCAACGGCGCTCTTAATGCGCATCGGATCGAACTGCAAACGAATTGTTTGTTTAAATAAAGAAATTTGAAAAACTGAAGCTAAAGATTCAGCTCAGAATCAGCTCACCTTATCCTTAAAGCTGTGCTTGTCATAGGGAAACAGTGCCAGATCGGGATGCATATCGGGAAACAGATAGGCGAGCAGCTCGGCGAGCTCACTCTCCGTCATGGGTCCCGGCAGTCGCTTGGTGAGACCCGATTGCGAGGGCAGCTCATAGTTCTGCTGTTGCTGCCGGCGCGTTGTCAACTTGTGCTCGGTTAGCTTATCGAGGGGATTTGTGTGCTCTGCACCGCTTCTGGTGCCCGAGAAATTGCGACCCACATAGGAGTCGAGGGTGCGAGTGACTTTGCCCACCGCCTGATAGTCTCGCAGACAGCAGCTCAGATAGGAGGAGGCCTCCACAGATAAGTAGATCTTGCCCAGGGGCGCCTTTGAGGGCACAAAATCTGTGCGCTGCTCGCTGTCAAAGGCCACCGTCTCCGAGAGTTCGGGCCACGTGTAAACCAAATAGCTTTCCGTACAAGATTCGGGTGCATAACCATGTGGCAGGGCATAGAATTGCTGCACATCCAAACGCTCCACATCGCCGTCGATGACAATATCCTCTGAGCTCGGTCCATGAGAAAAGGGCACATACAATGGTATACGAGTTCGTACCGCATCCAGCGAATAGGTGTTTCTCACCGATACCCTCGCATCTTGGGCATACGAGGCGGGCAACTTGTCATGGAAGAGCGTCAGCAAACCCATCAGATAACGGCACTCTGGCGGCGCCTGCTCCAGTCCAATCAGACGAAAATTGGTGCGCAAAGCGGGCGCCAAGGCGACACCAGTGTAAAAGTTCCACTTGGGATCGTAAATCTGCACAAAGATCGGCACCACGCTGCTGACTTCAGCGGCCACAACTGCCGCAGCACTCAAAAAGAAATTGAACTCTGATGTAGATTTCATGTAGTTGCTGGCCGTATTTACTGGATGCAGCACGATAAAGCGACGCAGTCCGTAAATCCGCGCCAGCGTATGCAGCTCACTGGAGTTCCTTATGGGTGGACCAAAACTATTCCCACTGCACATTAAATCGTGATGACAATTTGTGCGCTGCAAGCAATTGCTGACTGTTGCTGCTGCTGCTGCTGCAGCCTGCTGCTGTTTTTGGGGCAACTGTGCCTCGTAGTAGTCGACGGCGATGACGTTGCGCAGCATATTCAGCGTCTCGGACTCCACATGCCATTTGCATTTGAAAAGCTCCTCGGGCTGCAGTGGGACGCCAACATCGACGGCCACCTCCCATTTCTGCAGCAATTCACCAAGCTGCGCGTTGAAGACCTCCCAGTCGGAGTCGGCGCTGAAGTTCTCGCGATAGAATTCGTTATCATCGATTTCCTCGGCCATTGTTTTGTGCCAATTTTACTCGTATCAACAATCAAATGGCAAAACAACACAATGAAATGCGGATAAATGCTGCCAGCTGGTCGGCCAGAGTTGCCACAGTGCCGCAGTATGCCTATTCTCTCAGTAGCTAGAGATGGACTGAAATTGCACAACGACAAGCGATATAATTGTAATAAATATTAAGAGTATAAATAATAAAGTAAATAAAAATGTAATAATACTAATAAATAACCAAAAATAAAAGAACATTGATATGTCGAATGAGACATTTATACACATTGAGTGATCAGCATACTGTGCATAAGTAAGCTAGCGTTGCCAGACTATTGAATTCAACATCAAATTCCAAGACAAAACGCATATTATCGATTTCTGCCTATCGCACGGTCAGAAACAACATCATAATGGAATACAAAAGAGGTGCATTTCAAAATAATAATAAACAATTAAAAAAATATCAATTTGATAACAAATTTAAATTAATGCAGTTGGCAAGCGTTTTCTGTGGAACCAGGCGTCGACAAAACTCTTTTTGGAACTGTGGCAGAAGTACATCGAAGAATTGCGCGGCACTCGAGTAAATGCGCAAATCTACAAGGAGATCGCCGACAAATTGCACAAATTTGGTCCAACTCACATTGAAGTCAAGGCGAAAGTGGACAACATGACCAGGAAATACAGGTGTGTGTGTGTTCCCCTATATTAATTAAGTATATACTATTATTGTTATTTCTGCTATTTCAGAATAGAAATGAATAAAAGTCACGCAACTGGGCTGCCATCGAAATGGGAACATTTTAAAACGGTGAAAGAATTATTGAATGAATCGAGATCGGTCAAAATGAAACTGGTCATGGCTAACAGTTTGGGTACAAACTAAATATACCTCATAAATATGTAGCTTGAATAATGTGTGCGTATTGCAGATTTTTCGCCATTTGAGGATTCTGACAGCGGCGATTTGGACAACATAAACTCGCCAAACAGAAACAACTCTCCAACAATAGAGCCAAGAAGCAGTCCTGAAATCTATCAAAAACTAGAACCATCAAGTCCTGCTTCTCAAAAAAGCGACTCGGCGTATTCAACAAATACTTATGCGCCAGCAGAATCAATGGATTTGGATGGTAAGCCGGATAGATTATTGGCCATTGAGGAGGCTAATTTAGCGATACAAAGGGAAAAACTGAAGGCCCTGAAAACCATTGCCGATGAGTTATCTTCGATTCACAGGGATTTTCTCAAAGTTTACACAAAACACAAGTGATGACTTAAGAAATGTGAGCTTGGCTTGTGCCTTGGATTCTATTAGCAATAGTTCTTAAGTATTTATTATGCACAGAGACTAGCAAATTTGTTGTTATGAATGTTAATTCAACTGCTGATAAGTAAATTAGCCTTGTTTATATAAAAAAAAAAAAAACTGGTTATTTCTCGCTCGAAAATTGCAAAACTTCTATTCTAAACAATCAACTGTTTATGAAAAGGGATAACAATTATTGGCAACGCTTTGCCAAACTGATAAAGCGATAAATTCCATCTTGTTAATCGCCTTCGCAGATTTATCGATTTGACAACCGCGTTTTAATTTTCGCAATTTTTGTTTTGTATTTTAATTAAACATAGAAGAAAGCTTAACGCTTGCACACATTGGTTAATTGATAAAACTGCAACTATATAGCTTGTAGTTGTTGTTGTTTTTTTGTTTTTATTAATTTACATCAATCCATTCACTATTTGCTGTCGCGCGCGGGGCTTTGCTTAAAAGGTAAACAACACACTCAACTCGGGCTTCTTAGCCAACGATGAGAGTGCCCTCATCGGGGAACTCATGGGTGGGCACCTCCAGATTTAGTGGGGCCGGTCCCTTGCGGATGCGCCCAGAGGCATCATAATGGGAGCCATGGCAGGGGCAATAATAGCCACCAAAATCACCAGAATTCGCAATTGGCACACATCCCAGATGCGTGCAGACGCCAATCACAACCAGCCACTCGGGCTTGATGACGCGTTGCTGCAGAAAAACAGGGATTACAATTATCTATATCTATATCTATATCTATATCTATATATATATATATATATATGGTATACGCACATCATCAGTTTCGGGATCACGCAGCGTGGATGTGGGCACGCCCCGCTCTGTCTCGATCTCGGAGGGGGTGCGATGGCGAATGAAGAGCGGCTTGCCGCGCCACTTGAACGTCACCGATTTGCCCTCGGCTATGTCTGCGAGTTTGATCTCGATTTTGGCCATGGCCAGCACATCGGCCGAAGCGCTCATGGAGCCCAGGAAGGTGTTCACCATACCCTTGGCCGCATACACACCGCCAACGGCGCCGGCACCCACCAGCATATAGGAGAAGGCCTTGCGGTCCTCGGCGGACTCATTGCGGCGACGCTCATCCTTCACAGAGGCACGACGATACGGCGAGAAATCGGGCACCTGCAGATCGCTGTGCGCCTCCCGAGTGGCTGCAAGAGGAAAACAAATACATTAGTTATGATTTACGCTATAAATCTGATTGATTGACAATTTGTTTAATGCTCAAAAAACAGCAGTAGTTGAAGCACCCACATCTTGGCCCGGGCAATGCCGGACACTTTCATTCATTCGCCAATCAGCTGTTTGCCAGGAACGAGGTTATGTAGAAATTACGTAAGGAAATTGGCAACTTTGGCCATTTGTCGATTGAAAACATTGTGGAAAACATTTTAACTTGAATATTGACGGTGCTCCACGTAAAATTCCATAGAATTTGTGTATAATTATGTAACTGCAGCTCCAAATTTGTATTGTTGATGCTTACCAATGGCATTGACAGCAGCACCGCTCGCCCGCAGGCTGGTGGACAGCGCCTGTGCGCTGGCTCGCACATAGGCACAGGACACGGCTTTCATCATTTTGTTGGCTTGCGTTTGTTATTTCTAATTGTTTTTGTCTATCGAAAATATTTCGTTGACTTTCAACCAACGTCGTCCGTCTGCTTTGCTGTTGCTGTTGAAAACCAGAGTGACCGAGCGCCGGAAACGTGAAAATACCAAACAATTTCACCTACATATTAAATACACCCAATACCAACAAAACTCTATGTTTGACAACATAGAATAAAGTATCTACATGGGTGAATGTATACTGTTTTGTTTACTGTTTGTTTACCGAAAGCCAAAAGTTTACAATGTAGCAAAAGTAACAAGCATTTAAATTTCCATCAGATTGGCATTACGACGTGACGTAAGCGCAAAGTGAGCAACGTAGCTCAAACTGCGTACCGCTTGCCTAAGATACGTAAGCAAATGTTGGTTGCCCGCCAAATTTGACTCACTTTACGTTGCCTGAGAGTGCTCGAGTAGGAGATACCTTAGTCATAAACGTTTTAGACACTTAAAGTCGACACGATACAAAATGCGTTGCTTGCATGTATATACATAAGGCATATATATGCAGCTTCAACAGTAGAGTAGACTTTATTTTGCGAATAATGCCTGGAGGAAGCTATGCAAGAACACACAAAGATATCTGACCGCCAAATTCTAAATAATAGTTTAGCAATCTTTTTGAAGCAGAGAATTCTAATTTTTGAGCGATCTCTAAACAGATCTCAAAGTTAAATTCACTCCACATTAATAGATGCTTATATGGATTAAAGTCTAAGAACAATTGTGACAATTGTGACATAAAAACAATCCCTTATTTTTGATTTCCTTACAGCTTCCACCTAAATGAGAGACTGCATGCGTATTTTCCAGCTAATAATACTTAACAGACTCCCCGGCCTCCCCCACCCGCTGAGTGGCTTGGCAACAAGGTAAGCGAGCAACCCCTTTAATGAAAAGTTTTCCCTTCTAAATTAGAAACTGCAACAATTTAGCATTCGGCAAAAAAAAAAAAACAGAAAAGGGTTTTCATGGAAAACCGGTTGTGCACCACCGAAAAAACCACCACCATCACAGTTTTTCCGATTGCATTTTCCTCTGCGCAATGTTATGTCATTGATTAGAATCCTGTGCTTTGAAGTTCTCTCATATAAAACACAGGGACAGGGATGGGGTTGTGAGTTGAATGTCTAATTTTATTTAATTAATAAGCGCTCTTTAAGTTTATTCCCAAATAAAAAAAAAACGATGAATCGTTTGTTTTGCTCTTCGCTGACCTCATCGCGCTCAACCGCAAAAACAATAAACGCATAAAATGCCAATAAAAAAATGCATAAAAATGCGAAACTTGACAAAAATAAAAACAAAACTAAAAAAAATCACATTATTTATGCGCATAAAAGTAGGCAATAGCAAAAACAAGCACAACAACATTATTCGCCAAACTTTAAAACCCAATCGGCAAGTGGAATAAAAAAAAACAAGCCCAACAACAAAAATATAAAGCAGTAAAAAAAAAAAGCAGCAACGCGCACAGCCGGCAAAAGTAATTCCTTTGGCGCCAGGCCTGTGATTATCGAAAGTAGTTCTTTTTGATGTTGAAAGTTTTTGCCTCCCTCGCCGCTAGTCCACCCCCCAACCCCCCACCCGTTTCAGCCACAAGCTGCCCTCCCCGTCGCTAGGTGGCGTAGCGAAAGTGAAAGTGAAAGTGAAAGGAGAAATGCGTGCTGCTAGCGGCGTCCGTTTCCATTTCCAGGCAAGGCAATCTGCGCACATAACGGCGCCTCTATGTACTTACCACGACACTTACACACACACACACACACACATAGTAATGCACACACACACACACACACGCATATATATATAGACTTACTAGCATTCACATAGAGGCGCACAAAAAGTGCGTGAATTTTTGAGCAAAACAACAAATCCAACAACAATTTATGCCAGTTGCCGCAACGAACTTAAAATACTCTAATAAATTGCATAGCTCTTCGAGTATTTTTATTATTGATTTATTGTTTGCTATAATGCATTTGAATGGGTTAAGCAATTGATCCTTAACTATAGTCTTATAGTCTGACTGCAGTTCATAGTCTTATTGGATTATTTAACCACCTTCAGCTTTTGTATGAAAGAAAAATCTTTATTAAAAAAAGATTATTATTATCGTTTTCTTACTATTATCAAGATTATCTTATTATTATTATTGATATTATTAGTAGTATTATTATTGTTGTTATTTTTATCAATATTATTCTTATTATTATTATTATTTCATTTCTATTATTTTTTTATATATATTTGGCTATGGTATTCAAAATCGTTAAGTCCAAATTTGGAGTCGCTAGCTTTTATAGCCTTATTAATATATTGAGCCAGGAATAATCTAGGTGCTGTAATCTTGAAAGTCTCTATCTCTATTATTTCCGTTGTCAAACTTGATGTCATAGTCAGCTGTATAGCTCAATTGGAGAGTGTATTGCAACAGCACAGTTAAAACTATGCCGCGTAGGCGACGCAGCAGCAGCAGCAGCAGCCCAGAAGCAGTGAAGAGCTCCCCTTTTTAACCAATACACAGGACCACACCACACAGCCCTCTGCTGGCGTTAACTGCGTTACACTTTTCAGCAACTTTTACATTGGGCAATGGCGCCAACTACAACATCAACATCAACAACATCAACAACATCAACAGCAACAACAACAGCAACAAAAACAGCAACAACAGCAACTTGCTTTGGCTGCCTATTTTTCAAGCCCGCCCCGCCTTCTAAATGCTGAAGGGCTGCTTTGCTCTTCCAGCTCCACTTTGGTATATGTGTATGTATGTGTGTGTGTGTGTGTGGCGTGTGCAGCGTTGCGGCTGCGGCTGTGGCAACAACAACAGCAACAACAACAACAACAACAATGACAACGACAACGTCGACGACAACAGCAACATTGCCTGCTACAGCCGCTTATCGCAACATCAGCCAAGCATAAAGCTCAATACGCACACCCAACTCAACCCAACCCAACTCAACCCAAAACCGAACCGAACCATCCATCCACCCACTCGCACCACCAACCACCGCCCTGCAACAACAACAACAGCAGCAACAAATTTGCCCCCCCGTCGACGAAAGTTGAAAGTGGAAAATTGTGCGTGGCAGCCAAAAAGTTTCAGCTGAGCTGAGCTGAGCTGAGCTGAGTGACGGCCTCCTAAACTGACTGACTGACTGAGTGACTGACAGTCGGGCTGACGCCCATGCACACCACAATTTCCACACCTCCCCCCCTGCCCCCATCCCCCCTTACCCCCTTTTTTTGGCCTGGACTACCTTGGCATGCAAAACCCATTTACTCCTTGGGCGGCTTCTCTGAAAATTAAATGAAATAAGCAGCTAGCTCTGTGCAACTCCCGCAGTGTTGGCAAGGGAAGTGAGGCGATTGGTGTTAGAAAAGTGTTGGGAGGAGGGGGCGTGGAGGGTGCTTCTGCTAGCTTGTGGCATGTGCAGCCTTTAAGATGGCGCGGTCTCGGGTCCCTGGAGCCGCAACCAAATGTAGCACAGCTGGCAGTCATTTTCTCAACCGAACTCTCGGTTTGCATTTAAAGTTATTATGCCAACGGCAACAATTCAGTTTGGGTCTACATATTACATATATACATCACACATAAATATAGCCTGATACATACACACATATATATATATATATATATATATATATATTTTTTTTTTTTTAAGATTGTTGTTAGCACATGCTTAGCTGTGCATTTTGTTGCCTGGCTAAGGTCTTTCGGCTGGTCGCAGTCATAATGTCTGTCTGCTGTCCGGTCGGCGTCTGCTCGACTTTTTTCCTAAGCCATTTTGCCAGCCAGGATTAGGTGACCATGACAATTGTTCAGCGGACAACGGGCAACGAGCCTCCGTCCGTTTCTTTGTTTATTTGGTGTGCCCCAAACGACCAGTTGAATTTCTTTGAATTTTTAATGTGCGTCAAAAAAAATATATTTAAAGTTGTGAATACTAGGAAAAAGTATAAATTAAATATTTTCTTAACTGCAAGTTTGTTAGGAATTATTAATTTTGGTTAGAGGCTTAAAATAATTAATAAATTAATACGTTAAATAATTGGACTTAATTGGATATCTATTTATTTCTGGGTAAAAGCTTAAGAAATTTATTCGATTTGATCGATAACAGCATCCGTTTTGCAAATATCGATAAAAATCGATTTACGATTGCACTACAAGATACACTTATAAATATATTTACTTCCAATTAATATACACTATAAACATTTCATTAAGATCAAATAAGATTTCCCAAACATATTTTCATCATATCAGCAGGACATTAAAGCATTTAAAAGTTGGTTTACAGGGATCTCCTAGTTGAGCTCTCTCGACTAGATCATTCTAATCTGCTACTAACTAATGTCCACACAAACAGAGAACTTCAATTGCTAATCAGCAAACAGAGTTTTTATTAATTCATATCAGCTTTTAATGTTGGGTTAACTGAAGAATTTGGGAGACGCCACTTTACAACTCATCGATGATTTCGCGTTCGGCGAGTGTCTCCTTCTTGAACAGCTGTGCATCATCTCCTTTCCAGGCTGCAACCCGGTTGATAGCCGGCTTCTGGGCACAGTTGATGTGCATCTTATGTCCACGAATATTGGCAATATCACCTAGGAACTTGGCCAAGTTATCATGTGTGAATGGTTCCTTAAATACAGCAAATTGCATTTGTTCGCAGTTGACGGCGACCAATGCTGGATAACCCGAGTTTGCCACTTGCAGACCCTCCTCTAGCGCCGGCTGTTCTCGTGCCTCGTTCCACAACCAACCGAAAGACTTCAGCTTAAACTTTTCGCCCAGCTTGCGTAAAGTATGCAACAATCTGTGGCGACACCTGGCATTGCAGTCGAGCAGTGACGGCAGCACCGAAATCACACACCACGATTTCTCCACACAGGCACCATACAAACTAGCCTCATCGATCAGCTGCAGCAGTTGGGGCACCTCCAACTTTGCCACCGCCCAACTGACAATATCCGCTGCATTTCGCTTACCAGGATAATCCTGCGCATCGCTGACTAACTTTGTATTGGCTGGAAAATATTTGATGGTTAGACAATCCCTGAATTTATACTCCTTCTCTTTGATCGCATGCTTGCCGACATTCATGGCACCCAGCTTGAATCCTTTGCCACTCAGCTCATTGGCTGCCTGAATCCATTCGGCAGTTAATGCCTTGCAATAGGGCGTATATAAGGCGACCAGCCAAATCTCATTTGAATTGAGCACCTGCTTGTCAAAATCACCAGTCTGCAGCTCAATGACATCACTGTCGCATTCACTGCGACTCTCTAAGCTTTCTTTCTCTTCTTCGACAGCGACTTTTGCGGCGACGACATCTTCTTGCCCCTTGATGACCAGTTGCAACTTCCGTTGAATTTCGCCCACAACTGCCTTGGCAATTTGTTCAGCGTTTCGTGCTTCAAAATAATCGCTGGGCTGCGTTTTATTCACGCCAAATATTTTGATCATCGGAAAGCCGCGCACTTCATAAGTGGAGCACAGCTCGTAATGCTGCTCACCATCGACAGCGCCCACTTTGGCCACGCCCTTCAGCGCCCTTGCCAGCTTCTTGTACTCGGGCACCATTCCGTTACAATAGCTGCACCATGTTGCATAGAATTGCACAATCCAAATGGCATCGTCCTGCAGCACTTCGTGCTCAAAATTTGCCGTGGTTAGCTCGACAACATCATCGTTGGGGCCATAGAAGCTAATGTGACCAGCTGCTAACACGATCAGCATCAGAATACTGCCCACAATTACGATTCCCGACATTATTATGCACCACAAATATAAAAACTCTTTCCAATCGTTTTTACTCATTGAATTTGGAGTGAATAGATTTTCCTCAGAAATTATTGTTGTAGCTTAAACTGCGCAGAAATGTAAACTATTTTGAATTTTGTGTTTACATTTAGATTTCAAGTGCAAATGTTTACTTTCTATGTTTATGTTTGCTTTGATTGTTCGTTCTAGGAATCGAAAGTTAATAAATATAGAGTCCAAATTAAATAAAAATAATTAAATTGATTTACATTTTGTGCAAAGCAAAAATAATTATTATTAACTTATTGTAGAAATGCAAGAATTTGTGTTAAGCGTAAATACAAAGTTTATTTTTCTCGGATCAGCGTGACCATGTATTAAATATATATATTTATATTGTATATTTATTATTTTTTTATATTTAAGTCATGGTTTTATTTTTAACTACTTTAAATTGGAAATTTCGTTTTGAGGTAGGTGTAAATACAAAGAATTCTTTTCTGATAATGCTGAACATTTGCCCATTGCATTTTAGTTAAAGACAACGTTTTGAAAATTAATTAAAAATATTTTAATGATTTTGAAGAGGCTCGATTTTGTTATGCACTTATTTTACATTCGTATTAAACTACAACTATAATATTATTTATAGAAACTAAAATCGATTTGCTCTGCCGACTATTCGACTAATCTGTTTATTGCTACGTCCAATCTATTTTCTATTTTCACTGGTATTTTCAAAAGAAAACTCCCACAATAAAATGCCTTTTGAGCTGCCCACCTCCCCCTGCCTATCTCACTCTCTGCCGCTCTTCTTCTAGCACTTTAAACTTTGTTGACATTTTTCAATTTGCGGCAACTTTCAAGCTAGAAACGTGAAAGTTTTTTCTTTGGTTTTTTGGATAACAGCTAAAATATATAAATAAGGGGAAGAAACAAAAAAAAAAACGTTGCCTAGAAGCTGAGTGAACACAAAAAGGAAAAGCGTCAGGAAAAAGCGTCAATGAAACCTGCCCTAAATTCGCACAAGCGGCTTAAAACAACAACAACAAAATAACAAAGACGCAAGTAGCGAAAATATGAAATAAAAACAGGACACAAAGCGTGGCAAAAATAAGAAGGAAGAAGCAACAACAACAAAAACAAAAACAACAACAGCAGCAGCAACATCAAGCATAAGTCGCACAGCGGGCGAGCACAAAAAAAAATATCAGTTGAATAAGAAGAAGAAGAAGCAGGAGCAGCAGCAGCAGCAGCAAAGGCAAAAAGGAAACGTCGACGCTGCGTTTTTCGTTTGGGGGGTCCTTGTTGCGTTTTGCGCTCGTACGCGCAGGACACGCACCAAAGGAGATGGCGAGGCGCAGCTCGCATAAATCTAATGCCAAATTACATTATTTTGTCATTTTGGGGCGATGCCACCCAACATCCAACACCCAACCCCACCATGCCCCGGCTCAGCACTGCTGCCGCTGCAGTGTCCTGGCCGCAGGGCATAAAACACTGTCAAAAATAAACTTGCGCCAAAAAAACAAAAAAAAAAAACAAAACCAACAACAGCAACAAAAAAAAAAAGTGCAGAAAGCTCTTGGGGTAAAAGTTTTGTTTGCCTCACAGGAAAAAAAAGAGAGAAGAGCAGAGAAGAGAAACGAAACGAAAAGTACATTATATGCAAGCATGCAAAGGGCGGAGTGTGGGGGGTGTGTGGGGCATGAGCCGGATAATGTGACGTGTATTTTGTGTGTGTGTTGGGCGGAGGGGGGGAGGTGGGTGTGTAGAGGGGGGTTGGCATTGGGTCTGGGGTTGTTTGTCAAGTTCGCGGCCAGCCGAAAGTGAAAGTAAATGCAAGCGGCGCCAAAACGAAGCTCACGCGTCGCAGTCGCTGTCCGCGTCGCTGTCGACGTCGTGCGTTTATACCAAATATCCTTCGGCACGTTGCTTGGCCAAGGACATTGCGGCCATTAAAATGCTGGCATTCAAGCTTTTTCCAGCCGCTTTCTTGAGACGCGACTGCAGCAGCGACAATGCTACGCTCTCGCCAAAGCGCACTCCCTCTCTCTCTCTCTCTCTCTCTCTCTCTCTCTGTCTCTCTCTCTTCCTCTCCCTCTCTCTGTCTCTCCCTCTCTCTCGCTCTCTGTGCGTTTGCGCTGTGCGCAGAACTTTCACTTTCTTTGCCTTGTCCTTTGCCTTGACAGCTTTTCACTTTCGCTTTTCAAACACCCTGAAAAAGTTCGACGACGTCGCATTTTGTGTTTTCTCTCTCTCTCTCTGCATCTCTCTCTCGCTCTCTCGCGTTCTCGCTGGGTCTCGTTCTGACGCACAGGCACACAGTCACGCTCACTCTGTCGCACGCACGCACTGCGACTTCCTGTCTGTGTGTGTGAGCTTCCGGTTTTGTTTTTACAACTGATAAGGCGTCAGCCAGGCGACGTTGGCCCCAAAAAGTATGCTATGCCCTTTTGCATTTGTGTGTGTGTGCGTGCGCGTATATATGTGCATGTGTGTGTGTGTTTTTGTGTTTTGGGAAGACGACCAGCAGGCGCCCTTTATGGTTGCTGCTGCTGCTGCTGTTGCTGTTGTTGTTGGTGTGCGTTGCAAGGATCAAGGACGTTCAAGTTAAATGAAATGGGCGACTGCTCGGCAACTCGGCAACTGGAGCCAACGCGAATACTAAAAGAAATGCAGGGCGTACATTTTCATTTACTTGGGCGGCTCGGCTCTTCTTCTTCTTCTTCTTCCTTTCTTGTTGTGTTTTTTTGTTTTTGTTGTTTTTTATTTTGGTGGTGGCTTGACTTTGACATGGGTTTTGTGGATGGGTGTTGTGGGGGGCCTTTTGCGTTGCTGGGTGGCTGCAGCTGCCTCGCAGTACATAACAGATGTGCGTGTGCGCCTCTATATATATATATATATATATCTATATACAATAAAGGTAGGGTGTCGGGAGGGGGCAAGGGGAAGTCTCTGCTGCGGCTGCGGCTGCTGCTGCTGCTGCTGCAGTCCTTTATTGAGCCGACAACCACCCAGAATCCACTTTGGCTTCAGCGACAGAAGCCAGTCAAAATGAGCTACACAATAAACAATTTTGGTTTTAAAGTGATTATCGAATAATAATAATAAATATTATATTAGAAGTTGGAATTGAATTATATTTATTTATAATAATAGATGGGGTCTCAATTAAACTTACCCTTCCACTTGTCGAAATTAATTAATGCATGGAAGAGCAATTAGGGTTCAGAGAATTAAAGCGTTGCTTGTCACTTCAAATTGATGTATGATTTATCATATCATTATTCTAACAATTCAAAAACAAAACTAAATTTGTTTATAAAAATTACATAAAATATATTTTACTGTTATCGAATGTTTCGCAAGCAATTGTGTTGTTACTCCCAATTTTGTTAAGTGTATCGTATAAGCGACCAACCGCTCGCTGCGTTTGTAATTTTGGCGCTTTTTGTGCGTGTGCAGCGAACGTTGGAGAGAGAGTTGGGAGAAAGGGGGCGATGGGGCAGATAATGGGGGCGCTTGGGAGCGGCATTGTGACTGACGTTGATTGTTGTTGTTGTTGTTGTTTTTTTGGGGGGGAGGGGGGTTGTGCGTGAGTATATAGCTTGGGTATATAGATGGAAGCTTAGCATTTGTTGTTGTTGTTGCTGCTGCTGCTGCTTTTCTAAATTGCGTAGTTTTCGCAGTGCACAAGGCGAAATTTTCATTGCCTTTTGGCATTTTCCTGCTGCTTGCTTTTCACTTTTTCCTTTTCTTTTTTTTTTTTTTTTGCCTTGGCTTACTTATGTGGGTCGCAGCGGGTCTCGGGTTTCCTCCTTCATGTGCGGTGCATAGCAATGCGAATGAATGCCTTTTTCTGTGTATGTGTGTGTGTGTGTGTGTGTGAGTGTGTGCGTTAGTTTAAAGTTAAGCAAATGGCAAAGTTGCTGGCATTTTCCTTGGAAAAGCAGCCGCTTTTGAGGTTTGCCTGACTCGTCGTTAACTTCGTCGTCAGCTTCATCCTCTTCTTCCAATAACAAAGTGCGTGCCAAATGTCGTATGCGGTCTTCGGGCGGTTAGATTTCGTTTCCTTGTACTGTTAATTGCCAACTTTAAGCTTTCAAAATGGGCTTCTATAAATATCAGTTGGTTGGCAAGGCAGGAAGTGAAATTAATTTCAGCGATAATGTGCCTTCAAATAACAAGAACAAATTAAGTCGAACTTCAATGGAGCCTAATTACGAGAAAGATACAAAACCACATCTTTGACTATTCTTTTTACTTGGTGCTCAAAATAATCGATAAGAGTTAATGCAAACATTGATCAGTATCGTTTATTTTAATAGTATTTGTTCAAATACTGTTAACATATTAATCACATTTGTTGCCCATCTAAAAAAAAGTTTGTTATTTGTATGGGTTCAGTTAGAAACGCACTTTAAGTGCTGGCATTCAAGATTTATGTTATACTTTAAGTATTTTCGGGTTTTTTGTAATGATATTTATGATTGCAGCTTCCATATGGAATATATGGTTATCTAACCGATTTGAGGGCTGCTCCAAAATCAATCTTTACGGACTTCAATTTGGACTTCAATGTGGCAGTGACGCGTAAGCGTAATATCTAATAATATCCAATTATACTTTTCTCTTCTCGCTTCTTTTCCACTCACGGAAATTCCCAATGCGCATTCATCATTTGCATGCAGCGTCGCTCAATCGCTCAATTCTCAATTCTCAGCGCTGTGGCAGCTTTTATCCATTCAAAAATGTGCTCACTGACAGCAGCTGAACCCATCACAGCACCAACCGCTCACCCAACCACCCACTCACTCAAGCCATCCCCGCCTTTCGCTCCTTTCGCTTTTCATCTTCACAATGCTGTCGCACAATCTCAAAAATGTCAATCAAAGCAAAATGTCAGCCTGCAAGCGGCTCAACTCCAACTCAAGTCTTACCTCTCTTTATAACCCTCCCTCCTCCACCCCACCCCACCCCCCCCCCCTCACCGGCATCCACCATCTGCCCACGCTTAACTCATTTAAACGCAATTGTTTCACATTTGCCGTTACGTTTTCCCAGGCTTTTTAGCCGAACAACAAAAACAATTAAAAGAAAAACATTCGGGATTAAATGTATTTGTAATTATGTATTAGCTGGCAAGCAAGCAAAAAAAAAAAGCAGATAAAAAACAATTTTTGCCTTTGAGCTTTGAGCTGATGTCGCTGTTAAAGTTGCTGCTGTTGTTATTGTTGCTGTTGTAATTGCTGTCATGCTGATAACACACACACACACACAGCCACCCACACACACACACACACACACACACACACACACATACACACTTACATCCTTTTGCTATGTAAAAGCTATTTGGTACATAGAGCGACAGGAAACACGCGCAGCAGCGACGCCGACAACGAAGTCAGGCCCCAAAAATTTGTTGCACTAACAGACGCAGCCTACGCACAACCCGCACGTACACACACACACACACACACACACACATACACACACACACTAAAAGCGACACCCACACACACTTATACAGCTGCAGAGTAATTATGTTGCCCGGCATCTCTACTATGTTGCCCCTTGCCACAGTGCGGAGAGCTCGCTCTTTGGTATTTTTAGTTGTGCCTATGTTTTCATTGCATGCCACCCCATCAAGCACAGTTCCCCAAAACCCCCCACTCTTCTGCTAGTTGTGCGTGCCTTGACGTCGACGTCGAAGTCGACTGCGCTGCGCAGCTCATTGAAATTTGAGGATTTTTGTCTCAGTGCCCTAATTAATTTTACGTACCATGAAAATCATTGTTTGTTGCTTTGCTTTTTCTATATTTTGTTGTTCTTCTTGCTGACACCGTGTGTATGTGTTTCTGTATGTATGTGTGTGTGTGTGTGTGTGTGTGTGTGTGTGTGTGTGCGAATCGCGTTGCAGAGACCTGTTTGAGCAACGCCTACATACGAAAAACAGCAGCTCGCCGCATCTGAAATGAATATCTTTTTGCAGCATTACTCCGAGATCTACACTGCAATAAAATACCTAGAAAATCATGCAGAATTATACGAAGTCTCGCACTGGCGGGGTATATAATAGAAACCATATATTTATTGTGCTTGAAAGTCTTAATTGAATATCAAGTGTTTCTCGAATTAATATGTACATACAGCATTAAAGAGATATACACTATAAAAAAAAAAAAAATAGAAGAAAATTAATTTATTATTCAAGCTAAATTATTTGCAGCTTGTGTATAAAAACTTTCGGTGCTCTAAATTTATTTTTATTATTAATATATTTACAAATGAAATGCACTAAAAATAACATACAAAAATAAAGAATATATTTTTGATTTATTTTAAATAAGTTGTGAGTTGACTGTGCACTCAATAATCGTTTACATAATTTACAATTTGGTAAATCAGACTTTTCCTAGCTTTAAGTTATAGATTCAGGTTTGATCAGTCAGCAGCTATTTTCTCTCTGTTTACTCCTTTCGTTTCCTTTGTCTGCCTCTTGCTACAATAACAATCAGTTACTTTTGTCGCAGTGCTTTACTCCCTTCCACACTTCGGCCTCCGTCGTCTGTGCTCCCTATTCCCCCGCTCCTGCTCCCTACTCCTTGCCCATGCTCTTAGATCGCACTTAAACTGCGCCATATTTTCCGCACAATGTTCAACGTTGTTGTCGTTGTTGTTGTCCGCTTTGGAAATTTGAGAAAATTAGGTTTTGTTTTAGCTGTTGGCAAAGCAAGGCACAGCGCAATGTCCTGGCCACGTCCTGGTCGCGTCTTCTGGCCGCCTAACCTGTTTTCTCTTTCTCTTTCGCTGTGTGTGTGCGTGTGTGTGTCTGTGTGTGTGTGTGTATATTTTGTTATTGTTGTGCTGAAGTTGCCGCCGTGGTTGGTTGGTAATTAAATGCTGCGTTGCTGGACCACAGCGACGGCAACATGAACAAAGCACAAAGTCGATGGCGGCGCAGGCACCTAATCAGCAATCCCAGCGATTCTCGAATCTGAGCCACTGCTACTTTCACCCCATTCCAATTTGGGGTGGAAATTATGCAAATGCCAGTTGCCAAGGTTTGAGGACCAAGGACAGAACAGTAACAGGACAACGGTCGTTCTATTTTTTGTTTTTTTTTTGTTTTTGTTTTTGACTGTCAAATTGTTTTTCATTGCTGCATTTAAAATATGCTCCAGTTCTCATTTGCCATGGCTACAAATGGCTCGGCCAGTTTAATTAAAATTTCACTTTCGATGTGCTTTCTTCGTCTGCTTTTTGCAACCCCCACTGAGATGACTTAACGGAAAATGCATTACAATTAGAGCTCTAGTGAAACAACGTAGAGTTTTATATATGATATATATATATATATATATAAATAAATATATACCAATATTTATAGGCAAAATTCGATTAGTGGAAATACCAATATTATGTAGGCATTGAGTACAGTGAAAGGCATCATTGATTACAAATTGCTACATTTATTTCTTGTCTACATTTTAAAATTGTAATTTAATTACTTCATTTTAATTTTCATAATTGAATTTGTGACTTTCATTTTAAATTTGAGTCCACATTAAATAAATAAATACATTTTACACATATACAGATGGCAATCACTTTTAATTCGATTTGTCGACTTTAACAAATAGATAAGTAAATTCATCTGCATATTAATATTTTTATAAATTTTGCATTTTGCTTACAAATGAATATGTGTGACATTTTTATACATATATCTATTGCTATTTCAGTTTTAATATTAAGTGCTTCTTACATGCTTTTTTGTCATATTTTTTGAAACTCTTCTAAGTTTTTTCATTCACATTTGTTTCATTGTTTTATCTTTGTCCTCTGCTGTCTTATATAACACTGCCCAACTTGCCACCAGTTTGTCTGCTTTGACTTTTGGGCATCACCCTGGCAATCTTAAATCTCTCGCATTTGCTGTCATCCATTAGACTGATGCGCCTTTAGAGTTGCTGGGGCTAATTAAGTGGCCGTTTGGCCTTAATAAATAACAATTTCTTTGCATTTTTTTTTTTTGGACAACAAATATTTTAGCCAGAAAATTACTGGACAGCAACCATAGATTAGAAGCGCTTTGTCATTCTGTATGAAATTATGAAATTCAAAGCAATTGCTTGTATTTCTGAGAGGACTTCATCAGTTGTTAGTTGTTTTGTGATTGCTTAGAAGTTATGAAATTGAGGAAATTCAAAGTATTTGCTTGGATTTCTGAGAGTACTTCATAAGTTGTCAGTTATTTTGTGATTGTGTGGAAGTTATGCACGTGCCAACATTTTTGCATTCTACATTTTTCAATAGTTAGCCTCGCATACTCCAATATATCTGGAATCGCTATTCTTTGACTACAAGGAAACAGAATCAACCGCATCGTTTCACTGCATTGCCTGCTGATTTATGTGCTCAAATTTGTTAGCTGTGTGTTGTTGTGACCATTAAATTAATTGCAATTTATCGATTTTTAAATTGCAATCTCAATCTCTCGTTTGGGCCATAAAAAATATTGCGCATCACATCGCATCGCACGAATCCCCCAAATGCCGCAACACCCAACGACCCACAGCGATAAGGGGTGCTGTCTTACCCGGTCTGACCCGGGTCCATATCATACGTGGGGGACCCAACCAACACGACCCTTCGTCCCTTCGTCCCTTCGTCCCTTCGTCCGTTCGTCCAGTGCCTGGGGCAGGATGCAGCCGCGAAATTCGCGTCCTCTGTGGTACACAATATAAATTTAGCCCCGGCGGAGGCTGTGTGTGCGTGTGAGACTGGCATGCGTTGCGTATACGTAACGCGGCACTTGGAGATGAGGCAGTGATATGAAGAAGATGAGCGTGTATATTCAGATACCTTATGGAACAAAGCCTATTAGCGATAAGGCAATGTTTGCCTAGCTGCATTTAGTAGTTATTAGTGTCAACTGTCTTTTGTATGTACTCAACTTATTTTGTAATTTATATAATTCATATTTCAATTTAAATCACTTCAAAGTCCTGAATAACTTAAACCGATTGTGGCAAATTAGTGAACAAATTTCAGCAACATATGCTAAATAAAATCTTAGATAAGACTACTGAAGCGCTTTGAATACCAAATAAACCAACTAAATATTTTTAATGACAATTTTAACTCAATAAAATTGGTAATTATTTTTAGAGTACTGTAGAATATTCGTGTACATTAGATTTGCCATATATTCACTCGTTTGACTAGCTATATTGCTTTATTTCCCAGCGCTGTTGCTTTTTATTTACTGGCAGCAGCAATAATGAAAAATATATGTGAGCGCCATTAAAATACATCAGATACGCATAGATCACACCAGTCTCTCTCTCTCTCTCTCTCTCTCACTCTCTCTATTTGTGTGTGTGTGTGTGTGTGTGTGTGTGACTCCTGCTGGTCATTTGGCTGGTTGGCACATGCATTGACATTTCTCGCACCACTCCTGTCTTGCTGCCACACACATGGAATTGGAGTTGCTGCCTGTTACTGCTGCCGTCGCGTTATCTTTGCTGTCACAGCAACGTTCGTGTTTTTGGCTCCCTGGGCAATCTCATCATCATGTGGGTGTCTGGACAGTCTATGTGTGTGTGTGTGTGCGTATGTGTGTGCAGCCTTATGCAGGTTGTTGTGGGTGGCTTGTTAGCGCGATGTTACTTTAATGAGGTGTTGCCCCACAGCAGTTGAATGTGAATCATGATGTTGCTCAGTAAGCCGTTGGAGTACACACACCCTAATAACCTTGAGTGTTTCGCTCCCCATGTCCATAAGCCAGCGGCCCGAGAAGCTTTAAGTTCAATGGATGCCCAAATTCTTGGAAATATAAAATAATATTGGCCTCTAAAGAATTTATTGAACAATTAGTGGTATTAGGCATTACAAAACAAAATCCCAATATAATATCGAATTCCGTTGAAAAAAATTCATATTGTCTGAAACTATTAGTTATTAAATTGAATGAAATTAATCTTGCATATGGCATAAGCGTATGACTCTTGTAAAGCATTGTGTAAAAGTTGTTTGCCCAGTTTGCTTGAAGTATTTAATCTCGAATATGGAGTGATTGATGCATACCGATATAATAAAAGTATCAACAATGCATTATCTAATTGTTAAGAAGTAAAAACTTAAAGCTGTCAAGTAATAAGCGATTCGCAGGAAATCCGATTCTAGATATAATGATTGAGTACTGATTGATGTTTAACCAGACAGGTGGTGAATAAACATCTTCTCCAGGCAATAAACGCCTTCCACGAAATGGTAAACAGGATATGCGAGTGAAGAAAACATCAATTTAAATTGAATCTGCGCTGCTTATTGCCAGCAACTTCGCCAGCAAATGGTCAACACTGGTAAACGTTGACATTTCTACCAGTAAGAGACAATTAACAAGGTATTTAAGTGCTCATATCTAGAGGCATATGTATGTCCTGTAGTATGACAAAGCAGCTTATGCTTAGCATCTATGCCACTTTAAACTCAATGTTTAAGCAACATAAATTGCGATGCCAAGGCAGGAAGGCAACAGGATGGGAAAATATATTTCAAGTGCTTCTTGAGTTGGCCTACTTGTTGTAAATTGTACACTGGCAACGGAAAAAGAAATGAAGAAAAAAAATATAGATGCAGGGCAAAGGCAGGCAAAGAGAAATGCGAAGGCGAAAGCAAGTGCGGAGCTGAAGTAACTTTTTGGTTCGCATGTGTTCTGGTCTTCCATCATGGCCCCAAAAACTGCTTGTCTCGATGGGTAAATACGAGCATCAAGTATGCGCACCGTTGGCCAGGAATAGAAAATATACCAAAAAAAAAAAAAAAGCACAACAAAAAAATACAAGCTGCTTCACTAAAGTGAGCCTACAAATTGTGCGACGCAGCAGGCAGTAGGCAGCAGGAAAAGCATAACTTCCCCACAACCCCCTCCTCCACACTCCTTCCCTAAAAAACAGAAACCAAGAGGCGTGGCAACTTCTGGCAAAAGTGCGTGTGTCTGCATTGTAAAACTTTTAATGGCCTGTAGCTCTGTAGCTGTAGCTGTAGCCAAAGGATCTCGAGTTTTCCCTGCATACACACATGTGTCCCGCAGGTGTATGACTACCTATGCCCCCCAGCCCCCGCCCCTCCGCCCATCCCTCTCGTGAGCATTGTCGGCCCGTTCTTCAGCTCGTTTATCGCTTGCCAGAGTTGCCATAATCATTAACGTTATTGCCAGTGCTGTGCAGCTGCTAAAAATCTGCCTCGTGAATTACATTTTATTTTGGTTTTCTTGTTATTCGCTCGCAGAATGCATTTTCAATATACACGAAAGCGTCGCCAATTTATTTCCGCTGCCTGCTTTTTTCACATAAATCAAAAATGCGTAAAAATGTATACGTTGTACGCATTGGCAAGACGAGGGCGGGTGCCCTCCACCAAGTATGTGTCTCGGTGTGTGTGTGTGTGTGTGTGTGTGTGTGTGTGGGTGTGTGTATGACACAGGCATCTACTTTCTACACTCTTGCCGTAGCAGCCCCCGAAGGCAAACCCCAGGCCCATTATCATCATCAACAGTCAGCAAAATGGCCCCAACTTGAATGTGGAATGGCAAACGGCAACAGCAGCAACAGCAGCAGCAGCAGCAGCAACAACGACAGCAATAGCAATAGCAACAACAATTACAACAGCAGCAACAAGGAGAAGAAGAGCAATGGCAACGGCAGCAACAAGCAGCCGCACCTGAAGCTGGTAGCAAAAATATTTTTTTATTTTTATTTTTTTGCTTATAGCGGGGGCGAGCAAGTGGACGGTCATGTGGGCGTAGGCAGTGGGCGTGGAGATGGGGTGAATTGAACAGTTTTCTGTTGTTAAGCAAGGCAACAATAAGTTGTTTTTTATTTCAGTTGCATTAAAAAATTAAACACGATTTTGCGAAACTTGAATGCATTTATATTTAGCTGACATAAAAACTGCAAACTATTCCAATTTTCAATGAGATCGGTGCTTACTTTTTGTCATAATTTATATAAATATATATATATATATACATATAGTCTTTAGTATCAAGCCAATTTAGTTAAAATTGTATAATTGCGTGTCTTTAAAATATCGAAATGTATTGGAAAATGTGTGAACAAGTTTTTAATCACTAAAAATATAAATTTACCTACAGCATTTCAGATTCGATTCAATACGATTTAAATATTAATATTCTAGCTCAATTAATATTCTAAATTTCTCTTCCTTTTTTTTGTTTTGTTCCACATTTTCTGCCAGCACATTTCTCGCTTAATTTCGACAATCTCTTCGGATGACCCTCGTTTTACCACCCCTTTATTGTGTGTGTATTTCGGAAACAACGTTGCAGCAACAACATTAACAACAACAACGACAATAGCAACAGCAACAACTAACTGTTGTAAAGGCCGCCAGCCGTCGCTACAAGTGCCCATGGCCAGAACCAGAAGCTGCAAGAAAACGACACAAAACAACAACAAAAAAAGGTAGCAACAGCAGCAGTAGAAGCAGTTCAAGTTTGGGGTGAGAGTGCTGGCCGAGCTGGGTGGGGGGGAGGACGGAGAGGGAATGGAAGGGGAAGGCGCAAAGGTGCGTACAATCATTTTATTGATTTATATGCCGAAGCTATTACAACTGACATTCGAATTTTCCAACACAACGCAAAATGCGGCCCAAAGTTTTTGTATACATGGCCAGAGTTGGGGGGAGGTGAGGTTGCTGCGGGGGGTTGGGCATGGGCAGGCGGCTCAAAGGCGGTACGAGGGCGTAACGCGATTCCAAGCCAAAGAATATTGCAAACGATAATCAACGACTGTTTTATACTCTGCTTCCAGTGTAATAACGGTTGAAAGAGGGTGGATTGCTTTGGATAACTGCATTTTTTAGATTGAATTGATTGCTTGCGATTTGGCTGAGTCGTATTTATATATGAAATTATGTTTTCATCTTTGAATGTAGTGCTTAAAATACTTTGCTTGTGGAAATCGTTTTAGCTATGACAAAGTTATGGCATCTACACCAACTATATAACTAAAATGTATGTTTTCTAAGCGTTAAAGCATTCCAAGATTGAAGGAAAAATATCTTTTAGTTGGATGGACATTGCACAAATCAAACAATAAACTCCTCTTCTTTTGGGTAACAGAGTATAAAAACCTTTTGTCAATGTTGCTGCCATTGCTGCTGCTTCTGTTGTCGCTGCTGCTGCTGCTGCTGCTGCTGCTGCTGCTGCTGCTGCTGTGGCTGCTGCTGTTGTTGTTGCACTTGGGTGAAGCTGAAACTCATGGCCATGTTGAGCCTCCTGCCAACACGCGTCGCCGGGGCAACCTGCAAAGATGAAGACGCAGCAGCAGAAGAAGCAGCAGCAGCAGCAGCAGCAGCAGAAGCAGGAGCAGCTCCGACCGGGCCGTTATATACTTTTGTGCCTTATGTGTAGCACACTTTTAGGCGTTGCTTTTGTCTTTTTAGTTTACTTGCGTTGACGCTCGACTGGGCTGGGCAGGGGAATGGGTGTGGGGAGGGAGGCGAGTGGGTGTGGCTGACAGTCTTGACAGCGTACTCGTTACTTTGACAACACAGCAGGCAGGCAGCACACCACACCACACCAGCCAACACCACCCCACTCCACCCCATCCAATCCCGTCACTCACTCCAACCCCGAGTGCTTGCTGGCACTCAGCAGTTACAGCTGGCAGGCAGGATCCGATTCTCAACAGTTTGTGTATCCGTGAGATACTTTTGCGCTGCGCTTTTGCACTTGTCGTTTGTTTTGGCCCCCAAAAACTTTCGCTCAGTGAAAATCAATTTATCACAAGCTCGATTTTCACCGAGACGACTCCTCTACAAAATTTTGAGAAGTATATCAAGTATACAGTTATATGTATGTCTGTGTGTGTGTGTCTGTGTGTGTGTGTCTGTGTGTGCTAAGGGGAATGTCACTTGGCCAAAAATTAATTAAGGCCAAAATGAAACCCTGCTACAAAATGTTTGTTTCTATGCCGCCTAGTCTGTGATGTGTGTGTGTGTGTGTGTGTGTGAAGTCTAATTAAAATTTATATATGCGCAGTTGATAAGTTTTTAGTGGCTTTACTTGTTGATGAGTTGACGAGCAGTTGAAGCAGCTGTCTGTCTTCTGACTAGAGGAATTCCATTATTGCTTAACATAAATATTTAGTATTCTTGGTAGTAATGAAACATACACCAAACTTTGCCGCAATTTTAGCTTAAACTATTTTAACCAATTTTAAAGACAGTTTTTAAATAAATATATGATTTAAAAAAAATAATGTTATGCTCGATATGATTGTCAGCTGTCAGCTTTAAGTATGCATTTGCAAGTGTCACATATTAAATCATTATTCTGTTAACATTTTGCCTAAACCAATTGGGAATTCTAAGCACACTTGTGTGAATAGTACTTGGGGCTGCTGCTAGCTGTGAACATATTTCAACACTTTCTTTTGAAATACACGCATCTTTAATGAATATAAAAACAAATCCCAAGAGTTTCAGCTATGGTCAGCTAAATAGAAACAATTACAGTGCTGGCTGCTCAAATAAAGCTCACTGGTGTGGAAGCACAGTGACCAACATTTATGACAAATTTTCAGCAAATTGTAATCCAATTTGACATATTAATTAAGTACATTGTTAATTTGTCGCATTACACACACGCACACACACACACGCACACACACGCACACACACACACGCACACACATACACGCACATACAACAACGATACGAGAACAGCAACAACAACAACAACAACCCGCATAAGGGCGAAACACACTGTGCCATCTATGACTGCCCGCCCCACATCCTCCCGCACACACGAAGCACGTTGGCCAAATTCTGGCTCTAACTCTAAGTAGTGAAAGTAATAGCCAAAAACTTTTTGACACACTTTGCGCACTGCGGGCCCACACACACACACACACACACACACCCGCACACACACAGCAAGGCACAGACGCAAGTAAATTTGGGACAGGACAATGGACGCTGAACATAAGAAACATGCAGCATTCAGGAAGTTAGTTGAGTGCGTGTGTGTGTGTATGTGTCGAAAAAAGGGATAAACATGTGGAAATTTATTGTGCGCGTTTTGAGCTATATATATATACACACATACATATATATATATATACACATATGTGCGTGCTTGTGGTCGGCAAGTGCAGCAAGCCAGCTTTAGGACACTGGCCCAAAATAAGCTCTGCTCAACGTACTCGTCCTGGCGTCAAATGAGATATATTCAAGTCATTCGAGATGCGTGTGAGATAAGCAAAAATTGGGGCTTAACAACAACAACAACAACAACAACTGTTTTGAGCACCTTTTTATACACCCTGCAACTGTAAAACTTTCTTCATAAAGGGTATAATAAAGTCAAGACTTTCTGATGGTTGTTTATGTGTAGCCCCATTGATACTGGGATTGTGATCTTAGAAGAGATTATTTGTTTTTTTATTTTATATATATCTATCATAATTATTCATTTTGATTTGCTATTATTTATACATCTTACTCAAATAATACTTAATTGCCTGTACAGGGTAGCTTTAAGTCCAGCACTCACAGCTAGCTCAGCTTTACTTCCTCTGATTTACCGCTGACCCGAAGCGTACAATAACCACAACAACAGTCAGTTCGGGCAATCAAAGTATGTGAAAATAATGCTAAAGGTCTATTTTACATACAAATGGAATAAACGCCAAATTTGGCCTAGCTTCATTTTATTTGCATATTGGGCAACGATGGGAAAAAAAATGGATTGGGTATAATTACTTGCAGCATCTCTGGAACACAACCTCCTTTTTTTTTTGTTTTTTTTTTTTTGTTTTTAAATCTGTGTAGATTAAAAGTTGTATTGCGTTACATATTAAGTGGGTCAGTTGGCCTGAAGCAAATTTGTTCGAAATTCCTTTAATTTGATTTGAAAAATATGCTGCATACTTTGCGGCGCCAGACTAAATGAGGAATAATGTTTTCGTATAGTTGTGGAGAACACCTAAAAATGGTTTGCATTAATGTGAATATTTCTAATAAAAATAACTGGCAACTAATAAATTTCTTAAATCCACAGGCCAACTAGTTTCTTAACTATTTATTTATTTATTAACATTAACTTTAACACACTTATTTACAAATAATATTAAGTTAATAACTATATATTAATGTTAACCATAATAATTCTAGTATCATAGCTAAATCTACAACTTGTAGAATTATTTGATTTGGTTTTAATTATTTTATCATTTATATTTGATGTGTATTTGTGTCAATTACCAACAGCAATTAATTATTATCTCTACTTTGGTTTTTTCCCAACCTACACCAAATATTGGTTAATAAATGTCCAAAAGCAGAAAAGATAAAAATAAATCGCAGATGACAGCCGCTGATGGGCAAACATGTCTAGAGGCATATTCCCACATACTCACAGCACAGACAGACCAAATATATATGTATATATGGATAGTACTAGACACAGACTCGCCAGACACGCACCTCGAGAGAGAGAGAGATAGAGAGAGCGATAGAAAACTTCGAGCTGTTCGTCACTGGTAGATGAAACCCAAAAACCTAATAAACCTAATCGAGAGTCACTAAAAAGTGCGTTGCTGTTGCGGCTGTTGTTCTTATTAGTTAGTTCAGGGAAGGCACGATCTGCCAGATAAGATAAGGCCTTGCCAAAAGCTCTTATGCCTAGCGCAGAACTGACAAAAACTATATATGTACATATAGATATAAAAACATTTCAAAGCTTTTTAAGCACACGCATTATACGCACACATAAACATATATATATACATACATATATATATATATATGTATATCTCTATTTAATTTACTCTCTTTTTATTTTGCTTTGCTTCGCTGTTCTTTGTTTCGTTTTGTTGCCGTTCTGATCACACGCAATGCTGATTGGGTTCCCAAGCCCGTCTCCCGTCTCCCATCTGCCGATCCCCCAGCCGACCATCGGCCATAGTTAATGCCATGTCTATGCTATAGTTTTGCTCTATTTTCTATCAGACCTTCCTTGTCTCGTTTTGTTCCGTTTGCTTTGTGTGTTTGATTTAATGGCACATACCTTGAACTTCACCGAATTTTCGCCATTTGTTTTGATGTGTGCAAAAAAGAAACCAAAAAAAAAAATAATAACAAAATACAAAACAATAAAAAAAAAAAAACTAGTTGTTGCCATTTTGATTTCGCAATTCGCCAATTTTGATAGTTTGTTTTTGTTGTTTTGCGTGTGCGTGGGGGGTGTGCGAATTATATTTTGATTGGCGCCGAACTGAGTAATCAGAACTATTTTATTTGGGGTTGCCTAATGTGAAACCCGGTGGTTTTCGTATGAATCACCCCGTTTGTTGAACTATTTAATTAGAGGAGGTACGCCAATTGTAGATCTGTTGTTTAGGAAGGGTGATTCGAGATACGCAGCATTAGCTTAGAAGTGTATTAAGTATTTTATACCAGTTCGATTTAAATTATCCCATTTTTTGTTATTACATATAACTGAAACTGTTATTATTGTTTATTTTAATGACATTGTTTACTTAAACTATACATCAATCATTTGCTACTATATTTTAAACTTTTAACCAGCTTTTTGTTTCGTTTTTGTCGTAAACACTGCCCAAAATCCCATATGTTATCGTTGTAAATGTGCCGATATGATAGTAAAGCATATCATATCTGGCATTGCACATAGTCGTCCGATAAGATTAAATGTCAGCATATAGCATACTTTCAAAGGGGGCATATAAGCAAATTACATTTTGTTTTCGATTAACTTGCACTCCAACACAACTTTCAACTTTATGCACAGGTCCAAATAGCAAAAATTCTCCGAATTAGAAAAAGTCATCGGGTAGCAAACTGTACACACGTGGCCAGTTTCGACCAGTTGAAAGAAATAAAAGTTGGCCATAAATATTCGGTTGTTCAAAAAGTGCGTATATATTTGCATTATAAACCATTCGCAGTGACCGTAGACTGGTCAGCAGTTAGCCTCAAGAACCTCGCTCTATCCCTGCCTATTCTCCAATTCTCTATCTCCCTCTCTCTGTCTCTCTCTCTCTCTGTCTCTCCCTCTTTATTTATTTATTTGTGTGTGTATTTTTGCGTGCAGGCTAGAAAAAAATAAATTATGTTATTTTTGTGCAAGTTTTTTTTTACTACTTTTTGTTGCTGCTCTGCCGCTGCTGCGGACTTTAGCGCTGCGTTTCGGCTTATTTTTTTATTTCTTTTTTTTTTTTTTTGTATTTTTTGGCAGCGGCGTGAATGAACTTTTCAAGGTGAAACTAGCTAGAATAGGCAAACTGTGGCGTAGACGACGACAAAGCCAGCAGCGACGCTGGCAGCGACTGTAGCAGCGCAAAACAAGTAAGAAAGCTTAAGGCGACGGGAGCTTGGTGAAGAGATACCCTCGAACTAGATTCAAATCAAAGTTGCATATGTATTTAGTGTATATGCATGTGAAATAACTATATCTTAAGAATGTGTACTACTGAATGTCGCCTTGGCCACATCGTTATTATTTCAGTTCATTTTGTGTAATAGATATTTATATTGGATTAATATAATTGCCTTGAGATTATCAGAAAAGAAATGCTTTTTTCAGAGCTTTGATTTAAGACCATGTATTAAAACTTACGTGTTAGTCAGTTGATCTCAATATAATAGAGAATTTGTTGGAAATATTTGACACAAATATTCAGTAAATGCGGTTATAGATGAGGAGGGTAACAATATCTAACCATTATAATATATATTCTAAATTTACTATAAGTTAAGCTTATATCTTTTTACTCTATTTTTTTGGCTTTGAAAAAAGTGTTTACACTGAGTTAGACAGTATTTGTAGTTTTTATTCAGTTATTTATGAAACAAACTATTAGTTTTTGTCTTCATTCATCTCTTTTGGTTCCTAAGCTATATTTTTTGAATATTTTCTAAGGTGGGCTGTGAGCGACTGTATAGACTGCATTTGTACAAGCCCATCACACACTTTAAGCGCATTTAGGTACAGGGTATACAAATAATACAAGAACTTGCAAAAGAACAGGAACAGCTCTTGTGTGTGCCGGGAAGCGTGTGATTGGCGCTGCTGTTGCTGTTGCTACTTCAACAACAACAACAGCAACAGCAACAAAAACAGAGCAATAGCATGAACAACAATAACAAAATCGCACACGCATTTGCTGCCAGGCTTGGGACGGGTTTTGAGTTTTTTTCCCCTCCTATTGAAAGAGCCAAAGTCAGTCGCTTGCAAGTCGCCATCGTTGGATACCACGCAAAAAACCAAAAAAAAAAAAAAAAAGAAAAAAAAAAGAAGAGATGAAATAGAAGAACAGAACTGAAAACCGAAAATAGCCAAAATTGCTAGACAAAAATTTGAATGAGTCCATAGAAAAGTTCGGGTTGGTTGTTCTTCTTGTGGCCGATGTTGCTGTTGTTGTTATTCTTGGCTGGAAAGTCATTTCTGTGGTCTCTGTTGTTCCTCGGCTGCTTCTTGGCATTCGTGTTTTTCTTCTCCTCCTCCTCCTCTTCTTGCCCGCTTCTTCTTAACTCAACCCTGCCCACAGACATTCGACGGATTGTTAATGGTTTGCACTGCCTCACAAAATGCTCACTTGAAGCCAGGCTCGATTTTTTCTTTTACTTTTTGCAGCATTTGTTTGTCTATAATTTACAAATCATTCAGTTAAAACCGAAGGGAGGCTGATTGAATATAGACGTGTGCTTTTTCGGGTTTCAAAACTGTTTCATTTCCAAGAGTTCCACAATTCATTGTCATTGTCTTATTGTTTATCGCTATGTTTCATATGCTTAAATCGAATTCTATCGTATTCTATAAAATCAAACACATTTCTTACATATTATATGGTTCCATATAGTTTGTGTCTCTGTGCTATTATGTCTGTTTCATTTCTATTGTTCCAGCTTACACTGTTTAATTCATTACAAGTTCCATTCCCAATTTTCAACTTATAATTTTGCATATTTTTATATAACTACTCCTAATTTATTTATCTATTCCACTGTGTCATACCGTATTCTGCTCCAATTCCAATGTTTCAATTTTCACTGTTCACTGTTAGCTATGTTCTAATTCATATTGTTACACCTTTCTGTGTTCCACTTCCACGTTTCTCTTGTAACAACATCTGCCACATTTTGTATGTTTTAAATGAATATGTTTCAAATGAATATGTTTCTCACTGCTGTTCTACCTTCCACTGCTCCAAAGTTCGAGTGTAACATTTGCCATTTATCCCATTTGTTTTGCTATGTGGTTTTTATAGTAATTTTTTTATATATTTTTTTTTTGTGCCTTTCGCCAACACTCGTGCACCTTATTAATGTATTCTATTAAGTACATATATGCCATTATTATGATGTTCCTACTGTAGGAGAGCAGCTTCCACTTGAAGTACAAGACAAGGCACGACTCGAGTGTTGCCTTGGCCCACACTTACAGTTCTCGAATTGTAGGTGACGTCTTGGCCAGCTCCAAAGTCTCCAAAGTATCCAATGGCTTGCCAATCAATTTACAACGTCAAACCAAATAAAGAACAGACCAGCAACAAAAAAACCAACAACAGAAAAAAAAAAAAAACAAAAAAAGAAAAGAAACAGTTGGTTAATTAATTGCTTGGAACGCATAGAACGCACCATCAATTTATTCAAACTACAACGCACACAAGTGCATAAATCGAGCCCATTTAGAGCTATCTGTGTGGATATCTTGCTTGAGTTTTATCTTTCGCTGTGTTTCTCTAAGCAGAGAGTGGAATGATCGCATCTACAGCTTTTCAAGGTTAACAGTGTCTTGGGCCTTGCCACGCGTTGCCGACAACATAGGCATCAATTTATGCTTAGCCCATGCTGGCCAACTCTCAATTTTTAGCTATTAAGTCATGCATATGGAAATTGAACAGATTTCTTCTTCTTCTATGCAGAACATAGGCACAATTTTATAGTCGTTTGGTTGTTACAATTATATTGATATTGATAAAGTTTCTGATTACGATTTTTGAAAGTCTTCTAATTAACCAAAGTGAATATTTACATTGCTAATAGACAAAAATTGTACAATCTATAGGGTATTTGAGTAGTCTGCCTATTCTCTGCTTACGTAATTCAACAAATTGTTAACTGATTTGCATAAAATGTGCGTGAAGTCAGCAGCTTCAAACTTTTTGCATCTATTTGTTTGTTATTGCTGCTGTTGCTTCTCTAATTGTTGTTATTGTTTTAGTAGGCGGCCGGCAGATAAATTGAAATTTATGCCTTGCCAATAGGCAAATGTATCCATCTGCATAATGAGAAGCATTAATTGAATAAAACACCGATAGAATGCCAGCGAGAGAGCGAGAGAGCGAGAGAGAGAGAGAGCGAGAGAGGGAGATAGAATATATGCAGATCGTGTCACAAATTGGGCACACATGCGAGCGCGTCAACTGAGAGAGAGTGAAAGAGGCAGAGGAGCAGAGGAAATGGCAGCTGAAGTCAAAACGCCAACGCCAGCGACAGCGTTGTAGCTGATTGGTGCACGCCAGCAACATTTTTGACGACAACACCAACAACAACAGCAGCAACAGCAGCAGCAACAGCAACAGCAGCAGCAGCAGCAACGCCAAGTTCCGTGAAATAAATAAAAAAATATATATATATATGTATAAGTATAAGCATTTCTAATGAAGTCAATGAACTTTTTTATGCGCGCGATGCGGTAATTTTTTTTTCGCTCGCGAAATTTCGTTTTGAGTATTATCAAAAAAAAAAAAGAAGAAAAAGAAAAAAAAACAAAAACCTACAATAAGTCAAGCTCAAAGTGCTGCTGTTGTTGTTATTGCTGTTGACTGAGTGCAATGACTGCTACAACAAAAGCAAAAAGCAACAGCAAAAAAAAACAAAAACAAAAACAACAGCTATAAATAATCTGCGTGCTGACTGGTGTGGGAGCAACAAACAAAATCTGACAAGCAATAAAGCCAACGAGGCGTATGCGCAATATATTATTGTAAAAACTATGAATTAAACTGAAATCAAAGTCAAATATTAGCAAAGTGTGCCATATGATAATTTAACTGTGGCACAAGCCCCCCAACGAAACTGATAAAAGTGATAGTGCTCAGTTGTTGTTGTTGTTGTAGCTCTTGTTGTTATTATTATTATTTTTATTATGTATTTCAGCTCTTTCTTTCTTTTGCTTGGTAAACAGTGTTAAAAGCAACTTTCGTTACCTTTTTTTTATAACGTTCTTGCTTTTATTTTCCTCGACAGGAACGTGCCACAAAGATAAAAAAAGAAAATAAAAGAAGAAAAAAACACCAGCAAATATCACAAAAACAAAAATTAGAAATACACGTTCAGCAGTCAAAAGTATTCGCTAGACACATTTCAAAGTATGTGTGCGTGTGTGTGGCATGTGTGTGTGGCATGTGTGTGTGTGTGTGTGCGTGAAAAGTAAAATTAGAATTTTTGTGCGTATGAGCATGGGCAAGAAAAGCCAAAAATATACAGCCCAATAAGCCTTTGTCAAGGTCATGTGAAACTTTTACCTACTAAAATAATGCTCATAAATTTACACTGAGACAACAATTAGTTTGACAGCATCTTACAAACATCTCATTAAGATGGGCGTTTATTTATAGAGTGGGCAAAACATTTGACCATACATTATTAATGGATTATATAGCATCTCTATAATGTTTACAATATTTAATACTAACAGGTACAACACATAACATATTGTCATAAATAAAATATACATCAAAATAAATTGAATATAACTTTTTTAGTGTGCATAAAAACACGATAATAAATAATAATCCAATCATAACAAATAGTATGAATCATAATAGTAACTATTAAGTCGACAGATCTACACATTCTGCATAAGTGTGTCTAGAATTTGGAACATAGCTCTTCATATATAAAACGCAGTCAAACATTATTTTCTAAATTTCGATATTTTTTGCATATACCAATATATTCAGCTATATATATGTGCCGATCTCAGAGATGTGCAGTGTTAGAATCAGTAAATTTGGCACAAATATAGAAAAATATGAAAGTTGCTCGAAAATTTTGATATTTTTTCGTCATACCTTTGGAAATTGGATTTAAATTTGTTTTGACAGCAACTCAAAAATGTTTTAAAGTTGGGTCAGCCTAGAAGTATGCAAATTAGTATCAGTTACTTAATTAGTTCAGGTGATTGATCGCAGAATCCACATACATCTGTAGATATGTACAAATTAGCTAAAAACCAATATATACATATGTATAAATTTATACACATGCACAGCTATCATTAAGTTATACATGATATATGGATGTATTCGCTTACAACCATTTTCTAACTTCATTTGGCTCTTCAGTTTATTAAGTTTTGTGTCTTTTGCCAGTTCGTAATTCTCATCTTTTTTGTTTTTTTGGGGTTTTGTTCTTTTTCTTTTTAGTTTGTTTGCTGGTCGAGCCAATTTGTTGTTGTCTTTCAAATGCAAAAAACTTGTTAAGTGGACTTTGATGAATCGCCATTTTCAGTGCGTGGTTTTTGTTCTTGTTCTTCTTCTTTGCTGTTTGCCTATTATTCACGCTATGTCTGCCCAAGCCTCAAGCCCCGCTGCCTAAAAATCATCCCACACACACACACACACACATATGTTGTTGTTCTAGCGATTTCGAATTAGAAACAAAAAGTCGCCGAAAGCGAAGTGCAGAGTGCGTGTGGAGAAGCAAAGAACAAGTAAGAATACAAAAAAAAGAAGAAGAAAAAAAAACCGACGCCCGAAAAATAAAAGAGTTGAAGACGTTAGAAGCAATAGCAAATGGCCGTTGTTTTTGTTGTAGCTGTTGCTATTCTTGCTGCTGCTGCTGCTGTTGCTGCTGCGGCAACGTTGACGTTGGCTTCGCTGAGCAAAATGCGTGTATTGCATCATCAAATTTAGAAAAACAAATTTGAACGCACATCAGAATAGCAACAACAAGTTGAAACGATTTAACGAAGCATAGCCGATGGTTGCTTTCGTCAAGAAGTGCGTTGCGCTCGTTCGTCTCGTCTCGTTTCGTTTCGTTTTGATTCGTTTTGTTTCGTTTCGTTCGGTTTCTAGCTGCGACCGAAACGCAGCGTTTCTGCTGCTGCTGCTGCTGCTGCTGGTGATGTTTGCTGCTTGTTTTTGCTGTATGCTGCTTTCGCAATGTATTATTTGTGTGCATGTGTTGGTGCGCGTGCCTGTTTGTGTGTGTGCGTTGCGCATTTATGCTGATCATTGGAATTTTTTTTGCACCAATACATATACACACACACACACATGCACAAGCACACGCATAACATTTGCGCGGCTGGTTTAATTGTTGTCGCTGCTGCGCCGCTGCGTTGCTTACTGATTTTTTTTCTGATTCGCTGATTGTCTAGTTGTTGTTGCTGTTGCTGTCGCCATTTGAAAGTGCAATAACCTCGCAAAAAAAACTTGCTTAGTTCTATAGATATTGCTCGACGTTGCGATAGAGAAAAGTTTGCGCAAATTTCAAGTGGCGTATACTTAATTTTTATTCTTTTTTTTCTTTGACGTTTACTATTTGCTATTTGACGCAGTTGTGCAAATAAAATGAATAAACTAGAATACGGAAAATAGATAGAGAAATATTCCACTGTTCAAATGTAAGTAAAATATGGGAACTATTTTGGGTTTAAGTGCAAGCAAAAAAAGACATCCGGCAGTGTTCTTATTGATTATGCCTCCAAGTTTAGCTCATATTCGTTGGCAAATTAATTGTGCTGTTAAGTGAAGTAGTTGGCTCACATGACGTATGCGCAATTGTATCAGCTCTTCACTGAGTTGTAAGATATTGCTTAATAAATGTAAATATTTGTGTTTTCCTAAGCAATTTATTTAATTTAAAATACTTAAAGATACAACTGTTTCAGTTCTGGTTGCCCTCGCCCCCCCAATTTACTTGACTTATTCTGCTTTTGAACTTAACGTCTAAGAAGAACTCTTCTTCTTTCATTTTGGGAGCTGCGGTTTAGCTCATGAGGCACGCATTCATCACATGATATGTGGCTGCCAAAATTCCCTCTAATGCCCATGCACACGCACACACTTACACACACACTCACACACACACACACACAAGCAAAGTGGCAAAGTTGCTAAGCAGAGTAAATGCTGCTGCTGCTACTGCGGGAACTCAATACATTTGCCCATTTTAGAACAGTTCTCAGCATTTGCAGCGCACAAAAGAGCAGCAATAACAAAAACAACCACAAAAGCAACAACAAAAACAACAACAATAACTGACTAAGTTGTTTACGAAAGTGCGTGTAAAGCAAGCAATGAGAATTATTCAGTCATTTGGCAAGCAGCAAACGGCAACCAACAACAATAACACACAGCTAGCTATTGTTGTAGGTTCCCCAGTGTTCTACCTGCAACGTCCCACACACACACACACACACACACACTAACACATCCAGATAATAGCACAAACAGCATAGAAAACTACCTGTCATTATTATTTGTGCCTTTTTTTATAGTTCGCATTCGTTTTTTTCTTTCCATCACTTTTTTTTCCCTCTTTTATTGCGGCTCTGCTTCTATGACATTTTTTTATTTTGCTGCCGCTGCCGCTGCTGCTGCTGCTGCTGCTGCTGCTGCTGCTCTTTTCGCTCCTCACGCACTGCGACTGGAAATCAAAATGCGAAAAAAATGCTCAATTAATTTATGGTTGTTGTTGCTCTCTCTAAAAAAATAAATGAAAAAAATCACCACAGAACATGTAAAAACTTTTATCTTTGTCATTGCCGAAAATTACATACCCTTGCAGGCCGAAATTAATCCGATTTTTATTATTAGATTATTTATTTATATGTTTTCTGTTTTACAACGGACCTTGGGCTGAATTTTCCACATTTGTGTAGTTATATTATCTTAGAAAACAGGAAATAGCGACGCCTATCTCGATCCCACATCTAAGATCTGATCCATCGACTGATTGGCTCTATTGAGTCATAAAGTATATATAGATTAAGTATATATATTTATATATATATATATTCAATCCGTTACACATGTCACGACAAATTTATAATACCGTCCCAGAAGAGTATAAAAAGAGGGGAACCAAAATTGCTTCTATCGCATTTTTCAAAGTCAGTAACCCTCTAACCTTGAATGTTGCTCCTATGATTCTATGCCATGCCGACCCGAACTGGGTTCCCTCCACTCCACTCCCCTCCCCCCCCTCGAACGTTTCTTTAGCTTTGGCCATATTCCAGTGCGTATATTATGCTATTCTTTTCTCTCTTTTTGTTCTTGTAGTTCTTTCATTATGGAACGCAGCGGGGTGCTTATAAGTAGAATCCAGCAAAAATCTACAAATGTATTCATGTACATGTTTGTACTATGCTAGATCTGCTATATATATATATATATATATATATATATGTGTGTGTGTGTGTGTGTTCGACAGACATTCTAAGTTGCAAGTGTGTATAATTAATCTCTATTATAAAGTCACTTACTGAAATATGAGGTTGGAGAGCATGCAGGCTATTTCTTACTCTGACTTTAATAGTAACACATTTTTTAACGCTTCCTTTTTTACTTTTGCATTTTACACGCCAAACCTTTGTTCCAGCCAGGTGCATCTTGATTAGTTTTCAATGTATATCTAACATTTTTCGTTTAATTTAAATTTCCTAAAGAGACACTTTAATTAGTTTCCAATGTAGTTTTGACTGCTTTAAAAATCTCAAAAATATACTTTTTAAAAGTACTTGAGCAAGTTTTTCAAGTATGAAATATATCTTAATTATTATTATATTCCATATTCTTGCAACGCTCTTTGCATTTACAATTATATTTATATACTAACTCAACTCCTTTTTAGAGTATTAACAAGTTAGAATTATATGGTTTTCGTAATTTTTTTTTGTTTTTTTGCTGTGCTGCAAGTGCGTATGATGAATATTTATTTTTAATTTGGTTATATGCTTTTTATACCCCTGCCTCGTTAAGACTATTACTTTTTAATATATATATACGTATTTTTTATTTTATTTTTTTGTGGTTCTATCTATAAGTATTTCCGTCTGCTAATGACAAAACACCTTTGCGCTGCGATCGCTGCTATTTTGTGGTTTTTTCAGTTGCTTTTTTAATGTTTATGGGTTCTATTTCAGCGCAAAGTGCGTAAGCTGCATGAGACAACGACAGCGACAACAGCAATAATAGCAACAAGAGCAACAGAAGCAACAACAAGAATAAAATTATTAACATAAAATGGCGATGCGTGTCTTAAAAGACAGCTGTCAAATGCTGCGGTGAGTTCAGCTTTGATTAATGCTCTGTCGCTTGCTAATTTTGCATTTAAAGCGTTTACACACACACACACACACACACACACAAACACGCACAACACACACTCACAATAATCACACACACACGCACAACACACACTCACAGTAATCACTCACACGCACTTTGGTGTGCCCGGTCAGACACCTATGTGAAAATATTGGATGACATTTTCTTACGGGTGGTCTTTCAGTCTATTCATATGTCTGTCTACATATCTGGCGGGCCTGAGTTGCTTTCGTACATTTTGTGATTAATTTTGAAGGTGTATTCATTTTCCGGAAGTAGTAAGGATTTTGGCATTACATCGACACAGTTCTTAGAACTGAATGGTGCAATTCTTGCAAAAAATATACAAATTAGTTGCGATGCAACATATCGTTTCAAATTATCTGGCAAATAGACTCTGAACATAATTCTACAATCAATTTTAGATTTATTAAAACAGATTATAAATTAAATGTTGATCTATCTATACAGATATTTTGAATGAATAATGTGTGTAGTATTTGGAATATAAGTTCTCGTATAACATGAATTTCTTTTGTCCATCAGTCTATCTGTCAGTTTCTACTCAACTTTATAAAACTTGCAATGTTTCCATCGCTCTCCTGCTGGTAAAAATGTTGTATTCGACTGGATCAGATAACTATATTATATAGCTGCCCTAGAAACGATCGATTAAAAGATGAGTTCTTGTATTAACATCTTTTTTGTTTAACATGATATCTAAATCAAACTTATTATAACTATAACCATTATTTCTTGATATCAATGATATTCTAACTTTAGAAGCAGAAGGCAGCTACTACTTTTCCTCGAAATTAGAACAAGCACTGAAACTATTCCATTTCATAAAACTACAAATCACAGGTCATGCGCAAGTTGCCTTCGGGAATTTAAGCACACAATCTGATTAATTCAGATTTTGCTTTAATCTATTAGCTAAGTTGACTACTTGCAACTATGGCCGGGGAGGCGGGCAGTGGAGTGCACACGGCATTTCGTCATAACTGTCAACTTAATATCAAAAGCAAATAAGTCAACGTGACACTCGCATGGTAATTAGAGAACAGTAATTAAATTGTATGCTTGAATACCGAATGAGACGAAGCAAAGTCCCCCAAAAAGAAAGGGCATCCCACACACAAAAACCAACAAAATACAAAGTGAAGTAGTCGCCACAGAAGCCAAAAGCCAAATAGACAAAAGAGATGAAATGAAACGAGTCGCAAAGAGTCAAAATAAGTCGAAATGAGTCGAAATGAGTCGAAAGTCGCGTGTGTGTCACACCTTTCAAATGGGCCAACAAAGCGGCAAGTGTGAATATGTAATTAAATTTTATGAAATAAACTCGTAAATATGTGCACATTTAACATGATACTACACATATTTTATAGGCACACCTCTGCCTATTTCAATTGCCTCTGACTATGCCGTCCTCGCGGCGTATACGCGATTTTCTATTTACTCTTGTACTCGATTTAAACTCGCGTGTAACTTTGTGATTTATGCATGTTGAATATAAATTGGGTGTGTATGTGTGTGTGTGTGTGTCTGCCCTTTCTGACAAGTTGTTTTCTTGGCTAAAATGTCCCAAGAACAGCTAACAGCAAGCAAGAGTAAATAGAGCTTAGCCCATTGAATGACCAACGAGTTATGATTTTACTCACAAAATATTACTGCACTTTAGTTTGCCAACACCATGTTTTTCTGTTCCAAAACAAATATAACTAGACACTATATGCATATACTTGCCACTACCATAACTTTCTCAAAACTATGCAGATTTGCAAAGACAAACATAATTTAAGTGCCGATGCTTTTTACAGACCATAAATTGTGGGAATATTCGCCCATAAAATCGATAAAATCGCTAAATGCAAATCAATAAAACCGTATAACTCTCATGATTTTACTGCTAGAGTCGCCAGTAGCTTGCTGATGACGCCATTTAAAGACTGGCATATAAATTTATAAAGTTACAAGCCTCTTTTACTAGTTTAATCGAGCCAGAATTTTTAACTGAATTTCGAGTTAGCATCGCACTCTCAACTTTAAGTTTAGTGTTGATCTAAAGATTGAGCCATTTTGAAAAAAACCTTGCATCTGACAAAGTTTTAACAATGTATAATTGTGCTAGAAGTCATGCAATAATTAAAAAGTGACGGTTTTTGAAAATCTAACCACTTTTAACAAAGTTATGTTAGAGGGTAGTTTGTGACCATCTCCTTTTCCAAAGTTTCTACCCGTTCATACAAACTATATACACTGAAATTTCTTTGTCATATCCACCTGCAAACACAAAAATCAGGAAAACATCCATCTGCCACCGTTGTAGAGCTAAATTGTATATAATACAGCAGACTAGCTTGTTTAACTTGCCTAATATATGTATAGTATTTTCACTTAATCTCAATTTAAATTAAAAAGTTCAAAGTTAAGCGGCTTATAAATATGATAACTTGTTTTCTAAAATAAACACAACATAAACTTGCATAGAGGCACGTATTTTGAGTATTAGTTTCGACTAGAAACATGAATTTTAAATCAACATGAAAAGTTGACTTCCTGTGTCATAAAATGATCATTTTATCGCACAAAAAAAAAGATGCACACAATGCAAATTTGATCGGAAGAATTCAAGACCGATGGCTTCATTTCGAATTCACGTGCATATTAATAGATTGGATTAAAACTGTTGTTTTTAAATGGAGTCTAGAGGTACGTTCCAATGCAGGCAATGAACAACAGCCAACAACCAACAACCAGTTAACAGTCAGAGGTCAAGTTGACCACAAAAATAGAATAATAACCTTGAAAACGGGCGTCGAATTTACAAGTTACAATTTACAGCTCTATTTGAATATTTGAGCAGCGCAGCGAGGGGCGTGTTTAGATTGTTTTTTTTTTAGTGTACCCTAACAAAGTATATAATGATTAATATATAATTTTTATGATTAAATAAAACAATTATCTTAATGTTAATAATTAAGCTGTTTTTTTTACATTTGAAGATACTTAATATTAAGAAATCTGCAGAATAAATCATTAAAAAGTATATAAACATATTATAGATAATTAAAAAAGTATAAATCAATTCAAAGCAAACATTTCTTAATAATTATTCTCTATATAAATATATTTTTACATATTTTTAAGAAATTTGAAAAGATAAAAAATACTTAAAAATGGTTCAAGAATTGTATATACATATTCTTATATACATATTAATCTATAAAAGTATCATAAAATATATGATACATAAGATATATATTAGAAAACTATAACAAATTTGAAGCAGCCATTTGTGACATATTTTTAAAGTTGTTGATTTAAGAATTAGGCTTAATATAAAAAATGCTTTAACATTTGAAAATGTTTAATTTTAAGAAATTGGTAAAAGAAAAAGATTGCTTTAAGCTTATTATATTAATGAAAATATTTTGATACTTTCGCCCATACCCTAAGATCTAATTTTATTATGCTGCACGCAACTTGTGCACGCGTTGTCAGTTGTTAAAAGTCTCATGTAAAACAAAAAAAAAAAAAAGAAAAAAAAATCGTAGGAAGCAAACTAATTACTTTATATATATATTTAAGAAAGCCTTGGGGCAGTTCAATGCTTCCTTCGCTGGGCCTGCAGTCTGCCAAGCCACACTCATGCCTAAGCATGTGTAAAACATGTATATATGTTTAATCCAGCCATATAATTGTATAATCAAATTTGTGTTATGTGCGCTGCTCCTAATCAAATGTTTAGTGCGGAAATGAACGAACCAAAAAGAAAACGACAAGCGACCAACAACAATAAAGCTCTATAAATGTAAACTTGATGATTGAAGGGCCTCGACTACAACACCAACAACAACAGCAACAACAACAGCAACAACAACGGCAACAACAACAACAACAATAGCAACAACAACAATAGCAGTATTTAATTGATATACGCATTGATAGCGTAGTCCGCAGCTTTTTAGCTTTGCTGGTTTAGGTTACTTTTTTTTCTAGAAGGGCAACGCAATGCTCGCCTTGGTCATTGTCTGTGTGTGAGTGTCTGTGAGTGTTTGTGAGTGTGTGTGTGTGTGTGAGTGTGTCTGCGAGTAAGTGTGTGTGTGTGTGTGTATGTGTGTGAGTGCGCTTGTTGTGGGGCCCTTAACGAACTACTCTAGCGATACTTGTGCGTTACAAAGTGACCAAGGTCAGCAGCGCCCAGACAACAACAAAAACACATCTATCGACACCAAAAAAGAAAACAAAAAAAATACAACGAAATATATTTAGCTTGAGCAAATGTAACGTCATTAAAGTTTATAACTTTTATTACAACTAAAGCATTGTGCTTAGAACTGCAGATTGGCTTGAAACGAGTTCACGCTTTTGTTATAATCATATTTTCTTTGGCATTTCTCCCATTCAAAATAGGTAAAGGGAGTTGTGCAAAAGTGTGGAGCAGGCGGAAGAAATCATTTCCGACCTCATCAAAACTCGAGTCAATCTAGCCATGTCTATGGCTTTGTCTCTATGAACAATCCGATCTTAAACTATCTATAAGAAAGCAGCTCAGGTGTATTTCATATTATTGCTCCCCGTTTCGCGAATATCGATTAATATATTTTTCCGATTGCGATAAATACTACAATTTTAAAGATACAGCTTAATCTGAATCTTAATAACCATTATCAACTGTTAAAAATTCATCAAGATCGATTGACAAACACGGAAGAAAATCATATATCCATATTTACCACATTACACAGCAGTAAGCACACACACACACAGATATATACACACACACACACACACACACACACCCATTTCACACACACATGAATATTTAAGACATGTAAATTTATAGATAAATACAAAATTGGATTCACGTATTTCCTCGTCAAAGCGTTCATACTTGTTAAGATTAAAAGTCTTTTATGAAAATATAATTTAGAATATATTATTATTTTATGTCAAGTTATTCATATTCAAATATTTAATTACTTGCAATTAGAGTACGATTTAAAATGCAAATTTTGATTAAGCGATGGTTGATCAATAAATGACTTAAGATTTTAATAAATTGTTTACACATCTTTACCTGCTTTGCATATGCAAACAGGGGAATCACCAAACATAAATCTAGCCATAAAAGTCTTATCATGAAACTAGAAATATAAAACTTAAAGAATCGATGAAAGAGTGATTGAAATATGAACAAAATCTAATACTCGAATACAGAATCAATTTAATATTTAATAGAGAGAAAAAACTGTTAACTTCTATTTAACCTTGCTGAATATGTAATTACAATTGCCACAATTGATATGATCATTTTAATAACATGCCCAAAAACAGTTTCTAAGTCTAAAATAACTGAACATTAAAATGTATCCGAATGTATCTGTATTTCGCCTATGAGTTGTGGCATTTGAATACAGTTTGCACTGCAAATACAAATCAGTTGCGTAAATAATGCGTATCGTCAGCCGCTAAACTACAACAACAATTATGACAGAAAAACTACAACATATTTTTTTTTTTTAAACTGCTTGTTAGGCATTTATAAATTACAGCGGGCGACAGGCCCGGAGAGCATTAAGCATTTTGATTAGCAGCTGCAAAAAAAAAAATAATAATACAAATACAAACACGCACTGAAAATATACGTAAACTACAACAGCAACAATAAAGTGACAAACGCACTAACGAAAATGAAAAAAAAAAGCAAAAACAACAACAAAAAATCGAAACAGAAATTCGGTTTCGATGCGATGCGTATAGCCCTGAACATAACCTTGAATAGAGTCGCGTTCAGTTGAGTTCAGTGTGTGTGTGTGTGTGTGTGAGTGCTTTTTTTCCATTTTTTTATTTAAAGATTGGTTAAATTTTTTTTCAACAGCCCAGGCTGTTGAATAAATGCGTTAGAGCGAGGCGCAGTGAGCGAAGAGCTCCAACAAGCAACAGAAACAAATGCGTTACGCATATGAGCAGAAACATACACACACAAACACACATACACACAAGCACAACTCACAGACAATGCGAGTGCGTGTGCAAGCGAGAGAGAGAGAGAGAGAGAGGGATAGATATTTGTGTAGCTAGTCGCGAGCGCATGACACTTGGAGAGTTATGCGTTGAGCTTTTGTTTGGGCTGCGTGGGCAGTTCGCATGCGCTTCAAAGCGACAAACTGTTGAGAATTGCGTAGAGAGGCGTGACAAGTGTCATCTTCATTTGTCATCTGCATAACAATAGCGAAAAATGCTCTGAATTAATCATTTCATGTGCGAGTGGGGGTTTTCTTTACACTATTTCTATTTTAAGTATCTCCATTAGTTTGGGAACGCGATAAGTGCCATTGACAAGAGCATACATCTATCTATCGTTAATGCCTCATTTACTTGGAAAATGAAGTATAATGGATTATTATAATTATATTTTATTCATTATTATTTTTGCGAAATACAAAATGTATACTCGTTTTGGAATTGGAGGATCTTAAATTGTTTGTAAACCTGTAATAGATATTAGAAATCCTCTAGTTCCTAATTTTCAAGAAATTATTCAAATTATTCTTATTGGATTTATTTTAGAGTTTATTAAAATAGTAAGTTTCTCATAATACAGAATTGTGAAATAAATCAATCTGGGAACTTTTAATTTTTATTTGGAACTTTATTTTATTTGTCTAGTTTTTTCAATTAGTTAGCCAATATTTTGAAGTTGTTGACTATTTGTAGGGCACTTTAGTGTTTGAAAAGCTCTCCAGTCTATGCCGCTCAAGAGTACGAAGCTGAAGCACAAAAGGCAGCAGCGAATGACGAAGAGCCAGCAAAGACAAATACAAAAAGACAACGAAAACGAAAACTTTGCAAACGCATAAAATTCTGCGTATTGTGTGTGTGTTTGTTGCTGGATTTTGTTTGTTTGACCGAGCCGAGCTTAGCTTCGAAACAGGGCCCAGAGAGGAAACCAAGCCATTTTTCTTAGCATTTTGTATGCGGCTCCAAAGCTGACCAAATAAAAACCAGAAATTTTACTGTGAGATCAGCATGCGCTGCGTGTTGCCAACTGTCGTCTGTCTGTCTGTCTGTCTCGATGTCTTCTATTTTGTCTATGCGCGTCTCTGTGTGCGTATCTCACACGCATATTGTGCGTAAGGTCGCAGCCTCAGCGGCGCATTTATCTATGGAGCGTACAATAACCGGTAATTATATGGCCAAAAATTGGCTCCAAAGGAATGATGACGATGCAAACACAAGAGCATGAGTTGGGGCATGAGAAAAACCTTTTTTTTCTGGTTTTTTGTTATCAAACTCGGTGGTATCATAAATCTTTGGCAACTTCCGCATTTCAATTGTCGATTGCCAATTAAAACTGATTTGTTTTGCGGCCATTTTGCAATTTTTCAAACATAACGTTTAGTTCAAAACTTATTCAAGCTGCAAACCAGCAAAACTTAACGAACGTTTAGGTTTTCGTTCAAATAATTACGCCGCAGAGGCAATTGCACTCTTCGCTGCTGTGTTACGCTTCTCTTGCGATCGTTGAATCGCTTGACGAATTGTGCAAATTGTCGAATTTCCCTTTTCCCCAGCTGCACTGGCCTAACGATCAGTGCGAAGAGAATGCAGCAAACAAACAAACGAAAAATTTCCCATTCATTTCGCTTCATGGACAATTGCACTCTTTGCCCAAAGTGCGCTGCGCTGCGATGCGCTCTTGCTGCCAGCGCACGTCACTTTTGCTTTCGTTCAAACTGAACGAATCTTTTGAAAAGAGTCATTGGAAACATTTCCCCTACCTCAACTGCACTCTTATTAATTTGCTGTTCCCAGTGTTTTGTGGCTCTCTTTTATGAAACTCAATCGAATTTGCTTTTCGTTGAGTTGTTAAATGAATTATGCATTAAGCGCTTAAACATATGCATAAATTGATAGTTTTATTTGTTTTGTCACCTTTTTCAACATAGTTTCGTTGATTTCGTGCGAAATATAATTCACATTTCTATGGCCTTTTCGTCTAATCGTTTATCAGACATGTTTTGCGGCTTTGCTGATAGGCATATATTGAGTTCATTACAGAAAAGTGTGCGCCATACCTGATAATAATAATTATCACGTTTGCCTTGGCACAAACTGCACAACAAGAATAATAATAAGAATTAATATTAATATAGTTGTTCTAACAACAACAACAAAAAAAACGTAGAATGTAGCATTAATTATGGCTGAAATTGAGTAAGCTTTTAAATGACTTCGGTTCGATTTGAAAGTGCTCGAGAAATGGTATTTTATATTACTTGCCATGTCTTAAACAGGTTCAAAACTACTTTCTCACTAGTTCAAAGCGTCATAAAAATATTCTAAATAATGTTTAAAAGAAAATAAATAGACTTGAATTGCTCGATAAATATGGGGGCATCAATTGAATTGAGTGTGGGGCCCGTTAAGGAGAACCTTTGGTGCCTCAAAAGTGAAATGGACCCACTAAAAATGAGGAAACAAACAACTTGCTGCAGCCCAGAAGTTGGGGTCGACACTTCAACAACAACTTGGCAATAAATGTCAAAATATAAGAATGAAAAACAAAAAAAAACAAAAAAAAACAACAAAAAAAAAGGACACCAGAGCACTAAGCTAAGCTGAGGAGCCAGTGGACGGCCAATAAAACGGCGCTGTCAAACATACAAAAAGTTCTAATGACAGTTCAAAAAAGGACAGCGACAAGGAACACGCGAGAACAAGAGAGGCGAGGACAGGACGAAACTGAACAGAACAGGACAGGACAGAAGAGGAGAGGACAGGGCTAAACTGCCAATACAAAGACATTAACATGTGGCGCACACAAAGACACAAAAACAAAGGGAATCCACGGAGAGGGTAAACACAGAGAGAGAGAGACAGATAAAGAGATAGAGAGAGAGAGGGAGAGAAAGAGGGCACGCAAAGACAAACAACGCATAAATAGGCGGCAAGTGACTTGAAGGTCCTTCTATTTTTTTTTCTTCTTTTTGCCCAAAACTGAACTGGGTCACTAGATGGCAATACGTTAAGTACTTGCCACCTCCATCCTTCCAGCTCCGCATGACTTTCAACTTGCCAAAATTTGCCAGCCAGAACTTCTCTTTTATTTGATTGTTTTTGGTCAATGGCCACGCAAACAAATTGCCGCCTTAATAACGCCAACAATAATAATAACAAAAAAAAAAAAAAAACAACAAAACAAAAACAACAACAACAATTTGACGCCACAACAAATATCGTCCATAGTCAATAAAAATATGTGTAGATATTTCTGATTTTTATTATGCCTGAGCACAAAACTTTGCTTGCAGTTTGCTTTTTATATACTTTGATTGGCCAGCTTAAAGCAATTTAATCAGGGGAAACCCCCAAATGGACAATGTTAATGTTAGCCAATTCCTGCTTTTGGTATGAAACAAGATCTTTATTAAGACCAGAAAAGAAAAAGAGAAAGAGCATTGGAGTCATCAAAAGGTAGACTTGGAATATGCTCGATCGATGGTTAAAATTACAAAAATACCAACAAATTCATTCTGAATCATAACCAAAGAAATAAAGGAAAATAAATGTTATACTTTTTCTTTGAAGATCATTTTCTCCATATTAATTTGTAATACTTTTGCATCTCTTGCATATTTGTAGCTTGCCCAACATTTCTTTAAATATATGTATATAAGCCGATTGTAACTATTATTCTGCACAAGTTCTTAAATTTGTATTGAGTGGCATTCAGTGAAGCATGAAAACCCTCTAAACACCCACCACCCCCCTCCCCTCTCCACACCCCTACAAACCACCCTGCTGACAACTTTCACTTTCTTAGGCACCCCCTGCTCAATATTTGTGTGTGTATCTCTATCATGCGACTGGCATCATCTTTGAGGCCATTCCTGCAGTTTCCTAGACAGCCCCAAAACATTTTCCTTATCAATTTAATGGCCAAGTGGCGTCAGGCAGCGAAAAAGAAAGAAAAAAAAAAAACACCAAACTGCTACAAAAATGTGGAGAAATATTTTACAAATGTCACAAACAGCAGCAAAAGGGCAAAACTGGCAATGTCAGATGCGTAGGCACAGTGCACTATATATATATATATATATATTTATATATATATATGTATATACAGTTATGTATATGAGCTGTACATAGGCGAAGCATTAAATGTAAGATGAACTGGCTCCAGTTCCAGGGCCAGTTTCATTTGATTTGAGCCACGTCGCCAGAATGCAATAACTGTGTCTGGCTAAGCGCAAAACAAGGTCAAAAGATTAAAAACAAAACTCTATGCGTGTGCCACACATACATGCCACATGCCACATACTAACAGCTAGCAGGAGTCGCCATATATTGTTATGCTGCGAATTCTTAGAGTTAGTTTGCCTTAACCCATCGAAGGGCATTCTTTTTTTGTTAGCAAATGTGCAACATTTACAAAGAACATAAGGCACTTTATAACTTTTCATTATCATTTAAATTTTGCTTTCCCAGATGATTTATGAAGTTCAGTAAAAGTTAAATAGATAATATTAATAATTTATAGACATAAATATTAAAAAATTTCACAATTTCAGATATGGTTGAGGTACTTTTATTGTTTTTTTGACAGACTGATCAAATGCATCTGTTTTATACAAAAAAAAGTGTGTAGTTTTTCTTTGAAAATATATTTGCAATTATTTGAATATGTTTTGAATATATCTGCCATACGATTGTTCGATATTAGTAGCTGAAGGGCATTCGGAATGCGGCACTTTTCTATTAAATATTCTTTTCTATTTTCGGGCTGGATTTTTATGGTGCCGTCTTCAGGCGCCAAGAATCCTGCTTCCTTTTCATAGGCTCTGCTGTGGCAGCAGTTTTTTTTTTTTTCACTTGCAACATTATCAGCTCATTGTTGTTATTTTTGTGTGGTGATTGGATTGCTTTGGTCTTCTGTTTGACGCGCTGCTTTTGTTTTTCGCATTTTTCTTGAACTAATTTGAATGATTTTAGTGGCGCGCTTGACTGAATTCCTTTCTTCTTGCTGCTGTTTTTCTATTTTGCTCTTTGGCTGCCTGTCATATAAATTTCTAGTTTTTATTATCATATTTTCTCAGAAGATTTCAGTTTAGTTGTTATTGTTGTTATTCGGTTGTAATAATCATAAATTGCTATCTGCACAAACATTATGCATAAAATTCACAATTTACAAATTGTGAAATTAATGAAAAGCTGCGTCAGGACATTTTACATTTGTGTGTGCCACAAACTGTACTGAAAAACAAGGCAAATGAGGAAAGGGAATCTAAGGTTTCAAGTAGGACCTCATTGAATATATGATTTATATAGAATATCGATGCTGAATATACATAAACTAATAAAGCGAATTTGAATTGCTACTTGATACAGAATATATTTTATATAGAATATCGTTTGAGAATATAGCCAACCAGTCAAAGGAATCTAAGGTCCTACTTGATATAGATTTAGGATATATAGAATATCGTTTCAGAATACAGCCAACTATGAAAAGAAATATTTTTGATATAAGTTAAGCATTTGGCTAATGATTTAGTTCTTATACACTGAACCCATTAAAAATGGGAAAAAACTGTTTAATGAAATTGTTGCAAAAGTATGTAAAAAGCAGAACAGAAGCATCTCCAAATACAAATGGCATATTTTTACTTACTCAACAGCCTTTCACTATATAATATACATATACATATATACAGACAAATTATTGATCAACTGTAAAAATCTCATTAAAATCGGAAAAGAAACGCAGAGTTTATTAACCAAAACATATTTTCATATTGCATAATCTACTTTGATGTATTCGGAGACTTGCAAGTCGAGCTCTCTCGACTAGATAATTCTAACTTGTTTTAGTATTAAGAATGTAGAATGAATGTACTTCCACATCTGTCAATGTGGCATATTACATTTTAACCGCTGTCCAGTTGCTTGCCCTTGCCACCTCTACCTCTACCTAGATTAAAGACATTACATTACATTATTATTAGAAATAGTCATAAACATATATCATATTGCAAAATTTGCATATTTGTGGGACAGGCCTGCAGCGAATAAGTTCCATGAATTATTTCAACCCACCCACCCACTGACAAGCTAAGCAAGCCCCCCTCTGCCACGGGGCACGCAACAAAAGGCAATTGAGGTTAGTAGAAAAAAAAAAACAGAAAAAACAGAGAAAAAAAAAGAACAAAAAGAATTAGAAATGAAAACGCAATTTTGCAATAAAAATCCATTGAGTCGAGTTACAAATTCAAATGCGCTGTCGAACCAAGCCTCAAAAATACAAAAAAAAAACAGAAAACAAAACAAAAAAACAGGAAAGTAATAACGAAAATTTCGAAATTATGAAATTACTTATTAGTGCGTAGAGTATTTTGCTGGGGGAGGGGGTTGGTTATATAGTATTGTCATATTAGCGGCACAGAAGGTGGTCGAATCATAAACGAAGCGCAAAGAATGAAAGTTCGCCTCTGCATGCAAGAAATTAACATTAAAATGCAATAAAGGACACACAACAACCACAAAAAAAAAAAAAAAGAAAAGAAAATAGCAACAGCAACACTAACTACTTGTAGTTGTGGCCAAAATTAGATTTATGACAAAATCATAAAATTAAAAGGCTGAACGGCAATTTTGTGGGCTGGGCTCACAGTGCGTATGTGTTTTGTGTTTGTGTTTGTGTTTGTGCTGTATGATTTCTGAATATACGCATTCTTTATAGTTTTTATGGTCATTAGCTAACACACACACACACACACACACACGCACACACACATATGCAGTGCTTGACCCTAGCGTAACCCATTGCGTATACATAATAATATTATTACGCATACGCCCCCGGTTTGTGTGGCGCTTAGGCGCAGCTTCGTGCATAGTGGCCAAAAACCGTTTGCTAACATTTTCTTTGTTTTTGATATATGTTTTTGTAATTCTTATGTTCTTTTTTTTTTATGACATTCACTGTGATTTGCGTTTTTCGGGGCATGTCCGCTCAGCTGCACAGTAGAAGAGGTGTGTTAGCACTGAACAAAAGGATAATCAAATAAAGAAAAATGGTTGGCTAACTATTGTTCATTTTTGATGGCCTTCATTGTATGATTTACCAATTTTGTTGTTGTGCCACAACGTATACTTATTAAGCGGAAGCAAATTTGTCGAATATTTCAAAAGATTTCGAATTTTTTTGTTTAAATGAAAAACATCTTTAAGAATAACTATAAGTTATTTTATATATGTGTGTATATGTTTTTGATCGTGGAGTTTTCAGCAGTTCTCTTTATATACATTTTCAATATATTCCTTAAATGACGCCCAACTTTGTTTCATCTACCTGGAAAGAGCATTTGCAATTCGTTTCGCTCAACGCACATTCTGTGCCTGGTTTGATTTATTATCGTATTAGTTTCCACGCACAGTTTTTTTTTTTTTACACACTTTTGCCTTATTTTACGAACAACCTGCTGAAAATGCAAATTACAATAATTATGTGTGGTTTTCCTCAAATTCTTCCTTTTCGTTTCGGGTTGCGTGAAGCATTGCTTGGCGCGTTGAAAGTTGAAAGGTCCTGAGTGCAACACACACACACACATACACACACCCTTCTTGACTTTCACCTTGATTCACAATTTGATTAATTACACAAGGAGCGAACTGCTTTTGAGGCACAACTTCCACGTTTTGAATATCTGTGTGGCTCAATCTTATAATTGCCTGTAACAACAGAAAAAACAACAAACAACAACAACAGCAAAAACAAGACACATTTCCGGCTGTTACAAAAAGAGAACAGGTCCGAGATAGATCAAAAGAGCGAAAGAGAGAGGGGCAAAGAGAGAGAGAGAGGGAGAGGGAGAGTGCAAGTGGGAGAGGGAGAGCAAATGACCTACCATACAAGATTTTACATTCAGCTAAATTCGATAGAAGCAGTTGGCGCAGTTGAGCAAGCACTGAATGAAGAAGAAGTTGAAGAATATAGAATAACCGGCAAGCAGATATGGCGACTGTCAAATACCCTGTACTAAGCACACAGTGATAAATAAATAATCTTGGGCTACTATTTTATTATTAATCTGAAACTTAATTTAATTTAATTTTCTTTTTTTAATTTTAGTTTTAACTGTAATCTTAAACTTTTATTGTTTAATATATATTGTGTTTTAGTATACATTAAATCAAATAAATATAAACCAAATAAAATAATTGCTTTCAGTCACATATAAATACATACGCATAAATATTTAGCTGGGTTCTACATGATCATAACCTATTTATTAAAAACACTTTTACAGGGTATTAAAGATAGAAGCAGCAAAAAGCAACAGCATTGCCAGAGATCATTAATTAAAATGTTGCTGGACCAGTTCTTGAGCGCAGGGCAAAAGACTGACAAAGGGAAAGGGTGCGGGGGGCGCACAAGTTACAGCAAGCGCAAAAGCTTTTGCCGCAACAGCAGCAGCGCAACAGCAGCAGCAGCAGCAGCAACAGCAGCAGCGCAGCAGCAGAGGCACTCACAGTCGCAGTCGCAGTCGCCGCAGCAGAAGCAGCATTAATAAAAGATCGCACGCTTTTTTAATCAGCACATAGAACATAGACAAACACACGCACAACTGTACATCTGTGTTGGTGTGCGTTGGCCTCTAGCATACAAAGTGCGTCGCTTGCCTAGAACCCCCCCTCTACCCACCCACCCCCCTCTGCCATCGTCTCTGCTCTCTTCTTCTTTATATGCGCGCACGCATTCCATGCTTCGCTTTAGCTCTGCGCTTTTCAGTTTGCTCGCCTGCTTTTTTGGCGCTGACATTCACTGCGATGAGGTAATCGCCACATGCGTGTGTGTGTGTGTGTTTTGTGTGTGTGTTGTGTGTGTGTGTGTGTGTTTTAGTTGGAGTGCGTGAGCGCAAAGCTTTGTCGTTCTCGTTGCACGCATTGAGTGAATCGCGCCCCCCTCGCCCCTTCTCTTTGCTGGCTTACCTAAACGCTCGCTGGCCTTCCCCACGTACATATTTAGGTTCTGGTCTAGCGTCGTCTTTTCCGTCTGTCCGTCTGTCCGTCTGTCCGACTGCCTACTTAGTCGCCAGTCTTAGCAGCAGTCGTCGCACAGATTATGGCCCTTTGACATCCCATAAATTTCATGTCCAGCACAGCGCACAACATTTTGGGTAGATTAACGCATAACAAGCTAACAAGCAACTAAAGAATACCGATATTTATTTACCCTGTGCTATAGATGGGAACTGTTTTTAATCTATTTATACCTTATCTATATATATATATTATATATATGTAAGTGTACAGTAATTGGAATAAATTACATATATACATCAGCTAATTAGAATTTTCGAGTAATTAAAATCTTACTCAAAGCAATCAGAAATGTTTTTCGTGTCACTTTAAATATAATTTCTTGTGAATTATATTAGTAAATAACTCCTAACCTTTCCCAATCCACTCAAATTTAATCTACATCAGTATCAGCACAGAAACATTTAAAAATATATTATATTATAATGACTTAAGCATCATGACTAAGTTATTGCACTCAACGCATGAGTGTACAAAACAATAACAATATGTAACTAAATATATAAGTTCAAACCGGTTTGCCACTAAAGATTCTAAATGTATAGCTTATATATATACATATATAATATATATATACATATATAATATATATATATATATATATGTGTTTGTTTTTGCATTCAGGAAATACTCTATCAATATATTAGTTTAAAATGTATGTATGTAGGTATGTATATATGTAGTTATGTATGTAGTTATGTATGTAGTTATGTGTGGATAGATATATGCAGCTGTTGTTGTTGTTGGATGCGCCTCACTAATCACAACGCTTTGTAAAAACAACTTCATTTTTCAACATAAAAATATATATACTGCATGATTCACTAAATGAAAAAAAATATATATTTATATTTTGCATGGCTTCTTCGAATTGTTTTTTGCGTTTTAGGTATAGAATTTTCGCATGAATTTCAAAAGAAAATCATTTTTCCAAATTTAAATGCAATCGCTTCACTTTTGTCTAGAAAACTTTACTCAAATGAAAGGAAAATTCAGTTTTTTTAGAGAAAGAATCTCGATTGCAGCTGAAATGCATATTAAATGCCAAAACTTAATACAATTAACAGTTATCGCGCACTCAATTCACACACACACACACACACAGTCGTGTATACACACACACATTGCAATTGGCAAAAGTTGACGATCCATTGGCAATCGCCATTTTTGCGCATCCAATGGGAAACCAGTTGGCACTCATTCTAATGCGCTATCTCGCTCGCACACACAGTTGCTGCAGTTGGCAGAGTTAAGCGAAAGCTTTGCGAGAATTGCAATTTGAGTGTGTTTTCTGTGTACGTTAGCTGTCTCGCTCGCACTGCAGCGATCAGTGCTGCGAACTGCTGCGGCGAATACTCAAAGAAAACTAATTAGCTACAAATTGGCAGATACGATAGAAAATTGTTTTTTTGTTTTAGTTATTGACGTTGTTGTTGTTGTTGTTGTTGTTGTTGTTGTTGTTGTCTTAGTTCGTCTTCGTCTTAATTTTTTTTTTTTTTGGTTTTTGTTTTTTGCACATCATGTAATGGAGAAAATGATTGATTAACTCGAGCCAAGGGCCCTGCAGGCCCAACTATATCTAGCTTCTTTGACCTGCTCGAACTTGGCAGCCGAAAGATGCGCAAAATTGTTGCCTAGTTCTAATTGTTGTTGCTGTTGTTGCTGCCGCTGCTGCTGCTGCTGCTGCCGCTGCCGCTGCTGCTGCTGCTCATTGCGGCAACTTAACCAAAGTCATTAATTTGCAATTAGTTTTGAGGCAAGCGGCACGCGTGGGAATTGAAGTTGGAATTGAATTTGGAATTGGTTGCGATTTGCTTTTGTGAAACTTTTGAGCAGCGACTCATTGAGAAAAAAAAACAACAACAACAAGAAAAAACAAAAACAAGGAAAGGGTTCGCAGGCAGCAACAAATGTTTATAATTACACGCCAACCCATAATGCCAACCCTCCTTTTTTGGCATCACTTTCTTTTAATATTCACAATTGCCTTATTCGTTCTGCTTTTGTTTTTGTTGCTCTTGTTGCTCTTGTTGCTCTTGCCCCTCTTCCTCAACTCTCCCCTTACACATCTTACACTCAATTGAATTCTTCCGGTTGCTGCTGCTGTTGCTGTTTCTGCAAGCCTCCACATCTACAATTCATGCATAATAAACAAATAAAAAATCTGGAATAAATAGGTATGCTCATCCTTGTAATGCCCTATAATCAGTTCAAATGAAATTTGCTAAATTTTCTCTGAGAAACTCAGCTTTTCCCGAACAATAGTCAAAATAATACTCACCGAAAGTAAAACTTATACAAATTGAAGACACAACAAAACGAAACATACCCCGTTATGCATTCATTACAGAGTATTAGCCGAAAAACGCTTTAAAGGAGCATCTTCAGTTTTGGGGTTGTTTTAGTTGTTTTAGCCATTAAATTATCCATGTTTTTCAGCATTTTCTGTTTATTTTCATTTCTCTTATTTTTTATAAATAAATATATATTTTCTGCATAAAATAAATATAAATAAAACATGGTAAAACTGAAGACAAAGCTAGGGAAGTAGTTGAGATTTGTGGTGGGAAATGTTCTTTTTATGGTTTGCTGGTTAGTTTTCCGCTGGTTTCTGCTTAATTTAATTTATGCTTAACCTTTATGAAGGTCTTGTAATGGAATAAAGTACTTAATGTTATTATGTGATTATGCCTCTTATTTGTTATGTGTGTTATTGATTTGCGGGGGGGGAGGGGTGGTGGGGGGAGAAGGGATAAATACAAATGCTGTGTCACATGTAGCTATGTAGTTTTGGGGATTAAACCATGCCTGCAACAAGGAGGGGCAAAGATGCTCGATGTGTGTCACGTAATCAATAAATATTAGGATGTATTTGAGTAGAGCATAAATAGTTATCGATACTTATCACATTTCAGCGATTGCAGGCTGCTAAAATGCGCACATCAAAATTTGTTGGCCTAGGCTGGTTTTGGCAAGAAATTGTCAACAAATTGTCGCCAAAAATGCTTAGAAACATTTTTCAAAAATTTTAAAAACTTAATGTTGGCTCTGAAATACGGTGGGCTATCACAAGTCTGATATGAATATGGTAACTATTAATATATATATTAATATAACTAATAGTTTTATTATATTATTCAAAAATTATAAAGTTTCTAATTCAACTTACAACTTTTACTTTCTTTATTAATTAAAGAGCCCATGACTCTTTGTAAAGTTGCTTCAAATTCAAAGCACTCACAGCTGTTGCCTTATCTTTTGCCAGCGAGACAGCCGCCACTACTTCAACTGCCACTGGACAACACCCATCCACCGCCCACCACCCACCAACCATCCACCACTCCCCGAATTTGGGCAATTCGCTCAGCAGGTTCCATAGATTACATAATTGCCCGGTGGTTGCACACAGACTGAGGCAGCAACGCTGACAGCGACAGCGACAGCGACAGCTACGTCGACGTCGACGTTTGTTCATTTGCCTCTGCTGCGATTGATGGATTGCATTCTGACTGTTGCCACACCGCAGCCGAGCAGCACAGCGGGCAGAGCGACTTCTTCAACGGACGCATGAAAGAGCAAAGATCAAAGACACAAAAAAAAAAAAAAAAAAAAAAATCATTTTACAAAAATTACACCAGCAACAAAAGCAGCAAAGGCAGAAGCAACTGCGCCATCAGCAACATTGCAACATCAACTAAAGCACAGAGAGAAAGACAAAGTGAGACAAAGAGAGAAAGGGAGAGAGAGAGAGAGAGAGCGGGGGAGAGAGAGGGAGAGGGAGAGCAGCAGCACACGAGACGCACTCTAAATTATATGCATTGACCTAATTTTAGTAACCAAAAAAAAAAAAAAGAAAACAATTTTGGGACAAGAATTGCATGGCACACAAGAAAATGAATGCGTCGGTGAGCTAGAGAGAGATAGAGACAGCGAATGAGTGTGTAAGAGACGGTCAGAGTGTGGCAAGAGATCAACGTGCGTCAATTAGATGCAAGGCGCAGTGGCAGCCATCTACCCACAAAACGCAGTGCTCATCGGCAATTTGGTTTTTGTTTAGTTGTTGCCCCATCGAAATGTCAACTGTGAAGCACAGTGAGACACAAATAAAACGGACGCACATTGTGGCAGACAATTGATGTGTGAGGCAACAGCAGATTGGGAAAGGCATCGAATAATACAAATAAAACAAATAAAACAAATAAAAAACTTAATCAAAGCGCTAAGAAATATTTTAATGTTATTTCCGATGTCCTCAAAAGAAAAAGATATATTATAATACTAAAAGATATATAGATATATAAAAGATAAAACTAAGGTGGCATTATCAAATACATAATTAAATATTTTATTTGTATATTAAGCTAAATATTCAAGGAGTATGTTTAAATGTTATTAAAGAATTCCAAATCACGTGCAACAATTTTGTGTTTATTTTTTTTATGCAGTTTTACTGTAGTTTTATTCGTTTTGATTGTAATTTGCATGCGTAATCATTATCGCCGACTGTCGACCTCTCCTCCATTGTCTGCTTCATTACAACACGATGCGTCGCATTGTCTGCCACAAATTGTTGCCTCTGCTATCTCGTATTAAGTATCTAGTATCTCGTATCCCACATCTCTCTCTCTCTCTCTCTCTCTCTGTGTTGACTACTGCGCAGCTAACTGCAACAACTGACGACAGTCAACACATGCGTGCGTGACCCAATTTCTATATACCTCACACCCCCCTCACCCCACCCCTTAGCCCCCGTTTCCCCACTCTTCTATTTCCCTTCTAACCTAAGCGCGTTAATAGAGCAACGATTTGCTCTAGTTCACAAATTGCCCCTTTGAATTGCGGCGCAACAAAAAAAAACAAATAAATACGCATATAAAAAATGAACTGTGAATCAAATTTTTTTTTTGGCGTTGCATGCAACTGGACTGGCTTACAGCACATTTAAGTTAGATATTTAAAGTAAAATTTGTCGCATCAATAACGAGCAAAAGAGAGTCAAAATTGCCAAATTGCTGGCAGGTCTAAAAGAGTCTTAAAAATAAGTCTAAAACAGCGCCATGTTTATTATTTTTATATATATATTTATATATATATTTTTGCTATATACAGGAAATGCCTGCGCCTGCTGATTGTAATGAGATCAATATGAAAATATATTTTCGACCAAAACTTGCTTGTTTCTTATTTCTCTCTTGATCAATAATAGTTCAATTGGAATTGAATGCCTACAACTGAGTGTTGCTTTTATTGCTATCAGAAATCGATTTATATTAATATTCGCAAATAAAGTTGATCTCAGCGTGGTATACCGTTATATTGAAGAGCTCGCCAGCTGTTATAGTCTCTCTCTCTCTCTCTCTCTCTCTCTCTCTGCCATTGTTGCTGATCAAGAATATGTGTAAATTGGGCATTCGGCAGGATAAAATAGACTATGTACAACAACAATTTGGACTATTAATAATAGTAATAATTATAACTGGCATAGCCAATCTACTTATCGCATTAGTTTTTTACTAATCGTTCTCTTTTTGATCCGCTTACACAAAACTAATAAATGGCGAAAATTATTGTTCCAAATTAATCAGCGAAACTAGTTTTGCAGCTTCGATTAGGAATACAAACAATTTTCTCACCTTGCAATACAAACTATGCCAACCATACCCCATATTGGATCTTCTGCCTCAGTTATAATGATCCAAAGTTGAAAAATATTATAAATATTTCGATATGATACCCTTTCAGCCATTTTTAATGGGCTCTGTATATAAGAATGTTCCTTCAAGAATACTCCTGTTATTCCCAGCGAGCTAAGTTATCAATTAGCATAAGTAACATATATATATATATATATATATATATAGATATGCATGCAAATAACTGAATCTTTGACAATGCGCTCTTCACTTTTCTTCAAGTTCAGTCACCCCAAACGTAATAATCGATTGGCCCGGCTAAATAAAAAAAAAAAAAAAAACGAATAAAATAAAAAAATAAAAAAAAGGTAAACAAAGCCGCGTAGAATTTGAATTTGGTCTAAGGCAAACCTGTTGGGGTTGGTTGGGGGCTGTCGGCTGGGGACAAGGTGAAAAGGCAATCAATGTCGTCGTCCTAGAAGTGCCTTTTACGCTTCTGCTTTTTTTTTTTTTTTGCTGCTGCTGCTGCTGGTGTGCTGCTGCTGCTGCTGCTATATTATTATTTGAGTAATCCCTCCGCGCGCGCGCTTCCCTCGCTGATTGTGCGTAATAGACCGTTAAACTCTTCAAGCAACAGCCTTTTTTTATTACGTATTCTTCTTTTGCCTCTCCGTTTTATTTTATTTTATTTTCTCTCTTTTCCTCTACTTTAACTCGAGCAAATCAGCGCAAGGACGTTCTGCAATCCTGGCGCACATCTTCAACGAAATTATTACATTACCATTAGCCGAGTTGGGCGGTCTGTGTGTGTGTGTGTGCGTGTGTGTGTGTGGGGGAGGGGAGGGGTTGGGTTTGTCTGGCGAGCGTGTAAGGTAGTAAAAATTATGTGTAAAATGTCCTTGAACCCCTTTTTTTTTGCTGTTGTTGTTGTTGTTGTTGTTGTTTTCGTTGTCTTGCCTTTTGTACATCTGTACTCTGTATTCTCCACTCCCCTTTCGCTTTGTGCCCAGCACAACTGTTTTTCCTCTTCTGTTTTACATCTGCGTCTTCTTCTTCTTCTTTTTTTTTTCGACTTTCTGAAGGATTATTTCGACTGCGTCATTGTTTTCGAATTATGGTAGAATAATTTTTTTTTTGTTTTCATTTTTTTTTTTTTTTTTTTTTGCAATTCAACTTTGTCAACGTCACAATATGTAATATACCCGGCACTCCCTCTACCCGCTGCCTTGTGTTGCCCCCACCACCCCACCGGTTGCAGCTACCCGTTGGGTCTCAGCGGGTTCGGCGGTTTTCTTTAAGCTGTTGCCCCTAATTCAACTGGGTATTTTTCTTCTTTTTTTTTTTTTTTGCATTTTGCTATTTATTTTTGTTCGGTTTTTTTTTTTTCGTTTTCGTTGTAAAACGTCAATTTTTTAGCTTTGATGTTAGTGAAAACAATTTTTGTCGTTTACTTCTTGCGGTTGTGGTTTTTTTTTTTCGCAGGAATCCTGCAGCAAAGCGAAAATCCTAAATGACTGTTAAAGCAAGATGGCTTAAAAAGGCAACTTGTTGATTTGACACACAAATTCACGACTAAAGCGGAGCACTGAAATAATGTTGAACAAGTGAAGTCTTTTTACACATAAGTCACTTATCCATTTTTAATTTGTTTATAAATTAACTATTTAAATATCAGCCATTTAACGCTAAGTTTCACTATCAAAAATAAACACATAAGAATAGTATCTCATAAGAATAGTATCTCATAAGAATAGTATCTCATAAGAATAGTATCTCATATTGAAAAGCATTGGCTTGCTTAATGTTGTCATTGATTTTATTTGTTTATTTTTATTTAATTATCCCAGCTCTCGAAGGTTAAAAGATTTCAACAAATTAAGGTAACAAATTAAAGTGAAAAAAATAGAATTGCCATAGCAAATGGCCTAATGTTTAAATCTAATTATTGTAAAAATAATTGTTACAAATATAAAGGAAGTTAATTTAAGTGATTTTGTTTGCATTCAAAAATTTGTTTAGTTGTAATTTGAAATGAATTTTGTTCAGGGCAGTTGAACTGCCAATTAAATGATTAGTTTTACTAATTCAATAATAATTATTTAATTATTATTATTTAAGCAATCTCAAATTTAAGCTCTTAGATATATATATATATATATATTTATCTTATGTAAAGTTCTTGAGTCTTTAGAATTCGAACTCCTTTCACTTTTGCCATATTTTAAGATGGATTTTGGGCTTTAAGTTTTTTTCTTGAACGATTTTGGTTAAGAATGTCTCTTGAGTAATGCTGATTAGACATTCAAGCACAACACTCTCTCTCTCGCTCTCTCTCACTCTCTCTCTCTCTCTCTCTCTCTCTCTCTCTCTCTCTCTGACTATTTGCCTCTGTTCGTCTGTCTCTTTCAGACACTTGTGCAACATCTCTGGCAGATATTACTTCATCTAATTAGCACAATTAATGCCCTAGACACAATTCTACACACAATATATACATATGTGCATATATATGTTTATATATATATATAAATATATATAGAGATGTGGTTATGTACAATATGTAATGCCTAGCCCAACATATGAAACAATTTCATTGTCAAGTGTGTGTGTGTGTTTGAGTGTGTGTCTGTGTGTGTGTGTGTGTGTGTTTGTCAGTTGCCCAATTTAGTTAAAAATGTTGAAAATGCCAAAGAGCATAAAACGCACTTAATGCAAGCGTGCAAATTGAGCGATCCGTTTCTAAATTTAAGTACTCAAATACATACAAATATACACAGACACACATACATGCATATATTTATATATATGTATATGTAAATATTTGTGTTTGTGGCGCAACATACGAAAACATGAATGTGCGCCAAATGCTACAAAAACAAATGATATCATCTTATCTGAAAGCGCAACCAAAATCCGTCGAAGCATTCGGATATGTTCATGAAAAATAAATAAATGTGTGTGTGTGTGTGCGTGTGTGCGTGTGTGTGTGTGTGTATACGTTACAAACACAAATACAAACAGAAAGCGAAACATTTATTTTTTGTGCAATTGTATAGCTTTGTGGGTGGGTTGGAATTGAGTTGGGTTGGGTTGGGTTGGGTTCGTTTAGAAGGTAAAAAAAAAAATGCAGTATACACACATAACCGACAAAAGTTTTTAGCAGGGTCACACACACACACACACAAATACATAGCTACACATAATTGCCAGATAGTGTATATAACGGGCCTACGCAGCAGCAGCAGCAGCAAAGAGCAGCGGCGCAGCGGCGAGCAGCAGCAGCAGCAGCAGTCAAAATGCTCGCACATAACAAATAAATGCTAAAATTTCACAAAAACGCACACCCAAAAAACACACACAGACAGACACACACAAGCGCAAGCTGCAAAAGTGCGTTCGTTTTAATGCTCAGTGCGAGTGAGTGGGTGAGAGAAAAGCAGCAGCAATCAGCAGCAGCAGTCAGCAGCAGCAGTAGCAGCAGCGGCCTGGCGCCAAAAATGTGGAGCATACATATATTTATATGTATATATAAACCGCCCCAAAAAACTGTACATAGCCCAACAACAACAAGAACAGCAGCAGGAGTAGCAGCAGCAAAACAAGAACAGCAACCAAAAAAAAATAATTTGCTGTGTAGCAAAGCTAAGCAAAAAGTGCGTGCAGCACTGCAAACGCAAAAGCGACGCTGACGTCGACGTCGACGCGCTTGGCGGCCATGCCAAAATACGCAATACATATACAATACATATATATGTATATATGTGTGTGTGTGTGTGTGTGTGTACATCGTGCATACACGCATATAATGGCCTGCATTGGTGTGTGCGCGCAGCAAACGCACAAAGCATTTTCTTATTGGATTTCTCGTAGGCAGCATAGGCAGCAACAGCAGCAGCCACATAAGCGCCACTCACACTCACACACACGCACAAAGACATAGCGTGAGAGCAAGAGCGAGAGCGAGAGAGAAAGAGCGGGGAGCCGCGCCAAAAAAAAAAAAAAAATAAAAATAAAAATAAAAGCACGAAAAATGCTCTCGACGCTGCGCTTGGCTGCGTTGACCGCGCTGCCTGTCGCTCCACGTGTTTGCTTGAATTGCGTAAACTTGCTGCTGCGACTGCGACTGCGACGACGGCGGCGACGACGTTGACGACTCTCTGCTGTTTTTGTTCTCGTTCTCGCCGTTTTGATTGCTGTCGCTGTTGTTGTTGCTGTTTTTGCTGTTGTTGTTGTTGTGTGTGCAGGCAGCAATAAAATGGCAGCGCCTCGCTTCAGTTTCGTTTTACTTATTTCGTGTGTTGTTGTTGTTTTTTTTTTTGCGCGCGCTTTGCGCTCTCTGAGCGACATGCGCGCTCCTAGCTGGGGAAGTGACATATGCCGAAAAAGCTCAAGCTCCCTCTCTCGCTCTCGCTCTCTCTCTTGTTGCCACTGCAAAATGAATGCGTATTGTTATTCTTTTTGTTGTTGTTGTCGCTCGTGTCTCTCTGTGTGTGTGTGCTGTGTGTGATTTTTTTGCTTTTGTTTTGCCACTGGAAGCGTGCAGGAGAAACGAGTTTTTCGCTCAACAGCAGCAGCAGCAGCAGCAGTGTCAGTTTCTGCACTCAAAACTGAACGAGTGAGAAAACAAACGCTTCTAATTGTCTCTTTGAGCGCTTTTTGGGATATTTTTTTCAGTTGAGACTGGTTGCTAATAATCAACATTTAATTAATAATAGAAATGCGTTATATTTTTATAAAGTTTTTCAATGCTTTTTGTGTTTAAATTTCAGCACAATTACAAATGGTTTTGCTTGCACAGGAATTTGATATTTTTGTGGGAATTGCAGTAAAAATATGTTCACAAATATTGTAAATGTTGAAATTAAAGATTATTGTTTTGTATAGCATTGGTCTTAAGAAGAAGAATCATTAAGATTCTTTCAGCTTTATTATAATTTTTAAGCTTTGATATTGATATTCAAGTTATTCCGACATTTTATTCAAGTTTTATTTTCAAGTTAAATTCTATATAGGCAGAAGGCTTTTACATTATGACTTTTTGCGGTCAACAGATATAATTTAAATATTTAATGATTACAAGTATAAAATTAAATTGAATTAGGTAAAAATTAATTGCCATTTATTTTCTAAGTAAATTCTAATTTTAGATTTAGTTTTAAGTTATTTTATTTTATTATAAAAATTTAATAAAAATGCAGCTCTTAAACTCTCAAGCTTATTAATTCTATGGATATTTTAAGCAATGTAAAATCATTTTTGATTTGCATATGAATTGCTTTAGGGAGAATCTTAGATTTCGATTAAAAAGAATTATAGGATCTTCGAATTCCTTTAAAATAGCCCAGTTAATTGTGAAGGACTACACCTGGCCAGCTGATGCAATCAGAGTTCACTTATCCCCCCCCCCAAGCCTTCCTCGCCCATCCACCCTCCCGCCGGACATCGCCTGCTGTGTGGCAAAAGCAAGTTTCTATTTTTGAAGCCTATTTCACATTTACCCACGAGCATTTTCCACATGAAGGACTTGCAAAGGACTCTCTCTCTCGCTCTCTCTTTCTCTCTCATACAGACACACACGCACTCTCTCTTTCTCGCTTTCTTTCTCGCTCTCTCTCTCTCTGTCTCTCTCTTGCTGTGGTGATTAGCTCATGCGACTTATGCAATTTGCCTGCACAGAGTGCGTTCTCTCAACAGATAGCAGAGAGCAAACTGCAAAGCTGAGTGTGAGCGAAACTCACCCCAAAAAAGGAGGAGAGTGGTCCTGGAAGGGGGTTGGTGGGAGGGGTTGGGAGGGGGGTCAGCAGTGCATACACACAAAACATGCAAAGTTGCAGCAATGACATCATATGTCAAGCATAAGCAGCGAGTTGAGCTTAAACATTATTGGACAATGGTAAAGCTTAATGTACAGTTAATTGTTGAAAAACGTAAAATTTTCATATTTCCTATTAGGTTCCCACTCACTGTAAGCCCAATTGAAGATTGCAAGTCCGTGCATTCCAATTGGATTGAAAGCGCAAAAAACATTGCACAGCCGCTGCGCAAGTGCTTGTCAGAGAAGAGAGCACGCGAGAGAGAGCGAACGAGTGAGCGAGCCAGCAAGAATGCTAGCGAAGAGAGCGCGCGCCAAAGTCCAATAAGAGAACATGAAACTCTCTCGCACACCAATGCAAATTCTGCATTTGCAACGGCAAAGCGAAACAAAATCAAAAACAAAAGCTCATACACGCACGCACGCACACACACACACACAGGCAATGCAAAATGGGCGCAATCTCGCAGCAGTGACAGCGCCAGCGGCAGCGGCAGCGACGCCAGGCCCCAACAACGACGACAGCAGCTAAACTTGTTTTTGCTACGAACGATTCGGCAGAGAGAGAGAACACAAGAGCGAAAACGCGCTCTCTCGCTGTCCTCTCTCAGTTGTTTTTTTTTTCGCTGCGCTTTGCTGCGTTCGGCTGCGTTTTACTCTTACTCTCTTGGAGCTGTTGCGCTGCTGCTACTTGCTGTTCCTTGCTGCTGCTGCTGCTGCTGCTGCTGCTGGTGGTGGCTCTGCCCGCTGCCCGTCACTCTTCCGCAGTTCGTTTCTGTGTGTGTGTGTGTGTGTGTGCGTTTGGCCGTGTATGCGTGCATTTTGTAAGCTTGTGTGCGTCGACCGCCGTCGCCTGCCTGGTTGATAGGCCATAAACGCAATTTTTGAATTTCATGCTCGTCTATTCGGCGCTAGGTTTCGGTGGTGCGCAGCTCGCAGCAGCAGCGTTCGTTGTGTGCATTTCTCGTCTCGTCTCTTAACATTTCCCCACAACGGCAACGGCAACGGCAATTGAAACAGAAGCTGATTACAAAAAAAAATAAAGAAAAAATAACGCAAAAAACACACAAAATTAACGCAAAAATAACATTTTCAAAATTAAGCAAAAATACGATTGTTCAATAAAATATTACAACAACGGCAGTACCGAAATGCAGAAAAAAAAATAAATACAAATCCATTTGATATAAATTGCAAGAAAAATATATAAATTCAAATTCAAGCAGCCAAAAAGAAGCGCACAAATATTTTGTTCAAAATAACGAAAGTTTTCAATTGAACTCTGTTTTAATTTATTATTTAAGTTTAGTTTATGTTTTAAACAACAACATAATATATAAATATATTTAACATAAAAAAAATAAATAAATCCAACAAAACGTCCAAGGCCGGCAAACACATACATATACACACACATATAATAAAAACAATTTTTGACGGTGTATCTTTCTATGTGTGTGAGTGTGTGCGTGAGTGTGTATGTGTGTGTGTGTATTTAACAAGTGAGTGAAGGTAATTTCATTGTTTATTGTTATTAATCAATACAAACGCAAAAGTGTTGATAAATACAAAATGTATACAATTATGCAACAACAAAATATATTTATTCAATTCAAATTCAAGCTGAATAATTCATAAAGAATTCAACTACTTAAAAGCAAATAAACATAAATATAAAATATAAATCAAAAAAAAATATATATTAGATATAAAAATGAAGAGCATTAAATGAGCTAAAATTATATATGTTAAAAAAAAGACAAATGAAAGGTTTAATAATAAATGTATATAACTATGATGAAAGTTCTTAGTTCAAAATTTAAGTTTTACTGTGCTTAAAATGTAAAACAAAAATCAAGCACAACTTTTGTTTGCGCTTTAAAAATCGCAGTTCAACAAAATAAAAAGCAAAAACATAAAAATTTAAGTGCTTTTTTGTATCTTTAAGATACTCAAGCTGTGATTTTAGTTGGGAATAGTTTGGGTGAATAAAGGGCAAGATCAGCAGCTCTACAAGTTCTCAACTCAGTTCCGGGACAAATCCATACAAATGCAATTCGCATTCGCATCCCAATTTTGACTATGCGTAACTAATTGCGTTTGTGTGTGTGTGTGTGTGTGTGTGTATGCGACTATGTGTGTGTGTGTGTGTGTGTGTTTTCGTGATTTTTACGTAGAGCAATTGGGGTTGCTCTGCATGCAACTGAAACTGGAAAACGCAGCAGCAGCAAACGCAAACCAGAAGCGAAAACTTCTGCATTTTTAATCAAGCAACAACAATAGCAACAACAACAGCAATAATAACAACAACTACAACAACAACAATAACAATAGGAAATGCGCCTCAAACAATAAACAACCCTACCCGCTCCGCCCCACAGTGGCAAGAATAAAAAAAAAAAAAACCAAGGCAAAGATTTTGAACTACCCAAAAAAAAAAAAAATACTGAACTAGAACCCCTTTTTGCGGCACGTGTGTGTATGTTGTGTTTGTGAGCGTGTGTGTGCAACATGAAAAGTGCATAAGGATTATGAAGGAATATAATATCTAAATGATACACAGGATATGCACTTTAAAGAGACACTTGTTTGCTCTTTAAACTGAAGAACTAAGAACTTTATTAATTCTAATATAAACGTAAAATCTATAAATAATAATTTAAATAAATAATTACAAGCGGAAAATAATTTAAAATAACTTTTAATTGTATCGGAAAGATGAGATTATTCTAAAATGCAATAAAATAGCAATAAATAGATTTATTTATTTATTTTTAAAACTTGAAGCTTACTTAAATTAAAGCTCAATTTCAGGCAATACAAATTTAAGAAGCTTTTAAAACTAAAAGATTGATTTAAGCATCAGCCAGATGCCAAATAACTTTTATAAGAAATGCATTCAACAATGCAAAATATCATCGTAAATATGCCTTTAAAGAACTTATAGATAGAGACCCTTAAACAGAACAGTAAGAATATATATAAAGAATATATATATATATATATATATAAATCTACATAATAGTTTATAGAGTTAAATATAGGACTGGCTTGAAGCACACAAAAATGTAAATTGAAACCTGGTTTTATTGCAGCTGCACAGTATTTGTTTTTTGTTTTTTATTAATGAGCGATAAGCGTTGACAATTTCCTGAAGCAAAGCACATGTTTAAGTGCGTCTCCATGTTCAAGAGCACTTCACAACAACAACAATGAGAACAAAAACAAGAATAGCAACAATTTGAAGCGCGATTAAAATTGAAACATTTTGATAGTGCCAATAATCAAATGCATGCCTTTGAATCTGGGGCTTCAGGTTAACGAATTAATGGAACTTTGAGCGAAACATATTAGAAAACTGATAAGTCGCATTAGTTTTTCAATTATTTGGCTCATGAATGAATTTTTGTCCTTCAATTAAATGAAACGTGTCACAAGCGGAGCAATAGAATAGAACAAAAATAATATTTCGACTGGGGAATGCTTAACTTGGAGATACCCTTGCCATAATGGCAAAAATATATATGTTTGCCAATCTTGTTTTATTTAGAGTATTTTACAAATATCACCAGATAGGCGCAGTTAGCTAATCAATTAAAAAAAAATATATAAATATATATGCCTATTTAAAAAATACCATATGATATTAATGCTGATCTCTATTGTGTTTTGCAGGTCCCAAATGTCACTGTGAAAATGTCTGCACAAACTAATCACGACAAAATAACCAAAAATTGGCGCATGCAGCTAAATGCAAATGAAACAGCAATTTTCGAACATTTAAACAATTAAAGATATCAATTTATATAAAACAAAGAAAGAACTAAAAGCAAAAATGAACTGAAAAAAAAAAACGTATAATGCAAAAGCAAAATTTTAAATTGGCAAAAATAATTTAGGGCTACAAATTTCAAAAACAAAACAAAAGCAAAAAAAAAAGAAACTATTTTGGCAAGCTGCGTGCATAAAGAAAAAAACTAAAAAATACAAAATCGAAAAATAATTATTTGGCTAATTGAAAAAGTATAAAATAAATGCAAAGAAAACACACATAACTATAAATAAGAAATAAAACATATTAAATGTAACACTTAAGGGAAACCGACAAAAATCAACAAAACAAAATCAGCTAAGTAAAAACAAGGAAAACCCGCAAAAATTTAAGCCAACAACAAAATTGGACAACTCTTCAAAATTATTGGTTCGGACAAAACGCAATACTAAACACAGCAACACAACAACAACAACAACAACCGCAACAACAACAACAACAATCACAACAATAAGCAGCCACAACAACAACAACATCAACTACAACAACAACAACAAGCAGCAGCAGAAAGTGTGTGTTAGTTTGCATAAAAATTTCGTTTCGATAAAACATAAAAGAATTATTGAAAAATTTCAACAAAAAAAAAAATAAAAACAAAAACAATTTATTCAAATACACATAAAAAATCACATATTTATAAATATATGTAAACAACTATTGCTTAAAATTATATAAGCAACTATTTGGTAAACATTTTTGATAACAACTGAACTGTAAAAACAAAATCAACAAACACAGTACAGAAATTGTAAACAAAAAAAATTGATAAACTTTTGGTATAAGTGCAGTGAAGTGCATACAAATTACAAAATATTTGTAATTTAATTATTATAAAAAAAAAGAATACAATTTGTAAACATTTTTTACAATTAAAAACTAAGGCATTTTTTGGATTAACGCGCAAACTTGCAATTGGAACTTAAGGTGAGTGTTTGAAAAATAGCCAAGATTATTTTCCCAGCTAGAAATGTTACTTCTATCATGTTTGTCAGACATAGTCGCACCAATTTTGGATGGTAATCCCTTTGTTGTGAAAGATATCTACATAAAAACTTGAACACTACTAAATAGTTGTAATTGTTCTTTAAGCTTAAGTTTTGATTTCTACTGACACTACATGACACTACTTTTGAAAACTAACCAACACTACGAGAAAATGCATTAAATTCTCCAATACTGATTGCAATATAAACTCAAAAAAGAAAATGAAGTTCATTTAATATTTGTGCTAATGACGCAGCACATTTTGCCTTATACAACTTATACAACTAACCACCATTATCCACCACCTTGGTTTACTCTAGCCCTTTACCTGCCTCCCCGCCACTCCCCTCTTAGGCCCTTGACCATAAAACATTGTCACACTCAGTTACAAGTCGAAACCTTTTTTTTTCGAAAGTTGTTGTGCCTATTTTTTGTTTTTTTTTTCTTTTTTTCTTCTGTTTTTTACATGTCGCGATGCGTCGCAAACAATTGCAAACATTTGCAGACGCTGACACATAACGCATGTAATTATAATAACTTATAATTATAATTTATGCAAAAAAAGAAAAGTGCTTGAAAAATGAGTTTTTGTATTTTCAACGCACTTTTTTTTTTTTTGGTTGTTGTTTTTCATTTTTGGTGCTATATGGTTTACAAATGAGACTCAACGTTGCATATTAATAACAATTAGGCCTCAACTGAAGAAAAGCAAAAGTTGCTTGCACACACACACACCAATACACAGCTACACACACACACACACACACACACTCATACACACTCGTACGCAACGCATAATCATTTTTTTCTTCTTTGCATAAATTAAACTTTTCTTATGCTGCTGCTGCTGCTGCTGCGTCGCAGTCGCCGCTGCCGCTGCTGCTGCTGCTGCTGCTAACACGCAACCCCCTTGCGGCATTGACGCTGCCGCTGTCGCTGCTGTCGGCGTCGCTGCCACTTTGACCTACTTTAAGCGCAGCGCGTTCCAAATATTTTTTCTGTGCGTTTTGTCTGTTGTAGTACACTGTATTTGCTGTCTCGCTCGCACTTTGTGCGTGCGCTTAAGTGTAGTTCTTCTCGTCATTGTTGTTGTTGCTGCTGTTGTTGCTGCCCTTTGTTGCGGGTCTTCCGCATTTAATTAAATGCAACAACAATTTGGTTTATTTTCAACCTTTTGTTTTATGTGTGTGCTTCGCTTTTAGTGACTGCGTGCTTTTGTTTTTGTTATTGTTGTTGTTGTTGTCGTGTGTTTGTTGCATTTTCACTTGTCGGAAGTGCGTTTTTACCCTGCTCACCTTTGTATCTCTCCGTCTCTTTCCCGCTCTCTCACTCCCTCTCTCGCTCTCTCTCTCTCTCTCTGTCTTTCGCAGCAAGCGCTCATTTGCACAATCGTTAAGTTTCCTAGAATACACACGCACACACACACACACGCACTCACACTCACACAGAAAGCTCCTTAGCCAAACTACTCACTCACTCTCTCCCCCTCTCCCTCTCTCCGTAGCAGACTGCGCGGCTTTTGAAACTGACGCAATGTTGCGTCTCTCATTATTATTAGTGTTGTTGTCGTCGTCGGCAGTTGCGCAAAGTGCGTTCATTGCATTTGAGTGTTGCGTCTTCCCCCCACCCCCACTCCCACCACGACCCCCTGCTTGCACTCATTATAGCAGTTTCATGTTCTGCTGAATGCTGCTTGCTGCTTGCTTTAATAATTGTGGCATTTTTTATGAGCAGCCACTGCAGTTGCTTGAATTTTAATGTGTCTTTCGACTATCAAGAAGAAAAGCTCAATGGCTTAAGCCGCGCTGCTCAGTTGTTATTATTACAGTTGTTCAGCTCTTGTTGACAAATCGCTCGTGTAAGAGAGAGAAAGAGAGTGGGAGGCGGCACTCTTCTCACTCGTCTAATTGGTCGCTGCGTATGCAACTTGAGTAAAGCTTCTGTTGCCGTTAAAGCTTCTTTTGCTTATACAGCTCTCCGCACACTTCTTTCAAGTGGTCTCTTAAATTGGCTTCGAATTGGTCAACAAATGCCAAATAATTAATAATTGAAATACGAAACTACTCGGCTTAAATATGAAATGTTATATATAACTGCACAATTCTCTCGCACACTCAAAATGGCAGCTTGTCACCCATTTGAATTTGAACGAATACATGCAATGCGTTTCTATTTGTGCAAACACACACACACACACACACACATGCAAACATTGTATAAGCAGCACTCGCCCACTCTCACACACACATAGCACGCAGCCAGTAGAGGACGCTTGACTATTCGACGCAACTTTATCGACTGCATGCAAAAGTTTTGCCAGCCCATTTGCTGTAACGTGCGAGAGTGTGAGTTGTAGTGCGAAATATGCGCGTGCGAGTGAGTGAGTGAGTAAGAGTGCGTTGGTGTGTATGCGTGTGCTTTGGCGAAGTGGAGCAAAAGGCAACTGGCAATTAGCAGCTGGGGAATAAAAAGCAACACACAATACGAATAGTTGGGCAAAGTAGCATTGCACATAGGCAACGCCATATCAACAAAAACAGTGTGTACACACATACACACATATTTACTCCAACTCTATGCTCTCTCTTGCACACACACGCACACACACACACACACCTACACGCAGTTTGCAGATAGCAACCATCATATTTGTCTGTGTGTGTGTGTGTAGGTTTAGGCCTAGGCATATGGCCAACTCAGCCGGCCAGCAATATATGTATGTATATATATATACATGTGTGTGTGTTTGTGTGTGTATATTTAAGTGCTACAGGCAACAATATGAGAAAAACAAATACAATGAGTGACACTGACAGGTTTTCACTGTACTTGAATAATATTTAATAAAAATATTTATTCTCATTTCTTGGCTTTTCTTTCCTATTTCTGTTGGTTTTTATAATTAATTTGTCTTCGCGTTTTTGATAAGCTTAATTAGCACCACATAAAAGCGTTGATTTCGCATTTTATTTTTCAGTTAGTGGCCATCAGCACATGCAAGTTTTATTTCTGGCATGGAAATGAAACTATATATTGTTATAATGGTATGCAATGCTAATCATAAACTTGGTGCGTGTTTCGCTCTTTTTTTTATAGGCCATGTAACGTGGCAATAAAATGGCATATAAATTAGTATATGTTGCAGGGTGTTAGTTTGAGAAAAGTTCCGACATGCAAATGAAATGAGTCACAAAATGGGTGGCAGGGTGGCAGACTGTGTGTGTGAGAGAGAGAGAGAGAGAGAAAGAGACAGAGAGAGAACGTAGCATAAAGGAAAAATACACAAGATTATTTGCAAATGTTATTTTTGTATATGGGTATTTATTTATTGTCACCTAAAGTCAGTCTACACCAAAAATATTAAAAAAAAAAACAAATTAAATTAAATTAAAAATACAATTTATAGCTAAACTGAAATTAAAATAAAATTAAATGTTTATAAGCATTATAATAACCATAATCATATTTCCTGTAAGCTAAATATTAAAAAAATTATATATATATAATTGTGCATTAAATTTGCAGTTCTTCCACAAAAAAAACTAATCTACAATTTTTATAGCATATTTTTCCAATTAGCACTAAAAGCGGGCTGATATGAAAAATACACAGACAGACACATACACACACACACACACGCTCACATAAACACACAGAATGAGAAGGGCGCGGTTAAAAAATAAAAATTTCAAGTAAAGTAAAAAAAAATTCGAAAAACAGGCCTATAAATAATGTAAATTTTACACAAAAAACTATACACACACATAAATACAGTATATACATATGTGTGTGTGTGTGTGCAAACGCAGCGCAAAAATATTTACGTATTTTTTTTTTATTGTTCGGCTATTTGTAGATTTTGTCAGAGTCGCATCTAAATTATTGCGGCCTACAATTAAATTGGCTGAAAGTGCCTGTGCAGAGGGAGGGGGTGGGAGTGAGGGGGTTGAGGCGCTGGGCGCGGGCAGCAAGAGGGCAAGCAGAGGTCTATACGCTCTATCGCCAACGCCTGCACAGCAACAAAACGATTCAAAAAAATAAAACCAACAAAAAAAATTAAGAAACAATAACAAAAAATATACAGCAGCGATAGAAAAAACCTTGAGCTCGCACAACATAATTAAAAATGTGCGTAGACGCACACACACAAACAGACACACACACACACAAACACAAACACACATAAATATGTACTTTTGCAGCTCGCTGAGCTTTTCCCGCTTTACAAATGACATTCACGCGCAATACAATCCAGCAACAACAGAAGCAACTAAGAAAAAGCTCAACTGCAAATACAACAATGCGTGCGCCCTCCAACAACAACAACAAGAACTACAGCAAGCGCTAAGGAAATCTAAAAATGTCTACGTCGCTTAGCTAGCCAACGCCAAAATAAAATACACCAACAACAAGTACAACAACAACAACAAAAACTAAATTCATAGGCCTACATATTTTTTTTTGCCGCTCTCCCACAAATGCAAAAGCTGGCGGCGCTTTTGCGTTCACACACTATTTTCGGAGCTTTTGGGCAAGCATCGTGTGAAAGCTTTTGCAGTCGTTGAGATCGCTATGCGGCTGGGCTGGTTTAGATCATAAGCGTCCATCATATCGAGGCGTAGTTGAGTTCTCTTCTTCTTCTTCGTTTTCTTCTATCCGACTGAACGAAAACTCTGTGCAGATAGGTCAAGGCTGTGGGCGGAGTTGGCCAATTGACTAGAAATGTGGCATGTGGATTTAATTGTAACATAATCGTTATTTGCAGCACATACTTTTTGATGATTCAGAAATGATCATAATAATCTAATAATTCAATTTAAGTGTATTGTTTTATTTGCTAAAAGAAAATTAAGGAGTTGAAAGTTACTTTGTAAATGCGTGCAATTCTAATTGAAAGAACTCCTGTAACTGAATCACTTTGTCTATTAACGTCAATTTCCTTTCTATAACCCAATTTTCGAGAGTAGATTGTGACGTATCCATTTAAATATTTAAAAATAAATGTGTTATGTATTATGATTGTGAAACATTTCTATTCGCTTTTCCCAGTGACGCACAAATCTTTAAATTAGCTAAATGCAGAATATTCGCCAAGAAGACAAGTCTAAAATTAGCCCATATTAATTGGTTTAATTATTTATGGTAATGCCATTTAAAATAAATGTTACCTCTGCTGCTACCACATTTCTTCTAGCTGCATACTCAAACGATTGCAACTGCTACCAACGCCAACCTACGAATCTGTTCAAACGGAAGAAAAATGATTATTTAATTGTTAGGAACCCCTTTTGTTTTTTTTTTTATTTGGTTCTCTTCTCCCAATTTGTTTTTAATAACAGCTTATTAAGTCAAGTATAATATACGCATGTTAAACACACACTCCATAAAACGGAGGAAAAAAATCTTGACTTTCTGTTGCTGCCTCTGTAAATTGCCCCAATCTTCGAGCGCCGGCGTCAGCACTCAAAAGCAGTGTGTGTCACATGAGATTCTACTTCATACAAACACATATATATACATATATACATATGTATATATATATATATATATATTTTGATTTTTCGTTTGATTTTTGTTTTGTTTTTTTTTTTTTCGCTACGCCTTTCTCAAGCCTTTTCTTCTCCCTCACTTTTGGCTCACACACACACACAAACACACACATAAATATATGTATAACCCTTGGGAGGCAAGTGAGGCAAAGACGTTTGGAGTGCACTCGTCGCAGTTATGCGAACAGAAGTGGAAACACAAAAAGCACAAAAGAAATTGTTAAGGAAATTAAAAAGCATAAAAACAACAGCAACAGCTTCCGTTAAAACAAAGAACAAACCAAAAAACAAAGACCGAAACAGACTGCATGAGAGACTGCATGAGTTAGACAGAGAGAGAGAGAGAGAGAGAGAGAGTGACAGGGAGAGAGGGAGGGAGAAAGAGAAGAATCATTCAAAAGGGGTTCCCAAAAAAAAAACAACAACAAAAAAGAGCACACGCAACCAGCTCACATATGCAGCATTTACCGTTAGTACGTCAGCACGCCAGGAAAAGCAACGAGCTCCGCTTAATTGCTGGCTTGGTTACGCGACTCGATTCGACTCGACTCCGACTCCGACTCCAACTCCGAGTCGACTTCGACTGTGCCTCTTCAGCGTATGCAATACCCAATACTTTGCCTCTTAATGGGAAACAAGTAATTTTCATGGCAATCTGGCTGCTGCTATTTCCATTTTGGTTGATTTTAAAGCACTAACTAACTGTACATGGGTCTAGTCATAATGTATTTTTAATATGCAACTACACAGCTAATTTAATTATAAAATGGCTAGACACACTTGAGTGTTGATACTAACGGAAGCGAGAGGGGCACAGATGGGGAATATAGTTAAGGTCTCGAAAAACCCAGAAATTCTCGTCAGCGTATTAAGTTTACTTGTAGACAGTATAGACTCGATCGATATGGATCAGGCTGTCAAACCGAAACGATTTCCGGTTAAGATAATAGTTATAGGAAAATGTGTAAAAAACGATCATCTTTGATCTACTATATACATAGACTCTATATTGCCGACAAGGAACCTTAACTAGCTAGTCTAAACAGAATTTCAACATTTTCAATATATTATTTTAGTGTTTTTTCTAATTTCGTCTTACTTTATGTAAAAGTATCATTAAAACTCTCATCTTAATCTTAATCGAATATTGTTTGAATTTGGGCACACTTCTTACTGAAAGTAATTCTCTATATTCCAGTTATCACATGATAATCATTCATACTCTTTAAGCCAAACTCACTTTGCACTAAGTTTCCCGTTTAAAAACACATAACGATCTAAAAGACAGACCCGATTTTAAACTACAGTCTTGCAACTCATTTTTGTTTTCCACCAATTCTTTTTCACTGCGCCTCTAATGAACTCTTCAGAGTGCCCCTATCCGTGCTCCGATTTCCCCAACCCCCATGCTGAGCCCTGCACTTGCAACAAAGTCAGAGCTTCGCTCGTTGCCGTGGCTGCATTTTGTAATTAGAATGGGTAACTAGGTGGCCAGCAGCAGCAGTAGCAGTAGCTGTAAACTCCTCCTCCTCCTCCCCGACTGCCTATCAGCCGTGCAGCCATGTGTGCAGTTAACCCTTGCCCCCCCCCAATGGACACCACCGCCCAACCACTCCACGAACTCCAACGAATGCGACGCGGTTCGACGTTGAGTGCACTTCAAAGTAGCAATTCAATTTCATGGTTACCAAGATTGCCGACGTGTTTCTTTTTTCTTGTTTGTCGGCTGTCTCTTTTTGTTGTTGTTGTTGTTGTTGGTTTTTGGTCAACAATTTTTGGACTGGTTCTGTAAATCACGGCCATAAAAATGCAGTTTCTGTTGCCCATTTTATGAGCTCATTCACACGGCGCACAACGCGTCCAAATCAACAACTGCACTTGAATTAATTTCAAATAGTCTAACAACAAAAAATGCTCAAAATATGCAAAAGCAAAAGCAAAATAAAGCAATAGAAAAACGCTGCAGGCGGTCAGAGTTGGGTGTAATTGAAGTTGGGATCACAATTCATTATCGCTGATCGGCGCAGTGTGTAAATGAGACACCTTGCAGCTTAAGCCACGCAACAAATGGAAATGGGCAAACGGTGGCAAGATGACGGGGCGGGGCACGGAAAATGCAACCACGCATAACGTTTGCCTGAGAAAATGCATAAATTAGTCGCTGCAGAGAAGAGCACAAAGGGCTCTCTTACAACTGATGGCTCATTTCGTAAGAGCCCCCATCCAGAAAAAAAAAAAACAAAAAAAAAACAAAAGCCGCAATAGAAATGCATTGCTTCATGTATCACTCCCCCAACTCCCACTGGCCCCCACCCCCCGCTTGGCCACACCACTTTTAAAGTGTGACTTACAAGCGAAATTAGGCAACGAAGCGTAAGAAGTTAACTTGACTGCGACTTTTGAGTCAACAGAGCGCAAAGTGGCCCAAAGCCAGTGCCAGTGCCAGTTGTGGCTTAAAGATGCGTTAACTGCACTCTTGACTCTATGACTCTATATAAAGTACATATATATATATATATATATATATATATATATACATAGCCACTTTTATTGTTTTGCCTGGTTGCGTTCCGGCAACGCCAAGCTGTGCAATGGTCTGTAAATCGGAACAGGCAGCTTTGGGGCTTAACATAAATATAGAACAGGGCTAAATTTCGAATGCAAAGCTTCATTTAAATGCATAGCCAAGGTTTCTGAGTTGAATCGGAAAGAATATTTACTGAATATACACTAAACTATTAGCTGATAGCTCTGCGATTACATATAAATTCTGTACAATTTTTTAGCCTAAATATGATTTTTGAATCAATGTTTTTTTGTGTTTCCAAATTTAAATACAGTTGTACTTAGTCCTGTACAAGTCCTAATAAAAAGGGACCTGTTTTTGAATGTTGTTGATGACATTGAAAAGTTTTTACCTGTTCTCAACTAAAGCCTGAAGGCAGACGAATGTTAAAATATTACTTTTCCAACAGATAATAAATTTTTATAACTTTTAATTAGCTAAAGTTGAAAGGAAAATAGCTAAAAATAGCTTTGATGACAATGCCACAAATACTAAATACATTTAAGCCTTCATTTTGTGTCACTCGCTGAAGAAATACCATAAAATTGTATACACATATTTATATATATATTTTCCAAATTAATTTATGCAATTTTCTTTTCGCATTTCTCCACTTTGCTTACAGGTGAGCGAACGCTTTGTGTGCCAACTAATTAGGCCGTCTAACTGCACGTAAGTTGCTGTTGTTGTTGTTGTTGTTGTTTTTGCCATTTTCCAGGGATTTGTTTTTTTTTTTTGTTGTTTTCGCGCTTTGGTTTTTGATATGGCATTTTAGCAGTTTTGCTGCTTGCCCGATTTCTAGCCATAAATTTAGCAATTAATGACAAATTTCACTTTGTCTGCCACGACTGAGGCGAGTGCCGACTGCAGACTGCAGACTTGCTGCATGCAGATCCATTAACCCTCCTGGCAACCGCCGCATCCCGTCCACTGAATTTGAATGCTTTTAGCCTCGGCCAACGAAGCGTGCTCAGCACCAGCGTACCGGCGAAGTATAGAAAACCCATTTGGCACCCAATGCGCCGCCCACTTACGGTCTGGTTCGTTCTGCAATTGCATTAAAAAGCATAAATTTACTTTAGCATTGGACGCTATAAAATCCATTTATGCACTTCACTTGCTTCTTCTTCTTTTTTTTTTTTTTTTTGGTTTTTTTTTAGAATATATTTTTTGTATTTTTATTTTTGCATGCCAGGACTCTGTTTCAGAGTCCTGTCGTTGCATGCTGGTCAGACATTGTCCGTTCTTGCCTGCGCAAAACCCCCGCCCCCGCCCACCCACAATGCAATCTACAATAATTTCTGATTTCCTTGCTGTCCTTTTGCTGTTGCTCTCGTTGTTGTTGCTGTTGTTGTTGCTGTTGTTGTTGTTATTGCTGTTGTTGTTGCTGTTGTTTTTGTATTGCTACAAAAAATGCCAATTTCTGCAGCTGGCAAAGAAAAAAGAAAAGGGCCACAAACAACAACAACAACAACAACAACAGTAACAACAACAATAACAACAGCAATAACAACAACAATAACGGTCTATGCAATTTTTACGAAAAAATTCCCAAACGCCCATTGAGGCGTTTGCCACGCCCCGCTGCGGTGCGCTTTGTTCGCTTGCCTCCGTTTTTGGTTTGTGTTGATGATGATGAAGTTTAATTTAGACACGACTCGAGTGGCAGCCACAGCCGCAGCCTCTGCCTCTGCCTCTGCCTCTGCCCATGCCTCAGTCGCCTGCAGACGTCGGCGCCCGCATGTCCCCAACCCATCCAAAGGCTCAAACCCCAACCCCCAACTGGAATTTTATTGCATGTCCTGTGCCCAGTCTCCCCACATGCAATCCAACAATTCAACAACAACAACAACAACAACGAGCAACTTTTTACACACAAGCCATTTTGCATAAGCCCCATTAAATATATACAGCCATTTGTATACCCTAACCAGACTATATATGTCTCAAAATATATATATATATATATATATCTGATGAGCAACAAGTCGATTTGAGATTCTAATTTAAATATAAATAGGCAAACTTTTATAATCATTTAATTTGAGCTGCTTTTGAAACTGTCTCCAATTTTTAGTGTTTCACTTGACACTTTAAACTGGATTAGATGTTTTAGCTCTTCTATTTTATGTCTGCCAGCAACTTTTTATATGGTTTTTTAATAATATCATAATTCTTGTTCAAGATGCATAATCTATGCAAATCAAGAATATCTTTTGCAAGCTTAAGATACACCTGAGGTGCTTCAAATGATCTGCAACTATGAAAAGTTTTTATGATCATAATACTAAATATATATATAAAAATATATCTCATTTGAATAATATATGCAAATTAAGCAGAATAAATGCTGCAAGCTGAAGATACATTCTCAAATGTAACTGAATATTTATCTATTAATTTGCAACATTATTAAAATTAAAGTTATTTTGTAGTGATCAGTAAGTTAACAGTTATTTAGAATATGATCGATTGTTTCACCGGAAGTCAAGGCATATTTGAGCTGTAAAAGAAGAATACTCCAGTTGCGCTAGTGTATACAAATTTTCCATAGAATGTCCAGTTAGAATATAGTTTTCTGCTCGTTGCAGTTCTGTTTTCCAGTTTCCACACTTTTCCACTTTTTACTATGCTATTCATTGGGTGCCTTTTTTTTTTTTTGTCTTTTCTGTTTTTCTTTGCCACTCTTCACTCCACACTCTTTCTTGTATGCATATTTTGCACATTTCACTTTTTGCATCTACGCTTTTCACCGCCCACCACCCACTCGTATGTCCATTTTCATTTCCGCTTTGCTGCTGGCTAATATAATTTCGATATTTGCCTGTGTCGCCTAAAAGTTCGTCTCCTCCGCGCTGTGGGGCGTGGCTGGGCCAAAAGTGCTGCAGTGCTGACGCCTTCTGCACTGCAGTCCAAACAATCCGCAAACTGCAACAACAGCATAAAATAACATTTGTCTCTTTCCATTTTTTATCCATTCTTCCCCATCCATATATGTTTTTGCAGCAGTTTCTGGGAAATTTGTGTCTGGGTTTTTTAGCGCCGCTTTTTGTTTGCTTTTGTAATTTGTTGTGCCTCTGTGTGTGTGTGTGTGTGTGTCTGTGTGTGTGTGTGTGTGTATTTTTGATTGCATGCGCTTTTCTGCAGAATTTTCGGCAATATTCCATTAATACTTTGGCGTTGCCTTTTATTCATCCTGTTTTTATTTTTTTTTGTGCAGCGCTTTGCTGTTTGTTTTGGCAGCGTTGAAAAAACTTTTTAATAAATAAATTTTACGATAAAGTGCAATGCAGAATTTTTTGCCATATTTCCCTAGCTTTTTTTTCCTTCTTTTGTTGTTTTCTCTGACTGTTTTTACAGCATAAATAAATCATCGATGCATTGGCGGATTTATTTGCCAGTCGCTTTTGGGTTTGCTTTCAATTTATTGAATGTGCCCCCGCCTCATCAACCCCCCACCCACCCGGACACCATATGCAATCCACAATCGCAACAGAAATTGCAGTTTTGTGTATGAACAAAATGTTATCAATCGAAAATTGAAATGCCTGTGTCAGTTTTCCTTTATTCAGCAATCATAATTGGTTATTTATGAATTTAATTCTGAACGTAAGTTAAAAGTGCCACAAAATTTAGGCAAGGAAATCGATTTAAATCGAAGTAAATTAAACAATAATTTAAGTAGCGATCTGTGCAGGTTTTGTGAAAGAGAGGAGGAATCCTCGATGCACATCCTAGCAGAATGTGTCGCCTTAACCAGAAGAAGGTGCATGTTGTGAATTTCAGAGACATAGAAGACCTCAACCCAAGAAAGAGCCTCACATTCGTGCGGGAACTGGGGCTGATGGAAGAGCTATAGGCTCAGCAGGGGGCACAATAGATCGAGTAGGTTCCCCCATAATAATAATTATGCAATAATGAAATCAACTTTAAGCTGTTAAAAGTAGATGAAGAGACAAACACAATAAGTAACTACACAAGAAGTAAAACAATAATAATAATAATTGGCAGATGAAAGGATTTTTCGATTTTCATAATGGAGATATAAGAAAGTGATTGTGTCAAGATTTGTGTCAAGTGAGTAGACTAAAGGTATACATATATAAATAGACAGCATATAGATAGGTTATTTTGAAAATATTGTGTGTGTCTAGTTAAGTTAGAAGGGTTTTCCATTAGTGTATTTTGAAAAGAAACAAATGGCAAAACATGCATCAATTTATTTGTAATTACTCCTCTCTCGCCTGCATAGGTAGACAAAAGCGATGCAATTGCGATTGAGCCATGTGGAATAGATATGCATTCGGATGCCAGACAATATTCATTGCTATCAGTTGGGGCAGAAACGACCAAGTTGAAGCAGTTTTAGCCCCATTGCCCATTGCCGTGCACAAGAAAACGACAGCAAATCACACAAATTAACTAGTAGACAAAAGTGCCGCAGGAAGCCACACACAAACACACACACACACAAATACACACACACACACACACACAAAAATACACACACAAATTTCTAATGAAAAATACGTCAAGCTGAATACAAAAAAAGGCTAGCTGCAATAAATGCGATAAATTGCTCAAGTGCAGAGAGTGCGCAGCCACAGAAAATGGGTGGCAACAGCAAAATGCAAGCAAATTATGACCCCAGCCCAAAGAGAGAGAGAAAGAGAGCGAGAGAGAGAGAGAGAGAGAGAGAAAAGAAAGCTAAAACCAAAGCCAGAGCCATTGCAGCTCGATAGTAGTAAATAGTAGTAGAGCGTAGTAGATAGTTGTACTACGATATATACTATATACTATATACTAGCTGTGTATATATAGACACGAGTCAAACGGGCAAACGGTCCAAATGAATTTTCACTCATTTCCTTATCGTCTGTGATTTCCTTGCCAGACGGCAACACACACACACACCAACACACACACACACACACACACAGACACACACACACAAGCTTACACAACTACAACATGCTGACAATTTTAAATGAATTTTCTATGCAGGCAGCAGCAATCTAGGCAACAACCCGCAACCCACAACCCCCAACCCCCAACCCTCTGCCGTCTGTCGCATTGTCTGCAGGCGGAGAGAAAAAATGCAGTTTGTGTTGAAACTTGGCTATTTTTTTCTTCTTGTTTTGTTGCCCGCCCGCAAAAGGCAAAAAATCAATGAAAATGTAAAAGACAGAGACAGAGAGAGAGAGAGGGCGAGAGAGAGAGAGCGAGAGAGAGAGAGAGATGGAGAGAGAGAGAGAGGTGCATGGGGGTTGAACCTGCACAACGTCATTGTCATCATCATCATCATCATCATCATCAGTGTGATGATGAGGCAGCATCAACGTTTTTGGCTTGTCATCATTATGAGACACAACAACCCTCGGCCTGCAGCAAGGCAAAGGGACGCCAGCTGACTGCACAACCCACCCAAAAAAAAAAAAAAAAAGAAGAAAAACTGCAGAGCCCAAAAGACAGCATAGCCACATAGCGCATAACACACCCAACCCCACACACAAAATAGACACACACACACACACACAGACATGGACAGAGAGCACCGTCATTCAAAGGCCAAAAAAGGAGCAGCAGAAACTTTCACTTTTTGCATGTAGATTGCCTCATGCGGCATTTATCGCATAGTGCAATGCGCCAAAAAGCAGACGAGGCATATGTACACACAGGCGGCCAAAGCGAGACAGTGGCAGAGTGAGACAGCTGAGAGAGAGAGAGAGAGAGAGAGAGAGAGAGAGAGAGGGGGAGAGAGAGCGAGAGAGAGAGAGAGAGAGAGAGAAAGGGAGAGGGAGAGAGGGAGAGAGAGGGCGACTGTAACAGGTTTAGCGAATGCAAGCAACCCTGTTATGTAGTTGCAATTATTTCATAATATTTCCATTTTCCAAGTGCAGCGCCACAAACTATAGCATACTTTGTAGCTTATACGCTGAGGGGTTGCAAATTGCAACCAGTTGTGGTCGGTGCGGGTGCACAGGGGGGGGGGGGGGGGGGGTGGTGGGTGGTGGGTGGTTTTTGGGTGGTTTGTTCAAAACTTTCGTTGTAGATGGCAAGGCGGAAATGCGAACGCTTGGAAAAACTTTTGCCACCAGCTGTGTCTGTGTGTGTGTGTGTGTGTGTGTGTGTGTGTGTGTGCGTGTGTATGTTGCTGCTACTATTGCTGAGGGTTGTTGCATGCTACGTGCACGAGTGTAGATAAAAATATTTTAATTTATTTTACTAACGGCTGCAGCAAACTCACAGACAGAGTTTGAAAAGAACCAGCCAGCTTTTCCCCATTCGACTACTTCCACTTCCTCTTCGTCTTCTTCCTCTTTTTGTGTGTGTGTGTGTGTGTGTGTATGTGTTTTTTTCTGTTTCTGTTGTTTTTGGTTCCTGGAGCTATGCATTCTGTTTGCACTGGCATTGCATATGGTGCCACACATGGGAGGAATATGTTTCCACAGATTATGCTCCGCAGAGAGCAAGTGTGGCACTGCTGCAGCTAAAATGGTATACTTTTGCTGGGGATTTCAGTAGATATGCTGCACACACAAAGAATGTGTTTCCACCGATTATACCCTGTATATAAAGTTGGTATATTTATGCTTTTGATGCAGCTATAAAATATGTTAAATTTTGTTGTTCAATCATTGTCGAGCCTATTCTAATTTCTAACCTTTTATTTGGTATTAATAAATATAGGGTATATTTGAAGATGCTCCATAGCCAATTACTGGGTATGCGCTAGTCTAGTTAGCGCTATTGGCCAATTTTGCAGCTGCATTTGTCGCATGCATCGCCCCAAAAATTGAATTGGCCAAGAGAACGTTGTCTGGTCTGCGACTCGTTTGGCTTGTTTGTTTTCTGCTTTTGCAGTCATTTTATTTATCTTTGATAAAAGGTTTTAGTTTAACATCTACGAGAGTCTGAGTGTGTGTGTGTGTGTGTGTGGGGCATCAATAGTGGCTTAAGCTAAAAGGTTTTTTGTTAAAGGGATTGGACTAAACTGGCTCTGACTTGGCTGCTTCGCAAAACCGCTTAACACAATCTGAATTCAATTTGCTTAAAGTTTTATAAAAGTATATCTTAAAATGTTTTGTAGGGCTTCCATTCGATATAAAATTGTGTGTTTTTTTTAGCTAGTTTTGACAACTATTTAGCAAAATTGAATTCAAAGTAATTTTCTATACTTAATCGTCTATAATTCCCATTGAAGTTGAAAAGGGTCTTTGGCAATGGCAACAATTCAATTTATTGTTACATTATTCAACAACTATTCGCATTCATATTCATAATCAATTTATATATATTGTGCGAAAGTAACAAAAACACAAATGTCAAATGTTTATAAAAACAATTGATTTTTAATTTATTATAAACAATGACAATAACAAAACAAAAGGAGAGCCAAACATTTCTTCCAGCAAGTCACTGGAAATGTGTGACGCATTCAACGACGCCTACGACAAACAGCAACAACAACAACAACAACAACAACAACACACACAACTTGCCACACACACACTTAAACACCCACAGAAATTTGTAGATACTTCGTTTTGTACACAAATGCATAAAGTATATGTATATATATATATATATATATATATATCTATATAGGTATATCTGTGTATATATAAAGCCGGCACTCAAATGTGTCCCAGACGCGTTTGTCACGACTTCAACTGACACAAAAGACGCACAAAAAATACAACAAAAAAAAAAAAAAAATAAATAAATAAATAAAAAAATAAAACCAAACGAAACGCAAATGTCGCATGCAATTTACTGCAAAAAAAAAAAAGAAAAAAATACAGAAAAAACAGAAATTTGCTTTGTCGCATGACTTTTACTTTTTACTTTTTGCTTGAGTGTTGGTGTGCACACACACACACACACACACACACAGAGAGAGACACACACAGTCGCACACATTTTATTTATTACTGTTGCCTTTATTGCTGTTGTTGCTGATTGCGTGCAACAACTTGGCAAATGCGACGGGGACCTCTGCGGGTCGACACTGGAGACTCCCAACTTGGCAGCGTCGCCGCCGTCTCAAAGAAAGCGAAAGTTATGACATTTTGGCAGCCAAACGAAAGTGCGACGCGGCCTCATTGTGCACATTGTACACACAAGTGTAACTGTGTAGGTGTAGGTGTAGGTGTGTGTGTGTGTGTGTGTGTGTGTGTGTGTGTGTGTGTAGGTGTTAGATTTGTATCTACAAATTGCAGTTGTCATAACGCTGAATTGTGTATTCCCAGCTGTTGAAATTCAGTCAGGATATACATACACTTATCCATATATCTATATATATATATATATATTTTCTTGGTTACCTTTACAAATACACATATGTATTTTGCCAGAGAGGAATATCAAACGGTTTGCGTTGACTGACAGAATGAAAGCCGATTGCTGACCAATGAACAGCATTAAAGGTTATCGCCAGAAAAGTGAGATTCGAACCATAGCTGAAGGTTGCCACAAGTTGAAGGGTTGCCACAACCACAACCTGCACCGATTTCCAAAAGCAATGAGCTTCTTTAATCCATTGTTCGACTCCCATATTAAAATTGTGATTGTGATGCTTTTCAAGGAATCATGTTTATCTTTGTCGAGCCAGGAAGTTTTAATCATCGTTTTACTCAGCACATTTGGAAACATGATTTCTTTAGAATTCATGCCAAGAATTTAACCCTTAAATATATATTTTGGAATGGGTGCAATCGTAAACTTGATCAAAACTGAACCGATTTACTAAAACCATTGCTTTTTGTTTATAGTTTGCCGCCTAGATTGAAACTACATTTAAATTTATACACATTTTTACCATTGTTTAGATATATTTAAGCAAACCATTTGACTTTTGTTAATATGATTGTAGTCAGAGCATTCATAAATACTGCTGTTTATATGTTAATTCAAAATCTGTGTGACTCATATAAGTCGGTTATAATTTCTTTGCTTGCATCATTATGATGTGAAGAGAAATAATAAACGTTTTGGGAGCACAGCTGAAAAGAAAATCGTTTAAGCAGCAGCGAAGCTCCCACTTCATTCGGCGACTGACTGGGCTGGGGGCTGGCTGACTGTATGAATGAAAATATTTATGCATATAAAGCAGCAACAAGACACAGATACACACACACACACACGCACACACCAAGCACACCAAGCACACACACACACTTAGACAAAGTATCTGCGTTGCTGTGCGGGCATGTAAAAAAGTAGCGTAAAAAGAAAAGGAAAAAAAAAGGCAGCTGAAATAAAATAAAATAAAATTTATCTTGAACTTGAACTTGAAACGAAGACATCGAAGTCAACGTTGGGGGAAGCGACGACGTCGACGTTGACGTTGACGTTGACGTCGTCGTGTCTGCTAATGTTGTTGTTGTTATTGTTGTTGTTGTTGGTAATACATTTAACGGCAATCTGTTGTGTCAGATGATAATGATAATGATGATTTTGATGTTGATATTGCTGAGTGCTTTAATGATGTGTTTTATTTGCTGTCAATAATGCATACAAATGTCGTCTATGATATATATATATATGTATATATATACTGAGCAAATAGAATAAAATATGTTTTAAAATTCAAGTGCACTGCGCAATTTGCAATGCAACGAAAAAAGAACACCCCAAAATAAAAATGGGAATACCAAACCAAAAAAAAATAAAAAAAAAACCCGCATTTTTGCAGCAGCAATTTGCAATTAATTTGATTTCATTTTGTGTGTGTGTGTTTCTCACAACTGCCCCTCTCCGCTGCCTGCCCCTGCTGTCTATTTGTGTGCTGAATGTCATCAGCTCAAAGTCGTCCAATTGTGACTTTGAAATTGCGCCAGACACACAACAAAAACTGCAGCAACAACAACAACAACAACAATAACCCGAAAGAAACCCGAAAATGAATTTGTTTTGTTGTCAGACTGCAAGTGGGGCCTGTGCCGGCTCCCTTTGGGGTAAGGGGTGTGTTGTGTTTTTTTTTTTTTTGGTTTTTGTATCCACTGCGCAATAGGGGCAAAATGGAATGCATACATAATGTGTCTAAATGAGATAATCGCTAAATAAAATAACTAAATGAGCTTAACTCTCCAAATGCTCGACTGCCATATACTAAATATATGTGGATATATATATATATATAACAGACTTGCTAATCGAGGCTCAACTGTATATAATATACTCAAAACTGCATAATGAATCTGGAGCTTCAATTCAAATGGTTCAAAGAATGAAAATCTGTTCAGCTTTTAACGAGTTTTTAGTTTTCTTTGAATTTCAACGACTCAGAAAAAGTTTTCTAAAAACAAAAAACAAACAATTTTGTGTAACATAATAATTTCAAGAGTTTTAGATTTAAAATCTGAAAATGGTCTCTCATAGTTGAAAATTGTGCATAACTCTTACTATGCCAAAAAAAAAATAGTCAAGACAAATTTGACAAATTAATGAGCCACGGCTTATTTTTGGAATGCTTCCGCAAAATAGAATGGCTGAGCGAGAGAGATACAAATAAAATACACATTCTATGTATCTAAGAGATCAAATGCAAAAGTAGACAATAACAAAATTATATCAAATGACATAACAGTGCAAATAAATTAAAAAAAAAAAAATATATCAACAAAAACAACAAACCAAAAACGAAAAAGAAAAAACCGTAAACAAATACGGTGCGAAATGCAAAAATTCATAAAATAAATGATATAATAAATAAAATAAATGTAAATAAGCGATACACGAATGTGTGTGTGTGTGTGTGTGCGTGTGTGTGTGTGTGTGCGTGTGTGTGTGTGTGTGCGTGTGTGTGTGCGTGTGTGTATATAAGATACATATATACAGTTGCACGACGCCAACGCAGTAAAGTGCAAATAAAAAGAGCGCAAAAAACTTGTATCTTTCGCGACTGTGTGCAAAATGTATCTGCAGCTGTCTATCCGTCGCCATTGTATCTATAACTGTGTGTTGGATGCCGTCGACATAACTTCGCGGCTGTCAGTTGTTGATTTTTGTTCCTGTTTTTTTCTTGTTGTTGTTGTCGTTGTTGTTGCTGTTGTTGTTATTATTATTATTATGTATTAGCGTTATTTTTTACTCGCTTTGCGTTATTATTCGCTGTACGCTGTCGTCGTGGAAGCAGCGTAGAATGAAAGATTCGTGGAACTGGGACACTTGTGTGCAGTGTGTCTGCGCTTTTTTTTTGGTTGTTTTTTATTTATGTTTTTTTATTTTATTGTTGCGGCGTTTCTGTTTTCGGTGGGTTTGCCCTGTTTGCCCCGGCAGTCCGCTTCTACACGCCGGCTGCGTGTATCTGTGAGATACTTTTTTTGTGTGCTTGCGCGTTTCTTTTGCAATGCTGCAAAGTCGAAAACGCCACCCAGCCCAGCTGCGACTGGGTGGCTCTCTCTCTCTCTCTCTCTCTCTCTCTCTCTCCACCTCTCTTTCTCTCTCAAATAGTGCTGCAAATAAAATATCAAACTAACAATACCAACAACAACAACAAATAAGAAACTTTTTTTCTGTTTTTTTTGCGCGTGTGGCATTCGAATGGAAAATTTTTGTTGTTATTTCACTATAAATATTTTGTTTTGCTAAATTTTCAATGATCATTTTTGATATTCGTTAAGCTCTGCACTTGCAATTATGCATAATTAATTTAAATGTCGTCATTTAGCTGAGATGATGGGGCGTATGATTTATATTTCATATTTAACTGCAATTGACGCGCTTCCGTTTCGATCAGCAGCAGCTGTAGAGTTGTTTGCATATCTAAAATGCAAATAATAAATTTGGAAAAAATGTACAAAAAACAGAGAGAAAAAAAAAAGAAAAAAAACTTGAAATGCGAAAAGAGTACGGCAAGAACAAGACTGATATTTTTGCCAAACAAAAAACACACAGTCAAGATTGCAACCAAGGTCAGCAATGACGAATAACAGCAAAATGCGCTGCTGCTGCTGCTGCTGCTGCTGCTCTTTGTTGTTGCTGTTGTTGTTGCGCTCTGTACCAGTCGCAGATCTGAGCAAATATACACTCACACACACAGACACACACACACACATACACACACACACACACTGTGCATAGTCAAAGAGTAAGTGCAAATGAGAGGGCCAAAGCTGTTTGCTTGTGCAACAGAGGGAGCGCAACAAATGCGCCTTAATTTTGCTTATTTTTTTTTATTTATTTATTTTTTTTTTATTTTTTTATTTTTTTGGTTTGTCGAACAAAAAGTAAATAATTTTTTATTTGTCAGCGCGAGTCAGTCCGAGTCCGGGTTCTGTGCGCGTACATAGAGGTTCTATACACTACAAATGTTCATATATAGTTGCTATATATGTGCTAACGATCCGTATTTATAGTCGGAACTCAGTTAATTTGTGCATTTAACATGACGACAGCAGCAGTCAACTGCGAATTTCTGTGAATATAATCAATTTTCGCATACTGAGAACAAACGTCGTTGAAGTCAGGCGAATTACTGCATGTGAAAAAGATGCAGGTATTTTTATTGTCTTGTATAGCAACTATATTATATGGAAACTATTTGGGAGGTAAACGCACTTTAGCTGTTCTTCACAGAATTGTTATCAAATCATATCTAATAATATTTCTTAATTGTTAAATTAATGTAGGAGTTATATATAGCTTGGCCAAGTATAATTTTATTAATCAGTTTTTTATTTTTAATCATATAATCAAAAGTTTGTTCAGGTAGACCAAATGTAAATTGAGCTTTTCCAATTTATATTAAAATTATCGACTGTAAATCAAGTTCTTCAGATCAAGATTCATTTAAAGTTAATGACTTGTATTTATTTTTGAAGCATTCTTAACTTTAAAGATAGTCTTGGTTGCATATGAAAGTCTCTCTTATGTGAATGTCAATCCGCAAGTCAAAAATTTCACATTCAAATGTTGCATAGTTCACATGCATTAATTGCTTAATTGAAGACACTGTGCAAAGCGCGCATTTATTCAATTCAATCAATTTCGCATACACAACAAACAAACACTTCAGCACACACACAAACACGTACGTATATATATATATAAATATATATATATATATATATATATACATATATTTATATGACAAATAGAGATCCACGCAGAAAGATCTTGAAGTTTCTGTTCTCACCTATTGCATGCTCGACCAATTCCTGGAATTCCTTTGACTAACTAACACGAAGATCTCGTTGCTGTTGCTGTTGTCGTTTGCTTTTCGCACACGCGCAGCAAACAAATTGCAAAACAGAGATAGAGAGAGAGAGAGAGAGGGGCAGAGTGAGAAGACCACATCTCAACGGCGACGAATATCCTTGAAAAATGCAAAAGCCGATAACAATAATGGCAAAAGTAAACGCAACGAAAGCTTGCGGAGCAGGCGCAGAAACTGCACAACAGCAGCGTCAACAACACAACAACAACAACAACAATAACAACGGAAAAGATAAATCAAACAGTAACTAAACACACACACACACACACACACACGCACATACATACTGGCTGCTATGCAACAACTGGCAATAAACCATTTTTTGTTATTTATTTGCACATACCCTTTAGCAATAAATTATTGCAAGAGATAATTTGATAGAGTTGGCAGGCGGCTACACCCTAAGAACAAGAAATAGGAAAATATCTAAGAAATATAAACTACAGCTACTTTCCACATTTTGAGTGATCAACGTAAATTTGTATGACCTGTAGAAATTATGCAACTGTTTGCAAAGGGCATCTGCCAGTCGAGCATGCTCGTCATTTGCTTCGGTTTTTGTTTTTTTTTTTTGGCAGTTCCGAATTTGCCGTCGTCGACTGAGCAAATAACTGCATTTGACCTTGTTTCGCAGTGCGCCTGTGTTGGTAGCTTAGAACAAACAAGATATGCCGAATGTGCGCGTGTGTGCAGATGTATGTGTGTGTGTGCAGATATACATGCATGTGTATGTGTACAAGATATTTTTGCTGCTTGCTTGCTTTGCTCCTCATATTTGCGAAGAACTCAAACTTGCTTTGTTCCAGTGTGTGTGTGTGTGTGTGTGTGTTAGTTTCTGTCTGGCACAAGTGTATTAATTCAGCTGCGCATGGCACACATACACACACACACACACACAGATACTGAGGGAGAGAGCGACTCACAAACATGTAGAGAATAACTGACTCAAATATAGACGGCTGCATATGCCATAGAAAGTTTGCCCCAAAGCAGAATCAGAACTATACATCTGACAAAAAATAAATGGAACCTACTCAAAAAACGCTTACATGCGCTCTCCCTCTGTCTCTCTCTCTCTCTCTCTTCTCTGTCTTCTTTCTCTCTTTCTCTATTTCTCGCTGTCTCTGTTGCTCGCTTCCCCGGGCCTGCACTTTATTTTCACATTTCGTTTTTTGCTGTTCATCGCCTTTGCCAAAATACAAAATGTAGGTTAAATTTGCGGAAATCACGCGAGTGCGCATATAAAAAATAATACGCAAAAAAAAAGAACATAGAGGAATTAACATATATATATATATATATATTTATATATACATATGTATATAAATAAAGGCTATAAAAAACAGATACGTGCGCAGATAGCACACACACATACACATGCGCACATACGTTTGTATTCATTTATTGTTGCTGTTTGCTCTGACGTGTTTTCTGTTATTCTGTTATGCAATAATCACTAATTGTTGACTGATAGTCATTCGCTGAATAGCAAAGTGTGTAACTGACAAACAGGTGCTAAAACATTTTTGCGCCATACGGCATCCATATCTATATAATATTCAAAAATATTACCATTCTTTATCTTTTTCTCTTTTAAATGCCATCTGAAATGTTTCATTAACAATTTAAATCACATTTTGATTGTTGTTGTTGTGTCTGGCGCGTGTCTAACGCACAACTTTATCTGAAATGATTTGTATGAATCGCATTCCAATTAGCTAAACGCCATTTATACGCATTCAATGCGTCCAATCAGAGCTGCACAATGCTGATATGCTTATTAGTGTGCATACTAATGCGCTTGTGTGAGTGCATTTTTTTGCAAGCCAGCTACAGAGACAGAGAGAGAGAGACAGATACAGAGAAATGAGAGCGAAATATTCAACGAACGACATTGAAATGATCGTTCAGTTAAGTTCAGTTGGTTCGGCAACTGTTCGGCTCACTGTACGTTGTTGTTGCTACTGTGCTCGTTGCAATTTATTCGCATGCGCTTTTTGCTTCGTCGTTTCAAGTTCGTGCATCGCTGTGAATTTTAATTCGTCGGCTTTTCTGACTTTTTGTTGCTTGCTTTTTTTTTTTTTAGCATTTACTTAGTGCACGAAGGCTGTTCGTTAAATAGTTGTTGTCGCTTTCGACTATACAAGCATTACATGCACCATCTCCCATTGGTCAGCTGCAGTGTCAAGTGTGTGTGTGAGTTCTTTTTCTTTATTTTTCTTGAGTTGCATTCGTATTTGCTCTGGCAGTGTATTAGTCAGACTTTGTCATCAAGGTATGAGTGAGCGAATAAATAATGTGGATATTTAAATAAGATGTGGTGTTTTTTTGTGGTATTTAATTGTTATCGTATATGTGGAGATATATATCAAATATTAAGTAAGCAATGAATAAAAAAGTTCTTTGCTTTATTTTTAGATATACAATGATATTTGCATAATTATTTAAGTCATAAATCAATTGTCATACTAATAAATCTCTCTTTCTTTCATTGCAGGTAACTAAATATTTGTATAACAATTAACTAAACACTCAGTCGGCAGATTCAGCTTCGTTAGCGTAAGTTCTTCCGCAGCTCATTATCGATTTACATTTACATCCCTGTGCGCAGCATTCAGGCCCCGAACAATAACATCATAAACATATGCCCAAACACCCAAACTCCCAGCAATGCCAAACCGGGGCAATTTCATTGTACAAAGCGAGAAAAAAAATGTTACTTTCGAGTTTGTTAACACCCCATACCGAAGAGCATAACAATGTTAGCCCACCCATAGCAACCACCGCACCACTGATGCTCAACAGCTGAATGCACACAGTGCCACCTCCCCCACCACTCTTCCTGCCACTTTAACATGCAACCACAACAACAACAAGCAAGTAAGGAAGAAAAAAAATGCAATTTCTTTTGAAGAAAATTCGAGTGTAAAGCGCCGTCGTCCTGGCAACCACCTTTGGCTCTATATATATATATATATATATATATATATATATTACCCGACTCAAGCCGCACGGGAAAAAAGAGGAAAAATCTCGGACACGCAACGAGTGCAGCCTGCTGCCAAGTTAACTGTGCCCTGTGCCCTGCTCCTGTCCTGTTCCCGGTTTTGAGGCACGTGCTGGAAATGCGCTGCCTTGATAATGAAGCCAGGGACACGCTGCACACGCTACTGCAACCCTCCCCTGCTCCTGCTCCTGCTCCTACACATGCCACACAAGGGCCACAGGGTCGAGAGTGGCGCCCCTTTTCAAGGGTTGGATATCGCTACGTAAATCCGTTTGTCGTTTTTGTTGCAGCTGCAACAGCAACAGCAACAGCAGTAGCAGCAGCAGCAACGTCATCATCAAAAGCAACCCCCGAATCAGTGAAGTGCAACACTGCGCACTGCGCTTGCAATCGCGGTTTTATTTCATTCTGGGGTCCAGTTAATTAAGCAACGTCGTCAGCATCTTTGTTGCAATTTTTGGGCAAGGGTTGCTTTTTCCATTTCCCTTTTTTCCCGTTCACTGCTGTTAAGCTGTCAAAATTGCTGATGTGACAGGCGTGTGCCGTTGCCAACTAATTGCAGTTGCCACAAACAGCCGCTACGTTGACATATCCCCTTTTTTCTTCCTTCCTGATATCCTTAAACCGGTTTCTTCACCATACTGATGCCTGCCTTCTGTCCAAAAAGGTGTTGTACTTACGCAGTTCTAAGTTGCACATTGACCAAGTGAGATTTGTCAAGGCTTTTCTCATTTGTGACTCTTTTTTTGGGGGTTGACAGACTGAAACTGCCTTTTAAGCGATACTTTCGAAAGCAATTTGTAAACGCAGATAAGAAGTTTTATGTATTTACTACAAATTTATAGCTACTGCTTATAATTGTGACATTTGTTTGGGTATTTGTCTTAAGTGTATTATCTAGCTCTAATTGTGACTGAGTTCGATGTGCTTAGGTTATGTTCCTTCATGTTGTACTAATCCTGAGAGGGTTAATCAGGATCATTGTTGTGATATGACATAACAACTATTGCAATGTTGTTTGCTTTGTTATTTACCTGAATTGTTTGTTTAAAGTTTTTATTTAAGGATAAAACTACCTGAATTATTTTTAAAGGCACCCCAGTTAAACATTTTTTTTATTATTTCTGTGTGTTTGCAGTCAAGTTAAGAATAATAAGAATTAATAAAACTTTTTGGAGAAATCACAAATTAATTTAGTCCTGAAAGGGTTATTATTGTAATACAATTAAAGTCTTTAAGTCTCTTTTAATGAGCATATTAACTGAAAGAAAGAGGTAAACTTTACAGCTCTATTTCTAGATCAAATATGAACTTTTCTCAATATGAACTATTCAATTGTGAAGCAGCTATTCGAAGTAAGCAATTACAAAGCAGTGCCATTATCTGTTTATAATTGACATATTTGGGCATCCCACACAATTTTTGGCTATACAACAACGTTTAACTGCTTTTCACATAACCAATTCGCATTTCGACATTTCAAATTTACCGACCAAAATTGCAGTCGATCCAAAAGTCAGAATCAGCTATGCATAGCGCGACAAATTATGGCCAGGGGCGAGTGCAAGCACAAAATGTAAAGATGTCATTTGTCTTCATAGCCAATACCCAACCCACAACCCCCATTTACAGTCCCAACCCTGTCTAAGTAATCCCAGTTGCCTGCTGCCTACTGCCTGCTGCAAATCAACTCAAGTAAAAGTGTCAAAACAATACAAACGACGCACAGGCGCACACTGGCGCCAATCTAAAGCCCAACTGGGCACATACACACGCACACACACACACACACACACACACGCACACACACACACACGCACACACGCACACACACACACACACAGATACTTATACACAAAGAAGAGCCGCACACGCACATAATTTATGCCCATGTACTTGGCAGGAGAAGAGAATGGAGAGTTTGGGAAATGTGGAAAAAGGGACTCTCGAAACTTAGAGAATTGCGTTTCGCATGCGAAAGGCGAAGGCCTCTCGCAGCGCACATAAAACGCAGACTGCAGCCGAACATAACTGCGGAAAAATCAATTTTCTTTTGTGCTTAAGGGTGGCTACAGGCCACCGCATTGGGGTAGGGGGTTAATGCCACTGGGTAGGGTGGGATGACAGCAACAAAATACTCGACATGGCCAGCCCGAAAAAAGCATCAACATTTATTTGGCTTTTGGGGGTTGCACACACACACACACACACACACACACACACACATAGAGACACACACACACACACACGCAGCAAGCAGTTACGCATTTGTGCAGCAAATTGTCACCCAGTTTTTGGCAAATATTTACACACACACACACGCCAACCCCGCCCCCACCCCCGCCTGCCCCGCTGGAAGAGTGAAAGTGTAGAGGGGGCGCTTTGAAGTGCAAAAGTGCAGCATAATTTTTGGGGCTAATGCAATTAGGCAATTATTTATTGAAATAATGAAAAAAAGTGTGTGTGTGTGTGTGTGTGTGTTATGCGTGTGTGTATACTGAGTACACACTGGCTGCGTCCTGCGGCTGCTAATTACTCATGCCGCACGCATTTTTGGCGCACTGAGGCGTATACACAATAATTTACAGCTCGGCCGTGAAACGTGCACCGAATGCGCGAAGATAGCGTCGAAAGTGAGTGAAGGAAAGCGATAAATAGAGGGAGAGAGAGAGTGAGTGAGTGAGACAGAGAGATAGAGAGAGAGATGGAGTATGAGTTTGAGGCAGCATGCTTGGGGGCAACTGCAGCGTTTTATATTTACACAAGTGCCTAAAACAACAAGGAAAAAAAAGGAAAAAACGCACAAAAAAGAAATGTCATTAAAAGGCGCACCAAATGCCTATACGTGTGTGTGTGTGTGTGTGTGTGCTGTGTGGGTGTGTGACACGCACAACACCACAAAAAAAAGGTGCACAAGAAGCTGAACCGAATTTTGCACACTCTGCCTAAAAGTTAAATTGCTTGCAGCTTTTAAAATCCCGACTCAAACTTGCACTACAAACTACTGCTGATCAAAAATATGTAGTCTATATATATATATATATATATATATATACATGTATGTATATCTCCTTCAATTAATGCCCTCAAAAAGAGTATACAAAACGCAGTTGCCAAAAAATGTATCTACGTTAGCAGTTTGGCCAATGACGTCAGTGCCAGCAGAAAATTGTTGTTATTAAAAGGTTGCCAGTCGATCCAAGCAATGTCCATATTGGTCTCATTGTTGTTGTTATTGTTGCTGTTGCTGTTGCTGTTGCTGCTGCTGGGCAATTGAACACAGGCGGTGGCAGCAACTCAACAATTTCTGTTGCAGCACCACAAAAAAAAAAAGTTTTTTGGGTTCGCTCGTCGACCCAAAATAACCCAAAATTGTAGGCACATAAACGTGACTGCTGCTCTGTCTCTCTCTCTCTCTCTCTCTCTCTCTCTCCCCCCCGCTCTCTCTCTCTCTCTCTCCCCCGATATGTGTGGGTGTGTGTGTTTGTGTGCAGATTGATAAGGATAAGAAAATGGATGTGGGTGGAGGGGCCTGACACTATTGGAAATGTGTCAGGGAATAGTTGGGGTATTTGGCAGCAGAACAGTTTGAACTGAAATAGGAGTTTTCATTGAGCTATTAAATAAAAGTTGAAATTGCACTTTAAAAAGTCTGTTTAGACAGTTTCCAAGTTCTTAATTATGTTGCACAGATTGAGTATGAGATAAATAGTTAGATCTAAATTAACTGAGTTTTAGATACAATTCTGAAGCAGCTTTAATGTTTCTGTTTGAGCAGAAATGGATTTAATTAGTGGGGCAAATGCTTTAACGATTGTTAATCATAGTTTTTTAAAGCACAGCTTAAATTATAAGACAAAGTTCTTGATAAACAGCTTAAAACTTGTTAAGACAAACAAACTGAGAGAAAGAGAAACGCCAAGAAAGTTGTTTGGATAAATGACAAATTTACATGATAAATTCCAGCAGATTGATTTGATTTAAGAGTCTACGCTCTGCCGTGATTTAAATTTAAGTTTAATGTAATTCATTTTCAATATTCATAAGTTTCACGCATTATTTAAAGCGTTTATTTTATTTTTTTTTTTTTTTTGGTTGCCCCCTTTTTTTCAGCTGTTTGTTGTGTCAACCCCTAACGAGTTGTGCGTGTGGCTGCCACGCCCACTTTTTAGCAAATCACTTGACTTTTTCATTAATAAAATTGAAGTTGGCTGATTTTTCGTAATTCTCTTCAATTTTTGTTGTTGATTAAATACAAAAAAAATCATCAGACGCAAAGAGTTCTAGTGGAATACTGTATACCCCTACCCCCCACTACACCCTTATGTGTGTGTGTGTGTGGGCATTAGCTACACCCATGCGTTTAGCATGCGTCTGAACCCTTTTGCAACACACACACACACACACACACACACACACTTTGTTGCTGTTGTATTCAATTTCATAATTTTTTTCCGCATTTTTCCTGTTTTTTTTTTTTTTGGCGTCAACTGAGACACGCAAAATGTGGCTTACCAAAAAGTGAAAGGATATGCATTGAAATCGCGAGTTGCTTTCAATAGCGAACGCACACACATCCACACACCCACACACATACACACACGCACAAACACTAATGCATTACAACCCTCAGCAAAATTCATAACTTTTTTTTTGTTTTCCATACGCATTAATGCAGCAATGCGTGCGCTTTGAAGGAGCTAAATAAATTGTGGAGTGGAGTGGGATCATTTGCGAAAGGACACAATTGCTGCGTGGACATGGACATGATTCGTTGCCTGCAACGACAGTCTTTGATATGCGTTGTGGGTTCCGCTGAGTTATTACTTTTCCACCCGGCGACTGATTAACGGCCGTCTTTTGTTTTAGTCAAGTGTCGGATGGAGCGGGAAGCAGAGAGCACTCTTGAATAAAATCCATATATAATATATATATATATATATATATACATGTATTTATATATATAAATATTAATCTAGATGCATGTGAGTCTTTAAAATTGTTAAAAGCAACAAAAATTCAAATGTTGTCGAAATCGACAAACGTTTTTATATAAAATACTATGAATAAATATATAAATATAATAAATGAATAAATACTAAAATAAATAAATGAATAAACTACATGAATTCTGAGGAAAACGTTGTTTTTTCCAATTTGAATGGTCCATTTCTATATACTTGGCTTATTGTCAGTAATTAAAAATCGTTTCAATTTTGATTAACTTTCATAATTCGAAGCCTTTATTAACAAACCATTTTGTTTAGTTTTTTTTTTTCTGTGTGAGAGGCTTACAATCTAAGCCAGAAGTTTATTTAGAAACTAAATCCAAAGATTGAACGAAAATAAATATATTTACTGTTAAAGTTTTTGGAACTTTGCACATAATGTTGCCAAACTCATGGAAATTGAAGTTTCCTTTTGACCAGTCGCCACCTCAACCTTTTTGTTAGTCCTGCTGCCAATCCGTGCAAATCGCCAGCAGTTTTTAGCACACAATCACACACAGACACACACACACACACACACACACACACACACACACACACACACACACACACACACACACACACACACACAGCTGTGTGTGTGTGTGTCGCGTCACTCGTCAGATCGCTGTTCAAAATTCAATGAGCAAAGTGCCGCACGGCTGTTGAATTTATTGAAAAATCATGATATGTGCCCATCAGGCCAGACTCCAGGAGACAGGCAGCAGTCAGCATGAGAAGGTGGGCCGAAAGAGATTGTGGCACGAGGCAGCAATCCTTGGCATGCAAAAGCGTCGATATGACAGCTTGACTGAACTAAAAACCGCGTTCCATTTTAGGTGAGCGAAAGAGGATTGGTGGGATGGGGGACGGGGAACGGGATGCTAGACAAAAGCCCGCACGCATACACGAAAATATGATTTTTTGTTCGTGCTGGCTGCACAGCGGGTGGTTGGGCGGTTGGGTGGTTGGGTGGGAGTGGTGCTTGATCTAAGTCTGAGGCTGAAGCTGAGGCTGAGGCTGAGCCTACGACTACTGCCCCGCCCGCACCCGCTCCGCAATGCTGATTGACGTGCCTTTTATTGATGCTCTTGATTGGTTTTTACCTTTTACACACACGCACACAGACAGATGCGGGCTAGCAAAGCTTGCTCGGTACACTTGGAGAAAACTGTTGAAACGAGGTGGCATTTCTGCCATTTACTGAAAGTTTGTTCTGAGTTTATGGAATATTAATAAGTAAATCTAAATCAGTCCACAATTTTACATAAATTAGTTTAAGATTTCTTGACTCGAGCGTGAACAATCTTTAAGAGCACATTTATACTTGAAATCAAAATAAAATGTTCTAGTTACCAATTAAAGAACTAATATTTTGGATCATTCAAATCAATTGAAATAGACAAAATCAGGTCTTGGCTGAGCTGTCTCATCTTTTTCAATTGATTAATTCATCAAAATTGTTAATATATAGATTAAGTATTTCACATTTGATATCATCTTTTTCAATTGGTTTCAAGTATTAAGTATTCAATTGAAATAAAGATTATATAATTTGTACAAAGATACCATAAAAACATATTTGAAACCAGATTTTGGTTCGCTGACGTAGAATTTTATATCTTGATCAGAAACCGAATAATCTTGTACTTGATTTGAGCTCAAAGCTCTCTCTGTATTCACGCTGAGTGTATTCACTCGCACCCACACTACTCGCTACTCGCTGCTCGCTACTCGCTACTCGTTCCACTCCTAATGAGAGCTGATGCTGATGCTGATGCTGCTGTGACGGTCGTTAGCACAATATGTGCGTATGTGTGTCTTTTGAGCACCACCCAACCACCCAACCACCCAGCCACCCAGCTGCCCACACACAACAGTTATGATTTTTATTACAGGTAAACGAAAAACGGCGCTGATGAATTGTGTTTGTATTTGCTTTGGACATTCGTCGTTGTTAATTTTTTATGCGCATGGTTAATGCTCGGACACTGGTTGCCATTGAGTGTGGCATTGAGTGTGTTCGACTGTTTGCGTTTTTAATCAAATGCTTGAAAAGCGCTTCCCGAAAGCAATACTTTGAATTTAGTCCTGACTCCCATGTCCCATGTCCCATGTCCCGAGTGCCGCGTATCGCTTGCTTGTTTAACTTTTATATCGTAATTGCATATCACAACGAGTGTGAGTGCGGAAGTGAGTGCGAGTGTGAGTGCGAGTGCGAGTGCGAGTGTGGGTGAGAGTGTGGATGCGAGTGAGTATTGCAAACAAACTAATCAAATGTCTGCAATCGTTGCTTGGCCAGTTTCCACTTCCGTTTCCGCTTGTCCACAGATCTATCTCTATCTAACAGGACCTCCACAATCTCCCTCTCTCTCTCTCGCTCTCTCTCTCTCTCTCGCTCTCTCTCGCTCTCTCTCTGTTCTCGAGCCTTTAGCTTCGCACGCGCTAATGCTTTAATCCTTGGCCAGAGAACCTTCTGCTGTCCGCGTGTATTAGATCGATGAAGTATTAACGACTTAATTGCATGTTTGTTAGCCATTTTGCACCCCTCTTATCATTCACTGCACCCCACCCCGCCACGCCCCGCCCCGCTCCACTCCACCTGCCTCTTTCAGCTGCTATGTTTCTTTTTGCCAATATTCCTGTTTGAAGTTTATTAAATTCCCGCACAGGAGGCGTTGCAGTTGAGTCCTCTTCCGCATTTTATATTGTTGTTATTTTTGTTATTTTTTCTTGTTGTTTTTGTTGTTGTTGTTGCTGTTGTTGTTGTTGTTGTTGCTGTTAGCTCATTTGCAGAAACTCACAAAAATTCGATTAAAGTAATGGCTTTTTGAGCAGCTTGTTGTGGTTAAACGTTGTCAGGGTTGGCATGTCTGTGAATGTAGAGGATTATTAGTTTGTTAGGGTATTAATCAAGTTATTTATTGGGTGTGGGGTAAGTGCAGTGTATGTGGGAATGTAAATAATCCAGTTAAATAAAGGAACTTACCCGGGGAACTTGAGCATAGTGCCAGTTCTTGTTTTATATTGCCATATGGAATATAGATATACGTAGTATTTTCCATAGATGCATCTTTATTTAGAGATCTCTAGAAAATCGGATAGAAATGACAGTGATATTATATCAGCATCCGTTCGCTAATCGATCTCGTTAGATACTTGACTGTATAGATTTGATGTACACAGACATTGTTCATTGTTAATCGAAAATGTCAATTCGAATTCAAATTCAAATTCGAATTCAATCCTTATCATTGCGAACCCATTCCGCAGACATCTGGGGCAGCAGCAAATTAAATAAAGCTCAATGACAAACTTCATTAGCCAAAAAATCAACGGGACCAAAATGCCAAACAACAAAAATAACAATTTGCCTTTTAGCCCGCACACACCCACACACACACACACACACACACACACACACACACAGAGTGTAACTCATGCCACCAGACTTAGGAATTAGCTAGTCCCCATCCACCCCCTTCCCAATCCTTTGCCTGTTATTTTTTATTTTGAGCTCCGTAGTCGAGCCGTACAGAGAATGCTAGGCAAACGTTATGTCAAAAACTAAATTAAGATTGAAATGTAAAACTGAAAACGTTTTACACAATTATTGAACGCTGTAGCCAAATCGAATTGTCCTAGGCGATTGACGGCCTGAGCGGTGGCAAGGGGGCACAGAGGTGACATATCCACGGCTAACAGCCTTAATCGTACAGCGAAATCCACTCCAAAAAAGGCTGTCCAGTTGCTAACCCTTGGACATTTTGACGATTTGTGCGAATCACTCGACTGCATAACT